>JAGFBZ010000287.1:2792500-4116230 GCA_018398805.1 Hirundichthys speculiger | reverse complement strand
TGTGGTTCGACGCTCCTTCACCGCTGCCGTAGATGACCACAGTTTCTTCTCAGTCCCAGCTCCACCTTTCCAATGATCACCAGCAGCGAAGGCAGCAACTTCTGCACCAAGAGCACGAACTCTCCTTGACCTATGGTGGGAGGCGGCCTTTCAAGGTCGACGACCTCGTACGCTTCGAAAAAAATAGCGGACTTTAATATGATCTGAGCCAGACTGCCGTCAAGGCCTCTTAAGCTTCATGATGGATTTAATGTTAAGGAGAGAGAGATCAGGAGATGACTGCAAAAGCCTTCTGCCATGAGTCCACCTCCACCTTCTGAAGTTCTGGATCTGCTCTGTGAGGCAACAGGAGCTCCCTGCAGATACCATCTGGATCCCAGACCAGCAGCATCGAGACACACTTACTTACTGAGTCTGTGAGGAAGGTTTGGTCCTGTTGTCACTGGTCTTTGGGTTGATTAAATGATCCCACAGCACGTACAGGTTTAAGAGCTCTGTAGCTGACAGACAGCTGACGGAAGACATCAAAGATGATCTAGAGATTTCTCCACCATGATCTGTCACGACCTCTCAGATATTTATCATCAGCACCGATGGGATAAGTTTACAGAGATGAGCACAGTTTTATTATCCTCCGATCTCCCGTCAGACTGCGGTGGCTGGACGGTGAGACATTAAGAGGCGTCTTCATCCTGGGACGGACGGAAACACGTTCAGGGGAAAACAACAGCTCCTTCCAGGAAGTGTGTTTTCGTAGAAGATGTGCTCCGCGTGTATGAAATTGTTTTTCGAGGCGTTTACGGGGCCACGCGGCAGCAGCTAATCTAAATCTCTGCTCTGGCAGGATGCAATCATATTTTTGTGTGCAGCTGGAAATGAATCAGAGCTGTGTCGCAGGTAGAGCTGCAGTAATGGGCTGGGCGGACTGGAGCTGCGGTGCAGGTCCTGACTGCTAATGAGATGTTTCCCACTCTGCTGACACCAGTCACATGTTGTAAGGCTGAGAAACCCACTGGTCATCAGCTACTTATGGATGAACGTTCAGGGATCCTGAGGGAGCATGACACAGGTCTGACAGGAGGATCAACCTTATCATCTCATCACCGTTGACTGCAGATGCAGTCACAGAGATGATCTCCGCTCCAGGAGTTTCTTTTTTTAAGTTGGACATGTGCAGAGTGGATTCAGAGGTCTGTTAATAAAACACCCACCCCTTAATTTCAGCCCTGCAGCATAGCTCATGAAACGTTGGGATGGTAAAACTTTCTCTCAACACCTCAGAGCCACCTGGCATCGAGGATACGAAGAGATGAAGAGTTCCAGGTGTTATCTTGTCCCATTTTCTGCAGACTCATCTCCAGCTGTGATCTCACCAGTCTCTGCTGGGAGCAGAACCTGCACCTCCATCCTCCTCAGACCTTGAAAATGAGGTTTAACCTCGACTCATTGAAAAATGCAAGAAAGTTCCCGGAAACGTCTCTGAGCTCACGATGTTCCTCTGAAACCTCAGTGACGCTGCCATCAGGGGAGACGAGCATCATCAAGGACACCGAAGCTGCTCAGAAAACCTTCTCTGACACTCCTGAAGGATGTGGAGAACCTCTACGGTGTCCTTCAGGAGCAGTTTTAGTCATAACCTTGGTTAATACAAGTTATTACTTACACTTTAATGAAATAAAACATCTATTAACCAGTCAAGGAACCTATTAAAGGTTGAACATGTAACAGATCTGCATGTTATTGTTTGGTGTTGTTGAAGACCATGAAGAACATGATCCATTAAAGCTCTAAAAGGACGTCTGGACTTTCTGAGGTTCATGAGGCTTTAATAGATCTGTGAGGACTATCAACAGCCTTGAGAGGACATCACAGAACCCTTGAGGAAACCTCCTTTCCACCAGTACATCTCATAAACCTGATCCAAACTTCTAGAACTTCTCCAAAGCCAATAAGATATCTGGAAAAATAAGGAATAGTATCTGAGGATCTTCCTCAGACAGAGAAACCTCTTCAAGAACGACAAAAACCCTTAAAGGAGCTAAAGGTCAGTTTGTAACTTCAACATTGGTCACCAGTATCTGCTCAGATGATGAAGGTTGCTCTATCAGGTTACTAAGCTCAGCTGTTCCACCAGAAGAAATCAGAGGATGTTACCAGCAGGTGACCGTTAGTAATTATTCCAGTTCTGTTAAAATCTTAGTTTTGTACATTTGTTCAGGGGTGTGTTTTGTAGCGTTACAGAAGCAGAGAGAACAACTGTATAACATTTATCTGAACATGAAGATCACCCTGGTAGAACCAGAGTAGCTCCTGCAGGAGTGCTGGACCAGGTCCAGTATTTCAGGCGTGTTCTCCTGCAGGAGCGCTGGACCAGGTCCAGTATTTCAGGCGTGTTCTCCTGCAGGAGCGCTGGACCAGGTCCAGTGTTTCCTCTGAAGCTGATGTGTCAGTTAGTCCACTTCATAGAGTCTCCTGCCTTCTTCCAGCTGTGGTTTACTGGAGGGGTGGTTAACTGCTCCTCATTAAGACATCTGGGGTCTAAACGGGCTGCGCCGCCTCATCTGGGTTACCCGACATTACTGCATGTGACATCATCAGTTTAGCTGATGGAACACCACAGCCCAGTTATGTCATGGACGGTGGAATCAAGGCCTCTCAGAGTTACAGTTCCATTTTTACAACTGCTCGTCTGCTGAGTTTCAGGTTCATTTCCTTCTTCACATAGTTCAAGGTGCAATAACACAATTTCCCTTCAGGGATGAATCAAGTCAAATTCAGCTAAAACCTGGAACATACTTATCCATCTGTCTCTGTAATCTGAACAGCCGCCAGCATTACTACTATTATTATTGATTGGAAACATGAAGATTTAGGGTGAATTCCAATTCCTCCCTTAACCCTCAATCTCAACCCTCGCCCTTAACCCTCAATTTTTGGCCCTCAATCTTAACCCTTGAAAGTAAGTGTCAGGACCATCTTGTGACTTAGAAATTGGACACCCCTTGAGTGCAGTTACGTCTTCAGACTGAAATGTATCTGAGCCCATGTTGTTTCTGTATTTCCTGAAATGACACAGGGATAACATTGAAAAGAGCGCCGTATATTCTCCAAATAATATTAGTAAATAACACAATAGAGGATACATTATTCAGTCCTCCGTCGCTACACAACAAGGTATACAAGTAACGTGAAGCCGACCGGGACCACTGGTCCGGCAGCAAACATCGTAAAGTAAAAAAATAAATGTTACACAACAACGATTTTAATCCATGAAAAAAGTCTCAAACAAAAACAATGGGTGAATTACAATTCCTCCCTTAACACTCAATCCCAACCCTCAATCTAAAAATGCGCGCTCCCACTAAATGCAAGTGTTGTCCTGATTCTAAGAACGTCAAATTGAGGACGAGTTTGAGGGCTGTATCGCCCTCATATTGAGATTCTCCGGCACCACCCTTGGAGTAAGGGCTACCCAGAAGGCATTGAGTAATTTAGCCAAGACATTCGAAAAGGATAGCGCCAAAAAAGCTAGCTACAAATGTAAGTATCTTCATAGTTCTTAAAGAAAAATGTTACGAAACCATCTTATTGTCTTTGTTTGAGACTTTTTTCAAGGATTAACATCGTTTTAACATTTATTTTTACAGCCTCAAACTCGTCCCTCAACTTGACGTTCTTAGAATCGGACAGCACTTGCACTTAGCGGGAGCGCGCATTTTAGAGATTAAGGGTTGAGATCAGGGTTAAGGGAGGATTGGAATCACCCTGTAGTGAGCATAGAGCCCAGATATATTGCAGATCATGATGAACTTCTCCTTGTATTCAGTTGACCTCATTTGGTGTGTGAGAATAACATCTGGACAGACTGATACTCATTCATTCATGTCTTGGCCCTCCACCAACACCTCCTCAGAGTACAGCTTCATTTTCACTGATTACAGTAAAACACAGGCTCTGGCTGAAGCTGCTCCCAAAGTTCAAAGGTCAGAAAGTGGTGGAGAAGACATGGAGGCTGATGGAGGACAGACAGACAACAAACAGATGGACAGACCAGCAGACAGACAGTGAGGTGATTCCTGTTGTGGTAACTGTGCATGCTGCTCTTCTCCAGTTAAGCAATGACTCTTTAAAAACAGAAAGTGCTGAGTAAGAAGGTCCAGGTGACTTTGTTGAATTTCTTCCCTGCATCTGGGGATGCTTTCATGGTTTACTCTTGTTATTTCAGGGATGTGTTAACCAGACTGAAAAATCTGGAGGCTGTTCTGGTAAAACCAGTCTGGTCTGGATGCATCAGTGTTGGAGTGGGTGTTGACAGGTGATAGGGGGCGGTGCCAGAAGGGGGGGGGGGGCTGGGTCTTTGTTTGGTCTTTGTTCCATCCTAGTGGGTATCCAGTCACCATTGGGTTGGAATGGTGGAGGTGGCGTTGATTCCTCTGGCGTTTCCTAAAATGCTTGTAAAATCTTACTGGTAGTCCATCTGGACCAGGTGGTTCATGGTTTATCTGAGGCCTGTTCTGTGGTGGGTGAAGGAAGGTCAGTTGAAGTCTGTTTCTGATTGGGATGGTTGCTGACTGGTACAGATTGACTTGGAAACGTGCACAGATCCTCTGGATTCTGGGTGGTTGAGTATTGATGTGGTTAGTTTTTATTTTAATACTGGAATATGTTGCATGTACCTGCTTGCCTTACTGCTGTTGTAAAATTTGTCGTAGTTCAATCGCTGGCTCATAATTTGTGTTTTTCTATCTATAACAGTCTGTAGCTGTGCTTTAGTAGCCTGAACTGAGTCTGTGCTCCTCTGGAGGAGCTGTGAGATCACTGGGCTGTCAGCTGTGGTCTTTGTTCCACGGTTGCTCCTGGGTCATCAGAAGTAAATGGAGGACAGGGAGATCTGCCATAAATGTTCTGTAAATGAAAATGCAGTCTTTCACGGTAATGGTTCTGCTGCTTTTTTAAATAGCATGAATGTAAACAAAACATTTGATTTGTTACCACATGCTGAAGGAGAGATGAATCCAGGAACTCTTACCTATGAGCACTTGAAGCCATTTACATGAGTTCATTCTGTGTAATTCTAAGTTATTTATGGGCTGTTTTATGTCTACTGAATGTTAAATTTAGCACAGTCTAAATAATGAAAGCGGATACAAATACAACAAGACAGCCACTTACCCACGCAGGCTCCGTTCTCTGCTGCGGTCATTCCTGCTGGGCAGCTGTCGAAACACTGGTATCCTCCCTCTGTGTTGCGGCACTGCTGGTGAGCTGGGCAGCAGACATTTCTCATGCACTCATTGATGTCTGTAAAAGTGCAAACATTATAACTGAGATGTCAAACAATTATAATGCCAACAGACTGATTCACTAAATATTCGCTAAAATGATGCATCCCATAACATGTGCCCTTTTACACGCATTTTAACCTTTAAAAAATGAAAATGCTGAGTTGACTGACCAATGCAGCGATGTCCAGAAAGCTGGTATCCAGGATGGCAAATGCAACGGTAGGTACCCAGAGTATTGAGGCACTGATGTTGGCATGGAGAGACGGCAGACTCCTGGCACTCATCCACATCTGAAACACAAATTAGGAACATATGTCCCCATCAGTCTTCATGTTAAAAATGCTGTGATGGAGATTCTTCCATATGAAATGCTCTCTGCAGACAGATAAACGGTGGTTTGCCTTCGCAGCTGGTTCCTGTGATGCTGGGCTTAAATCCTGGTCCACACTTGGCCTGACAGCGGTATGTGCCCACTGTGTTGACACACTGTTGGTTGTAGTGGCACATGTGGGAGCCTTGGGAACACTCATCAATATCTAAATGATATAAAATGACACAGGGGCAACAGATCACATGACGATGGCAAAGATGAGGACTTAAACAAGATATTTGCTTGGCTTAAAATAAGACATTACCATTGGGTATTTGCATTTTAATCACAAAATTTGTAGCAATATGTCGTCTCACCTTGGCATGTGTTTGTGTCTGTTGAAATGGAGAAACCAGATGGGCAGGCACAGGAAAAGCCTCCCATGATGTTGTTACATGAATGAGAGCAGGGAGACTGGAGCGCACACTCATCTTCATCTAATAGGAGCACATTTTGTTGCAGTAATTAAAGTAGTGGCACGGTGACAAATACTCTTGCAGGTACTGCCAGAAGATAAATGAGACACAAACAAGGTAAACAGCATACCAGCACAGTAGGAGGCTGCATCAAGAAGAAAACCTTGAGGGCATGTATCTTCATAACCATCTGTAAGCAGAGCCAGTGTTACCTCTTGGAAACATTTACATCCTGTAATTCCTGTAATGTATGTTTAGATCTTTAGAATGTTTCCCAGACCTGGTATTAGGAGGCCGGCTGTAATATGGAAATCCAAAGTGAGAGTAAAACATGTTGTAGACACTCTTCATCCCAGAAACCTTGAGCAGCTGGAGAACAGGGCCCTGGCGCTCCTCCTGGCCCTCATAAATGATGGTGTGATTACAGCGCAGCACAACAGGACTTCCTCCTTTTTGGTGGGTCTGCGATGACCATGAATACAGCTGCCCTTGGCCTGTCTGCAGATATGACTCATCAAACTCCTGTGGGCCAGAGGCGAAGTAAGGTCAGACAGACTGGAGAGCATTTCATGTATGACAGGATCAAATTCTCTTGGTTGACAAGTTAGGAAGTCTTGATAAATCAAGGTCTTCAAACAGACATACTAAGTACTTAAGCATACTCACCTGGAGATTCAGATGAGATGACGCTAATGATGGTGGAACACAAATCCATTTATCACAATGTCAATTAGCAAAACTCCCTCAGCATCCAGACCTCTGGCAACATGGGTCAAACGAAGGATCTCCCCTAGAAGAAGTGAAACAGCTGTGCTTCATGTGCAAATTTGTGCAGGTTAAAGATAGTTAGTGCTGCCACCTTCTGGCTCTTTTACAGAAAAGCACTCAGTGAAAAAAAAAAAAAAAAAAAGATGACCAGCAGTTTTTCCATTGTGTAACAAATAACTAAGCAGACTGCTAAGCGCCGAATGTTAATTTAAATAGACTGCATAAAATACATAAATGTTTAAAATCTTATCCGGGCAAATGCTTGGAGCTTACGTGTAAATATGTAAAGAAATTGAACTGGAGCAAATCTCACCAGTCTCAAACTCCAGCTGAGACTCCTGTCTGAACTGGCCCTGTGTGAAGGAGTAGCCATTTCTGGCTGCTCCGCTCTGCAGCACAGTGGTCCAATAGATGGGAGTAAACACAGACACCAGTGAACGCAGCAAGGGACCTACAACAAAACAGAAGTTCAGAGCTTGGCTTCTTACAGAACACAGGGAACAACACAAGGTCATAAATTTCCAATATTCCTATTCACAGTTTGTAAAGAAATCCAAAACAGATTGTTGTATTCTCCAGCTTCACCCTGAATTTACATCTACAACCCATTTATTGAAGTGCTGAATAAACATCAGCTTTGAACAAGGGGATAACTTTCAAAAATGATTAATTTATACCATTTCCATAGATAAGAAGCCCATATTTTAAAATGCAATTTTCTGTATTCAGCATGTTGCTTCCAACAAATTTAAATCTGGCTTTTTAAAACTTTCTAAATGAGCACTACAAATGTAAAAAATTGCAAATAATCTAAATATAACTTACTGAGACTACTTTTGAAGATGGTACATTTTATGCAATCACTCACCGACGGTGGGAGGGATGTTTTCCAGACGCGCCTGGAGAATGCTGCTGCCCTCCTCCGCGTTGTCAGTAATGTTGGCCTCCAGGAAGGACACACCAAACTCCCTGTCATTCATCATTCCTATCAGACTGCCTCTGGTTTTGCGTGGAACCTCACCTTTAACCAACAACCAACGTAAACAGAAAAAAAAAGGGGAAAATCATACCTGCACTTGTAAATATTTTGTATTTATTGGTAACAACCAAGAATGATGGCAATAATAGATTATTATTTTCATAATACATAACATCAATAGATTCAGTTAATGAAAATAAATGAAGTGTAAAAGAAAAGTCATGCAGTCCTACCTGGACAGAGACCAGTCTGACACTTTCTGGTTTCAGCACTTGGACCACTGCATGACCGCCCACCATTGGCTGGTTCTGGATTGTTGCAGAGTCTGATCCTTTCTTGAAGGCCTTGTCCACATGTGCTACTGCATGGACCCCACTCCTCCCAATTAGAGTAACCTCCATTGACTAACAGAGAGTGAAAGAATTAATTAAAGAGTTGTATGTCAATTATTATTTACCAGCCAGTACTTTTAAATGAGTACTAGTGTCAAACAAAGAAAAGTGCATGAATAAATGTAGATCTGGGGAAAAATAGTGTCTTGAAATGATTCCTTTGGTATAAAGGAAAGCTGGCTTTTTGAAAAGTACAGTATCGTATCTTACTTGGGTTATTCAGTTCACAGCCCATTGAAGGGAGTGTAATTATGCAGGCAGAACCTACTTTGGACCTTGAGAGTGATGGTCCTCTCAGCTGTCCCTGCCTCACTCTCAGCCACACACTGATAGTCTCCTTCATCTGCAGCCTGCCAAACAAACAAGGAGGATGTGACTTTGCCTTAATTATGACTCCGTTATCTAACAGTTGCATCACAAAGCTTCAGAACAACAAAGTAAACTGTACATTTTGTTTTGTTTTTTTTACAAAGATAGAAAACTAATGTTATCACAAAAAAAGTTGACATTTTGAATGGTGATGCTGATTTATTCCACTGAATTGTCATGATTGTGCCAGAGAGAGGAGAGTTCACATTGGAGTGCTTAGTGGGAAGGACAGACAGCAGTCTGTGAGAAAGTCTCAGCTGCAGGCTGTGAAATTATAGCAGCGGTTAGAGACCATAACAAGGTTACAGGTGAAGAAAAGAGAGAGCAGAGTCTGGGAACATCCACCACTCTGTTCGTCTCTTCCCTCTGTTGCTAATGCTATTAGCCTGTGTGGCTCAACTGAATCTGATTTGGGAGAAAGCAGGACAGTGTGGGTCAGTCACACACTGTTCCCACATCCAAGGGGATTGCAGATGACGCTTGCATAAGATAAAAGCTGCTCCGTGATCCCCACAGTATGAGGCATTTGTTGATGTCATTTGTTCAGATGGGCTTAATCGTTCAAACCTGAGTCACTAGGCTTAACTTAATTATCCATAGACAGGGTCATCACAGTAAGATGTAAAAGGTAGCGGGACAAAATAAAGATTATATTTACAGTGATGCTGTAAATGACCAATGATCCGTTGCGGAGTGCTTGCAATCGAAGGAGTCGGGGCAAGGGTTTCCCATTTCGGAGCCAGCGGAGGACAGGGGTGGGGTCTCCATGGGCTGGGCAGTCCAGCTTTGCAGCAGAGCCGCCCTGGATGACTGTCTGAGACATGTGGGCTTCACCCTTCAATACTGGAGGCTCTGGAGGCACAGACAAGAAATATGTTTGTACTCTGAAATGATGTCATCAGCAGTTTGAGGCTTAAATAAGACAGAATACTCACCCCTGATACGGACAAATGAGAGTGCTCTGATGGAACCCACACTGTTCTCCGCTACACACACGTACGTCCCGGCATCACTCAAAGCCACATTTTCAATGATGACTGAGCTTCTGCCTGCCTCGTCTACAGTAGTTTCTGAAAATGTTTTCAGATGGATCACTGTACAACATTCAGTTTATCCCAAAATACTGCAGAGATTAGGTGCTAAATCAACAAGTTGGACTAGAAAGAAAAATGTATATACTCAGCATCACAGAAGAAGAGGAGACAGTGTAGTCATTAAACTAGAAAAAAGAAAACAATACCTTCAAAGGGACTGTTGTTGACAGTCCAGGAAATTGTGGGAGAAGGTGTTCCCTGAGCGTGTGGCAGGATAGGGCCAGGCTCTGCCCTTTGTTCAGGGTCACATCACCTGGCAGCTCTTTGAAGGCAGGCCTCATGTTGACAGACAGGTGGATATCCTGCCTGACAGAGCCTGCAGGGTTGGTGGCTACACATGTGAACACACCAGCATCTCCTGGCTGCGTGAAGAAAGCAGTCAAAACTAATCCTCAGCCCAGAACTACAGACTGGTGTGGTTTTTAATGCAGTAAAGAATATGAGCGGCAGTAAGACTGACCTCAGCCCTCTCAATAATCAGCTCTCCTGATCGCAGGACTGTAAAATTTGCCAGGAAGGTTGGGAACGATGGCACCATCTTTCTCCCATGACACTCTGGGTTCTGGTGAACCCTGAGCCGCACAGGGCAGAAGTGCCTGAAACCCTTGAACGACGGACAGTTCTGTCTGTGCCGGAGGAATCATGGGTGGGACTGAAATAGAGCAGCAAGAGACGTGGAAATATGTGACAGCTGCTACACACCTTGGAATTACACTTGCAGAAAGTCTTCACTCACCTTGAACAAGCAGCCTCATATCATGACTGGCTCTGCCAGCCAGGTTCTTGGCAGTACACGTGTACAGCCCTGCATCACTGCGCTGGGTGGAAATAATTGCCAGAGTTCCATTGGAAAATATACGTATATGAGCACCATCAGCAACAGGCCTCCTCTCCTTTTGCCAAGTAACTTCTGGCTGAGGCTGCCCATCACCCACACACTCCAGACTGACTGGCTGGCCTAAAACAGCAGTGTACTCAACACGAGGCACACTCAGCACTGGAGGAACTGGAAAGACATAAGGTGAGCAGAAAGTCATTCATTTCTACATTTCTGAAATCATCTTTTGAGAATTTGCCCACACCATCTATCATACTAGAACTTGGGAGTTTTGTTTGCACTTGTGATTCATGTTTGAGTGTGAGTATGTGGAAAACAAATGCTTTGTTACGATTTGTGAGCCATCTGTGTCAGTAGGATGCTTTACCTTGAAGGACCAGTTTGGTTCTTGCTACAGCTATACCAGCGTCATTCTTTGCCAAGCACTGGTAGGTCCCTGCATCACCAAGTGTCACGCGAGAAAACTTAAGAGCTCCATTGGAGAGTACGACCAGCCTGTGACCTGTGAGCAATCAATGACCAGGAAAATCAATGCACTAAATAATGCAGTGAGACCTACAACAGGCTAGTTCAACAGGGTTTGAGCTTATTTTGTACTGCAACACAGCTGACCATTTATTATTGGTCACTTTGCATTAAATGGAGTATGTGCTGATGTATGACAAGCACTACAGATTGCTTCAGTCACTGTGTCACATTCACTTTACTGTGAGTGTTACAGATATCAGTGGCAGACTCATACAGAAATATGATAGAAACTAAGCTGTTTCCTTGTTACCTGTTGCTATGGGAACTCCCTCTCTTTGCCACGTGATTGACGGTCTAGGGAAGCCTTGAGCGTCACAGGGAAGGACAGTTCCATGATGTAACACGACTTGGACTTCTTCTGCCATTGGCCTGATCTCTGGTGGTTCTAAATGGATGAAAGAGCATACATTTGGTCATGTGGGTGCATATGTTACACATGCTCAGATCATGTATGAGAAATAGAGTTGCAGCAGAACCATTAGGGCCTACCTTGAACTGTGAGAGAGATGTGTTTGTGAGCAACTCCAGCTGGGTTCCTAGCTGAACATGTGTATCTGCCAGCATGACTTGGCAAAGCAGAGGTTATTTCCAACATTCCTGCACAGAATTGACCAACGTGTATAAGTATATTATCACTTTAGATGAGCAAAAGTTACATATTTTACCCCATTTTACAAGACCTGCATAGTTCCTTCATCTATCTGTTTCACCTGTGGGAAGGACCCGATAACTTCCTCCTCTTGTGCTCAGTTTGGCTCCACCCTTCGTCCAGGTGACAGAGGGCTGAGGCCTTCCTTGTACCTGACACGGCAGCACCACAGGAGACATCTTCACAGCTTTAACTGTTGTGATGTCATCCTCAATAGATGGCGGCACTACAAGAGAATACAGCAAATTCATAGATCACACATTTTAAAAAAAATTCTGCAGTCTGGTTACGGTGCTAAACTCCAAATCAATACCTTGCAGGATGACTTCGAAGACCCTGCGCTCCTCTCCAACATCATTGACTGCAGTGCACTCAAAGTAACCTTCATCCTCGTTGGATGGAGACAAAAGAACCAGAGACCCAGAGGACTGTAACCTGGACCGCGAAGCAGAAAGAGCTTCATGAGTTATAGCTCTATGTAATGGTCTGCATATTAACTGCGCATCAAAGAGTACAGTCATAGCTTTGTCTTTACCTATATTCACCAGGAAGCTGGTGAATATCAAGTGGAGTGCCATTTCTCTTCCAGGAGACTTTAGGTGTGGGTATTCCTGTTGTCTCACAGCTCAGGACAGCTCTAATGCCAGTGGTTACTGTGATGTTGAATGGACCTGGACTGATTGAAGGGCCCACTAAGAAGAGACAGAAGAGCTTAATCTGATATAATGAGCCCTGGTTTAAGCCTAACAAATTATGAATAAAATATAAATATGGACATACAGGCAAGCAGAAATGGCCTCAGAGCTTCTAAACAGAGAAAACAGTGCAATATTTACCAAATACACGAAGATCCATTCCCAGGTGATCTGAGCCAGCCTGGTTGGACACTGTGCAGTAGTAACGACCTGCATCATTTAAGTGAGCCTCGTGTATTTGCAAGGAGCCCTCTGATAGCACTGTGTACCTGAGGTTAATACAAAGTGAAAATATGAATGAACTTATAGACAATATACATATCAATATGGCACTGTATCTGCGTGTGTTACTTTCAGTCAAGTGTGTCAGAGGGCCTTATAGTTATCAACCGGCATACTTGTTGTTATCTTTAGGAAGGAGGAAGCCATCTTTCCTCCACATGACTGCAGGTGAGGACTCCCCTTCAACTTCGCAAGGTAAAACTGCATCTTGGCCGACATGTACAGTCACCACAGAGCTGCTCTTCTTTATTACTGGTGTGGCACTGGAAATAAAGCAACAAATCCAAGTCAAGACTTGGCACTGGCAGTAGAAATCTCCATCAATGTGCAAAGTACGCACTTTTCACAATTCATGAGCAATCTTGAATGCATATCAAATTGTTCGGTCTGACAACTAAATGCTACCTCACATTACCCAACGGTTTTTATCAGTAGCATTTGGAGGGGTTTTCATTTTCAACTTGCTTTAAATTTTATATCTGATCCTTTCCTCAACCCCCCAAAACTCATCAATTTAATCAACTTTGGTCCAGCTACATAGTCAGCCCTCAAAAGCATGGATATTAGAAAATAGGAGATGTACTGTAAATTTAGGGGTAATATTGAATTCAGATCTGAACTGAACAGCCACATTAAAGCAATAACATCAGCACCTTTTTACCATCTAAAAAACATTACCAGAGTCAATGGAATAGTGTCTAAACCAGATTTAGAAAGACTCATCCATGCGTTCGTCTCCACCAGGTTAGACTACTGTAACGGCCTGCTCACTGGGCTCTAAACCAGCTGTAAGACAGCTGCAGTACATCCAGAACGCTGCTGCACGAGTCCTGACTAGAACCAGGAAATACGACCATATTAGTCCAGTCCTGAGGTCTCTGGCTTCCTGTCCCTCAGAGAATAGACTTTAAAACAGCTCTACTTGTGTACAAGTCTCTTCATGGTCTAGCCTCAAAGTACATCTCTGACATGTTAGAGCCATATGAACCAACCTGGACTCTGAGAACCTCAGGGAGTGGTCTCCTGCTGGTGATCAGAGTCAGGACTAAACAAAGTGAAGCTGCATTTCAGTTTTATGCTCCTAAAATCTGGAACAGTCTTCCAGCAGATGTGAGACAATGAGTCCAACAATGTTCAAATCCAGGCTGAAACAGTAGGTAGCTCAAGATATCTGTTGGATAATTTTCTCCAGTGTTGCTTTTGTAATTGCCTCAAGCACAAATCACATCCAGCTAACATTTCTTTGGCACAGTTTTAAAGGAATTTCCAGCTCAGTCAGTTTCCAGGTGTGACTTTAATTTCTTCATCTTATTCCATTTCCCATTCCTAATACATGTTTAAATGTAAACCAGTTGCACAACAGACCATAAGAATGATCTATGAGTTCCTTAATACACACAACAAGAGAACATTAAAACACTTCCAACAGACTTTATCGCCTATTGACATTATTCAGACCTTCTAGTAGCCCAGTTCAGCTGGTCCAAATAATGTTCACTTGAAGAGACTTCAGACTACTGTGCTAGCTTTCTGCACCTTTGTACTCAGGAGAAAGACTGCGTAGTTGGAAAGAGTCATTTCCATCGCTTTCTGGAGTTTGAGTTAAAGAAGTCAGGTGCAGTCAGTCAGAAGATATTTTATCAGCATTGGGAGCAGAAACAATACTTTTATCCAACATTTATAAATAAATGTTTCAATAAGAAATATTGTTCAACAATGAAGTGCCAAAAAATTTAGAGGAACACTTACAGACAATCTCCACAGTGAAGAAGAAGAGACTGGTGCTCCCAGCCATGTTAGTAACCACACAGCTGTACTGGCCGCTGTCCTCAGGACTGACTTCCTCTATTTCCAGATACTGACCTCCAGCCAGACGCTGGATCCGACCACCCAGCTGATGAAATAGCAGGGGGGAGGGGGGAAGGAAAAAGCAATGTGTGTTAGAGGAGTTCAAAATAATATCAGAAATATGTTATTTTGTTCAGACTCTATACCTGCACTTTGACTTCATTCTTGTACCACTCTATGTCAGGAGGGGGGTCACTGTCAGCCAAGCACTCTAAGGTCAGGTGTCCATTAACTGGCACTGTTAATGTCCTCACATCACCAGAGCCAAGAAGCGTGGGTGGGACTGAAACACAGCCAGTGATGATTAACCTATGGTACTCAATGAGGTGAATCCCTCAAAACACCTTATTGTTAACAACTAAGGTCCCACAAATAGATTATGCGACTATAAAAAAAAAGATTCGTTGGTGGCTGAACTGCTCCTGGTAAACACTAAAAGCTTGGTAAAGTAATGGGACACAAGAAGTCAGAGGATAAATTGGAACATCTTTTAAAAGCAGGTGTTAACACTGAAAACAACAAAAAAAAAACAAGCTCAGCTGTCTACTCAGCATTTTAAAAAGAGGGATGTGCTGCAAAAATATGTGTCGCTGCACAGGAGTCACATGCAGTTGTGAGTCAACTGAGCTGCGTATGCCGGCATGATGAATGGAGTTTGCACAATTTTAACTTTTAACATTTTGCTTGGAGTGTATTATTCTTGTAAGTTTTTTTACGGTTCTGAACAACACTGTGCTATTACATTCATAGAAATAACATCCAATTATAGAATAAAAAAGTAGGTGGAATAAATGGACATTGATCTTTGCATCATAAATCAAACTTTGGTCATCAGTCAAGAAGCCATAAATGACCCTATACGGCATATATATCATATTGCGTGTATACTGCTACAGCAACCACTGTATAAATGCTGTGCAAGTCATTTTCAATTGCATTTTACTCCAGAGTGTGCACGGAGCTTTACTCATCAAGTCCCAGGTGCACATAGAGGAGGAAGTTTAGGGAGAGGGAGGACATGATATATTTTGTCAGTGTTGACGTTTCAATAAGAACAGCTTGTGTCACCTTGGACTCGGACCCAGTGGTTTTTTCCATCCTCTCCAGCTGGGCTGCTGGCCAAGCAGGTGTACAGACCTGCATCCTCGACCTTTAAAAACAGGGCATTAATCAGCTTGAGTGGCTCTTTCAGAACAGTGCTGTCTTTGCCTGGCTTGATGCTGTCAATATTCAATCTCCTCTTTGGTTTGTGTGTCTCACTTTTTGTTTTTTTTGTGTATTTTTTGTTTTTTTATATCAGATGTGTATTACAATTGGAGCAACATATTTAGAAGCACTGTGTTTTTAAACAATCCTCAGAAAGTTGCTATAACCACTTTTCTGAATTGTATATGAGTTCCCATCTGTAATTTACCTGAACTTTGCTGATGCGGACAAAGTGTCCATCCTGCTGTACAACGTCAGTTTCCTCCAGTGGGCGACCATCTTTGAGCCAGCTGAGGGTTGGAGCCGGGACTCCCACAGCAGAGCACTCCAGCTCAAGCGGACTGTTGACCGCTATGGTCAGCTCGTCTGAGGAGCTTGAGCTGGTAACCTTTGGAGGTTCTGGATTACAAAGCAGAATGTTTTGGCTGAGTTTTTCAAGAAGTTGATGCCATGACTTTGAGATCGAGGTAAACTAAATAAATCTACCAAGCACTGTGAGGTTAAAGCTCTTAGTGCTGCTTCCAGCCTGGTTACTGGCCACACAGCTGTAGAGGCCTGCATCTGAAGGAGCAACATCAGGCAGCTGAAGCCGGGTTTCCTGGCCATCCAGCAACAGGTTGCGGTGAAGAGACAGTGGCTGGCCATCCTTCATCCAGGTCAGAGTGGGAGGGGGTACACCACGTGCTTCACAGGTCAGCGTCACCAAGGATCCCTGGACTACCGTAACTGGCTCCACTGGTTCAACATGATCCACTCCAGGGGGCACTGTAGACCATAAACACACCGTGGATTAAATCTTCAGCTTCCTATCATCCCTGAGGAAGGATTCACATGTGTTCTTTTCAGGCCTCAATAGTCATGACTCTGTTATCCACTTTTCTAGCCTAGTTTGCAATGCAAAACTAAAAATAGTTCTCTTCAAGCAGCAGCGCAGGCATTAGCCACTCAAATCACCTGAGTGGTTGCATGTCTTTATCTTCAATTCAAATGTCAAGACAGTTTAATGTCAAGCATGCTTGATACAATTAAAACAACCTCTGGTGTGCTTGCCCTGATGGTGCAGTTCACTAAAACATGTGTTATCCCTGCCTCCAAAACCTTTTTTTTTTTCAGCACCAAACAAGCAGAACGAGGAAAAGATCATCTACTTCTGACATATCCAAAATAAACGAAAAAAAAAAAAAAAAAAGAATGGAACTCTCTCCAGTCAGGTTGTGACCTTTTCCACATTTCCTCTCTTGTATCTTTTAGTCTGTCTGATGTTGAAAGGTTGATGTGAACAAAATGAGCAAGGAGTTCCTTCGAGACAACTAAACTAAATATATCATTTCCTTTTTTTTGGTCTAAACCAAAAGTGCTTAACTCCAAGTGTGAATGTAGTCTTATTCTATGGTTCAAAGACATGGCAAACCACAAAAAAACATTATGGAAAATATCCAGTCATTTGTCAGTGGCGGCATGCATGGTGATGCCGTGTACGCTGGCACCGCTATGTCCCAATTCTGAAAGCTATGGAAGAGAGCTGAACAAGCGCCAATGAAGGATGAGATCCTTAGTTGGAAAAGGAAGGGGACTGGTCACACTCTGAGGAAAACCATGACAAACTACGACTTGGAATCCATGAGGAAAAAGAAGCAGAGGAAGGCCAAAGAATACCATGGCAAAGGCAAGACAGATGGGGTACAGCTGGAAGGAAACTGAGAAACTAGCCAAGAACAAGCCAAAACTGAAGAGCTCTCTTGTTGGCCTATATGGCTCCAGGCATTAAAAAGGCGAGGAGAAGATTGATTGCCTGTCTAATCTTTCTACTCTTCCAAATGTCCACCCTCGGTTGAACATTAACCTACTGTGTCCATTTGAAACCTTTCTAAAACAGTCAGCACGCTGTAGTAAGCTGTTGTAATATACCTTGCACTTGGACATCATAGTTGAGCTCAGCGAGACCAGCTCGACTGCGGGCCACACACGTGTAAACTCCAGAATCAGACAGCTGCACAGGAGCAATCCTGTTTTTCAGAAAGAAACACACTAACAATGACCTCACTTATAAAGATGTAATATCCAAACAAAATAGCTGCAATTATCTAAACTGACCTTAGCAGAGAGTCACCAGCGAGGAGACGTGTGCGAGGGGAGAGGAGGAGTGGGCGACTGTCCTTCAGCCAACTGATCTGAGGCGGAGGATTTCCTGCTGCCTGACACTCCAGCGTCACAACGCTGTCCTGTGTGACCTGCACCTCTCTGGGGACTGCTGTCTCACCAGAGATTGATGGTGGAACTGTGGCAAGCCAAAGCAAGTAAAATATAAATAATTCATAAACTTAAGATTCAACATTATATGTTAGATGTCAGATAATATACTAAAACGGACTTAGAACAAAGAGATTGTAGATTTTGCTCTCCTGGCCAGCCAGGCTAACGGCCAAGCATGTATATGTCCCAGAATCCTCAGGAGTCAGCTTCAGTAAGGTCAGTTTGCTTCCATCAGGAGTCATGCTGCAGGGTAACAAATACATTTGATATTTTCACATCCATTTTAATTTCTAAACCACCCAACCCTGAATTTCAGAAGTATTTTCTCATCATTATCATCATCCCACGACTTTCTCACACACAAACACACAGTGATATAAGTTATTATCTTTTTCTGGCGGATGCAGTTGTAATGACCATGTCAGCTAGTAACAGCTGTTAAACAGCTGCTGTTGGTATTCATGATGACATTAGACAAGAGATCATAAATCATTTATCTGTTCGCACAACCCTCTGTCATGCTTGCTATCCCCTATAAAGATTAATATTGTAACTTTTCCAAACCATCAGAGAATGGTGTTAATAAATTCTTACACTCGATATTAAACGAACTGAGATGCTTTCAATACCAACATTAAGTTTATCATTTTTAGGATTACGTAGCAGAGTTCACACAGTGGGACTGTGAATGACTTACGAGATGTGAAGGGTGTCTGATTCCTCTAAAGTCACTCCATCTCTCAGCCAGCTGAGGCGAGGTGTAGGGATGCCATTAGCTCTGCACTCCAGGGTCAGCTCCTCCCCAATGGGTGCACTCACATCAGATGTTTCGTCAGAGTCTAGGATGGTGGGTGATACTGGGAACAACAAAGTTACTCTTAAGTGCCACTCAGAATCATTCAACTTATGTAAGATACATCAAAGAAAATAAAAATAAAAGGATGAGCTAAAAAAAAAAAAAAAAACAAAAAAAACCTCTTCAACACTTTACCTTGCACTGTAAGCATGTAGTCTTTCTCTGTTTGGCCCTCGCTGTTCTTGGCCACACATGTGTACGTCCCAGCATGAGAGAGACTGAGAGGGCCCAGCTCCAGTCTGTTACCTCGAACGGACCACTGCCACTGCAGGCTGCTCTCTGGAAGACAAACACATCTGCTCACTCTTGCTGTCGAAACATGAAAAGTCCATATCCGCCCAATGTCCCCACATCATTTACCAATAGGGGATCCATCTTTAAGCCAAGTGATGCTGGGGACAGGTATTCCTGTTGCCTCACACAGCAGGGCCACATGGGAACCTAGGGTGTAATTCAAAGACTCCCGCAGAGGCCCATTAAGAACAGGCGGAACTGTGGAAATATATTTGTGCGGACAAAACCAAACATGTTGACCACTCACTTTCAAAGGTAGTTGTTTAAAATGTTAACATGCATCACAGAGGTATTCTTACCATGAACCATCAACCTGAATGTCCGGTCCAGCTGTCCAGCCACATTAGACACTTTGCAAGTGTATGTGCCACCATCTGTGGTCTAGAAACCAGAGACACAAGTCTATAGTCAGGAGGGCCTTCGCCAAAAATGAGAAATGTTTTATTTTGTTGCTGCTGCCCACTTAAAGTCCTTAAAAGGATTTTGTTTTGTTTGCAGCCTGACACATGAATAATGTCAGGAATTTTCACTGACCTGAACTCCTGTGATCTCCAGATGGTGACGATCCATCTTCAACCCGTTCCCTGCAGTCAGTTGTAGTCCATTCTTGTACCATGTGACCTCTGGGTCAGGAACACCGTAAGCTTCACATCGCAAGGTGACCGAGGAGCCAAGCTGAGGGGTGACCGAGTCTGACTCAGCATCATGCAGGGGCTTTAGGGTCGGCAGCACTGTTAATGTGTATACATACACACACAGAAGAAAGTATGATATATTTAGAATTGCTATGATTCACCTCATAACTGTCCTCAGTCACAGCTGGCTGAGATAAACATAATGTTTTTTTTTTTTTTTACGAGGACACTGTGTTAAGATTTGATCATCTGTGTATGAAGCTGAATTGTAGATCACTGTGTTTGCTCACCATAAACGCTGAGGAGAATGCTCTTCTGGTCCTGCCCTGCTGAGTTGCTGGCGGTGCACACATATTGCCCTGCATCTTCCAGTCTCGCCTGAGGCAACTGTAACATCTGGCCACCTTGGATACAGTATGTATATAAATGGAATGTAATAAGAGTGACAGAATTAGATTTGGAAAAAAGGAAGTGCTGCTGATGCAAAAATTATTTGGATATTGCAAGTGGCCAGTGGCTGACCTGGCAAAATATTAATCCCTGTGCCGAAATGGAGAACCTGCCCATCTCTGGTCCACACAATCTCTGGCGGAGGATACGCTTGGACGTCACACAGCAGTGATACCATGTGGCCCTCGATCACACTCACTTCCTCTTCCTTGGACCCGGTTATTCTAGGAGGCACTTTAAAATGCAGGAAGAAGACACGAATCATCACATCTTTTGTCATAAGAGAGCATCTGTAGAAAATATTAGATCAGATAAATTGAGTGTACACAGGAAGTAGTTCTTCACCTTGCACAGCCAGGCTGAAAAGCTTTTCCATTGTTCCAGCCTTATTCTCAGCCACACACAAATATGCAGCCATGTCTGAAACCTGGATGCTGAGGAACTGAAGGTTCAGACATAAGTGTTATTCCTCTGGACAAAATGTCCCAGTTGGCTTTGGCTACATGCTGGCAAAAGTCAGCAGAAACTAACCTGGAGTTGTGTCCCATCCTCGCTGATGTGATGCTGGGAGTCTGTGTGCACCAGCTGCCCATCTCTGAGCCAGGAGATGACTGGAGGTGGGTTCCCAGTCACATCACAGTGTAAAACCACAGTGCTGTTGACAACTGCTCCCATTTCCTCCATAAACTCTGATGCTCCCATAATAACAGGAGGGACTGAGGAGGTGAAAATTGAAAGGGAAGATTGTCTTTTATTCTGTCAATATATTTCATTGTGCAGATTTTAAACAGAGAAAGTGAACATGCTTGCTTACCAAGGATCTCCAGTTCATAATGCATATGGTCCTCCCCTGCCTCATTCACAGCCTGGCACGTATACTTTCCACCATCCTCCTGTTGCACTCTGGAGATCTGGAGCACCTGTCCTCCTAACGGCATAAACCCAAACATATAACAGCAGCTTTATCCATAATTACTTATGTAATTAAATCACGATCATACAGAACAGTCAAGCTAGTGGGTTAAATCATACTGAGGTCACACATGAAGAACTTTCCCCTGACCTGGAAGCAGCACCACTCCGTCAGCAGAGGTGAGTTTCCGTCCATCCTTGTACCAGCTGAGTTTCGGTGGAGGAATGGCATTGCTCTCGCAGGACAAGGTGACTGGATGACCCAAGACAACCTCACGCTTTTCCACCATCCCCTCATCGTTATCATCACCCTCATGTCCCAGACCCCAGGCTGCTTCTCTATTGGTCACTCGCTGAAAGATTGGGGGAACTGCCCAAAAAAAAAAAAAAAGCACACTTGAGAGGGATCTCTTTGTACTCATTTAGAAATATGTTAAATCCCAAAAATAAAGCTCTTGATTTAACAGGGACTAAAATCCAAAGCAGCTGCAGTGCCAGAAATTAATGAACACACCCTGAACAGTGACACGAAAGTCTCTTTTGTCCTCTCCTGCAGAGTTTGTGACCACACAGGTGTATTGCCCCTCATGGGACAGCATGGCATTCTCTATTTGGAGGAAGGGGCCACTCTCCTGAATGCCGGCGTGGGAGTTTCCAGTCAGCAACTAGACACAAAGAGAATACATCAGATTTTAAAGTCATGGTGAAATCTGCAGGAAGAGGAATGCACAGAATGACATCTCAGATTTTGCTGAACTGCTTTCGAGTATATGTAAAGATATCAGTTTCAGGTTGAAAGATTAAATGATAGATACCTTTGATTTTTAAGATTCAGCAAACTGTATTGTGCTAAGAAAGAAATACCACCAACCATATTCAAAATTCAGATCAATCTAATTGCTTCTTCCCCTCCATAAATGTCCAGCGGGATGTGCAACATTCTTTAAATGTGAAATATTTACTCATGTAAGAAAAAAAAGTCTGGTGTTGTTAACTGGATGTATTCTTCTTGCTATAAATTATTTTCTTACTCATCACATAAAAATCCTGAGCATGGATGTGGATTGTGCAGAAGAATCCCTTTCTGTCAGGGCAGCTGTAATGCATACTGGTTGCCAGTAGAGGCTGACAGAGTTTAAACTATGTTACATGAAAATCACATGAAATTAGTGGTTTAAGTTG
Organism: Hirundichthys speculiger; assembly: GCA_018398805.1. Classification (NCBI taxonomy): domain Eukaryota; kingdom Metazoa; phylum Chordata; class Actinopteri; order Beloniformes; family Exocoetidae; genus Hirundichthys; species Hirundichthys speculiger. Next base: position 4,093,929 of record JAGFBZ010000287.1, on the reverse strand, counting down.
TCATAAGAATGGCATACCAACCTGTCCATCCTTGAACCAGTGAACTTTGGGCTCAGGGAAACCTTTGGCCAAGCATGACAGAGTTAAACTCCCATTTATACGCACTTTCTCTTCCTGACCAGCAAATGTAAAGGATGAAGAGTCTCCTTCTATCTGTGGTGGGACTGATAACGAGAACAAAACAGTGAAACATTAAAAAAAAAAAAAAAACATCTGTCTAAGGAAACTTTAAGCTGTGAATTGTAACAATGTGTCTTACCCAAAACACTAAGAGAATAGTGCTTAACTGCAATGCCGGCTGGATTTGTGGCCCTGCAGGTGTAAAGGCCGCTGCTGTCTCCATGTGCTGAGCCCACTCGCAGAGCCTGTCCTCCATGGCTGTAGGTCAGCTGGGGAGTGGACACGATGGGCTGATTGTCCTTTAGCCATGTGATGCTGGGAGTGGGTGAGCCCTCAACGTCACAGGGGAGTACTGTGGGGAACCCCAGCACCACTGACATCTCAGAGGTCTTGTTTGTGCCCTTGATGGTGGGGGGAGCTAGAAAAAAAAAAGACAACATAAAAATATTTTAACAGCCTGGTAGGATTTTTTACTAAACCAAAGCACAGAATGGATATATCCCAGGTGGGATGATCTGCTCTGTGGAGGAAACCCTATAAAGGAGACATAAAATGTCCAATACCACAGAGGGCAATCACTGAGCATACTCTTCAGGTGGCAGACAGGTCTCTAGAGGCCTGTAGAAAGAGAATTTAATGTGTTTATACACCAGGCTGTGTGTGAAAGTCAGGCTTGGATGTAAAAATAAATATAATGTTAAATCATTTTCTGCTTGACTTGATGTTGTGACGTTTTTTATTTCTTTCAACATGCTTAAAATAAATTTTGTTTAAAAGCTAAGTTCCAGCTGTTATGGTCGGATGAGTAAGCCATGTGTCACCTTGCACTGTAAGTCTGAACTGGCGCATCTGAGTTCCTGCGTTGTTCCTGGCCAGACACTGGTAAAGCCCCTGGTCCCTCAGCCTTACTGACTTCACTTTCAACACCTGGCCACCTTCCAAAAACTCCACGTGAGGGTCTCCATCACGGGACAGAACCCTGGAGAGAGAGAAAGGAAAGGTTAAACATCAAATCAATACAACTAATACACCATCTTGTGCATTCTGTGGGATGTCACATCATTGAACTCTTGGTGATCCTTACTCTCCGTCACGGCTCCATTCCACTCTGGGTGCTGGTCGTCCACTCACTCGACAGTGAAACTCAACCTCCTGGCCCTCCACTACAGTCAGTTCCTGCAGTCGGGATGTTCCTGAGATCACTGGTGGAGCTGGGGAAAATGTCAGGTATCTAGTTACCATTTTTTTTTTTTTAAAGAATTTACAGAATTATTCAAAGTCAATGCAGTGTAGCAAAGATTTTGCATCAATAACAGAGATGCATCAGTAAAAGAATGAGATGATAAAATATTCTTTCTCATAAGTGCATTCAGGCCAAACAGTTCTCAGCACTTTCTTAGGATTACGTACGCTCAAAAGCTTCAAGAAGAACAACATTGCTTCACTCACTTTTCCTCTGGTTGTGTGTGGACCTTTAGAAGGAATGCTGAAGTGATATAACAGCCAGCTGTGGTAGCAGACTAGTAAAAAAATTGTTGGATTTTCTCAGTTGCATATCAGTTCAATGACTCCTAAGCTTCACCCTCGCTCAATTTTACTGTGTTCTTTTAGGATTTTAAAACCTGACACCAAGAACTGCTATTGTTATGATAAGGAGTTGTGGAGGACCCAAATGCGGGTGACTCGGGGCGTCGGCAATCAACAATCCTTTATTTTCTTAAACAAACAAAAATGCTACCACAGTGGTAATGTCTAAAAACATAAACCAAAATTAAACCAACAAACAAGGTAACTAAAGATGGAAACCAACGACAATGAGGGGAACAAGGAGAAACAGAAGGTGCCAAGAAGAAGCAAGACGTGATGAGACAAAACGGAACAGACGGCCCAGGAAGGATCAGAAGGAAAGACAAGACAATCAGGAAAATGGGACACAGGGAAGTAAAACAAAACTCAACAAGACAAGGAAGGAGTTTCAAAATAAAAAAAGGGGCAACGAAATAGGAGACAAATAACACAAGAAACAAGAAAAATCCCCAAAATACAAAACCAACCCCCAGACCCTAAGAAGGATGCCCAACTTTTGCCAGTGTTCACAGCATTATTTTGGGGATTGTTGGTCCTAGTGGGCATTCATATGTTTAAAGTGGCACAAAGGAACTTTAGCTATTTTTTGCTCAGAGGGTCACCCTACAGTCATGGAGGTTAAGTTGCTTTTAGGGCAATGTTAATCTTGATCAGTCTCTATCTCTGTCTCACTCTTATTTTTTATTCAATCACTATGATCTTGAGTGTTTTAGTTCCGCCTGCCACAATGATCACTGTAGTTCTGTGACCTAGTTTCATTGTTGCTGATGTGTAACATACACTATATTGCCAAAAGTATTTGCTCACCCATCCAAATGATCATAATCAGGTGTTCCAATCACTTCCATGGCCACAGAAGTATAAAATTAAGCACCTAGACATGCAGACTGTTTCTACAAACAGTGTTTGGGAACGACAGCAACTCAGCCACGAAGTGGTAGGACATGTAAACTGAGGGAGCGGGGTCAGTGGATGCTGAAGCGCATAGTGTGAAGAGGTTGTCAACTTTCTGCAGAGTCAATAACTACAGACCTCCAAACATCATGTGGCCTTCAGATTAGCTAAACAACAGTACAGAGAGCTTCATGAATGGGTTTCCATGGTGGAGCAGCTGCATCCAAGCCAGACATCACCAAGTGCAATGCAAAGTGTTGGATGCAGTGGTGTAAAGCAGCTGCCACTGGACTCTAGAGCAGTGGAGGAACGTTCTGTGGAGGGATGAATCACCCTTCTCCATCTGGTAATCTGATGAAGAGTCTGGGTTTGGTGGTTGCCAGGAGAACGGTACTTGTCTGACTGCATTGTGCCAAGTGTAAAGTTTGGTGGAGGGGGGATTATGGTGTGAGGTTATTTTTCAGGAGCTGGGCTTGGCCCCTTAGTTCGAGTGAAAGGAACTCTTGAATGCTTCAGCAGACCAAGACATTTAAAACAATTCCATGCTCCCAACTTTGTGGGAACAGTTTGGAGCTGGCCCCTTCCTCTTCCAACATGACTGTGCACCAGTGCACAAAACAAGGTCCATTAAGACATGGATGGAGTCTGGTGTGGATGAACTTGACTGGCCTGCAAAGAGTCCTGACCTCAACCCGATAAAACACCTTTGGGATGAATTAGAGCAGAGACTGAGAGCCAGGCCTCCACGGCCAACATCAGTGTTTGACCTCACAAATGTTCTTCTGGAAGAATGGTCAAAAATCCCCATAAACACACTCCTAAACCTTGTGGACAGCCTTCCCAGAAGAGTTGAATCTGTTCTAGCTGCAAAGGGTGGACCCACTTCATATTGATTAGGAATGGGATGTCACTAAAACTCATATGTAGGTCAAGGCAGATGAGCAAATTCTTTTGGCCATATAGTATAGTACTGTAAATCGACTCATAGGTGTCACAAGAAACGACCAGCACATTGACAGGAGAAGAAACAATGCAATCCAATATTCCTTCAAATGAAATTGAAACTGACATTTTAGCACAAAAAAGACTCCTTCATGCTGCCTTAAGGATCTCTATACACTTATGTCCTCTGGATCGACCAGCATACAGTTACACTGTTTTGACCAGTCACCACAGAGCCTCACAGACAGTCTTTGAGGGGAACTGTGCCTCACAGACAGTTTCCCTGACACTGGCAAAGCTAGCACTCTGAAGTAGGACCAGTCCAAAAGCTCTAATGCGGTTAGATTTGGTTTCTTAATCTGTTTTTATACTCTTTAACTACCAGTGTGAAAGTGGATTTTGAAGCTCACCTTCCACCACGATATTATATTGTCGCCGGGCCTCTCCAGCTGAGTTTTGAGCTGTGCAGGCAAACTGTCCTGCATGTTCTGGCTGAACTCTGTAGATCCTCAGCAGCCTATTACCGTTCTGGATATACACCCCAGGGGTGTCCACCTAGACAAACAGTAATCAACTCAGTAAATCCTTGTTTTTTTATGTCATTGGAATCATAGCCACTTGGTGGCATTGTACAACTAGAGATAACAAAATAAGATTTTATATACACTTGACACACTCACAGGAAGACCATCTTTAGTCCAAGTTATTGAAGGAGAGGGGATCCCAAAGGCATCACAGCCCAGGGTGAGAGGCTGCTTCAAGGTGACAGTGAGGTTCAGTGGCTGGCCATCCTCTTGGATCTCTGGGGGAACTAAGACAGAACAAAAGAAAGGAATGTGTGTCATTACTATGCATACTATGTTTTAACTGAGCCGAAAGTAGCTACATGGCTATAAATAAATTCTCACCATTTACTTTTAGCCTTGTCTTTCTCTCTACAGAGCCTGCCTCATTTGTTGCCACACACTTGAAGTCCCCACTGTGGCTGGCAGATGCTTTGCTAATTACAAGAGCGCCATCCCTCACCACAGATAACTCTGAATGTTCGGGATGTATCTCTAAGCCATTCTTGAACCAGCGTATCTTGGGATGAGGTGAACCTGCAGATGCGGGGACAGGAAAAGGAGAGTGCAAAATGAGCTTTAATGACCACCTCTGACAAAAAGAAAAGTTTCTTTCATCTCTAATTCTCGGTAGGACAACTTATTGGGCAACCTAGCCCAGACTGAAAAATGCCAGCTCTTTATTTATCTGCAGGGCAGCAGGGAAATGTCTGCCAAAATGGTTAGTCTTTGTAGCTTGCAGGCATAAGAGTCACATAAAAAAAGAAAACACAGCTTTACTGGAGTGATGTGAAATGTAATATTTAAGACAGAGGCCTCAAGATTTATTACCAAACACAGAAATGAGAGTCTTGAACTGTAAGAATAAGGGTGGTTGAACATGCAGTTCAAAGGAACTGGCACCTTCACTTCCGAGCCTGAAACAGATGTGTGCTGTGGATTACTGGGTGGAAAAAAGATTTAGAAATAACCAGCTGAAAGATGGTGGAATGGGGGAAATGTGAAAGATTTTGTTCAAAGCACAAAAGAGTGAGTTGCTATGGCAGAGCAGCACACCTAAGGGAAACACAGCTCTGTCTACTCACAGAGGTGTTACATACAGTAAGCACACTACAGATGAGGTAGGAAATTAAACAAAGCACCATTAGCCCCAACCATGAAAGGCTGACCATAAGAGACCATTGCAATCATACTGTAGATGATAACATCACGTCTTGCTTCTCTGAACACATGTTTACAGTTTAAGAGATCAGAAGTAAATTCATTATCTCATTGATGGAGAGAAATGCAAGCAGATGTTCTGTTTTACATGCTAACAGATCTCATTAGTTGACTGATTTTTTTTTTTCCTTTGCTCCGGCTAAGAGACAGAATTGATCTTTTCCATGTGTTTTTCAAATAATTACTTCCATCAAAAGCAATGCGCTTGTTTTTACATTAATAATTTCCTTCTGGCAGAGACTTACTTCCTCTCACTCGAGAGAACAGTGAGGGGAATCTTATTTTCCTGCTGAGTGTCTCTCCAGTGAGTCAAGAGCATTGAGCATTTCTCTCTGACCAGGGTGCTATCTGTCTGCCTGTATGGTGTGGATGAAAAGAGGGCTAGTGTGGCTTCAACCTCCTCTTCCTCTGCCTCACGGTGCAACTCAGACATCTCTGTCCTTCATCTGCCAGCAGCAGCCTGTAATTAGGATTCCTCTCCCAGCAGGCTGCGATGTAGAGGAAAGCAGATGTGGCGCGATGAGGCAGTAGGCAGACCAATGTTCCAGCTGTTGCTCCACATTAGACACAGTCCTTACCTTCTCTCACCAAGCTGGTTTCCATGGTGGAGCCCAACATAAACAATACCTGTTTGCAGCAGCTGTCAGAGTGAGTATGTCAGTACACCCTCTAGGTTCTTACAATGACCAGGATCCTGGTCAAAATCCTATCAAAATCAAAATTCAAGTCTATGGAGGCAGGAAAAAACCTCCCTTTGGTACTCAAATACACATTAATCATGTAAAAAAAAAAATAAATAAAAATAAATATTAATAATAATAATAAAATGGTGATTAACATATTTGGTCACACCGAGAAAATGGCACATTTTCCATCTGAAGCTGGTTTCGGCTTACTCATCGATGAATCATGTCATACCTTCAGCACGGCAGGGGATGATCACCTTGCTGTTTGCTATTTTCTCCATGATGGTATCACCAGGCTCCGCAAAGGATGGTGCCTCTGTGAGGATAGAGGAACATATTAGATGCATGCTTAGTATGCAGGAGCAACTAATATCTTAAATGTCTTTAGAATTAGTCTGAGTTTTATTGTGTGAAATACAAAAGCAAGACAGCGCCTCTGGGGGATCAGAGCAACATCTCAGATGTAAGATTTGAGCAAATTAGCAGGTATCTTGAAGTCATCAAATGACCCAGTATTAGAGATGAGGGTATTTAGATCAGCATCTCATTAGTGACAACAGTCAAACACATGTGGACCATAAAAAAAATAAAAATAAATAATCTCACAACCACACAACCAACAGGAAAAGAGCAACACATCTGAGTTTAAAGCAGCAATGGTCCTATCAAGAGGCAAACAGAATTAATACATGCAATTACAATTGCAATTAAAAGGATATAAATACATCAGATAGTAACAATTGGAAATCTTTAGAGATGGAAAAAAAAAAACAGATTTTAAAAAGAGCTTTCATTTTCTTCCTTTTTAAAGCCATATACTAGTTCTGCCAAATTTCAAATTTGCACAGACACCTGACCTTATTTGCATTTAAAGCGAGTAGATAATCAAGTGGTATAATGGAAAGTATCAAAAGTAGTCTGAAGATGAAAAGGATCCTGAGTTAGAGAGGAACAAAGGCCATGTGAATGTAAAAGGGGAATTAAGGCGGCAAACAGGAAGAACGATATTATTTATTTTTAATGTAATTGGTGATACACCAAGAATATGTCCTTACAATTCATCATATCTGATGGTGGCAAGTCTTTGATACATTAACTGCCATATATTTCTCCAAGCTGCTTTTTACGGAGCCACTTATCTTCTTCCATTATAGATTGTCACACGGTCAACCAGTTTTGGAAATATTCTGCCCACACATGTTTAACCCAGATCAAAATGCAATGCTCTTTCTTCGAGCAAAAACTGAATGAAAACACGTTTCTATTAATTCCAACTTATCATTAACTGTGTCACATCTTTTACTCTTTAATGACAGACAGCTTATGACTCTACCCTCAAGTCTGGCTCTCAAGGATAATGCTTATCATAAACACATGCACATACAACAACACACTTCTTTTACAATAGGTAAAAGAAGCGTTTTACAATAGGTCCCTTATCTACCAACTTTGGCCTAATTTTAATTTTTTTCTCATTTTAATGTATTTTGAGAGTGATCAAACAGGTTCTGAAGACGAGAAGTTTTGATAGTCACCAAGAATTTCTAGCTGGATCTCCAAGGTCTCCTGTCCAGCACTATTCTTGGCAACACATTGGTAGGTGCCCTGGTCAGCGTGGCTGACTCGCTGGATCCTCAGGGGCGTAACGTTCTTTGCACCAACAGGCTGACCGTTGTGAAACCAGCTGATCTGAGGGCTCGGTTCTCCTTGGACCACACAAGGCAGAGTTACCGTTTGACCAAGCAGGGCTTTCAGGAGGGTGGGGACTAGCTGAATCCTGGGCTTAGCTGAGAACACAAAGAAATATACAAGTACATGGAAATACAATTCAGTTACATGCCTTTTTATTTACATGATAATTGACATTAAATAGAAGAGATTAAGAAAAACTGACCTTAAGCTTTAAAGGAAATTGAACTTACTCATGAAGGCTCATAGAATTACCTTGAATGTGTAAATTGTAGCTGAGGGACACATTCCCTGCTGGGTTTTCTGCAGTGCAGGTGTACAGTTTACTATCAATCAGACGCACATCAGTGATCCTCAGAGAGCCTGAAGGCAAAACAGTGAAGCTGGGGAGGGGTGTTTTGGGGTAAAGGCAGAGGGATGGACAAAACATTTTATGAGTCACTGCAGATCTAGAGCCTTTGTTTCAAAGAAAGAAGGCTCTCTCTTTTTGAAGTTGCATTTTTCTTTCATTTAGTATTTACATTGTGGAGCACGCATACATTGAAATGAGAACATAAACAGGAAAACATCTATCAAGAGTGGCTGGTTTTTATAATAGTATTGACCTGCAGAAATGCTTAATAATGATGGTCGTGCATACACTGATATCAACCTTGCTAGCTGTGGTTCTCAAGATTCACAAAATGAGGGCGTAGTCACAACATTCTTGGTTCACATCATATTTCTGGAACTCTCTGTGTGTTTTGCTGAGATCTAAATATACACAAGCTTGTGTGACAAGGATATATGAGCTGAATTATATTGTCCAACAGTTGGTTGCGTCCTCATTCAGTGGTATTGTTTTGTTGCTATGATGAAAATGGATCTGTGAGGGCTGTCGGTTATGAGCAAATCTGGATCTCAACCAGGGCCCAACACTCTCCCTAGTGAAAAGTTACTTTCACATTTACACTTCTACAGAGTAGTTGCAATGTGAGAAGGAAATGTGAATCGATGATATCACTGCGAGAAAGGTCTCACACTCAAAAAACAAAAAACAAAACAGAATGTCAAAGCAATTCTTCTTCTGGGAAACAATCCCCCCTTTAATAATAAGGTGTATGGAAGTAACAATAATTTGAAAATCAAAAGGTTGGCTGGAGTGCGATTCATGTAATGCATGTCTTGTCTCTTAGAAGAACCACGTGCAAAGAAAGGTTTATGCAGAATCATTCATTTTACGGGTGTTTGTCACAGACAAACAAGTGGACAGATGGTGGCAATCACATGCACTAAATTCTACCCAGAAACATACTTTATTGCAAAAAAAACAGGAGCGATTAAATGTTGGTAAATGAAATTAAATGTAGGTCAGTGATGTAAAAAAAAAAAAATGTGGCAACAGCAATTGTATCAGAAGATATGCAGCTGTATAAATGCATCATACACAGAAAAGTAAACACACCTCTGTAATTTATGTTAGATAAGTGTATCTGCTAAGCAACTGAATTATAACAATAACATGTTCATGAAAGTGGAAACGTGCAGAAAGCACAAAGAGCTCTCTATTTCAGCCACACATGTGGCGTACTGTCACTCCCCCACCTCCTCCAACAGCTGTAGGAGAGGCAGCAACATCCAACATGAACCAAACGACTGCCTCTGCACTGGTCAGTCTGCGCTCAGACTGCCGCACTGCTGCTGAGCAGCACTCAAACACGAGACTTGAACCAACCCTCTCGCTCATCCATCACTCCCCACACTGGCGTCAAGTGCTCTATGTAAACAGTCTGGCACAAAGACTAACTGGGACAAATTGGTCTCATCAGGATAAGGCTGAGAATGAACACATTCACTGACCCAGTGCTGAATGTCTGTGTCTTCACTAACCTCCGTCTGCTATGTGTTCGGCTCAAGAAGACGAATACAGGGGAGAAATCTTACCGCCCACAGTTTCAAGTTGTTTCAACAATCAGCACTGCCTGGTCATTTCCTCTGACCCACAGAGTTTAGCTGGAGAGAATGAATCTCACTTTACACGGGCAGCCTGTTTCCACAGGTCCTGAATATGCAAAGGATGGGATGTGGGGGTAGTTCATGGAGATGTGTTATTCTCATCAGATAGGACCAGTAAAGAGTCAGCATGTTGTTTTACTGCTGAAACACTCCAGGGAATCCCAGTGTAAGGCAGGCAGGGCTTGTATCTCTTTTTCTGTCAGTTCATATTCCACCCCTCTTCCTGGCATCCCCCACTCAGTCCCTACTAATTCCTTCCAATTGGCTTCACATCCTGTACATCATATAGTAGCTATCTGAGTCACCATAGCTTTGAACGCCCCTGTCATTCCTCTAGCTACACCGAACTACTCTATCTAGTGTTTAGCTATGAGAGTTGGTACGTTATCTATCCAGTATGTGTCAGCCAGCTTGTCTACACATTGAATGACCACACATGAAAGTAAGGATGTGGGACCAGATGTTCCTCTTCAGTCTAGCTCATGGGCGAGGCCCCGCTTAGCTTGTCAGCAGAAACCGCTGCCTCTGACTTAGCTGCACTTGAAATGGCAGCTTTGAATGGCAGCCAGCCTCAGACAGGGTCCCTTGTAAAAGCTGAGAGAGATGTCAGCAGTCAGCAGTATGGTAATGTGGGGAACCTTTGTCATTTGCCAGTTGATATTTCATTTCACCACATACTGATCAGTAGGGAGAACTACGACTTCCTCTTACCCAGCTGTGACGGGGGGGATGGGATGCCCATTGCGGCTCCATGTGACGAGTGGAGAAGGACTTCCCTGAGCCTCGCAGGGGAGAACGACCTCCGTTCCCACCTCTGAAGCCATCTTTACAACGTTGTCGTGGCCACTGACACCCATTATCTTTGGCATTGCTGGAAAAACACAAAAAGAGTTGCAAGAAAACCACAAGTCTTTTTGTGTCTCAAAACAGGACACTGTCTATAGATGAAGCAATCAACGCAAAAACTTTGTGTTACAACCCAAAATTAGGAAGATTTGGGACACCGTGTACATTTTAAAATGCAAAATATAATGCGATGATTTGCAAAACTCACTAACACAAATTCTATTCACAGTGGAACATGGAAAATACATTCAGTGTTGAAAGTGGAAGATTTAATCATTTCATGAAAAATAATGGGATATGGAAAAGACAAGGCCTGAAGGTTAAGGGGCACTAAATACAAAATACCTAGAGGAACATGTTGCAACTTATTAGGTAAATTGACAACAGGTCAGTGGTGCAGTTGAATATAAAAAGAGAATCTTAGAGAACCAGAGTCGCTCGGAAGTAACGATGGGCAGAGGTTATCCAGTCTGTTGAAAACTATATATAGAATGTGAAATGAAAAATGTTCTTCATCATAAAATTACAAAGACTTTGGGATGCCTGTGATGTCCAGGCCCTCGGATACCACTGCATTAAAAACAGGCACAATTCTAATGAAAGTCACTGCATGGGCTCAGGAACACTTTAAGACATCACTGTAAATACGGGTTAAAGCTCTGCCATACAAAGAAGAAGACATACGTGGTTATGATCCAGAAATGTCATCATCTTCTCTCGACTAAAGCTCATTTAGAACCTCTCTCAATACTCCCATCAACTGGTCTTCTCAGTTCCTAAACATATATGGTCTGCTCTCAAAAGAAGCTCGGAAACATTGCCCTAACCCCTCTTTTTTGAGACTCGTTGCCACCATCACATTCAAAATCACCTTTTTTTCTATTTTTATTTCTTAAACACTTGATGTGTTTTCTATATTCCGTTGTGTTTATAACCCATATCATTGCATTCTGTATTTATTTACACTTCACACAGTGTCCAAACCTTTTTTGGAAGTGGGTTTGTACATGTTCAAGCAACTATTGTCAATTTATTTCCCTTACTGTTGACGCTGAGCTGAATCTCTCTGCTAGCGTAGCCCACAGGACTAGTGGCAGTGCATATATAGATGCCTGCATCGGCGGAGGCGGGGTGGGGGATGTGGAAGTGTCCATCGGAGTCAAGCTGCAGGGAGGAGCGGTCCTTGGGCAAAGGCTGCCTCCCCTGGAAGAAAAGCAGGCAGAAAACCATTCGGAATTTGAATGTAAACGTTAGCCAAACAACAGGGCTGAGATGCTACGCTCAGTTTTAGGTTTACAACTTAGCCTTTGATGTCTAATATTAGTACAGACCACCCCTTGAATTGCTCTCTATCTGCAATGCGCATACACAACAATGCATCCTGCTTTGTAAGCACTTGCTTTGAACATTAGAACTACTTTAGAAAACTCACTTTTATCTGACAAGAAAATAAATTCACTTGACATGACAGAACTACTCTGAAAATGTTGAGGAAAAAGCCAGGAAGGCAAACCACATTCAGTTCACCAATACGAACAGCTTTATTTGGCCCCACTTCGGATGCAGACTATGCAAATGTGTTGGGTTTATTCTGACATGTTTGTGTCTCGTTCACTGCTTTTAATGACTGAGGCTTCTAAATCCACTGTATTTACTTCCACAAATGATCATAAGGGATCACAATTACTGCGAGAACAGCCATTTTAGAGAACTGGTCATGTTGTAATTGTCAGAGACAACAAAGTAAGGCAGCATTGTACTGTCTAAAAACAAAACGGGTAAGATGATAAGATTTATGCTTTGCATTTCAGCTGGGTTAAACACAGTAGCACATTTGTCTGGATGCATGTAACCTTTTGGGTTTTCCTCTCTTACTATAATGAAGCCTTTTAATGTAAATTTTAAAAAGATTTCTAAGCTGCAACAAAATACAGAGGGATTTCTCATAGTCAAGGAGGAGGATGGTAAGGTTGCCATGGCTACAACTTCCCTGTTCAGGTTAATCAATGCTTGATTACAGGACAAGCCATTGTTGATGGTTTCTATAGTTTTCTAATAAACAAAATGGTCTTATGTAGCAATGCAATAGCTGCATTTATGTAAAGGAAATCATATTTTTTTTGCTTTAAGAGCTAAACTTGTTAGGATAAAATAAAATGGCATTTTAGAAAGTTAATCATACCTCTAAGTTCATGGTTCATGGGTTAATTCTGAGAGTTATGACCATAAGTTAAGCAGAAATTATTAAATTCATGGATTTTTAAAATGGAATTCTTTCTTTCTTTATAACACTGTTAGGAGTTAGAACAAGCCAGGTAGGGGACTTATGAGGTGCAACCATTGCAACCGTTCAAAAATAGATTTATTCTGTGGGTGTGATTTCCTACCTTGGACCAGACAACACTTGGCTTGGGAACTCCACTGGCCTCACATGTCAGTGTGATGGCTACACCCTCGTTGGCAATATAGTGGTATGGACCATCACTGATCTCTGGGGGCACTGGAGGAAGGTCATAAAACACAGCTGTCTGAGTGAATGTAAAAAAAAACAAACTGGAAAGTGGCCACGGTCTGGCAACAGTATCAGCATCTGAGGCATGTCTTCATTACAAACTGATGATGAGCTGTAATCTTGACTGTCTGTCATAAATGTGCCCTCGAACAAGATCAATCCATTCATCAAAGCATGCAATAAATGAACCCCCTCAACGTGATGAGAGCAGGTGGTCAAATTATCAAGATATCGTTGTTTTCCATGCTGAGTCAGCACATTCTGTTGGCCTCATCGTCCCTGTTATATTGTGGCCAAGCTTGCTACAAAAGTCCAGCGATGAGAAACCGCATTCAACAGCTTGTACATCCCCCTTAACAACAAAGGAAATCTGCTTTTTTAATTTTTTTTCAATATAAATAGAATTAAAAATGAGTTTTATTACCGTATATAAAAAGGGTATATCAATGAAATATTCATATATTATCTTAGTATAAACAGTGGGCATGAGACGGAACAGCAAATCTGGTTAATTATTGTGAATGGTGTGAGTTGTATTGTGATGGTTAAGGACACAGAGAAACATGTGCTAAATGTTCTAACTACTGACTTTACATTTCAGATGGAATATGCAGTTTTCTAAAGCAATACTATCCACACTTATCTGCTGAACTTATATTTATGCTTGACACTATTTAGTCTATGCTAATTTATTCTCTGCTGAGTGTAGCTTCATCTTAAGTGTTGTTGTGGCTCTTGGTAAGAAAGTAAATATGTTTTCTAAATTTATGCATGCAGCTAACTATTTCATTAGTCTCCCACCGTGGACCTCCAGGCTGATTGTGATGTTCATGGAGCCTGCTATATTCACTGCTCTGCAGACATAAGTCCCGGTGTCTTCTGGGTGTGTTCTCTCGATGTACAAACTGCCATCACTCCTCAAGAACATCCTTCCATTCATTATAACCTGTTCAAAACAACAAAGAAAATTCTTCTGCAAATTGAACACAGAGAGGATCCATTAAACAAATGTCTTAAATAACAGCCAGGCCTACAGGTTTTCCATTTTTGGACCAGTGTCTTTCCGGAAGTGGTACTCCATCCAATAGCATACAGGGGATGCTAAGGGACTGGCCAATACCAGTGGTGATGATTGGAGGAGCTTGGGCCAAGAGAGGGGGCTCTGCAAGAGAAGGATGTATGAAATCAAACAATAACCAAGAGCAGGAAAGTAAGGGCATATTATTAGGCCACATCTACCAGTAGAGTTGATATGACTGTTTCCAAAATACATACAGTCATGCAATAAATAAGTAAATCTTCTCTTAGTCCAATTATGTATCAGAATAAAACAAAAAAACAGGTAAATGCAACCAATGAACAAAACACATGACTTATTTCACTTCATCTATTAAATAGAAATTAAGCCAAAATGCAGAAACAGTATATGAAAAACTTTGTGTACCTCATAACTCAGTGTCTTGAAGAACCACATTTGGCTGCAATTTATTGAAATAATCATGTCTGTGTGCTATCATCAGTCGCTCACATTAATGTGAAATACTTTTGGCCTGCTTGTCTTTGCAAATTTACTTCATTTCATTGGAGGTTTGCAGGTACATGTTTGACTGAACACTTTGGTATATAGAGGAATTCAAGGTCGACTTCAAGATATCCAGGTCCTGCAACATAAGCCCAAATAATCACCAGTGTGCTTGACAGATGTTAGTGATGTGTTTTCTACTAAAGATAGCGCTCTGCATTGAAAAATGAAAAATCTCCTCTTTGGCCTTGCCTGTCAAGAAATGTGGACTTGTGGCTTGTTCAAATGCAACTTTGCAAAGCTACTAAAAACTCCAAAATAAGTACATGGAAGCAGGTACACTGACATGTAAATCTTAGATAGAAGAAGCGTTCTCCTGGAAACCCTTCCAAACAAGCCTAATTTGTGCAGTCTTTTTTCTAATTATACTGCACTTGGCTTTTTCATTTAACATGCTAAGTGGAGAGTCCACTGCTAGTGTAGAGATGTAGCTCTTGGGGATTTTTACTATTTCTCGAAGCACTGCACAGCCTGACCTTGGGTTATCCATTTCTGGGGAAAATTAGAAAATGTTTTTAGTATTTTACATTTGTGAAGAATTTTTTGCTGTGGTGGAAAATGGACTTTAAATTGTTTGAACGTGAAACCTTGTAACCCTTCTCAGATTGATGAGCGACAGCAATTAATTCTTTAATCATTGCTGATGTCCTTTCTCACTGGCAATGCGTTACCATGCAGATGAATGTTCCACACCAGCAAAATGCCAAAACATCTCCTTCTGTAGAGGTAAAAACACTTGCTGATCACCTGTATTTTAGCTACATCTTGCAAATTTGTATCCCAATCTTCCTAAATTTCTTCTTAACTGGTCTCATGAGCATCATCATATTGGTCGTCCATATCTTAATATCTTTCAGACATTTGATAGAAACGTCAAACATCTGGTCGAGGAGATCTGTGTCATTCTCACAGCTCATCATATAGCTATCTACAGCGATCTAAGACATGCAAGCTGCTGTCCTCCATGTCTTAGATGTTTCCCTTCTTCAGCACAGCTGATTCAAATACATTTCTTTGTATTCAGTTGTCCAAACCGGCAGGAACCAGATGATTTTTTTAATTATGTCCTGATATGTGTAAGTCTTTGGCATTAAAAGTGAGTGTACTTTCCTTTTCACATGACCGAATATGAGATCACAAAGAGAGTTGCCAAGCCTACCCAGTCCAGTGACACTAACTCTGGCCTCAGCTTTGATGGTCCCAAACTGGTTCTTGGCCTCACAGATGTATACTCCGTCATCATCCAGCCAGATGCCTACAGTCAAACACACATCAGAAGGAACACATCACATGCAGGAGAGGAGCATCTTCACGTATTTATAAAGAAAACAGTTTGTGTAGAATATTAAAGCCCATGCTAATAGCAGCTAAGACCTCTTTCAATAACTAGTGGTATTATTGGTTTGAGTGCTCTGTAATTACGAGCTAAAAATAGAGAATAACAGGATTAATGGTTTTGGTTCAGCTGCCAGTCGGCTGACACACATGTCCCACTCAGTGAACTCCCTGGAGCAGATCGACCTTTAATTCAATTCTTGCGTTTAGCTAATCAGGTCAATGTTGAAATAGGTAATGACGAGACAAAACGATAAAAGTGAAAACATTAGGAGCAGGATGGTGAGGGTTGGTCAATGTGTGTGTGTGTTAGAAAATATGGACAGAGACATTTTTTACAACAATGGCAGCTAAAAACAAAAGCCGTGTGCAATAAACAGAGCTAATTAGGTCAAACAAGAGCCTCAAAATGGAAACAGTGACAGAAACAGCCCATGAAAATATGTCCATAGTTCTCAAGTCTTATATTACACAATGTAAACATTTCATCTCAAGAGAACAAAGGACAACATTGGCCAAGATTTGACATATTTCAGGCTGTGAGGTCTAAAAGTTTATTCGCTTTTATGTGTCTCACAGAACAGTATACCAGTTCTCACAGAATGATAAACAATATTTAAGACATACAGCACATTATTTTGTCAGAAAGCAGTGCTTTTAGATGGATGCATGGTTCAGAGTCTATGTACTGTAATTCTACCAGTTGCCGTGACGTCCTGTTGCTCCCTGCTCTAAAGAAAATGTTAGCTGAACCTGATATGAAAGGCTGTACCTCTTCTATAAATACTCACTTTGGATTTGAGTCATGCCAGTCAGTACCAGTAAATCATGGAGCTGTACTGGGCTGCAATGACGGCAAAAGCTCTTTGCTTTGATTGCATTTCTTGGAAAACTCACTCTGTATTCGAAGATGCCCGCTCTCCATTTGCAGTGTTCTGCTGTGGTTGTCTGTCCCAGCAAGAATTATTCTGCCATTCTGTCTGCGCCAGGTCACTGTTGGCTGCGGGTAACCTCGGGCAACGCAGGAGAGAGTAATATTCTCCCCTATGTTCGCTGTCACGTCCACCGGTGTCTCAGAGAACAATGGACCCACTGTCCAAGTATGAGGGGCACAAGATGAATTTTCCTTTGTATATACTTCAGAGAAAAACAGGTTTTATGTGGAAACTTTAGTGTGGTCTCACCTCCAACCTGCAGACTGACTGTGCCAGCTGAGGTTCCAGCAGAACTGCTCGCCACGCAGTTATACTGTCCGGCGTCGACCTCCTGGACACCTCGAATGTGCAGGGTCCCACGGTGTGGATCCTGCTCCACAAAAGGCGCAGAGCCCACCTCTAGCTCATCTGGAAACATAACAAAATTTGAGGGGGTGGATTTCAAAAAGAACATCTCCATACTCTTTTAAATTTGCAGTGTCTGGTCTTATCTTACCTTTGAACCAGTGGACAAGGGGAGGAGGGATGCCTGTAGCCTGACATGCCAGAGTTGCATCACCACCAACAGATACAAGTACAGCCTGCTGGGCCACGGATATTCTTGGCACCTCTGGATTTTGCAGCAAAAAAAGTCAAATTGTCATACAGCACTACCATAGATTTAGAGTCGGGAACTGTAACATTGGCTTAAGACAGCAAAATCTACAAAAAAAAAAAAAGATGTCAAAATGTAAATAGAAAATTCTTACATTTCACAGACTATTGTGCTGAGATCAATGGATGTGATAATCTATTTACAAGCCTCTCGCTGATTTGACAGGTCAGCGTTATTAAAAATGACATTTGAAGACAAAACTGTGTACAATACCAGAGCACCCCAGGAAGAGGATGTCATACTCCATTAATGTTAAAGCTTTTGTCAAGAACTGACTGACAGCTCTGACTCTAACTTCATGTTTACAACTATCTGCACTCACAAAACAAGGAGAGAAAAATCTCATTGTGTGAGACAGAGTGGTATGAAGTCTCTCCACTCTGCTGAATTCAGTCAGGATATCAATGAAAGGACAGTGAAGGTAATAAAAGTCAGCCCAAGTAACTCCAGTAACAACATGTCTTAACAGCTCCATCATTCACCTGACGTCGGTCAAGGTTACCTGTATAAGTTAGTGATACAGACTGGGAGGCGGTCCCAGCCTCATTGGTTGCCAGACAAGTGTAGTTCCCTGCATCTTGTGGGAGGGCCCCACTAATGGTCAAAACGCCATATCGATTGAGATTCAACCTGTATCAAACACAGAATTCATGGCTTTTAAAGAAGTGTATATCCATCATTTCTCAAAAAAAAAAAAAAAAAAAAAAAAAAAATCAGACTTTTGCTGTTGGGTATCATAGGGGAGATTTCACTTTTGGATTAGCAAATGGATTTTACATCAGTCGATTTAACTTTCCAAAGCAGCACAAACAAGACGCAGCAACTGTGCATGCAGTAAAAGGGGAATGTACTAATTCTGAGTCGTCTGCACCAGAGGTGCTGAGTGGGCTGATAGTTCCCTTACCCCGGCCGATTAGTTAGAAACATGTTTCCATGGCTCCAGGAGAGTTGGGGAGGGGGGGAGCCGGACGCCGAGCAGACCAAGCGGATCTCATCCCCCCGGGAGAACGTTTGAGTCTGAGGGTGGACTACTACAGAAGGAGCCTCTGAAATCAGAGCAAAACATAAACCAAAAAAAAGCTGGCGATGACTCAGACCTTTGTCCGGGCTGTGTGATGTCATTTATAACTTCCCTATCACAAGATTTAAAACAGTAAACCTGGTACCATTATCGAGCACCACATTTCTGACATCATGGCATGGTGTAGACGTGCGTCACATTTGTTTGGCTGTTTTTGAAACTCATTGAAAACATCTGAAGGCATGCCCACAAAAAAGCCAGACTTTTCAGCAAACATCAGTTTTCTTCTGATGAGATTTTGTTATGTAGAGGAAGTGGCTCAATCCGACTGCGAGGAGGTTAAAGCAGTAATGGAAACCAGATGACGGGGGCCTGAGAGGAGCCACGAAGCCCCGCTTTGTTAAGTGTTTAAGCAGATGGTTTGCAGGGCACTGTCCAGCCATACCTGGGATGTGAAGCCACACGGTGATTCTGCTGTCTCCATGAGCATTAGTGGCCACACAGTGGTACTGTCCAGCATCCTGAGCCTGGACCCCATTGATCTGCAGGGATGAGTCAGGCAGCAGCCTCACCCTCCCTGCCCGGGCCCAGATAGTACGACCTGCATGATGCCATGTCAAGTTATAGCGCATGGAGCCTTCCACCTGACAGGACAGCACAGCCACACCTCCCACAGAGGACGTCACATTCTCCGCAGGCTTCAAGGCCGGAGGAGGTTCTGTTTTTGTGGAAACACGGCAACAACATCAAACTCATGCTATCAGCAGTGACCAAACAGAACAGAAATAGTTTACCTTTTCAACAAAATGTTTGTTCTGGCTTGCTTTACATCAAGTTGATGTTTCGGTCAGGAGGCAGAGATAAAAATAAGAAGTTTGGAACTTTTTTGTTTTTTTAAAAAGCTTTTCTTGTACAGAGTAAAGCCTTTCTCGCACATGTTCTAAAAGAGTGAGGTGATGTGTGTGTGGCATACCTTGAACAGTTAACTGCGTTAAAGCCTGTCCCCGTCCCACGCTGCTCTGTGCTATGCACTCATACGCACCTTCATCATCACCTGACGCATGGGCGATCTCCCATGATGCAAAAGCAGAGTTCCTAATGCAACGACACATATGGTTGGCTGACGTATAACAACAATAACAAGGTCACATTTAATGTCACATTCACAAAAGGGTGGCTACACTTCATCAGTTCAAAGTATCAACACTATAATAGACGCTTTGTTGGCTTTCTAAAGATGATGCAATTGATATGTAATGTTCACTAAATTGGCTAATTATAGCATTTTCTTAGCAGATGAGCCAAAAAAATGCATCAGTCAGGCAGAACTAATGCCTTACAGACACGCTCACTGGTAAGAGTGGTGAAGGAAGGAAAGCCAAATGTTACAGAGTGCTGAGCAAACAGGGGAATACACATACTGAAAGAGCTTCTCCTCTCCCAGCGTAATCCCACTTCTGGTGAATCTGAGCCTGTAGGGAATGTCACTCTGCACGGAGCAGCCAATGGCAGCTGGCTGCATGTAAAAGCCCTTCACCACAGCAGGCATTCTTACAACTGGGGGATCTACATGAGGCAGGAAACAAAGGTTAAAGTTTACAGGAGAGATTGATGAGCTGTGAGGAAAAACTGCAGAGTGGCTTTGGTGGGATACGTTTGCAGGGGAAAGCGGGGTGTCTTGCCTGGAATGATGTTAGTATAGGAGACACTGGACATCCTCTGGAAACGGAAGCCCTCTTCGTCTTTGCCCGTTACCTTGATGAAGAAACTCTGCGGAGGGGTGCGGAACTCCGGGAGACTCCACAACCCATGGTGGCCGTGGTCAGAGGGCAGAGGAACGGGGATTGTGCGCAAGGAACGACCTGAGCCTGACATGAGCTCCACGTGGCTCAGATAACCTGGCGGCTGCAGGCCGGTACATTTGAGCATAACATGGGCTGGAAGTCCTGAGGAGTCAAAGCAAAATGGCCATGAAGTTTTCTTCACCACACTCTCCGTCTGTCAAATATGACTCAAGAAGCTAGGAGAAACCCGTCTTCACCTTTAATTGGTCTCTCTCTGGTGTGGTTGAACTCTGAAACAGGTGCCGTGGAAAAGCCAGCCCGGAAGTCTAAATTGCTAACCCCTGTAACCCTCAGAGTATGACGCCCACTGCAGCTTACCTTAGAAAAGGAAGAAAAATCATTAATGAAATTGCCAAAAAATAATCACAGAAGCATATTTAAGGATTTTTCGTAAGAGAAGTACCTTGACTCTCCAGGCTCCAGGTCGGGGAAACTTAAGATTAACAACACGAGCAGAGTTAGGAATATTCAACAGCTCTTTAAGGCCCTGTTCTACACCGACCACTCGACCTTGAGGAAGGACAACAAACATGCATTATTACATGTATGAAGTTCATTCCATTGTTTTGAGGCACCGGTAGTGCTGCTGTGAGTTTAATTTGAAAGAAAAAACAAGGCAAATAGCAAAAATGTGAGACTACCAGAGGGATCGCTGAGCTCGATTTGTGGCGCCGGTCCACTGAGTGACACAGTGACCTCTCTGAGGCTGGGGTCAAAAGGCACTTCCCATTTGTTTTCCTGAGCGCTGTCATGGTTGGAGGACAACAGGTGGACTTTCATGGCCTGAACTGTCTCCTCTACCCACTTTAAAACCTGGAATGAGGATGAAACATAGCATTACAGAGCTGAAAAAATATGTCCGCCTGTAAGAGACACATGCCCCATGATGAGGTCACTGGGCAAACTAAAGGATCCCCTCTTAACTTAGAGAGACAAGACAGTGGTAGGAAAGACCTGACTCTTGCCTTTCGTTGAAAACCCCTGCCATCCCTATCCTTCCCTGCTCTTTGTCTTTGGAATTATTTCTTCATTGCAAAAGTATTCCTCAGAGGGGCTTTGCCTAAACAAAGGAAATGTGAAACAGATCAGCTGTCAAACTGATAACATACAGTTTTTCTGCACCCTCAAGCATATATTCCCAGAAGAGAGTCTCTCACAGTGGAAGTCTTTCAGGCAGTAGTTGTGCTCCTGCAGCACAGCTTTCATGAATCATACAGCTTGTTCCTCAGAACAGGGATCCAGTCGGTGTGGGGGCGGTATGAGTTGCAATGTTTTCAAAATAAGCCGAACTATTGTATATTCACCAAAGATTATTTAGAAACCGAAATGGATGGATGTGTCACGCTTTTCTGTCGAATAGGTTAAATAAGAGACCAGGTGAGGTCAGATGGTGACACATTGCATGACGCTCACTTATTAGTCAGTCCAGCTCTCCAAGGGGAGATTACCGACAGGCTGAAATAAGCACACAGGTTCATCATGCCTAATGGTAAAAACAGTCATTATCTGGAAGATCAAGTCACTCACTGGCTCTCAGGAAACATGGTTGAACATATAGACTTTCAGTTTTGACAGCTGCTTGACCCTCTATGTATAATCACTCCCATGATATTGCTTACAAATACAGTAATCCTTTTGTTTTCTCAGAAATTAAAACGCTAGCAAAAAAAAAAGCCATTGACATTGCACAGCACCTCAATTGGTGCCACAACAGAAAAAAAATATCTTCCTTCTTCCAAATGTTTAACAAGCAACTGCTGTCTAGTATTTGTTTTGACCTCATACAGTATGAAAAGGCATTATGGTTGAGCTGTGTCTGTAAAGAAACAAACGGGCCATTAGGTGAAGGAGCCAACAGCAACACACTTTAAGACATTTACGAATAAAGAAACAAGGAAAGCCTTTAAATTTAATCATCTGGCCTCCACTTTTCATCTATCAATACCAGTGAGTGCTGACAGCAGCTGGTTCCTCTCGCCGTTTTACAACTGGAAACAGCTGTAATGTCTGCCACATGTGCAGCCATCACCAACAGAGCAGGAAACTGCTACAAAGTGACCTGCGTCTGCTTCTTTTGCAAAAGAGGAGTGAAGCGCAGGCATTCATCTGGGCTCAGCGCATAGATAAAAGGAAGTCGAGTGCAGAGACGGGACGACTCACTGTCCCGGCCACCACGGGTCAGGAAGGGCGTAATGGGCTCTGCAGCCAATCCCTGCGTCAAAGTCCTATGAAACCTCATCCTGCAGGTCTCATGAACAGGCTCACCGAGCTCTTACAGGAAAGACCCCCCCGGCCCCCTGCTATTCATAGAAGCATGACAGTAGCTAATGGCCAGGGAAGGAGCGTTACCACAAACAGGGGTGATGCTGCATCCCCCTGACTTCTCCAGAGCTTTACTATACCCGAAGAGAGAGCAGGCTGTGATTAAGCAGCCCAACTCCAGACATCCCAGCGGACAGGGGTCAGCTCAGTCTTTATCCGGGTTTAAACACTGCAGCCACAGACATTTGCAGTATGATCTCCTGCTACAAATAGAGTGGACAAGTACCAGAAGGAGCCCCTGCTTCTTCTCACTGGGAGTCTCAAAACACAGAGGCTCTCACTGTCATAAGCAGTGCATACTGGAGGGAGGCAGCTCCACCACAGGAAATGAATCTGTTTAGCACACTCAGGAGGACGACTGAGGATGAATGTTACCTGAGTTTCGTTTTATGCCTGACAGCCATTACCACCCCCTTAACCCACTACTGAATCCACATAATGAGGAAACCATCCGGGTTACCCTTTAAACAACTTTTCTTTAAGTCACTAGAGTCCAGCTTATGTACACCTCGCTCTAGAAAACTGCCCAAAGCCTGCGAAACTTGCAATGATTAGTCAATTTTGGGATTGGTCAGATAACATTAAAGTAATCATTAGCTACTTTTATATTTTATTATTAGCTTAAGTAAGATTACCAGATGGGGAAAAAAAATGAGGTTCAAATACATTTTTACTGGCAGTAACATAAGTTTTTATCATCTTGTGATACTTTACAGACCAAAGAATAAATGAACTCTTTGCAGTCAGTAATCAACAATAAGAAGAAACAGTTTATTGCAGCACTGAAAAACCTGCATCTCTATTATGCACCTCTCTGAACCCTCCCTTGTGTCTGCAAACAGACATCACAGCAGTCATTATCCAGAAGCCAAAATATCACGGTCATCATTTTTGAACAGCGCCGTAGGCTCCTAATCACCACGGGCAACACTGTTGTAAAGACTACAGATCAAAGAGAACGGTGCTTTAATGAAGACATATTATGCCCTTTTTTGAAAAAGTTGGCATGGTTTCTTAAGGTCTTAATGAAATGTCTGTGCCATTTTCTGGTCAAAATACTACACAGATACGGTACAAATGCTCCCTTTTAAACCATGTTTTGACAGCTTTGTTCTAAGCAGCTGGTTTTTGGGGGTGGAGTCAGCCCCTTGACTCCACCCCTCTCCTCTGGAGGCAGGGCATCTTTCAAAAACCGTGTTACAGTTTGGCACAGTCCACTCAAGAGGAACAACAGATGCTACATGATGTGAAGCTGGGTGTGGGGGAAATACATGGAGGCTGGATAATTCTACCCTGTTCTGGGTTTGCGTTGCAAAACCTGCAAATCTGAACTACAAATTTCCAGATTTAGGCTGCTTCAAACAAAGAGAAAGGCTGGGGTGAGGTGTCAAAGGTGGTGAGGTGTTAGCACTTCACTCATCTAAATATGTGCTTTCAACCTCAGATAAATGAATTTGTACTAACAATCTCCCCTTTAAGATAGTCTTCTCATCCATGCCCTATGTATACATATTCTCTTTCTGATCATAATCAGGAAAATATTAAGAGATGACAATGAGCTGTTGTATGAAGACCTGGATGCAATACAACTGGGCAGCTGTTGGAAGAAGGGAAAGCATGACAGATCATATCCTGGGATTAGAGAGCAAAATAAGTGGTCTGCTCGCTCTCAGCTTTCCCACTGGAAACCATAAAAAATAAATACATAAAGAACAAATATAAACTTTGTATATTTCATTTGGCGACACATTATTAAACTGCTATAAAGGGGGAACATTTTAGTTAGATTTGTGCCACTCCTGAAGTTTTTAGGGATTAAAGGATTTGCATTAAATTTTTAAAAAGTATGCCATCCAAGAGTTATGATCACACAGGTCCAAATGAACAGCTCACAGTAGCCCAGTTTAAACCAAAGTTTAAAACAACAACAATAATAAAATAAATTATTATTCATTATTAATATTATTATTATTATTAACAATAATCATAAAAATAACCTTCATAAGATTGCACATGTTAATACGTAATTGTATGCTAGGAATGTGCCAGAATTGTTGAGGTTGTAGAAAACCATCTGGAGTTGAGGTGTGTGGGCCAGACTGAATTTGGTCTAAAACATCATGAAAAATTACATTTTAAGCACTTTTTAAACAGCTGGCAGGATTATGGTGTGATAATGAATTGAACTGCCCCACATACAGGCAGTGCATGTTTTACTTCATAGAAGTATGATTTGAGAGGGAACAGACCCGCACACACTCAGACACACACACACAAACACGGACACATCTGAGTTCAGAGGTTCAGTGGGCCACCAGTGCACAGAGCTGCTGGCTCCAGCTCAGCGCTGCCCAGCCATCTCCTGTGTTGACATGCTGGATACCAGTGTCTCTTCCAGAGGAAACTCTGGCTTCTTTTACATCTGCCTTGGGAAGTGAGCCCCGCTGTCTTTGGCCTCTGAGACAGGGCTTCTGTTACAGTCTGCTTCCGACAGAAAAAGAATCACTGGACCGTATCATATGAACAGGAAGTTGAATATCAGCATTGGAATCGTTTGATTATTCTAAACGAAATCTCTGTTATTAGATCAGCAGGTCAAGTAGCCTTTTGTGATTGTTCCTCTACCGGCTTAGGAAACAGCATGTATAGTTTGGACAACCGTGGTTAAAATTTTCATTACTATGAATAGCCTTGCAAATAAAATGTGTGCAGATTCCTAGAAGGCTTCAAGATAAACATGACTTTTTTTTTTCTTATGCAGGAAAATGTATTATTTTCATCTTTTACTCTTTCAAAATAACAAAAAGGGAAATGAGAGTGATGCAAATTCCCCACTCTTTTATCACCAAAGACAAAAAAATCATTCTGGATAAAATGTTCTTTTTAACTTCAACAGTCCCCAGAAGGTGCTTCCAAAATAGATTAGGGTGTATTTAGATGTTCTTTTTTTCATCTTTTTCAGTGATCTTACTTTCTTCTATTTTTATATATATAGTTAGGAGGAAAAGAAGATGACTTCTCCTTAACAATCACATTGCTGGTGGTGCTGCACAGTGGAACAGCACACCTCAACAAAAACAACATTTGATTGGAGTGCAGTTATCATAGCATATCTAAACCTCAACTTGATCTACACTGTTCCCTTTAAATTAATTCCTTTATAATATAACACACAGAGGAAACTGCTTGGTTTGTGATCTTCTTCTATCCCACTCCTGCTTTGTGGGCATCAGTCTTATAGCTTGCAGAGAACTAGGCAGCTGCTGAAAGGAGCTCATTGCAGACAAATGCTCAGATGTGGACTGAGGATTAAAAGAATCAGAGTGCTTATAGTGACTGTGGTCATAACAAGCTAATTGACCTTGGGAAAAGTTATCTGTGAGCATGCCTTTTCTACAAGCACAACTTCAAATAAAATAATAAATTGATCATGCTTAAAATATGACAAAAAAGTTTCATTTTTAACTTTGTTCTCACTGAATCATACATGTTTTGGTTATCTCTGCGGTCCACTCTGTCATGCTCTCACCTCGTTGACCTGCTGCTTGTCCAAGTGAAAGATTTGTCCAGAGGAGGTGGCGGCGATCTCCTCGTACGCCCGGTAACCAGGCTGGGAGCGGTCCCCGCAGTCCCCGGTCAGCACGAATACAACCTTGGACAGAAAAGGCCAGAGACTTAAAAGCATTGTTACTGCTCAGTGTTTGGTTTGCACTGACTTGCTTTCACTTGGTTATAAGGTAACACTAATCTTTTTTGTCATGCTTCACGTGGGCACCAGGACTGAGGTAACTTGTGGGCTTCACTGGAATGTAGATCTTATACAGCTTCCCATTGTATTCCTTTTCTTTTACAGCATGCAATAAACAAAGTGGTGCTCAGAACTGTGATTATGCCATCGGATTTAGCCAAATTCCTTATAACATGAGCTAAGCATCTGGATCATTACAAAAGAAATGAAGTCCTCCAAGAACTAATGCTTATATATAAAATTACCTAAAATATATTCAGATTACCATCATGATGAAGAGTCAGACACATTGTACCAATAGTGAAAGTATTTCTGCAGTAATCGTGCACACCCTTGCAACAGTCCCAGCTCTGTACCTGTGACTGACGGAGCTGCACCAGCTGCAGAACATCTCTTTTCAGGCGGTAGTCTTTGGCCCTGGCGTCAGTGAAGACGTAAATGAAGGATCCAGGTAGGGAAACCTCCAAGGCTTTCTTTATGGCTCCTATACTCATCTCAGGGCAGTCACCTCCGCCCTGTGTAGTAAAAGTGCACATGATCAAGCTCTGTTGGAAAAAATCAACTGTAAATGTCTGTTTTTCATGTTTGTTCTGTTTTTTTTTTTGACAACACTGACAGGGTTGTGGAAAGGATCAGACAATTTAGGAGACATGCTGCACAGAAGTATTTTTAAATTTAATGTCAAATAAAGCAACACTCGGTAACTTTTTTCTTAGAATTGAAAATATGACTGACTCCAGTTGTTGACTTCTCCAGTTGTCCTGCTGTTGCGTTTCATTCAAGAATTTATTCAAATCTCTTAATTGTTCTCTGTGGATACAGTAGCTATTTTTAAGCCGCTACAGTATGTATAGTATAGCTATCTGAATTGGAGTGTAACCACTGAGAGATCTCAGTTCTTGAGAATAAGTACTTTGTGTGTTTTGTTTCCCACCTGGACAAACAGCTCTTGTAAATCCTTCTGGAACTTCTCTGGGTCGGTGGTGATGGACACAGGGCCAATATCTGTAAATGTATATCACAAAACATTACCAAGGGTATTTTCTTTTTATTGTGCCTTTTTTGTTTGTTTTTGTTTTTTTTATTTAGAGAAGATGCAAGGCTGCTATCTCAGTCAGACTCCACTTGAAAAACAAGATTGCCTTGGCTTAATAAGAAAGAAAACATCAGATAAAGAAAATGAGATCAAATCTGCTCAGTGTGGTCAGGTTCTGCTGTGGTGCATTTTCTAGCCCCAAAAAAACATAATTGATTTTTCAAGTTCAACAAAACACTTGTATCAGATCAAGGGATTCGGTCGTTTCCTCTCAGCCGCCGAGTCTCCGTTAATGAGGATCTACATCATCAATTTCCCTGATAAGTCACAGTCCAATTAATCTGGACAAACAGCTCTTGCAAATCCTTCTGGATGATGCCCTGTAGCCTTTGTGCAAGACGTGAATCTAAATTGCACATGCCACACAGCAAGAGTGGATAGATGTACTGAAAAAAAATGACCGCATTCGGGTTTTGTTTGGAACAAATTGCCTAATCTAACCAGATCTCAGATGATGATAGACTAATCACTTTCTGCAGCTGTAGTCAGCATTTTCACCTGGATGACCTTCTTGGATCTCAAGCAACGGCCATCCCAAGCATGACAGCTCGTCACGGCCTGACACTTAACTTTTGATGTTCTCTAGGATCAGTGGATGGAGAAAACAATATTAGCCCATATGAAGAGAAGGCATTGCTCTTGCTGTACAACTTTCATCAGATATGGTGGAGACTTGTGATTTCAGCATGTCTGTGACAGTTATTCTAACTGTCAAACCATTTTGATGTATCTTTGTGAGACAAATGACACAGAGCTTGCAGACGTGTGTCAAGCTGATGACATTTCTCACTTGTTCTCAATCTATTTTCCAGTGGGGGTGCCTTTCAAGTCCCTTGTCTCCTCCTCATTGGTGCTTGTAAAACACTGACAGCACTGGCACGCCTCTTTGTTTGTCAGCCACTGTGGCTTCTTTGCAATCCTGGAAGTTTACAAGGTCCCCTAAGGGCAGGGCACATTAAACACAGACAACATGTGTGGTGTTAGCTTCCCCCCACCCCAGGCTGGCTAAACTGGGGGCTGCGAGGGTTTTCCGGAGAGTGAGGGAGGAGTGGTGGGGTGAGTGTGGAGGGGTGATTGGGATAATTACACACAAGCAGAAAGCATATGCTTCTCATCAGTGCACAAACACCGTTGGTACAGTCTTATTTTCAAGCTGAAGCGTTACCATCTAGGACAGATGCTGGCAGTCAGAGCTTACCTGTTTCACAGAATACTGTCTGTACAAGCTGCCTCTTTTCTGCTTGATCTCCTGCATCATTTTGGGTTTCATGTGTGGCTTTAGAAAAGTGGACTTCTTTGCTGTTCCAGATGTGACACAGTTCTGATGTGTTAAGTTTTTCTCAAAAAGTCAGTGAATTAATAGGCTACTATGTTGAGAAATTTAAGCAAAAAAAAAAAAAAAAAACTAAAACTGTGAAAAAAAATGTTTGTTTTGATAGTCTACAGCTGTAAATCTTAAGGATAAACACTCATTCACACAAATTAAGAACTTAAGACAGTCACATTCACAAAGGAGTTCATTTCTCAGAACTTTGCTGGACGGGCTTGTGTTCAGTCAGAAAGTACCTGGGTCGTGGAAGGGAACCAGGACAAAGTTCTTGATGGGTCTGGTCCTCCGGCTCAGGGTCTTCTCCAGGATCCGCGAGGCTCCCTCAATCACCTGTTTCAGGTCGTCGTACATGGAGCCGGTAACATCGAACACAAAGGCCAGGGTCGAGGCGCTGTCTCCGGATCCATCACCCTCCTCCACGCGGGGGTGTACCAGGGGCTCTGCCAGGAGCCCGTGCACGCTGGTAAAGAGCGCCAAGACGAGGCACTTCAATAAGAGACCGGACATATTTCTTCCTCCAGATTTACTGCATCTGTCTGCTAGAATGACGCGAATCACATTAAAATTTAAAAAAAAGAAAAAAAGAAAAGTAGAACCAGGAGTAATTTTAAAAAGTCAAGATCTGAAAGCCACTCCAGACAATTTTGGGACTGCTTCCAGTTGATAGAAAAGTTATTTGGAACAACGCAGCTCGACTCCAACACATCAAAACCGACTTCTAACTACTTTCACAGGAGTGCGTCTGTGCGTAAAGCTTGGAGGAGCGTGAGGACTTGTTCTGGGTTGGAGAACCCCAGGAGAGCTGGTGCTCTGACGCTTCAAACGGGGGCGGAGATGGGTATTAAAAGGTTCCCGAGACCCAAGCATTTTTTTTTTTTCCTTTTTCTTTGCGCGTGTGAATGTGTGTAACTCGACCCCACTGTGACTCCGGGGCTTTAGCCCTGTCCAACATCCCCCCATTCAATCTGATTCTCTCAGTAATCGTGTTGGGCCCCTTGAGACGAGGTTTTCAGCAGTTTTGTGCACATTAGAAGAGGCGTCTGCAGTCTGTATTATGGACATGCCGACAACATTGTCTCAGTAACAGCCTCCTTTTTTATAAATAACCGTGGTTTATATTCAGCATGACACCAGTCTAATTTTATACTGAAGCTGTGTTGAGATGCAGCCACTTGGAATATAAATGTCACTGTGCTTTTTGCTCTTCTGGACAAGAATGTTATTGAGCATTGAACATATCTTGTCAAGAAGATTCGACCTTGATGGATGTATTCATGCATATAAATAATGTAGTGTCCTCTTCCATAGTAACTGTCAGAGAGAAAGAATTTTCTTTGAGACAATAAGCTGTTGGCTCGTTTCAAAACACACTTGTGATTTACTGTACTTTTAGTAGCACATGCTGCAAATACAAAAAGAATCAAGGTTGTACCCAAAGGACAGAACAGTCTCCGGTCAAAACTCTGGATTTGTCCTCCTCTTCATATCACCTGCATCTGTCCTTGATAAGAAGAAGACAGGAGGCAGGTCTGGGCAGATCCAGCGACTTCAAACGCCCAGTCTCATTAACTCACCCATAGAAAGCAACACATCACAGTTTTATGTAATTTGTTCATTACACATCCAGACAGTGCAGGCTTACACCACAGAGCATGATGGCGTGTTAGATTCTGTGTTGCAAAGCTTTACAGGCACTAAAGCTTGACATGACACCTTTCATTACTACTGGTGTCTGACACTTCAATACTGGGCTGAGAAAAGATTTCATTTCAAATACAATATATTAGCATCTGTGCAACTTGGATTATTTTCTTGAGAAATAATTATCAATAGGGAGGTTTTTAAAATGTAACAAATAAACATGATCAATAGTTACTCTACAAAGCAGGCCCCTTAAAATTATCCAAACACTGTTATTAAAAAAAGAAACACTGTTTTCTATCAAAGTAAAATTACAGAAATAGAAATGTTAGCCACTTAAATGCATTTCAATCTGTGCTCTTGTACCGTTAAACAGATAATCAACAACAATGTCATTAAAGTTTGCATAAGGCATAAAATATCAGTGAAGCTGATAAAACATCAAAATGCTCTAAAACAAATAATCTATTGGAAAAAAAAAAAGGTGTCATCACATGCTCTTTCCTCACACAGTAAAGTGTGTGTGACCACAGCCCATGCAAAAGCTTTACAACCTTAACTGATGTCTGTTTGTCCCTCTCAGTGACCAGGGCTTTGTTCGACACACTCAAAAGAAACACTCTGCTTCAATTGTGATGTAAAACGGTGAATTTGCTGAGCTGCTTGGTCGCGTCATTAAGGATGTGACTGTGTGACAGGGCCAACACACAATACTCGTGCTGATGGAAAAGAAAACACAACAGGGTGCAAACGTAGTAAAATAATCCATAAAAACTGTGCTACTTAAATATTCCTCTTCCAATAAAACCCTTTTTGTCTCAAGAAAAGTTAACCCTCTGATGTGATAAAAGGAACAACAATAATAACAATGAAAAATACAGTGCAATACATTTCAACAACTCTGATAAAAAATAAAACTCCATTCCATATTCATGTGGGAATTTTCAAACGCAGCAAAGCAGAATACAAATTACCATTATATTTACATGGTATATTTTACACTATACTGCTTTGTAACCTTACGTCAGTGTTCATATTATCACCAAGTTACACATTTTCCAGATTGGGATTTAAAAATTCTCCATGTGGGGATGAAGCAACAGTTCCTCTGAGCAGTTCAGGTGCATCTAATGCTTTACAGCATGTGGACAAAACGCAAATGAACATCTTTGTGGAAATTCAGTTCCTTGGATTGTCAATGGGAAAACTGCAACACGGCGCTTGCAGAGTTGTTTAGACATCGTCCACGACATGGTGGTGGTGTGCTACATAGTTGACGAAGCACAGATAAATTACACATTTGAATTCTCCGTGACCATCAGGGAAAAATTTTGTTCACTATCCTTATTGGAAATGTAGATGAACAGCTACTTGACACAGATGCCATATGGCCATGCGGCAAAGTTTTGTAGTCCACTTCTGGGCGATGAGGATAAATGAGGCTTCCTCCCATTACAGGTGTGATGGTGCAGCACTGGCGTGTAACAGGCAAGAGGATGCTGATCTGGACTCATCTGAGAAATTGTAAGAGTGATTACCATTTAAACTGCACACAGTGGCTACCTGGGTGTGTTCATAGCATCCTGGACAACAACTAAACAGATGATTATTTAGAATACATATGTCTTCACAAGCTCACTTCACAGTTGACAAAACACTGAGCAGGATGTCAGGAACAGCTACCAGTGCATTACAGAAGGCCATCTTACTTTTCATTCAGCACTGCAAAACCACAGTATTAAACTGCCAGTAAACAAGCGGGTCATTTGAATAATTCATACAAACAAACTGAGAACAGAAAGTGGCTTCCACGCTTTGGTCCAAAAGAAATTCTTTGTTTTATGTGCTGATGAAATAGGAATTACAAGGCAATCAAATGGCAATGAAGCATGACCTGGGTCTGACTATAAGTTACTGAAGTATATGCACCACCTCTTTATTCCCACACTCACCTGACATTCCTACACAAGTCCATCGTAGAGTGACAGTGCCTGAACAATAGAGGGGTCTGCCTTTGAACCTTCCTGAAACTCCTGCAGAGTCAGTTTCCCATCAGCATTCTGCAACGTGAAGCAAAATGAAATTGAAGCCTTGTAATGTCCAATGCAGAATTACCAGTAGGGGGCAAACAAGGCTCTCTGGCTATATCATGTTACTCCTCTTCTTTGCTAATATACTGATCTTTGGTTCACTGCACTTAGAAGGTAGCCCCTCTCTGCCAGTGTAAATCATGATGTGCAGTCCTATGGTGTGATCTTTGCAGTAGTAATCTGAGCAGCGCACTGATGCAGACTGCTTCTCATTTTTCACTAAAGCTCAGTAAATTCTTGGAGCTGGGCATGGGTAGGGAGGTATAGTCTTTGAAGTGACTATAAATAATATTCAGACTTCAGGTACTGTTGGTGGCGCTGGAATGGCTATGGCTAACAGCTCGAAACTGTACAATACCAATATCATAGCTCCAAGGGTGGAAACAAAGGTAGACTCGGCCCTGTTAATGGTAAACTAATTATCATTACTGCAGCCATGGTGAAGTCAATCATAGTTTCAAGCATAGAGTGTGTCACATCTATTGAGACATCTTCCAGAACATTATTATTGCCTTTGTTGCTTCAGATATCATACTAACCTTGTCCATCATTGCAAAAATGCGGTCCACTCGTTTTTCTGGTGTGTTTTCTTCCTCCGGCAATTCCACAGTGTTTCCCTAAGATATCAAATTATTAGAATTCACCAATCAATCAATTCGGGACAATAAATTAAATGTACTGGAAAACTTACCACCATTTGATATATAGCATCTACGATATTCAACATCTCGTCACGGGTTATGTAGCCATCGTTGTCAAGATCATATAATTTAAAAGCCCCTGTATTCAAGACAAGATGTAAAATATAGGGTTTTAGTGCAAGCAAAATAACAACAACTATCTGTTGCTGGCATGCAAACACCATGCTCATAGAAAGCTACTTTAAAATATGCCTGTGGTAATTCTTCATATGCTGTTCATGTTAAGTTTAAGATTTTGTAATGTTTAATTTTTGAGAAAAGCTCTGGTTACAGCTCCTGCTTGCAGAAGGCTGCTGCACTTGGGTAATAGTCCTCTATTTATCATTCTCTGGAGCCCACCTGTCCTCTTTAATAATCAATGCATGGTAATCAGATCTAATTTCTGCCATTTAAGTGTTAAAAAGGGAGAGGAGAGTGTGTGTCTTTACATCTCAGTTTCTCATCCAGAGTACCCCTGGAAGTTACTGACAAGGCTTGGATGAACTCAGAGAACTCGATGCGTCCATCCTAAAAAGTAACAAAAGTGAGAGAAAAAGAGTGAAAGGACATTGCTCAGAGACAAGATAAGCCATCTCATTTCACACCTGCTGTAGTTTTAGCCCCATGAACTCCTTCCTGCTCCTTCACGATGTCCTTGCTGTATTCTTCTGAAAACTGGGCCACACATTTGCTTCAGGTGAGGTGCTATTTTTTCCCTGCACCTGGCTTTCTTTGAGGCTGAAATATGTCACCTCTGGTCATTAGTAAGATGAACGCTACTGGTTCATCGTCTCAAACTTACACTGCACTAAAACACAATCACTGCACTAAAACACAATCACTGCACTAAAACACAATCACAGCACAGTGGCGCTGCATTTCATGTTTTCTAATCATTCCACATCATGAATGGGCATGACAGATAATTCTGTCCAACAAGGGAAAAAAACATTTTCCATTCTGGCGTCATTTCCTCTCAGCTTTGTTAGAATCCACTTCACTGAAGCAGAGCAAGATTTCCAAATTACATTCCACAAATATGAGCTTTAGTCTCGTTTTTCGAGACCTCACTTTGTGCATAAAGGAGTTTGCTGTCACGGAAGATTACCAAATATAAAACAAAAGTGCCTCAAATGTCGCTAAGTAAAACCAACTTATCAAGTTGTGACTCTGTCGTAAACAACTGCATAACATGTAATGAACAAACTCTATTCCATCATAAAATAAATTCCTCTCACATTCAAAGGGAGCAATGAATGGAAATTTTCTGCCAGTGAAGCCATCAGAGTTTAGATCAATTCACATTCTCACCAGATATCAAACATTACTACTGGTCCTTGCTCCAGTTTCACAAAAAAAAAAAAAAACAAAAAAAAAACGAGGCATGCTACCGGTCTTCTAAGGTCAGATAAATTTACACCAACCAGACATACGGCGAGGCAGAAAACGCTGACGCCATGCGTTGCCGATTACATAAGCCACAAAAAAAAGCTAAGATCAATGCATTCTTTACCTATGGGGTACTCAATGCTAATGAGGGCCACAGATAAACATCTGACGAGACAGGGGTTTGCCTGATCTTTCTGATGCAAAGCCTCTTAATTGAAGTCAATAAACATCCAGGGGCTCGCCCATGTGCCAGGAGCTGCTCACCTACAGTTCATCCATTGAAAAGTGATTTGAATTATCATGCGCAGCTGTGAGGAGGAAGATTAGCTCAGACAAATGGATAATGTATGAAACTTGCTTTGCCAGCATGCTCTGAAAATTCTTTGTGGATGTGCCCACATAAAAGAAACAAGCTTTTATTTCTAATTTAAACAAAAATTATTGAAACATTCATAAACCATATGAAAAAAACTTGACTAAATTTTATATGTGTTCATGGCACACATCTAACAGTTGCAAATATATCACAAGATATGCTGTGATTCATCTTCAACTCTTCAAATCATGACTAAGAACTACTGTAGTAAGTGTGACCCCTAGATAATACTCTTTTTCAAGTTTCATAATAAAAATACAATGACATGATTATCTTTAAAGCTTTTGGAAATCATGACAGGCCTGTAATGAAATTGATTTGATCATTGCACGTCTCAATAACAATACATTTTGGTTACATTTTTTTTCTGAGAACTAGATTTATTTTTAATACTCTAGACAAACAGCCTTTTTTGAAGTAACGAAAACATTGATTACAAACCTTATTTTCATCAAATACATTAAAGACAAACGAAGCAAACTTCGTTGGATCTCCAAAAGGAAAAAATTGCTTGTATATCTTCTGAAAGCCCACAGCATCCAGCTGCCCACTTGGACAGTCCTTGATGAAGCCTTTGTACCTGAAAAAAATTAATCCCAGTCAGTGAATTTTCAAAAAGTATTAAATAGTCCATAGTGCAATGAGAATTTAGAATTAAGACAAGCCTGGGAAATGATGATCACCTCTTCAGTACTCACTGCTGATTCAGTTTGAGAGTGTGCATGATCAAACCGGTAATGTGCAAAGCTATTTGTCTCATTCACAGATACGATGATCGCCCTAAACCAATAGCAAGCCCAGAGTGGTTAGCTCTAATCAAATTCCTCCATGCTTCTCTTTTGATAATATGCATATCTAATAGATAAGACTGAGAGCTTCATCTTGCCCCTGGAAATGGCATATCTAAAAAGCGACTTAACATCTCTATTAGCCTAAACATAGAAGCATCTCTGAAGCAATTCAAAACGCAGATGTTTAAAGGTAGGCATGTTCCTTGTATGTCTTTGTAACAGAAAACACTCATCATGGAGTTGAACTAAGAGATTAGGGAGCAGGGAAAAGATGTTGGTCTCTACAAACACAGTGAAGGCTGGACAAGCAGTAAAAGAAGAGGAAAACAGCACAAAAATAAGATTTCATAGTTTTAAAACCACTGCAAAAATGATGCAAGTACTCAAAAGGGGACATTGCATCTCCACTTCTGATTTAGTTAGGCAATTCAAATAAAAGTGGGCTATAAATTAAGGCCAGAGAGAAGGAGGGAGAGTTCTGATAAAGACTGAAAGCCAACAGAGAGCTTCTAAATGCACACGCTGGCTCCTCATTTCTCTTAAACTCTTTACTGTTAAGCTGCCTTGGTGATAATAAAGCCAGTTCCACATAGTCAAAGATGGAGAGCTGCTTTGAGCAACAGCTCAAAGAAAAAAGATGCAAGAAGAGAGTAGAACCATGTAATTCTCACATTTGAATTATTTGGAGATATGCAAGGAAATGGAAGCCAAGCTCACAATAAGGCAGAATGTAACTTAATTGATATTCAATATTCAAGTGTAGAGGAACACACAAAACATATAATAATCCACAATCCACCTATATCGCCTGAATTTTTATGCGTAAAACTGAACCCAAAAATGAAAAAAATGAGAGGGAAAAAAATCAATTCATAGAGAGAAAATATCGTGATATCACAGACTACATAAAATGCAAGCAGAACACCTGAATGACACCTGGTGATGCTGAAAATGGTCTACATTATACCTAATACAAATGAAAGCCAGTCATGAGGAAAACTTCCTCTGTGGTCTGAGTCTGAAAAAAATAACCCTGAGTTTTCTCATTTTTGGTTTTGAGAGAGTTAAAGCTATAGACCCAATTTAAAATTTTTCAAAGAAAGTGTAAACATTCAAACTTTCTTCAAAAAACTAAATTAAATGTGTCAAACTGAAAGGGGAAAAAATATGAACAACAAATGCACGGTACAGAGGGAGTTCACAAACCAACTTGCACTCCAAGAAAACAAGAGTTTTGTATGTCGACCTGGATAAAGAATAGTTGTGGGACCTCACAATACAGTTGTATGCAAGCCACTTCAGCTATAATTAGCTCAGAAGAGAATCATTATTATAAGACACATATGTAGCGAAAGAAATATACCAATACGATTTTTCACTTCTGTTCCTGGTAAGGTTCGCCCTCTTTTGGGCATAATGGGTAAATTTATCTTCTAAAACCTGCACATTTCAATAGTTAACTGTTTTTTTTCCAGATATAATTAATGTCAGTAAACAGCAACATAATTTGCTTTAAAAGGAATGTATACTGATCAGCCTTTCGAGCTATGTAAATAAGGTTGCTTATTGATATTTAAAACTGGAAAGTTGCATAAAGAGCACACGATAATATTCTGGCACAGCAGCAGTACAGAAAGCAGTGTACCCAAGCGTGAATATGTTTGCAGTGTCAGCTACACGTTAGATTTAAAGCCAGAATCGCTTTCCAGCAACACATCACGTACACGAGATCTCTGTGGTGACACAAGTGCTGAGACACACTCACAGTCAGTTTGAGCTTGAAGTAATGTAATAATGTAACTTGTGGGGACATGGCAGATGTAACATCAGACCGCACTGCCAAGTTGGCATGTTGATAAAGTACTTATTAATGGCACTGGGTACCTCTTCTTGGCATCCATCATGGTAGCTTGCTAAAGAGCTGTGCGGGATGTTTCTTTTGCTCCTGCCTCACTGGCAGGAATATCACTGAGCCACGGGATTTTGTTATTGATTTCAGGTAAGCCTCGGGCATGCTAATGATGTTCCCTTAGAGGAGAATTAGAAAGAGGAACAAATTTAATGCACAACATAGGCATTTATCTAACCCTGCTAATTCTTCTGTTTCTGTGCCTGTGCTCTAATTACACGCCATCTGGCATTTCCCCTGGTAAAATTCCCTCTCATCCCTCACACTCAGTTGTGTTGATTGCTGCTGATCTTCAAGTGAGAACTCATGCTAACTTTCCTGTGAAAGCCAGCGAGAATGATTGGAAGCTAGATGCACAGCCGGCAGGGTAGAAGTTCAACAGGGGTAGAGGGCTATTCCGCTCTGAAGTGCACTCAAGTGGAGCCAGAGACAGCCCAGCTCCGAGACTCTGTACTTGGCAACGATTAGTGATTTTTCTAATGCTACCGCTACTACTGCTGTGCGTTTCTGTGAACGCGCCCAGGCTCACTCCCCCTATAAAGCTCCTAACAGGGAACATGAAGAGCAGCTAGCTCTCAAGGCAGAGCTCTTATCATGCATGCAAAATTAGGTTGTGAAATGCTAAACCAAAGCAGGAGAACTCAAGTGTGAACATGGAAAAGTGATCACTTTATCACAGTGATCCCTCATCTGATATCCACCGTTCTTTGAATAGAAGCATGCCACAAAGAAAAGCAATGACTATGCTCATGCTTCAGTCATCTCTGTAATGAGGGTGCATTGTTTCTCTTCCATGTGAGCTGGCACGGGTGTCCCTTCGCCAAAACATCTGCAAATTCAAACCGCAGCACGACTAATCACTCTCTCTTCACTTTTGTTACGCATAACGGCCTGGAGCATCGTTGTCTGATCCCAGTCTGTATTCACAGTGTTTATTAATGAAGCAAAAGCTCAGCATCAGCAGCATAATGCTACGGGGTCACAGTTACTAACAGGTGCAAAATTTGACAGGAAAGATTTTTAATCTGGAACCTTGTGAAATCTCGGTGGTCTGAAAGCCTGAAAGTGAAGCAATCTCGCAGGGCGACTATTTCTTTCTTATCAGACATCCCTTTTGCTAATAGAGTAAAAAGGTTGTGGAGGAATGCATGATGGAAATGTTTGTATCTGTATTATCAGCCTTCAAAGTCATTTGGTCTCAGTGAGACTTCAAAGTTGTTCTATTTTCAGAACTCATCTGTCTTCAGGGAAGTGTGAGGAAGATAGTTTCAAATCATCTACGAAGCCTGTAAATACTCTCTCCATAGACTGAAGAAAACACCTCCTGAGCAAAATAGATCAAGGTGGCTTTTGTAAGTGGGTCATATAAGGACCCTCTGATTCACATAAATTCAGTGAAGATACATTTTCTGATTCATGACAAGCTTCATATCAACAGTGGAAATAATACTCAATAAAAATGGAATTACACACTTACCACTGCTGCACCTCTTTCTCCGTGACTGTAAGAGAAGGAAAGAGTGGCATTAGCTCAGAGGAAAACTTTGGTTGTCCTAGAAAAAGTAGCCCAGTCGTTCATCAACTTGACCTAATCCTTTCCAACACACATCTTCCAAACAAAAATTCAGCAGGGTCAACATACAGCTATTGGAAAGTAGCACTGCTTCATTAAGAAAACGGTAATTGACTCTTTTACGTCAAAAGAGACAAATAATCTCTTCTCCTGGCTATGACTATAGGTGACAAGTGGGAGAAAACCCCAGCCACAGATTTAACAGAGAAAACTGTTTGGGTAGCATTTTGTGTCATCATGTCCACACAAGCGCCACAATCTGATAGTATCCAATGAACCAACCCCACATGGCTTCTACGTCACTATTTACATTCCCTGAAGTAACCAAAGCAATTTTGGGCATTTTGGCCTCCAGGGTTTTGTAATAAGAGTGAAGCCTGAAAATCAGTAACTTTAGTTTAACCGTGTGGTCCTTTGAGAGACTCTCTGAAGTCTTGCTGCTGCTGATGTCTCAGCACAGATCTTGTCTACGGTCTTACTGAGCCTGGGGCAAAAGGATAGATTTATAAACACAGCACATAGAATGTTAGTTAATTGCCAATTTAATCTACTATAATGTTTAACCTTGAGCCACTCTTAGTCATGGCTGCTAAGAAGGTATACATCCTGGAAAACAAGCAAGTGAATGTCTAGACATTACACTTGCCTTAAATAAAATGCTTTTTTTTATCCAAGAGGCCAACCTTGCAGCAGATTTGTTAGATGATAAATTATCAATTTATGTCGAAGGCTAAAATTATATTACATAGAACAAATACATGAAAACATATCCAGTAAAGTCAAAATGGCAATGCAAACCAGAATCATACAGTGCTCATTGAAGAGGAGTCAGATCGCTTTTACACACATTTATCTTCACTTCTGCTCAGCATTTCACCAAGAAACCCATCATGTGACTTGTTCTTGGGCAATAAATGTCAGGTCAATCTCACGACTCTCTGCAAAGCCAAACTACCACTAAATTGCCCTCAAACGTCAATGCAGTCAAAAGTTGAGGCAATTTATCGTGGTCATGATTTAACTTAAAAAAAAGGGAAAGAAAGAAAGGAAAAAGTCTTACATAACTCAGTCAGAAGCAATGGGCAATAATGCATTCAGCCAATTGCAGGGTCCGTTCAGCCTGCTGGCCCTGCAGGGTCTGCCAGAACACCGGCCTGTGACTCTGTCACTGCGAGTGCCATTCTCTCTTTGACAACTTACTAAAATTCTCACACTATTGCATGGGTTTGCCCTACATCCAATAGAGATTTTCTGCTCCTGTGATGCCAAGCAGTCATTCAGGAAAACTCTTTAAGGTGGAATTAGGCTTTTTAAAAGGTGCCAGTGAGGCTGAAAAATACTTTCCATAGCTTTTACTTAGAATAAGAAAATCTCTGTGTGCTAGTAATCACAGCTTTGCTCACAAAATGTAGCATTTTAAATATAAAATCATAACAACTGATCGAGAAGAATTCAAAAGCTAACAACAGAGCAGATGAAATAGATTAACTGTGCTTGTACTCTTATGAAATGAACAGGCCTCAGTTTGGATCTGGCTTTGATGGCTGTTTGTTAACACACATGGTGTTATTTGCTGGGAAAAAAAAAAACACGATGCTTATTCAACCACTGAAAGAAAAAGATGCATTCACGCTGAGAAATTTAGGTCCCCAGTCTGTCAAGAACCAAAAGAAAGCACACTGACTAAAATGGCAGGCAAAGCTTCTCGTGGGAGAGCAAGAGAAAGATGCAATAGGAAGGGGGAAAAAAAGCAAAAATGACAGAGTTTGAAGTTAAGCAACAACAGAACAAGGGAGTGATCACTGGGAGAGAAAGCGTGGTGCCCCTCTGAGCGATGCGAAGCAGATAAGATCCTAATTATACTATTCCATTCCCTGCTCAAAGAGGGCAATTTGGGGGTAATGTGAGAGAGACAGGGTGAAAGGGTAAGAGCCGAAGCGAAGGACAACAGCAAGCAGTCCAGCCCAGCATGATGCCTAATCTTCCTCCACAGCAATTTCCTGCTAGAACAGCCTTCCTTGCTTCTGCTGGGGAGAGACCCGCCACACAAATAACACTGTCATTAAGCAGCCAATGGATGTCAACTCCCACCCACACCTGCCAAACGTACTGCTCAAATAATAATACTGGGCGACAGAAATAACACACAAATGATTAAAAAAGTCTTCCAAGCTGACATTGCTGCTGGTAGTTATAAATGTAATTTCAACTCAAATTCGATTCAAGCCTGTCAGAAGAAACTGGGGAAAGAATTCTGTAAATTTCTATCATGCAGAAATGTAACCTGTTATTTTGGTATGAACCGATATAAATGATATTAATTACACATTCAGAAAGGCCTTTGACAAGCATTTAAACACCATCCATGTCTGCTAATACATATCCATATTTATAAGTCTCCTCAGCTGGGTTTAAAGTTATTTGATAAGTATATTATGACTGATTGCAACTTTCTACTTGACCTTGATTAATTTCAATTTGCAACACGACATTCAGATGTAAATTCAAAGCCAAACGGAGAGCTTATCCCCTGCTGACATTTAGATGCAGCTCTGTTCTGAAAATACGGAGAAAGGCTGAGAATACCAATACGCAGAGCTATTTACTGTAAAGCCTATTGGTGGAAAAAAACTGCAGCGATAAATTCAATATTAGGTATTCTGATCGCATTTTGTACATGCAGTCAAACTTTTGCTATGTTTTATATAGCTGAAAAGAGTTTCGGGTTATTTAATCAAATTATTGTTTTGAAGAGACAAAAAAAAATGAACCAAAAAAAAAAAAACAAGAGATCTTAAGATACTCACAGTAGGTTTTCCTTGTCAACTCCTCCACCACCTCTGGCTTGAGCTTGCTGTTTGATTTGCCCATGATCATCAGCTGTCTTCCACACCTCCAGATTCACCTTGGCACGCAGCACCTGTTACTACCTCCTCTCCCGTGCGCTCCTCTGCCAAATACATACAGCAAACATGGGCTATTTTAAGTGCAACGACACAGACCAAATAAGAGAAACATGCTTTTGTTTTAGTTTGTCTGGATGAGTTGAAAAAAAAAAAAAAAGAGCAACTGCCATTCAGCTACATGACTCTATCCTTCTATGAGTTTTACTCCAGCCGCGGTCATGATCTGCTCAGTCATCAGCCCCAACACTCCAGACAGATGCATCAAAGCCCAAGGGCTTTTTGAAGCAGGGCCAGCAGGTTGTTGAGTCTACACGAGCGCGGCACAGAGCCTATGTGTTCGCATCACTTCTTCACAGCAGTCCGTGGGCGAAGAGTGGCGTTGGGATGCGTTGCTACCTTTGTCCTTGGATACAAGAGTCACTTAAAGGCTGGGATCAGCACGCTCACTGTCTCAGTCATTCTCCGTTGCTCTCACTCCTCCCACCTCTCCTTTCCCCACCACTATCTGTCGATATTCGTCTGGGTAAGTTACCGTAGAAAAGAATCCTCCCCCTGACAGCTGAGATAAGGAGGTGTGTAAACTAAAATACGATAAACAGAGACTTACTTAGGTTCGGCCCCTCCTTGACATTTATTCTCACTAAAAAAGAATCAAGTCTAATCCCTGGAATTTTTACGCACGCTACAGTAAAAGGTTTAAAAGGTTTCAGTAATCATTTATAAAGAGCAAAAAGATGCCTGGTCTCGTTACAGTTCTACAGTTTTCGATGCCAGAGTGCTGCTCTTAAAATAAGCATGTCAACTAGAATTTATGACAGATTTGAAGAATGACAGTTTTCTTTTCTCCTCCATTCTGAGTCATAACGCTCCCTCCTTCATGGTCTGACAAAAGCATGCCACGGTTGTTTCCCTCCTGTCACAGCAGACAAGAAATGAGATAGTAATCACATTTCTTTGTGTGCAAAGCCTGACATTGACATGT
This sequence comes from Hirundichthys speculiger, assembly GCA_018398805.1. Classification (NCBI taxonomy): domain Eukaryota; kingdom Metazoa; phylum Chordata; class Actinopteri; order Beloniformes; family Exocoetidae; genus Hirundichthys; species Hirundichthys speculiger. The sequence continues at coordinate 4,050,669 of JAGFBZ010000287.1, read as the reverse complement.
TCTGATGTCTAACCACAGCGACTGTAATGCACAAGGTACCTTCAAAACAAACATCTGCTCTCTGTGTCCACAGCCGCTGATGTGCTTCTGAGGGATGCCACTCTGGAACTCACCATCTTCTGTTTGCTCAAAGTCTTGAGGTCTTGGGTATCACCTACAGGCTAGGAGAACATACAGCAGTGGGTGTCATGTGTTCCAGAGGAAAAGGGCTCTGTGCTGTTAGATAAGCTACATGGGAAAAATACTAGAGGCTAGTAATTAAGTGAACAGCTTTAAATTTGCCACTTTCGATAAATTGACAAGTCACGGTGATTCAAGTCAAACAGCACAGCCTAAAAGATTGTTTTTAAAATCAACTAGCATACGTAAAACGCGTTGTTTCTATACATTTCTACATGTTTGACAGGAGTGAGAAACGCATCCAGTCACGGCAGCAGCAGGTGGGATGTTGCCCGGCAGCACCATGGCAACACACTTAACGGCTACAGGACAACAGCGACAATGCGGAAAGCTCGCTAGTCATTGTTTACTCTCGGCGTTCGGTGCCCACGCTATTCCACGTTGCTACTTGTAATAACAAAAAAAGGGTGGGAAATGGGTAAAGGCTTTTCGGTGCGGACAGAGTCGTGGGTTTACCTGAGCTTCATAACGTTCAGGAAACGCGTCCCAACAGCGGAGAACCTCTCTGTCCTGCGCGAGCTTCTTCCGCCGAGTTTGGCCGTCCTCGCTGCTCTGATGCCGCCGACAGGGAGTGACGTTGCTGCTGGCCCCGACCAGCCCAGCTCAGAGCCACAGACACTGACGTCGCGGTACCAACTGCCACACACACACACACTGACTCTTTGTGTGCTTCCCGAGCCCTCGCACGTGTCGTTTCTCATTCAGTGGAAGAGTTACTTTTGAACCCTTATTCTCGGAGCGGATACTGACATAGACCTATTTTACTGCCAAGCTGTCAATATGGAGCCAAAACGTGCACAAAAAGGGGGTTTGGTTAAGAGCTAAAAGATGCTCTTTGTTTGAATAACTTGTCTACTTTCTTTACTGAGGGACCGTCTAACGTGTTCATGGACGGATTAACTGGACCCAAGCTGGGCGAATGTGTGAAAGCCCCCCACTCGTGTTTAATTGGGGGAAAAAAGGCAAAAAGCATACATTTTTTTATATTATTATTATTATTTTCATGGTTTCAGTGTATCATGCAGCTATTTTGCACAGTTTTGGTGATTTTCTCTCTTCTTGTTTTCTCTTCTCTGGTTGTTTATACAAAATCAATAAAATCAGAATGCAGTGATTTGCAGTGATTTGCAAATCTCCTAAATCCATATCGTATTTCCATTGAAGCATATAGAGAACATATCAGAGGTTATAACCAAGACATTTTAACACTTCATGGAAAATATTAGCTCATTTTGACTTTTGTTGACTTTTTGTTCTCAAAATCATTAGAACAGGGGCGAGAAAAGGGGAAATATTTTGCACAAATTAGAAATAAACTAAGTATGGAGCCCCGTTTGGGTCATAATTCAATGAATAAATTAGTCTATTATTATAAAATACAGGCGTTTATTATTATGAAATACCTAACCATTATTATGAAATGCATGTTTATTATTATGAAATATTTCCCATATTATGATAATGGTTTCTTTTTTCATAAGAATGAGCTTTTACATAATAATGGATTCGTTTTTCGTAAGAATGAGCTTTTACATAATAATGGCTTTGTTTTTCATAAGAATGATTTGTGTGTCAATCACAGCAGAGAGGGCGGAGCCATTTATTTGATTGGCTGCTCTTTCATTCAGGCATGAGCAATAGAATACTGAATATTGATAGTGGGCGAGAGGTGCAATGTATATACTCCAGGGCACTAGGTGGCAGAATGCACCTCAGTTTACAGTTAAAAAGTTGACATCGACTAAGAAACGTAGTGCGAAATGTAGGGAAAACTTGATTTTGTCGGCATGGCGACAGGAGAAAGATCCTTTTCTGACTTACTCCGAGAGGTAGCCAACAGGCTCGATGCGAGTCCCCCACCAACTAGTCGATGTCAGAGAGCAGAATGGAGAAGGATCAGCCAATGAGCATGCAGGTCAACCACTGGTCCCGCCCAGTGGTTAATAAATGTCATTATTATGTAAAAGCTCATTCTTATGAAAAAGGAAGCAATTATGTAAAAACTAATTCTTAGATTTAAAAAAAAGGCATTCTGAAATAAACTATTATGCATTAAACTAAGATTAAATAATAATAAAAATGTATTTCATAATAATTACATTTTTTTTATAGTAATGGGAAATATTTCATAATAATAAACATGCATTTCATAATAATAGGAAATATTTCATAATAATGGATACGTATTTCATAATAATAAACGCCTGTATTTCATAATAATAGACTAATTTATTCATTGAATTTTGACCCAAACGGGGCTCCATAACTGAGGAGCATTTGAGAGCTAGTTAGTTTAATGGGAAACAGGTCAGTAACATGACTGGGTATAAAAGGACCATTTCAGAGAGGCAGAGCCTGTCAGATGTAAAGATAGGCAGTCACCAATCTACAAAGAACTACGTTTCAAAATTCTGGAATAATTTCAGAAAAATCTTCCTCAATGTGAAATTGCAAAGACTTTGAAGATCCCACTATCTACAGTACATAATATAATCAAAAGATTCAGAGAATCAAGAGGAGTGTCCGTGTGCAAGGGACAAGACTGAAGGTCAAACTGGATTCATATGATTTTCAGGTGCTCAGGTGGCACTGTGTTAAAAACAGGCATGACGAAGAAGTCATATGTGAATTGATCCAGAAATGCTGCCATCTTCCCTGGGTCAAAGCTCATCTAAAATGGTCTGAAAATGGTCTTGCATATTTCAGCATGACAGTGCTAAACCACATACTGTATCCATCACAACAGCATGGCTTCACAGGAGAAGAGTCTGGGTGCTGAACTGGCCTGCCTGCAGTCCAGACCATTTACCAATAGAAAACCTTTGGCACATCGTGAAAACAAAAAATCCAGTAACGACGACCCAGGACTGTTGAGCAGCAGGAATCCTGCATCAGACAAGAATGGGACAACGTTCCTCTCCTAAAATTCCAGCAACTGGTCTCCTCACTTCCCAGACGCTTGCAGACAGTTGTTAAAAGAAGAGGGGGTGGTTCACAATGGTTAACATCATCCTGTTCTTACTTTTTTGAAATGTGATGCCGCCATCAAAGACATGAGCCAATATTTTCCATGAAATGATAAAATGTCTCAGCTATAACATCTGATATGTTTTTTTATGTTCTACTGGGATTAAAATATGGGTTTAATGAAATTTGTTAATCATTGCATTCTCTTTTTATTTGCATTTTATAAAGCATCCCATCTTTTTGGAATTTGGGTTTTAATAAACTTTGTCAATTTGCATTCCTTTAGGCACTCAGTGTCTCTGTAAGGATATTTTGTATCACATTTAGCTTAGTAGAGGTGTTCTGCATCTTATTATGTTTCCTTTTTGTTTAAATGTTGGTCGTGTGAGACAAATTAAAATGCATTTCTTTGCATTTTGAACTTAATTTATGTGTTAAAGAAGACATTACCTTATATTTTCAGTTGATACAATTTCCTGAGATATTATTTGTTCCACAGGGGTATGCCTCTTTTGAAATCAAATGTACAGCTTTGTGCTGCCTATTTCCATTGTACACCAAATGCTCCACAATGCGGAGTTGGATGGAGGTAAATGGGGAGGCTGGGCTCTGATTTGGGCATAAGATGTATTCTAAAAACGTGAACCACTCAGTGTATTTTATAATTTCAGACCAAAGTATTCCCAGATTAGCCCCTGAGAAATCCAGATTTAAGATCTCAAGCACAGAAAATTTTTTTATTTGCATAATGTGTAATAATAAACTCAGTAAGTCATAACATTATCAAAATATAGCAAATCCTATAAGCATCAATGTATCATATATTGAAACAATATAACATATATTAAATTTGTTTATTTTGGAAATATAATTTTGATCTTTTCTTTTTCTTTTCTTTCTTTCTGGTTTTTTTAAGGCAGTTTCTTGGATAAGAGCAGGTGCCCACTGACTCCATGGTTCCATAAGCATGAGTCCAATATATTTGTTCAGTATTACTAGGCTATCCAGTGGCTTCATTATTGGGTGTCATTGTTATTTACCACAGAAGTAGCAATTTGCACTCCTTCCACTAAGTTGCAGACATGGTCAAAGTTAAACACAGTTTAAATCAGCATATCTGACCTAAACTTTAGTCCTAAGTAAAAACCCAGCTCTACAGACTCCACATTTCCCATCATGCAACTCAACAGTCTTATTTTAGGCAAATCTCAAAAACACACAGGTTTTTCAAATTCTATCCTCAAGATGTTACTATGTGCTCAAACCTTAAGAGCCCAGTTTAAAATAACCCAAATAACATAATGTGATTTATCTCAGCATAATGACATAATTAATATGTATTTGAAGCCGCAAACAACATTATGTAAATGTTTCCATAGCTAGTTCTCTAGATTAGTTTGCTATGATTACTGTGTGTATTTTAGCACCTGCTGAAAGACAGCAGAATTTGGCAATGGAGGAGAATGTTTCACAAATATTGCTAAAACTGTTCAAGGCAAGGGAGATAATTAGTTTGCTGTGGAAGTGGATCGTTCTGTTGTCTTCACATATATTGAATGCTTATGAGGCTGCAGAAATGATGCAATGGTAAAGTAATTTTCCCCATGTGTCTCATTTGCACGTTTGTTTCTCTTTACCCATGCTTGAGTCCAAACTTTGTTATGAGACATTTCCATGTGCAGCTCATTCAAATACTCCTATCAGGAGCATGTACACAGATGATCACTCACTGAACTTTAGCAGCCGCTGCAGCATAGTGGCCTTCATGGGACGGTCGGATCAACATGTTGCATGTATGGCCTGGCCAGCTTAGTACTCTGTGCCCTTCCCTGTAGTCCCTTATTGCACTCAGCTGCAGCTGCAATAATGTTGTAGGTAAAGAAGAAACAAGGCTGAGAAGAGCCAGAAGAGGCCACAGCTGAATGCAATAAATTCACAGAAGATTTCAAATCTCTTTACGCAGATGGAAACAGAAAACATTGACCATTGACAATTGGGATCAATGTAGACTGTAACTTCAAAGATTCTGACAATGGAAGTGCTGTTATGCTTTATGCTAAGCATGGGGGTGTTTTAACTGGAGAGCACACACATTAAAGCTGTTTTCATAGCGTTTTTAAATTGCCCTCAGGGCCCTATTTGCATTCCTTTTTGTTTACGGCTGTGTCACTGATATAAAGCACAGGAGAACATGCAGCACATTTGAGGTCATCCCACACTCATTTGTCACAAAACGATGCCTCAACTGGCCTACACATCCAGACTGAAATATGTCAATGTTACATTTGACTCCCACTCTTTTTTTTTTTTTTTTTGGTAAATAATCATTTTCATTAGGAATATTCACTGCAGACTCTTCCAGAGCACAAACACTGTTGTTTCTCTTTTTTTCTCATCCCACCATTCCAACACTGAAACACACAAAAATTGAAACATTTTCCCAAGAAAAGAATTTTGCACAATGACTGCTAAATTGTTCATTTATCAAAAATCTCACATCATAATCATTAAATAATCAGCCCAGGGGCATTGTTAAATGCCTCTGGAATGGCTTTCATCACTATGATATGCTTACGTATGCTGAAACACGTGGGGGGTCTGCTGGAAGAGAGCTGCAATCTGGAAAATATCTGTATACTTTAGTGCCACACAGTTTCAGCACCCTCAGTATTACATTGCAGGCTGGAAGATGCTGATTCCAGGGCTGAAAATATATGATCAACATAGTATTTGTCTTAATTTGGAGAGAGAACACTCAAAGGCAATGGAAATTTCATGAGCAGGATGAAGTATTTCAAGATTTACAGATATTTTGTTTGAAGAGTGAGAAACCTAAATGTAAACAAGTCTTGATGATTGAACAAAACTTTACATATTTAAAGAAAAAAAAAAACAAACAAAAAAACAGATCCTATGAGGTCATTTTGGTGCTAATTTTGTGCACAGCTGTAACTTTGAGTCAACATTTGATCCATCACTTTGTCAGCTTTATAAATAGTTATATACCTAACTTTGAACAGAATATTCAGCTTCAATAAGGCAAACATGAAAGGCGTGCTAGATTTAACCAAGGCCTTCTGATTGTAGGAACAACTGACAAGTTAAAAGATAAAAAAGCACACTCAAGCCGAAAGATATGGTTCAGTCTGTTGCCTTATAAGCAAGATTCCCATGCTTCCCTGCCAGCTTCTAAAACAAACATTTTTAAATTGTTTTTTTTCTTTCCTAAAGACATATAATGACATTTGAGCATATCCTTTATATGAAAAAATTAATCTAGGCAATGGGTTGTCATAAAGTGTTGGGTGAACATTTGTTGTGCACAGTTATTGTAACAGATGGACAACATGGCAAAGGGCAGCAAATGAATGAGGATCATTTTAAGCACAAATCAGAACCACTCTACATAAGTGCATCTCAAAAGTGAAGCACTTAGAGGTAGGGCCTCACAGTGGAACAACTGTGATTAACAAAATGTCTGGGCAAAAGGCTGACATGAGGCACATGATGTTTGGAGGGATTTTACTTAGAGGTTTTGACTGTCAAATTAAAGGTGACGGGATAATGAAATGCTATCAAAGCTGGTAGAGATAATCAGTTTTCAAACTTCCTACCATAAACAGAGTTTTCCTGTCTTCATTAACTGAAGCCAAACAACGTTTACCCGAGGCATCATCTGCTGTGCCCGCTTGAGTATCCCATATGGCTGGTTATATATAATTTAGGACATCATAAATATACAATCCCTGCCCTCCTCTGAGTGAACAGACATGGGTACGGGGATCCAAAAACACTTAATACAGTCTGTTGTTCTTGTTAAATCCAGCATAGCATTGAGGTTTTCCTGGTGTAATGCCCATGATGACCAGCTGTTAATTCAGACTGACAACAGGCAGATATCTGGCAGACTAACGGCACATGAGGCTGGAATCCTCAATTCATGGAGATAAACTATATCCCTTCAGGAAATACGGGGACTGAGGTGAGCAGAAAGAGAGAGTGGAGGAGGTCAAACTTTGCCAGCTGGATGGTGAAACATTTTAGAGATTGTTTAAGAAAAAAAAAATCAATTTTGGGATGTCTGCATGGCTTTCATATACTGTAGCTGAAGGATAATTTTGCATACTGAAACACTCATATTAAGCTGAGTGAGTGAAACAGTTATAAAATCTGATGAGACGTCACCAAAAGGCTAAAGCAATGTGAAACAGTCAAATTCCTGCCACCACACTGCTTTAAAAAGGCACAACTATTTGCTGAATCTAGACAGACATTGTTCATATGGTCCTGATTAAACTGCAAAGCAACATAATTTGTTTTTATTTTTGTCACTGTGAATCTACTGTCTTCCTAATAACGAATGGAGGATTGGTTTCATGCTTCTCATGAGGATATTGGATGTTATTCTCCTACATTCTTGAGGAGGAGCCGCATGTGTGCTTCTGTTCCCACCCATGTAGTTTTTTTCTTCATCCGCAGTCATGTCTGCCCTCTAATGGCTACACCAGGCAGCACTGAGATTTTTAAAGATGATTGCAGAAAGGTTCTGGCAGTGATTTCAATCTAAACAGATATAAAGGAGGATCTAAAAGTAACATGTGGTTACTAAATCCTTCATGACAGCCACTATCAATGATTCTATTCCATCATTGAAGCATTTCAAATACACAAAATCTTTATGGATTTGATTTTTTTTTTTTTTTTATTTGCCTACTGTAAGGCAAGAAGTTCCACTATTAGTCATAGTACGCACCAAAAAAAAAACAACCAATGAAAGTTGGTCCTCTTGGTCCCAGATTTGAAAAAAAAAAAAAAAAAAGCAAACGACATGTGACACATCAACTTTGTCCCTGCTGTTTACATAAACACATGTTACTCATCCACTCCTGGTCTGGCTGTGTCCTGTATGAGTAGGAGGAACACACATTGTCCCGCTGTTAAAACCGAGCTGGTGGGCACACATGAAGAGGAGAAACATGGTTTTTGTGACTCTGTTCTATTTTCTGCTGCTGCAGGCTGGCTTCAGTGCTCAAATGGGATCTCGACTAGACAAGGTTGGTGGAAATCCACAGGCAAACGGGAGCTCTACGGCAAAGGACTCTGCTGCTCAGGACTCCTGTAAAGTGCATTGAACCCTTTAACTTTATACTGTTTATCCTCAACAAAAAGCCTTAACATTTTATGTGCTTTCATTCCGGCTCTGAGCAACAAATCTAAATTCCCTTACAAATGCTTAAAGCTGATGAATCTAACTTACCAAATGTGTCCCCCCTTCCTCCAGAAGCTTGCTCGTCTCTCCACCAAGTTCAGAAGACCACGTGTTCTCTTCAGACTCCTCTCCTGACCCTTCAGGTATGTGTGAATACACACACAGGGGACTTTATTACACACCGTGTAATAAAGTTCCTTATATTCAGAATAAAGTCATTAATAGTATTTGTTGAACTGTTTTAGGTTGGCTGCTGTATTCATAAACAGTTAACTGTGTCTCTACACTGTGCTTTATGGTTCCTCACAGTAAGAGGCCGTCGGCGTCGCTCAGCTCTGATGCCTGACATCACCCATCTGGAGCTGCTCGTGGTGGTGGGGCCTGATGTTCAGCAGGTCCACAAGCAGGACACAGAGAGATATATCCTCACCAACCTCAATATCGTAAGTCTGAACACAAACGTGTAGTAAGAGCATGCAGTTCCAAGCAATCTTAAAAGTAGTGGAGGAAAATGTAGGACAAACCGTGCATGGACACAGTTGGGCTTACTAAGAAGAGATCAATAAATAATGAAGACTGGAAAGAAAAAAAACACCACTTCAGAGGGGAAAATCACTTCAGATGTTGCACAGTTTATGCTGAAATAATCCTTTAGTTTACTGAATATACTGTATTTGGCTCCATTACACTCTTGAAGCAGGATAAAATATACCAGTCTGACTGAGATTCTCAATTTCCAACCAGGCGTCTGAGCTGTTGAGAGACATGACCCTGGGGGCCAACATGAGGGTGCACCTGGTTCGTATGATCATCCTGTCAGAGCCAGAGGTGAGCTGCTTATTTTGTATGTGGTAGTTGAGGTCATTAATCAGAAAATTCAATAGCTATTTTGTAATGAATCTGTTATTAAGGCACAGGTGTAATCCAGAGGGCCTTTGAATGTGTGCAGCAGTTGAATGAGCTATGATTGTGTTTATTTTCCTCTCATCAGTGATGCTTGACCCATTACTGTGCTGTCTCCTTCAGCCAGAGATCCAAATGTCCACCAACATCACCTCATCTCTCAGAAGTGTGTGTGACTGGGGCAGGAGGATCAACCCATCCAATGACACGGACCCATTACATGCTGATCTCCTCTTGTATATTACAAGGTATGTTGACTGTGTGTACCTGACTGCATTATGAGCAGATCTATTGTTCTCTATGAGCAGTAGCTGATGTCTGCCGCCACATTCAGGTATGATCTGGAGTTGCCTGATGGGAACAAGCAGGTCAGAGGGGTAGCACAGCTTGGTGGGGCTTGCTCCAGTGACTGGAGCTGTGTAATCACAGAGGACACAGGCTTTGATCTGGGGATCACCATCGCTCATGAACTTGGCCACAGGTAAAACAAGTCAGTCTACAGTGTCTATAGTCTCTGTAATAGGGTTTCATTATAGCTTGTGTGCTATTTACATAATGCCTTGATGTGTAGCTCTAAAGGTTCAAAGTCCTCCCAATGATTTCTAAGGCAGCATCATTTGGAACAAATTATAGGTTTGGTATTCAGCTAATGCATTTCTCATAATTACACTATTATTTTTTTTTCCCCAGAACAGTATTACCTCTTAGATGCATGTTTGTGTTGCCTCTACGAACATCTTTAAATGTCATTAGTGTCTCAGAATAATCTCTTAATACTGTCATGACATAAGTGTAGTTTAATAAATCTACTACAGCATGTCTAAGCTGAATTCTTTTGCCCACAGCTTTGGAATCAACCATGACGGAGTTGGCAACACCTGCAGCAGGAGTGGTTTCATGATGGCCTCAGATGGAGGTTACAACAGTGTGGATTTGACCTGGTCCCCCTGTAGCAGACAGCAGCTTCTCACATTCTTCAGGTGGGCCAACCTGTTTGGAGCAGCTGTGCATGGAAATGGCTTTCATTAATCATGCAGATCATGTGCAGCCAAAAGAGCATCTCATCTACACTAGATGTCTTAGTGTTTGTTCAGTGAACTGACTTACTTTTCCACATAAACCTAGCATTTCTTTTTTTCTTTTTTTTCATATAATTTGTTTGTCGAATAAAGGAAAACTGATTAATTCTCTCAGTGTGTCATAAGGTAAGTATTTTGGCTATTAACTTACTCATGGTTTGGTGTTCCCAGTAAAGGAAAAGCAGAATGTGTAAAAGATTTCCCTGCACTGGGAGGCTCCCTTCAAGACTGGAAGCCTGGACTTTACTATGGTGTTGATGACCAGTGTCGAATAGCATTTGGCAGCACTGCAAGAGCCTGCTCCTTCACCAATCCTGACCTGGTATGTCAACTGTAATATCAGCCTGATGACACCAGGTGGCGTTTCACATTAAAAAAAATAAATAAATAAACAAACACATATGTAGTCATACTATTTTTCAATGCTTACAAAATAAGTCACCTTTTCCTTCAGCCAGCCTGTCGTGTTCTGTCATGTCACATTAATCCTGATGATGACAGCTCCTGCAAACGCCTCCTTGTTCCCACTGCTGGATGGGACAGAGTGTGCTCCCAATCAGGTACTGCTCTCACTGTGTTCAGTTTGTAATGATGGTGTGATCACCCTACTGGAGTCTTTATTTACAAAACGTTTGAGCAAATTTCTCATCCTTTCTTGCAGTGGTGTCTGAAGGGGCGTTGTGTGTCTCCGGTTGATCTTGGCACCTCTGTTGTGGTTCACGGCTCCTGGTCCAGCTGGTCCGAATTTTCTTCCTGCTCACGCACATGTGGTGGGGGCGTCACTCTCCGTACACGTCAATGCAACAACCCAAGGTAGCCGATGTCAAGAAAGAATTAAGATCTTCTTCACAATACTAAATTCTGATGAAAAACTTATGTGGTGTCATTTTCAGACCTGCTTTTGGAGGAAATGACTGTCAGGGTGCAGATATTGAGGCTGAACTTTGTAACCAGCAGGCAAGTTCTTACTGGTCATGTTTACAAGTGGGCCTCCACATACTAATGGGTCAATATCATTCAGTAAGTGGGTCATTGTACCCAGAAACATCCCAGATTTTTTGGTTAAAGCCCACAGCCTGTGTTCTCATAAGACGGTGAAAACCATGGTTCTGAAATTTACTTGGACTTTTATGTACAGTCAGCAGGAATCTTGAGGTATTTTTTTTTTATTTTGTCAACTTTAATTTTTTTCTACATACATTATATGACCAAAAGTATTTGCTCACCTGCTTTAACTAACATGTGAGCTTTAGTGACATCCCATTCCTAATCAATATGAAGTGGGACCACCCTTTGAAGCTAGAACAGCTTCAGCTCTTCTGAGAACGGCTGTCCACAAGGTTTAGGAGTGTGTTTATGTGGTTTTTTGACCATTCTACCAGAAGAGCATTTGTGAGGTCAAACACTGATGTTGGCTGAGAAGGCCTGGCTCTCAGTCTCTGCTCTAATTCATCCCAAAGGTGCTCTATCAGGTTGAGGTCAGGAATCTGTGCAGGCCAGTCAAGTTCATCCACATCAGACTCTGCCATCCTATGTCTTTATGGACCTTGCTTTGTGCACTGGTGCACAGTCATGTTGGAAGAGGAAGGGGCCAGCTCCAAACTGTTCCCACAAAGTTGGGAGGATGGAATTGTCCAAAATGTCTTGGTATCCTGAAGCATTCAGAGTTCCTTTCACTGGAACTAAGGGACGAAGCCCAGCTCCTGAAAAATAACCCCACACCATAATCCCCCCTCCACCAAACTTTACACTTGGCACAATGCAGTCAGACAAGTACCGTTCTCCTGGAAACCACCAAACCCAGACTCTTCATCAGATTACCAGATGGAGAAGCATGATTCATCCCTCCAGAGAACGTTCCTCCACTGCTCTAGAGTCCAGTGGCGGCTGCTTTACACCACTGCATCCAACACTTTGCATTGCACTTGGTGATGTCTGGCTTGGATGCAGCTGCTCAACCATGAAAACCCATTCATGAAGCTCTCTGCTCACTGTTGTTGAGCTAATCTGAAGGACACATGATGTTTGGAGGTCTGTAGTGATTGACTCTCCAGAAAGTTGACGACCTCGCTTCACTATGTTCTTCAGCATCCACTGACTCCCCTCCATCAGTTTATGTGTCCTACCACTTCGTGGCTGAGTTACTGTCGTTCCCAAACATTTCCTTATCCTATCACAGTTCCACGCTGGAATTCACTGAGCTCCTGAGAGCGACCCATTCTTTCACAAATGTTTGTAGAAACAGTCTGCATGCCTTCATTTTATACACCTGTGGCCATGGAAGTGACTGGAACACATGATTCCGATAATTTAATTTAAATTAATCCTTTCCGTGTTTCAGTTTGGCAAAGTATTACAAAACTAAATTAGTAAATGGGAGAGTCTGTTTTGTACATTTTAATGTTGTTGTTACTTCTGACAGCAACTCAAAATATTTTCTGGCACTGACGACACCAAACCATCTCAGGGATGATTTCCATTTCAGCATTTTAGATGTACTTTCTGCAAAGATGTAGTTTTTCTACAATATGGGCAATCTTTATTGTTTTTTCTTCTCATATCTTGGGGACAGGTAGGACAGGTGGGGCCATAACCTGTACCCCTCATCTTCTAGAGCCATATGTGTAATTTGTACACATTTTTTTTGTTAAATCTTTTTGTGCATATTTATGTGTTGTTTGTTTTTGGCATTGCTTATTAATAATAATGAACATATTAACAATAATGACAATAATAATAATAATAAAAACAGACATCTCTGGATAAAATGTCTTAAGGGTAGCATATGATTTTCCATGAGTGACAAATGGTGGCATTTTTGCATTCATGCCGCCATAACAGAAGTGCTTTTGTATTTGTGCTGCTGGCTTTGTCGTTAAACCCTATAATTCATCTCAATTTCTTGAATCGTTTGTTGTCTTTGCTCCTCAAAGACTCAGCTTTTCATGGACTTTGCTTTTTCACCAAATCATCCTTACAATCACTTCCTGACATTGTTTGCTGGAAGTAACATAATTTTTTATAACTTTTTTCTTTATACGCTGTAGCCCAAAAATCCAGGAAAGGATGCAAATTAATGAATAAAACTTAAATTTGAGATAAATCATTATGAATTTTAGGTTGATATTGCAATAGAATAAAAGTCAAAGCAAATTCACTTCTTTTTTTTTAAATTATATGCACTAATCAAATGATATAGGAATTAAAGAAAAAGAAGTCATAGAAAAGTAAGTCTATGAGATTCAAGTTCAATCCAAAGCTCCAAACTGTTCCATTACAGTGGGACCAAACCCTTTAAAACATGCTCTTTTTTTTTTTTTTGTTTCTACCCATATTGGTGTAAGGACTTGTGAGGGCACCCAGCTAAGTTTCATGGCTGAGCAGTGTTCCCAAACAGACCTCCACCCCCTTTACCTGGTACCAAACATTGCTTCTTTCTACACCTGGATCCCTGCTCTTGGCTATGCAAAAGGTAAGGTCAAAGTACTATATATATGTGTGTGTGTGTGTGTCTGCATCTCAGTTTTTATTACTTCTTTTGATCATAAACAGGAGATGCACAGTGCAGATATATGTGTCAGTCAGATGGAGAGGACTTCATAGTGAGTCATGGCGCTCAGTTTGTTGATGGAACTCGCTGTGAGTCAGACAGCCAGCCTTCTTTTGGCACCACTACTGCTTGTCTACAAGGCCGATGTCAGGTAAAGAAAGCTAAACATGGCCTAAAGTTTTATTGTTCCTCAGCTTTCTGCACTCAGTCTTTTGTTTTTGATTAGCTGTTTGGCTGTGATGGTGTGCTGCACTCCACTAAAGTGTACGATGTGTGTGGAAAATGTGGTGGAGATGGCTCCACCTGCAGTTTGACTTCAGACACCTACAGAGGTGGCCAGGCCAAAGGTAACCTCTTTGATAATTTTCTGCTCTGTCAGTCTTACTATTCTTGGGGTTTCTACTGCTTGACAAAAAATAAATAAAAAATAAAAATCTCAACATTAAATTCTTCCATTTTTGAGTTAATACGATTCATTTATACAAAAAAAAAAGAGAGAAAATTTTTGTAAATAACAGTCAGGTTCTCTGTTTCAGAGTACACTACCTTTCTCACACTGCCAGTAAATGCCACACAGGTTCATATTGTCAACAGGGCACCGCTCTTCACTCATATGGGTGAGTAGCATCACACACAAACACGAGATTCACATTTCTGCAACACCACATTAACAGGATGTGTAAAAACTGGGGTTGTTTTGCATCCATAGCTGTAACAATTGGTGATCAGTACATAGTATCTGGAATGGGCAGCATGGCCATGAACATAACCTACCCATCCCTGCTGGATGAAAACCCTGTTAAGTACCACCTCCACTTGACACCTGACCTTTTACCTGAGATGGAAGAGGTGATTGTGCCTGGACCGCTGCAACATGAGATAAACATACAGGTCAGGAGTAAACGTATGTACTGTTAATGTCACATTGTGATTCGACAGGTGGACTTTCTAGAATATCAGGGCAAGAACAAAAGTGGCTTTTGTAACTAAAATAAATGAACTGGAAAACCTAAATCTGCAACAACAGGGTTTATAGTAGTTTTTTCTGATTGCAGGTCTATCGCAAATACGGGAAAGAATATGGAGAAAAAACAAATCCAAACATCAGCTATAAGTTTTATGCACCAACCAGAAGCAGTAATTTGACAGAATTTACACCAAGGGGAAACTGGGCTGTTTTCACGACACCTTGTTCTGTTTCTTGTGGATCAGGTAAGTACTGATGACTCATATCAAAAAAAAAAAATAAAAAATATGCCATGCAGTGCATATCAAAATTGGGTTTCCTGTGTCAGACATTAAAATCTTTTCAAATGAGACTTGTGAAGCAGTTCTGGGGTTTGTGAGTGTACATTTGCTAAATTTGTACGTTATCTATTATAAATGCACTGTAAAAAGTGTATGTTCTGAGCTACAGCTGTTTCCCTACAAATCACTTCTCCACCTTTCTCCAACAGTAGTTATGTCTTCAGTAACTTCCCTCTTCAAACATTACCCTGTTGCAGGTATACAGAAGCATGTGCATGTCTGTGTCGATGAAGATACCAACAAACATTTACAGGTGCACTACTGTAAAGCACCTCCTCCAACCACACCACTCCACACAACCTGTCAGCTCTCACCCTGCCCCCCCAGGTTAGGCTGACATTCAGCTTTGCTTTTTCCCCTTTTCAGAGACACACAGCACAAATATACTATATACGATATGCTATTTTGCAGGTGGGATGCTGGGAAGTTTGGTGTTTGTAGTGCCTCCTGTGGTGTGGGAGTGCGAGTGCGTCCTGTGAAATGTGTTCAGAAACATGGATCTGATTTGGTAACAGTTCCTGACTCTGAATGTTCCTCCGATACTGCCCCACACAAGTCTGAAAAGTGTAAGCTGCAACAGTGTCCTGCCAGGTAGAGTTTATTTTGTTCTTCTGATTATGAGGTGATCTGGTATTCATTTACTACTACAGTGATGTGCAGAAAAGGGGATGAGATTTGATTGAATTCATGGACTCAAATATTCTTTCTGTAAACTTTTCTAAATTTGCATTGCCTGTTAATAGATTAAGAAACGGAATGATCAATAGTTTTGTTTGTCTTTACAGTTTGGTAATATGGTTTAATTGGAAACAGTGTTCGTGCAAAAAAAAAAAAGTTAATGTTTATACATTTTCTGAGTGGAGAGATGACAGTTCTTACACATTCAAGGAGATTTTAAGGATTAAATCTTCAGTATCATCTGAAAATGAATCTAAATTGTTGTCCAGTGTTGAATGATCTGAAGCTGCTGGGAGAGGAAGAAACAAGAAAAATTGGTTCTTGTCTGGTCTATAGTATTGTTTGGGTTTTTGAGTGTGATTAATTTAATTCCAGCTTTTTTTTTCTTGTCTTTTCAGTAGAATACAATGAATTCTACTTAAAGGATGAGAACCTACTCCAAGGAGGGTTAACTGGGGTCATAAAAAATCTTTAATTTCCTCCGCCAAGGAGGTTATGTTTTTCTGTCTGTTTGTCTGTCTGTGTTCAAGATAACTCAAAAAGTTATGGATGGATTTTGATGAAATTTTCAGGAGTTGTCAGAAATGTGAAAAGGAAGAACTGATTTCATTTTTGGTGTGATCCAGAAGAAATCCTGGTTTCTAGATCACTTTCAAATTTTCGATAATATTGCAGTCAATGGGGCCAAAAATTTTCTTTCTCAATATCTCTGTTAATTATTGCCCAAAACTCATGAAATTTGACTCAGGGATTGACAATGACAACCCCTATCAAATTCCAAAGGCTGATCCGGATCTGATCCAGAAGGCGGATTTAATCGCAATCTGTAAATCGCTATATGGGGGAATTGTTGCACTTGGCGGAGGCCTGCGCTCTCCAAGTGCTTTTCTAGTTTATCTATGGTGTTCTGGTGATGCTTCAAACTTGGCTTCATGTGAAAATCCCATTTTGTGTGTTTGCAGATGGCGTGTGTCAGAGCCAGGGGCCTGTTCTGCAGTGTGTGGGCCAGGAGAAATGAAACGTATCGTGTCCTGTGTCCGCCCGGAAGATGGTCAGGATGTTGAAGTGGATGAAAGCTTTTGTTCAAAGCAGGTCAAACCACCTGAATATGTGCCATGCGTGGTAGATGTCTGCCCCATTGGCTGGGAATCTAAGGGGGAGGTAAAGTAGAAAGTTACAAAAAATTTGTAGCCATTTCTAAATGTCAAAAGCATATTTAAATGGAATTCTCTTGACCAGGAGCTGCATGTTTTAAAGTCTGGTCTGTTACCACGCTCCAGACAGGCTCCTGTGTATGTGTGGAGCCCAGTTATCACCCAGTGTTCAAAGACCTGTGGCAATGGTAAGTTTAAAAATATAGTCATCCTTATCTCTGAAACAAGACACTCTCATGAATATCTTACCTCAATGTCCACTGATCTTGCACTACAGGAACACTGCAGGTGTGGTTTTCTTGTGTGGATCATCAGACCAGATTGGGGGTGCCTGACTTCAACTGTGATGCATCTACCAAGCCTGAACCTCAGTCTGAGATATGTGGCACTTCTCCCTGTCCTCCTATGTGAGATACCATATTTCTCACACCGATAGAAGATGCAGTATTTGTGGATAATTAATGAAATACTGTATCTATACATGTCTTTGTAAATTACACGTGTGTGTGTATATATAACAACCAGGTGGCGCTCTATACAAGGAGTCTGCAGTGTAACATGTGGAGGAGGGGTAGCCAACAGGGTTCTGTACTGTGCTAGAGAGGCAGAGGGGGAGGAAGAGGTAGTGAAGGATTCTGAGTGCAGCGACTTTCCCAAACCTACATCAGTTATTTCCTGTAATATTCAGAGCTGCCCAGCGAGGTAAACCACACACACGAACTCACACATCTGAGACTAAATCTGACAAAGCCCACGTCGTCTCACCTTCAGTTTCATTTGTCCAGGTGGAAAGTATTAGGGACATTGCCCTGCTCCGTGTCCTGTGACCTAGGTGTAGCTCAAAGAAATGTGTCTTGTGTCCAATTTATCCACGGAAAGGAGAGTGTGGTGCCAGAGGATAGCTGTCATGCAGCCATCAAACCGGCTGCCACAGTGCCCTGCTTAGTGCAAGTCTGCACCTTCAGGTGGGAGGTGAAGTCCTGGAGCCAGGTGAATCTCACAAGACTGAAATATAAACATTATATTAGATTAGAATGGAAAGTGTGTTGATAAAAGCTGAAACTTTCTAGTTATCAGCTTACTGACAGAAATAAAGAAAACCTGTCAGCAATTTATTATTTAATTTCCCTTTGGGAATCAATAAAGTAATTTTGAATTTTATTTAATTGAAAAACTTTCTACAAGGACATGCTTGCCTATGCTATGTTACGTTCTCATATTTTTTTTTATGTCCACTGCTCACCTGAATACTTTTTATTGCTTCAACATCATCTCCATGTCTTTTTATGTCTGATGTTGTTGGCGTTGTGGCCTCCTCCTCAGTGTTCAGTACCGTGTGGATATGGCATCCAGTCCAGAGCTGTTTCCTGCATGGGCCCCTCTAAGCCAGAGCCCCTCAGTCCCCTGTTTTGCATGCACATGCCCAAACCAATCACCATCCAGGGCTGCTACATGGACAGCTGCAGAGATCTGGCATTTGACACCACCACTGCAATCATGGACGTTAATCTCACAGACAGATTCCTCCCAGCGCCCACTCTGATTCGTACAGATACACCACAGCACCCTATGGACCATCTCCCTCCAAGTCCAGCAGCGGGCATCACTGTCCCACAGACTACAGCAATCACCCCAACATCTAAATCCAGTTAGTATACATAATAATGAATTAATAAGCTGTTAAGAGCCAAATTCAAAGAATGGTTACAACAATGGCACATTGCCTTTTCCAGGTGCATGTGGACAGCTCCTCCTGGAGGAATCAGGCACGGTGGATTTGAAAGATGTAACCAGACGCTGCACGGTATCCATAGGTCGACCTCTTGATGAGGTTATCCACATTAAAGTGATATCTAGCTCCCTGGACTGCAAAAAAAGTATGTCTTATTAAAAATGTAAATATTCACTACAACGACTGCTGCCAAAGACACATCTGTCACTCCTGCGTTTGTACTTGCAGAAGAGTATGTGGCATTTTTTGACCGTCTGGCCTTGGTGAGGAAGTGCGCGCAGATAGCAGGTAGTGAACTGACCACCAGAACCAATGTCCTTCTTGTGCGCCAAAATCTCTTCAGTACTGGGAACGGGATTGTGTTTACCTACAATTCACAGAAGAACGTGAAGAGGAGCCACCATCAAGGTAAAACAGCATCTTTGGTCATTAATAGAAGTTTAATACTGTACTGTCTGGTAGGCTGATAAATTGATGAGAGTGGAGGCTTCGCTTGAAGATAAAATAGATTGATCAGTTTTGCCCATTAAAACATATGGATTCAAAAACATGAATCTAGAGAAATATATCAAACTGTGAGAAGACTGCTAGTCTAATCCAATCCAATATAAAACCACTGAAATAAATAGAACGAAGCGGTAAATACTGCAAAGCTTAATTTGTTCGCATTTGTTAACATAGAGTGGCATGTAGTCATTTACATATCTTTTCCTGTACTGTTTACCAACACCTCCACCCAGCTGTTGAGGGCAGACTTAATTCCAACTCTATTAACTCAGCAGCATACTGTAATAGAGCATGAAAAAAACAAAGAACAAAATATTTAGCAGATAAAGTCTCAACAAATGTTACATATTTAGAGCTTCATGCAGATGTAAGAACGCATTTAAAGTGACATGTGATAATAAATGTATGTCCCCTCCCACAGATTGTGACATTCAGCTATTTTCCCCCAGCGGTATCTTTGAGAATCCAATAACATCTGACACTAACCACACCTGCCGAGTGCTCATCAATGCCCCTCCTTCAGTGAAGATCAGAATCCAAGCACTGTACATAGGATTGGCATTCAACACCACCAACTCCCAGGCTACATACATAATGGTGCGAACAAGCCTTACAACACATTCTGACATGAAAACTCAGTTTCATACTCAGTATGAAAAATGTGTAAGTGTAATATCAAATAGGTCATTCATGTGTTTTCTGTTTAGATCCGGGACATGGATGTCTTAAAGACCAATGTGTTCTACAACCAGCAGCTGTTCCTGTGGCACTCCTCTGGAAATATGGCTGAGGTTGAGTTTCATGGAGACTACCTGCATTCTAAAGGAACTTTCAGGGCAGAATATTCTTTTGTGCATCCTTGATGCTAGAGATGAACTTTTTAAAATCAGGTTTTGGATTTATATATATAACATTTATTTACTTTTCAATACTTACATTTTTGTAAGTAACCTCTATTCTGTACTGTAAAAATACCCTTCTTCTTTTGATTTACATACATACAGTATGCAATTATTATTTTCATCTGGAATAAATAACAAAACACACCAAGGCACTCTAAATATTTTAAGTGAAGCAAATGCTCCACCAGGAACTGCTTAAGTGCTAACAAGGGAGAACATATTGGAAATACAACACTTGTTTTTCACAATTTTTCATAGAGAATATCTCCCCAGAGTCATACATTATATTCGTCCCACAAACCCTTGGGTTGCAGGTTTCCTCTTTGTGCGATAACGCCAGTTTGGCATTCTGCCAACTGCTCTGGCAACAGCTTGATTCAGTTTCAGTTCCCATATATATTTATATGCAGTATGCCAGTCTCCTGTGTGGGATCACTGTCTGACCGTGGCTGTGTCTTCCAGAAGAGCTCTCATGTCCAACAGTGCTTCCTCCACAGCCTGGGCAAAGTTGGCAGCATTTGTCTCCTCACAGCTGTTGAAGGCTGTGATGGCAATGTTTATGTGCTCATCCATGGGATTGTAGCACACTCCATAGCCATCTGGCACCATTGGACCAAAGCACATCACACAGTCTGTCTTGGAGCCAACCTGGACATGGGAAAGACAAACCATGCAACACATGTGACGAGAAACAATCTTTCACTCAGTAATAAAGAGATTGTGAGCGTTCTTAGATGCAAATTTACCTGGCTTGTAGAGAGATTAAAATGATGGGCTACTGCATAAGAAGTATCCATGAATATCTCAGGCATAGAGGTCAGGTCTTCAATACCCTGAATCTTCAGCCCAAGAAGGTGCCTGTCAATGGCCTGTCCATGAATTGCCTAAAAAAAAAAAAAAAGTGAACATATTGAAGTGAGATTAATCAGACTTTCTTTTCAAACAAAATCAAATTTTCCAGAAAATGGCTGTTCTCACATTGTATGTGTTTCCCTTATGTGTATGAACAGCCTCCTGTAGCGTTGCCAGCTTCTCTGTGTTCTGTTAAGAAAGTTTACCCTTCAGTAAGACATTCAATATGTTTAAAACGGTATATTTACTCTGAATCCCAGTGCTTCATCTGTACCTCTTTAGCAGGGTCTTGCATTGTTTGGACAAACCGAAACGAATCTACAGTAGTAGAACGGATTGCATCTGTTCGCCCATATTTAAACATTCTCAGCGATGCACTCTCACAGGTAGAGCAACAGGTATTGTACATCCTAGAATTTAAAAACAGTTTACAAATTAGATATGTTTCACTTGATGTCAATTTACAGAATATTTTGTCACTGCAGGAGCACATTTCTTACCTGAAGTAGGCAAGTTGAAGAGCCATTTGCACAAAGGCATCTGGACTTAACTTGTGTTGCTTTGGCACATTTTTTCCAAAATGAGAAAACATGAGCACCTTTACATCCAAGTCATGTACCATTCTAAGAAAACAAAAAGAGGAAGTTCAATGAAATGTTATCAAAAACATAAAACAAACATAAATATTTATAACTGAACTTTCCACACATGTTCATATTTTGTTTAGCTTTCTCAATGTCTCTCTTGATCTCAGGTGTGATGTTAAATCGCAGTTTCTGAGGCATGGACAGAGGAACCATAGGAGAGCGAACTATTTGAGTCTTCTGCCTGTTGAAAAATATGAACCGCTGAGTCAGAGGAAGTCCATTTAAAGCAGGGAAAACGCTTATCTAAAAACTGAAAGAAACTTACATGTATTTAACAACGTAATCGATGAGAAACACAATGGGTGGACCCTCCGCAGGTGCATGTTCATACATCAGTCCACATGTACCGTCTTCACCAACAATGAACTGAGGATGATTTTTAAGTTTGTTCAAATTCTCAACAAGTACCAGAGTCCTGCAAATTTTTCCAAATATTAAGGAATCTTTCTCAAACTGACCTGTAATGTCTTATCAAACCAGCGGTTGCCGCTGTTCCAGCGGGCTCCTCCTCCATGTAACATCTGGGCAGCCACTCGGCTCAGATACATCTCATCTGACACCCGAGGCATTGGAGCATCTAAGCATACTGTAAAAATACTTTTGTGGATGGCACGGACTGACTCCTTATTTGTTTTGTCTGAGAAAAAATAAATAATAAATAATTCTGAGAATGAAATATGTTTCTCAAAAATATGCTTTTGAGCCAGTCAAATAATCTAGTAAATAGTGATTTTTTTTCCCACCGAATCTCAACTCACCCTTAATCAGATTGTTATATGCTTTTCCCCAAGTGTTGCGGTGCTGTGATGTAAGGATGCCAATTGGTTCCTTATTAGTCTGCAAAGAAGAATTCCAGATCTTCTCCAACTGCATATGAATCTGATCTACTGTCAGTGGGGTGCCATCGCTGTTGTACACATCTAAGATAAAGAACTGGGGGGAAAAAAGCCAAGATAACTTACCCAAACACCCAGTATTTCTATTGCCACAGCATAAAAGAGAATGACATCTTAAAATAAGACATGATTCCAATATATGTTTGAAATACTGAGAAGCACAAAAATAGAACAGGCTTCAAAGCTAGTTGTATACCTGAAAATTGTGGACGACAGTGATGTGGGTGGGGGGTGTCTTCCCTGTGTTATAATTTACAACAGTGTCTCTCTTTGGACCAGGAATACGACAGGAGGACAGGATCTGGTAATACTGGTCCATACACAGTGGCTTCCCACTCAAATACTCTACAGGCAGAGTTTCACTAGGACACAGGAATATGTTGGATTATTAACTTGCCAGTGTTGAAAACCAAACCAAATCAGAATGATAATCACCTTCAAATTACAACACTGAAATATTTGCATTAATTTCCATCAAACTCACGAGTCAATCATTCTTTTAAAATCCAAAACTCCTGCAATTAGTTTGGCAGCAAACCTGCAGAGTAGAAATCCTCATGTTACTGACATGTATATGATGATGCTATCATTTATTCTGGTTTAGTTCTTTACAATTACAATTCATATGAGTCAAATTCAGACATTTTTCAATTCAATTATCAGTTGCAAACTGTGAATAAAGACAAAAGTGAATGTCATTCCAGATTGGCTAATACTACCACTGTATCGGTAAAGCATTGACTTCACTTTGAAATATGTCCTTAAGACTTAAATCTCCATTGTTATAACTGTGTAACATCTCTATGGGGCCACGACGTTCACTGCATATCCCACGTGTCACCAGTGGTTAAAAACAGCTGAGCAATGGTATGAGCAGCCAACGGGCTTTAAATAACCAGCACATGGAAGGAAGATTCTGCAAGGGTTGGCTTGAAACTTCATCTTAATACTGGCTTGGTTACAACATGCTTCAACAAAAAGTAAATCATTTTAGAAAAACGTTTTATGACTGCACTAATAATCAGACAATTACAGGTTACAGTTGATGCTTCTGTAATCCTGAAAATCTATAACATACAGATTCCTCTTGAATTTTAAGTAAGTAAGTAAGAAGCTTTATTGTCATTGTACAGAATACAATGGAATTTCAGTGAATGTGACTGAATGTGACTGCAGCAATGTGATTAGTAAGAAAGGCAGTTTAGACAACGTTACTGATTTTACAGAGTTTTTCTTTGTTCCTCACCTCATCTGCCCTTGTCGATCTTGAAAGTGCATTCGGGGCAAAACAACTCCAGGGCTTGTGTAAACTGCCAAAGGCATGCGGCAGTCTAGATAGGCCGACTGCATCCACCACTCCGACAGCTACACAAACACACCCGAAAATAAAAAATATGTTACACTATATTTCAATATGTATGAGAAGTAATCCAGATTACGTCCTTAAAAATCCAGGTTGCCACCTATAGCTCAATCGAAAGGATGTTCTTATTGCATATACTTACAAACATGTACATTGAACATAATTGCAAAGGTCCTTGGTGCAGACTGAGCAGCAAGTGGGTCATAGTTTATCGAATCAAGATGCTTTCATAATTAAACTCCTGTCAAAGGCTGTTCTTTCGTTAAATACCAAGTTAGATGAGAGAATAAATAAAGCAAAATATCTACCCAATTTTCTGTCTTTCGTGCACGTCTCTCCAGTCCTTTCTGAAGCCTCTGTCCCACTCCTCCATGCAGGAACTCCTGTACCAGCTGCGTATGTTCCAGCTCTTCCTTGCTGACAATAGGTTCCAGAGCAGCTAGGTACCTTTCACATGTTTGCTTCAAGGGTGGCACGGGTAGCTTGGGTAAACCTTCCTGATGTACAAAGGACCTCTCTGGGATCTGGGTTACTGGTCTGAGCAAGCAACATGGATTTGCAATGCTTGGCCGCAGCTATAAGACATAAAAGTGAGTATAAACCTTTTTTATAGATACAAAAGGCAAAATAGAAGGGAAAGGGTAGTGATCTGGCTGCTCAACTGCAGTCAGTTATTTGTATTTTCCAAATGACCATAAATATTTTACGTCACACAAACATAAATACAGATATTTGATTTTTACTTGCAGTCTTGTAAGGTAAACTACATGACATGCCCCACAGGTATCAGGTGGCAACATGCTGTTAAATATGCGCAATTAATCTCTGGAATAGCGATTGCCTGGATGCAAATGAGTTGAAAAAAAGAACTGGACAGACAACTGGGAAGAGCAATTTGAAATATTTACAAAGGCATAAATTTAGTGTGAGATGATTTAGTCTATGAAAACTGACACCAAAGCTGCTGAATGAAGTAGTTACGCTATTTGTTTGGAGTCACTGGGGCATCCTCTGCCATCTTATAAATAGAAGCTTGACACAGTTGATCTTCTAGGATTGTAGCTATAACAAACACACATCAAAGTGCAAAATGTATTTGTCCCTTTGTGCTCACTTTCAATATCACATTTCGATCTTCTTTAATCGTTTGAAACGACATTCAAAAAATCAAATTGTTCTAGATATTACTATAACTTAAATAACAATAGAAATGTGAATTAAAGCAGAGATATTATTCTATCGTTATTATTACTATATTAATGCGCAGAGCTTGCAGGTCTATCAAGCGAACGGCAATAACTTCCGGTGGGCATTAT
Organism: Hirundichthys speculiger; assembly: GCA_018398805.1. NCBI lineage: Eukaryota > Metazoa > Chordata > Actinopteri > Beloniformes > Exocoetidae > Hirundichthys > Hirundichthys speculiger. The sequence continues at coordinate 4,025,426 of JAGFBZ010000287.1, read as the reverse complement.
CAAAATAAACGCATTACAACAGTCATATTTTGTGGTCTGTCTCTATCATTGCCTGTGTCGCTATTGAGAATATTAAAACAATAATGCAATAATAGTAATTACATCGAGAGAATAGTAATTCTGCATTGAGAAAATTTTTTATTCTATAATGCTGTCCCCGACATCCTTTAATGCGCATTAAGCTAATGTTAACGCTAACGGCAACATTAAGCTAACATTACGCAAGATGTCACAATGATAAGCCGCTAAAATAGCACTAAAAATATCAATGTCATGGCAAATGACGCACTTTTTTTGACAGCATGCATCGGACAAACATTCATTCGTTTTGACCTATTTCAGTCTCAATGTTGTTGTCCTCTAGCGCCCCACCCACTTCAGCGTCTGATGCCGTAAACACCAAATGTTCAAATAAATGTGAACCAATAAACTCACCGCGGCTCTGACAAAAAAGCCCAACATCATGTCAGAAAGACGCGCTGAAGTACTCGACTGTCCTGAGAATATAGACGGGAAACCCTCGGGCTGTCATATCTCAAGGACAGGCTCACCGTCAACTCCCAGCTGTCCGCCCCCCCTCGGTCCCACCGAGGAAAAACAAGCGGGAGCTCGTCTCTTAAAAGTCTTGTTTTGTAAGTGGAGTTTGGTGCACGCGAGCGCTGCAGGTTGAAAACATATTTAAGGTGCAACCTTTCAAAATAAAAGCGTCTAATTTTATGACATTGTTATGAAGTTAAGAGAAAGAGTGATCCATTATATATATGTGTGTGTGTGTGTGTGTGTGCCTGCGTGTGTGTGTGTAAAATAAGATAAGATAAAATAAAATAGACGTTCATATTTTACTAAAACGGAGTCATCAGTGTGATAATTGATTGCGGTTGATTATTATTGCTGTCATTTATTGTTGGAAAAAAAACCTACTACAATGTTGAATTTCCTTTCTGGGATTAATAAAGTATTTTTCATTTAATTTCATTTCATAATACACAAGAATTATAAAAATAATAGCTAAGAAAAAATAACAAGGTCCCCAATGACGAAGATCTAATTTAAAAAAAACTTAAAAATGAAATAAGCTATTGAAGAAGACAAGCTGCTGAGGTGCATATGTTGTTCATTAAAACCAATACATCAGTGTCTTTTTAAACTTATGTTAGTTTTATTGATTTATCAAAGCAGGCCCTGATATAAATAATACATTTACAGAATGATATTCTGCGTTTAGCTGGTGCATGATTCTGTACAGGTCTTCGCTGGCCACATGATGGTGCTCTTCCAACATCTTTCCAGAGAAACAGCGTTAACTAATTTTCCCAGGAAATACAAACCAAAGACAGACTCCAGTAACCCAACGAATCACAAGAAAATACACTCAATTTATAGCATGTGCAGACATGATATCGATTGGCACGAGAGAAGTCAATGTGCAAAAAAACATCAGTAATTGATATGTTTGTTCCATGAAACCACATTTAGGGAATATTCTTCAATAACAGAGCAGAGAGAGTGAGAATTGCAGTCGTGACACGGTTTATTTGAAATCAACAAAATAAAACGATACAAAGAAAAAACAGTGATACAAATTTAAAATGCTTCGATTGCTCTGGTCCAACCACTGCCTGTTAACAGTGTATGTTTTAAACAAATTGTTTGAGCGGCGAATATTTGCTCAAGGTCCGTCTGCTGCCAACTCACAAACTCAGATAGTCCACCTGAACCCAACACCGAGATCAGGTTGGAGATGTTCGTGCTGTCCAGTTGGTCCGAGTCTGAATGTGAATCATCATCAGCCATCATCCTTTTACACGGCACCGGCCCAAAGTCTGGCAAATAAAACTCTGGATCAACAATATAATAACTTGTGTCCATCTTTCGCTTTCTAGTGTAGCACTGCGCGCCCTGCGGCTGTTTTGGCTGCGCGCAACAGTCTGAGTGGAAGTATCCGTTAGTGACAGTAGTCACCACATGAGTGTCCAAGTCCAGGACAGTCTTTTGGTTGGCTTGTGTGTTCGGGATAGTTAACTCCCAGGAGGATTTGTCTGCGCAGCTCCAACAGGCTTCGGAAACCATGAGGTCAGAGTCACTTGGTGATACCATTGCGCAGGCAGACGCATCCTGGTGCGGCACCTCTGCAGGCTGGCCGCTGGATTGGTGCGCTCCGCAGTGCCAACTGTCCGACTCAACCCCGGTAAAGTTGCAGTAGAAGTCATCAGCCAACTCCGTGAAGCTCCCGGTCAATTCTAGGTATTCTTGCCTCTCGCGGACTGCCGTTACATCCTCATACGGAGGCGACCTCTGCGCTTGCGACAAGTTTTTGCTCATGTAAAACTGTCTGGCGTTTCTCAGAACGTACGTTACCAGCAAGTTCTTGTGGAGCTTGATGCCTCCTCTCTGCGTCCTGGAGCTTTGGATTTTCCTCAAAGAAATGGAGATCAAATTCTGTGCGTCAAATGCACACTCCATCCTCAGCCGGGCCACCCTTTTCTTTCCTCTCAGTTTCTCAAATCGTTTGTTTCCCAGCAGGAGAAATATTTATGTCTTTAGTTGAGATGCGTACTGGACTCATGTAGACTGTGTCCATAGCGCTCCATGTCTTCCCAGTAAGGGCATGGATTTCCAACTCTCATCTTTCCTCGCCACGCCCTCACGTAGACATTGTCCAATGGGAGGGAGGCGGTGCTTCTGTTATACGCAAATATCACTACTAGCCCTCATTCAAAATGCACGTAGGAGCAGGCATGCTGCATTTCACTATATATGTTCTGATCTCTGGAAATCTGTGGCAAACACTACACAGATTTGTTTTCTCCCCTTGATTATGGGTAGAATAGAACCAAACATTATATAGTGAAGCACACGGAGAGAAAAAAAAACACCTTTAATTGGAAAAGCCATTTATGAAAAGTAATAGAATAGTTTGTTGAAATGTGGGGGCATATAGAAGAATCGTGTAATGAAACTGATATAAGAACCGGCATGTATAACTGTTAAGAACATGATTAATCTCAAAGAAAGGAGTGGGATATAAAGTTACAGAATAAAGACTATAAAGTAAAACATGATGAGAAAGACCATTCAAAATCGCAGTAAAAAGTAGGAAAAACGGAATACAATAGAATAGAACATTATTAGCTAATACTTGTAATTCAAATAGTTTCACACAGTCATAAATAGTAGAGCACATTATAATTGGATGGAGTAGAAAGAAAAAAAACATAGATTAGAAGGGTTAACAGAGCTGAATTAATTTTATGACAGCCTAGAATATAGTTCACTGTGAAAGTGTGTTTTATGTCTGTGACCTGATTATTTGTCACATGTGACTTTGTTTTTGTGAGTAACATAAAGGGACTACATCTGTAACCACATTTGTAAATTATTGTACAATCAATTCCAGAATTGAATTGAATGAAGTAGGATGAAACAGACTAATAGACTACATAAAAAGGAGATGAGTAGGCATAGAATAGGGTAGAAAAAAAATAAATGCAGATCAAACAGCCTTGCATTTTCACAAACAGTAGAAACCTTTAAAGAAAAGCAGCACATTGTGAAGGAGTAGAGTAGTAATGAATTAGCAGGGTGGAACAGAACTGAATTAATTTCAAGGTAGAATACAGTCCACCATGTAAAAATGATGATTTATTCAATAACTTTGTTTCATAGCATAGGTGAACATAATGTAGCATAGAGGGACTACATCTGTAAATCTTAATCCTTCGAGTACCACTAATCTTAGTGATAATATCTAATGATGGAACAGAATAGAACAGAATAGAACAGAACAGAATAGAACAGAACAGAACAGAATAGAATAGAATAGAATAGAACAGAATAGAAGAGAACAGAAGAACACAGAAGAGAACCGAACAGAACAGAACAGAAGAGAACAGAACAGAACAGAGCAGAATAGAATAGAATAGAATAAAATAGAATAGAATAGAATAGAACAGAACAGAACAGAACAGAAACAGAACAGAACAGAACAGACAGAACAGAACAGAACAGAACAGAATCAGAACAGAACAGAACAGAACAGAACAAACAGAACAGAACAGAACAGAACAGAACAGAACAGAACAGAATAGAATAGAATAGAATAGAATAGAATAGAATAGAACAGAACAGAACAGAACAGAACAGAATAGAATAGAATAGAATAGAATAGAATAGAATAGAACAGAACAGAACAGAACAGAACAGAATAGAACAGAATAGAATAGAATAGAATAGAATAGAATAGAATCAGAACAGAACAGAACAGAACAGAGAATAGAATAGAATAGAATAGAATAGAATAGAATAGAATAGACAGAACAGAATAGAAAAGAATAGAAAAGAACAGAACAGAACAGAAGAGAAGAGAAGAGAACAGAAGAGAACAGAATAGAACAGAATAGAATAGAATAGAACAGAACAGAATAGAACAGAATAGAATAGAATAGAATAGAACAGAACAGAAGAGAAGAGAAGAGAACAGAACAGAACAGAACAGAATAGAGCAGAATAGAGCAGAATAGAATAGAACAGAACAGAATAGAACAGAATAGAATAGAACAGAAACAGAACAGAATAGAATAGAATAGAACAGAACAGAACAGAATAGAAAAGAATAGAAAAGAACAGAACAGAACAGAACAGAAGAGAAGAGAAGAGAAGAGAACAGAACAGAATAGAATAGAACAGAACAGAATAGAATAGAATAGAATAGAATAGAATAGAAAAGAAAAGAAAAGAACAGAACAGAACAGAATAGAACAGAACAGAACAGAACAGAACAGAACAGAACAGAACAGAACAGAACAGAACAACAGAATAGAATAGAATAGAATAGAATAGAATAGAATAGAATAGAAAACAGAAAAAAAGAGAACAGAAGAGAATAGAATAGAACAGAACAGAACAGAACAGAACAGAACAGAACAGAATAGAAGAATAGAATAGAATAGAACAGAACAGAACAGAAAAGAATAGAATAGAATAATAGAACAGAAAAGAACAGAAAAATAGAATAGAATAGAATAGAAACAGAGAACAGAACAGAACAGAATAGAATAGAATAGAATAGAATAGAATAGAAGAATAGAATAGAACAGAACAGAACAGAACAGAAAAGAATAGAATAGAATAGAACAGAACAGAAAAGAATAGAACAGAATAGAATAGAATAAAATAGAACAGAACAGAATAGAATAGAATAGAACAGAACAGAACAGAACAGAACAGAACAGAACAGAACAGAACAGAAAAGAATAGAGCAGAATAGAATAGAATAGAATAGAATAGAATAGAATAATAGAATAGAATAGAATAGAATAGAGACTTGGTGGTTAGCAGTGTTGCTTCACAACTAGAAGATTTGGGTTTCTTACCTCTACTGGTGATTCTAAATTGACCATAAGAGTGACTGTGTGTGTGTTTGTCTATATGCTGCTCTGCAGTGCACTGGTGAATGTCCGGGGTGTACCTTCCTTTTCACTTGAGGACAGCTGGGATGGGCTCCAGCAGACCTATATATAAGAGGTAAATGGAGAACAGAATAGACATTAATAGTAAATACAATTCAAAGAGTTTTGTATATTCATAAATAAAGCATTGACAAAAATTCATGTTCCACAATTAAACAACAGGTTGATGCAAAGTGGTTTACATGAAACATATACACTGCCTGGCCAGAAAAAAAAGTCATGCACCAATATTTCGTTGGACCGCCTTTAGCTTTGATTACAGCGCACAACAACATTGTGGCATTGTTTCGATAAGCTTTTGCAATGTCACAAGATTTATTTCCATCCAGTGTTGCATTAATTTTTCACCAGGATCTTGCATTGATGATGGTAGAGTCTGACCTCTGCGCAAAACCTTCTCCAGCACATCCCAAAGATTCTCAATGGGGTTAAAGTCTGGACTCTGTGGTGGCCAATCCATGCAGGAGAATGATGTCTCATGCTCCCTGAACCAGTCTTTCACAATTTGAGCCCGATGAATCCTGGTATTGTCATCTTGGAATATTCCCGTGCCATCAGGGAAGAATAAATCCATTAATGGAATAACCTGGTCATTCAGTATATTCAGGTAGTCAGCTGACCTCATTCTTTGAGCTCGTACTGTTGCTGAACCTGGACCTGACCAACTGCAGCAACCCCAGATCAGAACACTGCCCCCACAGGCTGGTACAGTAGCCGCTAGGCATGATGGGTGCATCACTTCATCTGCCTCTCTTCTTACCCTGATGCTCCCATCACTCTGGAACAGGGTCAATCTGGACCCATCAGACCACATGACCTTCTTCCATTGCTCCAGAGTCCAATCTTTATGCTCTCAAACAAATTGAAGCCTCTTTTTTCCGGTTAGCCTCACTTATTACTGGTTTTCTTAAGGCTACACAGCTGTTCAGTCCCAATCTCTTGAGTTCCCTTCGCATTGTGCATGTGGAAATGCTCTTACTTTCACTATTGTTGTTTTTCTTTGAATTGATCTCACTAAACGTTTAAGTGATCGCCGATCACGATCATTGAGGATTTCTTTCTCGCCACATTTCCTCCTTGAAGACGATGGGTCCCCACTATCCTTCCAGTTTTTACCTCCACCAAGGAGGTTTTGTTTTTGCTGGCATTTATCTGTCTGTCTGTCTGTCTGTATTCAAGATAACTCAAAAGGTTATGGATGGATTTTGATGACATTTTCAGGAGTTGTCAGAAATGTGAAAAGGAAGAACTGATTTCATTTTGGGTGTGATCCGGAAGAAATCCTGGATTCTGGATCACTTTCAAATTTTCGATAACATTGCGGTTAATGGTGTCAAAAATTTTGTTTCTCAATATCTCCGTTAAGAAGGCGGATTTTATAGCAATCTGTTAATCGCTTTATGGGGGAACTGTTGCGCTTGGCGGAGGTCTGTGCGCTCTCCGAGTGCTTTTTTTTCAGTTTAATAATGCATTGGACAGTTCTTAACCCAATTTTAGTAGTTTCTGCAACCTCCTTAGACGTTTTCTCTGCTTGATGCATGCCAATGATTTCACCCTCCTCAGACAAACATCTTTTCCACGACCACGGGATGTGTCTTTTGTCATGGTTGTTTAGGAAACGAGAAGCAACTCATTGCACCAGTTGGGGTTAAATAACTTGTTGGCAGCTGAAAGATAATCGCCCATGCAGTAATTATCCAATAGGAAGCTCATACCTATTTGCTCAGTTAAATCCAGGTGGTGACTTTTTTTTTTTGGCCGGGCAGTGTATATAAAAAAATGAAATGCATTAAAAACAATACACACTTTTAGATAAATTTCAGAAAAAAAAACACAATAAGACAAACAAAACTGAGCAAATATACAGTGCAGTGAAAGAGTTTAATTATAACCCATCCATAAAATACAGCATATTTAATAAACTCCATATTTAATACGAATACCAGAGAATAAAGACAAAAGTGAGATGAAACCCTGAATCAAAAGCTAAGTGTAGAGCTTGTGTTTGAGACATGTTACACTTAACTCACATCCTCTGGATAATTCTTCATAAAGCAGGGCTAAACCATCTGAATCCAAACTCTTCAGGTGGCACAAACTTCATCCTTCACCACAATGCAATCTACAATGTTTGACAATACCTATAATAATTTAGGTATTTAGTAAGTTAATAATGGTAAATCTATAGATTGTAGCTGTAATAGTCAATAACAGTCTACACCAACATACTGTATGCACATATTCAGTAAATTACGAATGCACTGTCTAAAACTGTGATGTCAGTTGTAGATTCTGTGATGACAGAAATATTGTCACTACAGTCAGCTGTGTGGAAAAGCTCGGTGTAGAGAGATTATCTGTCATCTGTGCCCCACATCTGTTTACATGTACACACACAGATGGCTGACATCACACTGAACACCTGGATAGGACTTTGATTTCCTGCCAAATAGGTGAATCAGGGTTACGGAAACTATTATGGTTATCATGCTCTGATAATACTGTAAACTGGAGTCTGACATGTGTGCTCTCTCGGGACTTTGTCTAACAGATTGACGTTGTGTTTAAAGGTGGAGAATGATACCATATGGTATGATGCGTTACCACATTGCATGATGAATATTCTCAGATAAATAGATCCATCCATCCATCCATCCATCTTCCATCATACCTGCCTCATCTTTTTTATGGTCACATGGGTCTGCTGGAGCTGATAGCAGCTGTCCTCAGGTGAAAGGCTGGGGTACACCCTGGACAGGTCCCCAGTCCATTGTGGGGCTCATAGTTTGAATGAAAATCCATATTTATTTTCAGTGTCTTTATTACAATAATAAGAGTCAAACAGAAAATGTGCTGATATTATTGCTGGCAGACTGATTAACTGATTGACAGAAGAATCAGTTGGCTGCTTACTGGCCATATTTTCATCATCAGCATTGGCAATAGAAAAGCCCTCAGTCAACCCCAAGATATTATCAATACAAAGATAAAACCTACAATTTTCAAAACAAAATGACTCTACAAGCAAAAGTCAGTATTTAGCCAGAATTTCAAACAGAGATTTAATTCTTTCTAAGGAGACTTTCCCATATAGATTTTTGCAGTGATATTAATTAGGAATCTATTCTGTTGAAGGTTAAGACAGACGGGTTCCTGGATTTTTTTTTTCTTGGCATATTATATGAGAAAGACTAGAGGTGCCTTAGACTTTTGTACAGTGCTGTAGTTATATGATCTTATTTCTTTTGATCTTTAGAAACCTCTTAGAACCGACCTGTCAAATGAATAAAGTCAATACTGTACTAATCAGGGTTGATCAATCATTTCTGCAGATGTCAGATATGGAATGGTTCACATAAAACTATCAAAGGTCTACCATCTTCTGAAAAATAGAAAACTGAATTTGGCAACCTATCTCTATATCTCTATATCTCTATATCTGATTTTCTTTCTTTGTCTTAGCTCTATTCTGTCCACTGGTTTCTTCCCCTTTTCATGTTTCATATATATATATATATATATATATATATATATATATATATATATATATAATGTAAATTATATATAAAGTAAATTTTAGGCTAAATTGTGAAAAAGAGATGTCAAATAGCTCTTCAAAGGGCATATTAAAGATGTCTTAGTACATGGAAATATGGGTGAAATGTGAGAGGGAAAATACTATAAAGCAAGAAGTAAAAAATGTCCCACTGCTGTAAAAATCAAACTGATTTGTCTGAAAATTATTGGAGAGAAACCAATCAATAATCAGAAGGAAAGTCTCAAAAGCAAAGGTTACACAAAATGTCAAATGGGTCCAAAATCATTTTTTGAAGTCATACTTTTATGTACACATTTTTAGAGTGCAAGACTTGTGTGTTGTAGAGGATTAATCATGAGATACATTTAACAGGAATCAGCATGTTTAGTTTGGGGGTCCTTACTGGTACCTATAATTATAGTCAACTTTGGAAATATGTGTACATTGACATATCTGATACCTGTGATTATTTTGTAATTTACCAAAGCATATTTAAGTTATAGTTACATAGTGAAAATGGGTTTAATTTTGAGGGTATTCACATTCACATTCAAGAAAGAGTTTAGGATCTACAGCTCTTTAATCTATAAGTCCTTTTTCTCATGGACTTATATATAATTTCACAAACTTATGTAACCTGAAATGAATTTCCCAGTTTTTTATTTTTTATTACAATGCAGAATTTATTTGCAGTTTGTGGCTGCCTGATGTCTGAAAGTCACAGACCACACCACAGTGTGAATTTCTTCCTTGTCAGACCTTTTACTGTAGCTGTCTTCAGCTGTTGTTTGTCTCTAAGCCTTTCTGCTTTTTGTTTTATTTTTGAGTAAAACGCATCTTGATTGGATCGTGATTGAGCGACTGAGCAGACTGCAGTACAATATTCAATTTCTTTATTTGTAAAAACTGCTGGGTTGCTTTCACAGTATGTTCTGGGTCATTGTCCATCTGTGCTGTGAAGCGCCATTCAATCAACTTAGCTGCATCTGAGCAGACGGCACATCCCTAAACACTTTAGAATTCATCCGGCAGCTTCTGCATCACCAATAAACACTTGTGAGCTAGTGTCACTGGAAGCCATGCACTCCCAAGTCATCATACAGCCTCCACATATTCTACATTTGCTTCTACATTTATTCTCTTTAAAGTTGCTTTTATTTAAAGCAACTCACAAACTAGGAACATGCTGGGGAACAATATGCAATTCACTATGTTGAAGGATACTTTGCCATGTGGACGAAGGATTGAAACCAGCAACCTTCTGATGGATGGATAGTCAGTCTATCTGTCAGCCACTAGTTTGAATGCTCCAGATGCTTTTTTAAGCCTGTTGTTTTGGTGCAGGAAGAGGGGAGTTTCATTTGTCCGAAGAATGTTGTTCCAAGACTCTTAGAGATGGCAAAGTCTAATTAATATTCTTGAGGCATATTAGTGATTCGCATTTTGTGGTGAAAACTCTGTTGTTGTTTTTTTGTTTGTTTTGTGTTGTTGTTGTTTTTTTTTTAACAGGATATGCCCTTTTAACTCAGGCACAAAAAGGATTCCTAGTGTGTTCTTCTTTCTTCTGAGTACTATTTCAAAAATCGGGAACATCCTGTCCCAGAGTGATGCAGAGAGCTAGTTTCTTGAAGATTGTACGACTGCAATTCCTTAAATATTAGGATCTTTGAAAAGTTCCTGGTTGATCCAAAATGCTGCAGAGAGTGTTCTGATTAGAATTAACAGTAGGGTTCATATTTCTCCATTTTTAGCTTCTCTTTGTTGGACTACCAGTGAAAAAAAAAGGGAAAAAAAAATTAAAATCCTTTGTTATGAATTGGCAGCATCTGAATGAACTGAACTGAATTGATTGTTTTCTCTTATGAAGGCTTTTCTTTATGGTAGAGCTGAAGAACGACGTGCTTGCCTCCTGGGGAGAGTTTTTCACTGTGGGTGAGGCGAAGGTTGTTGTTTTTTTTCTTTCCAGTAGAAAGATCCTACAATACTCCACCAATGTTGTCTTCTGTAAATATCCAAAGCTTTTTATGTTTGTCCTTTTATTTACTTATTTTTTCAAAGGCTGTACCAAACTGATGATTTGGCCTCTCCTGATGTCCCCACTGTCTCTCTGATATATTTGTTTTTGCTTTTGCACCCGGGGGACAGTCTGTTTCACTTGCTCTCAAAGCACATTTGACTGCATGTTATGGCTTCACTGAAACAGTTGGCTGAAATAATGAATAATAATGATGCGTTTTTGATTCAGTTTTTTGATTCTATTATCCAGTTAGAGTTGAACCCCTGAAAAAGTCAGATCAGCAAATTAACCCATCAAAACCTTTGGCAGTAAATCTGCCTACCTGCCTTCCTGACCTGCATCAATGATTCCACTTGTTTACCTTTCAAGCTGGATCAGCCTCGCATCCAGGTAAATCTTCCCCAAGACACAGCAACAACAGTATGTTTTCTAAGTCATATTACAAAGGAAAAGTCAAATAATTTTCAAAAAAGCTGAAAGCTGAAATTTTAACCTATTGAATGGTTATTTTTTTAATGTCTGATAGTTTCTACAGATGTCTTAGAAGCAAAGTTTCTAGTGGACAGTGATAAATCCTCTTGATTGAGAAGGATATTTCAAACAGTGTTTAGATTTTAGAACATTTTTAAAGGATGCTTTGGGGCTCACTCAGTTAAAGATCTATTTTTGAAATGTGCAAACATGAATCCTCATATCAAAAACATTTGGGAACATGATGAATGTGTGATGTTTTAGATGAAAAGGGATGCAGTCACCTTCAGTACTGTGGTATAGCTCTAAGATACTGTATTACAGTATAACCTGAGTAGCATAGCTGAGATGAGATGGGTATGTCTTCTCTTCTAATGGCCAGTGGTTTGATAGGATTCATTTAATGTCTCTCTGCTGAGTTAAAAAAGTAAAAAGAAAAGTGAAACAAGGAAGACGATTGTATTTAGTAGTGATACAGTAAGGAATGATATACAAGGAATGACCGCAAAATTACTTTGCACATTATACAATTCAGTGTAATTTAGTTTAATTTAGTTATACTTAATAGCACCAGTCCGGTACAGAAGCCATCTCAGGGTTCTTGGCAGGCAAGACTGACCCCTTAACGTCATTATCATATTTACTCAAGTATTTCCATCGTGCAGGTGCTTGATGATTGTAGAGACTGAAAAAAAGAAATGTTTTAGTTCTGCAATAAATCATCTCTTTCATTGTGAATTGTTGTTAAACTAAATGGTTGCTCAAATGTTCATTTCTTAATGATGGTGCATTTCAGGCTGTAGATTTAACTTGATACTTGATAGTTTTCATTTCATAGATACTGTTTAACTTTCCAGGTAACATTTTGCTGCAAAATAACCCTGAAATTAGGTCTGACTGGGGTTACAGTGTTTTGTTTTTTTTTTTTCTTAATATGGTACTGATAAATGAAGGAAATATATATTATAGTGAACAAAGGATTCATTCACCAAACTTTTTAAAACCACACCATATGAATCACACATTCACAAAGAAAATATTTCTTCCAATTATTGAGGTATTTTTAAGTTCACATTGATGAAGGCTTTTTACTACTTTTAAGGTTTAAGACCTGCTAACAGATGCTCTTCAGTGAAATTGATTAAGTAGCACCCCCCCCCCCCCCCCCCCCCCCCAAATCATTCCCTTTCAACTGTCTGTCAGTAAAACATTCCCACCTTCAAATTTGGTAATAACATAGAGAATACCACTGCACCTTTGATAAGAACAATAAATCTATCTGATGATTTGGTTAAGTACCTTAGCTCTGTGTTATGAGCTAAAATGAACAAAATATGAATGATAGAAGGTGACACTTTAATAAGCCCACTATATTGGTGCCAACATCGCAACCTTTTTTAAACTACATCTACACATTAATGTTCATTCCTGAAAATAATTACATCATGTAATCACAAATGACTGAAAAATAGGACAACACTGAAAAGTAAACTGATTATTTAGCACAAGAAACTGAAATAGCAGTTTACTTGTACTAAATAAATGCATTTGTAACAAATAGATAATCATAAAATCTAGAGGTTCTTGAGTTTGTGGATGAGCCTCAAACAGAAAAGGAACACTGCTAAACAAAGAGCATTGAGTTGTTCTATAGTACTTCCTCTTAAAGCCATCGCTGAGATATGCAGCTCTGTAAAAGATGCACACAATTACTTCAGAGGCGGGGTGCTTTATTTACATATGCAATATGCATAAGCAAGGTTACCGAAAGGGTGAAATAACCAGATAGAAGGAGAGAAAGAAGGAGGGGTTTGGAATGTGTGTGTGCTGATGATGAAGGGAGAGTACGTGTGGTAAGAGGGAGGCAGAAATTTGGTGATATCAATATTTAACCAACCCCTCCAGCATATTTATGGCAGACAATAGAGCAGACATGCAACTGTCTCATATGAGTGGAAGTGTATTTATTACAGACTGGAATTGAGCCTGTAAATAGGATGTCCATTGATATATTCCAGCTACAACTGTGTAGAATTAATTATGAGCGCAAGACTTGGTACACAGCACTAACAGTTGATTGTTACCTAAATAAACCACTAGTATATCTAATAACCACACATCACAATTGTTGAGCACAATCACAAATATTCATTAGTGAGAGATTTCTGCATGTGGTGAGCAGATGTAGGTAATTCAATCAGTTTGAGGGGGGAAAAACGCAATGAAAGGAGGGAGAAGAAATAAAACGTCTGGACCTTTTTTTCACAGACCCACGGCCTCTCAGAAAATGTTTCCATGTGTTGTGTCTGAGCACACTGAGAGCAAAGAAGGAAAACATTCCCTCCTCCAAACCACATGCAACAGATTCTTTCTGAAGCCAAATAAATCAGCCCTGTGCTTCAGATCATGTGACACTTTTTTTCTCTTTTTTTTTTTTTTTTTTTGCTTTGTGTTATTCCCAACATATCCCGTTTCAATCCCCCCACCCCCACCCCCGCAACACACACACACACACACACACACACACACACACACACTGAACAGTACAGCTCAGCACAGCACATTCAGAGTTTCCATATCCTGTGCGTAAGATCACCTGTACAGACAGAATGGCGTGCTTCAATGCGACATGCTCAGGCAGGAAAACAGGAAAAGGGAGTTCAAGGGTGTCCAACATGAAATACGCACAGTGCTCACAGTTAGGGGAAACCCAGAGCTAATGGCAGCACTCCAGTTTCTGAAGACAGTAAGTAAAGTTTCAATAGCGTCCCGTTTTTCCTTTTCTTTTCTTTTTTTTTTTTTTTTTTTGCTTTAGCACTGCCATCATGTGCTCCAACTTTGTCTGTGCAAAAAGTTTACTCGGTGTGCTGGGAACGACACACGCTGTAAGTGTGACTTAATGGATAGCAGTGATTTTTTTGTGAAACTGATCCCATGTCCTTTTGAAAGAACAGTTTGACATTTTTAAAATTTTAATTAAATACTCAGTACCAATCAGAGTTTTGCACAAACTTTATATTTAACTTTCAGTCAAAAAGGATTTTGGTTCCTCGCCACTTAAAAGTGTTTCACAAAAAGGTTCCCTAAGCGAGTGTTTAGCTTGGCTTAGAATGACGACTAAAAGAAAGAGAAAAGAGGTAGCTTGGATGTGTCCAAAGATAAAAAAACAACTTTTGACAGTGAAGTTTTATGTTAACTGTATTAAGTACTGCATATTTATAAACCTATATATTGTGCTAGCACCATGCTAGCTGGTGAATGCTTACAACTCTGCGAACCATGGCAAAACATTTTACAGTGAACAATCATCAACACTAAACAATGTCACATCACACTGTCAGCAATGCCTAATCAAATCTGTCACTGCTTGCTTCCCAGGTAGCATTAGCATTGACATTAGCTCTGTCACTTTATCGTCCTCCTACTGGCTGAGTGTACGGTAGCACATAACCAGTGTTGCCATGTATAACTTATGGTTTCAAGCCCAAAAACTGCAACACATACAGCAGGGGTAAATCTAGTAGTAACAAACAACCACAGCAGTCAAGCACCATGATTCGCCATGATAGGGACATCATGGGCACCTTTCACACAGCAGTGCAGTTTTTCCATAGGACCGATACATTTGTGAGGTGCAAAACACTGAATCCTGTGGTCTTTCAAAGACCCCGGATTTATATTCTCTCCATTTCTTTTTGACCACTTAAAAAAAAAAAGGGGGGGGGGGGGGGGCAAGATTGGAGGACAAAGACCACTTTCTGAGGAGGCCAAGGGACTGGTGGCTACATTATCATCTGCCATCTGCAGTTGGGTGATTTTGTGTATGTTGTTATGAGTGACTGAATGACGTAGGTGCACTTGAGGGTTTGGTTTCAAACAGCCTTAGAAATGATACGACCAAACCGATCTCAATTCACCCCATTTGTTTTTTTTCTTGTGCACACTCTTAAACTACCCAACTGGGCAGGAAACTATCTAGCTTTGACAACACTGTAAATAGTTAACATATCACATTTTGGTTTATGAACTAGTGCTTGGCAAAAATGAGATTGGGATTTCACCATCTTGGTCTTTTTAGAGATAAAACTGACCACATTCAGACAAGAAGGTGGCACTGGAGAGCAACATTTAAGGTCTGAATGAAAGAAGTGGTATTAATGATAAAAACTTTTTGAGGATAATTTCCTTTTAAGTATGAATTGATGACTATAAAAATGACCATGATCACACCAATCAGGAGTAAATAAAGTTCATGATATGATAGTTCATATAATGGTGCGTGAAGGAAGAAATGATCAACAACTTTTCATGAGAGTCGTCAAAGCACATGTTTTACAGCCAGCAACTGGGAACCCTCATGGCTTTTTGCATCAAGTCAGACAGTGGATGATTTTGCCCATTTATGTTTACAGTGTATGACTGAGAATTGTGATTGGACCACAAAAGGAATAGACTGACAGTGAAGCCAGAGGTTTACTCAGCATGTGTGCAATGGAAGAATTATAATATGATTTTGAGTCTTCTACCAAATGCCGGGCTGTTCTGTCCTGTCAGTGTTCCTATCTGCAGTGTGAATGTAAGCAAAAAAAAAGCCTTTGAAGCTACACAGTCTTTTAAGGTGCTTCCCAGCCTGCATTTACAAAAATAAGCCCTTTGAACTATTTGGTCTCATTGCAAGCAGATTATTTTTGGAGTCCCCAGTGGCCATTGGTGGTATTGTACTTTAAAGAACTTCTTATTGGTGTCACAGTTCATATAGGTGGCAAAGTCCATGTTTTATATGCAGTTTGTTATATTCCATATGGGGAATTACAGATAGCTTACAAATACAAAAGGAACATGAGAAAGGTTAGAAAAGCCATAGCCCCCCTTGTTGCCCTATTTTCTGTACCACCTTTATCAGTAAGCAAGAGTCAGAATCCACCCATTTCCAAGGTTGCCTTTCATTTTTATTTTATTCTATTTTATTTTTTTATTCTTATTTTAACTTTGTGACTGTACCTTGTACACTACAATACTGTTATATTTTAAAAACCCATAGCCTGTATAAACAGAACTGGACAACCCCTTCTGTGTTATCACCTACAAGTTTCTGAGAAGTGGTTTTGAAGCCCATTTTTCAGTGATATGGAGCACACCTATATTAGCAGGACCTGATTTCACTCAACCTCGGTTAATCCAAAAGTGGGCAAATGACTGGGAACAAACAAGCCTAGCTATTTTAGCTTAGCTAAGGTAACATTAACCTATGATGCTTACACACACTATGTTACATTCACTCTGTAACGTTTCCAAGCATCAGATCTGTCCATCCATTCTCATTTCAGATGTTGCTATCGAAATGGCATCTGAAAGGATTGCTGTGGGACCTCCAGCTGAGCTCCGCCAGAACTATTGTGCCCATCTGTTGCTAGCTGGACAGTTGAGGCTAGCTGCAGTCTGGCAAAGTGGCTCGGTCTGAGCAGATGGCAGTAGCTGCAGCCCGGACCGTTTAACACCTTAGACTGCAATGAAGCCATCTCTCAAAAAACAATTCCCTTAATTATGCATAAATTTGTGGCTTTATATAGCTTCACCTGATTAGGTGAATAAAAAATGTTAATGTAGCAGTGGAAACCAAAACTGTTTATTGTACCAGGCTGTGAATCTGTTTATTTATAGTGGAGACTGACTCACTTTTGGAGCCAGCCTCAAGAGGTCATTTGATGAACTGCAACTTTCCCTGCTCCTACAATGGCCTTAGTTTTGAAAAACAGATGTTGGCCCTTAACAAAAAGGTTTGTTTATTCAGACATCATTATCTAAAATACTCACAATTATCTTTACCACACACACACACAATATAAGTTTCTTTGTGGTTGTTGGGCTATTATGATGTAGTATAAATGTCACTGAAACCAAAGTTTTACTGGTTATCTTAGATTAGCATAAAAGCTGAAAATACTTAGAAAAGTTATTTTTACTCTGTGACATTTGCATATATCGCTAATAAAATATTTCCAGTAGCACCTGTGCATGTCACCAATACATTCTATTTTGTTGGAACAATGTTCAAAGACAATAAAGAAGCAAATTGACAAAAATATCAAAAACAATTTCATGAAATATTCCATATTTTCCTGAGATTTATAATTTTTTTTCTTTCATGAATAGTTCTACTTTGCATGGATTATTGCTATCTTGTAGTTCTCCCATCAGTGACATGCCATACTGATCAATCGCCCCTGTTCTCTATGGGGTAACACAATGTTCCCCCGTGGATCCGACAGCCATCCCTAGCCCATTTACTGTCAAATGGGCTCTGCTCTCTTTGCCAGAGCTCAGATGCAGATTTATGCCGGAGCAATGCCGCTTCTTGCATATTAGATGAAAGCCTTGTTTGCATATACCCGCGCTCTCCCCCCACCCCTCCGCACATTTCTTCCTTCCCTCTTCCCCCCCTCTTTCTCTCTCTTCCTTTTTTCTGAGGCGTCACTTTAATATGTATGCAAATGGGCTGCGCTCCACGGGCAGATATGTGTGGAGCCCTGTCCTGCAGTCAGGAGGTGTAGGAGAGATTGTGTTTGTATTTATGAGGCATGGGCCCTGCCGCTCTTGGGAGAGAAAACGCTGCTGAGTAGTGTGGTGGAAGCTCTGCAGTGCAGGCAGAATGCAGATATGCCAATAACAGAGGTCATGGTTGTCACTAATGATAAGAAGAGACAATTAGAAAGTACCATAGGTGTAATGTAACCTCCCCTTACAGCCTCATAAATGCGCACAAACAAACAGCTAAGCTATCGTGTTCCTGTTGTGGCAACAGCTATCTGACTCTTCTGGAATGTTCTTCATATTGCAGCAGATCTTCCCAGCTTTGTCCGTACTGGTTGGGGAATCCTGGGTGATTGGTGTGTGTAAAAGACCAATCTATTGATCCTCTGCACCCCTCAAGGGGGTGAGGATCACTGTCGGGTGCTGAGACAGAGAAGACAAGGTCAGGTCATCTATGAGAGAGGCACCCCAAATCCATTTCATCAGTCTAAAGCTTCCTAGACAGGCCTCAAAAGAAAGTGATCAATAATGTCTCAGTAACTGTGGAAACAGTAATGTTATGTAGAGTAAGCTTTCTACGAATATTTGGAACACAAGAAATATATTGTTTTTTTTTTTTAATAAAGTTATTATCACATGAGTATTGTAAAATTAAAGAGAAAAAACTGAATGAAAATAACAATGGGTGCTTGGTATTATGTTCAAAACAATAATGTATTGGCTTGGTGCCAATCAGCAATGTGCTCAGGCAACATACACACACATATACACACACAAAACTGTGCAAATCAAATGTCTGTTTCTTCTCTCTTTCTCGCTCTCTCTACCACACTCTCTTCCACACACACACACAGACACGCACACACACACATGCACACCCTTCCTCCATCATGAATAAACCATACTGTGTCTGTGAGTCATATACCACCCCCACATCCCTCTCTAACCCACTCCCCCATTCGCTGCTGCAAGAGTAAAAACGCTAATTAACGTGATGGCTAGCTCCAGCTCCTGTCAGCAGCTTGTGGGGGCCTCTCATCCAGCCAAGCTCTGCTGGTCTCTGGTTTTAGCAGTTCTCTCCCCAGCCTCCATCTCTGGAGAACCGGGGCCCCTCATTCATATTCAGCCCCAGTCACAGGCACCTGGAAGCAGCCAGCACCACCTCCACCAGCACCACACATCCCCCCACAGTGTCTATCACCAGCCCTCCAGTCGAGCCCACCTCCTGTCAGCCCTGCACCCCCCCCCCCCCCCCCCCCCCACTGATGGCAAAAGAAACCCAACAAATTCACCCATCAGATCCAAAACATACAGCTATTTCATTTTCTCAACTCAGAGTCCAGCTGGAATACGAGCCCGAACTGAAAAAAAGCCTATTTAGGAGATGTGGGAGCAACAAACTCCATCTAGGAGATGACACAACCCAACTGATGGGTTGAATCACCCAACGGTGGAAAGAGCGAGAGAGAATGAGACAGAGGAGCTGCATGCCTTGGTGGACTAGCTCGGTAACCATGACAACGCAGCCGGGAGAGCAAGAAACAGGAACATACAGAATCTGTTTCTGCTGAGACTTGCACATGTGGCACAGTACTGCTTTCCCTCCAAGAAGAAACGAAGGGGAGGCGTGTGTGTGCATGTGTGTGTGTGTGTGTGTAGAGTCCTTTATGAAACATACATGCCTGCTGTGTCTCAAACCAAACTCACTCGCCTGGCCCAGTCACCGACTGAGTCACAACGCAAAGATATTTCTGTGAAAATGAGGCAAAGAACCCAAAGTTTAATGGCAGGCTTTTGTCTTTTTTGAATGACTCTGAGTCACAGATTGGGCTGTAATATAATGATTAAAAAGCAAAATAGAGAACACACAGGCAAAAAGGCAGAATATTTTCCCTCTACAGTCTTTGCTTTTACTAATTTTCCTTCCCCGTGCCTCTCTGCCGCTCCCCTTCTGCCTGTCTTTTCTCTTTGCTCTTGCTCCCTCTTTCTACAGGCTCAGTCTAACCTCCCCCTCCCCTTTCCTCAAGGGAATAAAGGTCGTAACGCAAATGATTACTCAAACCCGAGTTGCCATAGAAACGCAGTCATGTGACTAGGGAAGGCATGCATAGACCACAACAAAGAGGAGGATCAGGAACCAGCTCTGGAAAGAGCTGTAGCTCGCCTTACTGGTGCCTCAGTGTATTTCACTCAAACTCGAGGCTTTTAAAAATAGGCGAACTGCATCACACGCACAGGAGAGGAAAAGCACAGAAAAACGAGCCTGAAAGCAGCCAGTAGCTGGGACTGGAGGCTGTAATGAATCTAGGCTGTAACACTGCAGTGTGCCATATATTCTGCCATTCACCAGCATACCAAGGGTGTGTCCTATTCATCATGTCCTTCTTGGAGGCAGAGCTCAGGCGCCAGTTGTCTGGAATTTCTGTGAAATGGCGTCAGTTGTAGAAATGTGGAGGGTGGTGGACCTGTGTGCTTCTAAAATAAGAGTTGGAGTAGGGAATGGCGACTTTTCAGTGCACTGCACATTCAAATTAGTCCCCCCCCCCCTCTTGAAGAACAAAAAGCAGGATTAGGTATAACAGCAAGATAACTTTACATTTTAGAATTTTAAGGACTAGCTCAACCAAAAACTACCAGAGCAAAGGGGGAAGAGATTTCAGAGAATATGTGATGAGGTTTGTCTGTTAAAATAATATCTCACTTTTCCATTCAATATTAAAATCCAGCTTTACTCATTCCAGATTAGATTTGCTCTACAAAAACTGTTAAAACTCTTTCAAACTAACATCGAGCTCTCGGTGAAAAAGTAGCGAGTGGTGAACAAGGCAGCCAGTTTTTGTCAGTCTATAGCTGGAACCAACAACCTGGAGTAGAATGAGAAGGTGGCCTGCCCCAACAGGATTCAGTTATCCTGCTTCCAATCCACCCCCACTGAGATTAGGCTGTACGCTGGCTGAACCCAGCAAACCTGCAACCATCTCTCACAAACCGACCAACAACCCCACACAACCAGCATCCGCACGCTGAGTCAAAGCATTCAGAAGTATTGGATCTAAAGATCGATTATCTTGTGGGGGACAAAATATATGGAAGTCGGTTTAAATGGGGACTATGTTGATGGCTGCATTCGTCTCACTGCTAACAGCCATCCATTTCTATGCGCTCCATCAACACGAGCACAGCAAGAGCACGGGGCACATTTCTTTCAGATGAAGTCACCCCATCTGCAGTTACGAGCACCATGTTTCAAAGCCTATATGGTTTTCTTTTTCTCCACTCTCACATCTAAATCCAAACTTACCTTCACATGGGCAAGAATTTACAGTAAACAGATGTATGGGTCAAATAAATTTAAACACACTCTGGACGAGCGTGGGTGACCAGGGTGACCCCCCATCACTGACTGCTGGTTGTTTGTCTCTGAAGTCCACCTCGACTCCCATGGGGTATCAGGACCCAGCTGAGGGTTCACTGGTGTCTGCAATTATCCCGTGTCTAGACGCTGTCTCGTGAAAGACAAGGAGATGCACGCTCTCCACAGGCTGCGCTCTACAGAAGAAAAGGCCTGGAATAGACCACAGTGCCTTTCAGCTTGCCGCATAGCGGACAATGAAAAGGTTAGGGCCTGACCAGGAACTCAGTCAGCACGCGTTAAAGAAAAAAGCACTCATACACAATTCGAACAAGTTCTAAATATTAATTTTAAATGCTCCAGACAAACACATTCAGTGAAATATATCTCAAGCTTCATTTTCCTACTTTTATGAATTTACCTCCACAAAATGAGGTCAAGCCTGAGACAAAAAAAAGCTATCTTTTGGAAGTGTTACTGCAATATTACTCTTCAATGGGTTGTCATACGATTACACAGCAACTCCCCACCCCCCTTTTTTTTAACATATACAATGGATCTTGTTCTGTATTCTTTATCTGTTTGCCGTAAAATGACTTAAGAAAACATCAGTGACTGTTAAAGACTCAAAGGAACAGCAGGGAAAAAGGTCAGAACTAGTGTGAAAAATGATTTCAAAGAAGAGGAGTAGTGGAATATGGAGGGGTTTTTATGTCAAAAGTCATCTTGTAAATAATTGTTCTTATTTTTTAGATGTTCTTACTTTGTGATATTCTGCTTCCTTCTGCTCTCCTAAAATTAGCATGACTATAAGTTTGTCAATATCAAAGTTTCTGGTAGAAACCACAAAACTATATAGATTTCATTTTAGACCTCCGCCCAAGTGAAAGAAAGATCTAACTAAACTACAAAATGAAGCAAAAATATGCAGGGTGGTGATACAGAGGTTTGGAGATATAATGGGCTGTGGTGAGAGAAAAGGCAATGAGAGAATGAGCAGGTGTGCTTGGAAAAACCCATGGGCTTGAGGGAGAGAATAGATCAATAACTAATTTCAGTACAGAGCTTCACTCGCACTGTTTTCCAATAAACGCTGGATGGAGAGTACTGGCTTAGCCCTCCCCCCACTATCTTTATTCCATCACCTTCTACAAGCAGGGATTGGAGTCGATGGTAGAAGCTTGTTTTTGTCAGTGTTGTGCACGTTTGCAGGGTTTGGATTATGTTCCTACAGCTAGTGTATGGTATCCATCTAATCCAGCGCTTCTATTCCTGTGTCCTTCATGAACGCTCTCTCATCCTGACTCTGTATCTTTAATTTTTTTTTTTTCTCCTGCGTGTGTGTGTGTTCAGCTTCCTGCAACCCCCTCCCACCCTCCCTCATTCAACCAGGGCCAGTGTTGAGGTTTTGTCAAGAGTATGCAGGCAGATTCAGACGGACAGGAGAGTGAAGCGTGTGTCATGCAGCCCTGCTGCTGCTGCTGCTGCTGTTGAGGCTCTTCTCCTCAGAGGCTGTGACCCAGATAACCAAGAGGAGCTGGAGCGCCTGCAAGCCTTGGAGCCACTCCAGCTTCAGCAATGTCAGGAAGGGGTTAGTTGTGTAACACAATGTCCTATTTAGTTTGCTCGTCTCTCACAGATACACACATGAACGTAAACACATATGTACCTCGTGGTGCTCCTATACCATCATAGTACGGTTCATCGAGACATTTCTGAGGTTTTTCTCTTACTGAAGCTGCGATGAACAGAACGGGTTTTGCGCATGAGAGAGTGAGTGAGTGAAAAGGGGAAGACACAGCCCCTAAATTCATCAGTATTTAAACATAGTCATTAAGAATGCTTGGTAAAACTTTCTACTCCAGCAGCCACTGCAGCCCATTCTGTCAAAGCATCTGAAGGCACACTGTCCCTGCTGTGCTGTAGCATTTAAATCCTGCCTTTCTTTCCTCAGCAATAACTCTGCCGTGTTTTGGTGTATGAGCACATCCATGCCATAGTTACATACGTCCTGCAATTATTACCACATTGGCAAGTAGTATACAAGTATGGCACTCTTCTTCAGCACTTCACTACCAAGATGATAATCAGCAACATACACATGGAGTGCATGTGCAAAATAGACCAACAGAACAGGGTCAGTGAAACACAGTTTTTATTGTTCCACTTTCATGTTTAACAAAAAGATACACAAATTCCACAATACACAGCCATCATGTTGAAGGACATAAAATATAAATGAACCCCTCTCAGCTGGATCAACTTTAATGGGCTGCTCTGTGAATAACTAAATTTTTGACCCTCGCAGCTGAGATGCTTCTCAAGTGCAGGCACAACACAGCCATCTGCTGGCATTTATTTTGTACTGCATCTTCCCTCATGCATTTGTATAGTTCATATTTAATCTGTACAGTTATAGCACTTAATCCTAATACAGAAAAAGTTGTCACAAATCAGAATAATTTGTACAAAGAGAACTTTGTATTTTAGAGTAAACATATACACTTTTGTCTGAAAATTTGGCAGAGAGAATAAGAATAGAACAAAGGCAGCAATGGTATGTTCCAATTTAGGTTCATTTATGGAGAAATACTTGAATGTTTTACATAAATTACAACAGGTATGATCAGGCTTTCATTTCAGATTTTAGGTGGCAGAGAAATCCGTCAGTGGTTTTGATCAGCGCTGGCTCTGCTGGGGTTTGAAACAGTCCCAGCCTGCTTTTGGGGTGTATGTGTGCTCAGGAAGAAGAAAGTCTTTCAGTCTATCTGGTAATGGCAGGGCTTTCACTCTGGCTTCCAGTGGCCAGGGCTGTAAGTGGTTCCTTATGAATGCCCTACAAAGGCAGCGCAGAGGCAGTGGGCTTGCTTCACGTTCTACTACACGGTTGTGCAGCTCTAGCAGACCCTGAGCATATGGGTGAGAATCTTGACCAGGCACAGGGAGCTCCATCCTAGGAGGGAGATGCAGCGCTGAGATATTTACTTTTGCTAAGTCCAGTAAAACCTCAGCTTGTTCCAAGAGATCAGCAGCATGACTTTGATCGGAACACTGCTGCAGGGCTGTTTGGAGCCTCTGGAAAAGGAGACTGTAACCTGACCAACAGGAGTCACTGTGATAGGAGCAAACCAAAGAGGCTCCACTCTGAATTAGGAGCACAGCCAGAGGAAAGAGCAGGTCAAAGTGCTCCAAGCTTGTCTGTGTCAAGGAGGGCTCACCATCTTCGTTCAAACAGCAGCTGGGGTCCACACCGTGAGCCAGCAGTAGCTGTGTGGCTTTCAAGCAGAAGTTACCGATCTCAGCAGCGTCCTCTTTACTGGCTTCCAGAGCTTCCTTTACCAAAAACACTAACGACGACTCAACTGTTTCTCCATCTACAGTTGCAGCATTAACATCAGCACCTTTAAAAAGGAGGCATCATCCAGAATAACATTTGTGATCCATTGTAATTCACTGCATACATTAGAACATGTGAGTTAACAATGCTGATTGGTTAAAAGATAATACATGAAAACTGTTCAGGGGAGTTAAAAGATGATGGCTATTACATTTACAATGACTTTTTTTTCTCTAAACAATTCAGGATTTCTGTTAGAAATTTCTACAGATACCCCCTATGACAACTGATGATGCAGACTTAAATAATTTTCTCAGTCTTCACAAATATTATCCAGAAACCTTTTGGTCTGAACTGGTCTGATTCTTATTACTTTGCCAGTCAGTTGCTTCATATATTAAAAAGTGCATGTTTTTTTTTTCTTATATATATATTTTTAGTCTCAAAATGCATGCAGCTGGTGCTTCAGTTTTGACAATGTTAAAAATAGACAACACAGTAAAGATGAATGGCATTTTAGGACAGGTACCTCTCTCTAGTAGAAGCTGGATGTTCTCTATGTTGTGCACAGTGAGCCCATCACTGCTTGCTAGTGCATGGAGCAAAGGCGTTTTTCCTTTTAAGATGAGACCAGAGCAGAATGAATGAAGAGATATATGAACTAATATTTTTCATTTCTTAAGGCCACTGTAAACGTACCATGTTTGTCCCTTGCATTCACGTCAGTACCCAGGTCCAGCAAGGTAAGCAGACAAGGTAGTCTCTCTGACTCCTCACTGGCAAGGTCCAAGGGACTGCTCTCATGAATCTACAAACACACAGAATGTGCTATTTATACATAAATAGAAAGCATTAGGGCTAAAAAAGGATTCAGATATTTTATTACTCACCCTGTCCCTCTTTTCAATGTCTGCTCCATGCCCAGCCAGCAGCCTCACCATGTTTGGCCTGTTTCTCAGCACAGCTATATGCAGAGGGTTGTAGTATGACACTGGATCTTAAGAATGAATGAATGAATGAATCAATAAATCAATAAAGTCCATCTTCATCAAACTTACATCTTTATCAGAGATTACATGTATCTGACATGTACACTAACAATATGCCATTGAACACTGGTAGTTCTGACATCCAAGAGCCCCTGAGCCCCCGCCCCCTGCAGATAACTTAGGTATATTTGCTCCGTGTCAATACAGAAAAGCTGAGGAAATACTGAGAACAAATATAGAGAATGTGAGCAATGGAAAAGCTGCATTAGACATAGATAGTTACCAAAATAAGCACTTGCTTCAGTCTCTGTTAGAAACCTCATGGTCTACTTTTAAACATGAAAGAAAAGAATGGCAAATACCAGACAAAATTATAGTGGAACTAGAGCACTTTTGCTTGTTATGTTGGAATATTTGTCAGAGTTAATTAAATGGAGAAAGGCATTTGAGAAATGTGAGAGATGAATGAAGAAGTCTCTACAAGATTACATCCATAAAGAAGCACACGTCTAAAAGCACAAGGGGTCCCCACAGCAGAGACTGGCTGAGTCCGACGTTTCATCTCAACAGTGACAGACAGATGCACTTCCCATGGCATTTTGCTTTAGGAAGAAATTTTTTTATTATTATTATTATTTTTCAATATAGTGCAGTGTCATTACATTTTCATTAGAAACAAAGTAAAAACACTTTTAACCAGGACCCAAGACCACACATAAGATTAAGAAAAAGGATGAACACTTGGAACTAATTAGCTACCACACTTTCTACACAAGAAATACATTTTTTCTATTATAATAACTGTAACTATTAACAAACCTACTTGGTGCAGTTTTTAATATTTTTCTTTCCCTCTGACACCTGTGTGTATCTTTTCTTCCTGATGTAAGTACACAACATTTGGAAGTCTCATAAGGGCTGAAGTAATTAAATTACTTTTTTTTTTTTTTAATAATCTTTTAAGATGCGGTTTGGCCTGACCTTAATTTAGCTTTATAAGTTTAAAAGTTAAATTAAATTCAATTTGTCCTAATTAAAAACAATGCAAACCTTTGTCTAAAAATAAGCAAAAATTTAAGACTTCTGAAGTCCACATGTCATTCTTAATGTGGGAAATTCTGACAGCAAAATTATAGTATAACGTGCTGTATATTAGGTTTAATCCAATGCTCTGTTGTTACAGAACCTGTAGGAAAAAGTAAATGGAGTTCTCATTGTTTATACTGCAAATACTTCATAAAGAGGACAAAATCTAATCGGTAAGAGAGAGAGCAAAGATTTCATTTAAATATGAGTGAAAAGTTGAAAGCAGTCACAGTACTGCAAATTTTCCACTTACTGGAAAAGTTTTAATAAAATGTTCTATAATGTAAATGAAAGCAGACACTAATAAAACAAACTCACCTTCAAAGTTAATATCAGCTCCATAGCGTAGGAGGATTTTAGCTGCACACACTAGGCCACGCTCTGCCACTTTAAACAGGGCATAGCTGATGCCTTCCACAAACACTTCTGACTGGGACTCTTGCTCCAGAAGCTCTACCAGAGAGCTACTCTGGACAGCCTCATCATCTGGACTTCTGACAAGAATAAGGAGAAAAGAAATAAAACCCAATTCATCTTTTAGACAAATATGTCTTGCACCAGCAGTGGTTTTGACTGCACAGAATGAGGATGCAGTACTACCTACATGAAAAGAAGTGTATAATAAATACAACAATGGGTAATTTTTTTCCAAGATTTATGCTGCAACGCTGTCCTTCCCAAAAGTCGGTTTTAGTATTATTTTGACGAATTTCAGTCTTATCACTCCAGCGATAAGACCCTAACCCCTTGAAAAACTTAAAATAGGCAAGATTAAAGAGATCCTGAAATCGAATGATAGGTCAGAAAATATTTATAGCTTCAGCTTTACCTGCTCTCTTTGCTGTCATCTCCTTCCTCCAGCCCAACAACACGCATGATCGCGTCTACCAGCGGTTGATATTCATAAATGATCCTCCGAAACCCGTGGAGGAAAGGCATGGCTCCCTGGTGAGAACAATACTCGTACTTCAGAACCTAAATCGTAAAAGACAGAGACTGAGGACAGGCTCTGAGGACTGAGGACAGGCTGTAGGGACTGAGGATGTGCCAGTAAAAATGCGAGGGTGATGTCCACCTGAAAAATGTAACGTTTAAACGGAGTGACACGGACCTATGACTTTATAACATAAACACTTTAAAAAGTACTAAACTATCCCCAATACTTAACATTTTAAACTTCAAATTTAAGTTTTATTTACATTTTAATTGGTAAGGGTGAATGGCTGACTGGTTTACGACAACTAAAACCTTATTTACGTCGAAACAATATAATTTTAAAACTCTGACGTACATCTGATACTACAGCCAAAGATAGTATCGCTTGCTAAATGGGTCATTCACTTAAATTCTAACTTAATTCTTAAAACAGAATAAACTTACTATACGAAATGAGGAAACTCAGCTTGACAAGTACGCTTACTACGAGCGTATTAATTTCAAAAACAGGAAGCTCCTTCACAAGTCCAGCGTTTATTTTGTTCCCATTTAAACCACAACAATATCTAAGGTTCCTCTTGATAAATATCTTTAAATCCTCAGAAATAAAATAATTAATAGATTAAGGTTATCACCGTTTTTTGTGTTGAAGAGACAGAAGTGACAGTGTATGAACTTAATTAATATATTAACAATTAATTCGACATTTAATCATAGTCATCAATCATTCGGTACGTTTACATTTATGTAGCGATTCTTGTTGCAGTTGTTTTTTTAGCTGTTAAAACTCATTCATGTAACCTATATCGTCTGTTGCTTAATTTGATAGCATATGACGAGCAAGGGCGGTAAATTGCCAACTTTGGTGATAATTTTAAATGTTTGCTCGGAGGTGTGGGTGTAC
Source organism: Hirundichthys speculiger (assembly GCA_018398805.1). Classification (NCBI taxonomy): domain Eukaryota; kingdom Metazoa; phylum Chordata; class Actinopteri; order Beloniformes; family Exocoetidae; genus Hirundichthys; species Hirundichthys speculiger. The sequence goes on along the minus strand of JAGFBZ010000287.1, from coordinate 3,996,797 downwards.
CTGGAAATTAGGTCTACTCTTAATTTTAGCCTGTCGAGTTTCATCAGCCTGTCATGAGTTTTATGACACATTTAGCTGATCCAGAAACGTAACAGTTGTAAATGTAAACTGCAATCTTATATGACTGGATATCAGTGAAGGAGCACCATATTGAAAGAAACAAAACAAAACGGAAAAAAAAAAAAAAAAAAAAGAAGAAGGAACTTGACCACCCCATCCAAAAAGACAATTCAATTCCACAGACAGCCAGCGGAAGAGACATGGAGGAAACGACATTGACTTCCTTGGGAAAAAAAATCGATTTACAGTTCAATTCTTAATCTTGTGCACATCAAAGGAGATTTAGAAATGAGTGTATACTATGAGGATATATATATAATAGGCAGCTTTTGAAGTGAAAATGTTTTCACTTCACTACGAAGTCCTCTCCATCTGATTGACACATATATCTGCACTGTGCATCTCCTGATTATGATCAAAAGAAGACATAAAAGCTGAGATGCAGACACACACACGCACCCCCCCCCACCCCCCCCCGACACACACACACACACACACACACTATATACACGATGAGGGAGATACGGATGGCATCCCCCTGAAATACGATCAAAATATATCAGGAGAGATAGAGAAGTCTTATTTATATATATATATTATATGCATATATATCGATATATATATATATATATATATATATATATATATATATATATATATATATATATATATAGACACACACTCTCTTCTCTCTCTCTCTCTCTCTCTCTCTCTCTCTATATATATATATATATATATATATATATATATAGTGTGTGTGTGTGTGTGTGTGTGTGTGTGCCAGATCTATTAAATAAATTATTTTTTAGTTACTTTCTTCTTCAAAGTCAGAAGCTTGCACACACTATGATTACTATGCCTTGAAACAACTTGATAAAGCTTTGGAAGCATTTTCATTATTTTTTCCTTCCATGGCTTTGGAAGGGTCTAATAGGTTCATTGACAACACTTGAGTTAATTGGATTCACACCTGTGGATGTATTTTAAGGTACACTGGTAGTCATGCCCGGTGATTTCTGGAAGTGTTCATGAGTCCATGCAGTGATGATCAGTGGAAAATCATGCCAGTGCCGCCTGAGGGCCCAGGAGATCACATCTCCACATCCAGTTTTGACCTTTGGCCTTGTTCCTTGCACACAGACACTCCTCCTGGTTCTTTGAATCTTTTAATGATATTAAATACTGTAGATAGAGGGATCTTCAAGGTCTTTACAATTTTACATTGGAGGAACATTTTTCTGAAAATGTTCTACAATTTTTAGATTCAGTTTGTCTGGTGAACTTCTGGCCAATCATTACATCCAAAAGGCTCTGCCTCAGTGAAGGACTCCTTTTATACTCGGCCATGTTAATGACCTGTTGCCAGTTAACCCAATGAGATGTCAAATGCTCTTCCATTTGGATTTTCACCAATGACTTTTTCAGCCTTTTCTTGCCCTGTTCTAATTTTTTTGAGCTGCCATCAAATATATTATATATTTCACAAAGAGGCATCTTGAACACATTGTTGAATCATCTCTTACTATTTATTTATTTAATTATTCTAATAACTCCCTTTAAGCATTTTGAAACAGAGGAGACCAGTTGTTTTGAGGTAAACCTTTTCCAGTCTTTTTTAATGTATAATTTCAGCTGTGCTCAACACTGGAACTTTTTTGTTGTGTTTCTTTGAATATTTAAATTACAATTTGTATGTGCTTCTACTTTACATTATTGTATGCAGATTATGAAAAAGCCCAAACTCTTTAACAGTTTCATATTGTGAAAGTGCTTTTCAAGGATCATTCAACTATTTGCCCAAACAGTCTTTACCAGAGTGCTCAAACAATCCTGATCTTTACTTCATAAATACATATATTTTCTATCATGCCTGTTGTCATTAAACCTAACTTGTTATAAGATGCACCTTCTCTTCTTTTGTTGTCCCCTGATCAAACCTTTCAGTTTTTGTATCAGACAATACATTGTCTTTTTTCTTTTGTGTCAAACTACAATGCAGTAGCTTCATCCAGAGATCAAATAATTGATTTGTATTTGAATTGTTAAGTCTAGACACCAAACTATTTTACCGCTAATTCAAGCTGTTCCAACAACCTCTCTTTTGTCCATATGGCACAACAATGTCATTCAGATTTTTGTTTCATATTTTTGACAAGTACTCCATTATCCTGACAGCATCTGGTTTGTAACAGCCGGCTTTGTCCTGCTCAGCAAATAAACCCCTGCCGTGTCTGAGTTGTGTGACAGATGGCTTGCTTTGAAAAGCAGGAGGCCTCTCTTACATGATGTCATTTTTTACACATGTGCGTCTTGTTTTAAAATAGGCTATGTTAATGAAAGTGCTTTTTAACAATAACATATGTTGTTGCTGACATGCTGTGCCATATACCTAGTGATGTAAATGTCCTGCTGAGGAAGACAAGTTGTTAACATATCTCTTTTAGGATTTCAGGAGTACTTTTGCTTCACAGGTGAGTTCCAGGAAAACAGAAGAAGCGTAAAGGCTGCTAAGCATAATTCATTTTTATGCTGAGATAATCAAAAATATAGTTTCTTTTAAGATGACATCAACATTTCTTGAAGCTTAAACTGTATGTGTCATGCAATAACAGAATGTAAGAACTAAAGCTTAAGCTCAAATTTATGTTATATTTTAAAAAACTAAATAAATCTGCCAGCATGACTTTACTAATTACATTTTTTGTCTCTAGGTGGCAGCGTTGCAGCATTGACATCAAGACTGCTGTCTGCAATCCCCAGAGCAAATCTGTTATTGCACAGCACATGCATCAGTAAATGGTTTTAAGCACGCATGAAATCAAACATAACCCATTGTGTAATTATGGACGTGGACTGACTCTCAAACAAACAGTACTGGGAGAATCTATTTGATATACTGAGAGCTTCTCCTCTGGGCTGGAAAACAAAATGAAGTAGTTTAATCAAACTTGGATTCATTCTAATTTTGTCACTTTCAATTTAATTACTGTTTTCACGTTCAAGTAACCTAATCAATAAAGCATTGTTCCCTGAAAGGATGGCACTTTACATATAATCTCTCCAAAGCCTCTTTTTCTATTTCCCAAGCCTACTTAATTCCATGACTTTCTAACCATGTAGTCACAAATAATCTACTTAACCTTTTTTTGACAAAACCGCAGGTGAAAAGTTCTTAAGTCTTTGTGCGCATACCTTTTAGGATTCCCTGGTGAAGCTGACAATCTCCTTTTGCCAGTATCACCATGTGGTCCCAGGAGCATACAATTTCTTGTTAGACGATAGGAACAGCAGGTGGTCTTGCACATCCAGCATCAGACCTTGAAAAGGAAAAGCATATTTCGACTTCAGGTTCCCCTCTGAGGTCTCAAACTCAGCATTAAAGCATTTTCTTGGGGAAGTTTACAGACCTCCATGTGAGTCAGCCGGTGTCCCTGCTGTTCACAAAGTACTGCATGTGGACATCAAAACGTAGGTTTTAAAATAGCTCTTACAAAAATTGACACTGTCATTACAACAACTGATGTGGTTTGGTGTTTTGGTTCATTTATTTCTTTTTCTATTTTCCAACTTAAAAAAAAACAAGATTATCAAGTTTACCAACTATCAAAATTGTAGGCGATCTCCTCTTGAGGATGATAGCTATTGAACAGTAATGGTAGCGGTTATGATCAGAGTTTTGCCAAAAAAAAAAAATCACCCTTTATATTGTTTGTCTTTTTTCTGACGTCTCATTTTTTTCATGGATGGAGAGATGGAGGCAAAGAGGGAAAAAGAAGATAACTGTAGCTCCATTCCCATACCACATACAAGTATACTGGCTCTATATTAAATTTTGGCCTCATTTATCAATAGAAAGAACAGTATCGAAATTACTTTTTGCCCAGAAATCGTTGGCAACAGATTGAGCCTCTCTTGAAACAAGGTCATTATTTATCTGGTTCGCATTTCCTCCCGATGTGAGAGGAAGCAGGATACAATAAGACTATTATTTGTTCCCTGGGTGATAGATGTGACCCCCTTGAACCTCTGATTGTGAGATGATAAGTAGAATAAGAATCTATTAAAGTTTTAGACCTGTCAGTTCCCTTTGGATTTACTTTCTTTTCATCAAATAGCATAGGGAACGGGAGGAGAGGGAGTCTCCTCACACCAAGGAGGTTTACCCAGCTAAAGTACTCTGGGCTATGCAAAGCTCTGTAATTTGTCCCCGGAGGGTGATGCATAAAGGAAAAGTTAATTACCGTGAATACAAAGTCCTTCTAAGCACACACTTCCGTCTGTGAAAAAGCTCCACTCCTCGGAGGTGAAAGGTGGTAGAACAACCTACCAGCGGTGAAGGTGAGGATGGAGGCAGTCAGATGATAATAGAGCGGCAGAGCATTGTGGTTTCGGTTCCCTCAGTGCTGCACTGGGAGCTGGAATTATCAGGCCAGCAGGTCTGGAATACCCTTTTGTGGTGGCAGCGTATTGCAGACTGAAGATTGTGGATGGAAATAATCAGCCTTTTTAAAGGTCAGAGGAAGTTAAGCGCACCCAAAGTAGACCATGACACATTCTAGCTGATAAGAAATAAATGTCTGTGTAAAGAAGAATGAGGAGAGTTCACCTTGTCCCATTTATACTATCATGATTGCTCAGCTGTCAGTCAAATACAATGGCACATTTGCAGTGAACCCAAGTGTGACAAAGGGAAATTCTTTGCTCGGGCCAATGGATGTATTGAAGTTTGGCTCTGAGACAGTGGTTTTTACAGCACACTATGCGAAAGGCGTCTACAAAGGTTGCAGAGATGTTGGGACCCAATCTTTACTTCATGGAAACCACTAAGAAAAGATGCTTTGAACATTCGGGGGTTGGAGTGGCTGCAAAACATTCTGTTTACATATAAACTTTATTGCCAAAAGTATTTGCTCATCCATCCAAATGACCAGAATCAGGTGTTTCAAATCACTTCCATGGCTACAGGTGTATAAAATGGAGCACCTTGGCATGCAGACTATTTTTACAAACATTTGTGTAAGAATGGGTCGCTCTCAGGAGCTCAGTGAATTCCAGCGTGGAACTGTAATAGGATGCCACCTGTGCAACAAATCCAGTCGTTAAATTTCCTCACTCCTAAATATTCCCCAGTCAACTGTCAACTGTATTGTAAGGAAATGGAAGTGTTTGGGAATGACAGCAACTCAGCCACAAAGTGGTAGGCCACGTAAACTGATGGATGCTGTCAGTGGATGCTGAAGTGCATAGCGCTAAGAGGTTGTCAACTTTCTGCAGTCAATCACTACAGACTTCCAAACTTCATGTGACCTTCAGATTAGTTCAACAACAGTGCGCAGAGAGCTTCATGAATGGGTTTCCATGGTGGAGCAGCTGCATCCAAGCCATACATCATCAAGTGCAATGCAAAGCGTCGGATGCAGTGGTGTAAAGTACGCCACTGGACTCTAGAGCAGTGGATAACTCAACTTATCTGGATGTTTAGAGTCTATTTAAAATGGGACCAGAGGGGGTGGATGGCTATGAGGAGAGAAAAGAGAGAGAGAGAGAGAGACACAGAGAGAGAATGACTGGGTGTTGATGCTTTTTTTCCTCTGCTGTAATCATAGGTGTGTAATGGCTTTTAAGTTGTCTTTGTTCTTTCTTGTTATTGTTGTTGTTTTTAATTATTGTTTTTATGATGTAAAGCACTTTGTGTTACTTCTGTGTGAAAAGGGCTTTTTAAAATTAATTAGATTTATCTGTCAGCAGTCATTACGTTATGGCTGACCAGCATTAGTGTTCACGACATTGACAGGTGAAGAAGTCGCATACTTTATATTTAACATGTAGGTGTTTCCACAGGTTAAACAAACATGATGTTAAGTCTAAGTAAATTACAAAAAACCAAGCTCTTAGCCCATCCTATCAATGTTTATGCTAATCTACTGCTATTTTCAGCTTCATATTCAACAGCAATCTACAAGACAGGTTTAATCTTTTCTTTGACTTTTGATCAGAGAACTAATATGTTTAATTGTGAAATAGTTCACAAAAATAAACATAAAATAGTTATTTATATGTACCTCCAATAAACAGCTTTTTTTTTTTTGCTTCCTTTTTTTTTTTAGACTTATTTTATAGTTACATTGCCTTCAGTGCGTTTAGGCTGAAACTCATTTGGGACGAGTGACTTATTTTGCGGGGGCCTGTAGGAAGGTCACTCTTTGCTGGCCCTTTGGGCATCACTCTTGAAAACAGAATGACAGCCCCAGAGAGGCTGATAAGTAAATACAGTTTTTAATGGGCTGTGGATGGCTGGTGGTAATCTGTGCTGGCCGGGAGCGGGTGAGACACAGAGGGCGACAGGGCACTCAGCAGCCGTTATTATTAATGTTATCATTGATCAGATGGGCCAGGGGAGGAGAATGAAAGGTGGTGATGAATTTGGGCCACCTGTCTACCAAATGACTGGAGGACAGGCTGCCAAGGCTGGTTAAGGTCACAGATGAAGGATGCCATAAGAGAGGGATCATTATGTATACTATAGAGAACATCAAGTGTCCCTGGGGTCAAAGTGAAGGCCCAAGGGTGTCAATGTGGAAGAAACGTCTCTACACTTTTGTACAGTTATTTTTGTTTGAATACGCTACAAATTGCTTAAAAATGAATGTATTTATTGAGCATGAAAAGGGTGGGAAATATAATAGTACCTAAAAGAAACACCTGGAAGAACATCTTGCTAAACAAATTAAGTTTACAGGCAACAGGTCATGAACACGGTTGGGAATGAAAAACAGCATCTTAGAGAGCCAAAGTTTCTCATAAGTCAAAACTGCAAGAGGTTAAACAATCTCCAAATAACCTATGCCCACAAATTGAGGAAATAATTTAAAAACAGTGTTCCTCAGTACATAATGTCGACATTCTGAGAATCTTTAGAAACCTCTGTGTGCATAGGACAAGGCTGTAAATCAGTACTGAATGTCCATGAAATTTGGGCAGGAATGATAAAAAAACAAACAAAAAAAAAAAAAACAGACATGATACTGTGGCATGGGCTCTGATTTTCATGCTCTCCACAAATGCAGGTTAAAGCTCTAAGCCAATAAGAAATCCAATGTAAACATGATCCACAAACAACATCATCTTCTTTGTACCAAAACTCATTTAAAGTGGAAAACTGTCCGATGGTGAGGCGAATCAAAATCTAAAATTCTTTTGGAAACTATGGATGCTGTAGGACTGTCCAGCTAGAGCTCAGCAAAAAGCCTGCATTTCTGATGGTGTGGAGGTCCGTTAGAGGCTATGCTATGCTATGCTAAAGCTGAAAGGTATATGCCGGGGGGGCTTGGATCTTTCAGGAGGAGATAGATAAACTGAACACTGCATCTGTTCCAAGAACATGGCTTCGTGGCAGGAAGTTTTGGATGCTGAAATCGCCTGCCTGCACTCCAGACCATTCATCAGTTAAAAAATATTTGGCACATGATGAAACAAATAAACATGACTAGATGGCCCAGAACTACTGAGCAGCTCAAATCCTACCAGACATGAACGAGGTAACAATCCTCTCCTGAAACTACAGCAACCACCTCTCATTTACCTGTCCAACTCTGAGACCTGTTACTGCCATTAAATTAGAAACCTCTTCAAGATGGTACATTTCCTCAGTTTCCACATTTGATATGTTTCATATAAAATATATAAATTAATGAATCATGAGTTTATGAGATTTACAAATCATTGCATTTTTATTTACGCTTTACAGTTTACACAGTGTCCCAACTTTTTGGAAAAGAGGTTGTATGACAGAAAAGACAATTAACATTCAGTGTCTAAAATGTTTGCCTAGTCCTCCATGCCATATCTACAATAGTTATATCTTTCTTTTCTTCTCTATTAATGGCAGTCAATACGTATCCTTGAAGGGAGGGAGGAAGCAAAAGCTATTCCAAAGTACAACCCAAAGTAGTATGTATACATGTTTGGAATTTCAGTCTATGATCTATTTTCAAGCCATAAAAACTTCCAGATAATTTTCAAGACATCAAAAACTTGGGACCCTTTTCTAGATTGGGGATTGGGTTTTTTAGATTGGGTCCTGGGAGAGGATGCTCCTATTCTTGGAGATATTATGAAGGTGAAAAAAGACTGTCTTCCAAACCTGGTTAATATGCTGTTTAAATGACTTATCCGGATCAAAAATAACTTCGAGGTTTCTCAGAGTCATACTGGAAGCTAACGTAAAATCAGCTAATCTGTTCCTAAAGTGTTTCAGGCGAAAAACAATAACCTCTGTTTTATCAGAATTTAAAAGCAAAACATTTGTGGACATCCAGATCTTAATGTCCTTAAGACAATGCCTGAATTTAGCTGACGGTTCTGTTTCCTCTGGCTTCATGGATAAATACAGCTGTGTATCATCAGCATAGCAATAAAAATTTATGCTGTGCCTCTGGATGATATTTCCCAAGAAATAGAGTGAAGATGAACGGCCCTAAAACTGGACCCTGTGGGACACCATAGCAGACCCTTGTCTGTACAGAAGAACAATCATTAGCATGAATAAACTGGATTCTGTCAGATAAATATGATTTAAACCATCCTAGTGCTGTCCCTTTAATCCCCATAACATGCTCTAACCTGTGCAGTAAAATGCTGTGATCGATGGTATCAAAAGCAGCGCTGAGATCCAGCAGAACTATTATGGACACTAATCCACCATCTGAGGCCATGAGGAGGTTGTTGGTGACTATAACCAGCACTCTGTCTGTGCTCTGATATAATCTGAACCCTAACTAAAAAAACTTCAAATAAATCCTATGTAGGTTGTCGCCAGCTGTCTTGCAACTACTTTTTCAAAAATTTTCAATATAAATGGGAGCTTGGATATTGGTCTATAATTGGCTAAAATGTTTGGGTCAAGAGATGGCTTTTTAAGTAAAGGTTTAATTACTGTAACTTTGAAAACCTGTGGTACATATCCTGATTCTATTTTATAGCACCTCCAATCGCTCTAGCTGTTTTGAAAGTTTTATCGTTTCCAAATATAATATGCATTGTCATCAAGGAGATGGATGTGTGTGAGTTCTTACAGGAGCAAATGTGTTGGTAATTTAGTCGAGGAAATGGATTTTCCATGTGCAGTACTGAGAGGAGGTCAAGTTTTGCTTAATGATTTGCAGCTACAGAGCATGTAACTAAATCCACTGGAGTTCTGTCTGGTGCTGGCTCTGCTCTCCAGCAGCTGAATGGGCCTCAGTATAGTGTGGGTTTCGTGGGATTTGAGTGTTGGACCTTCGAAGGGGTGATTTTTGGATGTCGAGCAGCCTTTGTTTGAGTGATGTTCCAGTCTGCCATTACAGCAAGTGAAGTGACAGCTCTACATCAACACTGTCCCCCACATCTCTAATGCTTTTTGCAGCTGTATAGGCGGGAATATGTTTCCAAGGATCAAATAGTGCACATTTAAGGGGAGGTAAAAGCTTGGCTTGGAATTTGAAATGAACCAGAGAGAAAGGCTTAAAAATAGAACAAAACCAGTGACTGCAACTCTGCTCTTACCTATTCCAGCTTTCACAGAAACCCACTGAAATATGTTACAAAACTAACAGCATGCAGACAGAATTTTATGGTCTGCATAAAGAGTATAAACACTGTGCTTTGAGCAGTTTATTTCGGAATTAATCTTGTTCTTTTAAGGAAAAATTCTTAGAAAAGTACTGATTAATTGATTGACAATACTTTAAATAGTCGAAAAGAACTGGCAGACAGACACTGCAATGAAGTGACTCATCTGATTTTTCTGTATTTAGCGTTCACGGATGTTTGTCTCTCAAGCATACAGTAGCATCACTATACTAGGAGAAAGAAAAAAATCTTCACTTCTCACGTTTTAATCAATCACCAGAAACTAACCACTTTTCATTTCATCCGCTGTGTTTCAGTTGTCATAATTCACCAGAACCAACCATCTGTATGTTTCAGAATCCCAACAAAGGACTTAAACAAAGCCAGGTGAAAAATCACTGGAAGCCTTATTTGGTTCAAAGGTGAGATGGCAGTACCATTTTTTTTTTCTGAACCTTATTAGCCTGCATTAACTTACAAAAAGTTATTCTAGTCACACAAAATAACTCATTTTGTAAAATAGTAAGGCTGCTGCATAAACTTGAGAAAAAAAGCTGTTTGCTGAATTTACAATTGAAACTTTGAGTCCGAAAGTCAGAAGAAATATCTGAATAAAGATGGGTCGGAATAGTGTCTGATTATACTGGAAAAAGTGCAAGAAATTACCAGAATTAATGAATCAATGGCTGAATCAATTGACGTTGTTAAATCCTTGATAGCGTCAGTCGTCCACTTCCATACTCAAGCGACTCCTAATTATTCATTTGAGCTCCCATGCCACACGGGGTCGCTGGTGCCTGCCAGGTGGCGCAGTCATGCAGTCAGTTGGACCTGTCCGACAACGCCGATAACAACTTTTAAATTGATTGTGTTTGCATGCAGAGAGCAACGATGCCCATCGGAAACCCCTTTCTCCTAAAAGTGTGACTGTGCGTAAAGACGCGGTCGTAGTATGGACGGCATTAAAAGAAAGATGCCATTTGGTCTATGGTGAGTAAAAGTGGTTGAAAGAGTTCCATAAAATATGTGTCATTCTCAGCATCATCAGCGGGATATGATTTTCGTGGGGCGAAGGACGCCTCTGGGAGTTAATGTCACTGCTTTCCTCCCCTCCGCTTCTCTCGACGCGCATTGGACAGGCTTCCAACGCGTAAGCTTCTGACTGCAGCCTCTTGTCTGACTACATAAACACTGGAAGATGAAGGCTTGGAACCGGACTTTCGCAGAATTTCTCAACCACCTGGTAGTAAAGTCTAATCAGAAGTGACAGGCGAACAGCCGCTCGCGCGCACTCTGCTGTTACTGCTGGAGTTGCGCACAGGACTTCATGAAATGATAAGGCTGCAACGGTGTGGATTTATGCTGCCCGGGGGCGGGTTTTGAAGTTTGCTACTTGTAAACGTTTCACCATGCATAACAACGGACTGGAGGTGCTTCTTTTCGTCCCAAACTGTCGGACTTTACGCACTTCGTCGCAGCCAAGTTCACGAATCTGGTGATGCGGAAGACACAAAGCAGCAGAACTGACCAGTTGAGGACAGGGGATTGAATATATTTCATGCTGGTCGTGCTATTTTTTTCCCTTCTTCTTCGTTTTGGATAAAATTGAAAAAAAAAAAAAAAAAGACTTGAAACTCGTCGTGAAAATGCACCACAGCAGACGCTTCGCTGCGCTTTTAAACACTTCAGGAGTCATGCAAACTGTTACTCCTTAAAATGCGGGGAAAGTGAAACGCAAGTTCTCTCCCACCTGTCCTCGAATTTTCTTGACAAAATCAAATCAATAAGAAACTCGTCGGAAAGCATTCAAAACCCGTTACTCGAACTGTAAGATTAATTCCAGGATGAGGCACCTCATTTGCCCAGCAACATTTTCATTTTTAATAATGACAATGCTTCTTGTAGGATTTTTCTCCAAATAAGAAATTTGGACCTGCATATACATTTTTGAGGGATTTCTTCTTTTTTAATTTTTTTTTTCTGACGGCTCAAAGAAACATGTTCCAGATCTTGGTACTTCAGTCGGTGGCGTTACTTTTGTCAGGTAAGCACAGTTGAAGTCGCTCTGCCTGATTGTGTTTTTGTTCAAGGTTTCACCTGACCAATACTCTGACACACTCAAACATTACTAAGGAAGCTGAATACAACAGTTGCCTGCCTATGTCTTCCAGTGTGGGTTTTCCACGTGGGGGGGGGAGGGAGGAGGGGGGTTCACGTCAAACACACACAGGGGTGCAGGGCATTGCTATGTTTAAATATATAGTTTCTTACATACACCTCTCTCCCTCCTGACATCTGATTTACATTCACTCCCTGCCAATAATATATTTTCAGTCACATATTATGAAGTTCCTTTGCACCTGTTTAACATAACATTGCTGCTCTGGCCTTAAATAACATTTACCTCATGAATATTTCATCATGACAGCGTTCCTCTGTGCAACTGAATCATTGGGGCTTTATTACCTTTTGGCTTGTCAAGTTATTGAACCAAAACGCACCTCAAAGCCCGTAATTTTTTTATTAGAAAAAAAGTTCAGAGAGCTGCAGTGGCGAGAGGTCTTCACAGAGTCGAATTCTCAGCACGACAGCAACAGTCACAGTTGCTCCTGTAAATAAATGTCTGTTTCGTACAGGATTTTCTCGCTAAAGGAATGATAATAGAAAGTATTTCCTCCGCCGGTGACACTGCACCAGTCAACAGCATCTACTTCGGCTGCCTTGCTGGCAGCACATACAGTAGAGATGTGCGGGCAGCTGGTGGTCTGGCTAATGAATTCCCTCTCTGTCTTGTGGGAAAAGGGTTTAACATGAAAACCTATTTGGAAAGTTGATCCTCTCTACCTCTTTATCATGATAATACCTGACTTCAGTTATGTTCTGTCTCATTATACATTTTGACTGAAAAACATATTCTTTAAGAAACTCAGTAGACTTACTTTGTTTGCCTTTTTTGCCTTGAGACCACGAATCCTCATCTAATTGCATAAGTGCCTGCAGCCCATCATTAATCTGGTGTGCTCTAAATAAAAGGGGATCCTCAACTGATTCCCAATAGAAATAAAGTTGTGCATTTCTAGAAACCTTCTTTTTCGCTGCAAGACGCATCCTCAAACCAAGTCCTTTGATTTATCATACTCATTGACTTGAGTGTGGAAATGATTCCAATGCCCTGTCGATAACCATACACAGTATGATCCTAATTGAGGATTGTGTTCCATAAACCAGCTGGACTCCTCACTTCTCACAATGAAAAGAGCCGAAGATTGATATCACAGAGCAGGAAATGAGAAGATCAGATACGTGCTAGAAATATTGCATGTCTGCACAGCGTCACAAGGCCACAACTCGGGTGAGACATCTGCTATTCTGGGCAGATATTATTATGGTAGAGAGTTGCCAAGCTTATCGTATTGTTCAAAAATTAGTTTAATAAAATATAAAATGCCATTCTGATAAATTGTAAATGAAGAATACAGGTCTTCAGTTTTCAGAGGACTATTGATGTTTCTAATAAACAAGTCTGTCATCTCTTCCCTTAATTGAAGATGCTCAGTGCGTTTCAGTGGGACACGTTGGTTGGATTCCTGAGAAGAATGTCCAATCTTCCCGCCTTTCATCTTATCCTCGGGCTTAGCGCAAAAAAGGACTCAAACAAAGATAACCCCCGTCTGCATTTTTTAACACTAATCACACAGCCCAAACATTCATATCTTCATCTAGCGGATGTGATTTGTCCTGTAGGATTTTGTTTTTCTATGTCAGTCCGGCAGAGACTCTTCGTCTCTTTCTCGGTGAAGAGTTTTCATCTGTAACTGTCTTCATAAAGCTCTTCTACAGTGGTCCCTCACCTCTGTACTTATGCACACTTCCAGCTCCACTTCTTCTTTCTCACCTGGTAGAGAGAGATAGAGGTGGTGTAGCAGACTGTGAAAATACTGTCATTTAAAATTGACATGGATAAATGGGGGAAAAAAAAATCACCTTATCGATAAATCAGTGCTGTGTTTTGTTCATGGAGGCTAAACATTTGATTGAACTTATAATATTTGAATTTAAATATTAAATTGTTGCAAGGGTCACCACTCCAGCAAGACGTCTGGTCTGGCGCATATTTTGTATTTCAGCTTGACTCTGTACCACACATTGAGCTGGAAGATTCAAAATCAAGTCCAGGAATCCTCCGTGAGATCCTCTAATCCAAAATTCCGTTTCATACCTTTGACAGCTCATCAATTATACTTGTATCAGGAGCATATGGTCGTTAAGATTTAAATGAGTGTCTTGGACGAGCCTGCGCTGGCTACGTATCTGTAATGTCACATTGCTGGCGTGTTGGTGTTCATTCAGTTATTTACGGACACGAACATGAAAAGAAAAGCAGAAATCCTTGGCTTGGTGGTATTTTTATCAAGGCTATCTCGCAGCTCACTGTAGTGCACTTCTGAGATTAGCGATGGAGGACACTGATGAAAAGAGGCATATTTATCCCTTCTCTCAAATCCAGTTTGCTCGGATCATGCGGTTTCTTTGGTCTGGAAGGAGAATGAAAAAGGGAATCGCGGCAGCGCCTCTACATTAGCTGTAATTTCAACTTCTTCGCAGTTGAAGTTCCACCCGTCACAGATGTTATTTGCAGTATGCTTTTGCCTCAAACTGTGCACCTTTTGTTTTAATAGCCGTTTATGAGACACCCTGAGTAGGTGTCCTCATCTAAATCCCTGGTACTGCCCAATCATGTTCATTATACTGAAAGTGTGTGTGGGAGGCATGCATTTAAGAGTCTTCATCAAGTCAAAAGAGGTTTCCTACCCCCTGTAAATTCAAATATCATCAGTATAATATCTTGCGATATTTCCACGAACCTCATCTGCTCTGTTTTAATTGACTTGCTGTGATCTCATATTCAGTTTCATCAAATTTCACAATTAAGGTGGTGGATGGAGGAAATCTGCGTAAAAAGCTTTTCAAGAGAGCGGATGTGAATGTGTTTGTGTCTCTGTGCCCGAGGAGGGACGTCATTGCAATAACTGAAAAACATGCTGATGCAGTGTTAGTGGGCTCTCTCACCAGCGAGTAGTTGTGTCTGAACAGAGGGCCGCCTCTTCATAAATCTGTTGAGTGGTGTGGAGGGTCTCGCAGCCATTCTGTCTGTGTGGTACGTATGGTGAAAACACCAGAGACCTGAAACAGCTTGTGCCAGACAGCATGCTGCTGCTGCACTGTTATTTATTTTTTTATTGTGCAGTTATTTATTTTTTATTGCTGGTCATTGTCAAACCTTTTAAATTCATTTTTAAAATCAGGTATAATCAGAGAAAAACTCTGACCAATCAAAAAAGTGATCATCACTATTTTGATTGGCTGCCTAATACGTCCATCAACCCTCCCTCCCTCCCTCCCTGCAGTTCATGCAGTCGTGAATCATGTGAAGGCTTCGAGGGGTGAGATGCGGAGCCTTTGGGAGGGAGTGTTCAAAATCTCACTTGACCTGCTCCACCTTTAATGCTACATGAAATACTAACACATTTTCGGTGACAAAACTCAAATGCTGATGTCAAAGGTAGCAGCAGGATATAACTAGTTAAGTTATAATATCTGTGCATAAATCCAGAGCGAGCGATGGGACTTCATGCGCACAAAATTACAAGTGTATTTTGCAAGCAGATACATTATATTTTTAACTTTTTTCCCCCCAAGCAATCTGTGCAAACACAAGTCTAGTCTATGCCTAAAATAAAATAAAAAAAAAATATATATATATATATAAAAAAAGAAGAAGGAATGTGCAATCTCACACGTCTTCTCCTCAGTCTGTCTGCACACGCACTCGAAATGGCACAGTGTTACTGCAGGCTCACAGGAGCGTTGCTGCAGCGCTTGATGGTGGCTGTGCCTGAGGCTGTGGGTTGTACCTCGCTGATGCCTTCGTCATACCGATAAACAGCAGATCAAATTTCTTCCTGCAGCGCACACAAGAACCTGTGGTGTTTGTCAGGTTCAACACAGCTTTGTCACATGAGTTCTGGGCTCATGGACAGGCGCTTTGCCATGACACTGGTGGCTATCAATGCTTTGCATAGGTGATATGCAACCTGTTGCTTTTGGCTGCTTTCAAATCATCAGAAATGCAGGCAGCAGGGGGAATATCACAGAACTGTGAGAGAACTCTGCTTGGATGATTCGTCGCTGATACTGAGAAAGGTCAGCTGCTGGTTACCATGTCCACAACCGCATACGTGCATTAGATGCCAGATATCACCCGCCGTCTCTGTGTCTTGAGTTTTGTGTCGCAATATGACCACAAAGTCTGGTCATATAAGATGGCAGTAATACGTTTTTTTTCCCTCGCTTTTGCCTCCTATTGACTTGCACCTAAGTATTTGACTGGTTACCACCGAGTATGTAGGAGAATATGAGCAAATATCATTGAGCAGAATCTGTGGGAGCAATTTTTTTTTTTCCTTTTTCTTTTTTAAAGTGTGAAATAGACTTTTTTTTTTTTTTTTTTTTTTGTTCTGGGTGAGCTGTTCTTTACTCATGAAAAAAAAAAATCTAAATAAAATCTATGCACTTGAATGAATGGGAAAATGCATATTTCCTATTCTCTGAAGGTTCCTTTACTTACTCAGGACTTAAGCAGAAATCTTATGTTGTAGTGGTTCGTGCAAAGTTCCCTTAGACAGACACGATGACGCATAAGAAGATGCACTGATGGCATGGAGTGGTTTACGACTCCAGTCTTCTGTGTGGGTGTGCTTGAAGGGTTGTGAGGATTGTGTGGATGGTAGAAACTAGATCAGATGTGCATTGTGTGGTTTCTATCAGTAGAGGTAAGTAGGGTAATGTGTAAATGTTGAAATTTAAATGTATCTAGGTTATGTTTGCCAGATATATTCATATTTTTCATTCTTAAAAGATGTTAGTGGTACAGAGTCTTAAGAGTGTGCTGAGACACCTTTTTTGTGTATTTATTTAAAAAAACAGTTTTAGTATATGAATTTCTGTATAGACTTTTGTGTCGATCTGTTTTACCAGACTTGATAAAGAGGCATGGATACATTTGATAAAAGTGGATCATTGATCTAATTATATTTTATAATCAGGATTAATGAATTAATTACCAAGAGGTTACTTAATGCACATCTTGTTTTTGTTTGTTTGTTTGTTTGTTTGTTGGTGTTGTCTTTAGTTGCTGGGAATACTTAAAAAAATCAAATTCACTTTACCTGTATTGTGGCAATTCACAAAAAAGTCACCTCAAGGCATTTTACACAAAAAGCATTCTAAGTTCCCAAAGTGAATTATAATCCAATAAAATTAAAATTGTAATCCAGTTCAGCCTAATTCATTGTAATTCATGTATAATCCACTTCATTTTTATTCAGATTCCTATTCATTAATTCATAATCCAGTTAATTCCAATTTTGTTGAGTTCAGAAATTCTAAATTTATGTAATGCCAATTCATAAAAATAATCTTGTTAAAGAACCTTACAGACTGGATCAAATTTTCACTTTAATAGACATGACAAACAGCTTTCTGTAGCCACGTAAGTGCAGGGCAAGAGCATATATTTAACTGATGTAATATTACTGTAACAGAAAAAAAAAAAAACTAAACACTGCTCTCTCAGAAAAGAAAAGAAAAAAACAGAAGCAATAATGACCATTAGTACCGATTTTGGCTTTTTAAAAACATGCTTTGATGTTCTTTCAGTTTTCTTGCTCAGCGGGCTTTAATGCAAATGCAACAGTCCAACTACACAGATTTAGGCCAATTTTCTTATCTTAAAGAGTGCTAAGAAAGGCCCTCATGCCCTCTGCTCAGACATCTTAACAGTGTAAAGATGTGGTGCTTTATTCACTGAAGATAGCATCGCTTAAAAAAGCAAGACGCACTACTTCACATTGATGCATGTTTCTCCTCTCTAAATGTTTTGTAGTATTTTTTTTAAAGAGCTGAACGTCTTCAGTCTCCATGAAATAAGAGGAAAAAAGACATTTCGCAGTGTTTACTGGAATGTGAAAGCTACTGAATCATAGGATGTGAGAACACCAGAACAAGAAATGGATTAAGGTTTTATTCAATAATACATTAATAAAATGTCATTAGCCTGTGAGCTTTCTCTGGAAACAAAAACTGCTTAGACAGCATTGCACAATATTATATATTTATGTAATATATTCTTCATTAAAGCTTAAGAAATATGAATACTCTAGAACGTAGCCTATATGCTTGCAAGGAAATTATGTGAGAACTAAAATAAGATGCATGTTTCTGCAAATACTTAAAAGATTACACATTCTGCAGAAAGATAGCATGATCCTATACATGGGTATTCTTGTCACCAGGGAGGTGTCCATAACTGCTATTGGTTAGGTGCTTTTGATTTGATAAATAGGAGGTGATTGGAAAAAAGACTGGCCCTCCATCTGGAAAAGTGCAGCACTTGTGCTGCGTGGAGTTGTGGCTACCTTTCAGAGCTATCAGACCTGAATGCATTAAAGGCAATGATCTGACAGGTACATACTGTCAAGGCCCATTGAGGTCTTTGTGGTGTAGCTGATGGATTGTTGAGATTATGTTTAAATGGGCGTGATTGCATCTCGTTATGATTCAGAGTGGTGCACTGAAGCAGTGAAATGCTGAACAGCAGCTTCCAAACTACAGTTGAATTTAGATTTGAAATGGTCCTGTGACGGAAAGCAATAGAAGACGAGTGAATTATGACAGGCAGAAGGTGCTTCTGACGCAGCACATTTTACAACTTTAAACAAAGCCTATAAGCCTGTCGTCAAATTAGAAAAGGGGGAGAGAAAAATCTCTGAAGCTGCTCAGAGCCTTTTCTTCAGTGGCACATCATAGACTGTATTCAAATTAGATCGGAGAATAAAAGAGTTAAAATCTACTTTGAATGGATGGTACTCGTCATTGGATGTGATGTATTTCACTGCTTTGATTTTCAAGACAATACTCAACAGAAATACCTCTATGGAATAATCATGTTCTCATTAGCTACGACTTAGCCGAATTCAAAATGACCTGAAGTCCACTTTGACCATTGGTTAGATGACACTTGATGTAATTGGTTCGCCAGTGTATGTGTGTGTCTCCAATCAGTCTTAATACAATCACTGGTTTCTAATCAGTGTGAAACTAATGGCCGACTCAGAGTACAATCAGCGTTCAAGTTAGCCTGTCAAGTGTGGCTGTTTCTTAATGAAGTCCCTGGAGTGAGTTAAAAAAAAGGGCACAGGATGCTTTGTGTGAGCATTAAATAATGCTGCCTTGCTACCCTTAATCAGAAAAGCTGAGATGATATGGAAAGTGCAAAAAACAAATAAATAAAATGCTCAAGTCATTGAGGAGCAAAGGTGACTAGAGGATCTCTATTTTATCAACGTACAAGTGAAGAAAATAATTAAAATGTTATATAAGAAAAATAACATTCTTTAAAGAAAGATAGACTAGAAAGTATTTGCATATTTCTCCTTCTCCGGGGCATAAATAATGTCTTTCAATGACCCAAGGAATCTGGAGGAATATTAATGCCTAAAAGGCAAGTGCACACATTAAGCTGGTTGCCCCTGATCTCTGAACCATCAGACTACAGTCTGCATCAAAAACCATCGTTCTTCACAGCAGATGTACCCTCATGGAAGGGATTGCTTTGAAAAACCTTTAAGAAATACGAAATAGAGCTAAATTCACAAATGCCACTTTAAACCTTCCTGTGCAAAAAAGAACCCTCGTGATAACCTCATCCAGAGATAATGTCAGCATCTCTGGGCTTGGAAACAGAGATGCTGAGATCACACAATGAAAATTTGTATTGTGGTCAGATGAATCATTATTCCAGATCTTTCTTGGAGGAAGGAAATGGGCATTGTGTGCACCTGATCAAAGCTTGAAAGGAAAGGGCCATCAAGACTATTATCAGCAACAAGTCCAAAAGCCAGGCACTGTGATAGAATGGGCCCTTGTTAAAGGTGATTTACAGCTTTGTCATGGCAGCATTAATTCAGAGAGACTGATATTTTAGAGAAACATATGCTGTCTTCAAGACCACATTTTTTCAAGGAACAGTCATGCATTTTTCAAGTCAGTGCAAAAGCACATTTTGCCCACATTACAGAGGCATGGCTGTGCGAGAAGAGGGGACATACAGTCCTGTCCCCAAAAGAGAGAGAAAAAAAATGCATAGGTGTAATATCACCTGTGCAAAAAGTACCTTATTTAGTTTTGTATTTTCCTTGTTGACCCAATTTTTTCTGATTTGTCTTTATCTTCAAAAGTAGGTGCAGGAAATCCACATTTTTGTTTTGTCATTTTGCCTTTGCTTTTCAGAAATATCCATTTTTCAATTTTTTTTCTTTTTTTTTTTTAGCAGGCAGCACTGTTCACACTGCATTATATCTCTCATGACAGCGGTCAGTGAGCTGATGACTGGGGAGGATTAGATATGTCCAGTCAAACATGGTGTGGCAATGGTGAGCAATGGTCCTGGTGGTGTCACTGTGGCCGGGGGGGGGCAGTGATGTGTGTTCGTACATCCAGCAACAGCCTGTTCCCAGTCACTATCTGTGCCTGCAGATTCTACTCTTAACCCAGAGGCCCTCAATTTCACGCAAATTGGAAAGCGCTACCCCAAGCTGAGGCAGAATGACCCCAATGATAACGAAGGATTAGCCTTAAAGAACGTTTACAGTTTAATTTAAATAGGGAATAAAACTGCATAAGGATGTTAATGTAAGACTGAATGCTGTCTTGTCCACTTGCTCAGAATTCTGATTAGTTTTATCACCATTTTATTAATCCTGCTTGGCTTAGTGGATGGCAGTTTTGGCTGATCCAGACTGAAATATCACATCCAGCTCATAGAATTGTGCTCAGAAGATGGAACCTTAAATACACATAAATCACCGCCTTTCTGAAAATCTGCTCCAGAATCATGAAACCTTTTTTTTTTTTTTTTTTGAGAACATGTGCACATTAGTGAATTCCAGTCGCTTGCCGGTTGGGAGAGCGCTCATGCAGTTCATTAACTAGCTTAAACCCTGTGGACCACTATATAAAGGAGGTGTGAAGGTGCAGACTACTGCGCGATTCACGTGATCTCAAAACCTTCGGGTAATTTCGTAATCTGATGAATCCAGTGGGGGAGGCAGCGCTGGCAAGTGCTCTGCTTTTAAAACTCCCCTTGAGATCTGAGGTTGAAGCAAAAAAATATACCACGGCTCATCCGTACCGTGTGTGACAAGAACTTCATGCAGACAGTTAATGCCGTGTCTTCTGTCCAATGAAGCATTCAAGAGATGAATGATTTGATGTGATACTAAATGAAATAAGTAAATAAATATAACTGCTTCATGACACCATTGGTGTGCTCCACATAATGCTACTACTACAATGCTGGCATAGAAAACTTCCATTTCAGCCATTAACTTTGTAAATGAGTTATATGGGAATGTTGTCTGAGAACAACAGCACTCTTCATTTACTTACTGTAACATTACACATGGTCAGAGGAAGGACTAGATTTTGTTTGTAGCTATGAAAAGTTTAATAGGCTACGAATATTTCTATGAATGCCAAAACGTGTAAATTTCACTCTGTTCACAAGTCTTTATGCACAAATCTGTTCTGCTCATGTTTCATGAATGAGGCCCATTGTGTTTGTCCATAATTTTGAGTGGGAGAAGTATCTGAACATATTTTCTCACAAAAATAAGACAGAAATGCACTTAAGTACATGTTTTCGTCTAATGGTATTTTTCATTTGGCCTCAACAGTAGGTCAACACGCTTAAGCGATCAGTGAAATATCGACGGTTGCACCAGTGAAACATCGTCTGGCATTGTGCAACCCCACATTTTGACTTTAGACTCAAACTTTTATCACAGGTATATTTGCAACACTTCACACAGTGGCATGAAGTTACTGCTGGTTGAGTGCAGAAGGTTACAGTTCACAAATGGTAGCTAGAAGCAGATTATTGACTATACTGAAGGTGAATAAAGCCTTATAACTGGTGAAACTTTTCTGGCAGGTGCTGAAATGAGGCACTTTGGAATTTTCTTAATGTCCTTTAAAGAAGTGATCACTGTTTGTGCTCTGAGTAGGCATGATACTGATACAGTTGTTGTGGATTCATTTGAATAAGGTAAGATACGAGAAAACAGCTGTCCTCTCACTTCACTGTCATTCTCACTTCATTTTCTCCATTTTTATCCCGAGTTACAAAAAAAATCATCGAAGCCTTGATATAATTTGCTCTGAAGACACACTAGCTATTTGCCTCAAAGAAGTGCTCGCAAACAGTGCAAGTGCTTTTTAGTCCTGGTGATCCATTGTTGATCATGATTTTTTTCTTTTTTGATACTGTTTCTCTACATTCTCAAAGAACCTTGAAGGTTATTGTGCTAAAACCTTGTGATTGTATGTTCCTCGAGTCTGGCAACTGGTTCTCCATCTTTATTGCTTGTATAAGACAGATAATTTAACCATCAAAAGGTAGGAAAGAACAGGTTTTTACTAGATCACTATGAAGGGAGAATAGAACAGTTGGGTTGTATTTTTATTCAGCAGATTGTTTGGAACAAATTTGTGCAGATATTACAACAGAATATACTTTTTTGTATGCAGAGTCCTAAATTAAATTCATGAAGCGTGTTTCAACAATATAAAGTCAAATGAAAATGAAAACACACCCTCTTTCATTCCTAGATTTTATGTAACATGATATAGTTTAAAAAGCCATGTATGAGGATTAAAAATGAGATAAATACAGTCTCAGATGAGCAACAGCACATGGCATACTACACCTTATCAATAATGACATGTAATGCGAAAAACTAAGCACACAGTTACTGCTTTTATTAAATTAAGGAGTAATCAAATGCACTTAATAGATTTATCAAATTGATCACCTGCATGCAGAAGTTTGAAGAGTTTGCTGGTCTGGAGGATTCAGGTGCATGCACATTGGCAAGAAGAAGATAATCAGCAGTAATCTTTGAAAAGTATTTGTTTCTCGCTTGGTTGAACAGATGCCCCATCTATAATCCTTGTGCAGTGGGCCCAGGATTGAGTCTCAGCCCTTTGCTGCATGTCTTTCTCCTCTCTCTCTGACCCCATTTCCTGTCTTAACTTTTGATAAAGGCCACAAGAGCCACAGAATCTTAAAAAAAAGAAAAGTAATTGTTTTTGCCGATCAATCTGGGAAGAGTTAAAGAACCATTCACAATAACTTTGGAGTCCAGCACTGAGAAAGATTATTTACAGAACACATTCAAGGCAGTTGTCAATTTTCCCACGAATGGATGTCTTGGCAAGTTCACCCGAATGCCAGTTTGTGCAGTGCTCAAAGAAGTTGCAAAAAACCCCAAAAGGTACATCTCAGACACTGGAAGCCTCAGCATGTTAAATCTCTATTCAAGTCAGTTCAGTTTAATTCAGTGCCATGGTACTTTTTTTAATCCCTGAAGGGAAATAAATAATTACAGTTACTGCAACTATTAAAGTTAGAGTCATTGTAGAGCAGGGGTGTCAGGCTCATTTTCACTGAGGGCCACATCAGCATCATGGTTGCCCTCAAAGGGCCAGATTGGCAGCATGAATGTAGCAAAAAGCAATGTAAATCAAAATAAATGAAACTACACCTTATTGCATTGTTAAATAAATATTTCAGTATTTATTATGTATTCAAGTTTCAAATATTTAAATCATTATATTAAACTCAGGGTTGTAACCCTGCTCACGCACAGGTGATTTTTCCATCACTGAGAGTATCCATTACCTTGGTTTCAGAAGCAGAAACGATTCTTTGTTTTTCTTGTGGGATAAATTTTGCATACTTAGCTCCGTGTTTGCTGTCAACATGCTGACGTAGATTATACTCTTTTACGACTGACACCGCCTCATAACACAAAAGCTTTCAGCTTGAGATACAAACTTGTGTTCGTTTTCCCATTGTTCATGAAGCTGGCTTCCTTGTGCATCATTTTTTTTCTCTTCTTGGACATGTTAGGGCTAGTTTGTAGAGGTTTTTCCTCAAGTCCATCAGTTCTGAAAATCGTCTTGCTCATGGTGATATACTGTTATGGTTGTGGGTAATGATGAAATGCATTATGGAAGATGTTATTGTCAATATGCGCTTTAAAATGACGTAAACTTATTTTAAGTCTTTAAAATTTTGGTTTAAAATTTAAGCCAATAATGCACAAGCTCTCGAGGGCCACATACAATGACGTAGCGGGCCACGTTTGGCCCGCGGGCCTTCTGTTTGACACGTGTAGACGGTGAGCAGGTAGGATCTCCTGCAGGTCTGTGTTGCAGCGGATCTGCAGAAGCCTCTGACTAAAGACACTCTTGTTCAATCATTGTGTTGTGAAGAGGATGCTCAGGGTTGTCCAATTTATTTTTCATTTTATGAAGTATCATGCTTTGCAGAATCAGCTCCAGAATGGAGCCATCCTTATTTCTTTTTTTTTTTTTTTTAAGTCACTGGCTGATACTGCTACCTCTGCTACTTCACCCTAACCCACAACGCACTTATAGAAGATATGCAACACCTTGGTTCAAACACTGAATGACCTAAGTTTCCTTGAGAAGTAATGTCTGCTCCGTCCCTTTTTATAAAGAGCATCAGTGTTGCATTTCCAGTCCAGTCTGTTGCCCTGGTGACTGTAATCTAATTCTCTCACGATGGAAATGCTGTTTGACTTAATCCTGCTCCTCCTAAAATCCACAGTCATTTCTTTTGTCTTTTTCACATGCAAGATGAGGTGGTTGTTCCCCTGGCAAGCCACTAAGCGCTCTACCAGTTCTCTGTACTCAATCTCATGTCCATCACTGATACGCCCCACATCTGCTGAGTCATCTGAGTATTTCTGCAGATGACAGGACTCCAACTGTACTGGAAGCCTGAGGTGTACATAGTGTGACAGTACAGTCCCTTGTGGTGCTCCTGTGCTGCTTATTACTAGGTCAGACACACATCCATTCAGTCTCAGATGACAGTGGGTCCGTTTGAATGATGGAGTCTTCAATCCCACGACAATAAGCAAACTGCAGTGGGTCCTGGATGGTGCTTGTTTGCTTATCCAGGTGGGCCAATAAAAGCCTCTCTAAGACTTTCATGATGTGGAACGTTAGAGCAACAGGTCTATAGTCTTTAAGGGAAGATTGGTGAGATTTATTTAGTATTGGCACAAGACAGGATGTCTTCTACAGCACCAGAAACTTCTGAGGTTAAAGAGATGCTGTAAAATCCCACATTGCTGGTCCACACGGGCGTTCAGGATTCTGGGACTGACGCCATCTGGACCTGCAGTCTAGTTCCTGTTCAACGTCCCCGGCTGCCTCTTCATCTGACAGCCAGGCAGAAGGGTGGACGGAGCCCTAGCATCTCCTGATGTGGTTGGAGACGATGATGGAACAGCATAAATTTTCCTTAATCTTCATGTCAGTAAAAAAAAAAGGAAGGAAAAACACAAACTAAAAAACTAAACTGAAGTATGCCTTGCTTGGATCTGGGCACCTTGCAGTCATTAAGTCAACCTTTAAAACCTCTGTATATTATAATATGTTATAAAGCCAAATGTGAAAACGATCTGTGTGTAATACTTAATGTGTTGTTGTTCATTTGAGTTGTATTTCCCTAATTGTAAGACCTCGTAATGACCTTCAATTATGTCCTGACATAAAACCTCTGAATATGAAACAGAGTAGCTTTCTTTTTTTTTTTTAACATTACTGCACTTGGAAAAGCAAATGGATAAGCAGTGAGGAAAAAGTACAGCTTGATATGAATAAAAATATGTCTAAACAAAAGCTGTGAATGTCAGATTTTGTACTCATGAGGTTTCTTCTTGTTGTTCATCCCAAGAAATATTCAGGATCTGACCTGCATGTTGAAAAGACAGCTTTTGTTCAAATGAGAAATATGTCTGAAAATATATTGTGAGCTGACCTGAGGGTCTGGTTGATCCGAGATAGCAGCCTTGAGTGAATGAAGACAGATGAGAAGTGAAGAATCGGCGAGAATCTCCGATGTGACTGTAGATGCAAGCTCAGTACAGAGACGAAAAAAAACAAGATCTTAAAACATAAGCTCCTCTCTTGTACAAAACATACATGGTGCATAGAACCTGAAAATTTAAGATGTAGGATAATTCTGTCAGTTATTTGCTCAGGAATGTAGAGCTGAAAACAATTTCACTGGAAGATTGTGATCTATATTTAAAAAAAAAAAAAAACTGTTACAACTGCACAGCAATGATGCACAGTGCACCAGCAACCAAGCATTAAAGTAGCCTTTAATTATGTTCGTTTCAGTGTTATGACTGAATGAAGTGTGCATTTTCATACAGCACACAATCTGGTTAGAGATGCTCCTACATGTCTGCTATTTTTTTCTGAAACACTGATTTAAAAGAGGTTACTGAGATGGCTGCCTGTAGATTTAATGTGATTTGAGAAAGCTTTAAATAATCAGTATGGAGCCAGTTTCCGAACAAACTGCTGCAGTTAAATAAGCTATGGTCTCAAAAAGCTAGAACGAATTATTCCTAGAGATGTTCACCTGTACTCATATTTCTTCATTAGCGTGAACATTGTAGTTGGAGTACCATATTAAACAAAACAGAACAAAAACAGTCTTTCACAGTTAGATGGGAGGAGAAATGTTCTCAGCAAAAGATTATTTTTTTCTTTTTACTCTCAGGCTTTAGAGCTCTTCTAACAAATTGAATAACCTCAATCAAAGCTCAAATGCATTGAATAGATGTGCTTAAATCCGTGGTCTGACATGCTCCAGGAGGTCAAACTGTTTTGTGTTGTTGCTTGTCAAGCACGATCTCGCAGGCTGCAGCATGTTTTTTCAGCGCAGCACCTTTTTAATGAGAGGAGTTAGTTAGTTATAGTTTAGTCCTGGAAGCTCTCTAACCCCAGCTGCCTTGTCGAGGCTGAGAAACCCTGGAGAAGTGACCCATAAAGTTGATAAGGAATTGGTGATAACACACTCGCACTTGCTTATTTACAGTTTTCCATTAACGCCCGGGCTCATGGAATGCTTTTTAATACATTTTCTATATCATGATAAATTGATTCAAAGTAAGATTTTTTTTTCATATTTAAATGATTGATTTTTATTGTTGTTTTTCTCAGCTTGATGGTTCTCCAGTCAGACTTTCAAACCCAAGCTGATGTGCCTTTTTGTCCCCCCCGAGAGTAACATTACCTGATAAGAAAACTTTTAATTAATCAATGCTTTCAAATAAAGCTTGTCAGATGGTAATCTATACACTCTAAGGAGTTTGACTTATGTTTTTGCATTTAAGCATTATTATACTCATCATAAATGTTAATATTTTAAAACAAAACAGAAGCAAAGGATTTACAAAATTCTGCAAGCTAATTGTTGAAAACAGAAATAATAGTGTTCTTGTGCATAGTCACTGACAAACCTCTGGGAATACATCTCTTACTTTCATAGTAAACAGTCTTCATCGATGTCAGGACCCTTACATTGTAGGCAGAATTTATTATAAAATTTCAATCATCGGTCCAAAGCAAAGAGACAGTCTGTATAAACACATGTTGATTATCACAAACGAGGTCTAGATTGACAACATGCATATAAACTTCATAGAAAATGACTGACTTCCGTTTCTAATAGCTGTTCCTGACATCTTAAGAGAAGGCTAAATAGGAACTTGACATGTAAAGTACTGTTTGTGCAATGCCCCACAGGGTGTATTGACTTTGTGTTGTTACTTTTAATTTCCTTTGTTTTTTTGTCTGTTTTTAAGATCCAGACTTTTAGACTTTATACTCTTGTTTGCCCTCTTCCATCCTGTTTTTTTCAGAGTTCAGTCTAACAGAAGTTACTTTAGAAAAGCTGTGTTTCTTTAGCGAGACCTATTGAGGATTAATTCAAATCGTGAGTTTTTCTTTTGCCTGCAGAGCAGCTCTGCATCCAACAACAACAACAAAAAAAAAAATCCTTGAACTGAAATTTATAATTAGCTTCTGTTTTGTTTCCTCACCCCCCCCCCCCCAAGTTTCAAGTTTGTTTAGTTAGCTCAAGAGGAATCTTGTAGTGTTTTAGGATTGCTGTCAATCACAGAAATAAAATTAAACTTGGCAGCTGGACAGGAAGGCTTTGAATGCAAAATGCAGTCTGCATTGCTAGCAGCAAATCTTTCTTTTTAAACAAACACATTTAGTTAGTGTGAAAGCGCTCGGCTTTTCCTTCGGATCTAGTCTGACAAAGAAACATTTCTCTCCTCTTGCTTAAATAGCTTTCTCTCTCCGGTTGAAAATGGAGCAATTTGTTCACGGAGTTAGCTCCTTATTCTGACAGGTTTTAGGTTTTAAACTCGAGATTTAAAGCTAGTCCATCTGGAGCTGCAATAAAAGCTCTTTTCAGAAGGGATTGAGGCAGTGCGGGGTGAATAGTCCCCTCTTCTACATGGAACATCATATTTCTTATGGGTTCAAAGGATTAACAATTTCAGTATCAACTAAAATTGACCTTGCTATGTTCCTTTGTGTATTACTGAAATGTGCACACAGCCGACTGGAGTGTAGAAACCCACTGTGTTACAAAGAAATTATGGGAGATATGCACGCATACATGTATGTTGTTTAACTTTTAAATATAAGTATTCTTTTGGATTGCTACCTGGGTGGCTTTATGTTATGTGTGTGAGTACAGGTTAGAGCTAAATGTGCAGCGCACAGACAGGGTAGAAAGAAAGGGACCTTGACCTGTTTTCACAAACGTAATGTCAAAAACTGAGAGTAAAATTACATCTGTGCAAAGTGCAGCGTCAGCCATGGTTACTGTTAAAGTCCCCGTGCAGTCCAGAATTAATAAGGAAGAGGACAACATTGCAACACATACGTTTTTTAATTCTTCTGTGGGAATACGCTAAACGCTTACAGCTAAAGATTAATTTGTGCTGTAATGGGCCGATATGGAGCTTATGTTGTTTGGCTGCCAACCGTCAGATGTGAGATGATTGAGGTTCACACCATCACTTAGATGTGCCAAGACAGATGGTTCAAAGCAATTCAAGGTTTGAAATGTACATTGCATGCAAAAACATAATTTGAATTTACAGCTAATTTGCTTTGATAATGTGTCTTCTTCTCAAAACGGTGAACAGAGAAAAAAGAAGACAAAAACACAAGATCATGTCTGAATAGAAGATTTCAGCAAACACATTTTGCTTCACATGGAAGGGGTGGAGAGGTGATGGGATGGAAGGGTGTTAATTCTTATTACACTTGCAGAAGTTTAAATATTTGTGCTCAACTTATCAAAGCAATGGGGAGTGAGGAAAAGAGCTGAAGGAGAAAGTGCAGGCATGGTGGAGAAGAGGGTCTGGAGTAAAGGGACAGGTTTACAATTTGGTAGTGAAACCAGCCCTTCTCTATGACTTGGAGACATTGGCACTGATCATGAGACAGAACGCAGAGTTGAAGGTAAAAGAGCTGAGGATGATAAGATTTTCTTTGGGAATAATGAGGATGAATAACTTTAAAATGAACACGTCACAGGAACAGCCAAGGTTAGGTGACTTTGAGACAACCTAAGACGGGCTTGAGAGTGATGGTTTGGACATGTAAAGAAGAGGGATAGTGAGTACATTGGTAGAAAGATGTTGAAGATGGAGCTACTAGGCAGAAGAAAAAGGGGAAGACCAAAGAAGAAATGTAATATATTACCTTAAAGCAACATGAGTCAAGTGTGTGTGACCTGTCAATGTGGTGACTGCGGTGACTTTGGTTAAGTGTGCTAGCAGCCAGCTGCTCATTTATACTGGGGCTACCCGAGTACCGTGAAAATGGAATCCACTAGATGGAAGCACCAGTTGAAACCGATAATTACAGCTGCATTTGGGGCTATTGAAAGATACGAAAATGTCCGGCTTTTAACGCAACACTTAAGAACTGCCACTGATTTTGAAGGCACTGATTTGGCATGAGGGCAAGGACAAAATGGGGAAGAACGATGACGTACTGAACCTCACAAGAAATTCCAGACTATGTTGCCATCAATTCGGCATGGAACGGGTCAACACTGACGGCGACACAAGTGGTGCATCCTGTCTACTTTGCCTGGAATAACTGGAGGAAGCCACTAGCACAGAAAGGCACAGGTCTGCCACACCCCAGAAGAGTGTGAGCTGTGCCCGTTGCATGTCATGGCAACATTCACAGCCACCAGTGAATGAGAGAACAATATTGTATTTTATTGTAATTTCCACATTTTAGTGATGGGATAAATATTAAAGCATGTTGACAACAGTTCCGCTTTTTGCTAAATAAATAATACTGAAAGTGAAATCTTGATGTCCACCTACTGAACAAATATCCACTTTATATCTGCACATTTGGGTGTAGCTCTGCTTATTCTGTTTGTTCTGTTTTATCATATTGGAAATATATGGTTATAGGGAAACATCTAGATAACTAATATCATACTAGCATGCTTAAATATAAAATTCCAGGAAATTTGTGAAAGATATTATGTATAAAAGTATATATACTTTTGAAAAGACTATTTTAAAGGTCTTCTCTCTCAAAGCCATGTTCCACTTCAGTAGTAGTAGACTAGGCCATTTGAATTTATTCCTTCCTATGTTTAGAAGATTTTCACCATCATACATCATTCATTGTCTGCAAGTTGACAGCATTTTCTGATTCATGAAATGATAAAAAAGGTGGCTTCCAAAATATCAGTAAAAACAAAGCTTTGACTCTAATTTGGCAAGAATGAAGAATTTTTAACCTGACTTTATCCAGTGTTCCCATGTCTGATCACGAACTGTATGCAAAGCAGCTGATATATTTTAATTGGCAATAGTTATTTGCATAATTTGAGATAATGCATGGCTAAACCTTTCATACAGAGAACCAAAATAATTGTTGAATTTGGTAATTGGGTGGGATTCATAGACATAAATAAACAACTTTTCAGCACTCACCTGCAGTTCTCCCATTAGCATTAAGCACTATAGCAGTTTTTCAGTCCATTTTTATTTGCTAAATTCCCAGCAGCTCTTTCGACCTCTGCATAAAGCCTGCAACAGCAAAAACTAACTGCTTGTGCATTTATATGACTGACATTTCAGATAAAACTATTTAATAGCTTACCAGGAGCTCTTCAGTAGTTTCATATATTTTCCACCACGCCATTTTTATTTCCTCATTTTGGTCCAAGCTGTCTGCATTTGTACACTGAGTGTTTTCTGCTTATTCATGCGTTCTAGGAATATGTTTGTAGAGTTTATCTGAATGCCTCATTCACCCACATTAAGTGCTCATATTAAATGGTGCAATATATCATCCAGTTAAGGCCAGTTATCAGTAGACATAAAGAAAGCTTAAAGAGAAAAAACCCACATTATACTCATAAACACAATGTAGCCATCGCAGGTGGTTGCATTTAGGGAAATTTGCTCTTATTTGTTGAGTAAATGGCAGAATAAGAATTTATATGTGACATTTGGGAGAAGTTGTGGAGGAGGACAGGATTGGACAAAGAGGTACTTAAGCTTGAAGACGCATTATAGAGCATATAAATGGTAAAGTTCTGTAACACTGTTAATACCTTGCAATAAATGAAGTGATTTAGAAGAAAACCCCCCCCTCTCTACTGACTAACCTGATTTATTTAACTTACAGATTTTAGTGTAATCACCCTCTTGGTTGCTCAAATGGTTTTCATTCATTCTGATTTCTTTTTCAAACTGGGGCATTGTTGTATTTTATGGTTATATTTGCTTAATCTTTAAAGATTTTGTCAGTATGTCTTCACCCTAAGAGTAGGAAAAGCATTGGCTTCACTCACATCAACCTTGATCATTGGAGGCAAGGAATTTTAAATTTCCCTGAGGGAGTCATCCCAATAGGATCAATACAGTCTAGTCTAAGTCTAAGTCGTCTTCTTCAGATCAACTAAAGATGTGCAGTACTTTATTTTGAAGCTGCAATGTCACAGAACATTCAACATCACTGTGCTTTCTTTAGCAGCTGGTCAAAAAGACTGTTTGTTTTTCTGTTCTGTCACAGCAAACTCACTGTTTAGTCTCTATTCCCTCACAAAAAGCCCAGCTCACTCTGCTCTGTGGATGCTTCTGTGTTTAGCCTGATTTATGATTATTTTGGTCTGTGTGAGAGGATAGGAATTATTAAGCGGAGCACTTTATGTTTTGGACAAGTCCTGCAGGAACATGAGAATACTGATTAACACATAGATGGGTGCTTGTTTAATCCTCCCAGCCGAACCCTCTCAAAATTCCTCCTGTATCCTCCTGAGTCGTGCACACTGCATGTCACAAAGGAGGTATTTTTTTCTCTCTGTCTGCAGGATGCTCTCAGTTCTTACCTCTCAGTCTTTAGTCTCCTGCTGAGATAAAACTGCTTCTGACATATCAGACATCCATGCAGCACCTGGAGGCCTTTTTCAGCCTCCCTTAATGACATCCACACTGACCTTACTAAACCACTAACAGCTGCCCCGTATTTGAGTTCATTTATTCCATCCAGAACTTTACCAAATAGGGCAGTGGCACGGCATTGCAGTGTTTATTCTTCATCAGTCAATACTATTTAATCCCTTAAATGATGCTTTCTCTCATGAACCTCAAAATAACTCTTCCTCCTCCCCAGTGAAACCACAGGCCCATTACTCTTTATTAGCTCTTATGGTCTTTAATGTGGCCATCCATTAGAAGTGTGGCAACAAGCATCCCCATCTGGTCCCTTAGTAGACTGCCAACATGTGCACACACGCATACATAAATATATACTGAGCCTTAATCAAAAACATTTATGCTGCATTGAATTCAGCTAACGTCAGATATAAAGAAAACTATCCTGCACAGTTTCTGTGTTAAGATTTTCGAACTTCTCCTGGTTGCTGCATTTACAGACTCCACAGACCTCTATCTGCCTGAATGATTTCTTCTCCATAGAGGCTGACATGAAGTAATGCCATACTGTGCCATGTATTGATTCTTCTTCCAGTCCCTGTTTTTGTTGATTTTTTTTGTTTTTTTATTTTTTTTTATGGCCCAGAAGCATAAATCATTTCCAAATGATCCTTGAAGGAAATATCGTATTTATTATTCTTGATCCATGGTCACAAATTCAATAGCCCTTATTAATTGAACATGGATGGTGAGAAATATGATGTGGATAATTCAATGGGACTGGAGAGCTTTTTCCCATCCCTCATATGAAAGGCTTCCTGTTTGGCATTCATGGCAAAGTGCAAGACTTATTCAGGGTCTCAAGGAGGGTCGCAGAGTGTAATTGTAGACCTCGACAAAAAGCAGCTCTCTGTCATCTTTTCATTGTGAATTTATTCTTTCTGTTCTCAGAATAGTACATTGGAAAAACAGAATTAGAAAACCCCCTTGTATTTGTTTCTTTTGTGAGACCATTAAAAACCCATCTTCTAAACAAATTCAGATATGACACCAGTCATATATGTATTTTACTTTAGAAAGCTACACTGCTTGTTCATTGTTGCTCATGTCCACTCTTTGAGCTTTCTGACCTTTTTCCTTCTATCTCTTCAGTTTTGAAATGTGTGATGAA
Organism: Hirundichthys speculiger; assembly: GCA_018398805.1. Classification (NCBI taxonomy): domain Eukaryota; kingdom Metazoa; phylum Chordata; class Actinopteri; order Beloniformes; family Exocoetidae; genus Hirundichthys; species Hirundichthys speculiger. The sequence continues at coordinate 3,963,506 of JAGFBZ010000287.1, read as the reverse complement.
GCACAAAGATCTGTGACTAAACTATCCCTACGTTCTCTACTGTCCTACTGCCTCACCCCCCCCCCCCACCCCCCTCACATCCCTTATGGTTACTACCAGTGCATGAAACAGCAACTTGGCCACCTTTGTTGTAAATCTTCATTTAAGCCACATTCATACTTCTTAATTTTCAGCTAGATTTGCGAACTCACTGATGAAGAACCCTTGATCAGAGGCAAACTAGCAAGCGATCAGTGCTCAGTAGTCAAGTGTGAACAAGTCAAAGATGCAACAAAGGTGCTCACCAACACATCGCTAAAATATCTCATTCAGCAAAGGGATCTAATATGCTAAATACGGTATCTGGAGCTGTCAGCAGCTCTACATCCCAGATATGGCCAGTGGGACTGCAAAGCCTGGCTGAGATCACTGTGAAGAAGGGGAAATTGAAAAGCAAAGTGGAGAGGCTCTTATTATATCTCTGTATTATTTCAATATCTTTGTATTATTTCAATAAAGATACAGATAAAAAGGGGTTAGGTGGATGGTTGCTATACTACATCTAACAAAGACACGACAGCAAAGGAGAAGCTAAAAAACATGACGAGAAAAGTTGGGACAAAATAAAAAAAAACAGCTAGCACTGTTTTCTTTCCTTGATCCAATGTCAAATAACTCTTGTTCAGCACGTTGTTTTGCGCAATGACAATTTTGTCGGAGTCCTCTCTGTGACCGAGACGTTGTCCGATCATATATTTTGAGACACCGCAACAACTTCAAGAGTCTGGTTCTGAACTCATCCTCAGTTTGTATGAAGGCCTCTGTTTGTACTGCCAGCTCTGATCCAGCTCTATATATACTGGTTCTAATCCCCCGTAGTAGTATGAAAGAAGCTGTGCTGTTTGTTTGTCGCACTGATCAGGGATCTGCCTCGCTCTAACACACCTCCTTCACAGCTGTGTCTGACAGGAAGAAAGAGGAAAGGCTAAGGTGACTGGATATACATGAGTGGCATCAGACATTTTGTAGTGGCTGCCAAAGTAATTGGAACTAAAGTATTTTATAGGTCTATTACATTCTGCGTGCTTGTACTATGTACTGCCTCCAAAAGTGGATTAAACAGGAAAAAAATGACCACTGTGACAGAGATCCATTTCTCCTGAGTGACTCATAGATTGTCTTCTGCTGAGCTGTGTTGGGTCATAACCAACCTCAGCTTGTTATGTCTCAGGTTGATGTCATCAATCAAATTTAGATGACTGCAACTACCCTTGAAATGTACGTAAATAAGATGTGAAATCTGTAACTGAAATCTGTCTGTTGCAGCTTGACAGTATGGCCTCATGGAGCTGTTATATGTGCTAATTGTCATTTTGAATCTTACATTGCTGTAGTAACACAAACGCAAAAGACAAGATGAGGGCAGGGAAAGCTATTAGCTTTGCAATTGTAAGCAGCCAGTCCAGAAGCAGCAGGAAAACCAAAATGTCAACCTCAGTTTGGCAGGAGATGAAAGTTGAGAAGTCAGAGGCTCACCAAAGGCATTAGGAGGAATGTCACATGATCTCATGACATCGCATCCACTTTGTAGATATTTCGATCAGGATGAAAACAGTTTGATGAAAAGACCAATATTGATATTTTCAAAGGGATCCATCCCCTGAGCTGTCAGTGTGGTTTGACCCATAGAGCTGTTCTAATTCCCATTCGCCAATAATAAATGACATTTGTGTTTTGCAAGTGATGCAGTAGTCCACTTCAGTTGAATTTCCATATAGAGTAAGAAAATAGGATATGGAGAAAGCGATGCAGACATTGCTCATCATAATGTTGGCTCTGCTTGTACACTTCAGTGCCAGAAAATAGGGAAATTTAATTATATATGATGTGGATTATAAAGGGGATGCTGAAATAGACATTTTCTGAGTTGAATTATCATTTGTCTTTGCATTTCTCTGCCAACATAAAGTTATGTGTATCACGGATATCTACCACCCATAGAAGTGTGATTTATTACATTTTATTGATTAAATTAAAGCTCTGGCTCAACAGTGATGTGGTAGTACGCATCGTTGCCTCACAACAAAATGTTTTGCTGATTCAAATCCTAGATGGTGGTTTTCTTTTTTAAAGTCCAGTTACCTTGACCTTGACAACACGAAGAAAGCCCACATTTTGTGAAATAGTCTCGAAAGGACTAACTATTGAATCACATACATCAGGGGATGATCTTTTTCTGGTTTACCAGCTGACAAATCCCACCCACTCAGAAAACCACATTTTCCTCTGTTTTGTTTCTATTTCATGTTTATTCCATCACATCAGATTAGGTGACATGATGGTAACGACAGCAAACTGCAGTTACTGTGTGAAACCCAAACCATTGGCTCTGACAGCACCATTTCCATCACAGTTTTTCAGGTTTTTTTTTTTTTTCCTAACTGATGGAAACTTTTATATTACAGCCTCATGTTATTGCAGGCACGGCATTTTTATTTATTTATATATTTTTTTATTCCACTGAAGGTCTATTTCCATCTGTGAATTTCATAAACCACTAATCATATTTATTCTTTTCAGCTTTTTTGTTGGAAAATCTTGCTTCAGTAAGAACTAAGATTGTCTGACTTAATCAGAGAGATGGGACCTGCAGATAAAAGGTTTTTGAATGCTTACGTTGCACCTAGATTTTTTATTTTGTTTTCTAGCTTTGTTCTTTTTTTTTTTTGTTGTTGGTGCAGCTTTTCAAAAAAAAAAAATGTTTTATAGTCACTTGATCCTGTCAACATCAGCACAGTAAATTAGTGTAAAAGTGCATGTGAACACTCCTGTGGATCTTATATCACCCAGAAGGTCTAATATATTATCTAATGTAGATACGATCCAGTTAGCCAATTTATTTAGCCCGCAGTAATAATTGTGCTTTAAAAGACTATAAATTAAGGATCTAATCATGTTGCAGCCCAATAATTTAGTTTCCCTATCTCCATTACTATAATTTCACTGGGCATTATAAATAGAAGTTTTTCAATCAGGCTGAGTAAAAGACACCTGTATATTACAGTTGATAATACCTGGGAAGCAGTGTCTGTGTCTGCCAAATACATTGCTTCAAGTCTAGTCTCGCTAGATTTGATAGCAGGTACAAAGTTGGTGGCAATGTCAGGGAAAAGAACAGATATTCTCGAATAGTTATTTTATTTAATTGGGGTGCCGTGAGCAATATTCTCGGGGGGGGGGGGGGGGGGGGGGGGTGGCTGCAGATGGAGTTGCACCCCTACTGCCTGGAAAAAAAACACAGAACTGCTGGCGTTTGAAAAGTAGGTTAGTAGTGTGTTTTACAATTTCTTTGCCAAGAACAACGGAGCAGCAGATTCATCTGGAAATAGCTTTTTTTAAAGATGTTTTATTAAATGTAATCCGTGACACAGACTTGTTGATTCTGATTATTTTAGAAATAGCTAGGCTTTATGTTGACTTGAGATAGGATTATTTTCCAGTTGATGAATTATGTGTCATTTCTCAGGCCATAGACATAAACAAGGTTTGCATGCTTATGCTAACTAGGTAAATTGGCTTTAAGTTGTGTGTATGCAGAAAGTGAAATACACTGCAAATACTGCCTGCATTACACATTATTAAAGTCTCCTTATTTGACTCTCTTAGTTAGAAATAAAGCAAGAGTGAAATAAAATGTGATGTGCGATGTAAGTTCATTGCTGGTTTTGAGTGTAAACTTTAGTTATCACATATGCTTTATATAGTTCTTGAATAAGACTTTGGAACCGACATACCAAGACCCTAATTTGTATCGAAATTTCCATTTTATCTTCCATTTCTTCTCTCCACTTGAGTAACTCCTTATTTTATGAAGGTAAGATTGGACTCTTAGATCGTGCATTGTCTTTGTTTTATGCCACGGATATCCTCAGTGGTTTGAGAAATTTTTTCTTTCCTTCTCTCCTTTCTTCCTGAGAAGTAAAAAGTCACCTGGTTGATATTGTGCTGCTGACCCTGTCTTGATGCTGGAATGGCTCGGACTTGTGGGGGTTTGGCCGTGGCACATCTGGGGAGAGTCTTGTGGGGTCTGGCACAGGGATGTTGGCAGGACGTCCCTTTGGTCTTGTGGGTTTTGGGACCTGTTGGGTCAGGTTTGTTCCAACACATGCGCTTGATGGAACTGGGATCTGGAGAGTTCAGAGATGGTTTTTGCCACATTCCTGGAGCCATTCCTGTGCAGGTTTTGGGATGAAAAGGCACTTTAGTTATTTTATTTTACATACAGGGATATCATGTACTAGTCTGCAAAATAAAAAACGTAGGGCTGTCAGTCATTTAAATGTTTTAATCACGATTAATCGAAAGATTTTCATAGTTAACTCATGATTAATCGCATATTAATCACATTTTTTTAAATGTTCTGTTCATCCATCCATCCATCATCTATATCCATTTTGTCCTGTACAGGGTCACGGGGATCTGCTTTTTTTTTTTTTAAGCCTTTAGTTTGAAAACCGGAAGTCCACCAATGCTGCTGTACTTTTTGGGGGCCTAATTCATCAGCTTCTGAGTGTATTTTTTCAGAGCTGCTGCTTGACTGCAGTAATTTGCTGACGGTCCCTAAGCTCCACGGCAGCAGCAAAGTACAAGGAAGAGATCATCACTGACGATGACATGAGCGGTGATCCTGTCTACTTTGTCTGAGCTAACTGGAGGAGGCCATAGCACAGAAAGGCACAGGCACACGCCATCATACCAACCATCATACCACCCCAGAAGGAGATTGGTTCTGCGTGCTTTGGGAGGCCCGCAAGCCTGAGAACACCATCCCAACTGTGAAGAGCAGGGCTGGCAGCATCATGTTGTGGGGATATTTTGCTGCAGGAGGAACTAGTGCACTTCACAAAATAGATGGTATAATGAGGAAAGAAGAGTATGTAGAAACACCAGTTATGTCAGGAGGAATGAGTAAACGTTCCAGCAAACGGTTGGGAGAATCTTGTGGAGTCGTACAGTTTAAAGGGAATGCTACCAAATACTGATCAAATGTATGCAAACTTCTGTTATAAAAAAAATCTGGATGTTTCTCTCATTATTTTGGCATTTAGCAAACAGAACTAATCTATAGGAAGGCGGTGCATGTCAAGAATCAACACAAAGCTCATGCTTGTTCAGACAAAAAAACAAACCAAAAAAATTGTTTGGCTCTTTAGGAGTGTTTTCTGCTGAAAGGTCAAGACTTAAATTGAAAAGCACATAACTGATTCATCAAGTTGGTCAACGTATGCACATGCTTTAAAGTTTGGACATCACCGGCACACTTTGCATCCCTGTGTGGAACAGCAACACTGAAGTCAAGAGTAGCACCATGAATCACAAGTTCCTGACTGAGGTGTAACCTGTTTGGACATTGATTTACACGAATGACCAGTGGAAAGAAATACTTCTCCTACAGTGAAGATAGGATTGTGCTGAGGGAATATAATTAAGTAGCAGACTGATCTTGAGAAGAAGGTCAACGATCACTCTTATTGTGATTAAAGCTGTCTTCATTTCTTGCCTTTGTTGACGGGCTGTGATAACTGACAGACGATGTTAACAAAGCACCCCCCCCCCCACACACACACACACAATCTGCTTTCTGTCCTTGTTTAGGCTTTCTCAAATATAATTACATCATACAGCCACTTATGTGTCGCTGCACCCTCAAGTAATTTTATTCATTATTGCTTAAAAAACATTAAGTGGAGCGAATCATATTTTATAAATAGCATGGAAATACATGTCACACCATCTCAGACAGAGCACTGATAAACAGTGTAAAACTCAGGAATTAAGTAAAATCAATGAATGTTTTTTCTTTAGGGATTTATTTTTAATTTATATATTTTTATATTTATTTACATTTCAAGTTAATTTCCCTGAACATGTCCATAGGTCTATTTTCAGAACTCTTCTGTACTTTCTTTTTCTTTCCTGAAGTACTTTTTTTTTTAAACTATTAAAACTGATTAGTTTGGCAAATATACTGCTGTGCTCTCTTACAGCTCAATGAGCAAAATGTCCCGGCAGATTTTTTCTTTCTTCCTTTTTTTCCTAAGCTGGAAAAATCCACTTCTAATAGTGACCACAGAGCATGTGTAGCAATAGCTTTTTTCACTGTTCCAAACTGGGGTCACTTACTTTAAACTTCTCGTTCTAGCACACATGGCTGTAGGCTGTAGGTTGTAAAACATGATACTTTGGTGAGCCTTTCCTAACTCATCTTTTCTCTTCTGTTTTTTAGTAGCCGACTCTCGAGTCTTGGGGGGTTTGCAGAGATATTCCTCCATCCCCACATACCTGCCTGTCAACTATCAGCTGCTAAATGCCGACTTAGCATTTTACCTGAAGGAGGCCAACCAGGACTTCATGAGAAACTCCAGCCTGATGTCACGGACTGAGCCCTTCTTCATCTACCAGGCCAGAAGTTTGCCCTCAGTGAACGCTAGCTATGGGCCTCTCTCTGTAGAGCAGCCTGTCCCCGCAGAACTACTGCAGAGCCCTGGGACCTTTCCAGCATCTTCGGTTTTTACCTTCAACTGGAAGGTGCAGACTTTTATCATGAACACCCGGATTCCTCTGACCAAGCCCAAAGTCCAGGTGCTGTTTTATGTGGCAGGCAGGACTGGGATGACTACAGTACCATCGACAAGTTGCCCTGCGTGCACATGTTTGCCTTCCATGAAACCCAGGAGGTACGTGGCACTTGCCAGCTGAAAGGGGAGCTGGGGCTGTGTGTGGCAGAGCTGGAACCGCTGGCCAGCTGGTTTGGGCCACCCAGCATCGTGCCAGGACGGCAGAGGAACCTGGAGGTGTCTGAAGGCACCCCGGTGGAGCTCTACTACATGCTGCAGTCCATAGAAGCAGGAGAGTGCCACTCAGAGGAGTCAAGAAAGGACAGCTTCATCCGCTCAAGTCAGGAAGGGCTGTTTGGTTCTTATACTGCCACGCCGCTGAGGAGGGTCGGTGGTGTGAGGCTCTACCAGAACCCCACCGAGCCCCCTCTAGCTGAACACAGGCTGGATAATAACTTCATGGTGATGGTGCCGGCTACACCCATGAGGCAGAGGGAAACCGTGTCTGCTTTCATCGCTGTGTCCCCCTACTCCAATGTGGAAATGTTTACTCTCAGGTAAGAATGCTTTTCCCCGTCTTTTTATTTTTAGTTATGCATCACATTTCATAGACAGTGGGATTCTGCAGTGAGTGCAGAAAAAGCAGGAGCACTGCAATACATGTTCCTCCATCTTCTGCTGCCCTGCCTGATTTTAACTGGTTAAACACCTGCTGTCATTAATCACCTATAACATTTAATTTGCTCTTATTGGCTTTCTTTTTCTTTTGTGAAGTCCAACAATTAAATAAGTTTGAAATAATGATTTGATCAGTTAGAAACACTGGCTGTTAACCAAGGCTCTGCTGTTGCAGTGGGTGGATCAAAACATTATTGATTGTAAAGTGGACTCACAGCATAAAATTACAGCGCTGGCCAGTGGAAAGCATACTGTTACGTGTGTTGTTGGTCTAAATTGAAATTCAGAATGAACAGCTGGAAAAAGGTAGAGGTTTCTTAATTAAGACATGTTGGAAAAGTTGAAATGAGAATAAGCCCTGGAAGCACAAGTGGTTGATGTTTGTGGTAAATTAATTAATCAGCTACTTCAGTGTCTTTTTCTAAGAAATAATCGGAAAATCTACCATTTTATATAGGATTTTGATTTGAGTGGAAGCATTTTTGAACAAACAAATTGGACGTTATCAGTTTTAGATTTTATTTGAACCTCTTGAGCAATTTACAAACGTATGCTATATAAAAGTTTCGTTTAAGCATTACTGTAACTCACCTAATTCATCACCCTTTGTTCCCTCAACATTAAACAGATCACAGCTCCAGCCAGGTCAGCATGCATGTCTTCCGTTTACTGATCCTCAGGAAGATCACGGTTCTCAAAAAGAAATCTCTCTGAAATAGCTAAAAGATGGTGGAGCTGCTAATACTTTTCACAGTGAACATTAACATGCAGTGCACATGACGATGTCATTATTTCAAATGCCTGTCCATTAGTGTAATGGCTGAAGATGATTTTAATCACACTGCTTCAGAATATTTATTAACCATCTGAGATACTCAGATTAGGGGCCAAACTAGTTTATCAACCTGTGTAAAAAGGAGAGCAAGCAGAATAAATGTTTTTTTTTTTTTTTTTGTAAATATAAAAGAAACAGGAACAAATTTGAAAATGCATGTTAATGTTCAAAAAAACTGTTCCACCTTTTTTTCAATTTTTGACTTATTAGCGATTATGTTCTAAGCTGACAAAACTGATGCACAAAAGCCGTGTTTAAAGCTGTGCTCTGGAACCATGGTAAACAAGTTTTTCAGTCACTGTTTAGTTTCAACAAGCCAAACAAATTCTCAAGGCTCGTCCTTTGCGCGTTTCATTTAATCACTGAGTAGTTGTCAGGAAGTGATAAGCCACTGGAAATTTTTTGCTTTTCCCAAACAGGCGTGATTTGTTTCATCAGAAAAAAATGAGCAAGCCGGGCTGGCCACTGAGGCAATGCCTGTGGTCTTTTTATTTGGCAGCGTGGCACATGGCAGGCATCGGTTGGCCATCTGAGAGTGATAGATATGGAAAGGCCTCTGTGTGGTCCTAGGTGATAAGGCTGTCCCTCATACATGCATTTGTTAGGTCGCTTAATCACCAGAGTGAGAAGACTTTGATGTCTATATTCACAACAACATTATCGTCTGCGTACTGCACACGGCTGCTTCAGCATTGTTTGCTGTATCTGTGAATGCAGGATGAGCTCATGATCCTGTGAAATTTGTCACACACAACTGACACTACTTTAGTTTCTATTGTTAAGTAGATCCGAGGTTTTTAACACCAAAACCCGAGGCCTAATCCTTCATATTTATTTATTTATTTTATTTTTTTTGTTAAATACATTATTCATCGTGATCATGGTTGAACAATATGCAAATTCATAAAATCCACTTCTTTCTTTATCCACTCAGATGAATAAAGGGTACATTTAGAAGAAAGTTTAAATGACAGCCTAGCCAAATTCTGTTTTACCTGCTCCATTATGCTGAAAAGCCCACGCTGCGATGGATATTAATGAAAGGTGATTTCTCCCACTTTTGATAGCCAGTCATCCGCCTAATTTATTGCTTTGTGGATGCTCAGCAGGGTGTTTCTTCCTGGGGTTTTTCTGTGTTGACATTCTACTTTTAATTTGATAGTTTCTGATTTGACCTCCACTTCGTTAATAGCTTCTGTCACTCAGGAACTGGAAAGTGTAGCTTATTTTTATTGCAGATCAAGTTTCTCCAATGTAACAAGATTTTTTTTTTTTTTTTTTTGTGGGTTGCTTCAAATTTTGCTACATTTAGCCACTATCTGAGTCATCCTTACAGACGAATATGTTTCTGTTTTCGTCTTCTCCTCTCCTGTTGATAATCCATCACCCACTGGAGGTAAAAATGGGGAGGTTTAAATGTGACTTGGATGAGAAAACAGCCTGAATTGTTATATAAAAAGATTATTGTATTCACCATTTTGCATGTATCGTCACAGTGTTCTGCATGAGTAAGGTGGAGGGATCCAGTCAAGAGGGCACTAATGCGGAGATATTCCCCCGGTAGTGTTACATATCGTGGATTAGAGGCTCATTCTTCAAATACTCATAAGAGGATCTTATGAAGTCATAGTCAGTATGCAGCTCTGTCAGTTGGACATGTCTTGTACTTTAAGTTTGGTTCTACTGATTTAGACCTTTGCGCTCTCACACAGAGCTCTTCTGGGTATTATAAAGGTTTGCTGTGGTAATACATGTGTAAACACTAAAGTGACAACCAGGCTGTTTGCTCAGGCCACAAATGGAGTCATTTCATGTCATTTAAAAAATAAAATCTTGGCCGCCCCGATGGCGCAGTGGTTAGGGCAGGCGGCCATATACAGAGGCTACAGTCCTCGTGCGGCTGGTCCTGAGTTCGATTCCCGGCTCGGCGACTCTTTCCCGCGTGTCTTCCCCATTCTCTCTGCCCCCCTTCCTGTCTCTCAACTTTCAATAAAGGCCACTAGAGCCAAAAAAATCTTTAAAAAAAAAATAAATAAAATCTTAACCATTATTAACGTTCATGGTATGGTGACAAAAATAATTTGCTAAAATAACAAGCTTTAAAATGTCCAGTGTGCAAGGACATCGTCAGAGAATAAATGAACAAAACTGCTTTTTGATCACTGTAAAAACCTTTCCTGTATTCTTAATTTTACTTGTCACTCTGGAAGAGATGAAACTTACATCAAATTCTAATGGAAGACTATGCTACTCTCTCTCATATCCTAAAAAATTATTACACACGGGCAGACTTTACCTACTTGCAAGGGAGTCAAGTGAAGGAAGACATGGGAAAGGCTCATAGGCCCGTAAGGCCATTAAATTTAATATTCAAGTAATACAGAAGCTGAAGTCATTATCATAATGTTTTCTGGTGTCACTGTTCAAGCAATATAGATTATGTTGCTGATAATTCATTACTATCCCTTTGTGTTATACAGTTCATATGCAAATTAAATGCAATGAAAAGGAGTGATTTTACAGGATACTTAAGTTTTAAGCAGTTAAAGACCCCCACCCCCCCCTGCATATAGACACAGAATACAGTAAAAACTTAAAAGAAAAATCCTCTACTTCCTATCTTGGTGCAGCATGAGTCATTTCATGGTGAAGGCCATTATATGTGCGCCGTTCTCCCTGGCTGTATGCTCAGCCATTATTTTAACAACAGATTAGTCAGATCAAGCAACATATTTCAACATATTTCATAAGAGCTTAGCTTCTTATGAGCATTGTGTATTTCTCAATTCTTGGTATTGCAGATTACACAAAGTTCAGCCATACTCTACTCTCCTCTCCTTCTTTGCCGCAGTCTTCAGTGCAACGCAACTGGAGCCTTCTTTTCCCATCTCAGCCCAGAAGGAGTCACTTGAAACATTCACTCGAGGCAATTTATTAGATTTTAAGTACGTTTCTCTGAAAGTGTTATATACGTTTATTTTTTTTCACAAATGCAGAAGTATCCCCCTTTATCTATAAGACTTTGAAGTATCCAACCAAGGTAGTTTCCTTTGAAAAACTGAAAAACCTTTCCCATCTCTCTCTCTCCACATTTCTTTCCGATTCCCATCATTGCACATATCAGAACTGCACCAAATGGACACATTTCACTACAGTATAGACACACTATGTCAGGTCCATCCATCCATCCAGCCATACTTATTCCTCTGTAGGGTCACAGGGGTCTGCTGGAGCTTATCCCATTTCACTTTGGGAAAAAAGCAGGGGCACACCCAGGTCCCCAGTCTATCACAGAGCCTTTCGTTAACGATGCTGTCATAAATCTTTCAAGGAGGATGAAACCTATGTTAATATATTATGATATGGAAAACCTCTTAAAGCCTTTGATGGAGACAAAGTATCATTATGGAAATAGGAAATCCACTGTTATTTTAAAAGTAAGTCTACCTGGAGCATCTGCAAGCATCAGTTTAATTTTTAGACAACAACTGAAAACAGGATTAACATCAAGGCAGCTGTGAGGGTCTGGGTTCTAATCTCTGCTGGATCAGGACTGGTTGCAAAGCTGCAAAATGTATTGTCATTTCTGTGCTGCAGTTATTGCTAATTGCTGTGGTTGAATCTTTAGCTTTTTCTCTGTCTGTGTGGTAAAAGATTTTTGAATGCGTTTCTCATGTTGGCTCAAGCATAATGATCCCAAAAGTCATTTGCAATGACGAAAATGTCAAGGCTGGTAATTCATCCAGGAGTGCAATATATTCAGTTTTTTTGACACATCGTGAAGAAAAGTATAATGGTAGAGTAGTGCTGGGCAATATGACGATACATATCGTGGGGACAATATAAAAGTGTATATCGTGCCATTTCTCTTATATCGTTTCTATCGTTTCTAACCTAATTTTATTAATTATTACAGCAAATATGTAATTAAATAACCTGCAATGATACATTTGATAGAATCATATCTACTTCTACAAAGTAGCCTTTTATGTTTGCACTTTTATTCATGGTTAATGCCTTAAACAGAGTTCTCTTCAACCCTGATGTTTACTTTAGACACTTTATATTGGTTTGCAAACTTTGCACTACAAGGTTACAGATTTCAGAAGGTTGAAAATAATTTGTTTAATTTTTATAGCTGAACTTCAGTGCAAAAATGTGTCTTTCCTCTCAGAAACTGTTGTGCACTTTAAAAAAAATGTGAAAGCTACTGTACCTCTGTACCTACCTGTTTTTGCTGCACTAAAATGTATGTTTGTGACAGTTCAGCTAAATGTCCTTTCAAAATAAAGTTGAAAAGTAAGCAATTAAATTTTTGTCAAACTTTTCAGAGAATAACTGAAAACATACTTTATTATGGTATATCGTGATATATATATCATTATCGTGATATAAAATAGTCCATATCGTGATATATGATTTTTTCCATATCGCCCAGCACTATGGTAGAGTGTTTCCTTTAACTGCAAAAATATGACACTGATCCCCGACTCCTACCCCAACCATACGCACCAACTTGCTCACAAGCAAAATAGCATTTGTCTTCCTGGACTATTTGCAGCTGCTGAATAAACTGCGTTGCCGTTTGTAGAGGCAGCGACTCAAACCACAGCCCTTGGGCTGCCCCAGTAGCCCAGTGGTCCGGGCAGGCGGCCCATGTCCAAGAGGCTACAGTCCTCCTGCAGCGGTCACGGCTCAGCTCGTGACCCTTTGCTGCATGTCTTCCCTGTTACTCTCTCTGTCCTCATTTCCTGTCTTTCTCTCTCTGTGAATAAAGGCCACAAGTGCCAGAAAAAATTCAACTTAAAATCCACAGCCCTGACTCTCACAGCTGCCTCAATGTTTATCCTGTTTTCAACTGCTGTCACAAAGGAGACAAGAAGAGCAAAAAATAAATTATGAAATTGAACCAAAGCACAAATTGTTCTCAAAGTTTTTTATTTGTTGCGTTTTTTAGATGGTGCACTGTGTGGTTCATTAAATGTGGGCCTAAACTCCATCAACCAAAAGACAAAATGATACATTTATATTACTCCACAGTTTCATTAACTTTTTGTGAGACAGAGTTTTTAGATCTATGGCAGGTGTGTACACTTGACCGAGCATGTGTGACTGTGGGCTATACTCGCTTCTCTGTTTCGCGCCACTTCGTCTCCTCTCTCCTCCTCCTCCTTCCTGTGACTTTGAAATTGATTGCAGCGCACCATCTTGAAGGATGTCTCAATTCCTAAAATACACCAGGAGGAGAGAAGAGGCTCGATGGAGCAGATATAAGTGAAGTTGCAAGAGAAATCTTTAAAAGACTATGGCACCTCTGACATTTAAAACAGGCATTAATCATTATATGACTTTGTAGTGTAGGTAAATATGTCTGTTAAAAGTACAGGATGTTCAAACTGAGAAATGAGATGATGGATGCTTGAATGTCTCAGCACATGAGTGTGCCAACCCGATAAATGCAGCTGGCCTTCCCTTCACTCTTCAGTAGGTTCAACCTCCTATGGAGAACAGTCAAACAAACAAGTGTTAGCAAACTGAGTTCCATAAAACTGTCTCCCTCATGGTTTGTAGGTGTATGTGTATCTGTGTGTACACTGGCCTATTTGAGTGTGTTTGCTCATGTGTACCAGGAGATGTGACCACATGCTCACACTAAAGTGCTACATTAGTTGCTGTGATTGAATCGAATTGCCTTTTCCTTTAAAAGCAATGCATCAGTAAACAAATTATCTAACATGACGCTTCATTGCACGTGCTGATAGACAACAGTGACTAATGAATGGAGGAAACACTTGTTTACTTGTTTTACAAAATGAGGACTCACAATCCAGACACTGAATCATGCCAGTGAGGTCACAACAGTCCAGCCATCTCCAGACAGGAAGACACCCTTGAAATAAGCTTTCTAAATAAAAGAAGAAATATCACTAAGGGCAACCAAAACTGCAAAAGCGTCCTCACAAAATTCAACACTATTGGCCTTATTTGCATGTGACCAGTATTAAAAAGGAAACTTCAATAATTTGTCATAATCTGGGAAGATGTATGTGATATTAATCTGGTGTGAATATGTACATCCCACCACACATAATGTACCATATTTCAGAAAACACAGAGATTCAGGGATCATTTAAATCTTGCATAAATTTACATCTCTGTAATCAGTTTGCATCGTTTCATCAAGCAAATTTATTTTAACTCTTAGTTCTCTTTACTCTCTTTGCATTGTTTTTTTTCCTCCAGGAAGCATAATTAATTATTGAATTACTAATCCTGTGTAATTAGAGTATATGACATCAAAATATAGATTCAAATATCCAAAGAAAGACTAGAATAAAAAAAAAAAAGTTTTATTGGGGAATTGTATTATTCAGCAATACTATTTACATGGCAACGGTTATTAATGGTCCAAGAAATGAGCATTTTCCATAAATATTCCACAAATATTTGAGTAATATTGTGTATATTGAGTAATATTAATAGTAATATTAGGATATTCAGTATCATCTGTCAAATATTCCTAGAAACACAGGGGCTAAATTGTACCAAGGAAACTGCTTTCTGTTGGCATCTAGACTTGCTACCATGATACAACTAATAACTGTTTCCTATGATTTAATCTCATGATGCTTGTTCTTGATGAATTGGTTCATCTTTAAAAGGTTAGATGCTCAGGGGAGAAAAAAAATCAAATCAAATCTTCCTCAATTTTAAGTTGACAAACAGCAGAAAAATAAAAAATAAATAAACAAAATGTGATAGAAAAGCAGGGAAAAAGGGAAGCAGCTCCTAAATGCTAGAGGTGCCAAAACCTTCCTGATTGTTTTTCTCATGTAGTCCCACTTTTATCAACTTGCTTAGAAAGTAGTTATTCGCTTTGCACACATGTTAACTCTGTACCAGAAATATTTGATTCAGGTTTATTTTCCTTTTTTTCTAAAATACATTTTATTTTTAAACATTTAGTCTCCCAAATCTACGTTCTGTGCGTCTAAATCAATATTAAAAGCAGATGAAAAGTGAGGTTATCATTTAACATGTGTGAACTTGAAGCTTTCAGCTCCTGACCACTTATGGCAGAACACAAAAGTCCCAGTAAAACCAATTCTTTGAAGAAATCAAATATTTAACTGCTCAGATTGAAAATCGGGAAAAACATTTATACTGTCTGAAGCTAAACTGATAAGACTGCCATATACGCACATCGAGTAATTGTGCCAGTAATTAGTCACATGCAGTTCATTACAGTGCAATCTGATTTGAAAACCGTCATCATGGACTATAAACAGGCAGTGAATCAGCAGTCACTGCAGGGCTTCTGCGGGGCGAGTAGGTGGTGAAAGAATCACAAAAATGCTGTATCATTTATTGGCAGACACTGAGGACATAAGCCATTTTACTAAAATAACTTTTTCACTTTAAAATGGGCCAAAGAACCACCACAGGATGAAGATGATTAAGACTGAACATATCTGGGGGTAGCTTCAAGCATGCATTAAATAATTCTTAGTCGATGTGAAGAATCTTTTTATAGTTTCTTTGTATGTTGTTTGTGAAAGATTTAGGCGATTAGACGAGACTGGAGCATTTCCAAAACAAACTGTTCTCTTTGCCGTTGAAGTGACACATACTCTCAACAGGAGAACGCGTTTGAACCCCCCTTGGATCCTTGATTTATTCCTGAAAAAAAAAAAAAAAAGGGATAAATAAATCAATACCTCTAATGTGAGTTTTGAAGAGCCATTTTGTTTTTCCTGCAGTAAAGAGTCTCTTCACGTTTTCAGTACGCACTCTTCTGGATGCTACAGTGTGTCAAACATTAACATGTCTTATGCTGAGCTTGCTCACTGAAATTTGCTCCATTACGTTTGTTACATTTTTATTAGCTTGTATGGAGTGTGCCTTGCCAGCAGTTGAATGAGGTTGTGTTAACAAACGCAGCTGCCAAGAGCTGGGTACTCAGAGAGGCAGCGGTGCTGTAATAGAGCGGTGCACTGTGGTGCAGAGCTCCCACATCCAGCTCCCTTTGTTCCCACACAGCTCTTTGGGGGGAGTCCCATCATCTGGCTGGGATCCCTCTGGCTTCTCCCTCTTTAACAATACTGTATTGTAGATTGAAGAATGGCTTTCACATAGACAGATACACAAAGTCTATAATATAGGCTTTTTTTTTAGACAAATCATGCTGGATGTATTTGGTGTCACCATAAAGTTCATAAAGAAACTTAAAGCATAAATAAATACACAACGATACCCCAAATCAGAAAAAGCTGGGACCAAATGACAAATGCAAGTAGAATGATATAAAACATTAAAAAAAAAAAAAAAAAAACATATAAACAGTATATATACTGTAAAAAAAATGACAAGTACTTTGATACATTTTCTGCTGTTTGTCATAGAATACTTCATTATGTTTACCAAGGACACTATTTTGAAACTATTACATTTTTCTTGAAACAACAGTACAATATAACATCTTTTGTGTTCCGGGATAAAAGTGACGGTTTATTTTGTAAAGCCATTTTACAGTGCTGCCAATAATAAAAACAAAATCCTCACAACATATCAGTCAAAATGACAAAAACACATAAAACAGAATCTTCAAAATCTCAGTCAGTCACAGGTCCATCACTTACCTCTTCTGTGCTTCCTCTTAATATGTTGGGCAATGCATTGTGGTGGTTGCATGTTTCTTGCAAATGGACAAACCCACTTTGTGTTGCACAAAACTAGTCCATGCAAACAGTTTGGAACCTCTTCCTTTTGTTCTCCTGCTTTGGTGGGCCCAGATTTTGCTGCTGATGGTTGCGCGTTTCTCACCAATGAGACAGAAGATGATGTTCAAAGAAGATGAGTGAAAAGTTCCATCATAGCTTTTTGCGGTTCTTCAAGGAATGGTCTCCTCTTGAAGTCTTTGACCTCCATTCAGCCTGGATTAATGTCCATCCACATCACATGGGCCGACACATCTATGATGCTGAAAAACATGACGCATAGCACAATGAGACTCTGCAGCCTATAAGCTGGATGCAGATTCACTCTTTGATCTATAGACACTGGACAAGATCAGCACATCAATGAAGGCTTTGCTGTCCATCCAGTCTTCCTCCTTCTAGGTGTTTCCGTAAACATTTCTCCTTCCCAAGTGCATCATGTTCATGACAATGGTTTGGATTTAGTCTGTGAGGAAGAGATGGAAACAGGTCTTTATTTCATCCACCCAGGATATAACATGCCATGCTAGGATACATCTTGGTAACATTTTCAGATAAAAGTTGTCCTTGTCTCAGGATGTTGTCCCTGGATAACACTGAGAAAAAAAATCCCTTAAAACAACCACCTCATCTGGGTTTTCATCCTCATTACTGGATTCATCCTCTGGATTATACTCTGTGTCCTCCTCAATCTCTAAAATGTTCTCCTCTAAAGTCTCCTCCCTGTCAACTACCTAAATTTCTGTCCTCAAAGTCATTACCATAGTCAAAGATGTAATCCAGTGTATGTTGTTTAGCCATCATGCTGCCACAGAATGCCCAGTGAACAAAACATCAAGAAAGCTTTATATCCTAGAGCTGGTAAAGAGTTGTATGCAACCATATTGCATTTTTATTTGAATGAACTGCCAACAAGGTGTGACTCCGATGGAGTAAAACCAAGAGAAAATCTCATCTTTCAGTCTCATGCAGATGCAAGAAGGCTTGAAGTTCATGAACTGGCCACTAGGGGCTAGCTCCAAAGTGAGTCAATCTCCATTGAAATTTACATATTTACAAGAAGCATAATCACTGCCTCGTTAAAAAAAAAATGGTTTTGGTCTCCATAGCTGGATTTGACATCCATGACAACTGTAGAGGTGGGGATTTATTTTTCGAATTTTCATTTTTTCAACACATCAGGTAGAATTGTATAAAGCTGTTAAATTAATGTAAAATTAGGGGTGTGGTCTATAGATTGACGGTGGGCATAGCCAATCGCTAGCTGTCATCACTTTTGCTTTTTAGCGCTCACCACTGTCTTGCCTACCGAGCATAGTTTCTGACCTGTGAATGAAAACCACTGTCCTTCATATTTTAAAGAGAAGATGATTGTTGAGTTGTTAATGATACTAACAGATCCCTATGACTGGCTGTGGGTTGTTGCTGGGCTGAAGGGTGATGCCCACTGGAACCCAGAGCCAGTCAGCCCATGACTTGTAAGCCTTTGCCAGTAGGCTTGCTGGCCCTCAGATGACTGTGGGGTCTAACCCTGAAAATGGCAAGCCAGGTGATGGACAGGATCCCAGCAAAGCTCTGCTAGTCCTTGATTCAGCTCTGACTGCAATTGTTTTAAATGTCATTTCAGTGGCAACACTTTAAAGAGGATGTTTGGACAGAGGTGATCAAGTTGAATGCAAAGGAATATTAATCAGTATCATAGGTTAACAGCAGCTAAGTGATTCAATAGCTAACCTCAAAGGCATATGGGATGAACCATCAAACAGTGGAAATGTGTCGAAAAGGTCATTTACACTTCTGTAATGGAAGCATCGATATAGAAAAGTACATAGGAAATTTAGAGCACACATTCTTCACACTTTATAAAGACATGGCTGAGAAAGAAATGGGTTCAGCTATTGGATTCAGGTATTGGACGGGAACCCCTGCAGTCCTGACCTGTCGCCAATAAAAAATGTGTGGAGAATTTAAAACTAAAAAATATTACAATAACAACCCCATACTGTTGTAGGCCTTAAGATTTTTCATCAGGAATGGAACAATATAACTGAAATATTTCATCACTAGTGTCCTCAATGCCTGAACATTTAAGTGGTATTTAAGTATCTTTAGAAAGAATGCCAACATTACAAAGTGATAAAAGTTTCGAGTCCCAACTTTTTTGGAATATGTTGCAGGCCTAAAATACACAAATAGATGTAACTTACATTAACAAATGGGAGGACGTTTGAGACAAAAAACAAAACAAAAAAATCTATGGAATATCTTGGGTTTATGTTGTCTTCAAGGAAATAAAAGTTAGACTAAATGCAAGAACAAGATGAGCATGATGAGCATGATTGAGTAGAAATCATGTTGAAAATTCATAATTTTCACAATATTCGCTCTCTAACAATCATCTAGAATTTTCTTAAAGATTATCTATCTTTCTGTTTGATCCGCTGATAAATTTTGTAACCATCCAGTCCTACTGTGACCGATAAGATTAGCATGTTAATTGAATATTGATGAGTAGGAACTACACTGAACCTCACAATAAAATATCCTGCTGGAAGGCTAATTGAGGCCAGACTCTCTCTACTGATGAATATATTGACAAGAACAGGGCCTTTGAGATCACACTACATTTCCCGCTCTCTACATTATACTTGCAACAGTAATTATTTCTTTGTAGAATGACTAAATGAAATTACAATAACTCCTTGTATCTGTTATTCACTGCTAATTAATAGGTCAGTTTATTCAATCCCCTCCTTTTTACTTA
The DNA here is from genome assembly GCA_018398805.1 of Hirundichthys speculiger. Taxonomy (NCBI): domain Eukaryota; kingdom Metazoa; phylum Chordata; class Actinopteri; order Beloniformes; family Exocoetidae; genus Hirundichthys; species Hirundichthys speculiger. The sequence goes on along the minus strand of JAGFBZ010000287.1, from coordinate 3,943,916 downwards.
CTTTCTTTTGCCCCTCATCACTCTTTTATTACCTTCTACGCATAAACATGATCAAAGTACTCTACTTATAATTAATTACAGTCTCTAAGCTAAACCCCGTTAGCTTGAAGTCTCATGTTTAATCTCAGCTCAGTTTTTTTTATTTTTTTTTACATTTTTTAATAGATTCTTCCAGGTTTCGTATAATGGCTTTCTATATTAATGTCCTGATTTTAATATTGGGTTTTTTTTTTAAGTTTTGCAGTTTATTATTATAGATAGGAAAATAAATGATAGCTATGATTTTTTTTAATTCATTCATCTATAGATTTTATGTAATTAAAAAAAAAAACTCTGGGGGGCAAGGGTAGTTTCATTGTTTATGACATGCTAGAAGAATATCCAGAGTATCTTATACCCTCCAGACTACATTTTCACTTCACCTGAACTCCATGGCTCAGTTTAAATGTATTGTCAACTAAACTGTAAATGAGTCAGTAAATGAGCAGTCTGTAGTGCAAAGATACGATATAGAGGAACACAAGTGGGATAAACTGAGTAATTTCCTCATTTATTGCCATGGAATTATATATGCATTTAAGACATAATACCGGCTTGCCTTCACTAGAACTTGTGTCTTCCCTGGCTCGTACAGCTACTTGTTTGCTTGCTGACTCTGCCTAATTATCTCGGATAGTTGCATCTTATGAGACATTAATAAGAAACTTAGTCATCACCTAGCAGTGTTTTTCAGGGGCTCCCTCACTCCCCTGCTCTGCACAAATTCAGATAAGAGCCACATAAAAACAGGAGGATTGTCGTTCCACCACATGAAATTTCATCATGCTTGTTAGATACAGATCACGGAAGATGATATTGTTGCATGACCAAAAGTGATAAACTTCAAAGTGTTTTGCTTTTCAGTGTTGTTTCTTGTGATAAATTGGGTGAGAACATTAAGGTGAACTTTGTACCCGAAATATAAAAATGGAGCCAGCAGGGAGTTTGGCCCCCCGTTTTAGATTAGTGTGTCCCAGGTGGATAAAGCTCGCTCAGCTTTGCTCAGAGATATAAGAAAAGGATGCTCTGTTGCAGTTTTAGACTGCATCAATTAATACATTGTATTCTGTCAGTTTAGTTGATATCAAAACCACTCATTAAGAGGATTAGACAGATTGTTCTATGTCCTTGACAGTCCTCCTTTTTTGGGGGGGTGGGGAGTTAAACTATACCATACTATTTAGTGAGTGTTCAAAGGACTGGAGGTGGGTATATTTATTATTAACTTATTTATATTTACTTATCCCCGTGACCCTTCAAGGATGAAACGGGTATAGAAAATGGATGGATGGATATTTACTTATCTAGTAAAGGGTTGTTGTTGTAAAAACAACATTTGCTTTTGGGGACTGTCAGGTCTGCTGGCAAGAGGGACCACTACACCTGTACCCTCCTACCTCCTCAGTCATACCTTTGTAATGTGTGTTTTGCATTGTGGAATGCAAATGTTATCATTTGCATTGTTGAAGAATACACGGACATTCCTGAAAAGATGGGGTCTTCAGGGCAGCATATTTTGCTCTTAAATCTCAATGTACTTTTCTGCATGAATGCTGCCAACACAGACATTCAAATGATCTTTGCCAAAGGCACTGATACAGCCCCTTTACCATCACAGACCCTGGCTTTTGGACGTGCTGACAGCAGTGTTCATCTGACCACAATATACATTTCTGCTCAATCTCAGATGCTTGAGAACCAAGAGATGTAAACTTTGCTTCTGGATGATAACACATTTACAGGGAATTAATTTAAAAAATAAGTCCGACATCCGGAACGTCCTTTCTATTTGTCTTTTCTATTATTATCGAAAGGTATAGGTTGCAGGGAAAAACGTGCCAGACTAATTTCAAGTATTTTTCCAATAGCCTGTATAAAATCCAAATCAATTAAAGTATATTTGACTTGATGAGTGATTTGGACTTTCATAACAGTGTATGGATATATGAAAAATCCAAGCACACAGTTTATACCAATTTAATCCATGCGTGCTGTGTTTTTCTGTTGATTTGAAATTGAAATTTACCAGTGAAGCTAACAAGTAAAAGAAGAAACTACATTTACTCTGTCCTCTTTAAATGGACTTTGTTCCTGTCTTTATTTCTGTTACTATAAAACTGCAATCGACAGTGGAGCCAGAAAGCAAAGTCTGCCTCTGGATCAATGTCCCATGGTCATCTGGATGGACCTCTTTTGTCCAAAGTTTACCAGTGCAAAATACTCTACACACAATCTCTGTCCTGGTTCTGATGGCTTCTGTGGAAAACACTGTTGGGACCACTTGAAATGTTGATTTACTCTGATCCTCACAGCCGTTGTGTCACTTAGTGTGTGTTTGGCTGCATTCAGAAATCAGTAAAGTCAAATGGGTATGTCAACCTGAGTGACAGACAGAAATACAGCCCTCCGTGACCACAGACCCCTGTCATCACATCCCCCAGCTCAGACCTGCCCCCATCAGAGACACATCAAATTAATGGTTTCAGGCAAAGCACCATGATATCTTCCTGCACTTCATACTGATTTTTTTTTCGTCTCCCTTCTGTGCAGTGGGAGTACCTGTTGTAAATATATGATTTTAATCTCCCGTGACATTGAAATAACAAGCTTCAGTTTCAGACTGAATATATGAAATGTTACAATTTTTTTGACATAGTATATTTCCCATTATACATTAGAAAGTGGCTTCTTCAGGCCCACTGCAATACAGACCTATTTACAGGAGATCCTTCCTGCCCACAGCAATAACCATCTACAGAACAGCCAAGCTAAGATGACTTCAACAATAAAAAAAAATTGCTCAGACCAGAAAAGTACAAAGATTAGGAGAAATATTGGCCATCAGGGAGAAATTAATTTGTGGAGAGAAGAGAATCAATGTAAAACTGAGCCACAGTGCTGGTAAGTTACTGACATTAGTCAACGATTACTAACATTGTTTAAACAGTACGGTAAAGTTTGGCTTCAAATATTAAAGTATAATAACCTGGAGGTGGTGTTTAATACTGGAGTATAAAGGAGACACAATACAAAACCTAAATGTCAAAGGATATGACTTTTAGTCATATCACACACAAAGTCATATTGCAAAGGAGAAAAAAGTTACAATTATTTATGGTGCCAGAAACATCAAAGATAGAGAGGAAGCACAAATAAAACTGAAATGAAAGATAAAGTAATAAATCATAAAAAGTGGATTTGTAGCACACTCAACGGGAACAAGCGGGTCTGTCAAACAGGGATGTCTCAGGATTCCTTCACCTCAACCTCATGCACCGGCATCCTGGCAATGAATGGGAATGTCTTCATAGATTTCATTGCCATCAGCTTTTAAAACCACGTTTCTGACACAATTGTGGCTCTATTAGTACTGCAGTAGAATATATTAGTACATTATCCTCTTGTGTAAATTTGGTGCCGTACAATTACATTTGTTGTTTCTAAAGCGTCTGTGAACTCCTGTGCTTTAACGTGCACAAAATCGTAACTTTTTGTTCTGAATTTATTAAATTTATTTTTGTATTTATTTCTTATAACTTAAACTGCCGTTATATTTAAAACATATTGAATATCATTTTTGTGGATTACACAACCTGAAAGTTTACTTTAATTATTTCCAAAAAAATATGCACACCTAAATTTAAAAAAAAAAAAATCGTATAAACTCGCATCAAACAACATTGGATTGAATTAGAGGAAACTCGAAGCATTAAGCCAAAACGACATCTGCAAGGGAGCTCACGCTTTACATCTTGTGGACATACTATTATGTTTTGGGGGTTTTTTTTTTTGTAATTTTTGTGTCTTTTTTTCTGGAGTCTGCTTGACTTCCTGTTTTATTTTGAAAGTCTGTCCTTGTCTTTTTGTGTTTCATCTTCCTGATCGTCTGCACCTGTGTCTCGTTTACCCCTAGTCTATTTAAGTCTCATATTTTTCCTTCTCCCTCACTGGTCCATCTGTTCTTCCTCCCGTCTGTCTTGGCTCCTGTTCTGTTCAGTTTAGTCCTGTCATGTCCTATTTACTCCCTGTGTTGCTGCCCCACTTTTCCTCTGTTCATTGGTGACTCTGCTTTAGTAAAATTTGATTGCAATTTGGAATCGTTAAAGGACTTTTGTGTTGGATACTCCTGCCTCCTCGACTCCTGCGTTTCGGTCCCCAAACCCAAAAATCGTGACACATACTGAATTCTGTGATTTACAGTGCTGCTCAGTGTTGCTTCCTAGGTAATAACGGTACTATACATCAACTATATCAATACATCTTGAAATAACCTTCTTCATAGACATACTCCGATGAAAAATTACAAGACCCAAGTAAAGTCAGAGAAACACAGGGAGTGTCAGATGTATTTTCCAGTTTTTAATAAGAATACTTGGTAAGAAGAAACCCAGTTTTAGCAGGCATGTTTCTCTATCAGGTTCTGTCTGCTGGCTATTTATACTGGGATGTAAACATATTGGTGTGCCCTTGCAAGACTAGGGTGTGTGTGAATCACAGATAAGAGCATAAGTCTTCCTTTAGATTCATGCTTTAATGTCATTTTAATGCCAAGACATATTTCTATTCCCAGTATGACAGTTTCAGGCCCTTTAAAGGTCTGATAATTTGACCTCTTCATTGTCTCTACCTTATATGGAAATTCCTTTTTAGTTTGGACTTTTTGAAAGTATTTTCTACTCAGATCACATGCAAGGAAAAACTGTGGTGCCACATCTGAGAAAATCACAGTCTAATCCAGTTTGTCAGAGAGGACTAAAATCCCTCACAGTGGATCACAAAAGAACAGGACAGGTAAAGATAAAAGACACAAGACAGGCAGTGATGGATCTGGTGTGTGTAGTATGCTGGTGCATGTGGTGTTTGTGTGGTGTACTGTTGTGTATATAGATGAATGTGTGGTGGTTTGTATCGTAATGTTGTATATAAGCCCGAATCCACACCAGAGCTAAAGCAGTCCACCAGCCAGACATAAAGCAGTGGTGTTGACTTCCAACACTTCCTCAGCATCAACCAGTGACCACAACCAGAACTACTGGCTGGATCACAATTGGTGCTGGTTTGTTGGGCCAGTGTCATGCAGCAGACCTCCACTACACTGGATTTCAAACCAGGCCTTAACAGGAACCATCCAGCCCCACCAGCAACTATCCTGGTCAAGGCGGGCTGAGCTCCCCACGCTCCAGAGGTAACAGAAGAATGGACAAAGAACACACCATTGACACCGCGGGTATGGCACAAGGGTGGGGGAAGGGAGGCCTCCATCCCCACACCCTCATCGGTACCCCAGAGAGGCCAAGGGTCACACCCAGAGCAGCTGAGCACCAAAGAACAAAAGAGACCTTGAGACAACAAAGAACAGAGTAATATCAAACAAAGCTGGAATAGTTTATCACCACCCACTGTAGTTTACTCACAGATGCACCAGTGTGAAGCCAACTTCACATTGCGTGTTCTGATCCTTTAACTAGGAAATAGAGATGCAAGTTGCTTTTAGTGGTGGAGAAAACACATCAATGAAATCAAACATTACAGCAGGACCAGTGACCCAGTTCTAAACACGTGCGACACAAAAGAAAAAGGAACTCGCAAAACAACACTAAACTAACCCAGACACAAGGTCTCTTACATCAGTCTTCTGGAAGTGATGAGAGTGTGGTCCTCCAGAGGAGCACCAATCAAGGCTTGCATGGACAGGGCAGGCATGCAGAGCTTGGTCATGGGTTAGGGTTCAGATTACAACACAGGCCATGCTCTGTAGTTCTGATAGTTGGCATGAGAGCTGTGGTCCTTGCAGGTCACCAGAGGCAGAGAGCTGTTTTGCTGGAGGGGGTCAGAGGGAGAGGGACTGCAGTATTTATAGTCTGGCCTGAGCTGTTTATCAGTAGGGACCCATGTTGGTTTTTGGGGGTTTAAAAGCCAGTGAGTGCCCAGCTACATCACTTTACCTGGTTTTAAAGCAGTGGCGTAGCCAGAAAAGAGACATTGGGTGTGCACCAGCAAAGACTGGGTGTGCCAAATTTATTTTCAACAAACTGGACGTTACACCTCCACAAACATTCAAATGCATGTACATCCAACATTATTAACAGTACAAAACATATCCATGTTTGAGAGTACATATGACGTGCTTACAAATAAAATCAATTATGTATAATAAATAATATATATAATATATTAATAAGTAATAAAATAACCTCACTTTAAGCGTGTCCTAAAAAAAACATAACAAAAACATAACCACACACACACATTGCGTGCCCAATGAAGCGAACATAGTGAAATATAACACTCATGCGCGTACTCGTGCACTCTCACAGAGCCATAACGTAGGTATCCACATTACGCATGATCAACAAAGCTATTTAACTATAGACTGAACATGACTATCGGGCTCTGTGGGTGGCACTGGCACACCCGTGGCTACGCCACTGTTTTAAAGTAATTTAACCCTGCAAAGCCTTCTGATGGTTTGAGTAATTCTCAAACATGTGCTCAGGCTTTACGAATGATGTAGGCCTCTCTTTGTATGATACATGGTGTGTGGCTCAACATTACTGAAGCAGAGTCTCTACTAACAATGGGTAGTTATCAGCGATGCTAACTATCATCCAGTCCGCACATTATTAATGAAGGTAAGCAGAAACGCATATGTAAGAGCGTGGTACTTTGGAGTAAAGAAGCAGTGCTGTCAAGGGCACTCAAAAATGTATTTATAAATTAATTATTATTATACTGTATGGCTCTCCACCATCGCTATTTGTTGTTTAAAGAGTTGTTCCTAATCCAGTATAATCCTCAACTTTTTCCTTTGTTGTTTTTCTTCCCACATTTCAAATTTCACATTACACACTGAAGTCCCATCCCCTGCACTTAAAACTGAATCCATTTGAACACATCTCTCAGTTGGTCTGCGTTTGTGCCTTGTCTGGAAGTTTGGGTTGAAACTCCATCCATCCATCCATTATCTATATCTGTTAAATCCTCTGCAGGCTCACGGGATTCTGCTGGAGCCAAGGCAGGGCTACACCCTGGACAGGTTGCCAGTCCATCGCATGGCCACATGTAGACAAACAACCACACACACTCACAATCACTCCTACGGGCAATTTAGAACAACCAGTTAACTTGACATCCATGTCTTTGGACTGTGGGAGGAAGCCGGAGGAAACCCACGGAAGCACGGGGAGAACATGCAAACTCCACACAGAAAGGCTCCTTCTTGCTACGAGGCAACAGTGCTGATCACTAAACCACCGTGCTGCACTGGTTGAAACTCATTCATGAAAAAAAAATAAAATTAAAAAATCTTGGTCGTCACATAAAGACATGAAACTTGTTAAAGGAACATAGCAGAGGAATAATTAAAGCCACCTTTCCCCCCTTAAATCAGCAGTAGTGCCGCAAGAGAACAGAGGTGACTTGGCAAATAATGTCATCAAGAAAGAAGAGTGCTTGCACATGCTGCAGTGATTAAAATGACATGCTGTTTATCCTCAGAGCTTGATTGCTGATCGCCTATATGTTGCAGGATGTTTGGCTTACTCAGGCTTCAATAATCTTTGAAATGGTAAGCAATCTGGAATTTCCATAGTACGTTCAATTTTGGTGATCATAAGACTTTTTTTTTCTTTTCTTTTTCTTTTTGCTGATGTTTTGCTGAACTGCTGTGTGGAAATTTATGAATTAGGCATCACAATGAGACAAAAGAAAACATAGCAGTAGTTAATAATAATAATCATAATCTTAACATGAAACTAAGAACTGTTTCATTGACCACAGGATATTAATTTAACAGCAAATTTATAGAGTAAAGTTCTTGTATATAGAGTTTTGTACTTAAATGTAAGAAAAATTTACTGCAGCACTTATATGGATGCAGGTTCTCAGTCACTGCATGTGTGCTTAACATAGCTCAGTTTATTTTGTGATGTTTTCTTTATTATTAAACTATGTTCTTATTCAGACAGTCTCTCAATGGAAATAAATTAAGGCTCTAGATTAACAAAATACAAGCTCACTTCTTCTCATTTTATCGTTTCCTCCTGCAATTTAAAAGACCTTTTGAAAGAAACTGTCAATAACCCGAATAGACCTTATTCTTGTTAAAACGATATGATGAGAGCAGTGAAATAACTCACAGATGGGATCTTTAGCCAGGGACTTGCAGAGTGATAGTACAATATTTGGTTTGAACTTACAGTTGTGCTTTGTCATCTTGTTTCTGTGATCAGTTTGATAAAGATGTTGTACCTCAGCTTGATTGAATAGCCTATCTAGATGAATCTAACATGCTCTCTGGCTATGAAGTAAAGGCTTTTCCTATATTCTAGCTCTCTGGAGCTGCTTTTTGCTCAGCATTTGCTTCAGCCTCACCCCAGCAGCTTGAGATTTGACCAATCAGGCACCAAACTTTGGCATTTTACATGCGTTTCTAAATTTAGTTATGTTATTCAACTGCCTGGCATTTCCAAAGGTCACAACCTTTACTTGTTCATTTGGTGCCTTCGATGTCGGTGTTTCTGTGTTCAACATGAGTTTTCCCGGGGCAGACGTCCGTGGTCCGGGCCTTGTTAGGACAGCAGAAGGAGCTGCTTGGTACCATCGATCAATTCACATCAGGCCTTCTGTGATCTTTTCTGCCTGTCACTCCCTTCTTGATCTTGCAGGCCAGATCAATGAGCCTATGGTTTACCCAACAGGTTTCAGGATTACAGGTCTGGCAGATCTGTGGCAAGAAGTGCAGGTTTACAGCAAGGACTTGCTAAAATGCTCAGAGATTGCAAAAAGAAGAGAAAACTGCTGTCTAAAACAGCTGATGCCACCACCCCAGAGTGTGTTTTAGCTCTGTGTGTATCTGTCCTACAGAAATTAGTCCTTTCCATTGCAATGTGTATTTAACATAGACAGACATTAGGAACATGACAGCCCCCCCGGAGGCATTGGGTACTATATGACAGTGAAGGAAGAGAAGCAAAGTAAGGTGGTTGATCAGAGTGGCTAAAGACTGAGAGAAATGAACCATGGTGGCCTGTTTCTTTCATGTGAATTTAGACTGGGCCCATCCTGCAGCTGGAAGGTTAAGGATTCATCACTGACCAGAAAATTCAAGTGTGTGTGTGTGTGATCAAGGTGGCCGGCCCTCGCTGGGCTAAATGGAAGACTAATGGATAGCCGGAGTGAGTCTGACGCGCTCTGAGGAGTCCTGTTCTCTCTCCCTCCACCTGTCATCCATCACATTTCCAGACAATACAGGGAGATAACTGTTCCACGTTTTTTTTTTTTTTTTTTTTTTTTTTTTAAGGGGGGAGGGGAGGGGGAAGGGTCAGCCACCCTCATCCACCTTCATCCATAGACTGAATCACAGAGGCGCCCGTCTGCTCGAGCTGGGATACTACCAAAAGGCCTGTGCTGACAATCGAACGGTAACAAACTCGGTCCAAAGCACGTACTTCAGTTAATTTGACTTTTCGAATTAATAATGAAGTGGATGTATGATGCAAGACCAAAAGATGTGAAGAAAGTGAAAATGGCTGTCGAGCACAACAATTGTCTGAGTGACCATTACCATCAACACTGTACTTGCCTTAGTAAATTAGAGCATTTTGCCTCATTGTCTGTATGAAAGACATGATGGTCTTGACAAAGCTGGAGGAAGGCAGCTTTTTACAGACCCTCTCACATAATCACTGCCACTGCTTTTTCTTTGTGGGACCGAGGACACCAGGGGAGATTTTTACACACACGTAAACACGCAAACCCACATTTCACAAAAGCCAGTAAAATGACTTTTAAAGATCCTTTTATATCCACTCAGATTAGAGTTCTTTTAAAACAGATGACACCTTGGGAGCACAGAAAATAGATTCTCTATTCTTTTAACATGAAAAAGAGATTCTTTTAACCTGCACTGGCCTTAGACTGAATTGCAGCTATGCAAAACTATGTCCTGCCCAAATGGATGCTTACTATATCTGTACAAATAACACATTAGATGAATCATTTAAAATCCAAATCATAACAAAAAGAGGTGAATGTAAAATGCAATTCCAGACTAAAGATTCCTTGTGGTTGAAAATGTAAAAGATTGCCACAATCCCAAAGCAGGAACGAACTGGGCCAAGACATTTATCTTTTTTTCCCTCACCAACCTCATTTTATTTGTTAATATGCATGAACCTTTGCATTCCAGTCCTGTATCACTGTCTGGAAAAAAAAATTCCACATAGCCATTGTAATAATAATAATAATAATGTTATTTCAAACAGAGGAAGTCAGATTGTAATGATGATTTGGCACAAACACAGTATCCAAGGTTAATCTCCACTTTTTTCAACAATGTGTAAGAAAATAATTTAAATGCTCAAAAATTTTCCATAAAGATTGGAAACAGCTAGTATATTTCATCTGCAGTGTGTATTAATATTAACAACAAATCAAGGAATCTACAGGAATTTTAGCTCGTGGAAGACTGAGCTGGATGCTCTTGATCTCTCAGTTGATATTGCATCAAGAACTGTCATTTATTATAAGCTGATATGGCCTCATGGGCAAGGCATTACTTTGGGAAATATTTGTTAGGTGCATACATTAGGGGCCCTGGATAATCAATCCACCCACTTACCTTTATTTCAGGTACATTAACAGAACAAAGTGAGGGTGCTGAAAGTCTTTTGGCTCTAACATTTTTTTCCTTGTCCTACATTCTGTTTTGTTATTGATTCACACCCCCTTTTTGTCTACTCCAATATGTTAGTTAAAACAAAGTAAGCAAAGTAAGTAAAAAAGAAAAAAAAAACGTAAAGAACTTTTTTATTTTTGGGCCAAAGCCTCGATAAATAAATTGGATTGCAAATGTAGCTGAACAGTCAAAAAGTGTTTCCCAATCGAGCTCTCGAAACACTTGGAATGTTGAGTACTTGAAATAGTGATTGGTCACGACAGCTCTTGGTCTGATGCAAGGGCTGTACATTTCTGACGGTGCATTTTAGTGTTGTTTGTTTTTTTTTCTTTTTTTTTTAAATCAAGAGTTTACTTTTTCAGGTTGACAGCAGAGTTCCTCGTTTTCACTCAGATACTCGACTGTTTTCCCTCAAAATCGTGTGGTCACACTCAGAAACCTCATGCCTGCATACAGATCTGTTGTTTCACATGAAAACACTGGCTCTCATCCTGGATACACCGTTAGCTGTGCAAACATTCACATTTGCTGTTCAAAGCCGCTGTTCAATCTGTTTAATCAGATAGATTACTGATCCACATGTCAAAAAGAATCATCTAAACCACTGAAAGCTGTTTTTGCATTTGTGAGCTCTTCAAGATGGATCTAAAAAGGATCTAGTCATAATTTACAGGATTTCTAGGACGTACCAGGTTTCACCCCCAAACCTCTCTGATACAAAGAAATGATGTGAATCTGAATGTAAATGTTGTTGTTCATTATTCTTACTGTTGCATAAAGATGGTGACGGACTTTACATATGTACGTATCCATGCTTGATCTTCCCAGTCATGTGCTCATACCTCAATATTTACCTTCCAGCTGTTAGTTAGTCATTTTGGTTGTTAGCATTTTTTCATATCCTAAATAGTCGCACGTTGATTACATAATTAAAAACACAGCCAACTGTGCAATCAAGGAGTGAAGAATGAAAATCCAAAAGCAAAAGTTTCACTCATGCACTGAAAAAGCAATGACAAGGTTTTCAGATTGGAGCATAAGAAATAAGAGAGCAGAGATGCCATTTTGAGATGCAGCAGATCACATTTACAGGAAGTAACAGAAGTTCTCTGGTGTGAGGGAGACATTTTAAGGGGGGCGCAGTACCATATCTGAGTTGGAACACAACAAGCCTGTTGTTTAATCTGAAAAGTATGTTCTTCACAAAATACAGTAGCCTGATCTACTACTTTTTTACTTTAAAATGGTTTATTTAAATATAAAGCTGGTTGCTGAGTGTTTCATTATGTTTTTCATCTGGTTTTCTCCTTTTTACACTCTTATTATGCTGTGATAATTTGTAATCTCTACCTTATCAAATCTATTTTATTTTTGTATTTTTTGTCACCAGTGGCCTTTATTCATAGTGGAGAGAGACAGGAAGGGGGGCAGAGACAATGGGAAAGACATGCGGCAAAGGGTCATCGGGCCGGGAGTTGAACCCGCGACCAGCCGCAGGAGGGCTGTAGCCTCTGTACATGTGCCACCTGCTCAACCACTACACTATACCAGGGCGGCCCGATATTATTTTATTTATTTATTTTATTTTTATATCAAAAAGAAACATTACTTTGAAATCACACCATTTCTTTGTGTCTTGCGGGCTGATTTACAGCTTTTGCTTCATTTCATATTGTTTTGTGTCCATTTATAAATTGGTTTAGCTTAGTCAACCAAGCACTTGTCCCACAAATGGAAGATTATTACTTTAGTTATTAGTTTGATCCCTAGAGTCCCTCTGATAAGAATTTAATATCGACTAATTTAAACTTTAAAGAGGGCTTTAAAACATGCCATTAAGCAGCAAGCATACATTTGGAAGTGCTGGCCTCTGGTGTACAAGTCCCTTTCCATGCAGGGTTCTTTAAGCACACTCGTCCCAAAACTCACAAAAATAAATGCTTGTAGTGGTCTCAAAAATAGGACATAATCAAATGATCTGCTTCATTGAATGGATAGATTTAGTTCTGGATAGTCTGTGAAAGAGCACACTGCTCCTGCAACGCGATGGCGTCAGCCTGGAGTCACTGTCACAATGATTTTATTCATTTAGGTGGCAGTTCTCAAAATGAGAAGATGTGGAATCTCTGTGGCCACTTCTTATTTAAAACAGCAGAAATTCAGGGAAGTTTCAGGGGTAAAATTGAATCAATGCAGGACAATGCACCATCCCTCGATGGCACTCAAAAGACAACTGACTCCTTGGCTTCTGTTGAAAAATTAAAGGAAGAGAGTTCATGGTGTGGCAACCGTCATCCACTGACCTCAGCCCCAGAGCTGCAGCCTGACAAGGTCATCCACTAATTAAAGCCATAGCAGGTTAGTCCTCAACCTCACGACCTCCTGTACATTTGCAGAAGGGATTTTTAGGTAATCCATCCAGCACCAGTTTGCCCCCAGTAACAGGCTGGCACCTCGCATGCACCCTTCATTGGTCTGTGTGTGTGTCTGTGGTGTGTGTGTGTGAGAGAGAGAGAATTAGAAGTAGAGGTTACCTAGCATTTCTGTATTGAAAACCTGAGAATCTTGTCTGAGATCTGAGAACCATTTATGTAGAAACAGTATGTCAGAAACAGTTGAGGCTTCCTACAAGTAGGAAAAAGACAAACAAACAAACAATAAAAAATATTTTCATCTATGAAGATTTTTTTGGTGTTCTCTTCTCATCTTAATAATTACTGTACAAATGTACAAAGATGATTGAAATCTACAAAAGTAAACATTAGACATTATTTAAAGAAAAAAAAAAGATTCTGTTAGCAGTATGACAAAAGTCCTGATTCAAAATGCACAACCTTGAGCCCTATATTTTATCATTAAACTGTTTGGTAATGGGCATAGATGCAGTCTTAGTTGTACCAAACTCAAAGAGCTTCCTGCTCCCGTAAGAAAACAAATCAAAGCTAAAAACAATGTCTATGCCTTAAGTCTGAAAGCTGCTATGTTCTGTAGTTTTAGCCTTCTGTTATTTAGAAGTGGTTCTTTATGCCTTCTTAGTACGTTCTCATGTAATTTCTGTTTTCAAAGTCCTATTCCTTCTACATATTCTCTGTCACCTTTTCCTCACTTTTAGTCTGTCATCTTGTCTGGCGTTGGCTCTTGACATTTTTGTGTACTGTGGCTGTTAAAATGCAAATTTCACAGGATCCAGTTTCCTGCTCTGTCGACAGTTTACTGTGTGACGTCCCCATCTCCTTGATGCCAAGCAAAGGACGCGAGTGTCGGGTATATGCTTCCTCCTGAGCCTTGTTAAAAGGGTACCATATCTTTTTTTGCGCAAACGTGCAGCACTCCCCTCATGCTGTATGGAAGCATGGAGACTAATGCTGTTACAAGCAGCTTGCTGTTGCCTCTAATGTTTGAGAAGATGTATGTTGTGCAAGTTTTGTGCTGATGGAAGCTCAGGGGAAACCTTAAGCTGTGCTGTTTCTTCGCTGTAGACAGATAGGAGCAATTGTTGAATATTTCCTGTGCAAACACAGTCTGGTACACTTTTGCATCAAGGATAAAATTCAAAAATATCAGGTCTCAAAAAGGCAAGAAGATGACAGTGGATGCCACTATTATGAATAGCCATGTGAGCATTGTTTAGGATGTGTTGTCATCTTTACATGTTGTACAAAAAGGCTGGGTTGCTGTTTTCAGCTACAAAGGTTGTTTGATCTGCTGCATTTATTACACCTGATAATGGGAGGCAGTTCCCTTAAACTGTCGCTCATTTCAAAACCATGACATGCCCACTAGCTTTAAACATGCACAACTGTCTCCAGAGAGTTCCCAGTTGCCACTTTATAGATTTTCATCACAGATACTTCAGCTGCAATAATATTGACACTTTACAAACAGGTGGAATTAATTGTTTCTGTGTCATTAACTCACAGTGTATGCAGAGTAAATAGCCTCTGCTAAGGTGAAAGGAGGCATGCTACAAGCAAGGTGCGCCTGGTAGTGAGTTGAAATACTAAGAGTGTGTGTGTGTGTGTGTGTGTGTGTGTGTATTCCTGTATAGATGCAAACAATGGATTGACTCAAGGTTCCACGAAAGACAACACGTGGAAATGACAAGAGAATGTCAGAGACAGTGATGACAGGATGAGCAACTGGGATGAACTGATAACAAAAACAAGAAGAAAAGACACAGGGCAGGTTTCATCCTTTCTTTTGACCTTACTTTTCTCTTCATTAGTTTTATCGTGGCAGTCATCACAGACAACACTTTGACAACTGAGTTGTGTTGTCAACACAGAAGAGTGAGTCAGACAGACAACACTGACTAAGATTCAGAATGTATTTCACAGATAGATTAATTCGGGTGGTGTTGGCTAATCTTGCTTTGTCTCTTCAGCTACACTGAACATCAGATTTTTTTCTTCAGTATTAGTACTTTGCAAACCTTGAGTAATGAATGAATGATTTCATTTACAGCAATGAGAAAGCAGTTTCACCTTTATATCTTAGCTGACATGGTCATGAATGACGACTGTTGTTGTCGTCAGGTTCAGCAGCGTTAGATAACCAGGTGTCTCCACTTCCTGTCTGAAGGAATAATCACTCTTTTCTCTTGTGCTCAGATTTCATTCTGTGTCATGTTGATATACTCTGTATGTATCATGAAACTCATTTCAAACTGTGATATGTGAATGTATTTTAGTTAGCCATTTGCTAACTAAGTAGAAATAAGCTGTAAACACAACACTGGCGCACCAGCATTGTAGAGTTGCAAGGTCGTTGGTAAACAACTGCATGTTTGCACGTTCTACAGATTGTTTAACAACAGCATTAAAGAAAAAAAAAACAACTCTAACCAAGAGAAAGAAACAGGAAAGAAACTCAAAACCAGGGGCAGGTGACCTTTCCTACCACAATGTGAAACAGAGCACAATTGATTGTTTATACACACTCACTTGCCAGTTAATTGGGGACACCGAGCTAAAACTGTTGCAGCCTAACACATCAGACCTTCAATAAATCTTTGCCTCATGAAGGTCATAATAGTCAATTTTTATTTACACTAATTTAAGGAGCTATTGGCTCCTCTGTGTGCTATATTTCTGTTAGTGAAGCTTGATCAGTGCCAGATGACACACCTAATCAATAGAATTCCAAATGTGACACTGACTAGTAAAATCGTTACAGCCTCCTCGTTGGTGCATTTGTTTTACTTCACACTGTCCCTCCAGATGATCTGAGTTTGGAAGCCCGGTCAACTGTTTTCCTTACCTGCCCTCTTTGGCGTGTTGCTCGATCATTTTCTAGGTGAGGATTCTGCGCTCTGAGATATCTTGTAGAGAGGAGTCAGCCAAGACTAGAACAATAAGGGGTAGTCAAAATGGTTGTCACGGTAACATCCACATAGACACCAGGACAAAAGGTTTTCAACTCTCAGATTACATTGTTGCAAGAAAATCAATGACATTCATTTCTCTGGTTTGAGTGTCAAAGATGATCTGTTGCTCACCTCCTGATAAAGCATTGTATGTTTCTCTTTTTCTTTCTTTCTTTTTTTTGTCTTTTTGGTGCTGTCCAAGAGAGAGTAGCAAACCACCAGCCTGTTGTTGGATAGCTACTGATACTTTCTGTGCATTTCAAGCGTCGTAAATAGCCCTTGACATGATGACATGAAAAATAAAATTGCCAAACTGCTGGTCATATAAGTAAAACAATTATCTGAAAGACACGACTGAGCTGAGGGGGAACTGCAGAGGTTGGTGACGCCTGTGGGTTTGTCACTGCGAGTAATGTCTCATTTGGTTCTACGCTGATTTAAAAATATTGATCAAAGCAGATTTAATAAGACATGCATTGATGTTGTGTATGTATTATCTGTCAAGAGGATTTTTCTGCAGTCCTATTGGTCAGGGCTTTTCTACACTGACCAAAATTCCTCGTAAAAACAATTAAATATTGAAACAAAAGGAAAAGCCCATCTATACTTCTTCAGCGTGTTTCAGGTTCCTGCTGTTAGAAATGAAAGTCTGGCTTTTCTTTATTAATAGTATTCTCTGCGGTTGAAAAGATGGTCTTGTTCTTTGATCTTAAATAGTTTTTATGGAAAGCGTTAAAATATAGTTTAAATAATAATGTGTCAGTCGAGATGTGTCCTTTAGGATATCCAAAAGCCAGGTACATACAGTTATCTTACCATTACAGTCTCAGGTGCATCTTTTCAGACATGTGTAACATGGTCCAGTCAGTATAACATATGTAGAAACATGCCTGCTAGGTTGATTTTTACAACGGTGTGATGATATCAGTGCCTGTGTCTGCAAGCAAACGTGTGTGGTAGAGTTGGATCTCTGTTCCTGGTGGGGTGGGACGCAGCTTTGTGTCCTCAGAGCTCTGCGGCTGCTGCTCTGTCAGGTGAGTATCAGCTGTCCTCAGCTCCCTAGACACATACACAGGACAAGGACACAACTCCTGCTGCCCACTTTACTACATCGTCGCATGGCCTGTCACGGGCTGTGTCACTCATCAATCACAGTTGAATAATGTATTGTCCACTGCATGGTCCAAGGGCATTACCAGCTGTGGCTATAATCAGCTCTGCAGAGGATCTTTGAGTCAAGTAATTGGGGTCAGCACACCTTGCTGTAATTTTGACACAGAGGATGATCTTCCGTGAGTAGTAGTGTGATTAAAAAGACATAACAGTCAGGATATGGCAGTGGTTTTAATGGTGGTCGGATGGTGCTGCTTCAGTCCTTATTGCTGTAAGAAATGTTAAGCAGTTGTGATCTACATTCACAACTGAAATCAGAACCAGGGACATAGACTTAAGCACTCTGGAAATTAAATTAAATTGAATTTGGCTGCATTTTGACTGTGTATATCTTTGTACTTGTATACAATGTATATATTGCGTTTGTGTTTAAAAAAAACAACTTATAACATAACTTCTTATGTAAGATATTATATAAGATCTCAAGCTAATGCAAATTGCAAATTGTTCTGTTCTTGCCCAGATTTGAAATCTGTTAATATGAGATTATTTAACCTAGTTTAAGTGTGATTTACTTACTGAGTCCATGGTATACTATTAAAGTCTTCTGACACTATGACACTGACCCAACACACCAGCAGCAACTATGATCAAGCCTGTATTACTGGTCATGGTCACTGGTTGATGCTGAGCAAGTGTTCGAGCTCTGGTGTGAATAGAGGGTTGGCATCCTATCATCACAGCACTAACCACTAAACATTAATTTACATGCACCACATCACAGCACATTACACAAACACCACATGTGCCGTCATACCACGCATACCACATCCATCACCGTCTTGTGTCTGTCTGTCCTCTTGTGCGTCACCGTCTGTCTATTTTAGCTCTTTCTGACAGAATCGGGGTTTCGGGTATTGATAAAGTATGCTGGATCAAACTGTCAAAGAAGGCTGGTGAAGGACGCAGTCACTCTCTCTCACACATATGCACAAGAAAACTAACATCTGCTGCAAGATGAAGTGGCATATATATCTGACTTAAAAAAAAAGGTTTTGGCACTATCCATATATGCAGGCAGCTGTTGAAGATAAAAAGGATGTCTCTCCACCCATCTTTAAGAGTACACGAGCAGACTGCTGGTGAAGCGGCAAAAGTAATGGAGGAGAGATTGCAGCACTTGTTAATATCAAATGGTGTAATCCTGGACATGTTACTGTGATTGACCATCCGTGCACCCCATATATTAAACTGTTGACTATGTGTCTGCATCCATGTTATCTACCAACAGAGTTTTTGTGTTACGTCATGATGTCATCAACATTACACTGCAGGGACACCTTAATGAATCCATGGTGCTCTCTGGAGAGCTCAGTTGTGCCTACCTTTCTATTACACTTCCAACTATTCAACACTTTGTAGACTTCGTTTATAATCAATGATGTATACTACCATTATTCAATTTTCCTTTCCGAATTAAGACAGTATTAATCTTTTTTTTTTTATTATTCAAATTTATAGGTGGAGAAAATGTTCTTGTGCACCATATTAACATTTACCCATTGGATGACAGTTGCAGCTACATAAATGCCAATTTGTGTGCAGTGCAATTGAGTTTCTAATAGACTGCCATCTTGCTGTTCTGTATCAGGCTGTTAGTGGATAGTTTTGGATGATAAAAAAAGTTATGTCGTTACATTAGCAGCTGGTGTCTCTTGTTAATCCCATTTTCCTTGTGGTTGCAAACAAGGTGCCAGCAGAGCCATTCACTTGAAAGAACAGGGAATCCATGCTTTATCCCAACTATCCTTAATTCAATTGACTTTGCTGGCTGGTTTTAATGGATTTTACCTGGTGAGTCTGCAAATTGAATATTCTAAAGCATATCCACTCGTTTGGAGTAACTGGAGGGAAGAGGTGCAATTTTCATTTTGTGAACATTTGGCAACGAGATAGTGCATATAGGAGATTCTAGTCTATTCCGCATCTTTGATTTGGTCAATTTGATGTCTCTCTGTAAAGCAGTGTCCCTCTGGCATGTGGTTTGGGCTTTTATCTCCCTCAAGTCATTTGATGTTTTTAACCACTACTTTTTTGCCACTGAAGCAGAGACAGACATACTCTTACACATACGCCCACCCACAACACACAGACAGGTGCATCCCCTCACGCCCCCCCCGACCCTCTCTGCTCCAGTCATGTCTTTCAGTGGGAAGTCGAACTCCGTGCTGTGTCATCTCATTGAACTTCTGAGGTTGTTATTGTTTTATCTCTCGCCGTGTTGATCCCACCGCAAGGTAGGCGGCCGTGCTTCCTCTGCTCTCCCCATAAAGGTCAGGAAGCTGCAGATGAAGTTGTGTCGATCAGATGAGTGCCTAGACTGACAGCTAATTTTCATCAAAGCAGCCATGGGATGGGGAGGGTGAGAGCGATTCCTAGTGCCCGGGGGCCTTTTGTCTCTTTGAGGATTCTCCCTGGCTTATCAGTCTTCCTTACACCCTGTTGGGAAATGGTTTTGCAGTTTGCTAAGATGTGGATCTTCAAAACACTATAAAAGGCTGAAATGCCCTCAACATGTCACTGTGTAAGACCGTAGTGTGAGGGGGAACTGCAAAAATGTATTTTCTCATTTAAATAGCTCCTTTGTCTGATGATGTGCAGATGCCAGGTACTGCTCGCTGTTTCACTTTCTGCTTTCCTCCCCTCTTTCCTCGTCTCTTGTATTCTAAGCATGGTTTGCATTGATTTACTCTCTCCCACCAATTAAAAGCAATTTTGTGAGCATTAGAGTAAGGCACGCCGGGGGCCGTTTCCTTTGTGTGTGTGTGTGTTTGGATCACTGTGTGAACTCCTGGGTGCCTCAGTTATGCTTGTTTCACTCAGTGAGTGCGTCTGCACAGGCGTAAGTGTTTGTTGTGTTTGTTGAACCATGTGCACTTCCTATTCCTGTTTAGGTATACATGAGCAGATGGGAGCGGCTGTGCATTAGAGATTCCCCTCATGTACAGAGCATTAGTTCTCCGCTTGCAGGCTAAATCCTCATGTTGTTGAAGCGGTGTCAGTTGCCTCTGCCACAACACAAAGCTTATCTTTTACCAACTCCCGTAACCCCTTGGGAAGAGGAGACGTGGGGGCGGAGCAAGGGGATGAGGGGACATGTGAAAGCAGGCAGCAAGCCACAGGCTGTTGTAAATAACCCTGGGCTCTGGGGGATGGTTTAGAAGCCAACACCATACTGAATACTGAACAAAAACCCCTGAAGGATCAACTGCCCTATGTCTTTGCCACCCTGACAGAGCTCTTTGCAACTATGCCAATCATCTTATCAGTGTGCCAGTGGATACATGCCTACTTGTCTCCCATCTATCCTTTTTATGCACATTTGCCATATTTATGTTGTATTGCTGCACCTACAGCTGAGGGACAAAATGTATTTTTGTTTGTCTTGGTGAGCATTTCTAAACTGAAGTAAAATGTTTCCCACTGTAGCTTGGCAGAGTCAACACTCGACATCTTTTCTGTGGAAAAAAAAAAAAAAAAAAAACAAAATGGAATGAGTTTGCTGTTTAAGTTTAGAAACAACTTTTCTCATCCATAATGTAGCAGCAAGTTCACAAGAGACTGACTACTTAAAGAAGACATATGACCTTCTTTCAAAAGTTGGGACAATTTCCTAATATAAGTAAATAAATCCCAGAGTCATGCTTTGGTCAAAATACCACAGACACTGTAAGGAAGAGTCAGTGATGCTGGGATCCATATGCAGCTTCAATAAGGAACAAGTACAACAAGCAAAGTTCAGACAGCAGTGTCAGGTACAACGTGTGCTTGGCAAAATTATAAACCAAGTCTATGCAAACGGTCGAGACAGACGGCAGGCAGGTAACAGACCGGATGGAGCCACAGAGGCCTGTTTTGTGACAGACTATAAAAGCATCCTTTTAGCTGCGTCTTTCTGTTCACAGCTGTTGGCTTTAAGTGTTGTAGTCAACCACTTGACTCTAATCTGCTCCCCATTCTGCAGGGTGTGCCTCTTTTGAATGTGGTGTTAAAGCTTTGTGCTACCCAAGTCACTGTAAATGCAGCATGATGGGAGTTGGTTGGAGATAAAGATGTAGAGGCTTAATAATTCTACGCTGTTCTTGGTCTGTCATGTTATAACATGCTGCAGATCTGTGCTACTCACTCAATAAAAAATCTTTTGACTAAGGCCACTGAAAACTAAGCTACAGGGTTGTTTTCCCATTAAGGCTTTTGAGCTGATAGTGACTTCAAACACCAAATCAATGGTCTAAAGTTTAAAAAGTGATATTTTCATGACATCCCTTTAAACCTTCAGTGCAGACCTGCATGCACACTGTACATGTATGATGTGTACATAAGCATATGGTGTGTCATACATGTATCTAAAAACATATATCGACTATGTATCCTGCAATAGTTTTTTATTAATATTCGTCTATGCTTTTTCCACTTCTACAACCTTGAGCACATTCAAGGAGACTTTCAGAAAGCTCTGAAAGCATACAGATTACCTAATAACATGTTTGAATGAGATTATCTTCGAAACTGGAGGTTTAATGCCTTTTGAAGGCATTCACCTTTCGCTTTGCACTGGCATGGAAGTATTGCCACGATTACGACGCTGTGCAGGGATATTTGTCCACACAGATCCACCTAAAAGGAAGTGAATCTCCTGAGGTAACCTTACGTGTAAGGCACCCAGCGACAACACCCAACGCAGTGCATGAAATCAGATATGAGACATCATGTTCAAGCAACGGAGCGAGAAACTTTTGTATAGCTTCCCATTTCCCAACCTTTTCCTCTGGGCGTATCGTCTTTTTTTTTTTTTTTTCCTCCTATAGTCTCAAAACTGAAAATGAAATGAAAATGAGGAGAAAACAAAGAAGGGAGGGTAACAAAAATGTGCTGTTGATTCTCTCCTGCCAAAGGCAACATTTTGACATTATCTCTTTGTGCCATGCTGCTATGAG
This sequence comes from Hirundichthys speculiger, assembly GCA_018398805.1. Classification (NCBI taxonomy): domain Eukaryota; kingdom Metazoa; phylum Chordata; class Actinopteri; order Beloniformes; family Exocoetidae; genus Hirundichthys; species Hirundichthys speculiger. The sequence continues at coordinate 3,921,724 of JAGFBZ010000287.1, read as the reverse complement.
TATGAGTATCTCTTTTTGTGTTGGTTTGAGTGTGTAATGTACATACATGTGCCAGCCATACATACGTGCATTTGTGTGTGCACGTGTCCATTAGCATGGATGTGTGCGTCCTGGCACATTTCCTGTGTGACTGTTGAAATCATATTTGGAAAGTGTTGTCTTTACCGACAAGCTTAGTTTGTGGCTGCCTGCTTGTCCGCATGAAAGAGAGAGTGAGATACCAAGTAGCAACTTTAATAGTAAAAAAACATTTTTTTCTTTCTTTCTTTTTTTTAATTCTTGAAATATCTGAAATGCCCTTGCTGCTTGATGATGCCTAAATGACAACCTCAAGGCAGCAGAACAGTTGTCCACAAAGCAGTGGGGGACATTATGCTGGCTATCTTTCAGGAACAATCTACACAATAGAGACATGCCACCACCTGTTCTGTTTGATATCCTCCATTGAGAATGATACAGCTGCCCACAAAATAGAAGAATTATTTCACAAGCTGTGAAACTAACTATGGTGTCACGTTGCATTAAAAAAATAAAGCCATTCTTCAGGGAGACATGTAGATATGTAAAAAGAAATATATCTATTTTACAGAAACATCTTGCTTCTTCTTTCTATTTTGCTCCTCTGCATGGTGTTTCCTCTCTTACTGCATGCCTGAAAGTCATGAAAATCCAATTAGGTAGACACATTCTGCTACAACACCACTAAACCAAGCTCCATGATACCAATCATATAAATTCTTCATATGGGATTTTAGATGTTCCTCTCTCTTTGCTCACACAAAAGACAGAGTAATTGGCAAACAGACATCCAGTCCTACTGTTTTCTGCCTCTCTTTCATGGCCTCTCAATATAATAGTGGGTATATAATCTTTGCTGTGTGATTCAGAAATGAGAAACCAACGTAATCCATCTCCTGGTATGTGTGGAAAATACTATTGTGGAGGATGTTATCAGCACTTAGTGGTTCCCCCATCAACACAAACAGAAGGCACGTATCACTGTGTTGCATTGTCTTTTTGGCAAGCTGTGACACTTCCTACAACAACCTTGTCATTTCATACAAAGATTATAATATCCCTATCTATATTACTGATAAATGATAATATTTGCACAGATTCAGTTGGAAATTTCCGGATAAATTCCATCCATTCATTTGAATTTGGCATCTTAAATGAATTATTCATTCCAGACGAAAAGACTGATGTGAGTTTGATACAGTAAGAATATTATGTTGAAGTGGACATGCTGACAGCTGGCAGACAGTCTGCTAGTCTCAGCTCCATGCTTATATCACCGTTATAATGAATCTTCGTGAATTTCATAAATCAGCACTGTTCTGTCACATTTGGTCTATTAACATTTTTGGCTGAAATTTTTCATTGCTGATCTCAGAATTGAAATAATCTTATTTTTGCCTCGTGGCTGCGCTGCGCAGTGCCGCAGTACACTGCTGTACAGTACACTTATCCTTCCCTTTGATGCTTTTTTTAATGTCACAGTTTGTTGTAATTATCTCAACTTTTCCCTCATACATGGCCTGGCCCAAGCAGGCAAACAGTCCTAAGACTCAGGAGAGGAGAGCAAGCCAGGGATAGGTGAGCAACATGGTAAACAGATAAAACACGACGGCATGTACACACTGGCAAACATTCAAGGAGTAAACATATATGTGACATATATGACGTACCAAAATAAAGGAAGTTGCACACAATGAAATAACATTTTTAATAAAGGAAATCTAACTTAACATACAAAAGAACCACAAAAGCAACAGATGAAGACTAAAACCCAACAAAACATGAACATCTTCACATGCGTAAATTTAAAAAAAGCCCTAAAAAAGCATATTAAATAAAAATGTAGCAAATTAGCAGGAGCTGCTGCTTCTGCATGCACTGCTTTCATCATGGTTAATTTTCTTTGATGTTGTTCAAGTTAATAATTTTTATCTGTAATGATGGTGTGTTAGGCTTTTTTTCCCAAATATGCTTAAAAGCCTACAATTTATATAAGATGTACATATATATTATGTCAGTGTATCTTGTATGAATAGAAAAACACTACATGAATATGCATGTGAGCACAGCAGGCTGTCCTGTAGCTAGGAGGCATCAATAGTTGTATCACTTCAACAATAACTCCTTATAATGTCATTAGATTCCCTGCAAACATTCTCAAAAGTGTTCACACAAGCACAATATCAGGATAAGGTATTTAAAAATTCTTTGCACAAGTTTCTATGTCTAATTGAACATTACTGAAGGAATGTAAGTCTGTTTTTATATGTCGATTTGGATGGGAGTGGAGGCGTCCTCCTGCCTTTCACCAGTTATGGTCTCCTAAACAGTAAACTCAGAAAAGCGTGGTTCTTTATACTGTTCCATTTGCCGTCAACCACAAACCATCAAAAAATGCTGTCATCCCACTGTCTCTCTGCCATTCCCTACACACTATAGGTTCTCTATTCTCCCTGTTTCCCACTGAGCTGTTCCAATCCCTACACACTGTTTATGTAGGCGGAATGGCACAATAAAATGGAAGTTTCCACATGGAGATGCTGATTGTGGATGCATGTAGTTCTCAAAGTAGTCAGCAAAGACTTATGGTGGGTCTCAAACGCCCTAAGATTCATGTAAGACATGAGCAGCTCCGCAGAGCCAAATGGAAAGAGGCCACAGAGGTAAATGGAGTACAGTCTACAGTGGGGGGTGCAGCCTACTGGCTGGGATTCTCATTATTGTCTAACCTCAACCTTATTGGATTTTCCCTGGAAACATTTATTTCTGAAACTGTCCTGCTGAGAAGTAGCTCTTATTATGGGAGCCTCTGTTAAGTCTAAGCACGCGATCTATCACAATCTCAGACTGGGTTCACACTGTACGATTAGAGCTGTCTCAGGCGAAAGATGCGCAATAGCGGGCAAAATCGGCCATTGTAGCTCAAAAACTGTACATCTCACAGCTGGACAAACAAAGGTGAAAGATACAACCATTGTTACAATCAGAGACAGGCTGCAAAAAATACCCAGCTGTGTCAGAAATATGGAGGAATCTTCTGATAGTGTGTCGTTGCCTTTACGATCGCTGTCGGCGAATCAACCAACAGAAATGCACCATGAAATGACGTGAACATGAGTGCGTCCGTGCTGTAGTGGACTACCTACAATAGCACAAAATACAATGGGGAAAAAAGGAAAAGAAAAATTTGCAACTCAAATGAAGAAGAAAGATACTTTTTCTTTCTGTTTCTTCCCTTTTCTTTTCAAAGCACATGAAAACCACTATGGCGAGCCCAATCTTTCAACTCACCAGCACCATAGCAGCAACCTGAGATGGACACACACTGGCGCTGCAATAAAGCTGCGTTTAGAACCTGAAATAGGCTTGATTTTGCTCCTGTAGTAGCCAATTCAATGTATAATTGTACAGTGTAACATACAGTAAATTAATAATCTACTCATTTCACATTGTGCAGTGTGATTTGAATCAGTCTTAACAAAATTGCAAAAATCTTCCAGTGCAAACCACACCTTAGAAAGAACTGGGTGGTGAGTAAAGAAGAGAGTGATGGAGCATAAATAGAAGAGAGGTTAGAAATAGTTACAATGTATTTTTCTTTGCTTTTTATCCTAAGCGACACTGTGAATGAACCACTCTATGTCCTGTGATCGACTGTGCAGACCCACTTCTTTTTATTCTACTCACTCTGGCTCATGGTGCCACTGAAGACTCATAAGGGTGTTTTATCATTGCTTAGCACTTAAGAGAAGCTGTGTGTTGATACGCTTTGAACCGTGAGCAACACTGTTGCCTTTTTGTACTCTTTTCCCTTTTCCTCTCAGCATCGTTGCCGCTTTACTTCTTTTTAGTTCTGCAATACTTACAACTTAAGGTTCAAAATTCTAACTCCGGCACCGTGACTTTAAAGGAGACGCATATAGAGACTGAAGAAAGCAAAGGTGCATTGATGTAAAGTGCTCTGCTTTTCATTGTCGTCTGACTGGTCCTTCCTGGAGTTCAATACTACAGTGTTATGCCACTTATTGTGACTATAATTATCTGCCTTAGCTCATTTCTGTCATTTATTTATTGTTGAAAAACAAAGAAAAAAACCTTACTACAATGTTGAATTTCCCTTCTGGGATTAATAAAGTATTTTGCATTTCATTTCATTCATTTCTTTCATTTCATTCATCTCATACTTTGGGTCACACTGTATGCTGACAGCAAAATAAACAAATAGATAAAGAATTAAATAAGAAATTCTGAGTTTAATTCTCACGGTTCTACTTGGGTTACGTTGATTGGCCAAAGAATAATGTGTCCAGATGATACTACAGTGCACGTGCATTGTTGCTTGTTAAAAGGCTGCACTGGAAATGTGAAGTTGGAAAGAACTGAAGGAATTTAGTGTGCACCCAGACTAAGCCAGTAGTCCCTCCCACCTCCTCCCCCATTTTACAGAAAAATACTTTAGTCACAGTCTTTTTTACACAGCACTTGTGCCATATTGGCACAAAAGAGACATTCTCATTTAGCAACCACTGTTCCACTTTGGTAATACACACAGACCAAACAGAGGCAGCTCATCAGTGTGTGCTTACACAAAGGAATCTGGCATTGCAGAATCAGCTGAGTGACAAGAGGGTTGTGTTTCACCATGAGGACACACACACACAAACACAAGCATGCACACACCCCAGTTTGGCTCTGTGACGATCTCCACTGTTGGCTCTGAATCTTATCAGTGGCACATCAACTTCAAGCCAGCACTCAGCCTCTCTACATACAGGACACTGTTGCACGGTGAAGGCACATCAGTCCTGCCTCAAACAAACTGTGAAAAGGGCTTCTATCTTTCTGTACACTATGCTTGGGGTTTATGTTTCCTTTTCAGCTCTGGACAGGGATTAGCGTTACAATTTGTGACACAAGAAAGCAAGCCTTTCTGGTGTTTATCTGAACCTCAGAGCTCTCTGTCATGAGAATGAGGTGCCCTTGTTGCTTCACCGTGACGTCCAGCAACAAGCTTTGCAGAGATGTGAGTTAACATTGTTAAAAACATGGCGTTTTACTGGACATAAAAATATTTTTGAATGAAGGTGGATCCTCATTTCCACATGCATGTGTGATCTCATGATGTCAGATGTTCTTTTGTTCCTACGGAAATCCCCGTAATCACTGATTGATCATCAAAAATAAAAACAAGCTTTCAAGATGCAACAACCAAAGGAAGTTGGGAACAAAAAAAGATCAGATTTCAAATGCATAGTTCGCACAATAAAGCCATTGATATATATATACTGATATTTTGATCTTAATGTAATCAGTAGCACTTCTAAAAATACACATTATGCATAAGTCAGGCCAACCTCTTTGTTTATACCTTGCAGAACATTTTTAGTTTTGTTGGAAAAAACAACTGAAATTAGCTTCATTCTCATGACTGGAGCAAAGTTTGCTCTGTTGCTGTACCATATGATTAGTGTCTATTTGATATTTAACATGTACATGCTAACATGATGAATCAGGGAACGTATTGTTTGCCCATCTGAAGTTTCAACATCATTTATTCTTTGGGATGAGCTGCCTTGTGTCTATCCTCCTTCACTCACCTGTTACAAAGCCAAGTTGACCACCAACCCAATAAAAAATACTTCAGCCATACCGCAACAACTATTCTCTTGGCAGTATATCGACATTGGAGTAATGTCTGACTCACTTTTGAGACTAAACTCTGTTTAAATTATTCTGAAACCTTGTTGGAACCCAGTGATAGACATACCGATCACTGAAGTGTAACAAAACCAGATATGAGACCCTGCTGGTCCCGCTGGGACCTGTAGAGAGCTGGAGATGAGATTTTTGTGTTACATTTGTGTGCTCACTCCCAGTCAGTACATTTCCTCTCACTTTAGCTTGAGTGGATCTAACAAGCACTGGGCAAAAAGTATCCACAACTCAACTGATACTGTACACTATTGTTGCATGACGACCTGTAAATTCCATGAATTTCAGAGTAAAAATGTGTTGTAAAACATTATTCAGTGCATCTTCTTTTCTTGCACTTGTCTGATATAAGGTATATAATAATGATCTGTCTTCTCAAATGCTGACAGCTAGATGAGGCTTCAGTCTTCTTGAGACACTAAATAGGATGATGTTGGTGGAAATAAATGGATCCATTAGTGGATAAATAGAATCATTATTTACAGATACAGGAACAAGTATGGGAACCCCTTGGAATTTTTTTTAAAGGAAAAAAATATATATATACACTGAACATGCCTATTACACATAGTGCTGGTCAACCCATAGGATAATCACTTCAATGAAAGCTAATCAAAGTGGTTTGCAAACCTGGAGTCTAGTCTGCATGAGGCTGGAGGGATACAAAGCAACCTCAAAAGTGTTTAGAGATCCATCTGTCCATAGTTAGATTGTCTATAAATGAAAAGCTTTCTACTATGGCTACTTTTTTCTAGATTAAAAAAGAGTTGAGAGATATAAACAATAAAAACTTTTCCTTAAACAGAAACTAAACACAAAGTGCAGGATGGCTGGATGTTCCTAAACAACTAAAAATCTAAAAAGATTTTTGATTGTGTTTTTGTTTTCCTCAAAAAGAGAACAAAAACACATAAACCAGCAGTGAGCAGGACAGACTAGAAAACAAATGGGGAAAGAATGGACAGATGGGGAAGGAAAGTCAGCAAAATATAAAGACAGAGTTAAAACAATCAGGACAGTTAGGGGAAACGAGAGAAGCCAAACCTGAAGCAATACGTAAGAATTAATACTTTCATATAAGCAAAACGACAAAATACAAAACTGAGGCCATAAAGAACACAGGAATGTGTTCCTGGTCATGGTTAGAGACAAGAGGTCAACTTTGATTCTTATTTTTACTTTGGAGTGGCGCTCGGTTGCAATAGTCAATGCGTCATTTCAAGTTGGATTTTAAGTGGCTGGTAAGTCAGTGGAGTCGAAGGATTTCTGACACTGTTAGAAATTTATATCACGTAGACCAGTGTGACTGGCAGGACAGCTGATTTTGACCAAAGATCAATGATATCCCTATGATTCTTTCACAATGGTGATCTTCAGTCTGCAACAGTCCAAAGTTTTGCAGTGTGTAGAAGCCCCAAGTCTACTTCACTTAAATCAATGAACATAGAAGTTGAGTACAACTTACCTATCCCACCTGCCTTTGGGCAAGAGGTGGGGTACAACCTGTAATGTGTCTGTGATTATGCTGAATGGAAGTTTAAAAAGTTAAATACAGTCCAAAAAATACAATCCAATAATACAATCCAATTCAACCCAATTATATTCCAGTTCAGTCCAGTTCATTCTAATTCTGGTATAATTCAGTTAATTCAAATGGAGTCCAAAATCCATATAATGCCAATTTATAATGGCCTAAGAACCCAACAGACTGCGTCAAATCCTCACTAACGGTGCAATCCCCATCCTGAGCAAGCACAGGGTGACTATGGTAGACAATGGTCTCTTTAAGTGGCATTTGTGAAAGTACCTTCACATTGTAGTTTTTAGTTAAAGCATCCTAAAGTAATCCCTTACATATGTCTTTATTTTCAGCTGTTGATGAATGATAGTACTTGGTGCAGTGTCATCTGGGGGATTACAGATAACCAGTGACCGTCTTATTTTTGCAACTTGCCTTTTATGCACCGACAGTCCTTCTTCAGATTTCTTGAACCATTTAATGATATCATGGCTTTTAGAAGGAGAAACAAACAAATCCCTTTCAAGATTTTTTAGAACATTATCTTTCAGCATGACAATGATTTTCCCACATATTTGTTGTAGAAGTTGGAGTCCTTTGAGAGCATTTTTGTTCCTCAAAGACTCCGCCCTTCATGATTGCTGCTTTTCTACTGCTTTTGTGATTATTGCTTTTGATATGACCTGATCAAAATAATCCTTTACCTTCCTATTAGCATTAACTGAACCTATACAGCCATGTTTTTAAAAGTATTGCAGGTTTCAAATGGAAAACTGAATAGATATTGAAAATATCAAATTTAAATAAAAAAAGAAAAACATGAAATATCTTGGCGTTTCTAAAGAGTTTTTCTTTGTTTTTGCATTTCCATCTGTTTTATATGGGTGATGGTGGTGGTGGTGCCAGATAATCTCACAGAAATGCATTAAATAAAGACAACGTCTCCAATAATACACTGCATGATGGTAGTCACATAATGTATTGAAATTACATGTTGGGGAAACAGGAACAAAGTCATTAGAAAGCTATTTAGTGGTTTTGTTGTAGTGGAACACATAGATTACCTTTCTCAATTGACAATGTAAAAACCCACACAAACCCACTTTTGGTAGTGGTAGAGGACAGTGAGTGATAAGATTATTTTTAACTGAGAGACACTAGTTCAATTGCTGACTCAGAACACTGTTCCTTTATTGAGGATATTGTCTATTTATTTTATTTTATTTTTTTTACTTTTTCCTTTTTCTTTTGCCAAGTGCAACAATAAGAGTGCAACTCATCATGTGGAGGGAGATCTCAAAAATGACAAGCTATGATTAGTCGCTCTTCAAAAATATTGTGCACTAATGAAGTCACTGCAAAACATCTTTTTCTTTGATATGATAAAACTGATGGAAGTCTCTCAGAAACACTGCAATACAAGAAACTATCATTACACACATAAAAATATGTAGCATGCACACTCATTTACAGTAACCCTGAGCTATGCTGTTTATCTTTCATTCCCATTTCACTTTTCACAGATAGCCTGCTGCACAACATGACGGGATATCACATCAAAGAAAGAGACTTGATATATTCATTGGAAGACAGATAGGCAATTGGATTTAAAAAGGGCAGCAACAAATTCAAGATGAAAGCAAAGCTCAATCCTTGGTCTCATCTGCCAACCTGGTATGGATTGGACAGAGAGAGTTATTAGGCCTTCTGTTGTAATTTAGTCTTCTCTTAAATCTTGGTACCTCACTGTCACCCTTAGTAAAAAAGATCTTTGTCTATGTTACATAGTAGAACATTAGTCCAATATAAGAATATCTAACTCTATGTCAGACTCTGCACTTTGCGTACTTTATAATATCCTTTAAACCAAGGACGATGATGCTGTAATTTTACCACAGAAAACTTTTTTCAATTCTCAGTTTTATGACAAGCAGCTTATTCACCGTGACAGGATAATGCCATTTATTGTATGAGATCCTTTTTATTTCATTTTATTTTATTTTTATCACAACCAGTTTTCCTCTAGAGAAATTAGAACAGCCTGATCAAAAAAGACAAGTAGACAGAAGCTGAGACGGAGCAGTGGACCAACTTCATGATATATATGACCTGACAGAATCCCAAATAAATAAATAAATAAATAAACACAAAGCTTCAAGAATCAATGTTCCTCAATGAGGATGTTTTAAATGGGTTAGCTGTACCTTTAAAAAAAAAAAGTCTTGCAACTGAGGCTTATCGTGTCAGATTCACGTACATTTATAAACCTGTTGTTTGTTTGTTTGTTTGTTTGTTTTGTCCTCACAGAGTGAAGTTGAAGGAAGGAGTGATGTTTCTGGGGGCTCGTCCCAGCAACCCTACTCAGTGGATAGTTAGCCAGGACGTGAGGAGTGAAGGCCATCGAGTGGTGACTCTCCACTGTCACAGAAAAGAGTCCACCAAATGATCAACAAAGGTCTGTTTATAAACGATTTTAATATCAAAAGGAATAAATTAACTCTTTTGGTTGACTGGGTCATTAGTTCCATTTCCTTCGAGAAGGTTAGATCATTTGTATAAAGACCATCTTTGTGGGAAACAGAAAAACCAGATTGTGACATGTTTTATAGCCTAACATTATTTTGCTCAATGTCTGCTCCGTAGAGTAGCTGTCCCTTTGCAGAAGCCCCACATCAAGTTTGCACCATTTATAAAATGGTTTTACAAGGCTTAGTGATCCAAAGTCCTAAAAGGTTTTGGACTGTCTGTTTCAAAAGTGCTGTCCCTCTCATATTTTGCCAGAGACACACAAGCACTGAAATATACAGTGTGAATGCTTATCTAAGCAATGTTCCCTCTGCTGAAATGAAACACTTGACTTGACATCACTTTTGGGAGCAGAAAAGTCAACTTTTGCAGTATCTCTTATTTTTCTCTTGCTCCCAGTCTCTTGGCATCTTGTCTCTCCCTTACTCTCATTTTTATTTGCATATTTATTTTCTCCACTGCCAAGCGTCAGAGTTGATTTGGCCATTTCCAATCTGTATTCACGTCCTCAAACTAATCTGCCAGATAGGGAAGTGATTTCCAGCACGAGGAAAAGGTTGCTGCATTAATTAAGCGTTGATCGAAGGCCTTTGTGTTTTTTTAATGGTTTTTCTTTCTTGGATCAGGAAGTAGTTTTAGTAAATCTAGTTTTCGAGTGACAGGTGTAATTTCATGCATTCGACAGATTTAGGGCTAAGGAAAGCTGACTTACTTGCTTTTTAGCTCTCATTTAAAAGAAGACACTTATTACTACAACTAGAGCTATATTGATATTTTGGTTTAACTGCAGTGTTACAGCAAGTAAAACACACACAGTTGTGCCTGTCTTTGAGCAACTGAGGCTGTGATCACGCCACTTCTTGGAAAAAAACTAAGATTACACTAAATCTTCAGTTCAATTTAATCCTCTGTCAAGTGCATGCATGGAGTGGCAGGTGACAGCGGAGAGAAAGAAGTTGCTTTTCACCGGATCAAACCCTTCAGCTGAACTGTACTGAGGGAGAGTAGCTATCTGGCTCAATATATTGATCGCAGAGGACAAAAACAGCCAACCCAAACACCAGGCCAGGAAAAGCCCCTACTGGAAAGACCAAAAAAAGAAAAAGGGAAAAAAAGACCAGTAGAAGTAATGGCACACATATATTGTACATGAATACTAAAGAGAACAGAGTGAAAACAGATGCCCAGTATTTAATGAGAGGCGCCCAGGTCCAGAAATGACAACATCAGTCTCATCTGAACTGAGTCGCAGGAAATCCAGAGGCCTGTCTGTGGTCTAACTAGGAACCCCGCATCCCTGCTTCAATGCACCCGGTTCAAATGAATGCAAATGATGATGCGGCCCATCATCCAGGTCTGCACAAGTCTGACCGACCCATTCATGTGAACCAGGTGCGCTGAGCCAGGGAAACATCTAAGACGTGCAGGGTTGCGGCTCTCGAGGACTGGAGTTGAAGACTCCTGGTATAGAGTATAGAAAATAAATAATTGAATTTCATATAGGAGTCATGGACGTCTCAGTAATGCCATCCAAGCAACTATACAGCAGGATTGTGTGATATTGAGGCACTCGTTTCCAAAGGCAACAACCTTAGCGGTATCTAAACTGAAAGGCAGGAAATTAAAAGTCATCTCGGCCTCTCTGTCTTTAAGACATGCTCGTGGTCCAACTAGACAATTTTATGCTACTTCGTAGATTAGTATAGCTGAGCATAGTTTGCATAGCTATAAAAATGAATACTGTCCTACCTTACATCATCAACTAGAAGCATATGTAAACCTAAAAGAATCAGTCCAACACAGAATGCTGTGGTACATCATGACAGGAAAAATCATGAACCCTTGTGACACTGATCAGGATGAATCAAGAACAGAAAATGTATAGATGGTTACAACATTCTCTGGTCGACATCTGGATTAATAAAAGTTCCTCTGCGATGTCTTGAAGTTGATTAATGTAAACTCAATTAATAGTTGCTCATTTTCTATGCCATTTCTCAAACTAAGATCAAGGGAATGATGAAGAGTGTGAGACATCTATGTGTAATCTTAGAAAAGCCACCTGAGGCGAGCGTAACCCATACCATAGAATTAAACGCTCACCATTTCCAACATCTACTTATGTGTTTAAGTTCCATGCTGGGATTATATTATCTGTTATGTTATCAAGATGGATAAACAAAAAATGATAATTAAAAAAAAAAATCGGAATTCAGACAGAAACTCTGAGCAAGGCTGCAGGTGATCGATACACCACAACAGTGACAAGAGTTTGTTGTGAATTCCACTTTGAGTAAGAGAAACTGAGAGCCAGACACTCAAAGTATCTATAATTAATATCAGACCAACGGCTGATTAGTAAATCTGAGTGACAGAAAGATGAATTTACCGCAAATTGTCTTTTAAATTACTGGCTTTGTTGAGTTATGCCCATTGAAGATGGTTATCAGTCATGTGTCTGTACTGTGGTTCATATTTGTCTGGTTGTGTTTAATATTTTTACTTTACAGAGCATACGTAGTGCAACTTTAGTGGACTTTTCCACCACTTTCAGACATGATGTGCCCCACAAGCTTAAAGGAACCTCCAAACTAAGACTTTACAGGCGTCCCGTTCATTCGTATAATACGTCCTGACAGGTCAGTCATAAACATAGGAAGGTTTTGGTTGTCTGAAAAATATATACTGGAATACAAAATATGATGCTCACAATCATTATATTTCCACCTGTCTCTTCTGTTTATTCACTCGTAATAATGATCTGAATATCTTTAGCTACGGGTTTCATGAGTAAATGAGACTCCAAATGCATGATGGAAATGAAAACTGCTGAAAATGAGTTGTTTTGAGCATGGAATATTTGAAATATTTAGTTTGTTTTGTGTAATCATCAGAAAACATGATTATATGAAATGTATTTGGGATCTCTTTAGTAGTTGGTCCCTAAATATGTATTATCATTCATATATATATACAGTCATGGAAAAAATTATTAGACCACCATTTTTTCTTCACTTTCTTGTTCATTTTAATACCTGGTACCACTAAACGTCATCATTGACTAAAACAGACAGAAAGAAAACACTGAATGCATAAAGCAGTGTTTTTGGCAGTACAACGCCATAGCTATTGATGTAAAAACTTAAGTGATTTAGGTTATAATCAAGAAACCATGGAAAATGGTAAGATATCAGCTCTTAAATAAAACTCTTATGAGCAATCTTTGTGGTTATCGTTATGTTTGTCCAAACAAATGTACCTTTAGTTGTACCAGGCATTAAAATGAACAAGAAACTGAAGAAAACAAGGGTGGTCTAATAATTTTTTCCATGACTGTATATATACCAGCAGCATGATTTATGGATTTAAGGAGCTTGGTAATGTTTGTCCACATATAAATTGTTGACCCTAATTAATATACTACATTTGTACATGGCCCTTAGATGAGCTGCTAGATTTTGAACATGGAGTAAGAGCTGTCAGAAAACCACATCACTCAGCAGCAACACTGTTCAGCTTGTTCTTCCTGCCCTCTGGTAAAATTATTTTTTTTATTGATTCACTAAGTGAAGAAGCTAGAGACAAGAGTCTCGTCAAATTCTCACTCTTTGAGCCATGTATGTCAAACTGTTCCTTAATTCCCACACCTGTCAGAGTCGCTTCACAAAGAAGACCAGAGATGATGGTATACAATACACAATGCCCCATTTTTTCTTTCATCCCCTCCTCAATCCCAGTCGTTCCAATGGAGTTCTTTTAGGAGGAGATTCGACAGAGGTATCTCATCTGTTGAGCTGTCACTCAGAGTACTTTCTTCTCTCCACGCTTTTGAGAATCGAAAAGTAATGAAGTGTTTGAACATTATCGGTCGACCAAAGTGTGGATACTGTTTACTATTTCTTTCTTTATCTGTTTGCTTATTTTTAACAACAGTGTGATAAATGTTCATCCAAAGATGGGTTTCATGGTTAGAGTCAGAGATTGCCTCAATTCAGACATGCCATGATAGCAACTTCTTTGTCCAGAAACCACCTAGATCTTTTGATATTGGTGAGGCATTAAATGTCTTTTATTTATTTACTTGGCATGAGTCCAGTGCAAACAAAGACAAAACAGAAAGAAAAACGAAGAGCAGTTTTCTCTCCGGTTCTCGTGTCTCTTTGTGAGAAAAGCATCTGAGCTGAAGAATGTTTAAAAGTTTCATTTAAAGAAAGAGGACTCCGTTGACATAGATGTGTTTTTCAAACAGTCTGAGGTTAAAATGCGTGAACAACATACATGCAGCTATCAGGTCACTCAGAGTTCAGGGCACTAGCTACATTGCAGATGGCTCACTGGCAGTGCCACAGGACATTGCATTGTCAACTGGAGCTAAATGTCTTTGAAGAATGTCTATGAAACCGCTAAATGTGCATGTGCGTGTTCCATGACGGCAGCCCGGCCCCACTGCTCGCATGGGAGCACAGGATTATTGAAAGTTCAGGTGCACTCTGTGCACCGGTTCAGTTAGTCACTTTGAGCTGCTCAGCCTCACCAGCTGAGCAGCTTCTTCCTGTCCATCCACAGCTGATAGTCCGGCCTTATCTGATTCACTGGGAACAAGATTGCTTACAATCAGCTGTCAACTGTTCATCACGTCTGTTTCACAGCTGAGCCTAGTATATGTTTTGCTTGTATTCATCCAACTGTGAATTTTTACGTTTTTTTTTTTTATCAGCTAATGCATCCCTTTTCTGTGGTCTGACATCTTGCGCATGTTCTCGTCCTCTTGCAAAAGTAAGATATTTTTTCTTTTTTAATGCAATGTCAATGTCAATGTCATGCACATTTAAAGCAAGAGCTCAGTGATGACAGGTTTTCATCAAAAGGTGCAGTTGCATGAAGACAGATTGGGATTTTGACTGAAATAACAGGTTTCACTCTGATGGAAATACCAGGGAACAGTGAGTGTCTCCTCTTTCTAATTCAGGGAAAAGATATTTATTGAGCCCGCAATTATGAGCAAATAGCCATCTTAGATTTTTTTTTCAAAAGTTGGTTCCATGAAAATCTAGTTTCACTAAAGCTGCAGAGCTTGATGGGTCTCATTACTGTGCCTTTTGGTGCTTGGCCTAACAGTTTGGAGGGTAATTGTTATTTGTTTTAATCAACATTTCAAAACCAAAGCTAGAATAAAAGACTAAGAAATTGATTACATCTCTACTTGCGTGTGGACTGCAAAATTAAGCCTTAATTTTTGGCAATCTTAAAACTGTTTGGAGCAGAAATGATGCTTTGTTTCAGGTGAATCTTATGCTGAAAGCTGTCACCTAATTGCTACTGTGTGTGCATTTCAGAATCAATTAGTAAACAATAAGTTCATGAGAGTATTATTTTACTTTTGTATCCACATTACTTCTTATTTTTGTATGAACATATACAGTATTTTAGATTGAGTCTGTGATTGTGGCCACTCATATTCTGTAAGTGCTCAGTAGTGCTTAACCTTACAATTTCAACATGAACATGGCAATCTTTTATGGATAAATTCAAAATGTCAGCGGTGGTGCCACAACATGTCAAAGAAATAATGGATCCTTACAGAAAAGGAAATATGTGTGGAGATACACATGATATTGGCTGAAATGCACTCTGGTAGATTGAAAAGTTCACTTTGTCACCATTAAGGGTGAACACTTTCAAAACAAAAGCAGTCCTGCTTCCTCAGCATGTCATAAGCCATAAGTGAAGGCTCAGTAAGAGTGTGATGTCTGGGCCTTGGTACTTCATTAAGACCGTCTGGGCGCAGATGGATTTCCCTTGTGAACCATCACTTCATTAATCCCCCACACCACACCAACCCTGGGACAGCAGACAGTCCACTCATTACAGCCACTCCACAAAGGAGCCGGTAGAACTGGGCCAGTGGGTTGAAGGGGGTTTATATATCTAAATCCCTCCCCTCCTATTTTATTTTTTTTATCTTTCTAACTACAGCTGGCCTCGATGTGGCTTGTTTTACATTGTCTGAATTAAATCAGCATAGAGTTCAAATTAATATAATTAAATCAGCTGCATTAATTTGTGCTATAAAAATACATGACTTTTCCATTTAAGCAGGCTTGTAAATTTGCTGCAGTGTGAATGTTTAGGATCCCAGAAGGAAGGAAATCATACAGCTGCATGGAAACGGATGAGATTCGGCAGAGACCTCACAATTTTTTTTCAATTTCAAAGCCTAAAAAACCTTTAAGAATAAAATTATTTATAGCTTCTGGTATTTCTAGTTATGTGGAAATGAAACAAAAGAACTCCAGAAGGCTTTTATAGTCCTCTCAACCTCTTGAAAAGGAGTTATCAAAAGTCTCTTTTTTTCTTTGATACACTGGAGTCTCAGAAGAACGTGCAACTGTATGCAGCTTGCCTGAGAGATGTGAACATGTAGCATTATCACAACTAAGTCATGAAGTCACTCTGAAGAGGGAAAATATTTCCACAATAATCAACATGTCTCCAATTTCAAACTGGCTTTGATATGACACTCTGTGCTAAAACCTCTTGATATTTTGCATGAATCAAGTTTAGATGGTGTTCGGCAGTCCTGAAAATGAGCCACATGCTGTGGGCTTTAATGCTGCATAATGTTGCATGAATCAAAGCTGAAATGAAATGGCCCTATTACATTAGGGGCACACGTTAACGGTAACTTGACGGCCTTAATGCAAATGCTCCTAATAATGGATCAGCGTAATCCCTAACAACCACCATTTACCATAAAAAACACTTTCAGTGGAGAATCGTTGCCACTATTTACCAACAATCAGCTGTCTACATTATTTATTTTAATATTTCTACTAATAGGAATTACTTTAAATCAATACTCATTTGCAACGGCAGAGATACAACAGACGCTTTATATTAATGGTAATGTTTTTACCAAGATCAAGTGAGGCCAGGGAGTGTTATTAGATGCTGTAACTTGAGGCCAGTGAGAAAGGAACGGACAAATTGCATGTAATATAACAGATGTGATTTGGTTTCCTTTATCAGCACAGGAGCTGAGATGTGGCATATTCTGTGTTTCCCAGGACAGCCATCTGATTACACTAGTCATCCCAGATTACATCTGACTCTAAGGGATGCTCCTATGTTCCATTACCACTGTAACAAATGAAAAAAAAGTATGCCTCAATGCAGCTCGCTGCACTTTTTCCCAGTTCACCACTCACACAGTAATAACTCAGTGGAGAAGACTTGATCCATGCTGTATGAATCTTAACCAATTGGCCGTGAAGTTGATAGAACATAACGCGCGCTGCAGATGGCACTGTCTTTACAACGTAACCTGAAAAAGTTTTTCAGTGACATTAAGAGAGATGTTGGCTTGCATGGGCCGTCAGATTCCCTATTACACCATCAGCACCATGTGGTTGATAGTAGATATGCTGGTGAGGGACAGATTAAGGTTCACATGTGTAGAGGAGAGTTGTGTGCTTTAGATTTATAAAGGTTTATGGATAAGTATCCTGCTCTTAGAGGATAATCCCCCAGAGGATTAGATTCTGGCCACTAGTAGTTAGAGTTTTACATTTACCATTTTTTTTTTTTCTGTTTATGTAGATTATTGTTGTTGAAACTGCTTATTTAATATGACAAGCAAAAGTTAAGCACATCTGCAGTTTATAGTTTGTTTTCCTGCTTTTCCTGCACAGCAAACGCATTGTGTTCATCCTGTATGACATCATGGACCAACCTGACAACCTCTCTGTCGCTGCTGCTGGGCAACAAAAGATATAACTAAACCAGAAAAAGACACAGCTTTCAATTACCTATCACATTGAAATAGTTAGGAATATGTTTTGGACATATGAGGAACAGGGGTCAGGTAGTGCAGTCCTGGGTTACGTTATTGTGGAAGCGAACAGTTTCTGTCCTGTGATATGATCATGTCACGGTGGAAAAAAACTCTGTGTCTGAGATAACACATGGAAGGAACAGAACATATCTGCGTTTTCATTCTCTCCCTAAGAAGGGAAAGGGCCTTTTGATTTTCTTGTTAATGACCTCAGCTAGATAAGAGGGCCACAAATTTTCAAGTTTGGATTCATGTCCTATGGTATTATGACATAAATAAATGTCAGGATTTTACCCTCTGCAAAAATATTCTGATGATACAGTATCTGTGCAGACGGATGGAGCCGACCTGTGTTTAAATCAAAATTGCTGCTGTTGTTGCTGTGCACCCTGCAGGTGGTGGTCAGCCAGGAAGGAGAAGTAAGCTGAGGTGTAAACATGATATTGTTTGCTGGCCTTTTGATAAACACACTGTAATTTCTTCTTCTGACTGTATTTGCATCTTCATAGCATTGTCATGGCCCATACCTCATTTAGCAATCTGATGACTGAGAGCTGGGCTGTGAGAATTAACTCCACACATCTTTGTTTCCATTCAAATTCAGTTCAAAAGTCCTTCCTCACCAGAATATCTATCTGAACAGGGAAAAGAAACTTCAGCCTGTACTCTAACTTCAATTAACCCCAGTTTAGCTTGACCTTCAAAGTGATTGGCTTATATTCTGAAACTTATTGCACGTAAAGAAATGTCTGCCCTAGCAACCAGACTGTCTTATTTCTTTAACCTGTACAAGAGAAATATTCAAATGATCCTATTAGGAGGTTCTGGGCTGTTAAGTAAGGTGCAGGAGGCAGTGTCCTGAAAGAAAAAAAAAAAATCTACAAGAATGGAGGGAGCTCCAGCAGCACAAAGAAAGGGCCAGCAAAGAACTTATTACATATGGGCAGCCCTGCTTTCAGTCAGAGATTCAGTCAAACCAAAGAGAAACAGAAAAGGTGCTCGTCACATCCCCTCATTTGTACAATGCATGTCTGCATGCTAATACTGACAAGCAATCTTTTGCTGTCCTCCATTATAATCCCTAGCCTAACGGGTTAGGAGCAGAACTCTGTCCAGCTGATAACGTGCAGGGGAAAGTACGGTGCCACCGGAGGCTCTCCCCTCTTGCAGCTCTGTGCCTGTTAAGTAGGACTGACCGGCCCTGACATGTAATCAGCCTGGGTGCACACCTCAGTGGGCTTCTGTGGTGTCAGAGTGTAGACCCCGAGCACCCCACGATAGTAAGACCAGCAGACATGTTCATGCCTCCAGATGAGGTGCCACCCTTTGTACATATCGCCTTTTCCACCTTGAGCCTGAACATGCCTGTGGATGGTTTTGCGTCCCTTCCCACACATCCTCTTTCTACATGCGCTGATGCAGGAGTGGTTAGAGTTTCAACCTCAGATATAGCATCTGAAGCTGTGTGGGTTGTGCAGGTTACTTTGAAATTACAGAAATATGAGCTCCTTTCTTGCTATTCAGAGCAAAGCCACAGTAGTGTCTCAGTTTCTTTATGGGAGCAGCTAATACTGACGCAGTCAGATGTTTGTTGTTAGTCCATCATTCTGCAATCTACCTCAACTCTTCACAGCCTCTAGATCAACCTTCCATCTCTCACAGGCTGTAAGTCAGTGAGCAGTCATGAATGAGTGTGCTGAATATGTAAATGAGTGCCATTAAAGCTCTCTTTCTTTAATTAGTCTTTACATTTCATGACTGAGTACTTCCAATTATGGATCAATGTCTCATTTCTGCTCATGCACCCCTGGGTGTGTGGAGGCAGTTTTTCCGTTACGAAATGCTTTATAATTCCTTCCCTGCCAAGAAGGCTGTTCACATCACTCTCTAACTGCTGATCAATGAGAAATTTTGCTGCTGTAAGCCCACTCATATGTGCACAAGTACTTTATTTCAGAAACATGATCAAATCTCACCATGTATATAGTGTTATTAATTGAAGAGCATGTTAATGTATGTATTGTGAGTGAGATGTGAGAAATATGGAGGTTCTGTGTGTATATAGCTGTTTAACTGTTTTGTTAGAAATTTAGAAATGAACACATTTGCTGCTGTATAAGACAAAGGAGAGGTTGGGTGGTTGCACAAACAAACTCATGTCAAGGAGCTGGGGATTTACTCAGAAGAAGAGCTGACAAATGGGAAAATACAACTGACGTTTTGTAAAAATTGGGTTCAGGATCCATGTGTTTAGCCCCTACACCCCAAGATATGTTGCTACTCAGAGACTTTATCAAGTCAAAACGTTGAATAGTGTCTCTGTTGAGTAATTTAGCCATGTCTGTGTGAAGAGATCAGCTCAGAAACACAGAACGAAAACACACAAAACAACATAAAGGTGGAGCAAAATCCAAGTCTGGTGATTTACTGCAGACACATTTAACAGCAGTGACCAGATCTTACAAGGAAGTGAGATGCTGTATAACATTCGGGTTCAAAAAAAGCAAGAGGAATGCTAGCATGGCTGAGACCTTCTGGTGCTGGGAGATAGGAGGGCGGAGCTTCATTACTGAGCAGGAGTAATCAGTCACAGGTGTGGGTAATCAGCACAGCTGAAGCAGACGGGCAATCAGGGACCACGCAGCAGGAGGAGGGGGGTTTCGGAGGAAGAAGAGAGCAGACGGAAGACAACAAGGAAATATGGGAGGATGTGGACAAAATGATAAAAAAAAAAAAAAAAAAAGAAAAGACAATGTAACATGGATGTTTGTGTCATCAGAGTTAAGTATGTCCAAATGTAGCCACATTTTGGAGAAAAGTATTAATTTGCATAATTATTTCAGGATTTTGCAGTGAAACATAAGACTTCCAACAGAGATTTACTTGAAACCAGCATTTAAACAGGTGCGTACGAACAGGAGCACACACCAACAGGAGCCAAGAGAAAATTGAAAGTTGATGTGAAAAGCTTAGCCAGTGGATGGGTTTCAGGTACACTTATGTGGGTCTCTGAATTACAATGAATTTCTTACAGACTTTAAAGCAAGTGGGATGTGTGCAAGAGTGAACTTTCCCATCACTCTCTGCCAGGATCACCTCTCTGATCCACGAGTCACTACATTAACACTGATGTGCAAGGAAATCATTCCCACATAGCCTCCACATTACTTCCTCACCAACGCTGTAATTATCCCAAACAAAGCTGTTCTGTTTACACACCATGTTTGTGGTTCTTGTATGTTGCAGTTTATTCATATTCTTGCCAACATACACACAGGTATTATTCATGTATTTGTTTTGCCTAAAATGACTGTCGGTTAGATTTGTCTTCTGAAGTATTTGTTGTAATAGAATCTAAAAGCTCACTACATCTGTTTGCTGAAGATATATAAAAGCCATTTAGATCTATTTTTTCATAAGGTGTTGGCACTGTTCTTCCGTTACAATTAAATTTGACATCTGGCTCCACTATCCGAGTTGATCACTGACCTGCTTGCAAAACACACACTGTAATACTGAGCCGGTCCTTTCTGCGGCTCTTCCTGCGACACCCATTTTTGTGTCTGCCAGAGCTGGAGCTTAACCTTGCATATCCCACACGTTCTGGGGGTAAATCCTAGGTTTCAATAGAGTGCCATTGATCTGATACTTCAGGCCTCTCTGGTCAATGACTCTTGTGTGCCATCCAGGTTCTGTTGCTATGACAACGGTGTGAGAGCTGAAAGCACCTGGGTTTTGCTTGTCTTTTAGGACTGCTCTGAGGAGGACAGGCACTACCAGTGTCACAGCACCTGCAGGTGCCAGTTCAGGCCTGGACGGTCACATGATGTCACACACAGCTCAAGCAGGGGTGGAGGGATAAGTTTATCTGCACAAACATTTGCATCCCTGCCCCAGGGCTCAGTGTCTGCTGCCCCCTAGTGTGGGCACAGATGACTTATCAGCTGTTTTGCTGGCTTTTCCCCATAATTAATGTATGTTATCAAGGCTTTAGATGAGTGCCTTGATGTGGGGAAAATTGAGTGTAACTATCAGGACAGTTAGCAATCTATTATATTGCAATTTGGTATTTATACAGCTTTTCGATGAATGGGACAGATATAGAGTGCAAGTGACTGACAACTGATGTCTGATACAAAAGGGTCTGAGTTCACCATTGATGATAACTGCCATCATTAGGGATCCATTATACTATGAAGCCTACAGTACTTCAGCTGATGGACTCTAATGATGATGCGCTTCAGAAAAGCATTTAGTTTTGATTAGACACTGGTGGAATGGTGCATTTCATTAACTCAAGGATGAGCTTTTTTTGTGGAATAGATATGCTGCTGCTCCATCCCCAGCTGATACTCTGACTGTGCTCTGTTTTCCTTGAGGCAACAAGGAACAATATAAAGACATAATGGGATATTTTACTCCTAAAGCCCCTCGACCATTTGCATCTGCTCTTTATGTTTTTTGCATCTTCATTTCCTTTAAAACAAACTGACTAACCTGATAATCTGGAAATACAGTGTCACGGCATGCTATTGCACTGTCAAAATAAATGTGTAAATTGCTGGTTTATTAAGTTACCGAGTTTCTGAGTAGATGCTGATCACCTGCCAACCAAGCGTCATTCACATAAGTAAATGATCGAAGTGACAAAAAGCAATAGCACAGGAAAAAGTGCCCCCAGGTCCAAATTAAATCCCCAACCAGCAGACTGTCATGCATACTGAGTTCTCAGTTTTTTAAGTGAATTTAATGTTGTGTCAGTTGGTTTACAGGATTTAGGGAGGGAATGGGTCCAGCAGAGGTTAGAGAGAAAGCAACGATCGAGTTTCTTTGAATTTTTCAGGTGATGACTTCTGCAGAACACTGTTAAGGCAATCAGAAACTTGATCCTGTTACTGCCTTTGATACACGCAAGCCAGAAGCCTTCATTTTCTATCTACACTTCATTATAATCGTATAATTAAAAGCATTCAGTCCTTTTTTTCTTTGTGTGCATGTTTAATTCGTTAAAGAATAAATAATTAAATTAAGAAGAATCCCATGCTTCTTAAAGGAGGATTTTAATTTAGGCAGTGTAGGTTATTTAAAATGTAACAGCTCAATCTTTTTTTTTTTTATTCTCCCCTGGAGAATAACGTCAGTGGAAATTACTTTTCCAGAAGTATTTCTTTCCCATGAGGAAGAACTAAACAGAAGAATGTAAAATGCCTTTTTTAAAAGTATATGCGCCTTAGTGCTTCATAGAGTTATTTTCATTTTCGAGTTATTTTAAATGCAGAAGTGACGGAAAATAAGTGGAAGGAGAAGCTTCAGACCTGGCCTGAGCTGCTGGAGATCAGGGTACATGATCAAGATAAGTCCACAAATCCAGCTGCCTTCTGTTTAAGAGATTAAGATTAAATGTAAAGATGAAAGAGGAAAATCAGTGGTTGGAGGGGTTTTACTGTTATTCTGGCACATTTATGAGACACACACTAAAACACACAAACACCATTGTCCTCCATTTTCTTACTTACCGAGGTGATGTGCCCTGCCACAGGGATGACACTAGCATAGAATAATTTGACTTTGGTTTCACTCAGACAATGATGCAAGTGTGGGGCGACCCTGCAATTTACATAGCAGCACCAAAGGGAGAGAATCTTGGCTGACATTTGCACAGAGTAGGTTAACAGATCTTGCACAAGTACTTTTGGGGGAAATGAATAAATAAAGGTTTTCTGCTGCCGTGGAAATTTTAAGATATCTGAAGAACAGATGATACTGATTTTGGCTCATTCAGGGTGAATTAAAACATTTAGTCTGGAGTTGAATATGAATATACAAGCAAAATACTTTAAAACAAAGAGAGTTTAGCCTGAGTCTAACAGTGTAATACCATTGTACATGGCTAAATTAGGCTTTGTTGATTCATATTTATCTCAGGGTTATTGTTAAAGTCCTCACAGATAAGCTGATGACTTTACCTTTCAGAAAAGCAGACTGTACTTTTTAGCATCAGTGTCTACTGAGCAAAGGATATTCATTTCATAGCTTGACAGTATGGACTGCACTCAAGAACAATCTCTGTGCCAAAACTGAGATCTATGAACTTATTTACTTTTCCTCAACCCGCCTTTAATAGATTGTTACCAAAGTCTATGTTTTCGTCTACATCTCCGTGGCAACCTTAAAAACAGAGAACTTATTTTAACAGCCCCATTCAGTATATCCTCTATTTCAGCTCTGCCTGTGCAGAGAAGTATAAATGAATGTCAGCGGATGTGCCATAAATCAACAATATTGGTTTAGTATCTTGGAAGGAATTATAGCAATATGAGGGATGCTCTAGCTGACCTGATTTTATCACCAGCGATTCATTGCATCCTTGATGCAGGAAATGCTCTGACATGCTTCAAATACAACAATCTTGCATGCATGGATGTATGTAAGCACACGTGCATGAATAAAAACCTACTTGCTCGACAGAAAGTCACACATTCAGAGGAAGCTCAGGATTAAAATTTTGTCATTTGCAAAACTGATGCTCTTTTGGATGTTACGCTGACAAGTTAATGTTGGATGCTAGTGGCTTCAGTCAGCAGGCACTTTGCACAGATGGATTTTACAGCTCAAACCCCACAGAGGATAGAATGAGAATCCACAGATTTCAAGTGTTGTTTATGCCAAGTAAAAATAACAATAATAAGAAAATTGAAAAATAAAATGATGCTTTGAGTTCAGTATTCTCTTACTACTGTGAGTCTACTGTAAGTTTCCACTTTATAACCAAGCTTGGCATCTGCTAGACACCTTCCGGCGCTTCTTGATGTTTGACTGTTACAGTGTCACTTGTAGCCTTTTAAACATGTATGTATCAGTCTAAATTGCTGTAGTGGTTCAATGTTAATTTCAAAATCTATAAACTGATAGTTGTATCTTTACCATTTATGTAAAAAAATGTCGAAATTCAGCTGTTACAGACATGTGGTTTGCTCCTGACATCCTTTCCTCACAAACAATACTTGTTAAGTTTTTTGTTTGTTTGATTTTACTGTCATAAATGTCAACATTTGACAGATTAACTAACTGAGGCCTACAGAGTGTCAGGTTGTGACTGCGTGGTGAACTTTTGGGACTCGAGCTCTCTTTAATGTTTTCCAATTGTTCCAAATATTCTTTCACTCTGAAGTTATGAACTCCTAACAGCAATAATTGCTTGTTCCAAGATCATCGCTGATGCCTTTGCACCTTGACATTGTGATGATACACATCTGAATGCTCTAGAGCAGAAAACTTCCAAGAAATCTGCTGTCATAGAGTTGGTCAGACTTGCCAGGGGGCTTTTGATAAGCAGCATTTTGCTGTAACCATCTTCATTCCTGTAGAAACAGTTGACTTGATTTTTCAACAAGTACCTCCGGATTTGACCTTTGACTTTGCCCAATTCATGATGCCACTGTATAATGCACCATGTGTTGTTGTTCATCTGAGATTGTATTTGTCAGTTTTGATAAGCAAACAGATAACTGACAGAGGGTGTATTTTGTTTTTCACTCGACATGACAGTGCATTTTCACTGTCATGAATTCACTCTCCTCAGCTCCTGCATTATCTTAGCTTGCGTTCTTCTACATTTTCTCTCTCTTCTATCTGAATCTAGGCTCTCCAGGGACCATCACATAGAGTAGCCTATATCTCTGCGTAGCCACGAACCTCCAAAGCCACAGAGACAGCTACACATCACTGACATTTATCTGTAGTATTCTCCCTGCAGTCTTCCCTTTATTTGACAGTGTTGAGGTTGAAACCTTTTTCCTATCTCTCTCTTTCCTGTATTTTGGACAAGCTTGAATTGAAAAGGTCTTCTGGGTATGAGAGTGCTTTCCTTCCCTCGGTCCTTCTCTACTGTTCCCCCATCCGCCACTTCCTCCTTTAACCACTCTGCTGTTTAGAGGCACACTGGATGTTGCTGGAAACATTTGCTTGGAGTATGCTATTAATAGATTTATCATGTCTTCCATGTTTTTTCTGCAGAGCTTGGAAAGGTGTAATTGTTCCTCAATGCTCTGTGAAATTAGATTAATAAGTATTACATGAACACTAAGTGTCCATGGAAACATTTCACATGTAATCTTTTTCTCTTTCAAACTAACATTGTGTACTTGTCATTGCTGTCTGCACTGTGATTTTGGCTTCTGAAAGTATCCATGACGACAGTACATTCAAGCTTTCGGTAATTTGCTGTGATTGCAGAGCGGCTAATCAGAGGGTCAAGAAAATGAAACTGCGCTGCCACAGAATAGAGACTGCGCTTCCTGCTGTGTTCTCGCTCAGCCTTACAAAGACTAATTTCAGAGAAAGCGCAGAGGTAGATGCTCGTTG
This sequence comes from Hirundichthys speculiger, assembly GCA_018398805.1. Lineage (NCBI taxonomy): Eukaryota > Metazoa > Chordata > Actinopteri > Beloniformes > Exocoetidae > Hirundichthys > Hirundichthys speculiger. Next base: position 3,895,751 of record JAGFBZ010000287.1, on the reverse strand, counting down.
TTGTAGTGGCCTGGCGTAATTCACTTCTAATGGACATCCCTCAGAGTGACCTGTGAAATATAGTCACAGCTTTAACAAAATGTCATCCCTCTTCCTTGTAAGGTGCTACTATTGTTGTCTAAGCAAAAATGAATGAATGGATGTGTCTATCACGACCACCAAATGGTTTCTTGCCATCCATCTGTGGTACTTCATGTGGCCAGCTAGAAAGAAAGTCTCTTAAATCACACACAGGAAAGGAAAAATGTTGATTTCATAAAGTTTCCTCAGTTTTATAATTCTTGCCTTTAGCTACAGCAGTAATTGTATAAACATCACTAGAACATTTAATGACTCTAAAAGTTTAAAAAGTATTGTACATATGCATGCGTCATCACAAAATGGAAAATGATCTTAATCAGATGCACAATCGGTGCATTAATAACAGTGTGCTGTATATCAGGAGTTGGGAGGGTCCGGGTGCAAGAGACCCAGGAAGCAGGAAAACAAAAGCCTTGAAAGATGAACCAAAAACGATGCACAGTTCAAGAAGTTCAAACATTCAAGACACCAAAGTTATATAATGTCCCAGAAGAATGGCACAGAGAAAAGCCCAGGGAGCAAAATTAACAGACCAGCAAAGGGAGAACGGAGAGATTTTTTTCAAAACAAAACAGAAAATAAAGCTAAATGCAGAAAGAGGAGTCGAGGCCTGGCTGATATTTAAAGAGAGCCAAACAAGACTCGAGATGACTCAAAATGAATATCATGATACAGTTCAAGAATACAGGCCTCTTCTTCACTGCTGCCTGGAAATTCAGAGCTAATCACTGACGTCAACTAACCTGATGTAATGAAAGGCGACGCAAGGCAGCTCAATGCCACTGAATTATATTGCTGATTTTCTAAAACATACTCTTGAATTTTAGTATCCTTTTTTTAATGAAACCCAGTCATGATAATGAAGAAAAAAAGAAGATGCAGATATCTGTAGGATTAGATTTTAGCTGACAGCTGTAAAGTTTCCACGTTGTATGTTTTATTGTTACACGGATATGAAACCGACATTGTACGTGTGTGACATTTTTAAAAAAGTAATCTCTGCCGAGTGATTTGGTCCACGGTTGGTGCTCAACCACACATATTTAGACTTACATGCATGGATGGACTGTGCATGCACATGCATAACTGTTTGTGTGTTTGTGTGGCTTCATTCTGCTGACTGGTTTATTGCTGTTCCAGGTGAAGGAGCATAAGAGCAGCAAAGTTTTGGGGTGCTGTTTTCAAGCACCACTGAAGCCACAAATTTGATTATTTTTTTTTCATCCATAAGTTGTAGAGTTCCACGCACAAGTCCGCCCTCTCTCACACACACACACACAAACACACCTAGACAGGCACAAGCTCACACAAACATCACCCCACCAGTCTCATCAGCTTAAGTTATGTATCTTCATTTTCTTTGCTGTTCACCGTATTGTTTTCTGACATGCTTTGAGAGAAAAGAACTTTAATGCAGCCCTATGCCTGGAAAAAAACATTTATTTTGTTGTTTCAATGTTACTATAATACCCGAGAAGGTCTAAGAATACTTAAGCGACAAGTTGAAGATTGAGGGAAATTATCTTGAAGGTGTCACTTTATTTTCCCCACAAAGGCTCCTTGTCTTTCTAATTCTCTTATTCTCTAAACCCTGTGAGGCAGTGAACTTAATGATCCTATCACATCAGGGGGAGATTAAAAAAGGGTTTTTTACAATGACACAGGGAGTTCGATAATGGGACAGCAGAAGTTATTTCAATTATCACCCTTTCACTGCAGAAAACTGCTTAAAAGGAAATTCTTCTCATATCATTGTACTGTGACTTTTAAGATGCCTGAATTTGAATAGCTCTCTGATGAAGACTCCTGTCCAGAAGCTGAATCACTTCTCCAAAAGACTTTATAGGCTGTTGTGAAGACGAAATGTAAACTTTTACAATAAAAGCTGTTTCTGTTAACACATCCTGACTAAAACATTATGGAAACTGTGTGGAAGACACAAAACCTTACTTAAAGTTTTTATGTACACCTGAACGCCTCCAGATGCTGCCAAATTATCAGCTGTTGAACTGAACTCACTGGGCTAATATTAGTCTGCTTTGTTTGGATTGCTGCTTAACTGTCCATCCATCCATTTGCCCATCCATCCATCCATCCATCCATCCATCCATCCATCCATCCATCCATCCATCCATCCATCCATCCATCCCCCCATTCATCCCTGTGTTTCCAGTTTAAGGAGCCAGGATGGTGAATAAAGATCAAGTCATTAATTTATTTTACAGTTTGCTCACAAGATGGGCAGCTGGCAGATGGTGAGGAAATATTCACTGAACGTGACAGAAAATATTCTGGGTTAGAAGTGACAACAAGTCCTTTACCCTACCCTGCCTATTCATTTGAATCTTTTTTGAGCAGAAATTTCAAATAATACATATTTCAGCCTCTTGGTTAATGCTTTTCATGAACTGAAATGTAAACCTGTGATGTTTATTCTGTACATGAAAATGTAAAGAACATATTTTCAGTGTTTTTCTTTTTTTTTCCACACAACGAGTAAACATTTATTATTTACTATTCACATTTGCTCTTTTTTAGTTTTGAAGTTGTCAGCCAAGTGGGGAATAGGAAGGAGACGCTTGATGTTTGGAAAAAAAAAAACAAAACAGAAAGTTCAGTCAAGACTACTTTCACCCAGTACACGTCTGTTTAAACATCTGCAGCTTCAGTAGTTTATCTTTGCTGGTAATGTACTAGGACCTCTGCCCTCGGATGTACAAACATGAAATGCCTGAGGCAGAGACAGCAGCAGCACATCTCCCCCCAGGGTACAGAAGAGAGGAGCATCAATGAAGGGACTGACACTGATTAAGTCAGTTATGCCATTTTTACACCAAAAGCAGTGTGTAAAAATGGATAATTAGTCTAGTTTTATATTTATGACCAGAAAGGTCATATCTCTCTCTCTCTCACTCACACACACACCACACACACACACACACATGATTGAGAATAAACTGCAGACAGGTGAACTTGGCCAGTCTTGTCTCTTTGTCCATGTGTTGTGACTGTTTCAGAGTCTCCATGTGAGACTTGATGGTCATAAACAGGTTTTTGTGAAGACGGTGATCTTTGCCAACGGTTGCAGCACCAAGTGCAGCATCCTCATAGGAGATGAATCTGTGCATATGTTGTAGTGATTTGACTGAAAGTTGGACTGAATGCAGATCACGTTTCCATTTGCAGTAGAAAGTCAAATGTTATAGGCCTTAGTGGATTTTTCTCTTGTATAAAGAAGGCTATATACTTTCAAAAGATGTTGGTCTTATATGGAAAATGCAACAAAATTTAATTAAATAGCACTTCTTACATATTCTTATATTTACTCTGATTTATTTATTTTCAGACATTATGCAATAACATATTTCAATTTTTCATTTGTTGGTATATACTGTATATATCAATTTTTGCCTCCAAAAGATGCATCATATAACAAAATAAATTGATACGGAGGCAGTTAATAAGAAAATGGTACAGAGGCAGTTTAGTATCCTTCTGTGTTGCTTACAGAAAGATTGGAAAGGTTTATTTATGTTTCTCCTACTGTAGTGCGTAATATAATGAAACAATTCAAGGAAACCAGATGAATATGCGGGTGTAAAGTTCAAACCTAAACCGGACATTGATGATCTCCAAATCCTTCAGATGACACTGCATTGGATAAATGCCGTTCATCAAGAACTGATTCAACCACACGAGCAAGGGATTACTTCAGGAAACCTTTGTAAACCGCACTGTAATATGTAGTTTACGTTAACAAATGCCAATTAAAACTATACATATATATATATATATAACTATACTATAAAACTATATATATGTCTTATATTAACGTTGTCCTGAGGTGACATTGGTGTCTTTAGAGTCTAAGGTCTGCGTGATGGTCTGTTACACTGTGGAAATATGTAATGTGGTTGGAAGAATCAGTCTTCCAGATTAAACACATAAAGGACCATCTGAACAGTTATCAGCAACAAGACTAAGAGCCAGGGTCTGTGATGGTATGGGTTTGCATCAGTGCCCTTGGCAAAGGTCATTTACACTTCTGTGGTGACAGTATTTTATTTTTTTTTCTAAAAAAGAAAAACATTTTAGAGCAACATTTGCTACCTTTGGGATACAATCTTTCCTAGTGACATCCATATATTAATCAAGCTGACAATGTAAAACCATCATCTGAACAGATTCCAGAGGCATAGTTGAAGAAGAAGGAGGCACACGCACTGAACTGGCCCACCTGCAGCCTTGACCCTTCCAGAGTGGACAATGTGTGGTGAATTCTGAAACAAAGAAATGTGGAGATGATGACCCGATGCTGTTGAGGCCCTTAAGACTTTAATGCCCTTCCTTGTTTGGTGTTCTCAATACTCAGAAACCCTTTTAGTATTGTGAGAAAGAGTGGTAACATCACAAAGTGATAAAAGCTTTACTGTCCAAGCTTTTTTGTAATGTGTCGCAGTAAGTGGAAAGCAAAAATGAATGAAGGTTGATGAGGAAAAAGAAAACAAAACACGAAATCATCTTAAATTCAGTAAAAGTATACACAAGTGTTTTTTTTTTTGTTTTTTTTAAACCTTTACCATCCCAACCCTTTATGATCTGGCCTGTAGATTTCTCTGTATGAGATTTACCAACTAAAATGCATATTAGGAAAACAGTTAATCATCTGATCAAGGCGAGCTTTGAGATCATTTGATCAACATTGCAATGTTGGACTTCACAATTATTATGTTTAATGTTTTTTAGGGTCTTTGGACTACAGTACACCCTTATTATTCGCAGGGGTTACCTTCCTTCCTCCCCCCCCCAGCAAATCACAAATATCGCCAGTTATTGATTCAGTTTTAAAAGGCCTAATGATGATATTGTATATGCTAAAATATACATTTTGTACTGTACAGCACAGTACATAATTTATTACTTATCTAATAATAATAGTAATTATAATAATAATACTTGTTTAGGTTTTTGTCAGGCCCTCCAAAAGTAATTAAAGAAATTACGCACTGTATCATCTCTCTCTTTTCTATTTTTCCATTTCATATTAACTGACAATGTTATTTTAAAATTATTTACCAGTTAGGGTGAATGTGAGCATCTTCTCCTAAAAAAAATGGCCTAAGAAATTCATGAAATTGCCAGGAGCTATCACAAATTCAAATACATTACGTAAATAGATGAGGGTATACTGTATTTCTAAAATGAGCTAAGTTTTGTGTGTGCATTTTGTGTGTGGTGTGTGTGTATATATATATGTATATATATATATATATATATATATATATATATATATATATATATATATGAGAAAGAGATTTTTTTTCTCTTTGAATAAAGTAGAAACTGATATTTAATTAAAAATATTTTAAAAATTAAAAAAAAAAAAAAAAAAAATATATATATATATATATATATATATATATATATATATATATATATATATATATATATCTATATATATGACAATTAGATATTCATCAACTTTAGCTTTGATTGGCAGTGTAGTAATTATGACACCCTGACAAACATGTTAATGCTCATCCAGTTTTTTTTGCTCTCTTGGCTGCAAGAAAGAGCACAAAAATAAGTTTACCAAACAAGTATCGTGTTTGGACGCTCTGAAACTGAGAGAAGTACTATCCCACAGAGAAAAAGAGACATTCATTTTACCAGTCTTCACTGCAGCTGGCAGCTCACCATCAGTCTTGCTATATAGGGCTGTCTCTCGTAGACCGAGGTACAGTACAGGCTGTAGGGCTATCAAATTATATCCCCTACAATAGGAAGTGTTACACTAGTGTAGGTTCTTCTTGCCTCAGTAATTAGTATGTATAATACCAGCTTTCTTGTTGCTTCAAGCATCAAAAGTCAGTTGCTTTTTTTTCTGTGACGTGTCAGTCCTCTAATTAAATGGCTAACCTGTTCAGGGTTTACCCTTCCTCATGCACAGTGTCAGCACTGACATTTTATTTATTATTTATTTATTTATTTATTTATTAAGTAAGTGAGTCTGGAGGTGGTATGTTGGAACGGATGACTTGGATATCAGGTGATTTGTTTAAGTTTTTAGTATTAGTATTAGTGGTGATCACATCTGTCATTTATACTGTGGTTAGCATTATGTTGTCATTTTGATATATATAGAATGCTAAGCTATGCTATATGGAACGTCTTAAACAACTACATTGTGATTCTAAGATATTCACTTGTGTTTCAACATGTATTACTGGATGAGCTTTAGATCTGTTGGTGTCGTTGTGATGAATGAGCATCCTGATTGTGCCTCAACAACATCCTCTCAGCCACCTCTGTGATATTGTGCATAAGTCTGCTGTCAGCATTAGCAGCAGCACCTTGTCAAGTCTGATTCCCTCTCCAGTCCAGTCTCTGAAGCCAGAGAGCGAGCTGCTTCACAGGGCCTGTTATCTACTGAGCCGCTCCTTCTTGCCTTTGGCTGCCCTTTGCTCATCTGGCTCCAGATGCAGTCAAAGTGCAGCTAGCTTGCAGGTTTATCAGACTGGGGCAAGCTGTGGGCACGCATCCACAGGCTTTTTGTTGCTCACTGAATAAGACCCCATGCTGGAAGTGACAGAGAAATGAACAGTTTTCCATGGTGAGATGTGATTAGCTGACCTGGAGGGTAGAGGTTTGTCTCAGGATTAGAGCTGAGTGACATGACCTCAAATCAATATCACGATTAACTGAACAAGTTACCTTGATCATGATTAAAGAGCAATTATTTGAGTTTAGGTTTTTTGTTGTTTTTTTTTTGTTTTTTTTTTAATTTAAACAATAACTTTTTAAACTGGGAATATTTTTTTCTAATTACAATACACATTTCTAATACAAATTTTTGATTTTAAAATAAGTGAAAGGAAGCTCACGCAGACTATATATAGTCATTAAATGAATATTTCAAAAAAGAGAAATAATTAAAAATAACTGACATGAGCAAGATTACATCGATTATTGGTTCTGAATGTCATTTTTGATTAATTGCCAGCCGTACTCAGGATGCTACTTTGGTTTTGATGGTCGATATTTGTCACATTCTCCCACTGATGCTGGTACTTCTGTCACGTTTGAATGTTGGACCTTGTCCTTGATCCTAATTTTTCTCTAAACCACCCGTGCATTTACCCTCACTTACCTTCTTTTATATTTCTCTAAGGTCTGCATTCAATGTTGAATAGTTTTGTCACAAAGATGTAAAATAAGTGCCACTGAAATGAGAATCATTTGTACCATTTGCATGCTTATGACCTTTATTATTGTTAGCACTTTTATCAGAAGACATATGGAAATCTCATATTTATGCCATTCACAGCTCTTGTTAGAGAAAATGTTTATCTCTCAATGAGAACAAGTTGTCAGTCAATTCTGGAGGTTCATTCATTTGTGAAAGAGTAAGTCCTGGTCATATAACCAGTGTTTTCTCTAAGGAGTGTAATCAAACTTCTGCTGTGCAGCCATTTTCAATTTTTCCCTGCCTTTCTCATCAAGTGTGTGATGATTGCTGGAGCAACCTGCCTGCAGTAGAAATCTGCCTGTTCTGAGGAAAGTAGGCCATTTGGGCTGATGGCTTACACATGTTTTGTGTAACAATCAGTGACTGTGGAGCACTCTGAGGTTTATTTCTCCATGTTTAGAGCATCGTCTGTTTGCTGTGTTTGCCTGATGGACCTCGTGACTTTGCTGGTCTGCAAACAGGGATTAGCATGTGTCTGTTCCAGCGGCGTTGTGAAACTCTTATGTAAGTCCACAGTTGTCGTACTTAAACCTCAAAGGCTCGCTGCGCTGATTGGTACGATGTTATAAAATGTGACAAGTTATTTTGGCTGTCATCTTAAATATTTATGTACACCTCTGTTGGATGTGAAAATTGGGTTGTTGTGCTCTGCCGCGAAACAAATTCTTGTTCTCTCAGTGCAGAAGCGAATGTTATGAGAATAAAAGAGTGTCCTGAGTGAATTTAAATGCAGCAGATGAAGCATTTCTATTATTTATTGTTTTACTGCTTTTAGGATCCTTTTCATAATTTAAGATGCAATACATTTACATTTGTTGTCTTTCCAAAGGGTTATGTATAGCATTTTTCTACAAGGCATCATTTTGTTTGTTTAATATTGTATTTGACTCCTAATATTTTGCTTTCATCTGCCTGGTGGTGCAGTTACATGCACATAAACAACTAAAAACAAACAATCACTGCATGGATTTATTAATTTTTCTTCCTCTCTGTCCCTCCATCTCACCAAATTACATGATCCCGCCTTGCACTAGTGCACCACAGAGATCATGCATGAAATTTATTGGCCAGGATTCCTATCATTTGAAACGAAACATGGCTAATGATCTTGTGCCATTTCCCATCTCCTTGGGCTTCGGTGCAGTACTGACCTTTCCTTACTCGAGGCTATATTTAAACCATGAGCACCAGAGACTTATGGCACCATGGGAAATTTTATTATCAATGCAGTCCATTTGTCTGACTTAATTCAGGCCCTGGTGTAGATCATCCAGAAGCATGCAATATATTTATACTCCTCTACAGAAAACAAGGGCACTAGTGACAAACCTAGCCATCATCACTGTAGGGAGTTACATAGAGTAAAACATCATTTTAAACTCCCCTGAGGAAAACCCAAGAAATTCAACTGTAGGGTTATATTTACAGAGCTGGTCATCTACGGTAACATCTGAGAGAAATAACTGGGTGAATGGTAGTCGTAGACAAACAACTTCTCTTTACTTATACGTATGCTGTTTAGCTCATCTGGAGTGGTACAAGCAAAGAAAATGTCCAACTCTGGGTCAACAACGCGTAGCTGTTGTGTCGACATGCTCTTCAGCTCTTCACTTCATGCTGGTTGTCATTAAAACTTTGCTCTGCCAAGACTGCTATTGACAAGTGACATCACTGACCATTGTCACATGACATGAACTGAACTAACAGAAACATTATACAATGCAATTTAATGCACACCGAGTCCGCACCAGGATGCACACCAACATGTGTGAAAACAAGTTTAGACAGATTGATCATCCTTTCTCATTTGTCATCATAGCCATTGACTGGCACTCTTTCTTTCCTCCATACTGGCAGGTCTGAGATGGGCGTTCAGAGGGTTCTACAGGTGGATCTGAAAATGGAGGGCTTCCAGGGGCCAACAGGCAGCCGTTGGATGGCCTGGCAAGTGGAGTACCCCGCCCATCGTGCTGCCTCACAAGAGGCTGAGACGGAGATCCGCCTGGCACAAGGAGGAACTGGCGGGCATCGTGCCCCTGGCCATGGTGAGTGATACCACTAACAGCTCAGGGCAGCACCAAATAAAAAAACATGGCTGCACTAGCTTTACTCCTGCTACTCTGCATGTGAAGTTACTCTTTGAATCAAGACATTCATCTTCACAACATAAAATAAATAAATTGTTTAAAAATAAGTAACTACTACTCTTTTAATTATGGCTAGAGCCAACCAGATGGAGCAAAATTGCTGACAGGCCTGTGCTTGATTAGACGCAATTCTGATTTTTGCACTAAATATATTAATTTCACTTTAAAGGTTGTGTATTTAATTGGCAGGGGCCTTTCTGTGTGGAATTTGAATGTTCTCGCTTGCGTGGATTTCCTCTGGGTACTCCGGCTTCTTCCCACAGTCCAAAGACATGCATGTCAGGTTAATTGGTGGGTCTAAAAATTGCCCGTAGGAGTGATTGTAAGTATGTGTGGTTGTTCGTTGCCCTGTGATGGACTGGCGACCTGTCCATGGTGTACCCTGCCTTTCGCCTGAAGAGGGCTGGGACAGGCTCCATCAGATCCCTGTGACCCTGCATAGGTTTAAACAGACATAGATAATGGATGGTTGTAAATTTGTTTAGTTATGTTAAGGAAAAGTACATGTCTGACATAAATCATTAGCATGTGGCTAACTGCATAGACCTAAATGAGGATGAATATTAAAAAAATAAGTGTGTGTGTGTGGGGGGGGGGGGGGGGGGGGGGGGGGGGGGGATGCATGTTTTAGACTCTTGTTAAAAACAGGCAGAAAAGGAGACCTCTTGTATTTGATGCAAGTTATTTATTTATTAATTGTTTTTTAGGATAGTGTGGTTGAGATCAAGCTAACCTTCATCTGCAGGTTCAAGCACAGGTCCTAACTAATGCGATGGGGGTTGAAGAGGTCCCATGGCCTTTTGTCTCACGCAGGGATCTGACAATAGCTTGAACTATACACCTCAGCAATGGAATTGGCCCAATATTTCTAACAATATTAACTAAATAAATGAATACATTAAAGTGTGTATTTTAAAATCACCTTCTTATAATGACTATCTGGCTTGATAAGTCCTTTTATCTTTAATCTACTCTGTTTTTTTGTTGACCAGTCTGTGTATCTTTAGATCAGAGCCCTTCATATAGCATTATTATGTTATTGTGAATATTTTACTGAAGTAAATGATCTGGATTGCACCTGCATCACTGCTTCCTTGACAGAGACGGCTGAGGGAACAGTGAACAGTATAGGTATGTGCCCACAGATTGCATCCAGGTGCAGGACGGGAAGAAAGTATCTGTAGCTTGCAGCAGGTCTCATATGGAATTTAGAGGTTGGCTCTGGCCTGAAGGTGAGCCTGGAGCTGTGTGTCTCCCTCAGCACTGCACAGGTAATCTTTTGTGTAGATTCACCCCTATAGAATTTCGCATATAGTCTTTTATACATTTCTGTAGCTTTGTTCTGCAGCCCAGAGAGCATTGCTTCTGATATAGATCAAGAGCATTCAGGTAAATAAATGAGACGCATCAATTGTATTGACTAAAAAGAAAGGCACACTGTCACATCAGTACTGATTGCTAAAGATTGCAAAGATTGCATTCATTTGTACTTTGGTGCTTCTGATCTGCATGATAAAGGCTTGACTGTTGTGTCATTGTTATTCTCTATGTAATGCCCATAGCTGTGTAGATGATAGATGCCTGTGGGTGGCTGCTCTTGGATTTAGAGGAACACAAGGCATCCTCTCCTACAGATCCTTCTCTGGATAATTGAAGCAGTGTGTTTAATGTGCCGGCATTGTTCGAGTTTCTTTTCTCACATCCTTTTTATGTCACTGATGTATCAACACCCTGCATTCTTAGCGCCAAGAATATATAGTTTGCTCCCACACCTTCCACTGACAAAAACTGAAGAGATGATTTGTTTGATTGTCTTGGAAAAAAATCTGTTCATACAAAAAAAAAAAAAAAAAAAAAAAAAAAGATTTCGGCAAATAGTTTGTTGTAGCCTCCTTAACAAAAGCAGACTTTAAATAAAATCTTTATTTCACTGAGGTGTTATTATTTATTAATCAGATTAAGGCAATACTCTGAAACTATCATGTAACCAGCTACCTTACTCTAAATAAGGTCATTATCCAAGTAAGCAATACTCGCATTAAGACACGTGAATCGTAGTTGCATTATTGGAGTTTTTGTGGCATTGTGCAGCACCAACCTTTCCACAAGGTTGTTGTAAAACATATAAGGATGACAACAAGTGCAAAACAAAAATAAGAAATTTTTACTGAAATAGCCAAGCACTCACAACTCATTATGCTGAACTTGGGTGTGGTGGTGTTCTGTAAAGTTTCTGAGAAAACGCAAACCAGCCGAGTTTTGCACATCTTCCAAGAAATATGTGCACAACTAAAACTAAAGGCCGCTGCCATTCTTTAACATGTTAAAGAGCATACTTTGATAAATAGGATGTCCCTTGTGTCTCTACGCCTCGTCCCCTCCCCAGTCTCAAATTCAATGAGCCCAGTATTGCAATTATTTGCTTAACTTTCCTTAAACAGCTGGGGACTAGATGATTTGGGCAGAAGCCAAAGATAAAGAAGATGATACTGATGATCATTATGAGGAAAGAGGAGAGGTGAGGAGAGGTGAAGTGAAGAAGTCACCAGCGTTCCAAACCACTTTCATCATCATAACCTTAATGAAAAGAGATTGATTTGGAATGGTTTTATTGACTTTAATTTTCTTTCACCATGAGGTTTTGCTGCACGCATTCTCTTCACTTGTCTACCCGCATTTTCGTTACACGAGCAGTTCCCGTACAGACAACTTCCTAAGGTGCACAGTGTCTCCAGCCACCCCGCAGAACAGTACGTAATAAACAACAGCAGTACTTATACATGCAGACACATTCAGAACTCATTAACTCTGTCTGTCTTCCACAGTCATTTTTTTCTTTACCATCTCTCTCCTCGCTCTTATGCACACATACACACACACCCCACCCCACACACACACACAGAAGACTTTTGCTATCTGCATGTACCAATATAAGGGGAGCACACAAGCGAGAAAGATGAAGGCTGAATTAGATTACTTGAGATCAGTGTGGCATGAAAAGGCTCGGAGATTTGGTCCTCTCCCTCCTCCTTGCTACACTTGGCGCTGATAGAGGAGAGGAAGTAAGGTGATGTAAAAGCAGTGCCATCATTCCCCTTACACACACACACAAATGCATCACCTCACACGATCAACTCATCAAGAGAAAACACGGTCCAATTCCACTCAACAAGTTTGTGCTCACAGCATTGCAGTCACCATAAAAGAGAGGTGAGGTTGGAGTAAAGCAAACTTTTACATTGCATGTGGCAAATTATATAAGATAGGCAGAAGCCTAAAAATGAGGATTGTTTAAAAAGCTGAGGAAAATATTGATTTACATTGCATGAGGTTTGTTTATCTGACAATGTCCTTTAAAGTATAAAATAGATCACTGATTTTGGTGCATTTTTTTTTCCAACATTGGGAGACACATGTTTGATGGTTGAATCATGATGTAAGTAAATAACATAATGAGGCAAGCCAGTGAGTTAAGTTGACTCAGATGAGTGTGTGAGTACTCCTGTGAACCACGCTTCCTCCAGTCCCAGTGATTTCCTTAGTGCTTGGTGCCACAAAGTTCAGATTCAGGATGTGGTTGAAATCTGGATTAGGTGTACAGAAGGCATATTCAACATCAAACATCCTACAAGAGAAACTAAATCCTTCATATTGCTTTATACATAATGTTTCCATTGGTGTCTTTATTGTATAGTCTTAATCAGATTTTTTTTAATTGACTAACAAATTAATTATGAGTGACACTGATAGAAAATCAAGGTGACAGATGGAAAAAAAGGTAACACGAAGTGCCGGGGGTGTGAGAGATGGTGGGCAAATTGTGGCTTTTTCACTGATGGTAGAGATGAAGAAATACACAAGCTAATTCTCAAATCATAATTTTAAATGATGCAAAGGCAGGAATCTTCACAAAGCAAGCTCAAGGCATCTGTTGACACAACAGCTTCTTCTGAAAGTCTATTCATGTGTAATTAGCTCTAATTAGTCTAATAAGCTTAGACAGATTTTTTTTCATAATGTAAAAGCTTCTGTAATTGTGCTTTGACCAGAAATAATCTCAGAAACTGAATGAAGATCAGCAGAGTATGTCTCTGAAGGTTGTAATGTAATAAAGCTAATGACTCTTATTAATAGGAAGCTTATTTTGGCTTTGATCACATTTATGGCCCATTACTGCAATGGATCTTCAGATCCAATTCCCTCCAATTTATAGTGTGTTGTAAATTATTGCGCCCTTGCTGGAATATATTATTACTAAAAGGTCCTTTAACTCCATTTTCCCAGCCAAGTGCTAGGCCCGGCCATGGGCTACACTTGTGGGAAAGCAGTGGCAGGATTTTTGAAAGAATCGCTCTTTTCTCTGTCTCCTTTGAAAAGGGTTCCTCCTGACTGTTGTCACATACCCACCTGCTCAAAGCACCGCTCGCCACTTTGTCGCAAATTTCAAACCGTGAAGCAGAACTTCTGCAAATGCAGCAATTATTCCAGAAGCAGAAAATGAAAGAAATGTTCAAAAGTCTAAGTTAGTTTAGAGCAAAGAAATGCCTGAGAACTCTTTCTGTCAACTTTAAAATCACTTGCATATTCTACCTGGTCTTCTTTTTATCTGTTTATTTTGAGTTTTTTCCTGTTGATTTTTTTTCTACACTTTCTTTCTCCCCCTAAATTTTTTTCTGTTTCTTCCATACAGTCGATGCTGATTGATCACATGTCATGTCAAACTCTGCCTTTCTGTGTTGGCACCCTCCATTTCGCATAAAATGTGAAAGAGTGCATTTTTTCTTTTCTATTTAGGTCATTTTGAGATGGATTTTAAAGACAGTAATTGGATGCCAGAGCAGATTCTCCTGCACAGTAGGAGGCTGGTTCATTATCTTTTACCATCATGAAGTTATATACTCCTGTCCAGACTGCCCTCATGATCATTACCCATGCTGTGGATTCCTGGTGATGGAGAGGGAACAGCAGGATGGGACATACATCATATCTTGACTCATCAGTCTTCCTGTTCCAGCTGAGACACCAAACTGTGCTCACTCACAAGAGCATTCACAGGCATAGAGATGAGGAGCAATGAACGCAGCTATTTGCATTCACAGACTGCTCCAATGTATTGTTAAACAATACATCATCACCCTGGCCTTCTCAGGCCACTTCTGCTCTCACATGATAAAGTCATCTATCAACATTGTCCTATGAATGTTTTATTTTACTTCTTTTCATTCTCTTCCTTCTGTTGCAATGCGCATCTTTTCTGCCAGGCGAGTGAAATGTGGAGGACCATTTATCAAACTCATAGTTAGACATGCAGACATGAGTGCTTGCATGCCAGCTAATCCTACAGAAATGCATCATGGGCACAACACAATGCAAACCGCTTTGTCTTACAGATTAGTTTACAGTGTGCACATTGGATAAATTACCTGATTTCTGTCACTCTGATCCACTACCATTGAGCCTCTACTGCTGCTTTTTTTTTTCTTTTTTTTTTTGTTAACAGAACAAAATAAAAGCATGTTTTTACCTATAATGAGTCATTTTACATTAAGGGGCTGATGGATGAATCCCAAGTGAGAAATCAATTAGCATATACTACAGAGACCGATGATAAAGTGGTAGCAGTAATTGAGGCTCCTGCCATATGTGCCATACTACATGTAACACTAATTAGGACAGCAGATAGCTACAAATGCTTCTCTAATCCAGAACATGATAGGAGTCCTTGAGAATGTATGGTTTAAGATTTTCTAGATTACATATGACTTCTCTGTCATCACAAGATGCAAAAGGCCTTATGGAAGGACTGACTCCATTTTTCCTCTGAGACTGCACATACAACAATGGCAAAATGAGTGGGTGAACTACAGTACCTTTTAATGGCACTGCTACAAACGTGGAGTTTCTTCCCAGAGAGCAGATACTCTGAGGTTTAATGGCAAAGCCGGTGTCACAGGAAAGCTATAAACTTTGAAATCCTCTTCTAATTGAAACACCATAAGTGAGTGGGATGGGTTTGTTACCTTTCAAAGCTTGCTCATTACTGTGACATTCAAGAAGAGTCTGTCACCATTAAAAAGGTAACCTTTCTAAATTGCTTTCTTCTACAAGTGAGGCTGAATTACTTGATTGTTATGTTGTGCTTCCCTTCAACGATGACCCGAGAATCACAGTGTAATTCATGAGCAGAGCACTTCACTTGTGTAAATGTTTCTTTCGACATGTTTACACAAAATCAAACTGGTAAAAGCAGCCCTTCTGGTTTCCAGGACGCTACTACACGAGAAAGCAGCAGGGGCACTTGCAATGAATTGGTACTGAAGAGCCAGCATCACTCAGTACCCCAACCCCAGAGCCCCTGCAGGTGTGCAGAAAGGTGCTTGTGTCCCCGGTGTCTGACCTTGATTCTTCCAGAGCTGAGCCTGACTGTGGCTGAAATTCTCCAGGGACATCTGCTCTTCCCTCAAACCCACTGATCTGGATGTATTACAGAAATGGTATTCATAAGAACTGCAGAGGATTTGTCCTATAAAACATTAAAATAAAGCACTCCCACGGCTAACCATGTTTTATTCACAAGCTCCCCTTCAAAACATGAGGTGAATTCATGGCCATTGGGCTCCTGATGGCTGCCCCATCCCTCTAGTAGCATCACTGTTGTCAATTAGCCATGTGGAATAGGGAATCAGGAACAAACCTTCATGTAATTATTATTTTTAGAGGGATTTATCCTGACAGCAGCATGTCATCATTCCACTTTGCCGCAGTCAATGTTTCCCCATAAGTCATTTGCACTCATAAATAATTTACACTTGAAACAATTGTTTGTAACTTTTCATGGAGGTGAGTTGAAGGTAGCCATTGATATTGGTTATCGTTATTTGAAGGTCATAGGGGTAGCAACCCAATAAAAATGATTCCTCGCGAGTCAGTTGTAGTTCCTTTTATCGTAGAGTGTGAGGTTATATTAATTTATTTCGGAACGAAAATGATTTGATTATTATAAGTCAAGTTCAGTGTACGTATTGAAAGGAATTCAATGCTATATTACTTTCTTTCATCAAGGTCATGGCCTAAACATTGGCATTATACATTCAAATTTCTGGAAAGAAGAATTTGCTGTTGAGGGGTTTCAAAGAAACTGAGCAGCCACAAGGCATCTGCCAGAAACCCCCGGTTTGTTCACCACATTCCCAAAGGTTCAGATCATGTTACGACACTAAATGTGAATCCGCTGCCTTTAGCAAAAAATCCTCTCACATTTTACGCTTTTTGATATTGGAATTCTAAAGTACCATGTATGTTGAGATGGACTGAGTTACTCTTTCTTTAAATCTCTTAATTATTAAATAGAGTCCTGAATTAAGTGGCCCTCAGCTATACCATTTATTCAGAAGAGACATTTCTTCCTGTACAAGTCCTCAACTTGATCTCCCATTACTTTCGCCTTTTTAATTGAACAGATCAACTATCAAAGCAGCAATCCAGTTAATCCTCTCTCTGTCATCCACAGCCAATGGTAATGAGCCGATCAAATCTGAGACCAGCCCGAGCCTCAGTCGTGGGACTGCTACTGAAAAGCACTCAGTGGTATTTTAGAGGGCAGTTAGGGTTTACCACAAAGTAGTGATCACTTTTGGTGTGCCGTATACTGCAGCCACCTTTATCCTACTCAGCTGGGAACAGACAAGGAAAACTGGACAATAAAGACAGGACAGTAACTGTTTTTTGAGGGAAGCAAAAGTAGGAAAAGAAGAGAAGGGAGCAAGAGACAGACCCTCATTAAAAGGCAGTGTCTTGGCTTCACAATCACACCACCACTTCAATGCGCTGTCATGCAGTGATGTATCGCTCTGCATGGTGCTACCAAGGCCTTTATTCCCACTCTCCTCCATGTTTCTCGCTTCTATAGCCAATTAAACGCCCACTGGAATAGATGGGAGGAAGTGCCACATTGTGCAATGCTCATTGTGGAGAGAGGAACTGATGAAAGGACATGTCTCTTTTTAGTCTGCTTAATAGCTCTAGGACATTGTCTGAGTGACATCCAGTATCTGCATATGATTCACTGTGCATGTACTCTTTCTTCAGTTTCCTCACATCTATCCGTCATCACCAAAGGATGAAAATGAGGAGAATCAGAAGATCAGTATGTTTAATTTACCATAGATGAGTTAAGAAGTAGCATATGTCTCGGCCCCTCTTGTCACTAAATTGACAGCAGGGATCTCATGGAGATATATGTCAATGAAAACTTTTCAGTTATGTTGCTTGGTGTGTATCTGGTCATACTTTAGGACTACAACAACAGACAGATGCAATCACCAAGCATACGGACTTTCTCTTATTTTAAATAATGCAGTCCCTACACTCATCTCAGCACTGAGTTTGACCTGTTCATTTGTAGCAGGGAACATGAGTACAGCATGTGGATGTGCCAGGACAGGGTTGAGGCAGAAGCTAACCACAAAAGCAGCACAGCCAGCCTTGCTGTTTCTCATGCTGCCCATGTCACTCAGGCTGACACCATAAATCTCACTTATTTTCAGATCCAGCCGTGACACAGGCAGAAATTACGGCCCAGAACACATTACCAGCTACAGCAGCGTGCTGAATGCTAACAGAGAGATCCTTGATAAAGCAGACCGGCAGTTCTCCCACAGATTATTGAACAAAAAGACTCCTGTCTGTAACACTTGGGATTGCAAATTTACTGGTAGGTAAAGCACAAACACCAGTGTGAACAAGTCAAACTCAAATGTCTGAGTAAATTAGTGAAGGCATTTGTATAAATTTCATCAATAAAAATTCCTATTACGTACTTACTGAAGGGGAAAAGGTGGCAAAAAGGAAGCTAACATATATATAGAGTGCAACCATGAATTGTGAGAAATGGTCATAGCCACTGAGAAATCACCCACTATTTTATGATCTTCTTTGAGCAACAAGGTGGCACTAGAAAGTGATACTTGAAAACTAGATTGGAGCAGATACATATTGAGTAATAATGGAAATTGTTTTCACAATTTCCTATAATAAACTGATCTTTACAGTGTACATAGTGTGCTGTGTTAGAGGGCACTCATGAAAGTAGGGTTCCTTCATTTGCTGACTGGAGTACATCATACACTGAAAACCTATATGCAAGATCTAAAAAAGAAAAAAAATATATCTTTTTAAATAATGGCTAACAAGCTAACCAATGGCACCAAGCTATGATAGCAAATGTGTCAGTGTTACTTCAGATATTTCTGTTTTAACCACCTCTGAATTTACGATGATTTTTTTTTTCCTTTAATCTAGAAGTAGAGTAATTCTATTAAATAACAAAGTAAAAAAAAGAAGGTAGCCCTCCCCTCCAGAGTAAGCAGGATTTAACTGTACTCCGTCAGCAGGTGTGGATACTTGAGAGACACCATGACCAGGATCTCAGTAAACCTTCATTCACATAAATATTTGTTCACATTTTCCAATTTTCCTAACCTCCCTTTACATCAAAGGTAGAAATCTCAGTGCTGACTCTGCTGCTGATAGAGACAGATGTTTCTTGGATATGGTCTACGACTGCCTGGCTGGGTTGCTAGCTCAGTGTATTTTACAGCTTCCCTGGACAGAGACCCTTGGTGTTCTGAAGGCTTCAGGTTCACTTGTGCGTTGCATGTAGTTTCTAAATTAACCATGGAGTACTCCATTAGTGCTGTTTGTGTTGCTATATTGAGGTATGAGGCAAGCGCTCTTTTTAAACATATGTGTAAGGATTTGCTTTGTAGAGTACACAGAGAAGACAATGAAATAAATTTAGCCATTCATTCTCTTCAGCTTTATTACAGCATTCTAAATACAATGCACATTCCTGTATTTGAAGAATGTGTTGCTCAGAGTGGTGATCATTAATCAATTAATTTTGACCTTTGTAGTGATGACACATATAGCAGTGCTCTCTGCATGGAGTATTTAGTGTTGATTGTTGCATTGTCATTAATTATACATGGCTACATTAATCTTGATACACGACATCATGAATGTGAGTTAGTAGAGACATTACCAACAAGCTCAGTCTTTACATGTCATACTTTGCTGTCCGATAACAAGGAATAGATACTACAATTACTCTGTGGCACATCTGAATCCCTTGTCTCCTTGTGACTTCAGTTAAATGTTACATATACTGACAGTAAGGTTTCTACTAATTTCTGATGGAACATGTAACATTCTACAAGCAGCACACGTAGAAACACAGGTGCAACATGGAGCGCAATATACATTTCTTCATGAAGGAATCTTGGATATGTAGCAAGCACACAGACAAGCACCACGAACACAGGAATTATATAATATTGTATAAACATAAAATCCAGTTATAGATTAAGTCTTAATGGGGGTTAACAGAGATCTGAAGTTCAAAAATCAGACCACGTGGACTTCATAACGGACTTCCGGTGGCGCGCAACATGGTGTGACAGCTTAAGAACAGAGCTCCGGTATCAGCCTTAAATTCCCCCTAATTCAAGGACTTTCACTCTTACAAACAAATACACATTGACACAATAACCTATGGGGACAAAAACAAGAAAGGAGGATACAGTTTACGAAAGACGGTTAAACGAGAAAGCAACAAAAGAAGTTGCAGCTAGCGAAAGATCAACAGGACAAGATGGAGGCCGCGGGGAAAGCAAAACTTTGGACTCATATGCAAAGTGGTGAGTGAAGCCGTGGCTGCGGGCATGACAGCTCCCCCGGTTGAATGGAAAAGGGTTTTTCTGACTTCCGCTCATGCTTTTGGGAGGACATCAAAAAACAGATGGACAAATTCACTATGGAAATATAATGTAAAATGCAAGACGTGACAAGTCAGGTAGAGGGAGCGGTGAAGCGAGTGGGTGAGATGGAGGGAAACATGGCTGACACCAAAAGATGGGACACTGGAGTCAAAGACGCCCTCACACAGCTGCTGTGCAATCAACACACTTTACAAGATAATGTGTCCGACCTGGAAAGGTGCTCCAGGCCTCCCGGAAAATGCAGAAGGCACATCCCCTGTGACTTTCGTTGAAAACTTGATAAAATCAGAGCTGGGAGCGGATCTTGCCATGGATTGTGACCAAGGGATAGAGCGCGCTCACCGCGCCCTGGCACCGAAACCACCCGTAAGTGCCTCACCATGCTCCATGGTGATCCAGTTTCTGAAGTTTGTGGTTAAAGAGAAGATTCTCCATACTGCCTGGAAGAACGAGATACGTGTTCAAAACAAACATGTGTATTTTGATCATGACTATGCCACAGACATGCAGAACAAGAGGAAGGAATACGCCCGTCAATAAGGCGCTGAAGGAGAAGGGAATAGCTTCCAGACCCCATTAACCAGAATGCGTGTTTCCTTTGAAACGGGCACCATCCTGTACAACAACATGGTGCAAGCAGCAGAAGATTTGCGGAAATGAGCATTCAACGTGGGAGATGCAAAGGCAAGGACATGACAGAGGAGACGCTGGCCTGAAGCCTGATTTATACTCAGACTCAGGTCGTTTGCGTCAGATACGCAGATGACGCAGAGATGCCCCCCCACCCCACGCAGACACTCTGGGGCACCTACCCAAAATTGTAGGTCGATGCAGAGAGTGTCTCAGAGAGGAGAGAAAGGACGCCCCTGATTGGTCAATTCTACATTCGTGTAGAAAAGAGCGCGTCATTGAAGAAGTGAGGAAGTACCTACATCTGTACGATTCTGGTTCTCCACACTACAAAGACAGCACATATTCTAGTAATTCATGGAGGGAGATAGCGATAAATGTGGGTCTGGATACGGCCGAGACGATGAGGAAGTGGAAAAATGCAAGAGATAAGTTTAGTAAGTTTAGCTAGTTCATGATTGTCCCTCCTGCATTGTGGCGTGGAATAACATAGCGCAGAGCGTGCTTCAAAATTGAGTATAAATCAAAAGTGACTGCGGCATACCTGCGACAAGCTGATGGCCCTTGATTCCTACCGTGGTACGTGACCAGGACCCGGCACGGCAGAGACAAGCACAGGTTCCAGCGGCATATCGGCGCCAGCAGATGTAGCAGGGAATGAGTGAGCAATTTATTCTCAATTTCCCATTATTGAATTATAATTGCACTGAGGTGCTTTTTTCTTGTTTTGTTTTTCTCTCCTTTGAAATACAAATTGTTTTTTTTAACTGGATCTTAATAGACTATTGACATTAAAAACTCTGTCTTTTAATTAATTAATTTTTTAAATTAATGACTAATGGCTGATACCCACGGGTTACAGAGAGCCACCAGACTTTATTGTATTTATTTATTCCTAGCAAGCGAGGGGCCCCATCTTGTGGCTAGCCCCCCTCATTGTTGAAGGTGATTTGGTACCTTTTTTAGTTGGAAGCTCGGTTCAATGTTCTGTATTATAGTTCCTTGAATTTTCTTGTTTTACTCTACTTTGTTCTTTTTTGAGGTCAGGGTTGTTACAAGACCTGGGACTGGCTGATATATGGAGGTTCATGTGTGGATCAGACGCAGGATGTACTTTATTCGGCACGACACATAGTTCATTCAAGAATAGATCATTTATTTATGTATAACCAGGAAATAGACCAGGGGTGCCCAATCCTGGTCCTCGAGAGCCCCTATCCAACATGTTTTAGAGGTTTCCCAGCTTCAACACACATGACGGCCATTAGCAGGTTATCATTAAAGTCTGCACGAGTCTGTTGATGACACAGCCACTTGTATCACGGTGTGCTAAAGCAGGGAAACATCTGAAACCTGCTGGATAGGGGCTCTCGAGGACCAGGATTGGACACCTTTGCTTTACACAGATTAAAGGACTGTAGAACATGACAGAGGGACCTTTCAGACCATTCTGGGGTTTATTTTACATTATATTTAGATGGTAGACAGCGAAAAACACTGTGGAGGTTAAATACTGGCTTGTTGAATGATCCAGCTTTTATAAGATCAATGGTGTCACCTAGGTGAATATTTACAGGATAATGATAATGGAGAAGTAAACCCTAGTGTGTTATGGGATGTAGCCAAAGCTGTTCTTAGGGGAGGATCATTTCCAGGACAGCCATGTTGAAAAAGATTAAGGCCCAAAACTTGTCTAAATTGCAGGAAACAATGAGAGATTTAGAACAAGCGCACATTTTAATAAGGGCCCCTCTATCATACAGCAAAGTAGAAATGCCAAACAGGAAATAGATAAAATATTATGTGAAGAAGTTGAGAAAAATCTCAGGTTTATGAAGCAAAGATACTATGAGGCAGGCACTAAAGTGACAAAATTGCTGGCTTGGAGGCTTAGAAAACAACAAGCAGTGAATACTATTGATAAAATCAGAGATCCTATTACAAATAAGCCTACCAGCAGTCTGGATGGTATACAAAAAGCTTTTGAAACACATTACAAATCGTTATACTCTCAATCAGACCAGGTTAATAGACACACAGTTGTAGAATTCTTGAACACTTTAGACCTCCCTACACTTGGTAGAGAAATTAATAACCTTGTTTCAGCAATAACAATGGAGGAAATAAGTAATGCCATTTCAAGCCTGAACTCAAACAAATCACCTGGCACTGATGGGTTCCCCCCAGAATAGTACAAATCCATGAGAGAACACCTGCTCCCTTTACTGGAGACCTGTTTTAACTACATTCTGAAAGAAACCCTCCCCTCCTGGAGGGAGGCCTTCATTTCAGTTATCCCCAGAGAAGGAAAAGATAGGATGGACTGTAAGAGATATAGACCTATTAGCGTTTTAAAGACAGGCTATAAACTGTGTGCTAGTATTTTAACAAAGAAGATGGAAGCAGCAATGCCCTTACTAATAGATGAGGATCAAACAGGATTTATGAAAAATAGACAAAGCCAAGACAATCTAAGAAGTGCCCTACATATTATAGAACAGATTAACATGGAAACAGTTGGCTCTATCATTCTCAGTTAGATACTGAGAAAGCTTTTGATTTCAGTTGGGTGGGAATTTCTCTATTTAATAATGCACTTTACTCTTCCCCTACCGTAAGAATAAAGGTTAACGGTAGCCTTTCTAACTCAATAAATTTACAACGTGGCTGCCCCACTAGCAATAAGACAAGAGACAGGATTAAAGGGTATTGTCATAGGTGGAGTCGAGTATAAAGTAGGCTTGTATGTGGATGATATATTGGTCACAATTCTGGATCTGGATTCAGGCTTGCCTCTATTAATGAGAATGCTTGAAACATATAGATCATACTCAGGATATGTCCTTAACATACATAAAACCCAGGTTATAATATTTAATTATACTCCCGCACAAGAACTTAGTACCAAATAGTGTTTCAACTGGCATTCGTCCCATATTAAGTACCTGGGAGTAAATTTACTCAGGGACTTGACACAGCTATTTGGCATTAATTATAACTGTATTAATAAAAAAAATACATGATGACCTCAGTGGGTGGGGCTTGCTCCTGCTTGACTTTGGCAGCAGAATCAGATCGGTTAAAATGAATATTCTTCCTAGATTATTATACCTTTTCCTATCACTCCCAGTAGAAATTCCCCAGAAACAATTTAAAGAATGGAATACACAGATTTCACGATTCATATGGGATAAAAAAAGACCAAGGGTAAAATTCTCTACCCTCCCGCTGCTGAGGGGGATTATTATCTATCTGCTCAGTTGAGACCCCTTGTATTTTGGTGTAATCCATCGTATATTGCTAAATGGAAGACCATGGAGTTATCTTTAATAGATACACCAATACAGTCAATACTTGGCCGTGTTGGCAAGGAAAAGGAAATATTAAAGACAGAGAGTCAATAGGTGAATCTCTTGCTGAAAGTATGGGTAGAAGTGATTAAAATTTTTGAACTCCAAAATGAGGTTAAACTACTCAGATTGGTCAGCATATGATCCTGATTTTATACCAGCTCTGCAAGATCACAGATACAGACAATGGATCCACTTTGGTATCACTTCCATATGCATTATTGTTAAAAACTGGGAGCTTAATAGCTTTGATTATCTATGACAGACATATAGGCTGGATAAGCAGGACTTCTACAGGTACTTACAGCTTTATGACTATTTCTGGAAAAAGGTGAAAGGCCCTAACTCAACAGAGACATCAATGGTTATTCAAGTATTTATCGATGCATATAACTCAAAAAGTAATAATCGTCTCATAAGCAAATTATACCATGGTATCAGATCACTGAAGAAGGACAGTGCAGACTACATAAAGCACCGATGGGATAAGGAGTAGGACATTGAAATATCCTCAGACATGTGGCTGAACGCATGGAAAACACAGTCATCTTCTACCAATTCTCTGGCCTGGAGATACTTCTGCTGGTAGAACCTTGATTCGGTTCATTGTCACTCCCAAACAGAAAGCTAAACAAGCCGGCAATCAGCTAACCTGCCAGAGGGAATATGGAGAAACGATGGTGGATCGTGCCCATGTTTTCTGGTCTTGCCCCTCTATTCAGACCTCCTGGAAATACGTAGGAACAATAATTTCAGATCCACTGGGTTTTAGTATCAGCTCAACTTTCACATCTCTCTATTTTGGTCTTTTTTTCTGATGGACTGAACAAGAACGACACTTATCTATTTAAGATTTTGCTGGCACTAAGTAAAAATGCCATTACAAAATGTTGGCTCCAAAAAAAACAGTCCTACTGCTGAATTCTTTATTAGTATTGTTAAACACCTACATCTGTCCGAACAGATGACCTATTCCAGTGGTGCGCAAACTGTGGTACGCGTACCACTGGTGGTACGCGGGGGAACGTCATGACTTGTCAATGCATGACAATGCATTATAAATACGTTTCAAATTAAATTCAGGTAACAATAAATAACCACATTAAGTAATAAACATCTCTCCTGTGTGTTTAAAGCTAATTGAGAAGGCATGTATGGCTATATTTTAAAATTGGTCATCGTGGTGGTACTCGGAGAGCTCAATAGTTTCTCAGGTGGTACGTTTGAGAACCACTGACCTATTCCATACGACTCTAAAAAGAACTGGGAGAATGTCGGAGGGCAAATGGTGTATTTATTTAGCAGGTGAGACAGACACCACATACATTTTCTGGATAACATTACACTGTAAGGTTGTTAAAGTTGACTTGAGTTACTAATCATCCCATGACCTCACGTTTGTTTTGTAATATGTTTAAGTTTACTTATTGTATATTCTTCTTGTAATGTAAAAAATAAATAAATAAATAAATGAAAATAAAAAGTTAAAAAACAATCTGAGCACATGGAGTTCCAGGTCTTCACACATTCCTGCAGCACACATCAAGACAGAAACTGATGAACAATGCTTTACGAAAGCAAAGGTGGGTTTCAGAAGAAAATAAATGACTTTGTGTAGCAGAAAGCCTGAGGAGTAAACCTCTGATGTGAGTGGAACTTTGGTTTTGATGCCGTGAGCTGTTCTTTCATTTGTGTCACACAAAGTCAATAAGCAGGTTTTTATCTGTTGGAGGGGCTTTACATTGGCTGCATGGTGTGTGCGACATACAGATGGAACTTCATGATTTTATTCCATCTCCCATTATTAATAGGCAGTTACAGCATCCTCAACCTATGCGTGACTCCTACATCCCTCTGAAGCTGAGATGCTCCCAGACTTGTCACAGTAAGAGAAAGGCTACAACACTGTACAAAGAGAGGTTCCGTTTAGAAGTTGAAAAGCTCATTTTGTGTGATACCACTTGTCTCTTTTTTGAGGATATGTATAAAGAACAAGACACCACAAGATGTACACCTTAAAAACAGTCAGCTTATCGTACGATTCTCATGTGATCCAACCGGGCAGAAGGCGCTTGCAAGCGCTCTGTATTTGAAATGTTCCCTGTTGGGCTGTGGCATAGCAGTGAGGACGGAGCAAAACTGCTGCAAAACTGAAATAGAGTGCTTCAGTTGCCTCTGCAGCTAAGGTTTAAGATAGTAGATTCGTTTTGGCAGTTGATGTGCAAGGCATTTTGATGTTAGTGTTTGTTTATAGTTGCAGTCTTTTAACTTCCACTGAACTTACCTTATATCATTCTGGTGTTTATTGTGAGATTGAGCTGCATGTCACTGATGCACTGCTGTTCAGTATGCTTTAATCAGTGTGTGTACTATTGCGTAGCAGCTGATAGGGCCAGGGCTGAGAACAAAGTAGTTTGCAGACTGAAAACAAAGCTTAATTTATGGATGCATTGTGAGGGACAGGGCCCATTTCCACCATCTTGCCGTGAATCTTGATACTGACTTAGGGTTCTGGTGGTAGAATGTGGAAACTCATCAGGTGATAGGTAAATCTTTCCAGTCTCAGAAGCCCATAATTCATTGTAATCCCATTCAACCTTCTTTAAGCTTTTGATGTGCACTACTGATCTTTATTTTGTGCTTAATTGCTGTGTCTGTGTTGGAGGGTGCAGGCCACAGCGCATCACTGTGGGATCCCACGGAGGTATTTTCCTGCCAGCCTCAGCTTTCTACTGTTCCTAACCTGCTGGGTCATCTCCAGCTGCTCTAATCTAACATTACCTTCTGCTTTCCACCAGGTCCCAACCATTTACTCCTTTATATATTATAGATGACCCTCTGGAAATGGAGGAATCCCAGCAGACATATCATTAATTTACAGCAATTCTCATTTTTAAGAGAAATTGAATCAAAGTCAATGCCATAGCAAGAGAGAGTTTTATATTGGTATATAATACTGTCACACTCTATAAAAGTGTAATGAAAAGCTGTTTGAAGATTAAATGATTTTGTGATTCATTGGTATCTCTTGGCTCAGTTAATAATCATTTTACTCCAAAGCCGAGTGGTCTTACAAACGAGCAGGCTTCTTTCAATCAAACTTAATCCTCCTTTTCTCTCTCTCCCTTTTTCTTTCCTTTTTTGAATGAGAACAATTTGCAAGCTCTCAAACTCAGAGGTAGTCTTCAGAAACTGAGTTGACAGAGCGGTATACAAATCTGGTATATTTCCCTGGTGATTGTGGAATACACACAAATATGGATGCGAAACCAGACGCTGTAGATTGGTCCTGTCTGTGCTCCTCGGGTTTAGCGCTAAACTAAAACTCCAAACAAATGTGACATTTAAATCAGGAGGTATCACTCCAGAGTAAGATTTCTCTTTTAAAAGAAAAAATAGGAGTAGCTAAATATCCTCAATCCTGGCAGAGCTTCAAAACAGCAGGGAATGGGGGATGTTTGGGTTTCTTGCCTATTGAAATGAAGTAAATTAGAGCAGCGCTTTTGTGTAGCACAGTGCCAACAGCAGAATGAGAACAGCTCACAATGAAAGACTTTTGTCATGCTTCACAATTACCTACAGCCACTTCTGTTCACTGACAGAAATGAGCCTGTGTTGGTTGTACAGTATAACCATTAAGAAGCACGCTATCACCTCAGAGTCAGCCATTTACGGCAGTGCCCAAAATTCTCTATCACTTTGTGAAGTCCAAGTGCACTTTCTCTGGGTTGAACTGAATGGGCAGAAGAGATCATCCACTATCATTTGGTGACTTCAGAGAACCGAACGAACCTCAGACTTATCTTAATTGGTCCCACTTATCATCTTTGACAGAACTGGTGTGTATGACTGTGTGTATCCTTCAAAAAAAAAGGTTAGAATTTCTGTTCAGACTAATAAAGACATTCAAATGAATGGGAAGAACCAAAACTGCCTAGATCTCTGGGTCTTTTACTGAGAATACATTTCCTGCAGTCCTGATGCAAATTGTGGCTTTTGGGGCTTTTTTATGTTTTTACACAGAGCGTGATTAAGACTAATTGCATGCTAAGTAGTAACGCAGGTGTATGATTAACCCAACCACACTCTAGAGGTCTGCTGTAAATTCATGGTGTATTTTAAAACAGCATCTTGCTTTATTTCATAATAATTGTAAGTTACTCTTACATTTAAATCAGAAAATGTTGGGATTGGCTGTAAAAGGTAAAATAAGCAGTTCTTACATTTACTTTGACTTGCGCTTCAATGTAATGCAAAGTTTTTCTCGATTCTATTACAGTTAATAGTATACATCGATGTACGCTTTTCAGGCCTCCAATACATGTAAAAAAAAAAAATTTTTTTACCACTTTATTATGCTGCCAGTCCTTGTCATAACATTTGACAGGCATTCTGGCATTGTACCATTCTGTCATTGTCTCTTTTTGTCAAGTTTTTTTTTTCTTTCAACTTTCTCCACACATTACCTAGTGGAGACAGATCAGGACTGCAGGTGGGCCAATCCTGTACCTTTACCGTCTTCTTCCTCAGCCACACTTTTGTAATGTGTGCAGGATGTACAGTAGTTTTATGTCATCTTGTTGAAAAATGCATAGGCGTTCCTGGTCTCAGTAAACATTTCTGCATTAATTCTGTCATCACAGAATTGTAATTAACCTTTGGAGATGTCAATGTCGCCTCTGGACGATGTTAACGTAACTTGTCATATTTTCTTATTTGCACAGTAAATTAGGGTTTGGGTTAAAAAACAAAAGTCAAACTTGATTCTTTTATCCATACCATCGCAAGCTTTTCCAATTTGAGGTTGTACATATTTCATATATGAATAACATTAATTTTTAATTGAAAAAATAACTGCAGATAACTGTAATTTCTCTAAATTAACATTAGTTTTAGACAGACACTCTTGGACATGAGTTTTGTGGGTTGCTGTGTTGGCACTTCCCAGTGACTCACTGCCGGGGCATGTTCTGAATTAGAAAACAACGTGTTGAACAACCTTGGTTCTTGGGAAATGTACTTACCACCTCACCGGCTCCGAGTGAAGGAAAGATAATAAGACATCAACACTCAAATATATACAAAATAAACTGTTTTACTTATTTGAAAATATTTTATTTTATATTTTTGACTCATTACTACACTGTGTGGCGTGGTGTTACAGCAGTTGTTTTTGTATTGTTTTTGCAGCTGAGTTTTTAAAATAAACACCACCATATTGCTGGATAGTGTAAAATGATGTAAAACCTACTGTTATTTGTCATGTACTATAACTATACACAGTAACTTATTATAAAATAATTTACGGTAAAGGCAACTCCTCTGTCTGTATCACAACTCTTCTGTTAGTTGTTTTAAAGAGAAATTTACTTACAGCGTAGTTTGGTATAATTTTACAGTGACTGAACATACAGTGACCTGTGAGAGATGTACTGAGTGCATTATTCTACTTCTGGGAAAATGTCAGAAAAACTGAGTAGGCTGTTTGTGGAGGCAATGTTTGTAGAATATGGGATTTTAATAATTACTTATGATCTTCAGAACAGAACAGCATGCATAGTTATTGTTCCAGTCATCTGCTCCCGGCTCCTCGCTTCTTTTTTTTTCTTTTTAACTTAAAATTATTGTGTGGGTACTATGGCTGTGACACCCGCACAAAACAAAGATAATCACAGCCACAATGAACTACAACAGGAACCCTGAGATTGCAGTTGCTCTAAGAGGATTAAAGCTGGATCAACCCAGTATAAGGATGCTGTCTGTGTCTTGATGCTGTGGTGAAGGAGAAGATT
The DNA here is from genome assembly GCA_018398805.1 of Hirundichthys speculiger. Taxonomy (NCBI): domain Eukaryota; kingdom Metazoa; phylum Chordata; class Actinopteri; order Beloniformes; family Exocoetidae; genus Hirundichthys; species Hirundichthys speculiger. The sequence goes on along the minus strand of JAGFBZ010000287.1, from coordinate 3,865,724 downwards.
AATTTCTCATGCGGATGAGTGTTAATAACTGTTCCATATCTGTTTACTGTCAATAATCACCTTGAAACAAATTTAAACTCCTGATTTGCTTTAGTGACTAACCAGCCACAGTGTTGGCTTTCAAAAAAAATCAAATAAATAAAAGTCATAGCAGTGTAAGTAATGTTTTCACTCGGGTAATTGCATTTACAGTAATTAGAATAATTCTGAATCAATTAGGATTAATTTTATTTTACAAAGAGGAAAATTCTGAAAAATAATTAAAGTTCCAACTAACTCCCAGTTGCCTAGTGGACCGAGCATGAACAATTTTAGATGAGAAAGCGTGTACTTTAAGTGGCTGTAACAGCATCGTGGATAATGAGCTTATCGGCCCCATCAGTTATTAGCTGTCCACTGAGCACCACTTCTAACTTCACACTAGTTTATCCAAAAACCATTAATTGCGCAGTGATTGTGCAAAGCCACTTTAAGTAATTTTCAATAGCTCTTGTAAGTTGCAGTGTTTCTGTTCTCTCTGAACTTGCAAATACTGGTCTGCTATGATGTCGATCAGAAACACATCCTGTTATTAGCTTTTCTTCTGCTGATCCGTCCTCTTTTCTGTATCCAGGACAATGAGATTCTGAACACCGCTGTCCTGACGGGAAAGACGGTAGCCATCCCAGTTAAGGTGGTGACCATTGAAACAGACGGCTCCGTCAGTGATGTCTCTGATGCAGTCAAGTGTCGCTCAACGGATGAGGACGTAGTGAAGGTCAGTAAGATGAACTACTGCCTGCAGTCCTGAAAACACTTTTCATCAGGTGCTTCAAATGGGGTTTTGTCGATGACTTGAATGTATATACAGTCATGGAAAAAATTATTAGACCACCATTTTTCTTCACTTTCTTGTTCATTTTAATATCTGGTACCACTAAACGTCATCATGTGACTAAAACAGACAGAAAAGAAAACACTGAATGCATAAAAGCAGTGTTTTTGGCAGTACAACGCCATAGCTATTGATGTAAAAACTTAAGTGATTTAGGTTATAATCAAGAAAACCATGGAAAATGGTAAGATATCAGCTCTTAAATAAAACTCTTATGAGCAATCTTTGTGGTTATCGTTATGTTTGTCCAAACAAATGTACCTTTTGTTGTACCAGGCATTAAAATGAACAAGAAACTGAAGAAAACAAGAGTGGTCTAATAATTTTTTCCATGACTGTATACTCTTCATACTTTTGCATTTAAAGCTTGAGCATTGTGCTGAACCAAGGTTAAGCATGTACAAATATAACTGCGTGAGTATTGAAAGACACATTGTTCCTGTTTTTTTTATATAAAATTACCTGCATTATACACTTCACGTATTATAATTTAACCCTGAAACCCTGTGCCATTCAATATAGTCATAGTTGAAAAACTATTCCTAGTGTTTGCACACACTCTAAAAGAATTTTCTTAATATTAATTAATAAAGCACATTAATGAGATTGCTAAAACACTGCAGGTATGGTGAAGCTTTTGAGAAACAACATTAAAAGTATCTAAATTGGATGAGAGATTTTCTATGATTAGCACAACTATATAAATCTTCCAGAAAGGATAAAAAAAGAGAGGGGAGAGAGAGAGAGAGAGAGAGAGAGAGAGAGAGACCAGAAAACAACATGAAAGAGTGCGTTTGATTTATAGCATATTTTTTAATAGCTGAGCTGTAGCTTCATTTTAAGAAACAGCATCCTGCTGCACCAAGAATTTCCTTCCAGTCACTTTTGCTGCTGGAACATGTCAAGAACAGGAGGGCTGGCCAGGCTGGAATCAGACTAATCATTTTCCCCTTGGATGCAAAGAATTAGTCTGATTCATCGGGATTTGACTTTGGTTTCCTGGGGGCCATAAAGAGAAACTGCCCTTCGGATGCCTTTACAAAGCATGCGAGTGATAGCCAGACTAGTATCAACAAAATCAAATCAAACTTTATTTATAAAGCGCTTTTCATGCTCTCAGGAAATACAAAGTGCTTTACATAATAATAAAAAGAATGTACATTAAAATAAAACAAAAGCCATCACACACCAAAATATACTATACAACAATTAAAAAAACAGACACGCAAAAGGGCATTCAGTGGCGTAGGAAGGGTAGGAAGGGTAGTGAATGACTGCTGATGGTTTTATTGTAAAAACCTGCTGATTCAAGTTTTTATTAGCAGTTCTGCAGCCATCTTAGTTGTTTTGAATAATGCCTCTTGGCGATCCAGTATGAGACACATAAAGCCCACTCCCACCTTGCTGTGATTAATTCGCTATGTTCCGGTGGAAAAAGCTGTGAATAGGAGGGGTACCAGGCCCATTTCATGAGAGAAAATCATTGAGGTGAATGGCTATAGGTGGCCAGGACATGTCATGACAGGACTGCAGAATGAGGCAAGTTAAATCAATGTTCTGTACACATAGTTCTAATGAAACAAATACGTTTGAAGTAAACTACATTTAATTCACCAGGTCGTATCTAAAAAATAACCTGTTGAGATCTTAGCTCAGTGTATTCATCCAGCATGTTTACAGATACACACTCAGGAAAGGCCTTTTTCATTTAGTGTCTCCGAGAAGGCAAACATGGCTAATTTATCTAATTGTGGCCAGGGGAATAGGCAACAAACAGATTGACATTAAATCTGAATAATGAATCTTTGTGCAGATTAAATGATGCTCCCACTCATTGAAGGCTTTATAATTGCAGCAAATTAGAGGAAAATACCTCAGGTCACACATGCTGTCTTTAAACCTTTGTGGAGATCTGTCTTGCGTACACTAATTTTATCTGACACGTGTAGGCGGAAATAAGGTCTTGCCTTCATTATTTTACCACCACGTGTTGCTTTCCTGGCTTTACATTTTGACTTCAGAGCCATGTAGCCTGCATTACTGCATATGCTGTGTCAATTCTGTGACTTTTGGTCTCTTGGAAGACAGAAAGAGCTTTTCTCCATTTGCATCTCATCTACTCATCATAGCTTCACATGTTGCAGCTGCTTACAGTAAGGGCAATGTTCATGTATTAACAATGCTCCTCAGAGGAAAATTACCAAATTCTGCGGATAGCTCAAGTTCAGTTCTGGTTTAGCATTTTTCAGATCTATTTTGTGGGCTTTTTAGACTGCAAATTTTTCTTGATTCACACATGCTTGCTTTGTCACTGTGTACCCTCTGCGTCTGCATTTTGGCCTCAAGCAATGGTTCAGATTCCTGGGACTGGTAGAAACAACCTCAATGATATGAACTGTTACATGTATTCATAAGTTTCCTTCAGAAATCTTCCAGCCTCATATTAGTCATGAGCTCAAGGTTTTGTCATGTTGTGTCATGCGATATGACTCCAGCTCCCAGGGAACAGGGCTATAAGAATATTCAGACCTTCCTCTTGCATTGAAGTGAGCGGAGGCTTATACTATGCAGAGTAGTCTGAGCTTCTTAATTGCTTCTGTCAAGGCAACTCTGTGTACAGACCAGAGACGAACCCACCCCGCCTCATGCTCCCCACTCCCATCGCTCATATCTGCCATAGATTGTATCTGTCTGGTGAGCTGTTAATTTCCTGGGCTACATCCAGAGACAGCCTTAATGTTCTCTGTAAGTATTCTCCCGTTAGCTGCTTAATGTGTTTGATTAATGGATCCTCCTGGACGTTTATGATACTTTGTGAAGCAGAATGACAGAGAGTGTGTAATTCACAGAGGCAGTCCCACCCTCAGTGTGGAACAACACACATCCAGCTGGGTGGGTGTACGGGGGATTAAAGGGGCTGCTGATTAAGTGGCAATGTCCTTTTATGTTAAAATATTGATTTAAGGCTATGTCTTGGCAAATGAGACAGCACAGCGGGAAGGTATACGCAAAGCAGATAGACATATCGGTTGGCTGCATGTCAGCTGCAACATTTTCCATAGTTGATTCTGCTTAAATTGATTTAAGAAAAAAATTGGAAATGCCAGCAGGCAGTCAATTTCCCAGTCATGACAGATACTGTACTCAGCTGTAAGATAAATCCCAGACTTATTTACATTTTTTTTAATAACCAAATAGCAAGAGTAAATCTCATGCATTCAGATTTAATGAATATGGCAAAAACTATGATCAAAAGGACAGACATTTGCATGATCATCTCTGATCATGGTCAATGGGCGTCACATGAAGGCAGTCAGGTGTTGCAGGCATGCAGTCCTTGTGTGGATAAGTTGCAGAGCCTGAACCAAGAAAAGTCAGAGATGAAGGGGCTGTCAAAGACACTACTGTCCCAAAAGAGTGCAGTGACAGTAGAAGAGCCTGACAGTGAGGGCTGATAAGTAGCAGGGGACTCCTCTGATAACTGTATCACTTCTGACTGTCTCACATGGGAGCCGTGCCGGAGTCCAATCTGCTCCGTGACAGACTGTAGCCAGGGGAGAGACGCCTCCCTTGTGGGAAACGTTCAAATACTTTATTAATCAACTCAGCCAGTATATGTTACATTGTAATGTCATGCAGCACAAGGGCATGAGCAAGGTACTTCTTTGTTTGTACTGTTAATCATTGTAGAAATGTAGAGGAAGCATCCATTAATCTTGCTTGTGTCCACTTGAAAATGAGATACGTGTTCAGCCATCAGGGGTTCTTTCACGGTTGACGGTAGTGGAATAACTAAAATAAGCTTTTCTGTCTTTCCAAGGGAGCAGGGAGTGGTGGTGGTGAGGAAAGGCAGTAAAAATTTTCTTTGAGCATAAAGTTCACTCCTTTTGTTAGGTTGAAGGTGGGTGTGATAATACTTTTTGTATAATTTAGGACTGGTAACAATAAAATGCTGTGAAGACTACAGATAAGTTTTCTTCCCTCTTAAGAACTTGTGTAATTTTGTTCGAAAACTGTCATTTGATTCTCTGTTTTTATCCGCTGGGACAGAAATATCCCTGTACGATATGGGAAGTTTCGGATTTTGTGGGACATTGTGGAACATTTTTTTTTTAATTTTATGGTAGATGTCATGAGGCATCACATTGGTTGTGTGAACTGAAACAGCTGTCATATTGGGAGGAAAAAAGCTCCTTGCTGTACCTTCAGGTTATCTGGTCATTTTGACATTCAACTTATATTAAGAAGTAGAGGAATATCTCTTTGACGCAAAATCTCAAATCATTGCAACGAGTCGAAGTGACCTGCAAATATATGACCAGGGGAAAAACATGGTGTCCTGTAATTCTATGTTGTATTCTCCTCAGCTGAGCTCCCTTTTCAGTGTTCCGCCCTGATCATTTCACCTTATACTTCTGGAGTATTTCCCATCTGTCCTGGGTTCACCACATTATCTATCTTCATGAACAGGCATATAGTATATGACTCGAGGCCAAAAGTACTTCAGATTCCATTTTTGACTGGGTTTCTGAGCTTGGCTTTCGAATTTTTACTTTCGGATAGTCTCCAAACTTGCTGGAAAACTTTCTCACTGGTCTTAAAGAATTCACCCCAAAGCAAAATTAGCCGTCAGATGCCAGACTTTTGAAAAACAAAGGAAAAACACTCACCCATATTTCATGTCTACAAATAGCATAAAAAAAAGGTCTTTCCATCTTATGAAAAATGAAAAGGAAAAACAAAGGAATAGTTGCAATAAAGTGGCAACCTGTCCAGGATGTACTCCTGCCTTTTGTCTGAAAACAGCTGGGATAGGCTCCAGCAGATCCCACCTTACCCAAAATACTAATAGGCTTTTGTACTTTTTTACTTTTAGCTTGGCTCTGGACATAATTGAGAAAAGACTTTTATTTAAACATTGTACACCATGCATAGTTTCATGATATGGCATTTTAGGCCCCATCAGTTAATTTAGGCATGATTCATGTATGAATATGGATAGAAATAAACTGGAAAATCTCTGATAACATTTTTGATTAAGAGAACAGAGACAAGCTGCATCCAACTGCAAACTCTTTGAAAGTAACTTGTTACTGCAGCAACCTTGTCTAGTTTTAAATTTTAAACTAAATCCAGCAAATCTTTAAAATCTTAAAAATGAATAAATAATTATATTGACATATAACAGATAAACGTAGCTCCCGCAGCATCACAGAAACTTTGTTGCTGGTTTGATGTTGGAGATGAAGTGCAGGAAGTCTGCAGAACGGATAGACGAGAATATGTCGCACACAAAGTTTTCTCCCTGGTCACAGAGGATATCCTGCCATAGCTTCATGATGAATGACTGTTTCTAGTTTTATCTCACTGGTCTCACTGCAGAGAAATAACTTAGAAGTAGAAAAAAAGATATATCCCCCGACCATCTAATTCCATGTGGTTCTAGCCACAAGAGTCTGCTATATGATGGGATCAATAAGATTGAAGAAGTGTTGGGAAAAATGGAAAGAAAAAACTGCACTTCTGTTTCTTCTGTTTAAATACTGATTAACTGCGTGTGTGTGTGTGTGTTTACAGAATATCGTCAGATATTAATAATAATTAATTAATATATTCATATTATATAATCCTAGTCAGTTTTAGGATTTTATGTATCAGGACATAATAAGAACAGAAAGATTACTCGGGGCCTCATACTAACCTTGCAAATAAACAAAAAAGTTAACCTGTAAGGATATGCGGTGCTCCATGCACATTTCGTGGTTGCTGTAGGCACTTTTCTTGGCGTTTTGTCCATTGGCAACACTTGGAGGCAATGCAGTGAAGTTCCAAACATTAGGAATTGTTTCCTCCAGTATTTGTGAAAGGCTGGGGTCAGTTCAGTCCCATATGCGAGTGCCATGTATAGATGCATACACCAACCATGAAATGTGCGTGGAGCACCGCACATCACGTTCATTTCACTTTTTGTACATCTGAACATGAGGGTGGAAAATGGCATACACAACTATTTTTGTTTTGTTTTTGTTTTTGTGTGTGTGTGTGTGCAAGGTTAGTTTATGAGGCCCCAGAGATCTATAGTCAAATGTGATGTCATTTGTTCAACTGCTAAAACTTAACTGGCAATGATCCCAAGCAAACAGAAAGAAGGTGACAAATCTACAAGAGAATGGCTGACAAAGAAAAAAAACAAGATGGATGGATAAAACTTTCAGATTAAATTGGTGTCCTTTAGTATACTGCATAGTATACTGTAAGTGTACCACCTGCTAAAAAAGAGACATATTTCAGAATACTGAGGGGATTGCCTCCCTATACCAAGACTGGAAGATGATTGTGAAAATACGATAGACCAGTGAAAGGATGGACTTTCACTGTGGCTTGTTATGCACTGAAGTTTCTCCAGATTCCTTGGATAGTTTATTTAAATCCTGTCCAATATTTTTTGGATTTCCTGGTTTTGTAGTTGCAAATACTGCAGATACTCTGCATCTCATAATGTAAAATTCTTATCCCATGTCATAGGACTCAATCTCTTGTAAATATGCAGCAAACATGAATACATTAATCTAAAGATATGCATGGCATTTTCTTTTTGTGAACACTGTCTTCTTAGTAACGTAGATGTACTAAATCAAGCAATCATGATCTTGGACATGTCTGACCATTTATTGCAAGAATAGTGTTGAGATCTGGCAGTTGATCTGCATATTTTACTATGAAAGTGTTTACGTTTATGTTATCCAGTTAAAGCTAACAATGTCATCAGTGCCACCGCTGTCCCAGAATAAGTCTGCTAAAATATTATTAGAAATATTGGCAGATTACATTTTCAACAAATCTGAATTAAAACTATTAAACAAAATGTTGCATGATTGAGTTTTTCATTATTAAATAATCAAGTAAGTTTATTAAAGAAGTCTATTCCAGTATCATGAGTTCCATGACCAACCCCACCCCCCACCCCCCTCTAGATTTTCCCATATCTAGAAATACTTGTGAGCAAAAAACTTCCCTGTGCAGCTGCCAAAGGAGTCAGAAGAGAGATGCTGCCTTCCTTAATCCCTCTTTCTCCTCCCACACAGGTGTCTGACAGGTGTGACTACGTTTTTGTGAATGGCAAAGAAATGAAGGGCAAGGTGAAGATGTTGGTGAATTTTACTTACGGACACCTCGGTGCTCAGCTGGAGCTCAGCGTCTGGATTCCTCGTCTCCCCCTTCAGATTGAGGTGTCAGACACTGAGCTGAGCCAGATCAAAGGGTGGAGGGTACCCGTCACACCCACTGGTCAGAGGTAAATTGTGACATTCATCCATTCATTCATCAATACTGCACATAGAAAATAGCAATAACTGAACGGCCATCAAAGCAGCAAATACATAAGTACGTCTGAACAATAGAATAAACTCAGTGTCCCTCAAATCATTGGCATTCATAGTAAAAATTAAATTAATTAATTAATTCATTAAAACAGCTGAACTGATTTCATTTCAAAAGAGAAATTTACACGAGTGTTATATATACATTCAACCCACCTGGTCTAGCACACCCTCATCTCTTTCTTTGACCAAAGGCTGAACACTTTGGACAGGTAAGTCTTTATTATAAATTATGAAAGAAAACATTACTGCAACATACAAAACCATGTAAGGCTGATATGTAATTTCCAAACCAGCAGCTGAAAACTTACCCATCATGCTCTGATGGGAGTGGAAGTGGCTTGACTTTTTTTTGTAGTTGAATTGAAATTTAGTAATTCACTTTGTGGTTCAATAAAAGTAAAATCAACAACACAGCAATGACAGTCAAAGAATGATATAGCCCTTGATTTGACATCCTAAAAAGGAAAAAGAAAAACAATGCCAGAACCGACACAATGCATCTTTATTGCTGGTTACAGTGCCTAATAACTGCATAAGTCAGTGGTGCGCGAACTGTGGTACGTGTACCACCAGTGGTACGCGAGCGCTCTCTGGTGGTACGCGGGGGAACGTCATGACTTTCCACATTTTTTCCACAATTTCACTTTTTAAAGTGACTTTTTAAAGTCATTGTGACTTGTATTCTAATGTTGGGTGGCCCTCTCTTTCTGTAAGGCGTGAAAGACACTGGGTTTTTATTTATTTATGCTCTTAATGTCTTTTACCTCCTTACATTAGTCCATGCTTTCTTTTAATGAGGGCTCTTATCACTCGGTCTCGTGTGGATTACGTGCAGGTGCCAGCGTTTTTAGTGAACTTGGAAAATCCAGTTTTTCATATTGTGCACCTGCAACTTGGAATAACATGCAGAACTATTTCAAGCTTTCATCATTTTATCCATAGGGCAATTTAAATCTTTAACTGTATCACATTTACTTCTAGCTGTTCCTGTTTTACCTGATTATTGACATTTTAACTACATTTAACCAAATTTAAATTAAATTTTAATTATTCATGTTTTTATTTATTTATTTTTTTTTACATTTTAATTGTAATTTTACTGTGTTTTTAAATTCTTGTCATTACTTTTATGTAAGTTTCTCTTTGGCATTTTTTTTTTTGTTAACTTAATGTTGTTATTGTTTTTTCACATGAGGTCTCTTCAATGTACTCCGAGTTTTTAAAAAATCGGAAACATACAATACATTATAAATACGTTTCAAATGAAATGTGTAGCTTGAGATACTTAAAATTCTCTCATCTGTGTTTAAAGCTAATTGAGAAGGTATATATGGCTATATATTTTAAAATTGGTCATCATGGTGGTACTCGGAGAGCTCAACCGTTTCTCAGGTGGTACGCAGTATTAAAAATTTGAGAACCACTGGAATAAGTAATGTTAGTATGTGTTAGATACAGAAGAAAACACACTGTTACTACTGGATAAACAAATGAGTCACCACCTCTGATTTCTCAATCATGCCAAAAGAAATCATAAAAACATTAAATCCAAGATCAATTTATATGTTTGCAGAGCCAACTTACATGCCCAACAACAACAAAGAGAGATCAGCATGGAGTTGCATCACCCTGTCTTCTCTTTTAGCTTTCACTACAGACTCTCTACAGACTCATGTTCTCCTCCCTGCTTCCTCTGCCATTGCTTTCTTTGGTCTCTTAGTTGATGGTTTCTTTTCCGCTGTGCAAAACTGAACTAGCTCAATTGTTAATATGTGAAAGTCATGACAACATGCCGTCCCCGGGATACATGGAGTTGCTTTCGTTGGTTTCTGCTGCCGCCAGGCATAAATAATAGAGCTAAATGATAGTTCTTAAAAACAATTAAATGCCCTCTTATAAGACAGTTGAAACTGATATTTTATGATGACAAAGATTTTTTCTAATATTAGATAGGCGATGTGCTTGATTCCAGTCATTGCAAGCTAAAATAATGACTGTGTGACTGAACACCACTCCAGTTGTCCATCAGACAGTTCTTGGTTGATAACAAAATGGCTGACCTGTGCAATACAGTTTGTCATTATCACCGGCTCAAGGTGGCATGTCATTGTTCCTCTTAGTTGTCAGTGGGACAGCACATTATTAGAGCTGTCTCGAGGTCAGACCTCTCCCCTAAGGCCTCATCACTAGCAGCACCTCTGCCAAGACTGCTATGCAGTGCTGCTCTGCAGTTGTTGAAATCCATCAATTGATAGAGCAGGTATCAGGCTACCTGCAGTAATTACTTTGGGAAACGCATTGAAGTTGGACTTGTAGCCATCCCCTGCAAAAGTGTGTCTAGTCTAATTATCCAAGCCCCCTCTTATTTTGAGGGACAGAGGTACAGCATTCAACTAATGTCATGGCTTGTTGAGAATGTTGCTTTTCCAGCTGTGTGCTGGAATGGATGCCTTTATCAGTGGGGACAGTCAAGCTAGGCTGTCACGGCTGTTGCCAGCACCACTGCTGATGGCTTCAGAGAGCTTTGTTTCTCCCCGTCTTCCACCCCTCTTTGTTTATCAGGGAATAACAGGCATGACCTTGCAAAGTAGCACCATGTCTGTTGTTGAGAATGGGCATTGGTCTGTTGTCCATAGGCCAACAAATAACTAAGGCAATGAATGTAAATAGCAAGTGGCTTAGCATTCCTTTTTTAATCAGGCTTGTTGTGGTCATGCAGGGGGGAGTAAGACTAATTCAAAATAAAGACACGTTAGGTCTGTGTGTGTGGCATCTGTAAAGGTAGTTAGAGTGTTTGACTGGCACCTCCTGTATGGCTCACCTCTTCCCTCCCTAAGTGCTGTCAAAACAGGGACAAGATAAGCCTTCACAGGCAGGAAACCTATGTGTAGGAGCAGCTCTTGGGCATGCATCAGTCCTTTAACACTTCTCTGCAGATGGATGTACTGCGAATTATTCTCTCTTGCTTTGCAGTATTTAAGAGAATCTCTCACAGTTGACTTTTATTGCAGAGGCTGATGGTGTCTTTTACTGTGTTGTGCTCAGAATGTTGTCTGTTAAGTGTATAAAAGCTTACCTATACTGAGAACTCAAGAAGCCTCAGACAATCAACCACTGGCAGACAGAGCTGTAACTGTATATATGTAACCAGCAACGCCCATTTCTGTCCAAATGACCTTGTTCAAAGTAAGAGATAATAAAATACATAAGAAAGCCAAAATAAATGCTGCACACTCCCCATGGGGAACAACAAGAATAAGCATGACACAAAAAAATATAGGGCATTTTCTCTGAAGTTAAAAGTGGAAATGATGTAGAAAGAAACATTGCTTTCTAAAGCATTGGGACTACATGTTTTTTTTTTTGTTTGTTTGTTTGTTGATTTGTTTTTTTTAAGATGACCTGAGATGCCATTTTGTTTCTACTGTCATTTTTACTCTAGGAATATGCCTAAATAACCTGATAGTATTGCTTTGTTGGTGATCATTTTATTCCTTTTACATTCACAAAACGTAATACATAAATACAGCAGGGAAATGCACATTACTATATGATCCATTATTACCTGTTGCTTCTTGATGGATGAAATCAATGTTAGTAATGCAGACTGTGCAAAAAATGTGTATGGCACTTTCAAGATGCAGAGAGATAACTATCTCTCCTGGCGTCTCTCCAGCAACTTCTGCTGTGTATGCACTTTATTATTATTATTATTTTATTTTTGTGGGGCAGCGAGCATGCCACTTGTCTGTTTTTCTCATTATGGCTACATTTGCCTAAAGTGATAAACACCAAAAAATACTCTGCAGCATATAACCAACTTTGTCACACTTCTACTTTATTAACTTAAAAATGACAGTAAACAAATAAGCAAGTTAACCACAGGTTTTAAGGTTATCTTAATTTCTAATATCAGTTTTCTGTTTAACTTTGAAAAGCAGTTAAAAGAATCCTGACAAATCAGAGGAATTTCAACAATTTAGATGCTGAGATGAAGAGACCTTTACAAGCAGTTTTTTTTTGTTTTGTCCTTTTTGTTTACAAGAACGTGTGAGTGAGCAAAACAAATAGAGTACCTTCTTTGATCCAGTTCTTCTACTGTTTTTCTCCTTTTTCTACTTCTTTGGCTCAACTCTTGTTGACATTTGGGGCCCGATCTTCCGCCAAACCTCCTGAAGCTGCTATTAAGGGATAGCGAGTAGCGGGAGAGGCATTGCCCCGCAAAAAACGCAATCTTCCACCTCCCTAAACCCACGATCTTACCTGCGCTAACCGCTATTATGCATGGGAGTGGTTAGGGAGTTCCACCTGTTTAACAAATCAGTGCGTCAGTAGCCATTGCCTTTAAGGGTAGGTTGCGCTACCCACTACCCACAAACCGCTATGAAGCGTCTTTTCATCCAGATCAGAGCAGCTTTCATGCGCAGCTCATCTCAGACTCTGCTGTAGAGCTTCCTCCTCTTCCTCTGCACTGATCACGAACAATTAATGTTCCTGTCCCTCCTCGACCACCAACAGTTTCAGACATATCAGAAATAACAGAAGTGACTGTGATGTAGGGGAATTGTCCCAAAGATCTCCTAGGTTTTCTCCACAGCAGACATCGGAATGAGAACTGCCACAGACTGTACAGACTGACGTGTCTGGCCGTGACTATTCTGACATGCACTACAACTGCTGACCAGACATCCTCTGACCTAAAGAGAATAAAAACGTCTACAAGGAATACAGTGATGCGTAATTGAGAGGTAGAGCCGTTTCTGCACGTCCACATGTGATCAGGTGGACGCACATTTATGCCATTTGGACGCACTCTTTTACGCGCCGACATGCGGGTTGCGCTTTCCACAAACTCTGTATCTTGCGATCGTGGGTTGTGGGTAGCGGGTAGTGGATGGTCTGACCGCCCGCTACCCGCTACCTGCTATCCGCTACCCTAAACCCACGATTGCAAGGTACCGAGTTTGCAGAAAGCGCAAAAGACACGCCCATTGCCACTCCTACAATGTGAGTAAAGGAGTCGGCCTAGCGGGTAGCGGCTAGTGGCTAGTGGGAGGTGTACGATCGGGCCTTGTTCTCTATGAGCAATGATTGCTACCTCATCATGGTGGACTATGAGTCCAAGCTATGTATATATATAAATATATAAATATATATACTAAAAATGTTCATATACATATATATATATATATATATATATATATATATATATATATATATATATATATATTAGGGATGCACATGGTTAACCATTTAACCGATAACAGTAACTCTAACCGATTAATACTAATGGTCAATTTTGTTTTTAAGCTACGTAATTCAATCAACTCATAGGGCCGTGTCGACAGGTGTAACACATGCCATCATCATTATCATGCCATATATATATATATAGATATATATATATATATATATATATATATATATATATATATATATATATATATATATATATATATATATATATATATATATATATATATATATATATATATATGTATATATATATATATATATTAGGGCTGGACAAGTTAATGCAATAATAAGGCAATAACTCATTAATTTATTAACACTGACATTTATTTTATCGCCCGTTAACTCATGTTGCTCACATGCTTTTGTTTTGAAAAATCTGTTACTGGCTGCTGCGGAACCAGAACATAACTGGCAGGTAAACAGGAAAGGATAAAACAGACATGGAAAACAGTAAAAATCTGTGTGCTTTACAGTTCGGGTAGCATCTCAGGTAGGAATATCAACAATTCTGTCTGAAAAAAAAATTGTGGACTGCAACAAAACTTTTGTGTTATTCCTCCATGTTACATCAGATCTCCTCCCTGTGTTCACTGTCATGCTATTCTCTTACTGGTTACTTCAGTGCGGCTCCATCTAGTGGCAAAGATGTCTAATGACAACAGAAAGTCCAGTCCTCGATTATAAAACAAATTCAGTTCTGTGGCCCGTTTTTTAATTTCGTATTTTTCATCCAAGTCTAAAATTGAAATACATAAAAAAAACAGGTTTTTTTTTTTCATTTTTTTGTTAGATTAAAAAACGAAAAACGTAATAAAATGCCACTTTTTAATTTTTTGATTTTTGATTGACAATTAAAAATGAAAAGAATGAATGATACACAGATTGATAAAGTTACTGAACTTTACATGTACATTTTCTTTTTAAAGTTCTCCCAGACGGAGCCTGGGACCAACTACCATAGAACCGAGATGGATTAGTTGTCACACTACGGAGATTGGCTGTCGTACAAGAGAAACTTCGCAGATTAGTGGTGGTACTAATGAACCTGCCCAGATTAGCTGTCATACTGGAGAAACCACATGGATTAGGATGTAGGATTAGCTGTCGTACTAGTGAACCTACAAGGATTAGCTGTGGTACCAGAGACCCTACGTGGATTAGTTGCCAGATTGGATTTGCTGTCATGCTAGAGGACCCGCGTAGATTCGCTGTAGTACCAGAGACCTACATGGATTAGTTTGTTTAATGCTTAATGTTTTATGTAATGCTTCTAATGTAATGGTTGTAATGCATTTAATGTATTTAAAACACTTTGAGTTTTACACGAAATGTGGAATCTAAATAAACTTGCCTCGCCTTGTTGTCTAATTCCTGTTGCTTCCATTAGTATGAATTTGTTCATCCTTGATTGCACTTTCCAGTTTCACCAAAAAAGGGCAACCTTGTATTTATGTTGGCTTGTCTCAAAGTCATCCTCCCCGAGACTAGATGGATTTGGTTGGGACATTAAATGAGACTGTGTACAGCCGTCTATTTTATGAAATTTGTTGGTCTCTGGTTAGAACCTAAACAGATGTCTCTTATGCACCAGAATGAAACTGTTAATCACAATGATCGTTATGAGGACAAATGCATCACTGTATGACCTTATGTGTCTGAAAGAGGTCACATAATGGGAATAAAAGTGTCTTGATTCCAACCTGGAATCTTGTCTGAAATGGACTGAAGGTGAGGATGGTGTTGCAGCTTCGGGAAAAGGGATTTATGACCCATTTTTCCCTTGTCTGGCTGAGAAATAAATCTTGGTGAGGCAGATCTGTGAACCACCAATGACAGTGCATTATGAGCTAACATTTGGCTGAGACATTTCTCCAAGATCTGGAAATGATTTGCTGATTATCCATGGAAGAAATCCTGGATGTAAAGCAGCAACGTGACCACCGTTCACATTCGGCACATTTTAAGGCTGCCTTACAGCTTTTTGCAAGATTCAGTTGCAGTGGAACAACACCTGTAGGCATTATGTTTTAGACATGTATTGTGTTTTTCCAACGATTTGGCTCTGCACCTTATGGTCCTGATCTTGATTTTGTTAATTGTTGTTTTTAAATTTGGGTATATCTTACTCTTAAACATATACTCCAATTGTGCTCTAATTGTGCTCTGATGAGGCAGTCAATCGGCTGCTAAACAATAAGCTGGGCAACGACGGAGGTGCAAAGTGGATTTTATTCTCCAAGTTTGTATACAATTCAGAGAGGTCATTATCTCACATCACAGAACGAAGGATGGTTCAGAATGACAAATTGTCAGTAGGAAACAGCCATCTTTAATCAAACCTACTTCTAATCAAAGTCTTGTTTCCTTCTAGAACCTTGTCTGTGTTTTTTCTGTGAATGTTCTCATTAGCACCAGGAGAGTCAGTCACTCCCAGGCCTTCTGTGGGCTTACAGCTGGGTTTACCACATTTATAGAACAGTTATGTTTGGGTGAGTGACAGCCATTGTGGACCAAGATAACCCAAAGATGATGCTCAGTACTTGACTACTGTACTAAGCTCAGGCTTAAAAATGAGAAATCTCAACAATAAAGACAAAGTAAAAACCACAATACACTACACTATGGTCTCAGTAAAAAAAGAAATAAATAAAAACAAACAGACAAAAGAAAACAGAAGGTAGTGTAACAGAAAGCTACAGTAAATTTAACTTGTGTTTGGGTCTGACAACATAATCAAATTTAAAAGTTTCTAATAAAAAAAAACACTTTAAATTTGAATTTAGCAGCTTACTAAGCACACTTATGATGATGACGTGAAAATAAAATATGCAATCTGTGTTCCAGTATTCGCTTGATAATATATTTTTTGGTTAATGGCTGTGATTCGGTCGCATGCAAAATCAATCCTGCTAGCAAAGCTTTAAAGCTCTTAACTTCAAATCTCCCTGTCCTCTTGACTTTTCTCTAGAGCCTGCGGCTAACATATTTATTCCTGTGGCTTTGCAGGCAGTCAGATTTCTCAGGGGATTCAGACAGAAAAAGACAAGTAGAGCGGATAACAGCAAGAAAAACAGTTTAAGAGATTATTTATTTTTTCCTTTTCCCTTTATTACAATCACAACCTTTGCTTGTGTTCATGTGCAGGAGAAAGTAAAAAAAGATGGATGCAAGTTGAATATGTGGTGTACGTACATGCACAGTTAAAAATTGTTGACAAGCCTCTTTTCTGTTTGCAGGTAGCCTAACTGTGCCTCTGTGAAAGACTGAAGAGCTGTGACAGTATTAATTCTTCCACATCGACAATTCAATTGTCCGTTTCTCAACATCTCAGGGTCTATTATTTGTTGTTTTTATAAGTGTTTTTTGAAGCAAAAGAAAGAAAAACAGTTACGAGCGAAATCTAATCATATTGTAACCATTCAAACCTAGTTTGTCAAACTCGAAGCAATTTTCCCGGTGAGAACAAGTTGTGTCTGTGTTGGCTGATTTGTTGCTAGAAGTAATAAAATTTGATTTGCGAGCGAGAGAGCAATCAGGGAGGCTATTAAGTAAAGCAGTAAGGCGGTGGGAGCACATTTACAATTCAGACCGGGTGTTCCAAAATGGTAAGACACACTGAGAAAGAAAAATGATGGCCATTCACAGGATTGATCTGCTCTTACTGGTTTCATCAACAGCTTTTCATCATAACTTGATTTTCATTGGGTAAACATTCCTCCGTGAGTTACTCCCATCTGTGTGTGTTTGAGATGAGTGAAACTGAAAATGGAACTAAAAATCTGTTGAGAGTAGCATATGAATATGTAATGTACGTGATAAAGCAGTAACCAGACACACCAAATTTTGTTATTTAGTCTAACATATATCTGACATCTACTATATGTTTTAACCAAAATGGGATTTACATGTGGGGCCAGTCTTTCAAAACTTTCTTGTCTAATGGACACTAAAGTAGTGCATCAATCAACATCACAACCTCTGAGACTATGGCACCAGCATAAATCAACTTGTTCCCAGTTTTCACATCAGTGTGGTGTTTGGTTTTCTTTTCTTTTTTTTTTTTTTTTCCCTTGTTAGGTCCACACGGGACAGTGAGGACGAGGATGACGAAGACAGGCGAGGACGGAGCTGCGCTCTGCAGTACCAGCATGCCATGGTCAAAGTCCTGACCCATTTTGTAGCTGAGTCAGCTGATCCCAGAGGACAAACAAGCTTCATGCTGGGGACTGACTGGCAGGTGGATGTCACAGAGATTGTGTGGGAATTCCTGAAGGTAGAAGATCCTCATATTGCACAGCTACTAGACAGAAGGATTCTGGTTGGACTGGACATGGGGGTGACAGCTATCCAGGTAGATTATGTTATAAATTTAAAGCAACAATGCATGAAGACAGTCGTGTATAATTTATGTTGGAAATTTTACTGTGCTGTTAGAGAACAAGTCTGTTTTATGACAGTCATTTCATTTGCCAAGTGCACAGTTGTTAAAATTGGGAGTCAAAGTGGATGTGCCTCTGATATGCTGAACCAGGAGCAGAGGTAGTCACTGAGCCAATTTGGTGACTGTTCTTAAGCCGAACTAACACAGCAGAACACCCTACACTAGACTACACTACACTTCCTCACAATGTTGTTGTCATTTAGATCAGGGGTTCTTAACCTTTTTGACCTTGAGGCCCAATTTTTTTTTAGAACAAAGTGGCCTAAGGCCCATTAATATATTAACACTGTATAGGTTTAATTGATCCCACTCTCGGTTTGATTTGTATTCGATAATAAACCAAATCCACTTTCTGTTTAACAAGTAAAAGCCTCATCAAATAAAATGACATGACTTTTATTAAACACGTGTATGTAAACCTGCAACATACTGTATCAAGATACCGAACAGGGTGATAATTCCTGAACCAAATCAAGCTGTGACAAGAAAAAAATTCAAGGACCAAATCAGGCTTTTTTTTAAATAATAATAAAAAAGGGCAATATTGGGAGTTTACTTTAAATTAAAAAAAATATATATATATATATATATATATATATATATATATATATATATATATATATATATTATATTATATATATATATACACATACATACAGTCATGGAAAAAATTATTAGACCACCATTTTTTCTTCACTTTCTTGTTCATTTTAATACCTGGTACCACTAAACGTCATCATGTGACTAAAACAGACAGAAAAGGAAACACTGAATGCATAAAAGCAGTGTTTTGGCAGTATTACAACGCCATAGCTATTGATGTAAAAACTTAAGTGATTTAGGTTATAATAAAGAAAACCATGGAAAATGGTAAGATATCAGCTCTTAAATAAAACTCTTATGAGCAATCTTTGTGGTTATCGTTATGTTTGTCCAAACAAATGTACCTTTAGTTGTACCAGGCATTAAAATGAACAAGAAACTGAAGAAAACAAGGGTGGTCTAATAATGTTTTCCATGACTGTATAAATATAATCAGTCAATAAAATGGGGGTGATAAAAATAAATGCATTCAAGTAATAATAATCTATTTTTAAATTAAATAAGTAAACTGCAAATGAAACTGAAATAAACTGAAAATTTAGAATCTAAATGCAAACATTTAGAGCTGCTGAGTGACACGACGGACCTTTTCTGCATCTGCAGCCCAATTTCCTTCCTTTTAGAATATTCCAGCGGTTTTCCCACAAGAATCGTGTGCTTGGCCTCTAGGTGCCGCTGTAGTTTTGAGGGATTTGTTGGGACAGCATTAGCCCACACTCCACACACTGGGCTTTTGGCACTGCCTCTGTTCCTCCATTTACACAACTGTATTTAATGAAGTCGAGATTGCATATCTGTAAAAAAAATTGTTTTTTGGGTATGACGGGCTTGGCCGGATGTTCGTTTTCATTTTTTCTTTTTGAAAACTTCTCCATTTTTGCCACTTCTTCTCTGCGTATTGGCGCTTGTTAAACAACTGAGTGACGCGTTACCGCCACCACGCGGTCAAAAGCTGCATGCAGTTTAGCGGCCCTTGCGGCCCACAGGTGCAAAACTGAAAGTTATTTGTGGCCCTCTGGGAGGCGCTGGTGGCCCAAGTTTGGGTCGCAGCCCTATGGTTAAGAACCACTGATTTAGATCAAGCTTGCTGTGTGCGAGCAAACAGTGCTGTTGTGCTCAGCCAAATGCGGCATCTTTTTCCAGCAGTGTCTCTTTATTACACTGGGGGATTCGTTTCCAAACAATAGAATATGTCAAGTTTTAGTTCAGAAAAATATTACCTTCTGATATAGCATGTTACTGCTGACCTCCCCGGCAAGGGGCTCCTTCACCGTACAAGTCCCATCAATTCTGGCCCTGTAATTCATATAAAACAGTGCATGGTTTTGAAGGGAATGGTTTGGATGTGTGAAAATGTTCACAGGTCCAGTATACTTGAAGCATGATAGCAGGGGCTGTGATGATTCTGAAGTGGGTTTGGTGGGCCCAGTTTTAATAATTTTGTACCGTCTCTATAATCCGTAATAGCTTGCAGGACAGTAAGTATGTGTGAAAAATGGAGATAGCCACCAAGATGTAAATCAGTGGTTTATGGACTATTGCACTGAAACCTTAAGTTGCATTTAGCTGTGAGCCATCTTAGGCTCATGCAGCAAGAGGGATGGGTCAAAGTGAGAACCTGAATAAATATCAAAATTATTTTCTTATATCAGGCTTTAAAGATGTGCATTCTCTGCTGAAAATTTGGACATTTTAACAGTCGGCATCTGTAGGAGCCAATCCCAGGGGCCCATTTTAGAATCAGCCGTTTTTGGCACGTCGGGACCGGCTTCAGTGTTCAGCCCTGCTGCTTGCAGCTTCAGTTATGATACAGGCCTCCCATGCAGTAATAAGACATCCGTTGCAAAGACCTCACAAAGCTCAGTTATTAGCTGTTTATTCAAATAACAACAGCTGGCCAGTGCCACTTCTGTATGGAGATTAGTACTTTTTGGTTTTTTTTTTGTCCATGCAGAGCAGACAGGTGCTCAATGTTGTGTCAGAGCTTGGGCTTCAGGCCCTCAGCAGTGTTTGTCAGGTTCTTGGTACTGACTGTATAAATATCATCCAGCTAATGTCATCTGCAAGAGTGGGATGCGTTTCCTGGCGTCTAAGACTCCAGACGTGCACAGACATGCTTTCACCTCCAGACTCTCAAACTCTCACAAAACAAGCATAAATCCGAAAACATGATGAGCCTGAAGACCTGTCAGCTCTGATGACCCATACTGTTGACTGATGACACAGGGAGACTGTTATAAGCATATGCATGAAGAGAAAGCTTCATCTCATGCATAGTTAGACTTCTGGCTTCTGTTTTGGGGTTAAGATGTGCTTCTCCTGTGGATTTCCAGTGTTAATCAAAGGAAATTGATTTTTACCTACAGGAAGCCAGCAAAGCTGAGTTACTGTTTGATCTACCCAGGCTGAGAGAGAGATGAAAAAAAAAAAAAAAATCAAGGCTTTGTACATTGTTTGGCATATAGTACAGAGTGTGTGTTTTTGTTTTTTTTTTTTTTTTTATGTAAGATGAAACACTTAGACATTTTCTTAAATCACCCTCAGCTTGAGGTAATTGCTTCGTGTCCCTGTCATCTTGGGAGCAAAAGTGTGCACTGATGTGATGTTTTTGCATTCCACTTGACAGGAATCACATGCCAATCAAGCAATGTGACCAATAGTGACTTATTTCTGCTCAGATCTTCTCTTGATATGTTTTATATGTTTTTATATTTTTCTCCAGTCAGCTATGTTTTCTATGGCTGCTGATTTCTCCTGGGAAAGACTTCCTCATCTGAGTTTTGAGCAGGAAATGAAAAAGCTGTTATCAACAATGCTTTAACTCACTATTGTAGAGCGGTACAATATAACTGCTTCATAAGAATGCCACAGGTTACTGCCTGATTTTTCTTTTTTTAAATACTGTTTAAAAAAATCTTCAACTTTGTTTCTGTAAAAATACTTAACTAGTTACCTCTTTTTTGTTCACTGCTTTGCTTCTGTACCCTCCAGGTGTTGTCTCCATTGTCAGACTCAATTCTGGCAGAGAAGACTGTCACAGTGGTGGATGACAAAGTGACCATCACAGAGTTGGGGGTCCAGCTGGTGACGGGCCTCTCCATGAGCCTTCAGTTAAGTCCTGGAAGTAACAGAGCCATCCTCGCTACCACCACCACACAGGAAGTACTGCAGAGCCCCAAACAGGTCAGGACTGTGTTTATTCAGTGGTGTATCATTAAATCTAATATGAATCAAGAAAATTAACATTTTTTTAACTTGCTGATTATTATTATTATTTTATAATGAAAGATTCCACATATTTGATATATGCCCCCTTTATTTTTTTCCAATACTTGAAAATACATTTATTTACTTTTACTTACTTTTTTTTTGCTATCATATGATTCTCATTGCTTTCATATTATCTAAGGTGATAAGAAATTAAAATCTGCATTTTATATAATCTATTAATTTACAAAAAAGACTAATTTAGAGGATAATCAGCATTATTATGCCACAGCTGATTACTACATTGTATAAATAAGTGTGATCTGGACCATACCTCCCACTTCCTGTCTTTGTTAGCCAACACATTTTAAACCATAATTGAAAGCCTCCTTACAAAAAATAAATAAATAAATAAATAAAATATGCTGCTTCTGATTTAATAAATGTTAAACAAAAAAACTGTAATTATTTGCACACCATTTAGACATGTTTGATTAGCACAGAGAATAATGTTGATTTGTTTCACACAGTGATCATTAGCGCCTAGTGCATAACATTTTTAATTTAATCAAAGACATAATTTTACATGCTTACTGTATCTACTGCTGATGAATGTTGAATTCTGCTGGCTTGAATATTGTGCTTTCCAAAACAAAAGACATAGCTCCAGAGTGCATGGGGATCAGTGCTTTCACAAGCACAGAAAGCGTGAATGTGCACGTGCTCACATACATGTGTGTTTGTTCCATCCTGTTCCTAACAGCCTTAACTCAAAGGGTTGAGAGCCAGAGTGTGA
Organism: Hirundichthys speculiger; assembly: GCA_018398805.1. NCBI lineage: Eukaryota > Metazoa > Chordata > Actinopteri > Beloniformes > Exocoetidae > Hirundichthys > Hirundichthys speculiger. The sequence goes on along the minus strand of JAGFBZ010000287.1, from coordinate 3,843,165 downwards.
CAGGATGTTTTACCTGCGAAGAAGATAGAAGTGGAAGCTTAATCTCAGAGCATGCAAGTGCAAATTCACAGCTACTGTACAAAAAAATGACTTATACTCAAAACTTGGCTTTTCCATCACACTTGCTTCCGTCTCTAATGTGCCGAGGCGACACTGAGCCGGCCGCTTTGATTCACCCATCCAGTCTTCTCACGGGTTCTCTGCTCTTCACCATTACTTCCTCTAACAGAGGAAGGATGCAACTGTCATTTATCTTCCCTATCGCCTTACACATAGTGCAAAGATAAGCAGGCAGGGCTGCACTGTTAGTTACTCTGGCAGCAGTAATTAGGGAGCATTTACAGACCACAGAGGGGAGCTCCTTATACCCTCTGGGAATTTTTCCTTTGGCAACATTAAAAGGCAAATTGTGAAACATCAGTAGAAGGCAGCTTTAAGAGCAAGAATATGACTAATCCTTAAAGGTGGGGTGGGTGTTGTTTTTTTGCAACACTTTTTAAATTGCCTGGAAAACCTTTTCACATTTCCATTGCACCCACTGAAATAAAATGTTTGCAAAAAAAACTAAACATTTTGGTCCAGTCTAGAAGGTATAATCAGAGAAAAACTCTGACCAATCAAAAAGTGATCATCAATTTTGATTGGCTGCAGTCCATCAAATATCACCCCTCCCTCCCTTAATGCAGGCATGTGAAGGCTTTAAGAGCAGGGAGTATATTTCAAAATCTCACTTGAGTTGGATTGCTGGAACCGTTTTTCAAACAACACCTACTCCACCTTTAATAGCACGAACAATGTTTCATGTTTCCATTTTATCTTCTCCACTTATCTCATAGTCTATCATTTTTAGCTTTGGGAAAATTGCCACTATGTAAGCAAATCTGTACAACCTGTCACCCTTTATTCAATGTTATCTTACAAGAAAAAAACCTCTGTATCTGCTCCATGTCTATGGTTTGGGAGCACTGGAACACTGAGGCGCAAATCCTCATTGTGTTACTTATTTCACAATTTACGACACTCCTGAGAGCAAACATCTGTGAGAAGTTTGAACTAGTTTCAAAATAGAAAGGTAACATATTGATTCTGAGAGAGATTATTCACGATAACAGTCTCAACTGAAGTTAGGCTGTTTCTGTCCACAGCATGTGATGTGTTGGAAATCATTTTTAAAACAGAAAAATCTATGAAAGCTATCATGTTATCTTGTTATCCAGTGTGTTTGCATGACATCACACACACACACAAAAAAAACTATTATTGCATTAGTCTGACTGAAATTGTAATTTTAAAATGCATGTAAACAACTTTTCAAAGATGGACTGACACACCCAGATAAGGCATTTAGAAGCTGGACTGATCCCGGCATGTAAACCATTAGCTGGATGGAAGCTGGCCCATGTGCTCTGTGTGTTGCTCATACTTCCTGCCCTTCCTGGTTTGACCCAAAAGTGCTGGAAGAAACATTTTTGTGGAAAAAGAAAAGAAAAAAAACTGTGTTCAGGACTTATGAAATCTGCAGGACTTTTAATCTGTCCAGTCCACTACTTAATATTATTCCAATTTGCCGCCACAAGCGGAACCAAATATTTGTCTGCCACTTTGCTGTGAAAGAAAACAGCCTAGTTAAACAGCCTAGTTGGGGTATGACTGTAGCACAACTAAACTACACATGTAAACTTAGTCATTTTCTATTTTCTCTGTGTCTCTCTTTATGTTGTTTTGTGGATGTGTGTGTGTGTGTGTATGGGCGCATGTGTGTGTTTCCACAGGAGGCCTTGATCAGTGCCTGGCTCCAGTTCAGTGATGGCTCTGTCGCTCCACTGGACCTCTACGATCCAGACTTGTTTGTCCTGACAGCTACCTCCCTGGATGAAGAAGTGGTGACGGTGCAGCAGGACCCCTCCTGGAAGTGGCCTGTCATTGTCACGGAGGCGGAGGGTCAAGGCCTCCTGGTGAGGGTTGAGATGACGGTCTGTGAAGTTTGCCAGAAGTTCAAGCGCCGCAGCGTCCTCGCTGCAGGGAACTGTAATGTCAGGGTGAAGTTTGGTTACAGTGACAGCTCAAGAGGAGGGAGCAGTGACTACAGCCCAGATGGAGATGACTTTGAGAACAAGGACAGGCTCTCCTCCCAGGACAGGACCGGACTTGACACCCAGTATTACGGCAGTTCTGCCTCTGACGTAGAGGATGGAGTGTTGAGGAGAGCAACAACTACTAGAAGCGCAATAATACGCCGACCCAATGGGGGTAAACTTTCAAATGACGGGACACAAAACATGCCAGTTGACTTTGCGGACTTCCCTGCACAAGTAGATCTGCCCCGTGGCCGTAATGTAGATGATGACCTCATTCAGACTACTCGCGGGCTCACCGACCTGGAGATCGGCATGTACGCCCTGCTAGGGGTCTTCTGCCTTGCCATCCTGGTCTTTCTAATTAACTGTATTTCCTACACGCTCAAATACCGCCACAAGGAGCTCTCCATTGAGGGCCAAGAGAACATGAACCATGCCCACGACTGGGTGTGGCTGGGGAACGAGACAGAGCTGCTGGAAAGCCAAATCAGCCTTTCACCTCAGCAGGAGGAGCAGACCTCCATGATGGACTCCAGCAGCGGCCTGGAAGAGGGTAGCCACCTGCTGAATGGAGGTTCAGTCCAGAAGAACGTGCAGGGCCAGGTGCACCGGGCGACGGATACAGGCTGCACAGCAAAGGACAGCAAAGGTGACTCCCCCACCACCAAGAGGAAGAGAGTCAAGTTCACCACATTCACCACTATCCCCTCGGACAGTAGCTACCCGACTGTGAACACACTGACTGGAAGCCACAGCCAACACATTAAGTGGGTTTGCCAAGATGTGCAGATGGGAGAGTGCAAGGAATTGCGCAATTACATGGAAAGGTTAAACGACACTGCTTTAAAAGAGGTGGCATAATGTACTGTGTGCATTTGATACAAACTCACCCTTATGCCTTCCAGAGGAAAGTGGGTCTTGACAGGCCCATGTTTGGTGAAAGAGAAGGGAATTTTCCACCGAATCACCCCAAACTGCCAAAGGGTCATTCAATTTAAAAGGACTGACAAAATAGTAGAAATTACTGTTGAATCACAAATGAAAAATGTGAGGTCAGATGATTCTTTATCATTTTGTTTATCAGATGATTACCTTTTTATTGTCATTTTATTATTACAGGGTTTAGAACCAAGTAATGATCCCACGATTCGACATGAAATGAAGATGACGGGTTTTAAAACAGTGACATGACCAGATAGATGTTATATATGTGTGCACATTGGATGGCATTGGAAGTTTTGTAACATTTTGGATTGCAATTTCTTACATCAGATTTTGATTCTGTAGAAGTGTTTTTAGAAAGGCTGAGGTTAGCAAAGAGGAAATTCTGCATGTCGTTGGAGAAAAAAAAACGAAAAAGGCACAAGATTCTGGTTCACTCTCATCCTCCTTAGCAAGGCAGAAACTCTGTTATGTATATATGGAACAGTCTCCAAAGCATTGTATTGTTGCTCTGTATATTGTATTTTCATAACATTTAAGGAATACACAACAATGTCAAGAGTGTGTATCAGCTTTTATTGACTAAAGCACCTTAAAGCCACTCATTTACGTCCTTAACTTAGCTGAGAGAGGGCTGAGGATAAGAGCCAATCATCCATTCAGCTTTGTATCAAAGAGTATTTTAGTCGAGGCAATTTGTCCACAAGCCACAACCCAATCCTGTTTAAAGCTGGCCAGTGATATAATACCCTCATCTTGTTTATTAGAACAATCTGCTGACATGACAACCACCATGTGAAGGAGCTTTTAAGCTAAATGGTTAGACAACGTCTTAACGTAATGTTTCCCCACAATTCCAAAGCTGCTGAAGTTTAAACAAAATGCCAGTTTAATGTCTTGTTGATCTCTGTCCCACAGAAAGCAGTAAAATCATAAATGACTATCAAACCAGCATGCTGTGTGTATATGGATACTAAAGGGAGAATTTTAAGCAAGGTGGGAAATGTTTTTCTTTTAGAAAAAGATCTTTTATAATTTAGATAATTGCACAAATAATAATAATCTCTAAAAATTTTCTAAACAAAGGCAGTCAACTGAGAAATTGTTTTTTGCTCAGTGAATGCCATTATCCTCACAGTGGGGCTGTTTGAAAGTTTGTTTTCTTGGATTTCTTCTTTTTTTCTTCTTCTTCTTCTTGTGTGTATGTGTGCATGAGTGAGTTTTTTCACATCAAGTAAAAAAAAAAAAGAATTGTTCACATGAGCTGTTGCTACATAGTGAACCCCAATAACCATTTGCAGAATACAGTTTTACTAAAAGAAAGGAGGAAAATTGTTAAGACTACTCTGGAATAACTGAGGGTCCGATCCTGACCAATGCACATCCACTGAGTACAACAATTCATAAAATAACACCATATTTCAAATAAAATATTTTTTTTGCATATGGTGCAGAAAAAGAAAGCAATATGTAGCTACTGATAAACATTAAAATTATTTATAAAAATTCAGAAGTGAATTCATATTGCAAGGGTCTAATTATTAAACCAGCTGTTAGCAACAATGCAGGAACGACGCTTACCAAAGATCTGTGCTATGCACGCATGTAGAGATGCACAATCTTTCCACTGTCCTGAATTTTCCTTCCTGCGATCTGCTGCTTCCTGCCTGGCGTTTGATGTGTCTGTTGTGTGGCTCTATCAGTAACTTACGTGGGGTTCATGTGCAGTGACCGTGGACTGGGACTGGGACTGCTGCGCTCAGACTGTGGACTGTGAAGGCCAAGGAAAGCCTGTGTAGGTCTGGGAGTGATATAACAGTCAGCCATAGGGGGCGATGATCAATGGAGGGAATGTGCAATTAAAATATCTCCGCAATTCTTTCCATAACCATCATCGGTGGCTTCAACCTCTTTAGCTAGGAACAGCAGCAAAGGGCATTTTTAATCCCCCAGGATGCCAGTTTTAGATTTCTCACCTACTGGGATGTGGCAAGGAGGTATAATGAGTGTATTTACTTCCATTTCAGTAACATGGTTTCTCAAGATTTATTTTTCTTTGCCTTGAAATCTTTGCTTCCTTGAAGGGGGCAAAAACTCTCCCCAGGCCTTCATTTTAAATGGATTTTTAATTAAACTGATGATGTGAGACCAGCAAAGTCTTAATAGTGGTTGGCTATGCTCCCTGTGGTCCTAATGTCCCAGGCCTGTTTTTGCAATTTCTAAATAATTATTCGCTGCGTGATTTATGTTGTCTCCTTGAATTTATTTGAAAGTCAGCACACATTCGTTTTACAGCAGCTGAACACACGCAAACACGCTGTTGTGGAAAAGTAAAGAAACAGCAGATGACAAGGTTAGCTTGACACTCTGGGCCAACCTTTTTTCTTTTTTTTAAAGATGGAGCCCAAAAACAATAAAAACACTCTTGCGCAAAGTCTATGTCTTACAAATGCAATTTCTCACCATCTCATAAGAGATGAAAGCCAAACAAACATAGAAGGCTCTTTTCAAACAGGTATTCAGTTTAGCTGCTTACACTGACCAGGACCAAGCTGTTACAGTTAATCTGAAGGAGAAAAAAAAAGTTCCTTTGATTTGAGTTGACTGGAGACTAGTGACATCTGCTGATGGATACATTTATACAGTGGCCAGAAGAAGTATGTGAACATCCCAGAACTAGTTGTTTTCTACTCTAGTATGTTGTTAAATGTGATCTGAGCATCATCTAAATCACAATAAAAATTCCACATATCTTTACTGAACACATCCATGAAATATTCTTTATAAATAATCCTCAGTGAGCTGAAGCCTTAAAGGCGTCACTGAAAATGGCAAACATCTTTCATGACTACCGTGTGTGAGTTATTATTTGGACAGGGCAGAACACCACCAGAAGCCACTGATCTAAAAAGAAAAAAATATATATTATTGCATCCCTGAATTTTACCAAATAGTTTTGAGAACTGATGAGAAGATATTTGGGAAGAATTTTTAGCACTATGGTGCAAAAAGTGACCAGCATTCAATCAGAAATCATCCCAAATGGTAAAGTATGTTGTGATGAGCATCATGAATTGAGCTTTTTTTTTTTTCTCCACTGCTCCAGGACCTGGACCACTTGTCATCACTGTGTGGAAAATTAATTTCCAAGTTTACTAAAAGTGACTGGCAGCATAATGTCAGGGTAGCTGTTCACCAGCTGAAGAACAGACTGGCTTCTGTGGTTGATTGAAAAGTGTTTGTCATTGCTGCTGAAGAAAGTTTGACTAGCTATTGGCTTTAAGGGTTCACTGACTTTTTTTAATCCCGTGTTCAGTAAAAGACATGTAGACATAATTATTTTTTCAGCTTCAGCACATTGTGTTTGTATATCATGGTAAAGTCGTGTCAGCTTTATTTATATATAGCACATTTAAACCAAAGTGCTTCACAGAGCAAAAGATAAAATATTGGGAAATGTATTACAAAAAACAATATAACTGAAATAAAATCAAATATAATCAAATTCAATAAATAAAAATATAAAATAAACTGTTGCAACAGAGCACTCAGTTTGAAATCAACCCCAAAATTGAACAGGAATCCAGTAAAAAGAGATCTTAAAACTGGTGTGATGTGGTCCCTCTTCCTTTTGCCAGTTAAAAGGCAAACAGCCACATTTTACACCAGCTGCAATTAGATGAGTGGTCCATTATTACATCTAAAACAGTGGTTCCTAATCGGGGTTCGGTGGTTCAGTCTCAGGGGTTCGGCGGAGGTCAAGACACGCACCTGACTCATGATTCATGATGACTTGCCCAGGTTGGCCATCACTGGCTTCACAGTGATGTTAATGTATGGTTCATTTTGTGCACCAATAAAACACATACCTATGTCTTGAATTTGAAAAAAAAATATATTTTTTTTTTAATAAAGAAGGGTTCAGTAAATGTGCATATGAAACTGGTGGAGTTCGGTACCTCCAACAAGGTTAAGAACCACTGGTCTAAAACATTACAGTAACCAAGGCGTGGGACTGATGAGGATCAGATAACACTTTATGGTGAATTAATGCAGAAAACCCTAACCTTTTCAAAGAGCTCACTTACTTTATTTATTTATTTATTTCACCACTGCAATACTATAGCAAAGTATATCATGAGTTTTTATTTCTGTGCTCCTAAAATTAACCCACTACATACAAGTTCCCAGAGATGATGACGTTTCTGAACAAAAATTTGAGACGGAGAAGAAAATGCTATTTTATTGTTTTATTGCCAATTTATTGTTTTTTTTTTTCTTTTACCTATTATCTATAAAATATTACTGTCCTTGTTGACCAGCTTTTTAGTTAAGGAACCAAATGAAACAAATCAAAACAGAGTTTGATTACCACACAGTGACATCAGCACAAACTCAAACAGGTTGGTATGAACTGAGTGTCACCCTTGACTCAAAAGCTAAAGGGCGATAAACTAGTAAAATAAACCGTCAAAACCCTTCAACAATATTACTTCAAAACCCAACCGTGATATTCAGATATATTTACCCTTGCAGAACTCACAGGGAGCAATATGGCAGCCAGAACTCTGAGACAGGTTGAGGGATTTTTTTTTTCTTATCATCCAGAAAACACAAAAGGTCAGAGGGCTACCAAGATAATACTAGCAGGAATATCATTCTTCAACATGGCTGGAAGAGATATATCTTGATACATGTACTGTTCTTTTTTTTATTTTTGGGCATGAGAGTCAAGTTCCATTCTGCACAAATAGGATGCTCAATACCACAGGGTCGGCATGTAATAAGCAAGACTGATGCTGTAAATCCAGATGGATGTGCGCTGTTAGAGCAGTTTACGGTTGCTTATTTCACAGATGATCTCTCTGAACAAACATCCTTAACCAGGTGTCATGCTCAGTCCTGCAGAAAACCGTCTTTCAAGTGACGAGAACAAATTTTGTGGAGCAGGAGGCAATACATATGTTATCATTCCTGCAGCTCATATCATCAGCAAGGAGAAGCATGTCAGAAACACATCACCCCTGAGTTAAACCACTTGTCTCCTGTATAATTTGGAATATCTTTCAGAGACAAATATGACAACCTAGCAGGAAAGTGGCAGATTAGTTCTTGGAGAGGGCCCATTTATCTGCTTGGATATTTTCATAAACAATGAATCTTCATAAGTCTATCTTTATTGACATGTAATGATTCTTCACCATCCTTCAACTGCTGGAGCAACATCTTCTGAAGCATCTGTAATTAGCTCCTTCTTCAGGTAAGACTCAGTAAAAAAAGAAAAAAAAAAGAAAAAAAGAAAAAAATTGGAAGCCCTCAGGCTGGATTGAAATATTACTTATACTACTTAATTATACTACTTAATTCTTAAGTAATATGATGACATGCACTTAACTTTAAAAATCCAAAACGTTGGTATCTGTGTTTTTTGACGCAATAATTTCCTCTTATTTAACAAAGTAAAAGAATCTAAATAAATCCATTCAATAAATAGCACAAAAATATTTCTGCATCAGCACTCAGATGTTGGTGTGTTTCCTCTGATGAACTGTTTGTGTCACATACATCTGCAAAGTCCCTACTGGATGTGGGTAGTAACTTAGACCTGGCCATTTATTATGTATTTTTTATATTCTTTGGAAGAATTGACTGTTCACTGTGTTGCTTCATGGCCTCTGCTCTCTTGAGAATTTTTCTTTGTGATTATCAACAATCTCTGTTTCTAATTCCTTGATACACTTGAACAAACATCTGTGGTGAAAATCAGATTTTAATGCCTGCAGTCGCGGTCTAAAACAAGAGTGGTCATTCACCCATGACTATCATCTATCTGATTGAAACACCTGACTCTAATTTCCCCCATCTGCCTGTTGATCCACAGCTGCCGCCATATTAATTGAAATTTGATAAAAAGAAAATGCTGTGACCTGACCAAATCTGGTGTGTTCAAGAGTGTTATCTTACTTTTGTTCTTGTGTGAAAAATTCCCAGGTTATTTTGGTTCTTTGAACATATCACCCTTGGGATACAGAAAATGTGCTTTCTAAGAAACTGTCGTTTGCTTAAATTCTGTCAAGCATCACCTTCAAACATTGGTATGGCAGGACCAATGCTGTATATCTCATTGCATTTGTCTGGCAGTTCTGCCTTTAAACCTGCTTCAGTTTGTCAGAAATTTTCAAAACATCAGAAACAAGCCTTACTGAAAAAAAAGAACAAAAAAATAACAGTTATCTGCCGCCTTTCCCCAATGATAAAAAAATTAGGTTTTACACCACTTTATCTTTTCCCTTACGACCTGCTTTATTACATGGTTTTATTTCTTTATTTATTTTTTCAGATAAACAATTAAGACACACAACAGTACTTTGAATTTGTTTCAGGAGCCAAAAAATCTCATATTGATGTCTGAGGATGATGTTTGTTTACACCGTTGTAGTTTTTTTTCAAACTCTATTTTAAATATAGGAATACATTTCTAGATAAATAAGATGAAAATATAAGTGGATTATTAGTTTTTCATTTGTACCTAATGCCTGCAGAATTTGCAGCAGGGTGGCACTGGCTTCCAAGAGCAGATTTTAACATGCATTTAGAAGGTGCAGAAGAAAAGGGAAAAAAATGCTCTTCACAGCAATTGTGTTCTTTAACAGGTAAAGTCCAGAAAAAGGTGTGTGACCAGGCAAAAATAAAAAAAATCAGTTCTCGGGGCAATATTCTTTAATGGGTGCAAATAGGAACACGAAACAACATTCCAGTTCTCAATCATTTCAAGCAGAACATAATTTCAAAGTAAATGTCATTAGGCCAAGAATGCACATATAAAATATGTAACTGAAATAAGAAAAAAACAAAAGAAAAGGAAATTTAACGTTATCCAATTAAACGAACACAAAGTAAAATCCCACTTCTTTTTTTCTTTAACCATCAGTGAGCAGAAAAACTTTTATTATTACTATTATTATTATTATTATTTTACAACAGAAGATAAACACTGTTCTGAGCTCTCAAAGGCAATTTTAAATTTCTTGGAGAGTTACTGTTTATCAAATGACAGAATTCTTTAAGCCCTGAGAGTTTTCTTATAATAAAATTCAGTACCTTGTGCTCTACTTAATCTGAGGTTTGAAGAATCCACTTCCTCCCACCCTCACCCCACGAAGGACAGACACACACACTCACACACACATTCACATGCACACACTTTCTTATTCTACAGTATAGAACGAAAACAAATGCATCAAAGTCTTATAAATATAACAAAAGTGAAGCCTCTTTGTAAAAAAAAAAAAAAAAAAAAAAAAAAAAAATCTGCCAAAGCTGCAAAGCCCTGATAACACTGAGCAAATACAGGGAGAGTTGGCATTTCTTTTTCTGCTACAATATCCTAAATATACAGATAGTGATGTATACTCCATTTTTAATTTCTCTGTATTAACTCTGTATCAAAATCATGAAGAGTTTTAGAGGCTGCTCTTCCATGTTGGAAGTCAAGATAATGGGTAAATTGAAAAAAAATAAAATAAATAAAAAAAAGTGAAGTTTCATTGGCATCATGGAAAATATTTATATTTATATATAACCCAAAGAGTAATCATTGTTTATGTACGGTGCTGTCTGAGGATTTAAACTGGACTTATGGGATGGATTTATGTGGCTTTGCAGTGTGCACTGTAATCACAGACAGAGAAAAACAACTGTGGGAGATTTTCCTCTGTCAATATTACAACTGAAAATGAGATTTATTTAAAGGAAATCTAAGTGTGCTCATTTAAAATCTCCTCAAACAGAAGTCCAGCTCTATTTGTAACTGTGACAGAAATCCACTTCTGGGAATCTGCAAGATAAAACCAACTCACCCTATTACAAATAATTCACCATTCAATGTTTAAAGACTTTTGAGCCCTCTGCAAGAGCAAAAGGGTAAATGAAATAATACTGATATTAAAAACAAAAACACTCCATTCCCAAATTACACATGTGAGATCAGAAACAATCTAAACTGTAAGTACCAATAAATCAGGCTGGAATCACAAAACTGATTGGGGAAAGAGTAGAGTCATCGTAACAAGTAAGATATAAGATATAAAACATGTTTTTGTGATAAAGGAACAAATTAAAAATCTAAAACTGGAGACAAGTGAGCTTCATTTATGATTAGAAAATATTAATATGTAACATGCTTATGGCACTACCCCTCAAGTTAGGAGGAAATGACGAAAGAAAGGCAACAGAATTAAAACACACCACAGGAGGGGAACACGGCAGAAATGTTTCAGAAGGCTCCTCAAAGAATCTGTGCTGTCAGTGGTAACAAGGCAGTCACCCAGTGGTGTTATGAGAAAGGAGAAAGAATCCACACAAGCTGAAACAAACACAGAAATGTGTACAGGAAAATAAGCACATGGTTGAGGTTCCTATTTAACAGCATCTTTGGGCACTGAGCAACATGAGAGGAGAAGGCAGGTATGCTGGAGGTTACTGGGACGTGTGCTGAGGTCAAGAGGAGGCGCGTCTTTGCCGCTGGCTCCCTGCTCTGCCCCTCTGTTTGTCATACTTGACAGAGACAATGAGAAAGACCAGCAAGGTGACGCCCTGGATGCCCGCCAGGAGGAAGAAGTAGTAGTGCAGAGAGCAGTCATTGATATTCCCTGCAAGAGCAAACACAAGAATGTGAGCATGAGCAAAAAAAAAAAACAAAAACAAACAAGCATTCAGGTGAGGCTCTGAGCCTGCGGAAAAAAAAAAAAAAAAATCACACAAAAAATGCTAACTGGCAGAACAAAAATGTCACAACATATTCAGACAGGGAGAGCAGGAGTGCTCTTTCATCATCATAAAAGGATACTAAAGACAAAAGTAAATGGCCACAAGCTTCAAAGGGTGACAAGTTGCTGTGTAAACAGGCTTGAAGTGAGAATGGCAGGGATGACGATGTCAGGAGTCAGGAGTCAGCGGGGGGGCGGAGGTCCTGTTACTTCTGATTTCAGCACAGTGAAACGTTCTGAAAGTTGAGATGAATGACCCTGCACTTCAGCTTTAACACAATAAGGCTGTATTGATGATGTGGGACTGAAGTATCTAAAATAACACAAACAATGCTGGCGCTCAGTTGTGATTCAAGTCAGGGAGTCTTTTATCTGTATTAAAGTACATTTTGTTTCCTCATGGGACTGGAATGCAAAAAGAAAAAGATAAAATAAATGGATGCTTCCACTGTGACTTGTGGAACTGAAATGTGTGGATGCTGACAAGAATAAAGACATACACAAGTTTTCAAAGCATGAACCCATTATGACCCGACGCAATAGACATATGCTTGTATCTTTCAAATCTGGAGCAACACACATGTCGCATCAACATTTTTGAGACACACAAACTATTTTTTCTTTTAAATGATGATAAATATCAGCTCAAAGTCGAGTTTTTTTCTGAAACTGAGAAACAAATGCTGAGGCTGAGAAACAAAAAGGAACATCATCAGATTTTAGAAGTCTATTTTTATCTAAATCTCAGGTCTGAATGGGTTAAATCAATGGCAACAATACTCGTTTTAGTTGATATTCCCTTCAAACTTTTTAATATCTGGGTCTGGAGAATTTAGCCAGCAGCCACTAAGTGTATAAGAATTTGCTGTATGAAATGGTTGTCCTCATTCAGCCACAAAGCTCAAGAGAAAAGCTCAAAACAAATCCTATTTTCATCTCTGCAGGCGGTTTACAAGAAGGGCAAAGCTGACAACAATACAATTGTCCTCATTGGAGACAATCGTATTGGTATTAGAGCAGATTTTGTCCTCTTGACTATGTGGGGCAGACCGAATGACTTTGTAGCCAACTGCTTAAGATCGCGCTCTTTATTGGTTTGCTGGACGCATAGGTAATGTAGGGTGAAATGATTACTGATGGTGCCCTATGCAGAGGGAAGGAGATTAAACTTTTTACTCCACTTCAGCCTCTCTAATAACATGTCTTTGCCTCTTACTGTCCACGCATCAGTGGATATGCTAGTGAACAGAGAAACCTATAGCTTACAACCTACATTATCTGCAAATTAATTAATGCAATGCTCTGGAGCAATCAACTGTCTTCATTGGAACGCTCTTTTAAACTTCTCAGTGTGAAGTTGTCACAGTGAATGCATAAAAAGCTACAAAGAGAGATGCAGGCATGACTTTAATTGGAAATGAGGGCAATTCCCAATTCAAGTTTAGTGTACTTGAGTACAGTCCAATTACATTTGTGAGTTGAAAGCTAACAGCCCCTTTGTTTACAGTCTACAGTGTCAACACGGTGCTCCTGGTCTGGCCTGAAACCTCTGAAGAGGTTCGTCGTTTTAGGCATCATTTTAAAACTGAACCACATGGCAGCAAAAAAGAAGACAATCCAGCCAATGTTTGGTTTTCCCTTTTTGCAATACTGTAAAAATAGTAAAAATAGCAGAGCAACATGCAGGGGTTGGACAATGAAACTGAAACACCTGTCATTTCTAGTGGGGGAGGTTTCATGGCTAGATTGGACCAGCCTGGTGGCCAGTCTTTATTAATTCCACACAGCACCAGTAAGACCAGAGTGTGAAGGTTCAATTAGCAGGATAAGAGCACAATTTTGCTTTAAATATTGCAATGCACATAACATCATGGGTGACATATCAGAGTTCAAAAGAGGACAAATTGTTGGTGCACGTCTTGCTGGCGCATCTGTGATGAAGACAGCAAGTCTTTGTGATGTATCAAGAGCCACGGTATCCAGGGTAATGTCAGCATAGCACCAAGAAGGACGAACCACATCCAACCCAAGAGGAAGCTGTCTGAAAGGGATGTTCAGGTGCTAACCTGGATTGTATCCAAAAAATATAAAACTACAGCTGCCCAAATCACGGCAGAATTAAATGTGCACCTTAACTCTCCTCTTTCCACCTTAACTGTCTGTCAGGAGCTCCACAAGGTCAGTATACACGGCTGCTACAGCCAAACCTTTGGTCACTCGTGCCAGTGCCAAACGTCGGTTTCAGTGGTGCAAGGAGCGCAAATCTTGGGCTGTGGACAATGTGAAACATGTATTGTTCTCTGATGAGTCCACCTTTACTGTTTTCCCCACATCCGGGAGAGTTAGAAGCCTCAAAGAAGTGGACCACCCAGACTGATGCATGCCCAGAGTGCAGCATGGGGGTGATCAATGTTTGGTTTGGGCTGCCATGTCATGGCATTCCCTTGGCCCAATACTTGTACTAGATGGGCGCATCACTGCCAGAGACTACCGGACCATTCTGGAGGACCATTTACATCCAACATTGTATCCTGAAGGCGGTGCCGTGTATCAGGATGACACTGCACCAATACACAGAGCAAGACTGGTGAAAGATTGGTTTGATGAACATGAAAGTGAAGTTGAACATCTCCCTTGGCCTGCAGTCACCAGATCTAAATACTATTGAACCACTTTGGAGTGTGTTGGAGGGGCGAGTCAGGAAACATTTTCCTCCACCAACATCACCTAGAGACCTGGCCACTGTCCTGCAGGAAGAATGGCTTAAAATCCCTCTGACCACTGTGCAGGACTTGTATATGTCATTCCCTAGACAAACTGACACTGTATTGGCCACAAAAGGAGGCCCTACACCAAACTAAAAAGTGTTTGTGCTCTAAAACCAGGTGTTTCAGTGTTTTCATTGTCCAACCCCTGTAGCTGAGGAAGAAAGGGAACAACTGCTACAACTATTACTACAATGATGATAATAATAATAATGATGATGATTGAGTACTTACTAGGTCTTAAAATAACCTCAGATGAACAGTTCTATTAAATAACAAATTACACATTAGTGTAATTTACAATTATAAAAAAGACTGAACATGTATGGCCTCTTTGTAGTGCTTGCAATAAGATCTCTCTGAAAAGAACACTGCAGCTCTGCTTTGGTTGACAGAGTTGCTTCTGAACAAACCATAAAACTTCTGGAGAAAAAAAAATCGCTTAGACCAAAGTAGAGATGTTTAGCCATAAAGCACGGCATGACAGCATAACAACATTACAACACAAACACCACAGACCAACTGTCAATCACGGTAGTTGGAAGGGTGATCATTTTATTTTATCTTTTTAAATTTCAATCATTCATTCACTGAAGCAACCGGGTCTGGGCAGCTTGCAGTTTTTGAGTTTACTGTGAATTCTTCTGTACAGAATACCAGTTATCTGGTGTCAAATGTGAGGCCATCTGTAAGACAGCTATGGATGAGTTAGTACCAACAGCAAACTTTTTTCTGATTTAGGATTGTAAATAGCTTGCTTATACTGAAAAAAAACAGTAAATTTTATTCAGCAAAAAAAAATGAATAATGACTAATATATTGCATTTTGGCCAGCATATCACCTTAATTAGCACACTAGAACTTTGCATTATATTAAGAGAAATACACTGAAAAAATCAGGGCTTGACCCGCTGAACATGGAGCAGACCAAGACTTACCAAAATAATACAGAACGCACACTACTACTGCTGCAAAAAGCATGGCCATTTCACTCTTGTGATCATTTGCATGCAAATAAGAAAAAAAAATGTTACAACATGTTAACAAGACCATGGAGGACAAAAACAACAGCAGGAGGGTGTGAAGCATCAGGATAAGAGTAAACATGAAGAGCAGAATACAGAGAGAATTCTGTACTAGCCAGGTGTACACTGAAGGCAATTTAATCAAAGTAAATACATCAGAAGGCTCTGAATGGCAGTTCATCCAGACTTGGCCAATATGCAGCTAACGAAAACAGTACTCTTCAGATGGCTACTGGGTTTAATGGACTAAAGGACGATGCTCTCATAAAGTATAAAGCAGCTGTGGACAATCTGTATAGTAAGAATTGGTCACAGTGACTTAAAAATGACTGCAAAGTAATCTCGTCTCAAGCTCTTCTGTTAGTTCAGGGACCATGTGGCATATAATGAAGGCGATGCTACCTCATACTTTTGAAGTTGAACCAACTTTCAGTGTAACAGAAGCAGTTACGCATCAGCATATCCTCAGCTTTATGACCTTCCAAACTTCCAAACAACAGAGCCTGTTTGCAAGATCAAAGAACAGCATTTACGCATTTTAACTAAGTGATCCCACTTATAGGGATGGTCGGCTGCAACTGATAGAGCAGCTCACACACCATAATATCACCATACATATCAAGCATGTAGATACTCTCTCTGCTGCGTGCCTGTTCTAGTGGATAATTAGAAACAGAGTGATTGTCCATCAGTTCTTTGTGCACTCGACCATCTCTACATCCTGAAACCTTTGAACGTGAAACATAAAGCTGGTTGATGACTCTGAAGTCCTGCCACAGCGCTAATGAAATGAGCTGCAAGTGGAAAACTTGACATACACTTTGACCACTCCTGCAGCTTTCCCTTAATTTGTTGTCATCCTGATCTGTTTGAATCGTCCTGAAGGTTTGAATCGTGAGAAACAGAACAAAAAAACAAAGCAGCATTTGAATAATTCATGAAGTACAAGACAGTGCATTTGCAGTGAGAGCGCTCGTATTCTCGGTCGATAATTCACTTTGACAGGCACTGAAACAAAATTCTGCTGCTGCAGTCTTAAGAAACAAGCAGTAACACTCACAAAGAGCAGCTAATACGGTATACAAATTACAGTATGTAGGGGAAGATGTGCACATGTATATTTGCCAGAAGTATGTTGAGCATGAAACAAAATATGATCTGTTTAAAGCAAAAATATGGATGACAAAAACAAAACTACAATATTTACAGCAGCATGCTTTTTTGGGTTCATCTTTGTAGCACTGGGATGGACCGCCTCTTGCCTTTAGAGCCTCAGTTCTTTGAGACATAGATTCAACAAGGTGCTGGAAACACTCATCAGATTTTGGTTATATGAACAAGACGGCATCACACAGTTTTCTCAACTAAGGAAGTAAGGAGTGGTTATTAAAGTTACTGTTGCCTTTCTCTGATCTCAAACCAATGTGTCTGTTCTCTGCTGACCTCTGACATCAACAAGGCATTTTCTAGGGCTGGGCCAAAAAATCGATTTTTATATTAATCGCGATTTTTTTCTTGGGATTTTAAAAAATCGATTCTCATACACGAATCGATTTTTCGCTCCGTGGAAATACTCCGCTCGCTGTCTCTTTTGTCATCTACACTTCCGGAAATAGAAGCACGTGTGTCACCATAGTAACCAGAATGCCGGCAAATTCACGCGACAAAATGGCGGAGTGCAACGAGCGGAGTACTTTCACAGAGTCTGAACTCTCTCCCCCACCGCCCCACTTCAAATCAAACGTATGGACTTTATTTGGTTT
The DNA here is from genome assembly GCA_018398805.1 of Hirundichthys speculiger. Lineage (NCBI taxonomy): Eukaryota > Metazoa > Chordata > Actinopteri > Beloniformes > Exocoetidae > Hirundichthys > Hirundichthys speculiger. The sequence continues at coordinate 3,825,824 of JAGFBZ010000287.1, read as the reverse complement.
TAATAAAAAGCACGAGGCAGGAGAGCTCGATATGAGGAAAGCCATATGTAAGCGTTGTCGCAGTCAAATCTCTTACTGTGGTAACACCACGAACATGACGGCGCTTATCCTTCGCCACCACCCAGAGAGGTCTGAGCTCTCTGACAGGCTGGGTCCGCGTTTACTCGAGAGGTAAAGATCCTGGCGGTGGCAGCTAATGTCAGGAATCGGACAGTTAAATGATTATTCATTAACGTGGCGTGTTTGTCATGAAACAATCGTGTTGCCGTAGCGTGTTATTACCGGTTTGTTTACCGGCAGCTGTAAAGCATAACGGATCGCCAACATGACAACACTGCATGAGAGAACATATTCACGGACACGTCCTGACCGGTGTAGGCTAAAAGCGTTAGCAGTTGCTATCAACAGCATCTGTATCCGCAAAGAGAATAACGACGTGGATTTATTGTCGTTTCCATCACGTAGCCTATGTAGCAACTGAGCCGGGTAGAGGAAGACAACTTTAGGTAAGAAAATCAAGTTTTATTCAACGCTAGACAACTTCTAAAATTAGCAACTATAGGCTGTATTGTCTCGGTTCTATTCGGGTAACTCAGCTCAGTTCGTGGTCGGAAACTAAAGACTCAGGTCGGGTCATTTACGGGTCCAAAAATTGCGGGTCCATTCAGGTTTGGACTCCCGAACTTATGATAATAGCTCGGGTCTGGTCGGTTTCGGGTCGAATTTTCACGGCTCCATTCGGGGTCGGGTCCATGAAAGTGGACCCGTGAAGACCTCTAAACCAGAGGTCTTCAACCCTGGTCCTCGAGGCATCTATCCAGCAGGTTTTAGAGGTTTCCCAGCTTCAACACACCTGATTTTAATTAATGGTCATTATCAGGTTGTCCTCAAAGTCTGCACAAGTCTGTTGATGACACAGCCACTTGTATCACGGTGTGAAGAAGAAGAGGAAACATATAAAACCTGCTGGATAGGGTGCCTGAAGGACCAGGGTTGAAAACCTCTGCTCTAAACTACAGAAATTGCGCATTTTAAAAAAAAATATTAAAACTTATTTAATCTTTATATTTTTATTATTATTTCATACTTAAAATAATATAATAATAATAAGAAGAAGAAGAATATATTATTATAATATTATATATAATAATCAATAATTACATATAATAAATATAATATTTAATATTATTATTATATGATTTTTATATTTCAATAATTGAAATATAAAAATCGCAATACTTGGTAAAATCGAAATGCAATACTTGTTTAATCAGAATCGCAATATAAATCAAATCGGGACCCAAAAATCGTAGGAGAATCGAATCGGCACAAAAGTGTATCGGCCCAGCCCTAGCATTTTCCCTGGAAAACTGCTGTTAACTGGATATTTTCTCTCGACCTTTTTATTTTTTCTTTTACAAATTCTCTGTAAATCACAGGATGGTTGCCTGTGAAAATATCATCAGCTCAGGGTTTCTCTGAAATACTGGCGACCGGCCCATCTGACAAAAACAACCATGCCACGTTCAGTCACTTAAATGGCCTCTCTTCCAAATGTCGATGCTCTAAACTTCAATACTTCTCTGATGTGTAAAGCTGCTGCAGATACGAGATTATTTTGACAGATGATTGTAACCTTTCTTGAAGTTTTCAGAACATCTCTCTTCACAAGCACCGGGGGAAGGGTAAAGGGGTCAGTTGTAGTATTGATAGTTTAGAATTGTTCATAAAATTGGGTAAGATTTCAATTATGTAAAGCTTCTTGCACCAGTTTCATTATACATTAAAGAGGCTCTACCTCCTTCTTTTAGTTTCTGTCCCTCAGGACCCGCCAGTCTGCCAAGTCCTTTCAATAAAAATAAAAAAAATGAAGGCTAATTACAGAAAGAAGAAACCAAATAAGAGCAAACAAAAAATAAATAAATAGATAAATAAATAAAATAACTTAATGAAGCCTTGGTAACAAAGAGGTCACAAAGCAAACAAGACTGATTTAAGTAGTGCTTTTCTCAGTTTCCACACGCTGAGAGGCTCTGATTGACAGCCGTGGGTCAGAAACACATGCTTGTGTTTACACCGAAGGCCCAAACATAGGTCAGTTATCTGATATGTAAGTAATATAAACTTGTTAATTTACCTGCAAGTGGGTTTGTGCAGACCATTTTAAACAAAAACTGTCAATACAAATTTAATGTTTGAAAACAAATAGACTGGAGCAGACCTTCAGTGCATTGGCCCGACATTTCGATGCTTCTCTGCCTTCAATCCCAACCCTTTGTCTTGGGATGAAATCAGAAAGAATCAATGCATTTTTGTTTTGCCTATACATATATTTATGTATTTTCTGCAAACCCTCTCTACCTTATAGAAACAAAATTCTTGGTTACAGAAACAAGATCTCTGTGATTAATACTAAAGTTTCGAAAATGGCTGATTCTTGCGAGCAATATTTGTGTCATTTCAGAGATGTATCCTAAGAAGTTACATTTTCATTCAAGAGAGTAAGACTTGAAGATAAATTTGGCAGACTTCCAATAAAACCCTGACATTTTGCTGAGCATGACCCAACAGGATGTGCGAAGGTCAGCTCATGGAGGATACCTGAACGCTTCCCAGACATCTGATAAAACATCAGTCAGGACTTGCACACCGGTCAAAGAAAAGGCCATTTCCTGTCTTGTGACAACAGGAGATCATAAGATCAGTCCATATACTTTCAACAGAAAGGGGAGCAAATTAAAATGCAAAAGCCATTTCTAAAGACAAAACCACCTCCTGTGTAGAGGATAATCTTATGCAGGCTGATCTCTGATTGATTTAACTTATGGAATTAAAAAGGCAGCATGCAGTCTTTGACATGAATGGGTGCAGTGGAGCTGCATTACAACTATTAAAAATACAAACAAAAGAAGCAGATGTTGTGCAAAACAATGCACTGATGGATTTGAGGGACCAATTATTTCAACACAAGAGCTCAGCGTGTTTTTATTTGAAGAACAGATGTGGCTGATATACTGCATAAACATTTTCAACACAGCTACAGAACTGACAGTTGCAAAGGTCTTAAAGTTGCAGTCCCAAACACAAGCGCCATTTATTTTTATTTTTTTATTATTTTTTACAGCAGGTATGCAGATATGCTCATATGCAACTTCAGGTCTTGATGAATTGAGGTTTGCTTTTATTATAAGCAGATATTGTATTGAAATTAAAATAATTTTGCAGGCATGGATTAAACCCCTGAAAATTGTCTCTGTTCATAATTACCATATATGTAGGCAAGTAAAAAAATAAATAAATCTCTATGTATTGAAACGACAACCATTAATTGAAAAATGCTAAAGTTATACAAATCGTGTTTTGAACTGCCAGCCCTACCTTGTGAGTTGACTGGTTTTTTAGAGTTGTGATTTGAACTGCTATTATTAAACTGCACTTCCAAGATCTATACATTTAGCCAGGTGCTGACTCTTTCTTCACAATATGGTTTTTAGAAAATGAAATAATGATATGAATATTAATAAAAAAAAAAACATGAACATGTAAAAAGTTTAAAGACTGGCTTTTTAAGCAAAGGCGCTCTTTAGGGAATTGCTGCGTAAATAAAGAACCATACTGTTTTCAAATAAACTGTCAAACAGTTGCTTCATTTAAAATATTTATCTATGTCATTCAAAACAACAGATATTATTTGCATGCCCACAACCAAGTGAAAAACAGCAAAAACTATACTACTAGGGTCCGTTTCAGGAAGCAGGTTATGTTCAAACTCTGAGCATGTTGAATCTGAACTCAGGGACACTCTGAATTTTCCATTTCACTAAGCAAGGTAACTTAACCCTAAGTAAGAGGGTTCAGTTAAACCAATTTCAGAAACCAAGGTAACTTATACTTACGGTAACTGACTGTGTGAACTGAGCTTGGTTAACAGCCAGTTTATTTCCACAAACCTTGGGTTTGTATGTTTCCTCTCCTTAGTGAAGCTGAAATGCGTTCAATTTCACCAGACAACTAATCATATAACATGAACGATGACATGTTGCACTTATACGCACACACACATACTACATATATATATATATATATATATATATATATATATATATATATATATATATATATGTACTTCAGTCCCCCCACCCTTTTTTTTTTTTTACTAAATAATTAAATTTTGCGTTCACTCGCTCTGCAATTTCTCCCACATCAACTGTCTTTCCTTCGCCACTGCAGCCATCTGTGTTTCTGCAGAAGGCCACATAATTGCAATAAAAGCTCTAATTCATCTAAGAAGAGTCGGAGGCTCTTTACCATTTACCTACTGTTGCCATGGTGAATCACGGTAACAGAGCTGCACTGATGTATGTAGTCACGGTAACTCAGGGCCAACATAATCACAGCTGATTGAGTCTTTGGTGTCAGAACAGGTGTTAAAGGTTCATTCAGAGCTGTATTCAAAACTTCATTGCATAAAGAGTAACAAAAAAGTGTTTAAAAAATGTTTCACCAGTCTATAAGCCATGGACACCCAAATTATCTTTATTACAATCTTCCAAACAAAGACACGGAGGCTAAAATTTTAATATTTTTACTTGGGAAGTATTGATATTCATGACAAATCTGAAGAACGTCTACGTGACAGCTTACCTGTACTGCTGCTTAACATTAGTTAGTGAAGAGGAAGGAGATGATGGAGCTACAGCACAACAGGAGATCTGAGCACCCACTAGTGTGATGCCAAAGCAGTATGGCTGCTTCCATGTTTTGCTGCAGGGACAGCTTTACTTAAGAGGGGCAGGGCTGTGTAATCAGACCCCCAGCCTGTGATTAATGTTGCTGTCTGTCTCCAAGAACCTTATGGCTTAGTACAACTCAGCATGGCTCACCAAAGATGCTGTTTACCACATACCATTTTGCCCAGAGCAATTGAAAGAAGTTGAATCTATTCCACCTACAGAGCCACTAGACAGGGACAACCCTAAACATCCAACAAAAAAGAAAGAAAGAAAAAAGACAGAGAGAAAGCAACCAACAGCCACAGTAACAAACTGCATGACTCCTGGGCGTGCTCAGTATCTATTGTGCTTTATCTTTGGTCAGTATGATGTTTTGCTCCATTTTCACAACTCACATTTTAACATGCTCTGGAAAGCAAGAAAAGACAAACGGGTGATCTGGTTTTAGTTTAGCTTGCCATCAAGCAAAGCAGGACTGGGCAAAGGATGGATTTATGAAGGTCACCAAGCATCTTCAGTGCTAAAATCATTAAAGTACCTCCCTGCCACTCAGCATACTCTATTAACGAGCGATTAGGTGTTTGTGGATAAGCAGTTTACAGCACTGGCTTATTTACCACATGTTCAGGGAAAAGTGCATCTGGGTTGGAGCCTCCACTTGCTCGGGAGACCATCCATCTGTTCTCACAACTGTGCAATTCATTTGACCTCTTGAACAGATTTACACAAATCTTTTGTGGTTATACTGACATACTTATTTATAATACAAAACACTTAAAATAAGAGGATGGGACAGGATGTTGCTCCCTTTCTGTGTCTCAATTAGAAACTCTTAAATTGGATAAGGGTAGCCCTAGGAAAATACATTTCTGTATTTTAATTCTAGTTGAACAAATGAAACAAATAAACGTCATGTTCAGAACATCAGCATGGCAGGTTTCTTCCACTCAACTGAACAGCTGGGTTTGTCTGTTAAGATCAATCACCTGTATCTCATTTTGATCATCTCCTGACAATGACATTCAGAAGTGTTTAAAGAATAGCAATATATATTCAAATGAAGGAAGAACAGTCATCAAACATGGCTCCCACAAGTTTGAACACACTTCAAACTCAACAGCAGACACTAAACTCTTATGCCAGCTAAGTTGATACCTTGTTTCTGACTAAAATCAAGACTGCCTTATTCAAAAAACCCAGTACTGTAAGAAGAAGAAAAGAAGAAAAAAAAAAGATTAAAAAGCAGGCAGTCTTATGTTTACTTTTTATTTCATTCTGGACCGTGTGAAATCAAGACCTGTCAGTGATGGGAAAAGTAAACTTGTCACCACTTTGGAAAGTTGCTATTCCTTTTCAGAACACTTAAAAGATGTTCTGGTTTGGTGGGTACAAAGGAATGTAGTTAGTTTTTCAAGTGTCATTTTGTCCCAATCTTTCTGCAAACACTTCTCTAGGTGTGCAGCAGTGCAGGGTCATATTTCTTCCTTTTTTTTTTTTTTAACATTTTTTCAAAATTCTCCACACATTCTCTTTTGGCAGGACAGCCCAGTACCCTCTTTTTCCTCAGCCATGCTTTTGTAATGTGTGAAAAATGTGGTTTTGCATGTAAAGTAAAGTATTACGTGGCATTTGTAAATGGAATTCTGCACCGTTGTGTTTGACAAAGGCTTCTCACAGTGATCCCATGGCTGTGTGGTTATATCAGCTACTGATGAATGTGTTATGCGATGCTGTCAGCGTGTTTTTTTTTTTGTGTGTGTGGTAGCTGTTTTTCTATCAAGAGCTTATTACAATTAACTGTTGACATCATCTATTTTAAATAATATAATTATTATTATTACTATGTTTTCATCCTCTTCAGAACCCCTAAATTATCACTGTCACATTTTGTTTTTCTTCTTGAAATGTGTTGCATGCCTGATGTGCATGGATGGATTTATATTAGCAAATGAAAGATTGAAAGGAAGAGCTGACAAGACAAAACATGAAAGATCTTGGGATAATGAAATAAAAGTCAAATGTAAATGCTTTTTTTTTTTCATATCCTCCCAACTTGCTTTTTGATGTTTTAAAACAATATACCTAACGCATGACTGCTTTAATATAAATTCCTTCTATATTATACTCTGATTATCTTTATGTGGGTGTTCAGAGTCTTGTCCAAAGACACTTCACCATGTGGTGAGCCTAAGGATGAAACCGCCAAGCCTACTAGTTGGAATACAGGCTTGGTCATGGCTGTCTCACTTTTACTGATATAAAAATATCTATTAAACTGACTTGTATTTGTCAATAAGTCTTCTTATAAGTCATGTCTCTTACCAAAGTCTTTGTGGGATGACATCCAGCCGATCGCTTTAAGGGAGACGATAGCTAACAAACCAGAACCCACAAAGGATCCAATCCCAGAGAAAAAAAAGAAGAGCCCCATGATGGCACTCTGCATGGATCTGGGGGCTGCTGAATAGGCGAACTCCAGACCTGCAACAAACAGCATAAAAAGACATATCAGCTTAACTTCTGTGAAATATCGGAAGTATGGTTTGTGGATGTAGTTTACACCCTATATTAAATAAATAAAAACCTGTCAATGTAATGGTGCCTGCAATATAGTGCAATGCCCTTTGTACATCAGCTTTGCTGTGCAGATGGAGTAACACAGTAAAACAATGTACTGGGATATAATATCAGTCTTTATCCATATTTGTAACATAATGGGTTTCGCTGACAGTTACTGTTCAGTTTTTACCTACGCCAAGGAGGTTATGTTTTTGTCGGCATTTATCTATCTGTCTGTTCATCTGTGTACATGATAACTCAAAAAGATGGATTTTGATGACATTTTCAGGAGTTGGGAGAAATGTGAAAAGGAAGAGCTGATTTATTTTGAAGAAGAAATCCTGGATTCTGGATCACTTTCAAATTTTCAATAACACCGCGGTCAATGGGGCCGAAAATTTTGTTTCTCAATATCTTTGTCAATTATTTCCCAAAACACATGAAATTTGACTCAGGGATTGACAATGGGAACCTCTATCAAATTTCAATGGCTGATCCTGATCTGATCCAGAACTTGGATTTTATCGCAATCTGTAAATCACTATATGGGGGAGTTGTTGCACTTGGTGGAGGTCTGCGCTCTCCGAGTGTTTTTATAGTTTGCATACTGTGTTTGAGGGGGAAAAGCGTCTTTGGCAACTACTTTCTAATGTGGCACTGGTCTGTGGTGCCTTTTTTGAGTACCTGATCTGCTTGGCACATATTCCTTAGTGTTTGTGCCACTACAGAAAAGGACTGAGGAAATGGAAAAATAATCTAAGAGATAGAAGTTGTGTATGGAATTAAAAAAGAACAACAACAAAAAAAAAAGATCACAGATCTGTCACTGTCTTGCTGCAAAATGTCAGTGATAATTTTGTGGAATCTCAAACATTTGATCTTTCAGATGATAGCCTATAGATACATCCATCTCAACAAATTAAGGACCTGAAGTTAAACAGGTTTGATTTTTAACACATTTCTCAAAGGTTTAAATAAATAAAATGGAAAACATCAAGTCGATAAGAGATAAGAACATTGCAAATATCAGGTGATTGCTCAGTGAAAAACGTGGATGACCTTTACACAAAAATTACATTTGTTCATATTGTGAGCTTCTCTTTGGATAACAGCAAACCATGATCAATAACTACAGCATGTAGTGTAAATCACAGGGGACTGATAGGTAATGAAGATATAACTAAGACACAGCTCTACTGCAAAAGGAACAGCAGTGTAATCAGCAGTGTAACATGATGCTAAATCCTACAATTGTCTGTCCATGGCAACAATTTGATATCAAAATGATGTCTATCATTTTAACCTCAGCTAAAGTGTGTTTCATGATAAAATATGGTAAGATATGGTTTTGTTCAACATGGACACATGAGAAAAGAAAAGAAAAGGAAAAGAAAAGGAAAAAAAATGTTAAAAATGTTGCATAGGAGCATATATTGCATTTATTTGGGTGTCTGAAAGTACTTAATAATAAAAGACTCATAACGCAACCCCGACATTTTTTTTTTTTTTTTTGGGGGGGGGGGCAGTCACTGAGCCATTCAGATTTTTAGGGTACTGCCACATCACAGACCCAGATCGGAGTGGGACTATCCAGGTTCCCCTTGCATTTCCTGTACCTCAGGAGTAGGTAGCGTAAACCTGAAACACCACTTTTTCTGCACCACTAAATCTGCTTTAAACAGAAGCCTGAGGATGTGACTGAAAACGGAACCGTCCTTGTGGTATTATGACCGAAGCATACATTAAAACCTCAGGAAATTGTGCCAACTTTTAAAAAGAGGGTATGTCTCTTGAAGGTCAAATTTTTGTAACTTCCTGAAAGCAGATGAACGTGAAAAGATTGACTGGATATTGCATTAAGGAGGCCAGAGGGCATCAAAGGTTTTAAACAGATGGATTCAAACAAAATACAACTATGCAAAAATAGTCCCCTGTACCAGACAAATGTTACAGTTCTGTCATTTTTACTTGAAATTAGCCACACAGGATTGTGTGGCTAATTTAAAATGAGTGCATTCATTTTAAACCCCCCCCTTTGCCTTTTTTTTAGGATGAATTTGTCTAACCATGTTAGATTTCTATAAATTCTATAGAATTCTGAATCAAGGATTGTACAACATCCAAGTTTATAACACAAAAAAAAATCTGTCTCTATGGATTTTAAACTGACATGATCGATATTTCGCTGGAGTGACTGGAATAAGTTGGAATAAGAAAAATTAATAATAAATGTTAATAGTTCAATCTACAGGACTCTCTTAGGTTTGAAATAAAGAAAGTATTATATTTTAATGAGGAGCTCAAAACAACATCTGCTTTAATAAGAGAATGACTCAAATTATGACTAGGGGTCTTAACAAACTCAAATCAAAAGGACAACTGAGGCCTGAGGTTGTAACTAAAAACAAAGAAAAATATAGTAAGAAAAACATAGACAGAAAGACTATGATGTGGATAAAAAAGGAAGTAGCTTTCAGTTTTGCACTGTGGATATATTGAAGTTTAGACAAGGTTTACAGTTAACAGCAATGTTTTACAAAATTTTACAGTTATTGCTTTTCTACCAGAAACATACTTGCCCCTTTTAATAAACAATATTGTTGCTGTTGATTCTGTTGATGCTTACATTTCAAATCACATTGCGCACAATTCATCATAGAATGAAAGGCAGCTCCTCACTTTGTGTGATTAGAGCAACATGCTTCTACTTCTTATAGTTACTAATGAAAAGACATTTCGTCTTTCGGCTAGAGTTCACAAGAAATGCGAGCCAGCATACCGTCCAGTTTCCAGTTGATACCCAAAAATGATGATGACAAAAATGATTAGAAAAGGAGCTTGGAGCTGCAAATATTTTCTTTTAACCCCCCCCCCACCCCCCACGCCACCCCACCCCAAAAAAAAGGAAATCAAACACTGCTGAAGTTCCAGTGAGGCATTGTGGGTGGCTTGCGCAGATTCACTTTGGATTCAAATCAGGTCTGACATGTTCCCATGATGTTTCAATTAAAAATTCTGATCAAGGTCTTCTACTTTTGTTTTTTAGAAAAGAAGATTAAAGATCTTCACATAAATGTCAGCCAATAAACATTGTTTTTTTTAGTGTAAGAAAACAAGAAATATGGTAGGGATCACAACAAAAATGTCAAATCTTAAAGCTCCATTTCCAACAATGTTGTCACTGTCCGAAAAAAACCCAGAAAATAATTAGCAATTAATTATTATTATTTTATTTTTTTTTTTTGGAACATAGCAAAAGGTTTACATATAAAATGCTGGAATTGAGAAATGGGATGGCTTATGGAAAATATTTCACCTTTTTTTTTGAAGCATTTGGAAACTGAGAAGATCATTTGTTTTAATTTTGAAAGGAAAACATTTCCCTGTTCCTTGCTTGATATAGGATTTCAGGTGCTCAGCAGTCTGGGCTATTTCCACATCTGTTATCCACCAAATGTTTTCAGTGTGTGAAAATCTAGACCCTTTTATTTCAGCGTCCTGACATTTTAATATCCATTTAAAACATGAGACTTGGTGATTTTAATGTGATTTTTAAGTTAAATAAGTATGAGCTTCCCTGAAAAATGTAGGGCCTGATCTTCCGCCAAACCTCCTAAAGCCACTATTAAGGGATAGCGGGTAGGAGGAGGGACGTTCCCCTGCAAAGAACGCAATCTTCCACCTTCCCTAAACCCGTGATCTTACCTGCGCTAACCTCTATATTATGCATTAGAGTGGTTAGGGCGTTCCACTTGTTTAACCTAATCAGTGCGTCCGTAGCCATTGCCTTTAAGAGCAGGTTGCACTACCCGCAACCCGCAACCCAAAAACCGCTATGGAGCGTCTTTTCATCCAGATCAGAGCAGCTCTCATGCGCAGCTCGTCTGGGACTCTGCTGTAGAGCTTCCTCCTCTTCCTTCCTCCTCCTCCTCCTCTGCACTGATAATAATAACTGGAATAACATGGAAGCATTGTAACAGATGTATATGAACTGAGACACAGGAAATGATTTTCCTCCAGAATTGTGCCATCCGCATTAAGGGCAATTCAGATGTGGCTATTAGTCTTGTCCCTGGTGTACAGAGATTTCTATGGATTCTCTATATCTTTAAATAATATTATGAACTGCAGATGATGAAATCCCCGGATACTTAGGGATTAAAGGATTTGCAAATTATTGAATTAGATTTTTATTCCCACTTTACACAGAATCCTTTTTTTTTCTGAAACAAGTGTTAGTTCAGCATGTTTACATTTATTCAGCTAGGTGCCTTGCTAAGTGGTTGATTGCAAGCTGAACCTGTAGTGTCATGTGTAACTACTATCTCTCATAGATCTGTGTTTTATGTGGATATTGGAGGGTGAAGGGAGTGAATCGGGATAACTATTTCATCAGCTTGGATGCATTTAAATTCATTGTGGTAAATGTCAACATCTAACCTTAAAGTGAAAAGTTTATGTCATGAATAATTGCAACTCAGACTGCATCTGAAGGGTTACACGGGACAGTCTCATGTGCAAAACTGCACATTTATCCATCTGTTGTCTACAGCATCTGCTTGAAGAAACAGCAGTAATGTGAGCCAGGCCACATGCCTTGTGAAGACAAAGCTTTCATCATTTCAATTGTTAAAAGGTTACTTTATCCATACCCTATTTATAAAATGTCCCATTACTGAACAATGGCTGGGAGCACTGAAAGAAAATCTGGATAATCAATTATCAATTGATGTCTTGGGCTATTTATTGTGGACAACAACCCACAAACACATTAAGCTGGCATAGTCTCGCAATGAATCAAACAAAGTGCTTGAAAAGGGTTTAGACATTATTCTTCATTGCATTCTACTTACAAAAATTGGTGTCCACAATCTATTCAGAGCATATCAGTGTGAAAGAAAATCAGGAAAACTAACAGCATCGGGTCCTACCAATGAATCTCTGTATAATTCATCACTGGTTTGAATCCCTACATTTACTTTGGCAGAGTTAACTGGTTTTTACACATACATTCCACTGAGGATGTCAAGTAACTGTACCTGCAATGCTGGCAAAGATTTCGCTGATTCCTATCAGCACATACTGAGGCACTTGCCACCATATGGGCAAATCTGCTGCGTGGTAGATAACATTGCCAAGCACCTGGTCAATGGTACCATTTGATTTGACAATCTCCAGGCGTTTGGTCTCCAAAATACCTAATGGGGTGGAAACATAAAAAACAGCAGAGAGAAAAATAATAATAAAAAAATCACCACACACATATATTTATTGTTGAGGCAGAGAAAGAAAAAAAAGTGAAACACACACACACACACACACACACACACACACACACACATACATATATATGGTTATGATTATAAAACACTCTAAAAAAGCTAAAAGACTTTCATCACTTTGACACCCATGACACCAGCAAACATTCAAAGGCAGCTAGAATCAAACGATTCAGTGACATCCCATTAAGGATTAAGCTAGTTTTAAGGATTTCCTAGCACTTCATTAAGATCACATCTGCTTGCTTTCGTATCCAGGGTGTTGGTAATGGGAAACTGTAGACAGTTCAATAATAACAACAACCAAGCAGTTGTCATCCATTGCTCCCGCCTCCTTAAAGCTTTATTCGATAGCTATTATTGTGTAACCAGCGGGTATTTTCAGATAACTCCCAGAGTCAGCCTCCTATCATAACTTTAAGCACTTTAATGCTTAATTTGTGAGGAGTTGTAGCCTTGTAATCTGGATATCCAATAATACCAGCCATCCATCTCAGGCAGTGTGGTCATTAAGATAACTAAAGCAAGTCTAGCATATAAACATACATCCCTGTGTTCTTTTTAAATCTCAAATAAACATTACATGCTGGACAACTCAGTGTGATCCTTGGCAACTGGGTCTGACTTTTGGAACAAATCATCTCATTTTTGACACCGCAAAACCACTGAGCCTTAACCAAAATAGTATATACATTTAAGAGAATGTGAAAACCATGCTTTAAAAAAAAAAAAAAAAAAAAAAAAAAATCTCTTCACAAAAATACCAGTGTAAGCACAACTTTTCAAAGCCTTAGTATCTGCCTGAAGTCTGAAAATTTTCTCCATAAATGACCAGAAAAAGATCACTGCTTGACAGTGTGTCTTGAGCTGTCTCTGCACTCCATGGGAAGTTCGCTTGTCCTACCCTGACATGTGTCAGCACATAAACAATAAAAACCCCATGAAATGTTGCTGCACAATGCTTGACAAATTCCTGCTCATTTAATACACAACATGATGAAAGTGATTCTAACCCTGAGTAGCAGTGGTGTGGTCGGTGCTGTGTACGCCGAGTGGCAGCCTGACACTTTAATGAATTCAACCGGTCATCCTTTGAGCAAAACATGTCACACTGGGATCTTCACTGCTACCCATCTGTCTGTCTCTAAACAACATGAGTTCAGCTAGCGGAAGGGTGAAGATGAGCACTGAGACTGCACCTAATGCAAACTGAGAGAGTGGTTCAAAATGTAGCAATAATAAAAGGCAATTCTCAGTAGTCACTGTGTGTAACTGAATGAATGAGATGCAAGGAAATCTGGATCGGAAAGTTATTTCTGTACGAACAGCATCTATACATAGTGTCTCAATAGACTGTTTTAAAATGCATCGTACTGTGAACATTTGACGCTGTTGTCTAATGAGAAATTCTAAAATCCAGGTCAAAGCTGTGCTACACTCTAGTTGTGTACTCACCAACCACTCTGTGACCAATGCCAACAGCACAGCACCATGTTAAACCCTTTTTCTCCACTTCCAGAACCCAAAATTGCCTAAGGAAATACTCTGAATATACTTTACCTGCATTTAAATGCGAGGGTTGCATTTAAAAAAAAAAAAAATAAATATTTGAAAAGCTTTAAAACACTGAAATTAACACGTTAGAACACCATCCCTTTCGGAAAGCACATGTCCTCTGAAAACAAAATGTTTCTTGACAGGTTACATTTTCCAAACAGGGTTTATCATCTCACGCCATCTAAAACAGCTGTTTTTCATGGCCAAATCAGGCTTTAATAGCTGACAGGCCAAACAGAGTGAAGACTTATCCTCAACAAAGTTTGGGACCCTTTTTTATTCCACCACAGAGCTATAAACTGGAACTACAGTCCTCGGGATGTAGAGCATCACTTCATTAAATAAATGAATGGATCACCTATTTGTAAAATGTGAACTTGGATTTGAGCACAAATGATAAAAAAGCACAAGTAAAGTACAAATAATAATAATTCTTCATGGCCTGATGTGAGCTTTTGGAGGAAGGAAATAAATGAAATTCTATTGGACTGAAACTGAACCACATTTAACTATCTATTTAACTGGCTGACTCAATATATGGATTATTGCTGATAAAAAAAAAAAAAAATGTAATTCATCTTAATAGCATGCTTGAATTATAAAAATGCCGGACAGTTTTAATCTAAAGGGTGAAATGAAGGACTAGTCACATCTCTATCAGTTACTTTGAGGTTCAGTTTTATAATGAATAAAATACAATTATTATTTGCTATATTATGATGTTGAATTCTTGGCTTGTTAACCCCTAATTTATTATTTTCTCTATTTTGTCAAAAAAAAAAAAAAGGAGAATCTGTTTTTTATTCCCATTAATTGCTGTCAAATTTGATTAAGTGCATGTTTAACAGTCAACTGGCAATTGGAGGAAGCTCATCAGTCAATATCTAAAGGTCACGAGTGACAGGTATGTTCATATCACATGTGGAGGATGTACTGTGCACCAGCAAAATGAAAAGCATTGGTTGTTGAAAATATAATAAATATTGATTTTCAGAAAGTTAGTAGTTTGCTTTCATCCTGCCTTCAGGCCTTTATCTCCTTCAAAACATTTCAGCCTGGATTTATAAGTGCTGCAAACTGACAAACCTAACTGAGATTTTATTTCAAGACTAACTGACGGGGGGATGAAGAAGGCTGGGGAGTGAAGCTTCATGTATGTAAAACAGAAATAAATAAAGTTCGCTCTGTTACAATTTTCACATCCCGTTTTTTTTTTTTTTTTTAATTCTCAAAAGAGGGTTAAGAATTCAGATGCATATAATTTACAGATGGGCACTGCCATGCTGGTTTTGTGTAAGGCGTGTCCAACATTTACTGGAGGTGGTCAGGAATAACTTTGTTGTTGTCTTGGTCTATTTACTGTAAATGCAGTAATTGAGAATGTTTGTTAACGCACTCACCCGCTGCCACGGCTGACCACATAACAAAGAACATCCCCACTGCAATCCTCTTCAGAGAGGAGGGCAGGAGGCCGCGGCGCTTCAGGATGGGATCCACCACTTTGTCTTTTAGAGGAATCAGCATGAGGATGAGCACTGCATCAAACATGGTAAGCCACGCAGCTGGGAAGCGGAATGTCATCTGGAGGATTCGAAGGAGAGAGATGAGATCAAAATGTAAGCAACAAAGCATGAAAACAACAACAGAAAAAAAAAAAAAAACAAAAAACACGCATTCCAGCACAGTTCAAAGTATTTGTGTTCACATGTGTCTGCATGTGCGTTAAATGAGCTCGCTTCAGCCTCTGAACTGCGTTGGCACCCCCAGGTGGTCAAATCCAGACATAATATTTAAAAAACATATCAATTCAATTCACACTGAAGAAAGTCTAGTTAATGTACAGAATAAGTAAAAAGTGGGTTGACTAGGTGTCATTTATTGCCTTTCAAGTGTGAATTAACATCTGACAACAATAATCTCTGATGTATTATAGTAACTCATGACTATAAGCATTCTTGGTATTTATTACATGTGTCTCTATGCTCTGTCAATCATGCCCTTAAAGTGACTGCAACTGAATGAAGCACTCATGCGCCAAAAGAAAAATCCCCCCTGTGGGAAAATACTTGCTGCCTATTAATCTGGCAAGATTAATAAGGTCATCTCTGAGTATTCTGCAGTCCATCGTTATACTGTGAGAAGCTCAGAGAAACTGTACAAAACTGAAATAAAAAAAAATCTAAAAGCAACTCAGCATCTCAGATTCTACAAGCTTCAATCATCATTTTGGGATCTACTTTCTTTAACACATGATGAATTCTTTCATCTGAAATTAAAATACAATTTTGCCTATAATTTCAGGCAATCAATATCTCTCAAAATGAACAATGTAACACTGAAAACTGGCTGGATCTTTTTTTTTTTTTTTTTTTTTTTTAGCAATTTAAATTCCAACTTCTGATGTGTCCAGTTTAACACTTCTGATAGCATCATTTAACCTCAAACTGAATTTCCATATTTTCGGATTAACTGCCCCAGCAATCTTAATGCAGATCCTTAGAGTGGTTTCCGCTCATTTGTGCTTTACCACATTAAAAATCACAAGAGGTTCTAAGTGAGACCACTTCTTTGCCAAGGAAAAGCTCGCATGGTCAGGTAGGAGCCAAAATCTCTGTTTTAAACTAAATTAACTATATTCATGTAGTAAAACTATTCCAATATTTAATTATGAAATATTTAAATATTAAAATTCTATTAGTATTAAAATTCAATTTTACTACAAAATACAAACAGCCAAACATTAAATTGTTTATAGAATCAATGTGATTGCATGTAACTGCAGCACACTAGTAGCCCCTTCCTTCCACTGCCTGATGTGATTTGCATGGGCTCCGTTTCCTTGAGGAGATAGTATTTCTCCATGTTAGCCACTGAAATATCCCAGGTGAGGTGAGGGAGCAAATCACAGAGGCATCTAATCTCACTTCCCTTTTGATGTTAAGAAGGCTTGTCATGGCTGGTAGCAGAGAGGGCTTGGTTCCTCTTCCGATACCAAAAAAAAAAAGGATGTAAAAAGAACTAAGAGCATATATAGTTCTGTATCATACTTAGAAATTATATGTAAGGAGGAGTAAATTAAAATATGCTATTTTAATGGCATTACAAGTAGGAACACATATAGGAAAGAACATAAGAGTACTATGTGAACTGTATGTGGCATTCAATACTGCCGTTTGAAGTTCGACCGTGTGGTGTTTCACTTTACATTTCCATGAAGCCAGAACATTTCACACCTCAAGCATTCCCATACAGAGATAAGAATATTCATATTACAGTATATGTACTGCACTCACAAGGGTGTTCATTTTTAATCATTTTTGAAACCTCTGAATTCTGAGGAGTAAAATGTGGAGCAGCTGAGGAAGTCATCAAAGCCCTCCAGAAATCAACATGCATTCTGCAGAAGTGAGTTACATCAGCAACAATCACCAGATAGCATCAGGTGGAGGCACTGCTGTGGAGAGATACAACAGCCAGGTTGCTAATCTGAAAGGTATCAGTCTGAGTAGTTTTGATTTAATCCCCAAGGTATTACATGCCTTTCCTGCTGCCTCCAGCTGTTGCTACCATTGTGTGTTAGTGACCAAATGACTCATTTACTTTCAGCAGTGGAAAAAAAAGATTAAAAAAGAAAAAAATCAACCTCAAAACTACTTCTGCTAAAGCATTTCGAGCCCCATGCTGGTATCTTTCATTCTGTGGAATTATATCTTGGACTTGGTCTAATAATGTTTCCACTTTTGAATACCTTATGAGAGTCAGCAGTGGTGTTTGACGCTGTATCAGGAATCCTCAGATGGAGGCTCTGCAGGATGTATGTTGTCTGCATCTGCAACATAATAAGGAGATTAGTCTCAGCATGAAGCAGTTCTCTACTTTATGATCAACAGGGTCTCTGGTACAAAGCCAATCCTCTGCAATTTTGAAACAGAAAATAATTATCCTGTATATTCAGACACCTGCACACATCTGCATCCAGGAAGCTTGCATTGGCATATTAAATGTAACATTTTCAAAATTGTGCAGTACAGGTTGATCTTACCTGGAAATACACAGTCCAGTACGGTATAAGGGCAAAGAAAACTGGAAGGATTTTCACCAGTGCTTTCACTTCCTCTACTTTTTCTTCTGGAAATTTTCCACCGTGGGTCACTTTTGCACTGTCTAGTAGTGTTGGTTTGGTGCTTCATAGTAAAAAAAATGAAAAAAAAAAAACATGAAAACTTGAAATAGTTTAAGACTACAATGTGATTAACAGCAAAGAATTAATCTAAAAACAAAATGTGTTTAAATTAGTCTAAACTCTTGAAGTGGGGAGATTTAAATCAGCCTTTTTTAAAAACATCTTTCTCTTTAATAATAGCACATCTATAGACAGGAAAGAAACTTTATACTAAAGCCTCTAATCCTCATCTCTGGAGAAAATGCTTTAATAAGGAATTCTTGAAAGGCTGCGGGATTGTTCAACTTAAAATATTCAATGTCAAGTTTTGGAGCCGATTGTGCTACTTTGGTTCAAAGTCAAGTTTTAGCACTTCAGAATAAGGTTTCACCACAGGGAATGAAGATGAATGCATAGACCAGTGGAAAAGAAAAAGAATTACAGAGGGGGATCAAGCAAGGATTTAAGATAAAGGTCTATGCTGAAGCTGCCATGCTGCTCACATTAGAAATAAACTACAGGAAAATCCATCACTCAAGACACAGCTGACAATGTTAAATAAAGATCTATCTGTTACTTACATTAACAATCTTTTGTCCAACACTTAAACTGTTTTAAATTCACTTTGAATTGACCTTAAGTGACAGAGCGGTCTTTAACAAAATGTTTTACTACACCACTGTTAATGTGAAGGCGCCATTTGTAACTTTATCCCTTCAATGGCCCCAACATTTCAGTTTTACGTGTTTTGTTGTTGTTGTTTTAATCATCACCACATACATTACTTCTATGATACACAAACGTGACAGGCCACTCTCACCGAAGCAAAGTTGGGCTCCTTTGGTTTAGGTGAGCAGCAGGCAAAGCCTAGGATCTTGAACATATCTGAGAAGGCACTGCCGTCAGCAGGCTTGGTGATGAAAACAGTACGCCCCAGGAGAAAGACCAGGAAGGACACCCCAAGGCACACAGTGGGAATGATGTAGCCAAGCTCAAAACTGAAATTTTGCTGGATGTAGGCAACACCTCCCAGAGACAGGATAGCTCCTAGGTTGATACACCAGTAAAACCAGTTGAAGAATCGGCGTGTGGCCTCAGGTCCTCTGTCTTTGACCTGTGATCAGACACAATAAAAGAGTAACAGTAACCAATTGTGTCACACATGCAGATGTTCGTGGTTAAAGGAAGAATGAAAGTAGTTTTTAACAGCTGTCATATCAGTGACCTTTCAATGGATTCAATTGGTACAACACATATCGTATGGGATATCACCCCCCCCCCCCACTTAACCTGACTGAGAACACCTTTATTCACACTTCAAGATCAATGACCTGTGATGACATGTACAACATCTCATTTGCATGTAAATTACCAATCATTAAAGTCATCCTCCAGTTCTTTATCTAGCTGAAGAAAAAAAAAAAAATAACACTGCCAGGTCAGCCTAGCAGGTTAGAAATTACTCGACACTATTTTGTACCAAATCATGAATACAATCTTCTGTTTAAATAGCATCATTATTTTTTAAATTTATCACTAGCCCTAAATTACCCTATTCAAACTTTCATTTAAATGGGATGAAAACCAGAAATGCAGTATAAAATTTAGTAGCAAATTAAAAAAAAAAAGAAGTTACCATGAAATACCTTGCGTTCTTAGTCCACAATGAAAAGCAAAGGTAAAACAAGCATCATTTTTATTTTTGATATTTTTTTAAGTATTTTTAATCATTCCTGTTTTTTATATAATTCAGGGTAATTTATGGTTTGTTTGATTCCTGCAGTACCATTTGACTGATTAAATTTGCAAACCGTCCACAACTGGACTCATTTTGAACAGCTGTATGGCTCATAATAACTGGGTCTTACATAATGTTAGCTCTCCTCCTTGAAGGCAACCCAGCTTGCAGTGCCATGGATCCCTGACCAAAAGGGAGTTGTTGTTTTTTTTTGTTGTTGTTGTTTTCTTTTCGTTTTTAAGGAGGAGGCCAAAGAATGACTTCCTATGGGGACGGTAACCTCTGTTTGAATGCATAGTAGTGAGAGGTCTTCATCTCACAGCAGTTCAAACTATAAATCCAGAACCTTTAAGGCTGCTGGAAACCTTTCTAGCACTGAGGCATGGCCAGCTTTTTATGACAGAAACAATCAATACAACAGTGATTTCTGACATCAATGAAAGCAGCGCCAATCAGTGATGGCTCAGCTGTGGGATTGGTTTCGCAGTTAAGAGGTGGATCTCTTTGCCATTGATGCTCGGAGCCACTCCTCAGTTCTTTTCTGTCATAAATTACAATCTGCGAATCTCTGTGGATGGATCACCCATGATCTAACAATCACAAATGTGTGTATTCCCCCCACCAGAAATGATACTTTGTGTTCTTTAAAGGATAAGTATATATGTTTAGGCTCAGATATTGGTGGAACCCTGGTACCAAAGATGTGTTATGATGAAATAATCAAACTGATGGCACAGAGAACTTCGGTGAATCCCTCTTGCACACAGCCTATAGGCTGCATTAAAGCACACAGTGCTTTAATGCAGCCTATAGGTCCATCTCATCTGAGCATTTACTTCCTTCCTTTTGCATCTGAGGAGCAGAGTTGGCTGCAATTTCTTTGCCCACTGAGTTCCCTACTAGGGCTGAACGATTTTGGAAAATAATCTAATTGCGATTTTTTTTCCTCAAAATTGCGATTGCGATTTAATATGCGATTATTTTTAAGGTCCTCTTCTCATGTATTTTTCAAACACTGTCATAATAAACAATATCAGATTTATTGAAAGTGCAGATTACAACAATAAAGCAAACAAATCTGTGGCTTTACCTCGTCAACATCTAACTTTTCACGTTTCATTAAACATGTGTAACATTTATGTAAACATGTGGACTGCACTTCTTAAACACTGTCTGAGATTGACAGGACAGTGTATAAATAAATAAATAAAATATACACATATAGAAAAAATAAAGCTTACTGATCTCCAGTCAGTAACATCACACAGGAAAATAAAGAGGAACAAATATCTGCTCTAACCAATTGGACATTTTCAAAAAAAAACTTTTTGAACACTAATAGAAATATTATATTTACTCAGTAATAGCAGCACACAACATACTGAAGTGCACAATGAGTATGGCACTGTTAGCCAGAAAGATTCTTCTGTATAGATCTCAGGAGCTCACAGATTTTTGCAAGGAAAAGGGGGTGGGGGGATGGAGAGGAGCTCGAGTTGTCTCGCGCGGCGGGCGGGGTGTTTGTGGCTGTGCACTGTGCCCGACAGAGAGAGAGAAGCGCGGTTCACGAGACGTACAGCAGCCAAGTAATGGCTTCAAACCTAGCGGTTTGAGTGCGCGTGAGTCTCTAAATCACCAGAAAAAGTCGCTAGATTTGTCGCTAGTCGCCTTTTACAAATTAAGTCGGTAGGGGGGTCTGGAAAGTCGCTAAGTTGGCAACACTGCTTGCCCTGTCTGCTCTGCTCAGCTCAGCTGGGCTCACTCGCAAGTCACGTGACGTCGCCAGATCACGTGACAAGTAATATCGCGGCCTTTGCGGTTAGAAAATCTCGTTTTATGATATCGCGAGATTATCGCAAATGCAATTAATCGTTCAGCCCTATTCCCTACACACAAAGCCTGCATTAAAGTGGTCAGTCTTTTGTGTCCTTTGGTAATCTGACTGAGGTCAAAGCACTGGCTAAACCAAACAAGGGAAAATTCAACCCAAGGGCCACGAGAGGCCCCAAGCAATATGTATATGTATATGTATCAGACTGAAAAGGATCAGAATGTTATGTCTACAACTTACTTCTGTAAGAGGAACAAGGTAAAACACTAAGCTGCCCTTCCACACAACTGGGTATAAGTGCATTTATATTCAGACAATGCCTCATGTACATCACCACAATTCATCTACTTTAGACTGATAATGAAACAGAAGTGTCTTCATTCAAGTCTGGAATGAATGTAATATTCCACTACTAGAGATGCAGTGATTGAACAGCTAGTGACTGGCAGTTACCAGCAGGGATGTCCTTGATATGGAAGCTTTTTCACTCTAAGTAGATAATACTCCAAAATAGTTATACATACAACATGTAAAGCAATAATAAGATGTGGAGGAACAACCAAAACATTAAAAAAAAATTTAACTGCTGAAAATGTCCAATGCCTTAAAGCTAACGAAGGATAAGACGCTAAAACTAATGCTAGCAGAACACACAGCCTCTGTGGTCTTGATGAAAAATATGACTGATGCAAGTTATGGGGAAGATGAAGTCGGGGGAAAGAGAAAAACATTAAGGAAATCTTTTTCAAAAGCTGAATGTTCAAATGAAATTCAGTAACTGATTTTTTCATGAGGCTAGATAACGTTCTTGGAATAAGCAGGTCAGATCTTTTAGAAAATCTGTCGCTGGAATCAGCCAAGAAAAGTGGAATCCAGTGCATCTCTATTCACAACTAAATGTTTTGTACCTTTTCACTTTCCTTAGAGGCAGAGAAATGTCTTGGATATAACCATATGTTTTGGATGTATATAAGCATCCAATATGTGCTTTGATTCAAAAGATTTTAAAGCTACAAAAAGAACTTAAGAAAGACCAAAGCATATGCATCTGAAAATAAATGCTCCATGTTTAGTCCACATTCTAACAAAGTATGCATGTACACTTAAAACTGAAATTATATAATTTTGATATTTATGCAATAAAATGGTATTCTCATAACTGTACTAAAGCATTCCACATGCAGCTTTCTTTCTATTAACAGCATATGATTATGTAGGTATGTTTTTTATAAGTATGAATTTATCTGTAAAGTGTCCTTGTGTGGGATTAATTGGAAAGCGACTTTTAAATAAAATGTATTATTATTTTTAACATGAAAGTCCTATCGATGTTGCTTCAAACAACCACTAATAAGAAAAAGTCATGGCAGTCAACTAAATAGTCCTGCTGTGCTTCTCTTGTTAAATAATATTTCACAAATGAATCATTTCTTTGCCATGCTATCAACAGCTACATTATAACATCTATAAAGACTGAGCTCTTTTCTGTTGCTTCCACGTATAGTTTATGCTGTATATCTGTACAGCTGTACATCTGAAATGAGCAAAGCTGCAGTACAATTTTCCTAATCTTTGAATCCTGATTCAACATTTAACTCTTTGTCAATTTTAAGACCTATCCAGTGCACCCCTTACAAAAAAATTAAAAATAAAATAAAATAATAATATTAACAACAATCAATCCACATTTACCAGGAAATATTTAGTTTCAAATTAATATTTACAACCCGGACTTCTGACAGGTTATTATTAAATTAGTGGAAAAATTATACCATCACATGATGGATTTTAGACTTCAAATTGAGAGAAATGTAACATTACCTTTAGCTACTTAATTTAAGTCTTTTATGAATATTTGCTTGAATAAGACAATTAATTATCTAGCTGATGGATTCCATTTACGTTTCACTTATGTTTTAAGCACAATGAGTGTTTGAACATTATGAAAGGAGGCATTGACATAAATGTGAAAATCCTGTAATGAGCTCAAGTATTAATGAAATTGGCCCTGCCAGTCCCCTTTGAAAGGATTTATACACTTCATGTTAGAGGTTTTAGAGATGCAATGACACAGCAAACTATAAGTGAAAGCATTATTCTTGCGTTTAGTGTGAAAACATTTGTGGGAATGTGAGAATGATATATATATATATATATTTTTTTTTTTGCATCTTCCAACAATAATCTACATTAAAATAGATAAACACTGTAATGTGAAATAATTATATTTATTTTACTTTTCCAACATATGTGGATGCCCCTCTTTTAAAAAGTGTCTATTAACTAGTAAAAATATTCAAACAAATGGTAAATAAAATGCCCTGGAGAAGACAGGTGTATCATTGTGAAAATCTACAATGAATCAAGCAGAGGTGCTGTCATGAATGTAAATACGGAAGGTTTACAAGGTGCAAACCACCAGTTACATTCAAGAAAAGGAAGCCAGATTTTCCAGAAAATCTCTAAAAACATCAACCATGTTCTGTAATCAGATTCTTTAGACAGATGAAATCAAGATAAACTTGAGATTGATGGAAGGAGAAAAAGTGTAGCAAAATAAAGGAATAGCTCATCATCCAAAGTATACTACACCATGTGTCAAACACGATAAAGACAAACGTCAGTTGTCTGATCTCAAAACAGGAGAGGATGCTACTCAGTTGCTGAAGGCAGAGAGGCCAGAAAATGAAAGTGGCTGCAGTGAAGGCCTGAAGAAACATATCCAGGGAGGAAACTCAAAACACATTGATGTCCATGGGTTCCTGACTTTTGTTTCATCCAAGAATAAAGGTTTCAATTATATCACTTTGTACAAATACCTTTGAGCCCCTGAAAATTGAGGTATTTTGCTTAAAATGTTTTAGATACCCAAATGATAATGCCAATGGCAAGTTTGTGGTCATCTTTGATGCATTTTTCATTTAATGATGTACCAAATGTTCTCTATAGGTGAAAGATCTGGACTGCAGGCAGACAAATTCAGCACCTGGACTCTTCTCTGATGAAGCCATGCTGCTGTAATAGCTGCAGTATGTGGTTTTACATTGTCCTGCTGAAATACACAAGGCCTTCTCTGAAATAGACGTCATCTGGAGGGGAGCACATGTTGCTCTAAAACTATTATATACCTTTCAGCATTAATAGTTCTTTCCAAAACATGCAAGCTGTCCATTCTGTACGCACTTATGCACCTCCATACCATCAGAGATGCTGGCTTTAGAACTGAAACCTGATAACATGCAGGAAGGTCTCCCTGCTCTTAAACCATGGGTGAGGCTAGCCCTTTTTTAGGGGTGCTTCAGCACCCCTAAATTGAAATTCAGCACCCCAAAACCTGGAGTAAGAAATGTTGTTATTCTAAAATTTTAGTTCGCATTTGACAGGCTTAGATAATGTCCAAAACTTAATCCATAGTTTGTGGTTTAAGTTTATATTTTAAGAATGAAAATGAAAACGACCCCGCCTAATGGTATCGTCCTCTTCTCACTAACGTTACTTGTGGGTTGTGGTGGGGCTCATTGGGTGCTCAGCACCCCTAAAGCTCTGACCCTAGAATCGCCCCTGTCTTAAACCCAGAGGACACGGCAGTCTGTGATGATCAACAAGAATGTCAAATTTGTACTCATCTTATCATAGAACAGTTTTCCACTTTAAAACAGTCCCACGGGACTTGACAATACTTCTGGACCATGTTCAAATATGGCTTTGTTTTTGGCAATAGAGCTTTAGTTGGCATCTGGAGATGGCACAGTGGATTGTGTTTACTGACGGTGGTTTCTGGAAGTATTCCTGGGTCCATTTAGTGATGTCATTGACACAATCAGGCTGATGAGTGATGCAGTGTTGTCTGAGGGCCTGAAGACCACGGGCGTCCAATAAAGGTCTTCAGCCTTGTCTCTGACACACAGAGATGCCTCCAGTTTCTCTGAATCTTTTGATTATGTTTTTCTCTGCAGATGATGAGATTTGCAAAGCCTTTTCAAACTGATGTTGAGGAATATTATTTTTAAAGTATTCCACAACCTTTTTACTCACTGTTTCATAGATTGGAAAGTTTCTGCCCATCTTTACTTCTGAGAGACTCTGCCTCTCTAAGACATCCTTTTATAGCTAATCATGTTACAGACCTGATATGGGTTAACTTCAATAGTTCCTAGATGTTCTCCCATATGAATGATTTTCAAACTTGCTTTTTCAGCCATTTGTTGTCCCCCATGCCAACTTTATTAAGACCTGTAGCAGGCATCAAATTTGAAATGAGCTCATTTGGTGGATAAAATATAAAATTTTCCAGTTTAAACATCTGTTATATTATCTATGCTCTGTTGTGAACATAATATTGGCTTATGTGATTTGAAATTTATTTAGTTTGCATTTAATTCAAATTTAAAAATCATTCCAACTTTTCAGGAATCCAGCTTGTATTTGAAATCAATTAAAGGCGAAATCATAACTCTGTCTTTGTCCAAATAATTCTGTCTGCTGTTTTCTTTGCTTCTGAACTTTGTACTGCCAACATTCCAATATGTAAAGAGCTCTCTAAGGACTATGTAAAAGAAACAAACTACATCAGTAGATTCAACCCAAGGTAGACCATGTGATGTAGAGAAGTCACAAAGAACCTCACAATATAAAATCTGCAGGTAACTTTTGCAACCACTTGTGTCAAAGTGCACTTTTTTAACCTGAGAGATAAAAAAGAAAAAAAGTTGTCCTACGTGGGAGACATGGAAAACAGCCTTTTCTTTTACAAAAACATCATGAGAGAAAAATAAAGCTTTTAAGAATAATGTCAGTTGAATAAAGAGTACTTTTTAACCTTCGTTAAAAGTAGACATTTTGTTGGTGCAGAGTGTATTAAGCATTCCAGAGGAAGAATCTCATGGCAAATTTTAAGCACGGTGGTAGAAAAGTTATAGTTTGGGATCTCTTTGGTGTCTCCAGGACACAGAAGCTTGAAGCATCCAATCAGATTCTTGAAGCAAAGATAATTTGAAACCAGATCTAACAAGAGTGGTCAACAGTTATCCATGCACCTGAGACCAAAGTGTGGGTTTACCTAATTTTCCATGAGGTGTTGTTCAAGCATACCTATCTTTATCTGCTGGCACTTTTTTAAAAAGTGTTTCAAATGTTTGTATGCCCAGATATATCAAAATAAGGAGATAATTTCCATGTGATGAGCTATTATATTCACATGACTGTATTTATAATGTCCATGATGATCAAGACCATGCATGTCTCACTGAAATGTTATGGTGCAGAAGATATCCAATCACATGTTTGATCTACATGATGTCAGACTGCATTCCTGATCTTACACAGGCTCCATAAATCAGAGCTCCCACCCAACAAGGAACTTCATGTCTACTTTTTTTTTTTTAAACAAAGGGTGTTAGGTTTGAAAATAAATTTGTTCATACTCTACCTGATCAGCCCCAAATGGAGTGATGTTGGACTTCACAGTACCCACACCTAATGCAATTAAAAAAAGTCCACTATAAACTAGCGCACCACAATATGGGGCTCGAACAGGACAGGTTACATTTCTTGGAGGGGTGCTGTTTGTACTCAGGCACTCAGCAGGTTGCACGGGAAACGCTGCCTCTTCTCCACATAGACGTATCCTGGTGTGTTCATTCGAAATGAAAGGGAAAAATAGCATGCCAATAAAATATAGGATCAAACTTGAAGCTATGGTCCAAAATTTTCCAAGGTATGCGTCTGCCAGCCAGCCTCCAAATGGTGAGATCAGGTAGGTTACTCCCATGAACATCAGAGGTGCCTGGCTTGCCTGTGTACCCTCCCAGTAAAACGGACTGCCATTGAGAAATAGGACCAGATTCGATGTGATGCCGTAGAATGCAATCCTTTCTAAAGACTCAGCCAGCAGGATGGCTGCACATGCCAACCTCCTTCCCTGGAACACTGATGGTGGTGAGGGTCTGTTCCCTGAGTCCAAAAGTGGGGTGCTCTCGTTGGCATCCCTGCTGTTGGCCATTCTCAATCAGCTTGAAGGAAATCAATATCCTCGTGAATATTGACGTAAAACCTGTGAATAAAATGCAGATGAGCTGAAGCAGGTAAACTCAACGTTTTCACCAGTGTTTACAAAGAGCGAACACTCAACAGAGTTCTATGGCAGTAATTACAAAGCTCCCTTCCTTCATATGTAATAACAAGCATTAAACACAAACATTGCGCGAGCTGTTGCACAACAAAATATATTGTTTTTTTTAATTACCTTTAAATACTGAAACACTCCCCAGTGGTCTTCAGTTACTTGAATTAACTTAGTTAATGGCGACCGCTCAAAATCTTTAGTTTGCCGTGTCTTTATACTTTATGAAAAGAGAACTGGAAGTCAACAAAAAACAGTCACAGTACTATCGCGTGACATACAGCTCAGTACAAACTGTCACACTTGCGTCGCTGTTGAGACGATTTGTAACTAAAATGCAATCATGCGCAGCGGAGAAACGAGGCACTCGATGGTTCATCAACATGGTTTAGAAATCTGTGTCATCTACGCATGCGGTGTACCACCGGGAGGAGGAAGTGTTGGTACAATGCGATGGTATTTTTATTTTTGTTACATTTGAATATAGAGTAAACAAAAATGATTGGAATTTGCAGTATAATCTGGATGTCTTTTTGGCAAGGTCTTATTAGCAGTTTAGACAAAACTGCTAAAATGGTCCAATAGTTCGCCATTGCTATAGCTATGCGTTTCCACGGAGGGATATGGGAGACGGACTTGTAAACATTGCCAAAATGAGAGAGCTGTTGTGTTGGGTTTACCTTACGTGTGCAGCTTAAGGCATGAGTCCAGGAAACGTGATTGGAGTTCAGTTTACCGAGCCAGCTGAAACTCCAGAGTCCTGCTTGCTGTGCCATTTCACCTGGCTTTCACATGTTGGCTCGACAGTGCAGCCTTTAGTGGAGATATGAAATTACTCTTTCTCGCCTGTCTGAACCCCAGAACAGGGAACCACACTACAGCTGAGAGAATAAGGTATTTTTTTTTCATATTTTATTAGTCTGAAGTGTCGCTGGGTACAGCTATTATGACTTATTAATTAGCCAGTGAGACTTTTATTTGCCATTAGCACGGTCAGCTGTTAACCAGGACCATTTACAATAGAGCATATTGTCAGGAGAAACTCCTCACTTAATTGGAAAACAGCTGCAATGATTTGGCTTTAACATTATGAGTCGTCAGTAATGGTTTCCTTTATCCTTTATCTTCTGTTATTTTGCCCAACCATGTGATCTTTCTCGTATCCGTCAGTGGTGGAGGAAGTACTCACATCCCTGAGGTATTACTAGATACCACACTCTGAAAATACTGTAACCCTTAAAAGAAAAAAAGAAAAATCTTTCCTGGCACCTATATACAACTACGTGTTTACTGCCAGTGGAACATGCATGAAGAATACAATGTAAAACTACTCAGTGCATAAAACTACCTTCAGTGGCTTCCTGTTTTTCTTCTGAAAATAATACTCTAATTAGATCACTTATTTCAGTTTATCTGGCGTATATAAGATCAAGATGTTATCACTCAAGTATTCATGGTTTCAGGTTTGTTGTAGTTGGATGAGATAGAATTTCTGAACTTAATTCATCTACTTTTTTTCTCTTTTGTGCCTGCATTAAACATTTGAATTGTCTAGGCAATTGCCAAAACATTTTTTTCAAAAGCAAAGTCATATTACTGTTTTATGAAGTGTGTATTTTTAAAAAAAAATCGTTTTGTTGACATTTTTATAACATTACTAACCATGTATTACCAAACCTAACATTTTAAAAGTTCTTGATAAATGTTGATTGTAAAAATCTCCATTACTCAATTTAAGTGCAAGTACCTCAGAATGGAAAAGGTTCTTGAGTATAAAGCTAGATTAAAGTTCTGCCAGTGATCTAAACTCACCTGTTTTCTGTTTTAGGTCTCACATTGAATCAGCAGGACACACCTGTGAGCTCAGAGATGCAAGAGAATTTAATTCTCCTGCTGATGTGAAAAATCTAATATCCCAAAATCCTCCATTTGAGGCTGCCCTGGCCATTCATCTGTTCAGAGCTGGCAGACTTCTCTTAGGTAAACATGCTTGCTGTGACATCATCGATTTACTTATCTTCTTTTAGTCACTCCTGTTTACCAGAATAACAGCATATCTGCTGATGTTCAGTTATGTGTCCCATAAACACTCATACATTTCTGTCTTATATTTCTGCTCTTTACAATAGACATCCAAGTGCCCTTTGGTGTAATTTTTGGTGGAACAGACATAAATGAAGATGTGAAAGTTGAACAGAAGCGTGTGGTTATGGAGCAGGTGCTGCGGAAAGCCAGGTGATGATCCTGCAACTACTGCTTTAAAAATAAAGGCGTGCAATATGAGCAGATGGACTCTGCTCTTTGTTGCAACCATTCATATAAACTGACAACTTTCCTCCATAAAAGGTTTTTAGAAAAGAAGGAAAAGCAACCTTTACACTAAGTAATTACACCAATGCCTATTTTACTCTGGCAAAGTAACATGAATGTCAAGAAAAAAGTTAGTTGTTCCTTTTTGAGGAAATCTGACATTTTGATGTGATTTAAATATGACACCCTAGTCATTAATATATCAGTGATTCAACTGTGAACCATCAGTGCTTTAAAATATATGATGTATGAACAAATGTATTATAACTTCTACTGCAAACTTTCTTTTTTAGAAGTTTGATGCAGCTGTTGCCAGCATGAAGTGCGAACAGGAAGTAAATGTGACTACGTGCTTAGCTTGATTCACATTGTTCATATAAAATCAAGACAACCTCTTATATCATTTTCTTGTGATTTTTCTATCCCAGACATTGTAACAAGTCTTACATCACCTTACTTGCACAATACAGGTTTTCAGTTTGTGTTTGGAAAAAATAAACAAAAAAAGGATTTCTTAATTCCATCAAGCTAACTCCAGTGTATTTTATGCGTTTTTTCCCTCCCTGATATACTTCAGACTGTATATCACTTTTTCTTTTGATAAAAAGACATTGTAGAGAATTTATCTAGTAAGTTTAACAGTAAATTTGCCTTCTGTAAGAAATGGAGAGATTCAACTCCTCCACAATCAAAGAGTTTGATCCATGCTGCTGTTTGTTCTTACTCACACAAATCTTGATCATGAAATTCTGTCACTACACAGTCTGTTGATGCCTTTCATAATACACTTCCATATACGCAAATATCCCCCACAGTTTTTTGCTCTACATTCCCTTCATTTCTCTCATTGCATTCTTTGTGTATTCATCCTGAAATCCTTTGCCCTGAAGCTACAATAGATCCTCTGCTCTCATTCTCAGCTTGTAGACTTGCTGTCATTACTGCTTCTTTTCTTCTATTGTTCTCAAAACTGTCATTGTTTGTAAAATGGGCTTAAATTTTCTGCCTCTTATGAAAATTCGTGTTTTTCTGAAAGGCCCTTTCCTGCAGGGATAATGAAAGTTTTTTGTGTTTTTTTTTTTTTTTTTTTTGTTTCCAATCAGGTTTGCTGTTGCATTTACTGAGAAACTGAAAGAAGAGGCAGAATTATTTCTGGTATGATTGCACTCATTCTGTTTATTTGTTTATATATACTAACTGCAGTAGTTAATTTAGTATAAAGCATATATTCTCTGAGAAAATGACCATGGCTACACTGATTGTGTTCCACTAAGCTGTGGACATCAGATGTGCCATAAAAGGTTAAGTAACAAACTAAAACCACAATAAAAGGGGAAGTACAGCCTTCATTTTATTTCATTTTATTTTATTTTGACTATATATGGGCAAAACTGGAGCTGGAACTGAGAAAGCTGAATGAGAAGAAATACATGAATGTTCTATTTAACTGTGGGATATTTTAAAAAATGTTAAACCACACACTGATCAGGCAGACAAAGTGAAACTAGATGGTGACATCATAATGACTTGTGTTGAAACATAATTGGCTTAGTATACGTATCATGAGAGAAGTTATTACTTCTTGAAGTGGAGTCAGTTAGTACCAGTCACTAGTGGTCACCAATGGTATTGCAGTTTATTGCACATAACATTGACTCATCTAGTATGTTTTCTACCAGGACAATATTTTTTTTCCTAATGTACCTAATTATTGATTCATCAGTATGATTTACTGTCTGCCATGTCTCACTCCCTATATGAATTCATCCACATTCTTGTCCTGTGGAATATTTTGACTTAAACTAGATATTGATTCTTTCCTTAATCAAATTACTTCCTTTACAATATTGCGGTTGAGGCAAATCAGATTGTGAAGCCCAAAGTTTTTTGTTGGCAGTTTTACACTATATCTATAGACAGTTGGAGTCTGACAGCAGCAATAAAGATAACAGAAGGCCTTTTTCAATACAAACACAATTTTGGGTCCTGCCTTGCAATAGTCAGCATTAAAGCAACATTACATTGTTTTATTTTCATATTAGATTCAAACCGTAGGCTACAGATTGAGGCAAGTGGCATGCTTTATCTGTGTCATTAAAGTGCTGACAGCAGGCAGCCCAGACAGGCACTGAGATACCTTGCTGTGTTTTTTTAATTCTGACATAAATTACACAGTGGATGAATCTGATAACATTCAGTCAATTTATTTTGCATGTCCTATAATTTATTTTGTACTACCTCTATTATCTTAGCAACTGGTTATGGGATTCTGTCCATAAAGTTTGTATTTTAAGTAATACTCACAGCTCAGAGGAGATTAGATGTCTGTTTCTTCTGTATCCAATAAAATAAGAGCTGCACAGACACTAGCAATATAACTCATTTTGTATTACAAAAATACATTGTAAATAATTACTGATGAATATAAAACACTGATATGCTATTGTACTTCCTTTAACCACAATTTTCTGTTTTGTTTTGATTTGTTTTTCTTCTCTCATTCTCTGAAGGTGTCCCAGAGCTGTAAAATCTATGTCCAGCCCCAAGGTAAGCTGCTCCGGTTTATTTTCCAACCTGATGTTGCACACTATGACTTGCCACTGAAGTGTTACAACAACCAACTTTATGTGTGTGTTTATATATATTATATATATATATATATATATACAGTCATGGAAAAAAATTTAGACCACCATTTTTTCTTCACTTTCTTGTTTTTTTATATACCTGGTACCATTAAACGTCATCATGTGACTAAAACAGACAGAAAAGAAAACACTGAATGCATAAAAGCAGTGTTTTTGGCAGTACAACGCCATAGCTATTGATGGAAAAACTTAAGTGATTTAGGTTATAATCAAGAAAACCATGGAAAATGGTAAGATTATATATCACGATATACCATAATAAAGTATGTTTTCAGTTATTCTCTGAAAAGTTTGACAAAAATTTCATTGCTTACTTTTCAACTTTATTTTGAAAGAACATTTAGCTGAACTGTCACAAACATACATTTAAGTGCAGCAAAAACAGGTAGGTACAGAGATACAGTAGCTTTCACATTTTTTTTAAAGTGCACAACAGTTTCTGAGAGGAAAAACACATTTTTGCACTGAAGTTCAGCTATAAAAAATAAACACAAATTATTTTTCAACTTTCTGAAATCTGTAACTTTGTAGTGCAAAGTTTGCAAACCAATATAAAGTGTCTAAAGTAACATCAGGGTTGAAGAGAACTCTCTTTAAGGCATTAACCATGAATAAAAGTGCAAACATAAAAGGCTACTTTGTAGAAGTAGATATGTTTCTATCAAATTTATCGTTGCAGGTTATTTAATAACATATTTGCTGTAATAATTGATCAAATTTGGTTAGAAACGATAGAAGAGAAATGGCACGATACACACTTTTCTATCGTCATGACGATATGTATCGTCATATTGCCCAGCACTACATATACACATATATATATATGTATATATATATATATATATATATATATATAATACTATATATATATATATATATATATATGATATATATATATATATATATATATATATATATATATATATATGTGGTGTGTATGTGTATATATATCTATATGTGTGTGGTGTGTGTGTATATATATATATATATATAATATCCATATATAGATCCTATATATATATCTATATATATATATATATGTATTACACTTTATCTAGTATGGCCGTATGGCATTGCATTTGCTCTTAGCATTGGCCACTGTGCCATGTAGGACAGCGTAAATCACTCTTCCATGTTACTTCAGACCAGTAGTCTTGTTTGGCAAATAGTGTCCTTTTACAGATTAGGCAATATCCTGTGGGCCAGCTGCGTGGCTGAGCCTCTACCAAGCTTATTTTCTTAGGCTTGTCACCAGATATCTATAACACTGAAGGACTGAAGCAGATAAATATTTTCATGGATCACAAATAATTTGTTATAACTAATGTATAAATACACTGTATCAGGTGCACTGGGCCTTTAACAAGTTTATGTTTATTTTAAAGGTATCCAAACGGAAACGACTGAGAATTTCTGCTGGACTGAATTCTTGAGGAACTCAGGTATTATTAGTGCTTCACATTGTTCTCCTTCTTCCTACTGCTCGACAAAAAATACACTGATCTACATGTCTCATTGATTAGGGAAAATTATCCTTTATTTTTCCTCATTGTCAGTATGCTGCTTAAATACTAGAGTTTTTTTTATTTTTTTGTGTAAGAATATATTGTAATATCTGAAGTGTCTGACATTTTAGCAGTGCTGGTTTGCACCCCAAACCCTCAATAGGATGGCAGCTAAATGCAAGTACCTGATACACAGTGCAACCACTTGTAATCAAACCTTTGTTCCACATAAAAAAAAAAAAACATGTATTCAAAATAATTTCAGGTTTTATTTTTCTTTAGTTTTCAGTTATTATCCAGAAACTCTGCACAGGGATTGTTGCTAATAGTGGCTGCATCTACTTGATTTTTCAGCAATGCAGTAAAAGTTGTTGCCCAGGAAACATTTGAGGTCAGGATGCCAAAACACTGTTGACATATGACTTACCTCTGAGTGTAGTCTAAGTAAAAAGAGTTCAATATGTCTTCATGCATTCACATCTGCATTGAAAGCTGTCTAACTTCCATTTCCGCTGCTCCCTGTTCAGGGCTGCCACAGCGGAGTGATCACTGCATGGTTAGTTTGGCACTAGTTTTGCCTCGGATGCCCTTCTTGATGCAACCAGGATTTGAACCCTGGGTGTAGTCCAGTAGAACTGCCACTAAGGCAGTCATTTTTGCCCTTTATTTCATCTGCTCTGCTTCCTCCCATTTGAATAACACAGTACATGTATGCCCTGTCACTGCAAACAACTTGGACTTTAAATTGACGTTACAAGATGATCTCCGTCCAAAGTACATTACTGCTCACGGACAGCACCACTGCCACACAGTGAGGAGCTTTAGATTAATAGCCTTTGAGCTCAGGGCCATTTATCAGCATGTTTCACAGCAGCTGCAAGTATACTAATTTTCTACACTCATTTCTCCCTTGCTATACTGAAATTGGTGTGACCATTATTGTTCAGTTACTTAAATGAGATTAAAACTATGTAGTTTGACTCAGTGCTATAAACATTGTTCCAATTTCTGCATGTGGATGGTCTGATGATATTGTTTTTTTTTGCATTAACTTTAGTTCGTCAGCTTTATTTTCTATCGACAAGAAAAAAATATATTTCCCCCCTACACTCTGTTATTATCACCATTCTCGAGTTCAGCACATGTTCTGGTTTTTTACTTGTTTGTATATCATGAATGCAGCCCCCATATTAAAGAGTTTCAGTCAGAGAAACTGATCCTGCAGTGTATATTTTATCATTCCAAATGTGTTTTTCTGAAGAACTCTGCTGAAGTTTTCATAAAGGGGAAAACACTTTAAGCGCTGTGGTTTAGTTGTGACCGGGCTGTCTTGGTTGCTGCATCCTAAACTACGATTTGTTCTGTGTCCTGAATTTCAACTTGGATAGTCTGCTTTGTCATAATCAATAATCAGAGTTAACAAGTTTGCCCATGTTGTAGTTATCTTCAAACATAATCCTTTCTTCTTTTCATCCTCCATTTGATTTCACACACACTTATGACACAGCAGGGGGCACTGCTCCATATGTGTATGTTCTGCTCCCATATGATGCTCTGTATTATTTGTTTTTTTTTTTGTTTGATTTATTTTTCTTTTTAATCATGTAGTCTGGTTTGCCATAAATTAAACATTTCTGAAGTGCAAAATGTCAAGCACATTTCTTTTTTATAGGCTTGCATGATGAAGGTATCTAGATGCCTTGGAATGAATGTGTTGACTTTGTGGCTCAGTGCTGCTGCGGCAAACTAAAAGTTCCTCAACTAGCAAAGATAAATAGACACCAGCCCTCCAATCTGAATGAAGATACACAACTATTCTGAATGTGTATTTGTGTATCGTGACTTTCCAAACACACAGACAAATGATGAGAGTGTGTGTGTGTGTGTGTGTGTTGTTTTGTGCCACTACACTGTGGCTTGTGAGGTAGGATATGATAAATAGATCAGGTTTAGCACATGAAGCTAATAATGAAATATTGAATCAATAAAGTGTCTACCACATAAGTTTTACATAAGTTTTCAAAATAAATTAAAAAAAAATAAAATAAAAATAAATAAAAAATCAGCTGCCTCACAAGGTTACATTTGCTTATTGTAGGCATATGTAAATGCAATTGACAATTGTCTAAAACATTTAGTAAAATATGACATAATTAAGGAGATGTAATCAACTTTAACCATAATCAACTTTATTTTTATCCCACCTTTCTAATGTATGGTTTACAACTACAGTGTTGACTTTCTTCATGTACTAATTAAACAAAAATCAACTTCTCATACTCATACAAAATCAATTTGAACAGAAAGCACTTTGAAAAGCTGTTAGCTGCCTGAATACTTCGCCTAATTATAAGTCTTATAATTGAGACTTGCTGCTAATGTGTCTAATATATATATAGTTCTGATATCAAATTTGATTTTATTTTTGTTTTGAGATGGTTTTTGACTACACCCGGCATACACTGAACTCTGTGTTACTCTGTGCCATCCAATAGATTAATTGGAACTAGGGATGCACATTTGGATTTTTTTTATGACCGTTAACTGACGCCCTTTAATGATTAATAATCGTTAACGTTAAGATTTCAAATGCCCTTCCATGCTGCCATTCCGACATTCTGACATGCTGCCATTCTGACATACCACCATTTAGACATACCACCATCCTGAAATACTGCTATTCCGACACACAAACGTCCCACCACTCCGACCCAGCTGACCCGCCTGGGAGAGTTGGCTGTTGCGCGTGTTGTCGTGGACGCATGAGACACTTTCCCACCAAGTCCCCACGTCTCCACTGGCATCAACCAGTTTAGCTGTGAGGTTATCAGCCGTGTGTCTACCAGGACGGCAGAATTAGCTTTCCAGTACTCATCGATATAGTGTCATGTAATTGTCACGTAGCTCTCTG
Source organism: Hirundichthys speculiger (assembly GCA_018398805.1). NCBI lineage: Eukaryota > Metazoa > Chordata > Actinopteri > Beloniformes > Exocoetidae > Hirundichthys > Hirundichthys speculiger. The sequence goes on along the minus strand of JAGFBZ010000287.1, from coordinate 3,788,470 downwards.
TTGTGAGCGCGGTCCAGCAGTCCGTTGTAATAACCATGAACTTAGTACTTGCAAGTCGCGTTTTCAGTTCCTTTTCCTCTCCTCAAAACAAGCCTCTAATCGTCGGGTAATGGTTGGTCTTGATGGAATTTGGTAATTAGGCTCGATATTGCCCATTAGCTCCTGGAACCCTTCACCACCGACCACACTGATGGGCAAAATGTATTTTTTCCACCATTGAACAGATTTTTTCCGTTATCTTCTCAGACCGCCACGCGTCACACTTTCTCCTGGCCATCATGGAGGGCAAAGTTCGCTGCGATGGTCCTCCATCGTGATGCTGGATGCTTGTTTCTTAAGTGGTACTGCATTGTACTCGTACTGCTAGAGTATTTCAGTGCTGTACCACATCATTTGCAAATGACCTCCTCCCCTTTCCGGTCGAAATTGTCCCACACAGAACTCCTTTTTGCTCTCTTCATCTTCGCTGTAAAGTGGGCTGTGATGAAAGCGCGTGATGGCATGTGTTGCACCTGTCGACACGGCCCCATGAGTTGATTGAATTACGTAGCTTAAAAACAAAATTGACCATTAGCATTAACCGGTTAGATTTACTGTTATCGGTTAACGGTTAAACAGTTAACCATGTGCATCCCTAATTGGAACTGTTCCCTCATTGTTACGCACATGCTGATTAAATCATTATATGGTTGTTCATAATGTCCTTCTAAAATCAAAGGCAAAAAAAGGAAAAGTTTTACATTGAACCCACAGAACTACGAAGAGAAAAATATAGCTGGTGGCACAGCAAATGATTTGTATAATTTGTTTTTCTTTGTGGAAAGATATATTGGGTTTCAGACAAAAAAAAAAACATATATTTTTTTCTTTGTATTTTTTGCTCATTTTGGCAGATGTGTACCACCAGCTGCCCTGTATTTTCCTGCACCTTGTTCTCAGGTAGTGACATGGGTTTTTAACTTCAATGATGGGTTCTTTCAAATCTAAGGAACACTGATTTGTCCCACAAATGTAAGAGCATTTTATACAACCAGCTCTTAGGATCGGGGTCAGGGCCCAGACCCGACGCTTTCATTTTAAGATGCTATTAATAGCATTAAAAGAGCTGCTTCAGCCTCCTGATCTGGACTTATCCAACAGCAGGGGATTTCTCTTGACTGTGCTGCACTCGCTCAAAGCATGTGCTTTCGTGTCTGTCTTTGGCATTGTCAAAATGTTTTCCTTTCCAGTTTATGTGACACTGTACATTATTTTTGTATTACATAAATTGCCAATTCCACCAGAGCGCAGTTATTAAATTTATCTGATCACTGTTTAACTTTGAAATTAAGACTCTTGGTTCATCAGCCCTCTAAAATTAAATTATCCTCATACTTAAGCAATTCTCATCTTCACATGAGGTTTTCTTTTATACCATTCAGCACCCACAGAGATTTTAAATGCATTCCCATGAAATGTTGTGCAGATGTTCAGGGTTCCCAGTCCCTCAAACTTATTTTGACATTATCTGAAATCTTTTGGCATGACTAATATGTCAAGTGTGGTACTTCCACAGGAAAGTATGTCAGCATGTGCTCGATAGATTTGCCAAACTTTTTACAGGTATTCTGATTTTGCATTTATTTCCAGCTCTAATATGATGTTGTCATTTGTTATTTTGGACAATTTGGATGGATTGGAATTGCATTACAGTCCATTTAGACGTTTTCGCAGTTTTTAAGACAGTTTTTTTTTTTTTCGTTTTCCTATTGACAGATTAAAAAAAAATCACTTTGGTTGAAAATTAGTCGCATGAACACATACCTTGAAAACAAAGCTTTACGCACATTTTTGTCTCTTTAAGGAGCTGTTTACTATGCCAATACAATAATCTAAAAAAAGGTGTTACATGCATCAGACCATAATCCATTATCGTTACTATTGCCATTTTAAGCAGGTTATCCATTGTACACTAGGCAATTGTGGATGTAATTCTGGTTGACCTTCCACTCAAGTCTCTGGTGTAAACATTGAGTACAATGTAATTACCCACTGAAATGTCCTGGTTTGTTTACAGATGAGAACTTTAAGACTGCAAGCTGCTGTGTGCATTGCCTTCCTAAATGACCTTCATTATAAAGCTGCTGTCTTTGCAGGGTCAGATGCATTGCAGGAGTTTTTGGCCTCCTGCTTTCTGTCTAATCTTGGGATTCAACATCAGAGTTCTCAAATTGTTTGGTGTGGTCACCCTGATGTTAGGTTAGGGTTAACAAACGTTTTCGGTAGACTGTTTCCCATCTGCAATGCACAAGTGTATTAGTCACTACTATCTTATTTTCCTCATGACCCTGACTGATGCATTACTTCCATTTTCTGGTGATGTATTTGGGATGTTCATTATGCTGTGTTTGGATATTTTGTCACTGCCTTTCTGTGTTTCTGACTTCATTCCAGGTGTAAGGAGTGCGCATGTGGATGACCTGCATGTCTTCCTTTTAGTCTGTGGTTTGAGAAAAGTCAAGGACCCTCTGTATTTAGTGGAGGCCTTTTCAGGTAAATGATGGAATATGCAGTTTTACCTTTGCAACTTTATAGATGTCTTGACTGGAAATTAAAAAGACAAAATCCATCAAAGCTGTGAGGAGTTTCTGTTCCTTAAACAATTATGCTGAAAACACATGCTATGACCATACCTGTAAAGTATCCCATTTTGGCTGGGAAAGCCATGTATTTTACTCTTCTCTCCCACCGTCCTGCCGTATGTATTAGTATTTTTCCCATAAATCTCCTGTATTTTAACCTACATTATTTAAAAAAAAATAATACCGCATCGGGCGGAGTAAAAAAAAAAAAAAAAAAACATTCCCAATCTGAAATCTGTCACTTGCCTCGCGATAACTGCCACAGCAGTAGCCCACTGCAGGTACTGTAGGTGGTAGATGTCGCAAGGTTAGTGTGTGACATCTGATGAGTGACAGCGCACAAAAAAAAAAAGATTGTTACAGAGACTAGGATCTTGTTAGACAACAGAACTTTTTGCGCTCTTCTCTCATGTAAAATAAACTACTCTGGACCAGTCCACAAATACACTCCTTCCAAAACAGTCATAAAGAATGTAAAGTCTGCAACAAATGAGTACAACAAGTCATTAAAAGAGTCAAGAAAAGTCACGTGAAATGAGATGAAAAACTGTAAAAGAAGAGCAATATGAAATGAAAACAAAGTGTGGAATGAAAATCAAATGTAAATGTAAATGCAAGCAATCTTAAATGAACAAATAATATGCAAATCCCTTCAAATACTCTTCATAAATACCCCTTTGTGTTTCCATTTAGGCTATAATGAATGTTCTCATTATGTCAATGTCACTTTATGCACAGCTGCACTACTTCCTGAACTTCAGCCAGCTGCTTTGTTTCCTGTGTGCCATTAATTGACAAACTGATTAATCCAGGTGTATCTGACCTCACAGCAATGGTCAGACACACCTGGATTGATCAGTTTGTCCAGTAATGGCACACAGGAAACAAAAGAGCTGGCTGAACTTCAGGAAGTAGTGTTGCTGTGATTTTAGCTTTTTTTGTACACCAAAAATGTAAGAGATACTGTAGCTTGGTTGGGATAGTGGAACTGCTCGAGGCGGGCACCAGAAAATTTCCCTTATTTTCAAATCCAAAACTTGACAGGTATGGCTATGACAAAAAATATTATTCTGTACTGTAGAAGTCATTGATCTGCATCAAGCAGACAAAACAACTAAGGAGATTGTTTTTTGGTTTAAGAACTAGAGCAGCCTTTCTCAACCTTTTTTCAGTCAGGACACCTTTTAAAAGTGAATAAAATCTTATGACACCCCAGAGTAAAATATAATCCAAAGCTACACTGCATCGCTCCGACTGTAAATGCATACGTCCCGTTTATTTTGTTTAAATAACCTGAACACGATAAGTGCACCAGAGTAGGCCTCAGCAGGAAAGCTTCTTTTCATCCGTGATGTGCTTGCTGCCATCCATCATCCTTGTATTGCCTCTTTTTAGCCTTATCGCTAGCGACTACCTTTGCGACCTATGATAGAGATTCAGAGCTGGTGGATGAAGGCTTGCATGAAGAAGTTTGCTCCTCTGTGATGTTCCATTCCTGTGGGGCTTTTCGTTTTAGAAAATGATCCATGATGCTGCTAAAAAGTTCTGTTTGCTATCTGTGAAATAAAATTCCAGTGGTTAAATGATATTACGACGTAAGCTAACTGGGCAGTCACGTTGACCTTACGCTGACCCCGTACTGACGTTGTTAACATTGGGAAATGGGCATGTGAGACATATTTTTATTATTCATTTTTTGTCCAATTATGTATCTTATTTATTTATTTATTTATTCATTCATTCATAGGCAAAAAGTTTATTTATTATATTCATTATTTATTCATTCATTCATAGGCAAAAAGTATGTATATGTATGCATTATATATTTATACAACTACCTCTACTACTTAAATTAATTGGTTCTGGAAGTAGTTTCGTAACCTGAAAATTTCTTAAGTATAGATGCGTTTTCCATGTAAATGCCCTAATCCAGTGGTGCGCAAACTGTGGTACGTGTACCACTGGTGGTACGCGAGCGCTCTCTGGTGGTATGCGGGGAAACGTCATGACTTCTCAATGCATGACAATGCATTATAAATACAACATTTCAAATGAAATTCTGTTAACAATAAATAACCACAATAAGGAATAAACATCTCTCCTGTGTGTTTAAAGCTAATTGAGAATGCATATATGGCTATATTTTAAAATTGGTCATCGTGGTGGTACTCGGAGAGCTCAATAGTTTCTCAGGTGGTATGCAGCATTAAAAGTTTGAGAACCACTGCCCTAATCTGTTCCAAGCCCCCCAAAATTGAAACATTTTTTTTTTATAGATTATAAATAATACATGAAATGACAAAACCTGTAAGAAATACATGTTAGAACTAAAAAAGCACTCAGAGAGCGCAGACCTCCACTAAACACAACAATTATCAAAAATTTAAAGTGATCCAGAATCCAGGATTTCTTCCGGATCACACCCAAAATGAAATCAGTTTTTCCTTTTCACATTTCTGACAACTTCTGAAAATTTCATGAAAATCCATCCATAACTTTTTGAGTTATCTTGTACACAGACAGACAGACAGATAAACGGCGGCAAAAACATAACCTCCTTGGCGGAGGTAAAAATTGTTTGTTTACCTGGGTTGTTGGGTTACGCTCATACAGACAAGGGGCCCTCCTAGCCAATGGGATGCCAGGAAGATGCTAAACGATAGCCAATGGCAGAGCAGCTCAGACGCACCACTTTCAAACCGAGATACAGAACCGACAGCTATGTTTACGTTCGGTAAACTCTGGGAGCATCGAGTAGCAGCGCGTACTGTATTTCTGCCTTTCGTGTCCTGAAATTTGTATCGAGAGGCAATATTTTCCCTTTGAGGTGTTTCGTAACCTGAAAATTTCATATGTAGAAATGTTCGTAATTAGAGATACCACTGTATATGAAATGTCAGAATAGGTCATATTTTTAACGACACCCCTGAAGCAGTCAGACGACACCCCAGTGTGCCGCGACACCCCGGTTGAGAAAGGCTGAACTAGACAGTCATTTTTAAAACCTGGAAGGATTGGGGTGGATTATCATTTACCAAAAAGAAATTCAGAAAAAATCTTGAATGATGATGGTCAGAGATGGTTGGTGTAATATAAATGAAGAAAATCAGCATTAGACATCTAGCATTGTTCAATAGTGAAAATAAAATTATTTCCACATTCACAGTTTGTAGAAAGTTCTAAAAAAAAAAGGGAAAAAAAACATTTATCTGTAAAGATGACTTAAGAAAAACACAAGTTTTCATTTCTCTAAGGGACAATAATTGGACTCAAAGAGAAAAAAAAGTACATAATAAAACAAAAAGCAATCTATTGCTCTAAAAAAGAATATTTGCATGAATTCTAAGAAAAGACGGCTTTACCACTTTTTAGAATTCTGTTGGCTTTTGCCCTTCCCCCCCCTAAATCCAACCCTGCTTCATCATGCTTAGGGCCTAGAGCCCATCCCAGCTGTCATTAGGTGAAAGGTGTAATATACCCTGGACAGTCTGCCAGTCAGTCAGAGGGCAACACAGAGAACAACACATACATATGCTCACAGTCAATGGTTGGTTTTTAAACAAACCTGCATGAGAAAAAAATATTCAATGCACATTTCCACTTTTAATTTTGTGTCTTTCAGAATGGCATTGTGAGAATCGGCTGAATATATTGGTCATCATTGGGCCAATGGTAAGTCGTCATTATTCATCAGGCTTTATTTTCGTTTGTGTTTTTTTTTTTTCTTTCTCTTTTTTTAAAAAAAATGCCTGCTATGTTGTTGTCTTTGTTGCGTGACTTTGCTATTCGATGTTTGTTGAGACCGCTTATGAGAGTGTAGGTGGCCACTAATTGGATGGAGAAGAGATACAGCTTTAGCTGTTTAGCTGGAATTAAGGGCCAGTTCTGCAGTAATGATGTTGTTTTTCCTTTTCTTTTCTTTTTAAACTTGTATGACTTTTTGCAACACTGCCTGTAGGTGGAAGTCATATTAAAGTCAGCACCAGTAGCCTTGGTGTCCTGTTCTTTTTCTCCATTTCATTTCCAATCTCTTTCTCATTGATTTCTCTGCTTGTCTTCATCTTTTCTTCCCACTGACTTGCTTTGATCTGACATCAATGTACAGCATTTTAGCATCTGTTCCTTATTTCAAACAGTGATGTCAAGCACAAGGTATGTTCTGCTATAGTTCTATTGAAAAACAGCTCAATTAGATGCACCCATGGCTTACTGCTGCTCCTTGCTTTGCTATGCTGTGTTGTCATTTGATGAAATGATTCAGGAGAGACTTGTGATACATCTCACTCTGAATCACAGCAGTGGCACATTTTTGTGATGAATGAACAGATGGCATTGTTGTTGTTATTATTATTATTATTATTGTTGTCGTAATTATCATTATTATCATTATAATTACCAGATTTCACCTATATTAATGACATTGTTAAACAGAAATGAAATGGAATAGAGGCACCAAAAGTGAAGTCTAGAAATGTAAGCAATTGGCAGTTGGTAGAATGACTGAATGAGACATGTTTTGCTCCCAAGTTCACCTTCCTAATAAGCAAACCAAAGGAAAATTCAGGTCAGGAATGCTTGTCAGTAATGACACACTTCAGTCCTCACACTTCAGTAATTTATGTGTGCGTGTGTGTATGTGTGTGCGTGACTTGATGGATATAAATGGATGGATAGCAGAACAGTGGGCAGTGCTTGTGAGGAAAATTGGAAAATAAATTGTTTCATCCCAAACAGATTCCAATAAGATAAATTCTAGGTTTTAGTCGGATACCAAAAGGTCTTCATTCAGATTAATTGAAATGAATGCACATGATCTTAAAAAACTTAATTAATGTAGACATTTCAAGAGTATGTTCAAGAGTATGAAGTTGTGCAAAAAGTAGGAGCTTGCTTGGCAGCATCTTTGACCCAAATTGCTGTGCTTTGACTTTTCTGTTTCTCAGGCTAATGCACCCAAATCCCACATTGAAATTAATCAGATTGGCCACCCACCCCACCCTGACCCCAATCTCTGAAAATACGGGATTTAAAGAGAATGATTTTCTCATGATAGAAATTATTATGTCATTGTTTATTTTATCTCGGGGTCTTGTTCATGAGTGTAGAGAGAATAGAGAGCTTCAGTCAGATTGGTGTGGTGTTTGCAGCAATGTGGATGTTGTAGTGATTAAATGAGATCTGAGCCCAAAGCAAAGCTGTCAATTTGCGTTCCAGACCTCAGCTGGTCATGCTCTGAGTATTGGACTATATTGCTATATTGTAGACTGTATTATTCATTGTAATATTTGTTGTGATACACAAGGTTCAGCAAATTAAACAATATTTTTTTTTTAATTCAGCTCAAAATAGTTTGATTTAAATTTGTATAGCAGTAATTTACAGTATTCGTATTCACTCGGTGCATCAAATAATGATGCTGTTACTAGTTTCTGCACATCTCATTGAAAAATATTAACAGCAAAAGAGACAAGCTAATGAAATAAAAGATAAGTGGATAAGTCAAGCGTGCATGCATATGTACAATCTACAGCTGATGAATTTATGGAAATCTCATCATGTCAAGGATATAATCTTAACTTTTCTTAAAGAACTCATATTTGGGTAACTTAATTGTGGAGTGGCAGTATGTCATGACCATACAGGTTCATGTAATTTGTGATTTAACATTTATGTTGGCCTTTCTGCATTTTAGACAAACAGTTTTTTTTTCCTTTGCATAAATTATTTCGCAAATTAACCAATCATCTGTTTTAATACATTTATAAAGATTACTAAACAATAAGTTGCCATCTAGTGATCAGCCATGCTGACACGAAACTAAGCTGCAGATTCAATTCTTAACAGAACCATTATGATAATGTTTGCTCTCACTAAATACTTATTTGTGTTATCTCTGTTGGAAAGTGATCTACTGAGCCCAGTTAACTAGTAATCATCTGGAAGAGATGCTGTTAAGTAAAACAAATGAACCTGCACGGTAATGTTGACATCAGTGTCTCGTCTTTCACTTTAGTGGTTGGACTTTTGATGGCTTTGCTTTATAGAAATCCACAAACCTTAAGCAAAAATCCAAGTGAAGTTTTGAAAGAATCCTAAGTGCAAGACTAAGGGCTCAAATTTCAGCATCAGACATCTGTACAAATAATAGTAAAAACAGATATCTGAATTCAGAAATGTTTTGTGTGGAGCAGAGTGTATTTGCATGCAACACTGAGTGCAGTGTTTTGAGGGAAGCAGTACAACATTTGTGCTTCAAAACAAGAAATCTTGCACTCCGTTTGAGAAAAAAATGTTTTGTTTTAAGCAGGTAGTATACCCCAATAGCAGCAGAAAGGATCATATAGACAAGTTGCCAAAATTATGCCCTTCTAAAGTCAGTCAGAGTGACTGAGAAAGGGATGTTTACATCAAGATCTATAATCATAACAGTGGCGTGAGTGTCCACGCTGAACAATAACGTTCTGGGATGTAAAACACATACTATTTTTCTTTGTTTTTGAAGACGCTTCACCTTCCATCCATGGAAAATAAAGTGTCTTTCCTAAGTTTAACCCTGAACGTGAATGAAAATTTAAGGATGAATGTTATTTATATTTCTGTATGAATCAATATCACATTGTCATCAATAAAGAACATACAAACTTCAAAAAGGACATTAATGGCATTTCATCTTTTTTAAAAGTGTACTTTTTTTCTCTGTTGTTATTTTTTTTGTTTGTTTGTTTTTTCATTTTATCCCTCTGAAAGTGATCCAGACAACATAAATTGTTGTTATTGTTTTATATGAGTGTGAATGCAATTTATTTAACCTGGAGCAATATTTGCAATCATCTTTTTAAAATTATTGTAATAGTTATACGGTGTAAATTGCCATTTAGAAACAGAGTGAGAAGCTCAGTCACCCTAAAGGAGCAGTTTAGAGGTCTGAGGATCTCTGCTGATCTGTGGTTGTATTTTTTATATTTGTTTCTTTTTCAGATTGATCCTGTGCTTACTGCTGAAGTTAAAGCTGCTGTTAAAAGGTAAGCTGTATCAGCCAGTTTTTTTCACAAACGGTCACATGAAAAAGGCAGTACACATGATCAAACTCATCTAACTTGTCACTGCATTTTAGGCAAGCACCTCTGCTTTTTTCTTTTTTTTTTTGTATGTCCAGAAGACACTGTCCTAGGGTCATAAGCTTTTTTTTTCCTTTGTTCGGACAGTACTTTATTAACTCAACTCATCCTGTTATGTTCTTTTAATTGGACTGTTTAGTGAAAAGAGGCTTTCTCCTGGCAACCTTTCTATATTTTACCTTTTTCGAATTTTCTTGCTGTGAACATTAACATGAAACATGCTAACTGAGTCCAAACACCTCTAAAGTCATGGCACAGCACAATACGATCTTGGCATGAGATTGCTGTGATGTTCGCTCCCACTCTGTTAAATCTTTTTCATTTCTCATTAAAATTTCACTTTGTAGAATGATGGACTGTAAGTTGTGGGGAAAATGATCAAATAACCCTGCTCAGACTCCTGACTCAGACACCTGAATGCTCCAGGCCAGCAAACAGCCAAAACTACTGCTTTTCAGTAGTGCTTACACGAACTGATGATCATTTATTAGGGCCTAAGCACAGAGTGTAAGAGGACCCTATTGTGTTTTGATTGTTTATCGTTATTATTATTGTTATAATAATAATAACAACTTCCTAAATGATTCGCCTTTTGGGGGGCTCTAATATGCCAGAAAGAATTTTTCACAAGCATCAGGTGTGCGTGAAAATTACATATTTTATAGGTGCTAACCATGGGCATACAAAAATATGCTCAATAGCTCCACCTGCTTGAGGTTTTTTGACAAGCCTCACCATACGCTTTCACCTACATAGATGACATTTGTGTGACTGATGTATCAGCTTAAGACCGACAGAAGAGTCTCTTGGACCCATGCTCTAACTGACATAGGAACTCCACCATTTTGAATTTTTCCAGGCCTTGATTTGGTCAGATAGTTCATAAAAAGGTTTGAGTCAATCTAAGCTAGGGTTTCTCAACGGGGGTGGTACCGCCCCCCCCAGGGGCGTTCTGAATCTTCAGGGGGGCACTGGAAACGTCTGGGCTGACAGGGGGGGGTTCACGCACAAATGAGGGGCACTATGCCTTGAGAAATCTATTTTAAACTTCCATGGTTTCCCAAGGATTTTTTATAGTGCAAATCTATTTATGTTTCAATAAAATGTTGTGCTCAAATTTTCTTTCAAAGAATAAAGCTGCTGTCTGAGACCAAAACCCCAGAGTCTGCAGCTTCCATGACCCGGTAAAATCTCCTTTTCTATCTATGTCACAATCAGACGAGCCGACCGGGATCGGTCGCCATAGTAACGCCCATAAACATACAGCAACAGAGAAACCTCTTTCCAGCACATTTCATGGGCTTCTTTCAACAACCAATGAAAACATACACAATCAAGACTACGTAATCACGTTTAATCACAAATATTTACAGTACAATCAAAAATGGTTGAAAACAAGAAAAAGTGCCTGGCAGTACAATGCTAATTACATAAATTATGGATTTATTCCATCACAGAGCAACATACATCTGCTGATGTGCTGCTATGTGAGCAGGTGTTCTCCAATGAAGCCATGAAGGCGTCGCGATTACAGGAGCATCTTTCTAAAAAACATCCAGACAAGCCATCTAAAGACTCGGCTTACTGAACAGGGATTCAGCCAAACTCTCCACATGCAGACAAAATACCGAAATCGTCAGAACTTCATGAGCTCTGATGTACTCAGACTTAAACTCACGCCGATGTGTCCAGACATGAAAAAAGCTGGCAGCAGCCCACCAAGCGCAGGGCTCCCACTAAAAATGAAGAGCAGCAGTTGTTCCCTTTTGTAAATATTTTTTTTCTTCTTTTTTTCTCGTTGCCAAGCCATGCCTTGTCAGTAGCCTACTCCGAAAATTGACCGTTTGAAATGTTTAAGGCGCATTAATTGACGCACGAGTGGTTCCAGGTTTTGGTTGGTTAATTCACTGCTGTTCATGTGAAGTGTGCATGATGTTGTTGGCATCTTCAATTAGCTTACTCATAAAACAGATTTTCAAGAAATTCTGCTGTGGTGGTATTTTTTCTTCGTTCCTAGAATTTATTTACAAATATTTTGATGAATTAAAAAAATCATAAAAGGCGGTGTGGCCTTTTTCTCTGTAGAAAGATCAATTTAATTTAAATTCAGTCTCGCAGTTCAATCTCAGAAATTCAGCCTCACAGTCCAGAAGATCAACTGAAGAGGTTTCGGTCCCAGTTCAACTGCAGTATTATAGTATTATTTCTATGTTATTTCCATTATTTCCTCTTCCACAAATTAAAATCCATTAAGAGCATCATGGTGAGGTTGAGAAACACTGATCTAAGCACATGGCTGACGCTAATTTGCAAATCTTATAACTTTTTGCCAGACGGAAATACCGAACTGATGGGATGAAAATTTTTGTCATTTCGAAAACTCACCATTAAAGAGAAATTGACTGTAACTCAGCCATACAGTGCCTTGCGAAAGTATTCGGCCCCCTTGAACTTTTCAAACTTTTGCTACATTTCTGGCTTCAAACATAAAGATGAAAAATTTGATTTCTTGTCAAGAATCAACAACATGTGGGACACAATCGTGAAGTGGAACGAAATTTATTGGATATTTTAAACTTGTTTAACAAAAAAAAAAACTAAAAAGTGGGGCGTATAATATTATTCGGCTCCTTTACTTTCAGTGCAGCAAACTCACTCCAGAAGTTCAGTGAGGATCTCTGAATGATCCAATGTTGTCCTGAATGACTGATGATGATCAATAGAATCCACCTGTGTGTAATCAAGTTTCTGTATAAATGCACCTGCTCTGTGATAGTCTCAGGGTTCTGTTTAAAGCACAGAGAGCATCATGAAGACCAAGGAACACACCAGGCAGGTCCCAGATACTGTTGTGGAGAAGTTTAAAGCCGGATTTGGATGCAAAAAGATTTCTCAAGCTTTAAACATCTCAAGGAGCACTGTGCAAGCAATCATACTGAAATGGAAGGAGTATCAAACCACTGCAAATCTACCAAGACCCGGCCGTCCCTCTAAATTTTCATCTGGAACAAGGAGAAGACTGATCAGAGATGCAGCCAAGAGGTCCATGATCACTCTGGATGAACTGATCTACAGCTGAGGTGGGAGAGTCTGTCCAGAGGACAACAAGCAGTCGTACGCTGCACAAATCTGGCCTTTATAGAAGATTGGCAAGGAGAAAGACATTTCTCAAAGACAGCCATAAAAAGTCTTGTTTAAAGTTTGCCACAAGCCACCTGGGAGACACACCAATCATGTGGAAGAAGGTGCTCTGGTCAGATGAAACCAAAATCAAACTTTTTGGCCACAATGCAAAATTATATGTTTGGAGTAAAAGCAGCACAGCTCATCACCCTGAACACACTATCTCCACTGTCAAACATGGTGGTGGCAGCATCATGGTCTGGGCCTGCTTTTCTTCAGCAGGGACAGGGAAGATGGTTACAATTGATGGGAAGATGGATGGAGCCAAATACAGGACCATTCTGGAAGAAAACCTGTTGGAGTCTGCAGAAGACCTGAGACTGGGACGGAGATTTATCTTCCAGCAGGACAAAGATCCAAAACATAAAGACAAATCTACAATGGAATGTTTCACAAATAAACGTATCCAGGTGTTAGAACGGCCAAGTCAAAGTCCAGACCTGAATCCAATCGAGAATCTGGAAAGAGCTGAAGACTGCTGTTCACAAACGCTCTCCATCCAACCTCACTGAGCTCCAGCTGTTTTACAGGAAAAATGGGCAAGAATTTCAGTCTCTGGATGTGCAAAACTGATAGAGACAAACTCCAAGAGACTGGCAGCTGTAATTGCAGCAAAAGGTGGCGCTACAAAGTATTAATGCAAGGGGGCCGAATAATATTACACGTCCCACTTTTCAGTTTTATATTTGTTAAAAAAGTTTAAAATATCCAATAAATTTCATTCCACTTCACGATTGTGTCCCCCTCACTGTGATCAACAAAGGTTGTTCCAAATTGCACATGCGTTATCAAATCTGCCCCAAAAATGTTTGATGAGGCTTCCACTCTGACCATGTGTATATGACAATCTTGGATGAACTCCATAGCGCCACCCTGTAGTGTATATCGTCAGTGCCTCACCAGATCAGTCTGAGAATTGCACAGAATATACTCATAAATGTCATCATTCACCATACAAAGATTTGTAGATGGACATTCAACAGCACTGGTGTTATTCACTGTGAAACAGGAAGTGGGTGGTTCAACCACACAAAAATGTGAAAAATTTATTCAAAATTGTGTATTTGTCCCTGAGAGGGAATGAAAATTTTAAGTCTGTTCTGCAGGTAATTGGTAGTTGGTGTAAGGATCTCAGAACAGTAATGCTCAGTTTTCCTGGTTCTTGTTAGAACTGTGACAGAAGTGTTATGGATGAGCTGAAGCTGTGTAATGAGACAAGAGTGTTGCAGTAAACAAGTCTGCTGGAGATGAAGACAGGAGGAGCTTCTGTAAATCTGCTCTGAACATCAGATCTCTGACTCTTCATATTTGTTTGAAGTCATAAAAAGCTGTTTTAGTTACAACCTTGATATGACACCTTACAAATCAGCTTTAGAATAGAATTATCTCTGTATTTTCATTTCTGACTGGCCTGGTAAGACAGTGGGCACCTAGGAGGCAGTGGGGTTGGGTGTGAGGTCCCAATCAATGCTGCTTGCAATTTTAATTTAAAATCATCTCTTCTGCAGCAAATGGCTGCTCCCTGTGGTTCTGATTGATTGTTTGATTAATTGATATGGTATAATGTGTGTACTACAGTTTTACATCTGACGTATCTAATTTCAAGACCGACTAAGGACCATGGGTGAATTCCAATTCCTCCCTTAACCATCAATCTCAACCCTCAGTCTCAAAAATGCGTGCTTCTGCTAAGGGCAAGTGCTGTCCCAATTCTCAGAAAGTCAAATTGAGGGATGAGTTTGAGGGGTGTATCGCCCTCAATATTGAGATTTTCCGACACCACTCTTGGTAGTAAGGGCTATCCAGAAGGCACTGGGTAATTTAGCCAAGACATCTTCGAAAAGGATGGTGACAAAAAAAGCTAGCTACAAACGTCTTAAAGATATAAATGTTACGAAACCATCTTATTGTCTTTGTTTGAGACTTTTTTCATGGATTAACATCATTGTTGCGTAACATTTATTTTTTTACTTTACGATGTTTGCTACCGGTAGTCTCGGTCGGCGGGTCCCGGTCGTCAGCGGGTCCCCGTCGGCGGTGGCCGGCGCATCCCGTTCGTCGGCAGCGGCCAGCGGGTCCCAGTCGTTAGCGGGTCCCGGTGGTTGGCGGGTCCCGGTCGTCAGCGGGTCTTGGTCATCGGCATCTGGCGGGTCCCGGTCGGCGGCGGCCGGCGGTCCCGGCTGGCTTCACATTACTTGTATATCTTGTTGTGTAGCGACGGAGGACTGAATAATGTATCCTCTATTGTGTTATTTGCTAATATTATTTAGAGAATATACACCGCTCTTTTCAACGTTATCCCTGTGTAATTTCAGGGAATACAGAGACAACACGGCTCTGATACATTTCAGTCTGAAGACGTAACTGCACTCGAGGGGTGTCCCATTTCTAAGTCACAAGATAGCCCTTACACTTACTTTCGAGGGTTAAGATTGAGGGCCAAAAATTGAGGGTTAAGGGCGAGTGTTGAGATTGAGGGTTAAGAGAGGAATTGGAATTCACCCCATGTCTTCTTTTTTTAATTGCCTTTTATAATTTTTCAGTGTCTCTTTGTTTTGCGTATCCTTCCACGCTCTAGTTTTGTCAGATTTTTTTTTTTTTTTTTTTTTGCAAGAAGGCCTTTATCACAGCAAAGAACTTTGCAGCAGGAAGCTGCCCTCTGTGGTTAACACCTTACCAGGAGGCTCTCTTTGTGTTGTGCTGTCATGCATCACTCATGTCCATCTGAGTCCTGAGTTAAGTAAAAAAGTGCTTCTTCACTTTTTCTATAGAGCAACGGGGGTCTTCTTAGCACAAGAGAGAAGTCAGCAAGAGCTTCATGCTGCCATGAAAAAGAGCTTTGCTGTGGTCAACAGTTCTGTTTCAGAGGGCATGTCAGCAGCCATCTTGGAGGTAAATATTATATATACACACATACACACACAAACACTGCCTGGCCAAAAAAAAAAGTCGCCACCAAAAAAAAAAAAAAGGTCATACACTATTATTTCGTTGGACCGCCTTTAGCTCTAATTACAGCAGGTATTTGCTGTGGCATTGTTTCGATAAGCTTCTCCAATGTCACAAGATTTATTTCCATCCAGTGTTGCATTAATTTTTCACCAAGATCTTGCATTGATGATGGAAGAGTCAGACCCCTGTGCAAAGCCTTCTCCAGCACATCCCAAGATTCTCAATGGAGTTCAGGTCTGGACTCTGTGGTGGCCAATCCATGTGTGAAAATGATGTCTCATACTCCCTGAACCAGTCTTTCACAATTTGAGCCTGATGAATCCTGACATTGTCATCTTGGAATATGCTCGTGCCATCAGGGAAGAAAAAATCCATTGATGGAAAACCTGGTCATTCAGTATATTCGGAGCCGACCAACCGGGCTCTGGGACGGTCGGCTCCGTCGCTCGCCGGACTGAAGGAGCTCAGTCTTCCCAGAGGAGACGGTTTGGTTTATCGGTGTTTCCTCCTCTGACCTGAAGATATCTCATTTGTCATCATTATGGAGATATACTGGTTTTAAAAGCTGTTAACTGGAGTTAGCACTCGGACCACGGGACCGGGCATGAAAAGGAGCGCTGGACACCGGCAGCTTCTCTAGTACACCAGACTGGTGTACTGAAACCTGAATTTCCTGAATTACCAATTTCCTTGGGGGATTAATAAAGTATATTTGAATTTGAATTTGAATTGAATATGAATATTCAGGTAGTCAGCTGACCTCATTCTTTGAGCTCATACTGTTGCTGAACCTGGACCTGACCAACTGCAGCAACCCCAGATCAGAACACTGCCCCCACAGGCTGGTACAGTAGGCACTAGGCATGATGGGAGCATCACTTCATCTGCCTCTCTTCTTACCCTGATGCGCCAATCACTCTGGAACTGGGTAAATCTGGACCCATCAGACCACATGACCTTCTTGCATTGCTCCAGAGTCCAATCTTTATGCTCCCAAGCAAATTGAAGCCTTTTTTTCTGGTTAGCCTCACTGATTAGTGGTTTTCTTAAGGCTACAGCTCATATAGCCTTAAGGCTTAAGGCTACAGCTGGTCAGTCCCAATCCCTTGAGTTCCCTTCACATTGTGCTTGTGGAAATGCTCTTATTTTCACTATTAAACATAGCCCTGAGTTTTACTGTTGTTTTTCTTCGATTTGATCTTACTAAACGTTGAAGTGATCACCGGTCACAATCATTGAGGATTTTTTTTTCCGGCCACATTTCCTCCTCAAGGACAATGGGTCCCCACTATCCTTTCAGCTTTTAATAATGCATTAACTCAATAATTTATTAATGCCGACATTTATTTTATCACTAGTTAATGCATGTTGCTCACATGCTTTTCTTCTGTTACTGGCTGCTACGGAACCAGAAGAGAATTTTCAGGTAAACATGCCGAAAAGCTGAAACAGACATGGAGGTAGCAATATTAAAAATTCAGTCTAAAAAAAAAAAAAAAAAAAACTATTGACGGAACCAAAATTTTCAAACTCCTTTGTTCATTAAGATCGTGCCATCGTGCCTCAATTTTACATCAGATCTGCTCCATGCGTTCACTGTCGTGCTATTATCTTACTGGTTACTTCAGTGCGGCTCCATCTAGTGGCACAGCTGTGTAATGACAACAAAGTCTAGTCCTCGATTATAAAAAAGACCCCCATTTTTGAGAATATGACTTCTAGATTAAAATATCGTCCTATAATTGGGCCAATACGGTAGTTTGATCAATGCTGCAATGGAAGGAAATGAGCGTCAGGAGATTCTGTGCTCATCATGATCTGAGAGACGCAGAGCTGGAGAGCGCTTTGGTTCGATCTATATATGAGCTGAGTTTTCATTCAGATTTTCACAATATTGCAAATATTATAGTATGTGTGTATTATAGTATGTGATTCCAGTGCCGCCATGCTACTGCTGCACAAAGCCATTTCCGGGTCAATTAAACTGGACAATTAAATAATAAAAACAAATTTAGTCCTGTGGCCCGATTTTTTCATTTCGTATTTTTGATCCAAGTCTTAAATTAAAATATAAAAAAAAAAGGCAAAAAGTGACGTTTTATTGTGTTAGATTAAAGAACAAAAAACAACATAAAACGTCACATTTCAAACTTTTTAATTTTTGAATGCCAATTGAAAATGGAAATAATGAATGATACACGGATTGGTAAAGTTACAGAACTTTACATGCACATTTTCATTTTAAAGTTCTCCCAGACAAAGGATTCAACAGAAACAAAGTTATTTTTAACCACTGCTAATTTGAACTCCCTGTTAAAAGTTTCTGCTGTTACTTCAGAAATTGCCTGTTTAAATGTTATGATTGTGGCTCAGGATTTTGTTGGTAGACTTTTTATTTTTCATAAAAAACAGGATGACATTAATGCCCTGGCAGTGGCAATAAGCTTTATTTTATTTTACATTTTTTAAGATGGGATTATACACTAAATCTGTGTTACTGACAAGTGCTGATGTTAAAAATGTTTGCACAACAAATGTTATGACACTTTAGTTCATATGGCATCAGAACATTTAAATAAAAGTGCACTTAACACTACTTTTGAATTCATTATTTTATTTTGCGTATACAATGTGATTAATCATGATTAATCAGGGAAATAATGCAATTAATCGCGATTAAAAAGTTTGTTGCTCAACTACATGTGGCCACTTCAGGGACAATTACCCCAATTTCCATGATGGCCTGACTTCAATCTTTGTATTGATGACAGTCAATTAAGACAATCTAGAGTAGGTTAAAAATGTATTGTTAGTGTGTTAGGATGTTTCATTCAACAGCCTGCTAAAGCTGATACAGATTCTATAACTGAACCTCGCTGAATAGCTAGCTTTATTATGGATGTGTTTGGCTGCCTTCGTGTGAACAATAATAGAATGAGCAAAAAATAAAATTAACTTGTGACTGTGAAGATTTTTTTCTCTGCTGCAACAGGCAATGGATCTCAGGGTCCCTGTGTTGGCAAGAAATATTCCAGGAAATGCAGCTGTTGTGCAGCATGAGGTCACTGGCCTGCTGTACTCTTCTCCTCAGGTATATGCTTACCAGGTTATGACACATGTTAGGATCCTATAAGCTCCATTGTCCATACACACTCGCTGTCAGTGATGATGATGATGATGATTAGTATTATTATTCATATAAACATTTTTATTTACTTATAAAACATATATAACCCTAACCTTTAAAATTCTTATCCTGATGTCTTTCTGAGCAGTCAAAAAAAAATGCTCATTTTATTTTGGTTTATGATTCTCCTACTTATCAAGAAATGCAGCTTGGAGGAAAGAACAAAGACAGTGATGCATCACTTTGATGACTGTTCAGTTTGCTTTATAATGAGAACAACTTGGTCCAAAAAAACTATGATGTCAGCCAGAGTTGATGGGCCATCCTTTCACTCTGGACCTTTTTTTTATTTATTTATTTATTTATTTTTTGATTGGCATAAGAGTCTGTCTACTTTTTAAAGTATTAAAATTTAAATAATTTGGATAACTAGTATAGGGTCGTAAAAAAATGTTATATGAAATAGATATACAAATATTTAAAAGCTTTTAAAAGAAATATGACCTTTCTAGCCTGGCTTTATAATTTGCAAGAAGAGAGATGTAGTTGTAAGCAGTTTGCTTATAAGTTAAGCTTTAATCCTATTGCTGAGGATTTATAGTTTTCATATGGCAAAAGAGATGATGTGTTTCCTGTCAAGAGCCTCTTCAGACATAATCACATCACTTGAACTGAAAAGTGAAATGGCCTGCTGACTGGCAGTGGCTAAAATGTTGTGGACCCGTTGGTATACTTGTAGCAAAAATATTGGCTGCCATGTTGCAAGAATACTTTGAGGCACTTTGACTTCATTTTGTTGACCGGATTTCTCGCCCCACTGGGCTAACTAGATGAGCGACTATGGATGCTATCTAGATGCATTACATCTCGGTTGAAGTTTACTAATCACAGCAATGTCCCTTTTCTCAAATGTCAAACTTTTATCCACATCTTCGTTGTGTCTCATCTCTTCTCTGTTGACAGCTGATTGTACAGTATTGTTCAACTGTACTGGATATGCTGCTTGTTGCCCTTTTCTTCTTAAGCAAAGAAGAGATGGCAACTACTAAAAGTTTGTTGGACATCTATATTTGGATGTGATTCCAGAAATATCTCCTATCTTTGGCAAAATACAGACACTGAACTTTATTTTATGCTTTAATACAATATTTTTTCAGGTTGTAAATTTTAAGTGACATTTGGCAGTAAATGAGGCTGATTTTTGATTTCATCCTTGGCAGGAATTTTTGCAGCAGTCTCAGAGGCTGTTGTCAGATCATATGCTGAGAGAGAAAGTGGTGAGGATTGGAAAACTGTATGTGGAAAAGCATCATAACCTGAAACAGGAGAGAGAAACCTATCAACACCTGGTGGACGCTCTGCAGTCAGTGTAAGGTCACAGCAGTCGACCTGACTCTTTCTACTTTCTCAGGAACATCAACAGCAGAGAACAGGACATCAAAAATGTATTTTTTTATTTGTATAGTACTTTTATTTTTGTATTTTTTATTATTGCACAAAATAATGGGTTTTTATCTGCACTGCCAGATTGGATATTATGCTGTTGGGCACTCTGAACCAAAACCAGGGTTGCCGGTTTATACATTTTATGCATGTGAACCTGATATTGTACTGGAATATCAATTTTAATATACTGTAAATATAGGAATAAATTGTTGTTTATTCATTCTATTTATTAAAAGGGAAAAGAAACTCCACTGACTGATTTTGACTGGTTGCTAATCTGGAAATGTTATGTTGTTTGTTACTTTGTTGAGACAAAATAACTTTTCAGATTGTATGATAACCCATTTATGCTTTTTAATTTTATTTTTTTCATGCAACTATCTGATTGCACACGTTCAAGAACTAGCAAAACCTGAAATTTATTTAAAGGGCAGTGGGGCAAACAGGCCCTTCCAATTTGCAAAACAAAGATTAAATAGATTTAGCAACACTATGGGGCTTGGGATGGATTAAAAAATTAACCAACACAGAAATTGGAGAGGTAAATAGATTTTTCCCATGTTTACTATAGCCAACTGTGACATAAACCAAACTGGAAAATAGCTAGGACAGTATGGAAATTGCATATTTAAAATATATATATTGATTCTTTAATTTTTACCTTTATGCTGACTTTGAGGATAAACAAGAATCAAATTTATTGACTTACATTTTTTTAGTCTGCCTTTGTACTCTGTATTCCATCACGTGAGTACAAAATGTAGAAATGCAGATATCTACATGCAGTATTTTACCATTCTTGTGGTTTCAAATATTTTTTAAATATGAATACATCTGGTCAGCCATCTGAAACATTATCACACCCATTCACTCTCTGATAGTTGGTATTTACAATATACAGTACATATACATGTAAAAAGCCGTAATAGGTGAGGAAATGGGGGGGATAGATTTTTTTTTTTTTTTTTTTTTTTTTTTTTTTTTTTTACAAAAATCACTTATTCTAAACAAAGGCATTGAGGTGATCAAAGCCACATCTACTGTACATGTGAGGTCGGATCAGGTTCTTTGTTATAATTGGTCCCCAGGCTCTGTGATGGGCACTTGAGGTTCCTTGCCGCAACTGTCCTCCTTCCCAACCCACTGGATACCGTGGCCATTCTCCTTGGGTGGAAGATGTGGCGAGTGCTGTCGCTCCAGTGTGGAGAATGTGGTGAACTGGACTCTCTTTCTTTTGCTGGTGGGCGAGTGGAGGGACTCGCTGTGTATGGGTTTGTTTCTTTGAGAACCTACGCAGCCTAGGGGGGAGTCTGTCATAGAGGCCAGGCAACTTGGCCGTCTGGAGAGAGAGCCAGTGTTATCAGGCCCAATGTCTATCACAGTAGTGGTTGTCTGGGAGTCTTGGGGAATAGGGCTGCCTGGCACAGTCATCACCAGCTCAGCATCTGTGCCGAGCCATACCCAGTCATGCCTGTGTCCTGTGGGCTCCTGGCCATGAGAAGGAGGTTTCTTATGCTTGAATTTAACAACATATGAAATACAGTTCACCAGAAACACCAGGATGGCCAAGCAAAAGACGCCCAACAGAGCGTACATGCCAATCTCTAAGTCTGTCAGAGGCCTGTTAGCCAGTGCTTCTTCACCCCCAATTTCTACCTCCACTGTTTCCTGCCCAGGTATTTCCACTTTGGTGGGAAAGTTGTTATAGTTAACAAGATTACCTGGTGCTTTCACAGTGCTAGTAAAGCCAAAACTACTGAGATCTTCCTCTATCACATTTTCCGAGTCATATCCTTGGCTGCTGTCTGCGGCTACCCATGAGGCTGACATCCACCACATTGGTAGGACTATCATCAATTCCTGAATTGCTGTTCTTACCCACTCCTCCAAGACTGCCACTGGATATCAAGGTTCTTTGTGTAGATTTTATGGTTGTTGCGCTCTTCTGAATGGCACTCTCTTCTTTATTGGAGCTTGAGATGCGTGATGGAAGATCCTGAGGCGGCTTGTTCTGCTTTCCCTCACTGTCCACCTCTTCCCCATCGTTACCATAGTCACTGCTGTTGTCCTTGTTGCCAACGGTTCTCTGATCAAGACTGCGAGTATTACCACCTGACCGCCAAGTGTTCACCTGAAACTTGACCTTAAGGCTGCCGTTGCCCACAGCCACGATACTTTTACGTTTAGACTTCTGACAGGCCTCACAAATGGACATTTCTACTCTAACAAGGACTCCCTCTCCCTCTCCCTCTGCCACCACAACCGCTGGCATTCCCTGCACTGACACCACCCCCTGATCTAGAGACGCTACAGTGAGACGGTAGAAAGCTGGATCATAAATGTCAAGAGGTGTCTGGCTGCCATCACTGAACTGCACCCAGGCGCTAACCAGTGCTTCCTAAGAGAAAAAAAAGAAGGCAAAAATTTGAATTGCACTTTAGAAGTTAAACTTTTTCCTAAACTCATTTAAAAAGACCAAGAATGTTACCTGCTTGGGGCTTTGTAGAACCTCTTGTGTTGTTGTGGTTGCCAAGATGGCCCTATTGCTTCCAGGACTACGTTGTAATGTCATGGAGAGGCCTGTAACCAACTGGACTCCCAACTCTGTGATGCTCACTTTGTCATCCACAACTTTGATAGTTGTCTTAGCCAAAATAACATCAGATAGTGGAGAAAACACCTGTCACAGAACAATGACAGATGAAGCAAACAAATAATAGTGTGCCAGACAGTTTCTTTACAATGGAGTCAGTCTAATCATGTTCAAAGAAAACTTGAAACTTTGTAAAATGTATAGCCTAATTTTGTCTGCTCAAAGAGAGAATGGCCCTTATCCAAACTAAGATCTGAACACATGCTGAATCTTTACAATTTCACAGGTCGTTGCCAAGGTTGAGTAGTTGAGTTTATTACCTGGACTGTTGTAGTCCCGAGGTCTCGGCCTGACAGCACCCTTCCTTCCTTTAGCCTTACAACTCGTGGGTCTTCCACCTTCATGAAGTATCGAACCAACCTTGTGACATCCACTTGCCAATCAGAGCCCAGGAAATAAGCTATAGGATCACGGGGGTCTTCCTGCTCTGCCACAAAATGGGTCAGCACCCGCACAATGGCATGTTGAAGTTGCAGCATGCAACCTTTCCCCTTTCGTTCGGCTTCGTCACTGTTCCAGCCAGATCTAGTGTATAAGGAAAACATTGCACATACAGGTCACACCTGTCACACAATAAAAGCTTTCACCTCCTACACTTCAATCACTCAACACTCTCTTTGCTTGATTGGATCACACTCAGACTTACACTCATATTGCAATGCATTATATAACCGAATCAAACCCCTAAATCCTTGCAGAGGTATTTGAACTAGCATGGACTAAATCATGCCTCTAGAAATTACAGAGAAACCAAATGAAGGGAGTTTCTATGCAAAACAAATGTCTCCCACCGTTTTGATGTCAGGATGGGTACTCTCCAACTTTTGATCTGGCTCAGCTCTGTGTCTGACAACTCAATCTGGAGAGGAAGTCGGGGCATCCACACACTCAGCTCGAGCTGAGCACTCAGGTAACTGTAGGTAAAGTTTACTATCATCTTCACCTTGCCTTTGGTTTCTTTGCCATTTACAAAAACATAGTCACACCTGTCTGACACCTGGATAGAAGACAAGATAATAGAAACAGGAAACAATGCATTAAAAAACAAATATCTTACCATGTTCACTTTTTGTGTGATATATAAATTAATAAGTACTTTTTTATAAACAGTCTACATGAAACTCAGTGAATTGTTGTCTGTGAAAGAGATGTTAGTAATCCAACCAGTGACAAACATAATAAATAATCTCATAAAACTCACTGTAATAACAAATAGGCCAATCTTAGAACAACAAATGGCCTTGCCGCAGTTCTTCACTGCATGCTACCACAGTAATGTCAGCTGGCTGTAATAAACTACTGCGATGATCACAAGTCCAAACATTAGGAGGAGGCAGCATTGCAATTTTATGTTAATCTGAAAATCATGTGGTGCAGTGCTGACATCAGTCCTCCACATCCAAGTACATTTATTATAGCTTAATCTCAAAGGTGACTTTTGCAAGTTTGTGGCGCTACTCAAAGACTTCATGGACATTTTGGGACATGTGTCTGACCTATTAACAGCTTCTCTGCTGCATTATAGAAATTGGCTAATTAACCAAATATTGAAATCCAATTACAAGGAAGTTCACAAAGAAAAGAAAACATTGTTATGAACACAAATGTCAAACTGAATCCCACTCTTATATCTGTGAACCAAACAGTTCATTTAGGGAATGTGCTGTTATGAGAACATACTATTTTTGACCACATGACCACATCAGAATGTGTCGTCCTTTCTGCTGAGATGGAATGACCTCTTTTACATCTAAACAGATCTGGGATATTTCCTTGAATATCTGTCAAGGAAAATCTTTTTTATTTTAAGTCTGGTTGCCTCATTTTTGTAATTTTTTTTATTTTATTTATTTATTTATTTATTTTAGCTTTTGTTTGTTTTATATTTGTTTCTACTTCGAGAAGAATTACTTTGCAGGACGTCTGAAGAAGTGTGAGTCATGTTAAGTTAATATCCTGAAAATTCAGACAAAAAGAAATATTATAATGCAATGTCTGCCCCGTCATATTATTCACATCCTCGTTCTGTGTCAAGAATATCCCTGCATTTTTGTTTTTGTTTTTAGTGTTTAAAAAAATCTATTCATCATAAATGGAATTTGACTTAGATCACTCAGTACAGGATTAAAAGACTGACATAATTTAAAGCAACCTATTTTTTTTCAGTGGCACATCTTTAACTGTAGTTTCTATTTGGATCTAGATGATAGCTTTTATGCAGAACGATTATTCAGGGTTTAATGTACTGATGCAGGATGAATGTATCAGTTCTAAAGAGGCAAATAAGGATTATGTTACTCTGAGTTCAACTTTGATTAAAAGTGGATAAGATGACTACATCAACATCACGAAAGTCTTGAATAAGCTCCCAAAGAATCATCTATGTACATGTTCAAGTGAAGGTTTTGCATATTTAAAGTCTTTATTATTCCATGCACTTTAGAAAACCCATGTAGCACATTACAGTTTGTTTTGTTTTTTTTGTTTTGTTTTTTTCCTCACGTGAGCTCTCTATTCTAGATAAATCCTTCCCCATCCATCACCAGCAGAACAGAAAAGATATACCCGTCAAGCTGCTAGACTAAGAAGATTAAAGAGAATATTTGTAACTGAATCTGCTATCTGGTCAGCAGATACACTGAGAGCTACACTAAGCTTCGGACAAAAACAAAGACGGGTACATAGCATGATATTATTGAATTGTTTAAAAGAATATTATGCTTCACTTTTGCCTACTTGACATCCTTTTCTAATCCTCTTCTTCCTCTAACTGACACCTATGCAGATAATACAAGCCCATGCTATTCAGTCAACTTCCTGATGATGCTGCAGTCTCAACATAATACCACATATATTTATAACGCAGACATCTCTTTTTTTTTGGGTCATATTTTACGAGTAAATATGTATACAAGGACAGCAGTCCACACTATTTATTTATTCATTGTTCAACCTTTGATTTGCATCATGGCCTTTGACCTCAAGGTCCAGAAGCTTGGTTTTCAATATGACATGCAAACAAAGCATTTTCTGGCAGTCAGCCTTGTTCAGGTATGAGGGATAAAAAGGACAGATTACAGAGTGAAAGCACTACGGTGCTGTGAGGCCATTTGTAGTGAGCTATCCATTTGCCTGGGGATTGATGGATGATGTTGTTGGAGTATAGTTAAAAGTTGTTTGATTATTTGGAAAAATAAGGCAGAAATGATTGTGGTACAATTTCTGTCCACGACACATTGTCTCACTTTCTTGTCTCATATTTTTTAACAGCCTTTCCTGTTTGCCCTATGCCCTTATAGTGCCCTAATAGTGACTGACAACTGAGGCAAAATCAGTAAACATTATGCTCAAATAATGCTGATGGTATCTCAATGCAGTCTCTTTGGAAATGTGCTTAAGTGTTTACTTTTTGAAAGACTGTGATGAATACAATGTTGAAATTAACAAATACTAAGTTCCTGAAGGATCCTTTCTAGATGACCTGAGGTCCCTCATTAAAAGAAGACAGAAATTATGGTTGGCATGCACGAAGGCAAGCAACGAAATTGGTGGTTTAGAGGTGGCTTTCACCCAACAACCTGGGAGGTTGTGGGGTGACACACTTATCATACACTGGTACACTTAATCAGACATCCTGTACTTGCAATTATTCAGCCAGAATTAACATCACAAGGTTTTCTGATGTTCAGTTCTGATTAAAAATGTTTTTGCTGTAATTTCATTTTCATATGTATTGTTATCCTCTTAGGCATCTCAAATATTCAGTACTGCTGACTGCGTAACTGTTTACAAAGGAAGTGTTGAATGCTTTATTTCATGAGATTCATGCTTTTCACTGTGTTCAAAAATTAATTATGAAAAAACCCATTAATTATAAAAACAAAAGTGGCATATTCTTATTTCTTCAGCTGTTCCCAGCACACCTGATTCAAATAAATGGATCACCATCAGCTCATCACCCAGGTATATTTTTTGTACCAAATTAGTTAGACTTAATTTTAAGGAATAAGTCTGATCAATCAGATTTTTTTTCTTTACAATACAGTTTTGTTTTTTTTTTTCGTATCCTCTTTACACCTGCATAGCAAATGAGTGGGAAGTAGAAACTTTTATCAACTCTCAAATCTGTCAAATCCTGTTTTTGTTTCTTTTTCTTTTTCTTACAATTGGCCTACTTCCCTCTTTTCAATAAATCACTACAGTATCAAGATTTTTTTTTCCTTTAGTACAAAACAGTTTAACTCTACTTTAAGCCAGGCATAAATGAAGGTATTATACAAACATAACAAAACTGGTCTTTTCTTACACTCTTTCCAAATCAATACTGCATCAGAGAATGCGTTTTTGTTTGTTTGTTTGTTGTTTATTCCTGAGGTGGATAAGCCAGGCACAAACTAACGCATATTTATTTTTGTGTGAACAAAAATTGGAGTTCGACCCTCGCCATAACTTTTTTTTCTCTCGGTTACTCTCTGCTCGCTGCCTGCTGCACTGTTTTAATCTGTATCGGACGCTGCGCACCCCGCCTTTTTTAGCTGGAGCGACATTAAACGAGAACGTAGTTTAACTTGAGTGGGCCCTCTGCTGGCCTGGAGGCCACATTGCGTTTATGGCTTATTACATCGATTTGAATCGTATTTTTTTAAAAATTGATTTTTTATTTTTTATTTTTTTCAAAAATCGCAGCATGCCTAATCACGACTGTCTGTGGTTGGTCTGAAATAATCTGAGGACGAAGCTCAGTTTAGCAATGCTAACAGCAGCAATTTTTCACGTCACCACCAAAATAACAGAGCTGATTCTGATTGAATAATAATTATTTGCCACTTACATAAACACATACTAGGAATTCTGTGCCATCAGTTGTTGTCACTGGTATGTGATGTGATAAATAGTAAGATATGTAAGAATATAGGTTAAAATAAAGTGATATACATATAAACTGACTATGTACAGCAATGCATCTGTACAGTTTTAGTCAGGCTTTAGCCAACACAGCACCACCACTGGCCTTGGTTGAAGGTGTTTGGGCTGATATGTTGTGTTTTGTTTTGACAAGAGTTGGCACGGCACATTAAAGAAAAACTTTGGTCTTATCTCTCCAAAGAACAATGTTCCAGATATTTTGTTTGATTTGTTCAGATGCACCTTGGTAAACCTAAGCCCTACTGCCACATTATTTCTAGAGAGAAGAGGATCTGTCCTGGCAACCATTCCAAACAAAATATATTTCTTTCTAGTTGTACTTTCATGAACTTCAACATTAAGCACATTAAGACATGAAGAGTTTGAGATATAGTTCTTGAGGCTTCTCCATTTTCAGCTTGTAAATAATATTTTTTCAGTATAGAAGAATTGACTCCAAATTGTTTGGAAATGGCTTTATAACCCTTCCCAGGTTAATGAGCTGCAAATGTTGCTCCTTTTTAAAGTTATTGCTTATTTCTTCCTTGGCATTGAGTTAACGCACATCTGAATGCTTAATATTCAGTTATGAAAACATCTGCTTTTATAAAGGTCCTAACAATTGCTGATGATTAAACAATGCAGCCATTCCCAAACTTCAGAATACTAAGGCCCAATTTGAAATGTGAAAAATCTCCACGGCCCACCCAGACCTTTAATCACAACTGTGATCAACATACAGGACTAGAAGCTATGTTCCGATATTATTGTAAGGGGTCAACAAATATGGTGACACTTATCATAAATAAATTAAGATGACAATAGCATAACACTTAACTGGTTTCGCTTATTACTTCTCAATCCTTTTTTTTTTAATCACGTCATGAATATTTTACCGTAATTAAAAGCAGATTAAAAAGATTGAGGATTTAAAACTTAATTGTTTAAATTTAATGACCTCTCACGGCCCACCTACAGTGCCACAATGGCCCACCAGGGGGCCGCGGGCCACACTTTGGGAATCCCTGAATTAATGTAATGCATTTGATAAGCAGCACCTGACTGCTACTTACTATTAATTAATGTGAAAGCAGGAACGTGTGCATGCACTGCTTCTGCATTTTGGCTCTTTTTTTTCCCTTTAAAAAAAATTAAGGACACTATGCTTTGTCATATGTTGTTATTCGTCTAACATTGCATTTACCTAACTTTAAAAGCTGTCAGGACTTGAATCTAGATATTTTTTTTAAATTATGTCCTGAATTGTAAAGCCTAGGATTGAAAGAGGTTATACGAAATAGGATGAGGATATTCTACCTTTAGAACATCTTCATCAGTTGAGCTACAATCCGTATAGTCAGATACATCTGTGACTACTCCATCTTCCTCTACAGCAACTGTCCTAACAGGCATCGCCACCTTCTTTCCAGTCAGTACAGCCGTGTTCAAGATCTCTGTGTCCTGCAGACAAAAAGAGGCAAAAGGCATGACAGGAAAAATAACACATTTTACCCAATATAGTTTCATTTTATAATGTGTATGATTTTGATTCTCAACAGTTAATGATTTTTATGACACTGTGAGAAAAATTAAGAAAGAGGGAGAGAAGGACAAGGAGACAAAGTTGATGAACTGTTAACCCAGCAATCCTTTAGTGTTAAGAAGGTCATTCACCCTTTAGAGAGCCACGTGCAAACCAGAGTTTAGCTAATGTGATGGCCAGGTCAGCACATGGAGGCGAGTTTTAATCTTGGATTTCCCTGCACACCTATATCTCTCCGAGTGAGGCACTATCTGTTCCAGTGTGGCCAAACAACCAGGGAAATGAACTCTATATACATTCTATACAGTTTCTTGTTTTAGGTGGAATTGGCAGATTTATGCAGTTTGATCTGTGGCTCTCCTTGTCCACATGTCCACAGCATCCTTCAGCAAAGGGTGGCCCTGTTATTTGAATAAAAGCCTTTTAGCGGTGTTTAAACATGTGAAAGACAAATACTTATACATACAGAATACAAACATGGTTTGGTCATGTGGGAGCAAGAGAGTGCTCCCATTGGATCGCTCACTTCCTTTTAAATAAGAACAAATCACTCACTGAATATGGTTTCATGATAAGTGTCTTTCTGTGCCTCATTCATGTTTGTATAGAAATGCATTTATAGGTATGCTAATATGCATTTATAGTATGCTAAGAGGGAAACAGATAAATGTGCATTGTCCTGGATAAGAAAGAGAAGCTTTCCATGAAGTTGAACTAATAGAATATTCTATGTATGAGCTGGTATGAGAGCAGTGTAGCGCACCGAAGTTCTTTGAATCATCCTTTGCTTTAAATTCAAAGAGACACTTGACCATTTCAAGTGTACAAATAAGGAACATGGATTTGTGTCCCTTGACTACAAAATAGATTTAAATGAAGCTGAAATAACTAAATTGGGTTGTGTGTTTTTTTTTTTTTAGAATGATGCCTCTTTGAGCCAAACATATAATCTCATGTTTGGCCTTAAGCCTTAAATCAGCTTCTACTCAACAAGAAAGATGAACTGTTTTGTT
Source organism: Hirundichthys speculiger (assembly GCA_018398805.1). Classification (NCBI taxonomy): domain Eukaryota; kingdom Metazoa; phylum Chordata; class Actinopteri; order Beloniformes; family Exocoetidae; genus Hirundichthys; species Hirundichthys speculiger. The sequence goes on along the minus strand of JAGFBZ010000287.1, from coordinate 3,757,909 downwards.
GTGGGTTACTTTAGCTGGCCTCTGTACGAAACACGGACATATCTTCACTGCAGGAACGAAATTTGTTTTTCTTTATTTGCTTTAGTGTCTGTTAAAGTATTTTACCTACAAATAATCATTGTAACAGTGTAAACTAGTGCAGCAAGGACCGGCTCAATTTGTGGCAGCGGCAGCTACCAAAGGAGCTTCCAGTGGCAACCAGAACTACCATGGCAGCTGCCAGATGCTGCCAGTAGGTGCCGGAAGTTGCCAGAGCTTTCCTGCAGCTGTTGCTGAAATTTCCACAGCACTGTAGAGGATGCCATAGACTGCCGCCAGCTGTTGTTGACTGCCATAACATTGCCAATGCAACTTCTGCGATTTGTAACCTTGTCTACAGTAATAAGACAGCTGCCACAACACTACCACTGTCTGTTACCTACAATATTGATTTACTTGTGATTTATTACCACAGCTTTTATATTTGAGACCATTTCAAAGACTTGCTGATCTTTTGACATGGTAAACTGCTGGCAAACTATCATCATCCCAGAGATAGTAGACATCCACACATTAATCCATCCATCATCTTCCACTTTAGGGTCAGGGTAAGGGTTGGATCGAGGTGACAGCAGCCCAAGCAGAAAGGCCCAGACTTCCTCCGAGACAACACAGAGGAGTTCTCAGGCACCAAGAGATATAATTAATCTCTCCAGCGTGTCCTGGGTCTGCCTCATGGTCTTCTCCCAGCTGGACATGCCTGAAACACCTTTCCAGGGAGGCATCCGAGAGGCATCCTAACCAGATGCCCAAACCACCTCAACTGGCTCCTCTCAATTTGAAGGAGCAGTGCCTCTACCTTGAGTCTTTCCCGAATGACTGAACCTTTCACCCTGTCTCTTGTGGTTTTACAGAAAAAACCCAAAACATTAATGTCATTATCTGAAAGTGACAGTAGATATTGTTTCAGCTGGGATGACAACAATTTGTCAGGACCACGGCAGAAGATCAGGACTAATGAGAAAGATTTGTGGTTTAAATCACAGGTAGATCAATATCAGAGGAGACAGAGAGCACTTCTGTTGCCTTGATCAGCTGTGACAGAGGTTGCGAAACACAGACCTGCCGTGGCAGGTTGGTGGCATCCTGATGGCAGGTTGCAGCAGCTACTGTAACAGGTTAGTGGCAGGCTTTGGTAGATTGTAGCAGGTGAAGGCAGCTAACCAGATTGAGGCCACATAAACACAAAAAGTTAGCATGGGCATATCAATTACAGTCCTGGTAATAACTACAATAACAATAATGCTAAAATTACTAAAGTCAGCTTTATTAATCCAAAGTAGGGAAATGTGTTTGGGAGTAATGCAAATGATACATAATACAAATATGATGCAATAAATTACATAATAGTATCTATATTTAAGACATGTTTACCAGCTGAAGAAAATCATTGGTGAATATTGTATAATAGGAGCACAAAATCTAAAACTCTTAATTTAAAAAAAGAGATCACAAACACTAATTTGATCGTCTTATAGTGATAACTGTATTATATCGGCCTAAGTATCCCTATTATTGCAATATGTCTTCTATTTCTGGAATGATGCCAGGTTTGCCAGTGGTTTACCATGTCAAAAGATCAACAAATTCCACAATTCCACAGTAATAAATCACTGTTAAATCAATATTGTAGGTAACAAACAGCAGTAGTGTTGTGGCAGCTGTCTTATTAAGCTGTACACAAGGTTACAAATGGCAGAACGCTGCATTGGCAATGTTATGGCAGTCGAGGTGAGCTGCCGGCAACCTATGGTAGCCGCTACAATGCTGTGGCAATTTCAGCAACAGCTGCAGGAAAGTTCTGGCAAGTTCCAGTACTTACTGGCAGCATCTGGCAGCTGCCTTGGCAGCCATGGTTGCCACTGGAAGTGCCTTGAGTAGCTGCAGCTGTCACGAATTGAGCCCGCCATCTCTCAATGAGAGGTATGGTTAGGGGGTGGCATACATCGGCGTAATTACTGCAGAGTGCATAGGCCTAAATCACATGAATCATGCAAATGTAGAAATCCAGACACTGAAGCATGTTATGTCAAGAACACATAGTTGCCATAGTGTGTCTGCTGCATTTTAATAATGATCGTTAAAACGTAGCAGACTACCTGAGAAATATTTATTGCTGACATTCATTAAAAAAATATTCTTTTTCATATGCTATTATTTTTTTCTCGAAAATATGTGGCTGAAAAAGTGCTAAACATCCAACAATGATTTCAGTGAGTGGTCAGTGGCTCAGGTGGCAAAAAAAAAAGAACATTACAAAAACACATTCTAAACTGTTCCTCAAAGAGCTATAACGTTCAGTGTTTAGTGGAGGGGATTATATCATGAATTAATTTTAGAGTCATTGTAGCATATGATAAAGAGGCCTGAGTCACAAAAATAGCACATGAAGCAGCTGTTTGGAGCCGAGGATGACCACATATTGTATGCCAGAGCAGAGCAGAACAACACAGGAGAGAGGAATCAGATAGTTGACAGACAGCAACACAAGGTCACATTCTGCTCAAAATAGAACCCATTTACTAAACTATCTAAAGCATATCCAGCCTTCTGTGTATGCAAACCAGACAGGAATGGATCAAAGCAAAGTGCATTTCATGATATTTTCATGCACCAATGCTCAAAGGATGTAGCCCAAGTGTTGGCAGTTATTGGAAATGCTGCTGTCAGTAACATCAATGTGGGTTTTCATAATGATTAGATGTGACATGAACGCTGTCACATAACTCACCATTACAAGGGGAGCGAGCCCAACAAAGTCTCTCTGAGTTGTATAGATTCTCATGGCTCCTTCAGTTTTAGTCACGCTCTTGGATGCTGATGGAAGCTCCAGCTTCCATATGATCACCTGGCTGTCAAGAGGACTGCTCAGCTCCTCGACCTCAAAGTCCATCTGAAGTACCTCCAGCAGACTGCTTTCAAGCCTGAATTGGAAGCAAAGAGCTGGTTGAGTGCACAAATACATGGTTATTGTACAAACATAATTAATAATAATTTCAGTGTATCAATTCATATGAAAAATGAGACAGAAAATTAGCTAACTGGATCAAAAGGCAAAGCTCCTACAACTTCCCAATGTCATTTGATATAAGTAGCTGTAAAACGTTTTGGTTTTTTTTTTAAAGCTTAGGAGCAGCCTTTTTAGTACTCTTATTTAAAATAGCAGCAGAGTCAGATAATTCCATCAGATCCAAAAATACTAAAATATGATCTTTTCACCACAAAGCTTCATGTTATTGTTTTCTTTAGCACTACATTCAGGTGGATGCTTTTATATTAGTGATGTATACTGTAATGCAACCCACTGTGGGAAGAGCCAAATATAGGTAAAAAAATCTTTTGTCAGGGGCTTTATTGGTTTCCCTTTCCATAAATGTATGTTTAAAAATGCCTTCCTAATACATGCAATAGTCATACTGCTCATGTGGAAATCCATATGCTCCAGTGGCCTTTAATGTTATTAAACTTTCTCTCATAACCATATAGGAAAATGTATAAATGTCAAGATAACTGTAAATGCACATTTTTTTAAATATTTAATAAATTAAGTGGATCTCCTAGATATTTTTTAGACTCAATGTGATGTTGACACATGGCTTTACTGACTGAAAGCTCAGAATGCTAACAAGACATCACTGGCTGTATAAAGCAAAAGGGATGTGTTGCGTGGTTATTTAACACAACATTCACCAATCAGATCCAATATTGTAACCACCTTGTATTATTCTGTAGTTCTTCCTCATTCTTCCAAAAAAGCTCTGACCACTCAGGACAAAGACCATCAGAGGGTGTCCTCAGATGTCCTGGGCACATCTGCAAAATCCTTATATTGGTGTGTCATAGTATCATCCATATAAATGTCCAGATGTAGGTTTTCCCAGCAGAACATGATAAGCTGTGTTACTAATTTCACCTCTGAGGGTTTAAATGATATTTCTGATTATTCTATTTCACTGGCAATTGGATTCAAAATAAGTTGTTTATTTAAACAATAAAACCAAGGCCTTTAATGATATCAGACTATTAGAGGTGTCAAGCTGAAAATGTTTGGTGCCACATTATGAATTTTGCAGCATGGAAAAAGTAAAAGTTATTGAGTGGGATCCACCTCTTTTTCAGTTTTGAATTTTAATGTGTTACAACCTAGACAAAAAAAAAAAACGTGATAAATAAATTGTTGAATTTGTCCTTGCAGCAGACCCTGACCTTGAGTCTGGAAGTGTTAAATGCAAGTAGAATAAAAGTTTGTATAAGGAAAGTGGCACCCTGCATACATAGCAAAAGTAAAACCCTTTAATGGTATCTCAGTGGTGCCAGCTCAAGCAGAGTGTGCTGTCGCTATAGATCCAATTTTCTTCTAAGGAGAAGATATATTGGGGGACCAAAACACAATAAGCATGCACATAACAACCTGAACATTATAAGTCTCGCTGCAGAGTGTACATGTTATAAATCAGTGTCAGAGTTGTGCAGACACACAGTAAGACCTTTTTACTGCACAAACAGGGGCTGCACAGCCGCAACCTTTCTGCGCAAGCTCAAAAACAATGGCAAATGGCAGATCATATTCATTAATCCCCTATTAAGTTCCAAGCTCAACAACAAAGGATACAAAAGGCTTTACCTTATTAAGGCCAAGAAAGAGATTTAGTATAATTTGTTCACTGCAGCATATTGCTCAGAGACCTGAAATTAAAAGATGGTAATCGCATTCCTGGTCAAGTATCAAAAGAAGATAACTTGACTTACATATGAATGCACAATACATTCCTTTAAGTCTGCATTAACACAGATATCCAGATGATAAGGGCTGTCGCCATGCTAAACCCATTCTTATGAAGCTTACAGGGTTATGATCAACAACATCATCAGCAATGTGTTTCTGGCCTGCCTTGCAGTTTGTGAGTGTATTACAATGTGGCCCAAGCTGCTTCACGAGAAGACACATTTAAAAAAAATGCTTCAGTGTTCTAATATAGCTCCAGCTGATAAATAAAAGCAAAATGAAAAAAAAAAGACAAGGCATCAGAAGAGAATTGTGGACCTCCACAAGTCTGGTTGATCCATGTGTACAATTTCCTAGATGCCTGAAGGTTGCCACGTTCATCTGTTCAAACAATTATATGCAAGTATAAACACCATGGGAATGTCCAGCCATCATACTGGGTTATGTGTCTCAGAGGTAAACGTGCTTTGGTGTGAAATGTGCCGTATCAACTTCAGAACAAAAGCAAAACACTTTGTAAAAATGCTGGCTGAAGCCTGTAAGAGAGTGTCATTTTCCACAATGAAACCAGTCCTCTACCACCATGGCCTGAAGGCTGTGGTGCCACGTTCATCTGTTCAAACAATTATATGCAAGTATAAACACCATGGTCCAGCCATCATATCACTCAGAAAGGAGACGGGTTCTGTGTCCCAGAGATGTCCCCAAAAAGTGGTTAGCTTCTTCAGTCTACCTCCCTACCTAAACACAAGATTAATAGAGGCCAGGGTCTACGACACCAGAAAGACCCCAGATGTAGGCTGTGCAAAGAATATCCTGAAACAGTACAGCACATAAGAGCAGGAACTAAGATGCTGGCAGGCAAACCATTCATGGAACGCCAAAACCAGGTAGCTGGCATAGTACACAGGAACATCTGCACCAAGTGTGGACTAGAGGTTCCAGGGTGAAGATGCAAAACAGCTTCAAAGGTGGTCGTGAATAAACAGCTCAAAATTCTGTGGGACTTCCAGGTCCAAACTGACAAACAGGTGATGGCTAATGAGTCTGACATAGCGGTGGTTGATAAACATCAGAGGACAGCAGTGGAGATAGTTGTGGCCATCTTCAGCAATGGCAAGATCAGAAAGGTGTTCAAATTCAAATTCAAAAATACTTTGACCCCCAAAGGGAAATTAAATTGTTGCAGTAACTGTCATGATTTAAGTCTCTTCAATGATTCATTGTAGAAGGTTATTGCTGTGGGCAGGAAGGATCTCTTGTAGGTCTGCATTATGAACCAACCCGGACTCTGAGAACCTCAGGGTAGTGGTCTCCTGCTGGTGTCCAGAGTCAGGTTGAAGCAGGGTGAAGCAGCATTTCAGTTTTATGCTCCTAAAATCTGGAACAGTCTTCCAGAAGATGTGAGACAGACCTGAACTCTGACAATCTTCAGATCCAGGCTGAAAACAGTTCTGTTTAGATGTGCAGATGACAACTGAAAGAATTTTATCTGCACTCTTCATTTTTAATTTAATTTATTTTTCGTTTTAATTAGTTTTTAAGTTAATTTATTATGGAATGATTCTATTTGCCTTCTTGTGATTTTATGCATCTGTAAAGCACTTTGAATAACCTTGTGTACGAATTGTGCTCTACAAGGGTTGTCAATGATGTTCTCATTTGATGAAGTATCCATCTTTTGCAGAATCAGCTCCAGAGGCTCTAGAACAGTCTCAAGGAACCTCCTTTATCAGTTTGTTCAGTTTCTTTAAGGTACTGGCTCTGATGCTGCTTGCCCAACAGATGACTGCAGATGAGATTACACCTTCCACAACAGACTTCTAGAAGATATGCAACATGCTGCCACTAATGCTGAATGACCTGGGCTTGCTTAATAAGTAAAGTCTGCTCTGTTCCTTCTTATGAACATCATCACTGTTGCATCTCCAGTCCAGTCTGTTGTTCTGTTGGTCTGTTGAGATATTTTTACTCCTCCACCACCTTCAATTCTTCTTCCATGATGGAAATACTGTTTGACTTGTTCCTGGTCCTCCTAAAAGTCCACGATCATCCCCTCATTTACCGAGGGCTGAAGAAAGAGCTGAAAAAAAATGGGGGGTGTGAAGGCAGCAGTGGTGCCAATAATTGTTGAGGCACTGGAGGCTCGAACCCCCAACCTGAGTGGATGACTCCACTAGATACCAGGAGCAACGTCAGAGATCTCCAGCCAGGAGAGTGAAATACAGGGAACAGCTAAGATCTTGCTCAAACGTATGCTTAAAAAAAAAAAAAAGAAAAAAACAACAGTCCATATCTATCTCTTTATAGCAAGCAACTTGAATTTACTACTGAAGTTAAATAGCTTGTGTTTATATACAGTATTAACATCAAATAATCTGTGAAATGTTGTTTTTCGTCTTCTTTTAATAGTATTTTTTTTATCATGAGAAAGTTGGCAGCATACAGTTGCTCTGTGCCAGCATTGGATAAGATTCACACACAGATTAGATCTCTGTTTTCACAAAGTCAGAAATAGCCTAAAGTGTTTGAATTGGATCTCAACGGCTACATTTTGGGATTCATTGGCAAGATTTTACATCAAGGGCTCAACAAATTGGAAAGGGATTGAATGGCCAACTGGAACGTTACCTCTCATAGACAATGACTTAAAACTGTCTTTATCTGGTAACTGTCATGTTTGTTCAATAATTCATAAATAACATGAAATATCTGCATGTAGAATGTGAATTTCAGGAAAAACCTTGTTGAGGCAACCATGGTCTGTAGAAAATCAATCATCAAAATGATTTTTGTTTTTCCCTCAGTGGCATCAAGAGCTTGGCATATTTTTATGTTCATTAATGGAATGCTCCCTTAGTCACTGAATGAAAAATTGAGGTAGATATTATATAAATTGAAACAACCATAATTTTTTTTTCAACTCAAGTTTGTTTTGGTTGTTCAAAAATAATGACATGATCAGCCTCAACTGACCTACTTTAGTTTTTAGGGTTAATCTGTTAATGTTAGCAGGCTGACATGCCAAACAAAATCCTGTCATCTTGGTAGACATATGTGTTGCAGTGTTGTTCCAATGATCCACATTTTTGAGGGGACATAGTGGGAGTTAGTAACTTGATCAAAATGCATCCCCCTGCTTTAACCTGCCATCCAGCTGAGAGGGTGCTGGCACTAATGGATTGAATAGACGAACATATCAGAGTAATCTGCCTGACTCATTGATCCTTTCTCTGACAGAGGTTTGTGTGCTTTAGAAATGAGAGTCTTACATTTCCGTAACCAGACTGTTGTATGGAAAAAGCTATGCCACTGTCCATGGTACTGAAGTACCAAATGGATTGTAATTTTTTTAAATTCTTTTGTTTTCAGTCCTGCACATCTGCAAGTTTTGTCTTGGATCTATAATCTTCTGAAAATGAACTACACACAATTTTCTACTATATGCAGCCACTCTTTATTCTATAACAATGTGGCCTTCATGAATAAATTAACAAATAATATTATGTAGTCATAGAAAAGTAAGAGAATCACAAATCTACTGCTGCTTGTAGTAGGTCTGTTTCTGTTTTGTTTGTTTTTTGTATTTATTTTTCCATATTTCTGTGATCATTCAGCAGAATCTCCAATACAACAGAAGATGCACAGCTTGCCAAACTTCCTCTTTCAATAAGTATTTTATCAGAGACAAGTCTATGCCAAAGATGTTTGATTCCACCTAAGAGCAGAGCAAGTGATGACAGACACTGAACCTGAACTGTGCTACTATACATATATATGTATATATATATATATATATATATATATATATATATATATATATATATATCTATATATATATATATATATATATATATATGTACCTTACCATTACCTGACCCCAAGTCATCTCAGTTACACAAAATGAAGCTGCTGAAGTAGACACCGGGGATAGATTGTAGCCTTGTTTAATGAGATTTTGTACTTCTAAGAAGCCCTAAGGGTTGAGTTTGTGAGCAGTGACCTGCAGAAGTCTTGTAAATAGCTTTGGTGCTGCACCTCTGTATAGCTCAGCACAGTCCCGTTACTGTGCCATTTTTAATTCCCAGGCTAAAATTTGTTTTATTGCATGCTAGGAATGCATATGTGCACAGCTGGTAAATGTTTTGAAATAATTATACTACAGAGTAGAAGTGGGCAATGAGGGGATATAAGGTAAAACCCATTTATGAGGGGTTTACAGGAGCACCAGCAGAAAACCTGTGCTTAGGGATAATGTTAGATGTCGTTCTAGGACACAGAACAGTGCACAGTAAGGTGAAGTCAGAGTTGCTCGGTACAGATGGCTTGCTTTTTGGTCCTCAAGGGAGGAGGACTATAAGCTTTGTAGTACATCATAAACAGTGATGCCTCTTTTAGAGCTATAGCTGCAAAAAAATAGAGAATATATAACCTCACTACAAAATTTTCTTTGGACTTCTTGAGGGTAAATGTTTAAAATAAGATATTAGAGCTCCAAAAAAATAGACACACATAAATGACCTGGAGTGGAATATGGAGTAACCTCAAGACTTAATGTACTTGCCTTTTCCCAGGTATGGGGGCTTTTCTTTGACAAATAACGGCAATGGTTCCATCTGCACCCATATCCAAAGTGATGTCCCACATTAAAGAGTTACTGGGTGTTGCTGTTCGAAAGGTCACACCTTTCTTTACTGACGCTCTGTGAGAAAAAAAACAAAGTAAATTAAAAGGTCAAGAATACAGTAAATAAGAAATTTGCCTTTATATACATATATTTTACTTCTGTCGTCCTCCTTTTCATTGTTCACAACACTTTTTTAAGTAAATGTTTTTTGGAACAAAATGGTGGTATATTTGAAATTAAATTGGAAAGTGAGGCAACAAACTTGATAAAATGTATTAAATTTAAATCACGAAACTGATGAAAGCAAATTAAAGCAAAAGGTAGGCAAAAGTGAAAAAAAACAAAACAAAACTGTGGCATGCGACCAACCATGACCCACCACCTAACTACCTTCTGGCCTTTGACCATATAAAGAAAACATTGTCTTTTCTATTCATCCATACATTCTCTCATGATTTAAAATGTACTGATGGATTATTAGTTTTCTTTTGCCTCTAATTTGCAAATGGTGGGCATTATGAAGTCGAACAGACCTTCCCAGTGGGCTTTTCCTAGCATAAGCAGCTTGCAGTAGGTCAAACATTAATGAGATACTCTTCTGTAAGAATTGTAAGGGCCAAGAGATGCACGCAAAGTAAAATACAAAGACAAAATCCAGCCAACTGGTGCAACAAAAGCAACTTCATATGTATTGGTTCTTGGTTTATTTTTCATAAAGCTCTTATAAGACTTCCCCACAACAGCACAAACAAATGGTCTCAAATAGGTCTAAAAAGGAAAAAAAAATTAATGTGTAATTCTTTGCTTTTTCATCTACATGTAAAGCTGTCCAGTTTATCTCCTAATCTTTAGGATGAATACAAGTGTTGAGCGCATTATGAGTCTCTGAGGAAGTGTAATCTATGATAATAACAATGGAAATCTGAGCATTTCCCTTGCTTTTGGCTTTGGTTTTTAACTTCTGAAACTAGGCAAATGATAAGAAAATACAGATCACAGATCAGCACAGTGAAACAAACAGATGTGTATCATGTCCCAATTGAAATATTGGCATATTGGTGCACTTCGCACATTTCTGCAAAATATATTTTAAGTGGGAGAACCCTCTTTTTTATTGACCCACCACTGATTAGAATATGGAAATAGACTGTTACGACCACCTGTCTTAACAGCAGGAACATAAATTAATAGATTTTTTTTGTCTTTTTTTTTCCCTTGCCTTCCTCTAATTGAATGAATCTAGTTCTTCAAAGAAATGAAAAGCTCACAAGTAGTGAACACATTTTATGCCTTTTTTCAAAGGTTGATACAATTTCCTGAGGTTTTAATGAAATGTCTTTGTATTTTGGTCAAAATACCACAGCAGTACAATACAAAAGTCTAATTTTCAGCGATGTTTTTTTCATCTCCATTCATTGGAGATGGTTTATGGGAGTGTTGTTATGTGAGTCTACAACACAGATCCACTCAGTGAAGGAGAACTTTTCAGACCTATAGCTACCTCAAACAAAGTAACAAGGTTGTGTTATATCAAGATTTTTCTGTTGGTAGTTACTTCAGACACCGAAATACATGCTCCCAAGCACATTTTTCAACACAATATGTCCCCATTAAAGATTACAGCTGACAAGGGATGAAGTCTTTCAATATAGACTTAAGCTTGTGCCTTCATTATCCTGGAGATTGCCTGTTTACGTTCCACCTGTCCACTGCAGAAGCTGATTAATTTGATGAGCCCAAGTTCACTCAAGGAGCACACAGTTAAGAGATGAAATCATCCAGTGCAATGGCATGCTTGTAAATAAAACCCTTTCGGTGACAATTGCACATAGCTGAATGCCACAATTTAGAGGGCGAAGACAGTTAATTAACACTCGTGGGACACTTTAATGAAAAACTCTGTCCTCCTCTTGCTCTCTACCAGCTTTACCACAGAGTGTGCTGCTCTGAACTTACAAACGGAACACTCTGACTTATTAAATTACCCTTAACTCTGAAGTGCAAACAAAGTAGAAGTAGAAAAGGCATAGCTGTATGGTCTCTCTTTCATTTCAGTAATTGAAAGTAGGTTCTCTATGAATTACAGTGACTGACAGAAGAGAACAGAATGGTGTAATTGTTATCAGTCAGGGGGTTCCCATGAGGCAGCAGAGGCAACAACAGAGAAGGAAAACACACAGTCCACTTTAAATGAGCAAAGAGGTATACAAGAGGTTCAGATGTAAAAAGGCTGCAGATTTGTCTGAACTGATAACAAGGTGGAAGGCAGCTACACTTCACAATAATGGTAATTAAAGACAAACACAGTGTCTTATTACAGCTAGCACTGTAATCAAATTTTATCTATCTATCTATCTATCTATCTATCTATCTATCTATCTATCTATCTATCTATCTATCTATCTGCATTATATATGTATAGTATATGCATTTATTATAAACTTGCAATGTGATACTTTTCCAGGGTGGAACCACATACCTAAGATGTAGTTCAACATGTCTTTTTTATTTTAATTATTTTGTAATTGCTGTACAAAATTTCACGTAGAACAATATTGCAGTGTGATTGCACGCTTTCATTTCGATGAGGATACCTTTAATCCACTCTAACACAGGATGGCATGTTCCGTGTATTAATGGGAAAACTCAATGGGACCATTAATCTAGTAATGGCCTCTGCTATAACAAAACACTTCAGTGTACTAATATGTGAAATACCTTTACCTAATAAAAAGTGGCAGTAACAAGAAGCCTTGTCGAAAGTCGCTATCTCTCTTAGCTTCTCTGATGTAAAAATTAGAAAAAAGAGAAAGCCTTGCTCAAGGAAGAAGTGTTTTTCTTCTGAGTGGTTGGGAGCAGAAACCAGTCTCGATGGCATTAGTTAGCGGGCCCTGAGGAGGCAGCGGGCAGAGGGAGGCGCCGGGGCAGAGAAGATGGATGGTTGTGGACACTGAAGCTGACAGTGCATGTGAAGAGCGTCTCTCAGGTGCTGCATCTGCCACTCGTCTCACTTCTGACCAGGCGAGGTATGAGTGGCACAATTGTTTTACCTTTTACATGCTTTTCATTCACTCACACTCATGTGCATACGGAAAATTACTGACACAAGGCAATGCACTGTTGCTGTCACACTCACTACCAGTGCCCTACTATTGACAATCACTGTGAAATCAAGGATCTTCATGAGCCAGGGGATTTTCCTTATTTATTCTTGGAATTAAGTATTTTTCAGACTAATATTGAATGATTGTAAATGTGTGGCAATTATTAATTACAATAAAATAAAAGGAAATAAATTTAAAACAAATAAAACAAAACCGGAACGACACATACCTTTAACCTATAACCAGACACTAAGCTTGATCAAAGAACTAAAAGCTAGACCGTTCCCTTGATGAATTCCCTCGCTAATCCTCCTATGCAGTGACTACATAGGGTTTGTAATTGCTTCTCTGTTACACTTTGTGTTCCCACGTTTAACTTAGTAAACCCCTCACCGCAAGGCCGAAGCACTGCCAGTGAACTCCAGTGTAACTGGAAGCAGATGCATTCATTAATTATGCAGGCAAATGTCCACCGTTCAGCCAGTCTGATGGCCGGCCATAAGCAACGTGCTTATTGTACTTATGGAGCAGTTTGGGGAGTTGGGGGGGACTTTCATGCCAACAGTCCTGCCAGATGGCAGGCACTACTACACTCAAAATGGATGTAAAAGCCCTATTTGTTACACAGATGAATGATTAGATTTCCCGGATGGAAAGCTTCCTGAAACAGTGGCATATAGATGCACAGGCTCAACTGTTAATTAAATGTCAGACTGCTACCTTGGATTAAAACTCATAAAGCAAGACAAGCCACTATACTTAATCACTAATTTCTATTAGCTGTAAAGAATAAAGTAAAATGAAGGAATTTGGCTCATACCTCATCCCACTAAACTTCCCAAGTCAAGGAATAATCTAATTGAAATTCCTGCGTGTGGCAGGTTGACAGCAGTTCAATACTTTATCTATGACCTTCATCAAAGTCTCATCTTGAATGGCAGGTTCATTTCGCAGAAACGGACAAGTGTGTCTTGTCTGTTTCTCAATCATCCTCATATTTGTGTATCCCTTGACTATAGCTGTAGCCATCAATAACAGGTTTATCATGCTGATGAGAGAACTACGAAGCAAAGCTTAATGGGACACTCAGACAGTGACAAACCTCACCAACAGCTGTTCAAGTCTGAACGCACAGCACATGTTGATGCGCAGATAAGCTGGGTTTGGGCAGCCATGTGTTACTGACCTTCTAAATGAAAGGAACAGGGAGTGCGTGGCGCTTTTGGGATGCAAAATGAAATTCAGAGTTCAGTCGCCATTACCTGCTGCACACAAGTAGCAAGTCAGATAACTGCAACAACTGCAATTTTCCAGTCAAGTGTAACTGAAGCATTGAGGCGAGGGCGGGAGATGGACAGAAGGAAAGGGAAGGAATCAAATATTGATAGTTAATGTAGAAATGAGGAGAAAAAGGGAAATAAACAGGAAGTGAGATGGCATCACAGCTATCTGCTTTTAATTTATGTTCTCATGGAAATGAGTTAAAGCAGAAATGATTAAAAGAGACAGAATGAAGAGGGGAAATTAGGTTTTTATTTTTTCCTTCCTTGCTTCAGCTAAATTGAACTGACAACAAGAAAAGGAAATGAGATAATTAATATAAATACAAGGCCTGACCTTTGAAACTTCATGAATGTGCAGCTACTGGTCTAAATCCAAATGTAATGATTCCCCTGAAATCCCTGGAAATTCAACAGCTTATAAAGTGTAGGGTAGAACCTATGTATGTGTGTGTGTGTACGTGCATGGCTGTTTCTGTATACAACAAGTTCTGATGAGTAAAAGTTCATCAAAGTATACAAGGCTGTCCAGTTAGTCAATATTTCCTTTCCCAGCTTTCACATAGTACTGAAAAAGAGAATTGATAATCCATGACTGTATCCTCTCTCACTCACTTCCACTGAAGCATGTATGAGCAAGTCATGGTGGAAGTAACTCAGAAAGGATTTATTTCTTAGGAAGTATTGATTGTGCATTGCAGTGTTTTTCAGTCTAGGAGGACAGACTGTAACTACTGTCCAGGAAACAACTCACTTTTTGAACGGCAGCCTTTCAGGACTTTCTTGTTTGACCATTTTTATGTCAGGACACCTACCTGGATGTCATTCAGAAACTCAGCCAGATTTATGACTTACACAAACAAACCAAATTATTGATCGAGACTCGTTAGGCAAAAAGCATTTCATGCCTCCTGGCAGACCATTATTCATCTGCTTGCACTAAAGCAGATAATGTCTTTAATAATTACAAAACAACAACAACCCAAAAAAAAAAAAAAAAAAAATCAATCAAGCTAGTGTAAATCTCTCCTTGTATGTTCTGACAGCTAACCTCGACAAATTTTATTTTGCTGCAGTGTGGCTTTGTTTTCTATCTGATGATAACAAAAAAAAAAAAGAAAAAAAAGAAATGCAGATGACCGTGAAATCATCAATGTAATGGTGAGAGGAGGCTGGAAGCATTTAAATGACCTCCAGTTCTGAGGTCCTGTGTTGTATAATTTTTCTCTCAAAGCTTGAGTCACTGATGGAGTCAACTGATGAAAAGCCATAAAAAGAAACTAATTTGTCATTTTACTTTTTTTTCTTTTTATGAATGTTAGTATAAAACTTGCCTCCATTATAAGGATGTCATAGAAACCTCCAGAATAACTATATATTTAAGATATATTTAAGATACTACAAACATTCTCATTTCATGTCAAATGGGAACTTCCTTTCTCGCAGAGTCTGAACAGACACTTAAAGGATACTGAGCCATGTGATTAATCTCCAGTTTTCATACACTGAGCAGCAATGTGCTGATAGAGTACAGATGCTAAGCATACCCTGTAATAAGTCGCACGTGACTTGATTTGATCCAAGTCAATCTTGAAGATGACTGCTCTCAAAACAGCCCTTGATGTCATAAGGCTCTGCTCAAGCAAATAATCTACCATATTTCTCAGAAAAGCCTGTATGATATTTTCAGTGAAATGTCATAATCCTTGCTTTATCTCACTGTCCCTAACATGTCCCTATTTTTGATGCCTCTGAAATTCTACAAAATTAGGGAAGATATCTAATTCCATCAGTGAAACAGTTCCTTGTTTTCAGTACTTTCTAATTATTGGCACTTTACTGAAATGAAAATGACGCTATATCTCTTGTAATAATGATAATATTATTGTAGTCATTCACATTGCTGGTGTTTCCAAACTATGAAGTAACAGTACATACAATTTTACCTGAGAGTGAAGTTGGTCAGCTGAGCAGAGCTGGCCATGAGTATGTAAAAAGTGGCGATGTCAGTCTTCTTCAGAGGTTTGGAGGACGTCCTTATGACGATGGTGTTGCCAAGCTTCAGCCGAGAAAGTGTCGCCATTCCCTTAGGTACCTGCAGAAGGCGCACACTCCCGATCCTTTGCATGGGAGTCACGGGTACATACTCTGTCTGCTGCTGGGAGTCACTCCAACGACCTCCATCCACAGAGTTACATTTCCCACCAACTCTTGGCCGAGCCTGGTAGTACAGTTCCACAGGATTCCCAGCAGATGGACCCTGCCGTTCTCTGCTGGTGCCCTCTGACCCTGGAGCAAACCAGCTGAGCGCAGGGGCCAGCTCAGCCATGCAGGTCCCCCTCTCCCCTCCAATGGCACAGGAACCCCTCACCTCCTGGGTTTCCCAAAAAGCATACACTGTCACACATGGTAACTCATCAACAGCTCCCTCCCCCCTGCCCCAGTCCCTTCCTGCCACATAGAAGAGGACTCGCACTTTGGGCTTGGAAGAGAAAACTCGAGGCGTCAGCACAAAGGCTTGGATTTTCCAGTTAAATGTGAAGACATCTGGGGCATTAAAGAGCTGCACAGACTGGACCAGATCCAGAGGCACAAGCTGCTCTGTTGACATAGCGCCGTAGGTGGCATTGACAGCTGGCTGGCGGCTGGCTCTTAAAATAACAAAGGGCTGCGTGTGACTCTGCATGCTGGAGTTCCTCATGAATTCCTGCCCAGCCTCCTTAAGGAAGAAGAAGTCAGCATCTCGCACCTCATAGTTGACCGGCAAGAAGACAGGGAAAGGCACTGTACTCCTACTTTCAGCCAATTCTTTACTGCTCAAATCTGTAAGATAAAAAATATATGACAATAGGCTCGTTAATATGAGGATATCTTATATCCATGTCACTAAGCCATACTGTTCAGAACAAAAACAATTGAAGAATTTAATTCTCCCATGGATTTGAGAATAAACTCCAAATGTGTTAGAGTAAACACACACACGAGGACAACTGATCAGTTGAGTAGGGCTTCAAAGAATTAAAAAGGCTTCTGAGCTTAACCTTAAGCTTTAAGCTTTTCTCTCAACATAGTATCACAAACAATAAGAACTGCTACAACTTTGTGCATCTCATTCTAAACATTATTATCATAATGGAAATACCTCATGTGAACTTGTGAAACCATTTTAAAGAAGCAAGAGCACATCTGAATGATTAATTGTTGACCTGCCTTTTAACTCTTTCTTACAAAGTGAATCTGAAATAAAGTACAATTTTAAAATGAGAAAAATTATGTATATTGTTCTCCTAAAAGTCAGGTCACTCAAGCGTAAGGTGTGAAGAAGTTACAATATACCACCTCTTTGATAAGTATGAAAGCCAAGAACAACGTTACTTGCACTTTTTATTTTTACTTGTGATAGTTAATTTGCAGAAGTCTTTCTTTTTTTATGACACAAGATAAACTTATTATTAAGAACTGGAAAATTAACATCTGCTCCACTTGATGAGGCCATGTTCAATATTGTGGACATTTCAGGGAACATCCATCACTGAACAGAAAGTCACGACATAAAGATCTAACTTTGTTTACTCCAATCACATTATTACAGCAGACAATATTGTTTAAAAGTGGGCAAAGACAGATCTAAACTGGTTTAATGACTGATTCCCACTTGTCTGCTTTAGCCAGAATCTGTTAAAAATGCATTTATTTATGCAGAAATAATGACAAAAATAAATCTCTTATTAACAGAACAGTCTTTTCTGGTGGCCTGGAGATAAATGCAACAGTTAACTTGTAATCTATATATAACAGCATTAAAGAATAATATCAAGTGAAACTTTTCTATGTATCGGAGAATAATTTCAAGGTCACTATACCATTACATCATATAAATAATGATAATTTACTTAAAGTCTCAGTTTATATTCTGTTGAAACTACTTCTCAAAGTCTGTTTTTATCTGTCGGTTTTTCACTGTTGGTCACAGTTAGTTCAAATTCAGCATTATAAATAAATGTTTCAGGTCTACCACGAAACAGCCCCATGACAACGCTTAATAATCAATTATTACATGAATATAGATTCCCCTCATGCTGTCTGAACACTGCCCTTTAAATGTTAACCTTTGTGTTTTATATTGTGGCATTTGAACACGTAGCTATTACTTTTGTTCTGATATTTTTTTTTTTTTTACCAGTTTCACATTTCTCATGTGTAATCTGCTTTCCTGTGAAGGTGAGAAATGTGAAATCTGATAAATGTAGCACAAGGTTGCAAAGGCATCAAAAAACGGGGATTAAAAAGGTTTTTCAGATTGTCATCAGGCAGAAACTTCAGTTTTGGCTGCTCCCTGTTCAGGGTCGCCACATCAGAGTAATCCGCATGAGACGTTTGGCACAATTTTTATGCCAGATGCCCTTCCTGACGCAACCAGGAATCAAACCTGAGACCTCCCATATGGTAGAGGACAGCACTACCACAAAGCCACCAATCGCTCAGAGAGCTGGAGCACCACTGAACTGGATAAAATACCAGATGACAAGATTTTCTAAAGAAAATTTTTAAATTGACAAACACTGGAATGAATCTAAAAATAAAAGATATTTCATTAACTCAAAAACATACTGTATTTATGCAGTTATTGTGTGTAGCACAGTGAGCTAGTATAATGATTTTAGGAATTACACACTGACTTTTAAATATTACAGTTTCATATGAATGACACCCTCTGATCTGTTTTCGGGGCTTAATGATGAGCCACAATGTAAAAGGAAAAGGGGTTAGATCATCTCTCTGCATGCACATTTAACATCCATGTTTAGAGTATAAAGAGGATTATAGCTGACCTTAGACTATCATTTGTAACTGACCTATAGCAAGTTAAAAACATGCTCTGATGTCCCCTCTGAATATTTCAATAGAATATTAAAGTGCAGTCGGTTGCCTTGATAAGCTAATTACTTCATGCTGAAAACAGCTTTGACAGCAAGTTTGAAACAAACAAATGTGATTCCATCAATAATACACAAAATTTCATTGAAAAAGGTTGACTTTTTTCAATTTCTACATGCATTTGTGCTAGTTGTCCATGAATGAATAACTGCTATTCATTTTAGAAAGCTTGAAGCTTTTAAAGTGTCTTTTTAAGTATCTTTCCCCATCCTTCTTTGCACTTCAAATAATTTATTTGAAGTATTTGATATTTCTTTTTTAGTCTGGGTTCAGAATACATCATAGCACAGAAAAAGTGCTGGTTAGACTCACAAACGACCTCCTCAGACAGTGGATTAGTGTCCATACTAGTTCTACTGGACCTCAGTGCTACTGTGATACCATTGATCACAGCATTTTACTGCACAGGTTAGAGCATGTTATGGGGATTAAAGGGACAGAAGAAGGCTGGTTTAAATCATATCTATCTGACAGAATCCGGTTCGTTCTAGTTAATGATGTCTCTTCTGCACAGACAAGGGTCTGCTGTGGCGTCCCACAGGGTTCAGTTTTAGGGCCGATCCTCTTCATTCTATTTCTTGGGAAATATCATCCAAAGGCACAGCATTGATTTTCTTTGCTATGCTGATGGTAGGCAGCTGTATTTATCCATAGAGCCGTTAGCCAAACTTCAGGCATGTCTTAAGGACATTAAGATCTGGATGTCCACAATTATTTTGTTTTTGAATTCTGATAAAAACAGAGGTTATTATTTTTGGTCCTTAGCACCTTAGGAACGCATTAGCCGCTTTTACATTTGTGTCTTGTACAGCTGTGAGAAACCTTATTTTCATCGAGGACAAACAGCATATTAATCATGTTTGTAAGACAACCTTTTTTCACCTCTGTAATATTGCCAAGAATAGGAGCATCCTCTCCCAGGGTGATGCTAAAAAAACTAATCCATGTGTTTGTCACTTCTGGGCTAGATTACTGTAATGTGTTATTAGCAGGAAGCCCAAATAATTCTCTGAATAGCCTCCAGCTGATCCAAAATGCAGCAGCAGAAGTGCTGACAGGAATCAGCACGTTTCCTAACACATCTCTCCCGCGTTAGCCTTCCTCCATTGGCTTCCTGTTAAAATTTAGAATCGAATTCAAAATTTTGTTACTCGCATGTAAGGTCCTTATTGACCAAGTTCCTTGTTGTCTCCTCTTACTTGTAGTTACAAGAATATCCAAAAGTAGATGTGGAAGATGGGCCTTCATCTATACTTACCAATTCAGGTTAAGGAGGCTGACACTACCTTCCACCTTTAAAACTAAACTTTAAACATTTCTGTTTAGTAAAGCCTATAGTTTGTCTAAACAATAGTGCCTGATCTGCTGAGTGCCCCCCCCCCCCCCCCTTCTTCATTCAGCTCAATCCATAGTTGTTAATTCATGAACACCTTGTAAACCTAACTGCACTCCATTCTTCTTGAAGTTTTTTTTCTGCCGTTCTTTCACTGTTTGCCTTAAAGGTCTTCTCCCAATATGGGGAGTTTTTTCATTGCCACTGTTTCTTTACTTATTTAATAATAATACGAAATATTAAATAAAAATTGGGGATCATGCTCTGGGTCTGTGAAAAGCGCTTAGGGACAATTTGTATTGTAATAGATGCAATATAAATAAAATTGAATTTAACTGAATTCCCCACACAGATAAGTATATCATGTTTACTGAGTGGGTGACATGCTACATAAGGGAGAGACTTGAGCCAGTATCTGGGCTGCTGTGGCTTAGCTTACCAGAGGACACAGTGACAGATGTGCTGTTTAATACCAGAGCTGGCAACAGCTCCATTTGGAGTGAATGTAAACTGGTTCACTGTGTCCAGGAGGGAGGAAAACACCACCACTGTACCAAAGTGCTACACTTGCAAGGTTATTACTTTACAAGTGGGTTTCATGGGTCACCTGTGCCCGTCTTGTTACATCACATGCTTTTCATTTCACAAATCCTGAAAGAGAGAGCTTAACTGATGCACACTCCTTGTTCAGCTGTGGCCTTAACAAGTACTGTAAATGGGTAAATGGGTAACTACAAGAGGAACCCTGTTGCTTTGCTAATAGTTTAGATATTTTACAAGCAACCAGTGTAAGCAGAGCAAATCTGCTGCATCAACCGTTCTAGCTATTCCAGCTTCTCAAATCTCTTATTCTGAAAATCTCTTCATCCTTGGCCAGGTCCTAAAACATTAGTGTTGCCATGCAGATGCTCCAGCTGCCTCTGAAACCTCCTTTCTAAAGACAGCTGTGTTGCAGTAAGTACATGTTTTGTGTGTTGAGCTTTCTAAATCAAAAAAAAGATTTCACTTTATGCCACGACTTTGAATGTCGATCAAATCTTCGTTCATCCCTCCTGAAATTAAAAAAGAAACTCTTTCCATGCATTGGATTTTTATTTCCTTTGACACTATTTGAAAACAGCACTGACTTTGACTGATGGCAGCAAATTAACTTCAGGTATAACATTTCTTCACAAAATGAATATACATGTATTTAAATTAGAACTGTTCATGTGTATCATATTCTTTTAAGCAAGACAAAACCCATAAGCTCCCTTCTGACATTTCACAAAGGCTTTTACTATTAAAATGGAAATTTCTAATGACACTTTAAAAGTTCAAAACTTTAGCTGAAGTTTTCAGATTCTAAATAACTACTACTTCTGAACTATGCTTTTTGATTTGAGAATAATGTTCTCCATTACCAGTTTTGCTGTTGTTGTTGTATTTTGTTTTGTTGTTTTCACCAATTTTAATAAAAACACAGAGGTATCTAATTAA
The DNA here is from genome assembly GCA_018398805.1 of Hirundichthys speculiger. Lineage (NCBI taxonomy): Eukaryota > Metazoa > Chordata > Actinopteri > Beloniformes > Exocoetidae > Hirundichthys > Hirundichthys speculiger. The sequence goes on along the minus strand of JAGFBZ010000287.1, from coordinate 3,736,383 downwards.
CAATATTTTTGCCCAGCAGTCTCTCTCACAGCTCTGTTTTAGATTCTCTGCATTGGCATGGCAACTAACTGCTGTTTGGTGTCTTTGTCTTTCAGCAATATTTTTTCACTTGTAATCAATCTTTGTATGATTCTATTAAAATGCACATCGCCTGAGCATCCGCTATGAATTCTAATGTGCACTAATGGCTTTTACCATATGTGCAACACATTTTCAGATTCCCAGTAGCATCACAGAAGGCAATGGGTGTTAGGATTTTAATGAGCAATTAAGACATTTGTGTGGTGTGTGTGTGTGTGTGTGTGTGTGTGTTGTTGTTGTTGTTGTTTCTCTTATTCTGTTTTAACATGTTTTAGATCAAATACTGGTCCACAATGTGATTTTCATAAATACTTTGTCATTAGAAGAGTATTTGCAATGGCCCAGATGCTGCTAAATGGTAAATGGATTGTATTTATATAGCACTTTTCTTTTTCAACAAGTCACACACACTCATGCAGCATTTCCGACCCCATACAGTTTTTATTAGCCTAGTCAGTGCATTTTCTCTAACAAATACTCACTTACACAGCACATCAGGGCCAATCCTGTGTTGGTTTTTAATCAGAAGGCCGGGGAAGCCAAGGACTGAATCCACCAAATATCCTAAATCCACCCACTACTAATAACACAAATGATGCACCTGTGGCAAAGAAGATTTTTAATCTAGTGTTAGAACTGTGTATTTAATCCTTTGACCAACTGAACTTTCCAGTGGCTCTCCTTTTAAACAGGCTTTAAAGAGTTAGGGTTAGGTTCTGCTAGCTTGCCAATGATTGAGACCATTAGCACAAAGATAATGTTGTTTCTGGATCAGTTTAGTTTTGTTTGTTTTTTTTACACACACATAGTACAGTGATCCCTTGCCAATCCACAGTTTTAGTTATTCACGTATTTTTTCAGAAATATATAATATAATAAAAAAATGAATAAAAAATCGCTGAAACATCACAGGATGTTGTGTGCGTTCTCTCACTGTGAAGAAATGTTGTGAGCCAGCCTGTCCCCTTTAAGAAGCTGGCCTTATGGGTAATGGTCTGGCCTTATGGGTAATGTAGTGTGTGTGTCGTGGGACGGCGGAACAAAAACGGGGTTAGATGAAAAGTGTAGTGAGCATAGACAGCAGCCCAGCGTTGTATAGATTTACATTCTCTGTTAACCGACAGGATACAACCTGTGTGATGTTACAAGTTCCTGCAGTGCCAGAATAAAGTGCTCGTTCCATGCAGAGAAAACCGGACTTTTTCTTTTGTTGTTGTTAGCGTGTTAGCCGCTAATTACGAGCCAAAAATAGCACAATGCCAGCAGTTTGTTTACTACGGTTCAGAGACCAGAGGCTGTGAAGGTAACAGAAAGACCACAGTTGTCTTGTTTCTCTGCAGTGCCTCGCTACTTTTTTATGGTTTTTAAACATATTTTAATACATTTATTTAGGCTCAGGAGGCTCTGGCTCCCGTTCGCGGATTTTGATCTTTGCGGGGGGGGGGGGGGCATTAATTCATTCATTTTGTAAGATATCATGGAAAATGAAAGGTTATGTGCGGTAGAAAGTGGGGGCTTGGGTCAAGATATTTGTTGTGAAGATGAAGTCGTGTTCTTTCAGTTCTAATGTTTTATGTATTGGAACGTGATAAAAAAAAATTATCTGGTTCTGATCAGCTCCATTAGATTAGGTAAACAGAATCTGAAATTTACAACAAAATGTGCCATATTACATGATGTACAGTATATTCCACCTAGTAATTATTTATTTAGCAAACGCTCAACAGTGTGTGGCAGTGTGTAAAAACCAGGTACATTCTATTATTCAACATCTTGTAAAACCACATTGATGTATGAGAATTTTGGCCACTCTTATATTATGAGAGCATTAATTTATTCACAGCTCTCTTAAAGTCCTGCTCCAGCAGTAAAGCCAGGTTGTCTAATTTGCTGGTATGATTGAGATCATAGTCCCGTTGCATGACCCAGTTTCAGCTAAACTTTGGCTGTCAGACAGATTGTCCAATTTATGACTGTGGAAATCTTTGATCTACACAGGACTTCATGGATGACTTTATGAGAGCAATGCCCAGACCCCGTGAATACAAAACAAGCCAATATCGTAACCTTTCCACCACCGTGCTTGACAGTTGGGATGAGGCTTATGCTGATATGCTGTATTGGGTTTTCACTAAATGTAGTGCTATAAATTATGACCGAACATACTCTAATCTGAATTTTTAAAGGAGAAGAGGCTGTCTCCTGGAAAACCATTCAAAAGGCTGTACTTGTTCACTGTCTGATTATATTGTTGTGCTCATTAGACATGTTAACTTTGAATTTTTTGGCTAGTTCATGCTATCAGCCACCTTTTCCACTTCCAATGCTATTCTGATTTGGTAAAGGTTCTTATTTGATGGGTCATATTCACAGTGTATTTTCTATTTTATTTCTATTGAATGCAACACTGCTCTGAAAAAGGCACCAGATACTTTTCAAAGCATGTCATTTCTATTAATAACAGAAAATGTCATATTTGTCAGACCATACTGAAGTGGAAAATTTGATGGAGGCGGGACACAAAAAAACTCAGACTACAAGGAATACCAGCTGTGTTCTTGGGGACATCTTACTAACTATTGTCACTTTCCACTGTTGTTGCTGATTGATTTTGCTGTGCTGCTGGTGTTATGTCAAGTTCTGTATGCCTGCATGAAATCCATCCTGTGTAATACAGCTCAGAGCATGCGTAAAGACCAAAACTCTGCATGAATTCTTAAAGTCCCATGTCCATTCTCACTCATGTTCCACGGCCACTGATGATATGTATGCATGTATGTATGTATGTATGTATGTATGTATGTATGTATATATATATGATATATATATATATATATGTATATATATATATATATATATATATATAGATATATATATATATATATATATATATATATATATATATATATATATATATATATATATATATATGTCGACCTGGTACGTAATCCTACCCTTTAAATTCCTTGCTTTCAAAGTATATTTAGAGTCAATATTCATCTGCATTGTGAAGTGCCCTCATATCAGTCTTTTTTTTTTTTTTTTTTTTTTTTTTTTTTGCATTTGACTGAATGTGAGCAGAGAGTAAAAACCCTGTTCATATCAGAATCCATCTTGCTACTTCTCTCAGCAGTCACATCATCAATAAACACCAGTGACCCTGTTCTTGGTAACCATACATATCTCCAACTCCAATCAAAAAAGAATATTCACAGTAAAGTCTTCTTTTAGATGCTTGAAGTGCTATGCAATGTGAAAACATGCTAAGATGATGCAATATTGATCACATGAGATATAAATCTCTGAAGTATGTGGACCTGATGGAGAAGATAAGGGAGGAGGGGAGAGAGAGAAATGACTGGGGTTGATTGAGAAATGATTGAGGGAGACTTAAGCTGCTATTATTAGTCAGGATTGCTGTTGTATTTGACAAAAATCAAGAAATTGTGACGTCTTCTTAAAAAATTAGTCTGCATTAAATCCAAAATGGCCATTTAATGGCTTTACAGTTAAAGCCTTTGATATGCTTTCCCCATCCCTTTTCATTACCAAGTTGTAAATATACATTTTCTACTTTTTTGTTTGAATTTTTTTGCTTGCAGTGTATGAAAATTGGTCTCCTATCTTTTCTGGCAGACATGTGTTTAAGGTTGCAGTAATCAAACTACTGAATATTAGGCATGGCTGAAGTTTTAATAAATACCGAGCAAGTCGTTTTTCCTTTCAATGATTTCATCCTAAATGCTTAATATCATCTTCACTGTGACATCCACATGTTAGGACGGATAACTCTCCCCATGTAAGCCTCACTGTGGACTAACACATGATCTTGTGGCGCCAAGGATGACACTGTTATATATAATGGTGACTTTTAGAAATATTTACTGATGATTTTTCTGAACTGAAGCTGGAGCAAGATGGAGAGGTTTTCGTGTCATCATTAATGACCGTGTACGCACAATGAGTATTTAAACATGGGTAGTCCCAAAAGACTTCAGGGGTGCACTGCACCTTGGTAGACTCTTGTACTCATCCCTAAGCCTATTTTACATCCTGGGGAATCAGAACAAGCAGTCTGCTCCTCCTGGCTCGCTTACCTTGCGTGCGTGCTGTTGTTATGGTCGCAAAGACTATCGGCAGGATCATCCAGCTCCGCCAGTGAAAGCTCATTTTGGCACACGGCGCGGCTCCCGTCCTCCGTACGGTTGAGTTTTGTTTCAGCAGAGCATGGAGCGGACAGTTTCATTCATTCCTGCAGTTCGCGCGCTCAACATCGTCACACCTGTGGCAGTGGAAGTTAAAGTGTAGTCCGCGTTGCAGGTTGCATGGAGACCGGCAGCCCCTCGGGTCTGCCTAAAAGTTGTGCGTAACTGCCCCGTTGCTTTCCCCTTGAAGATCCGCTGTCCGGTCATGAGATGTGAGCTGAAAGTGAGGAGAGCTCCGTTTTCATGAGTGTCTTTCAGAGATTGAGCCGGTCTCCAGATCCGCCACCGCGCCTGGGACTCTACGGTGTTTAGCGGCTGTTTGCAGATCACTAACTGTCTTGTGCGCAATCCTCAGGGTACTAAACTCATCATCTGTCACTGTTCATCCGCTCAGGAAGCCACGTCCAACACGCGGTTGGTAGGATTAACCCTGCGTAGGCTTCATCTAATGTCAGAAGAAATGATCAAACGTTGCACTGTTTTGATGCTGGCTTTTGATCGCTATATTTGCGCAGTTGCAGAGCTACTGCCAGTGTAGTTCAATTAATAACATGGCTCATTGCCATGATCTGATTCGTGAAATCTTAAAACAAATCACATGTGAAAAATACATCTTTTTTTTTTTTTTTTTTTTGGGGGGGGGGGGGGGGGGGGGGGCAAGTAAGCATCTGATGTATTCTCATATTTGTTTGAAGCTTGTTCAGTACTGCACAATTTTTTGCATCTGTAATAAAACATGCTGAAGGATCATTGCAATAAATATAAATGCACAGTGTCCCCAGATTAAGTAGAAATTTTACTTCCCCATGTTAAACTTTTGTCTATGTCTAATGTCACTCAAAACCATAAAAATATTGCTCTGTGCAAAATGGCTTTCAACCTTGTTTAACAAGTTGCAAAGTCACTTTAACCCTGTTGCTACTGAGGCTACATTTAAGCCATGTAAATGGCTCATTAAAAACAGTTGTGTGAACCTCAGTCTTCTTTTTAAAATTCTAAGTGTGACCAAATTTGCAAACTTTTACTACTTTTTTTTTTAAACGTTTGTAAAAGATACTACAGCTTTAATTCTAATGACATTGGCTTTGCATGAGAGCATCAGGTGGATTTTTAGTGCCCTCTGATGGTGAAGGGAAGTCCATGTGTCCAGAAAGCAAAGGTGAATGACTATTGCAGCAACGTGATTAGTTTTCCACCTATTTAATTTCATTAACATTGAACCTTGTGAGCAGAAGAGTAAATGAATATCCTGTCCTGTCATGTCCTGTCACATATGTGGAGCTGAACTACTACAGATGCATTTAGTAGCATATTTTAGGATCAGTGAACATATTCCAGCTGGAAGAATTGCAGCTGTCTGACATCTTTCAGAAACAAACCACAAATACCGGTACTAGTATTTTAAATGTCAGTGAAAGAACTAGATAGACATACAGAGACTTATTTCACTTTACCAAAAGTTACTTGTTCATGGACTCGTGGTTGTAGCCTGCAGACATGTTGCGGCAGTATGATGGGGTGCTATTGACTAATAAAGAGGACTGAAGAGGATAAGCAAACATATCAACACACAGTGACTGTGTGGCCGAAGCTCAGCGTATCTGGATGCAGGCGGATGTTGCCACAAGCCTCTGCTGTGAGCCTACATGAGCTCCTCCCCATCACTGCAGCACTGTGATAAGCAGCAGCAGCAGCAGCAGCAGCAGCGGCGGTGTCTGTGTGCAGGGGTTTTTCCAGTAGCGCTGCTATGGGATAATTTAGATCCTCGCCTATTTACCTGCACTTCTTATATGGAGAATGTGTGCATAAAGGGAGGTTGGGCAGACTCTACCCCAAAACTGGCTCTGGAGCAAAAGCACCCTCAGCATTGAATTAAAATTAAAAAAAAAAAAAAAAGGAAGGAAGGGTTGAAGGTTACTTGAAAAGGGTATGAGCACTTGCCATACATGAATTAAAAAATAAATATTTCATCTTACTCTGCAAGAATCAAAAGCCAAAAGGAAAGAAAACTCAAGCTTTGTCAGCTAAATGGCTGATCAGTCTCCCAACTAATATAACTATATTAAAAAGATAGATAGAAAGAGAGAGAGCACAGACAAGCTCCTGTCAGGGAAAGGCCTTTTTGGACATCCAATGTAACACAAAAAACAATTACTTGTCAGAAGAGCCCAACATTCACCCAGCATTTAGCATGGAAAAAGCATTTTCTGAGCCTCCTCTCGTCACTCTTTAGGGAGCATCCAGAGTAGCTTCCAGATGCAGAGAAAACATGTGGTGAAACCTATCAAGAATACGCTCCAAGCACTTTAAGAGCAGAGAAACAAGACAAGCCCCCGGATACGCAAGTCAAGACACTGACATAGATGGATGTCACGGCAGAAATGTGCCAGCGTGGGGAGAGTGGTCATAAACTGGTGATAGATGTGAGTGCCAGGAGGAAGGGAATGTGTTTTCAGTGTACATCATACTTCTGTTTGACAGATAAAAATAACTTCTGCGGAGGTGAATTTAGGCACATGTACGAATACAAGCATACTAATGTTTCTGTTCTCTTTTTTATTGTCAACTCTAAATGAGAGTGCACTAACATTTACATTTAACATTGTTGCTAAGCACTGACAGTTGATTGTACAGGTAGAATACGGTTCTGGTCTGATTTCTTTTTTTTTTTTTCAGAATCAAGTTAATTTCTTTTGACTCTTTTCTTCTCTATGGTTTGTTGACTTTCTAAACATTTAGCAGTATTGTATAGCTTGTTCTTTGGTGTGTTCATATTGCATTTTTAATAGTTAGTAGTTAATCCCCTAATAAATAAAAAAGGTATAAATCCTGCTTTTAAGAAATGGCTTCTATATTCACCCATTAACAAACTTCATTTGATATAAAGATGGCATGAGGACTGGAGGCTGCTTTCATATCTGTACACAGACCTGAGTTTGAAACATCCAAACCATTTTACTAACTGTTCTTCACAGAGAATGTCTGGAATCTGCTGGTTGTTTTCCAATCAGATAGATATTATTACCTTTATAAAAACCAAGATTGCCCTTTAGTTCCTTTTTGTTTTTAAGTTAAGCTGCCCAGCTGCAGCTTCATATCGCTGTTCAGCCATTAATGTGGTACCAGCTTAAACTATTGCCAAGAGAGGAAATATTCCTCTGAATGTCAAACTATGTCTTGAACAGTAAACAAACTGATTGTTCTTAAGAGGCTCTCCAACGCTTTTGCTGAAGGTTTTTCTTTCACATGCTGGCAGTTAAAAAAAATAAAACAAAATACTGACTTAAAAAAATGCCTTGAAATGGTTAAAAAGCTGCACCGTGTGTACCACGATATTCACTGATTTGAATGAAGAATCCCTACAGTGTGTTAATGTCAAATCTCTGCCGGTGTTTGCTGACCGTTGCAGATCGAGAGGGAGCAACAGTATTAAATACTAGCCCAGCAGTTGATGTGAATGCATATTTCACGGCTCTAATGACATCTGACTAATCAAAGGTGATTTTGAGTTAACAAATGCTGACATTTCTCTCTGGATAAATCAACACTCTCTCAGATGTTGCTCATATCGCCCAAAGGTTTTCAATTAACCCATGAGATAACTGGCATCACCTTGATTTCTAATACTCATTACATTGGCTTTGTTCATGTAGAACTGGTATCTTATTCCTTTATAGACTGTGCAGACTGTGACATATAAACCTGGCCAACTCAAGTAGCAGATGTCTGATAAGAACCCAGTATCAACAGAAAAAAAACCTGTTTCACAAAGAGCTTGGATTTTTTTTTTTTTTCTTGAAGGTGATAAAGGCGGAACACAGGAACAACTGCACTCCAAAATGAGAGTGTAGTAAAACTAAACCTACTTATGTTTTATATCATACAGCTGTCTTCAAGCCATACAAGTCATTCAAGTCAAGTTTCTACATACAAATATAGATAGAGATTCTCCACTCAGACTAGGCTCCGTCAACACTATTTTACTTTCATCATCACTATTTTGATTGATCCCGCTTCACTCATAGTACTTAAGCCATCCATCACATTTTAAGTTGAATAAAACAAAGACAGACTTTTTTTTTTTTTTTCATGTGACACGCCTGTGCAGTCTCTATTCCATTCCCGTACACGCTGCTGCTAAGCAAACATTAAAACTAAGTCCGGAAAACTTAAAAGGTATAAAGCAGAGACTTGAGCAAACACAGGCTCAGATGGTTCAACTACACCCAGCAACCTGATTTCTCTTTATTCATCAGAGTCCCAGAGGCATAAGAGTCAGCCCTGCACCAATTTCACAAGCCAAACATGCATGAAACTTGTGCACACAAGTCATTCTGATTTCTGGCTGTCTGTGTAAGAGACTTTCCCCTCAGTTTCTTAATGTGTGTGATGCATCCTGCCATCATTTCCTGCAGTGATAGCCACAAAAAAGATTAAGGATCTTGTCTTGACTGGAAATTATGGAGCTTAAGTTTACATATTTATAATAGTCGCTCTCTTTAAATAGCACAAGTAGCTGTTTTTCCAAACTCCAGTTCCAGTCAGCGCTGTCTGCAGCTTCTTAATCTTGCCCAAACTGCAACACAACAGACAGCTCTCCATGTTTGGGTCGAGTGCCCTGAAGCAGCCAAAGACGAGTTTGTTTGGCCTAATCTCTTACTGTGTGGTGTCTGACTTCTTCCCTCACGGTTAAAGTCATAATTTGCCGTTTGTAGTGCTTTGAGTTGGAGAAGTAGCAAGAGGCTGAAGCAGTGGAGTCCGTGAAGGGAGCTGTCATGTCTGTTCCATCTATGGTCACTTTCAGTATCCTGCTAATCCCTCCAGTAATTCCAGCATCCCAGCAGGGAAGGTCGGGCACACCAAGATACGACAAGGCTCTAGTGAGCAGCGTGCATTCACTCAGGGTTGGCACACACACGCACACACATGCACGCACACAGACAGATGCTACACTTGATTGATTATTGAAGTTATGTTTATGCGTCTTGACAAGTAATGAAAATCTTTTGAATTAAGTTGTGTGCTGACTTCCGGAAAAGTTGGGACATTTTTTAAATTTAAATAAAATGAAGACTAAAAGACTTTCAACTCACACAAGACAATATTTTATTCATAACAGAACATAGATAACACAACAAATGTTTAAACTGAGAAGTTTTTAAATTTTATGCACAATATTAGCTCACTTCAAATTTGATGCTTGAGCAAGTCTCAAAATATTTGGACATGTTTAACACTGAGAAGCATTTCCTCTTTTCTAAAAACAGTTTGAAGACGTCTGGGAATCAAATTTGTGGAGTTTTGATGTTGGAATTTGGTCACATTCTTTCCTGATAGAGGTTTCCAAATGCTGAAGAGTTCATAGTCATCTTTGGCCTATTTTTCATTCAATGCTACGCCAGTTCAGCACCTGGACTCTTCTCTGATGAAGCCATGCTGCTGTAATAGCTGCAGTATGTGGTTTTACATTGTCCTGCTGAAATACACAAGGCCTTCCCTGAAATAGACGTCATCTGGAGGGGAACACATGTTGCTCTAAAACCTTTATATACCTTTCAGTATTCATAGTTCCTTCCAAAACATGCAAGCTGCCCATTCTGTATGCACTTATGCACCTCCATACCATCAGAGATGCTGGCTTTAGAACTGAAGGTCTCCCTTCTCTTTAGCTCAGAGGACACAGCCTCCCTGATGACCAACAAGAATGTCAAATTTGGACTCGTCTGACAATAGAACAGTTTTCCACTTTGAAACAATCCATTTTAAAAAGAATCTTGGCCCGCAGGACATGACGGTGCTTCTGGACCATGTTCAAATATGGCTTCCTTTTTGGTGATAGAGCTTTAGTTGGCATCTGCAGATGAATTGTGTTTACTGACGGTGGTTTCTGGAAGTATTCCTGGGTCCATTTAGTGATGTCATTGATACAATCAGGCTGATGAGTGATGCAGTGTTGTCTGAGGGCCTGAAGACCACGGGCGTCCAATGAAGATTTTCAGCCTTGTCTCTGACACACAGATGTCTCCAGTTTCTCTGAATCTTTAGATGATGTTTTGCACTGTAGATGATGAGATTTGTTAAGCTTTTGCAATTTGACATTGCGGAACATTGTCAAGTATTTCACAACCTTTTTACTCACTCTTTCACAGATTGGAGAGCCTCTGTCCATCTTTACTTCTGAGAGACTCTCCTTCTTTAAAATACCCCTTTACAGTTGATCATGTTACATGTTACATAATGTTAACTTCATTAGTTTCTAGATGTCCTCCCAGCTGAATCTTTTTGAAATTTCTTGCTTTTTCAATAATTTGTTGTCCAAGCAAATGTTTTTGAGACTTGTAGCAGGCATCAAATTTGAAATGAGCTCATTCACTGGATATAAGTGTAACATTTCCCCGTTTAAACATGTTTTATGTTATCTATGTTCTGTTGTGAATAAAATATTGGCTCATGTGGTCTGAAAGTCTCTTAGTTTTCTTTTTATTCAAATTTTTTAAAAGACTTTGTCAGATTGTCAGATTCTGACGATTGTAATATATATATATATATATATATATATTTTTTTTTTTTATTTTAGGTTCAGAAACAATTCTGGTTTAATACAAACACCTACTCTGATAACCAGACTTTCATTTTTCATGTTCAGTTATGTTGTAAAGCAGCGGTCATGTGAAAGCACAGTAACATGAGGATCATTCAGCTGTGACTAAAATCTGACGTCAACTCCCCATGTGGTCCAACAGCTGCTTAAAAAAGAGCACAAACCAGATTAAATCTGAAATGATGAACACTTGAAAGCTAGATGTTCAACTGATTTGTCAGTCACTTCTCACTAAGAGAATGCAGACATTTCTTCTTTTCATGTTTTCATTTTTGTCGTCTTAGATCTCCCACTAAGACAATTCTTACTGAAGGCTGATTGAGAATTAAGAAACAATATATATAAACCTTAATAAAAGTTTTGTTTATTTTTTTTTTCCTTTAAAGCCTAAAGAACACTGCACTTGACGCAAATATAATGTATCAAATAGTTAGCTTCCCACTACAGAGATCATCTAATTATCCTCTTTAACAAACTGACACGCTCTTCAGCATGTCAGTTTGAATTTTTCCATTAGCAGTTGTGTTAAAGTGCCTGCAGAATAGGCATCTTCTCGTGAGCCTTAACCGTGTTGTCATTTGACATTCAGTGCTAATTAGCCAATGTGAGCATATTAACTATTTTAAGTATGATGCTGAACCCTTAAAAGTCTGCATGTTGAAAGATAATTGCACCTACGCTATTGTACAGACATTAGTATGATCTCTGCTGTGCTGAAAGTACACTTGCAAAGCTGCAGGTTGTTTAATTATACAGAAATGTCTAAAACAAAGGCTCAGTTTTTGGCATTGTTAATAAATGTGTCCAAGAGTTATTCCTTACCCCTATTTTGTTAAAACTGTCCAGATGTTAAGTGATAAGGTAGATAACAGAGAACTGGGCTTGTTTTATATGACAGTATCGCTGGCTCTGTGGCAGCTTTAGTGTATTAAATCTCCACTACGATCCAGTTTGGCTGACAGCTATAGAGGTCAAACATGGAGGCTTGACTGTTGCTGTCAACAACATGAGGGGCCTTGACCCAAATGTAATATGTTTGCCAAAAGAACATGGAAATGCTAGGTACGTGGAGCTTGTTAATTGCACACCCGAATAGTGGAAGGAAACAAGAAACAATGATAACATCACTTCTAGCCTCATCTGCAATTGGAGGAGTTAAAAATGCAGAAGATAACAGGTTATTTAAGAGCAAGGACAGTTAAATATGAAGTAGGCGGGCAACAGAGACATCAATCCACTCTGAGAATGGCCCATAAATGTTACCCAAAGGTTCTATGAGGCTGATGCGGATGATTGAGGGGTCAGCGTGACTGAATTGCAACGCCCTATTGGTTGCACATTAAGGTCATAAGGTGAACCTTGGTAGAATCAGATTCTCAAGGATGAGAGGTGCCTGGGGCAACATTCAATAAAACATGAGAGCAATCTTCTCACCAGGAGTAAAAGTGCTCTGCAGTTCAGCTGCAAGCAGCCCAAACAGATTTCCCCTGTGAGCCAAAAGCACTGCAGCTGCTCATTCACCACAGCTGGCAATCCAAGCTGCCATCAAATCGACAGCCGCTGCCAGGAATAGTGCTGGAAATTGGTCAAACTATCACACAGTATCTGACCTCTGACAAAGCTTATCTTACACATGAAAACGCATGGAGCTGAAATGATAGTGTCTGTCTGCTCCAGCTCCTCTTTCTGCCTCATTAGTTGCAGATATTGGATAGGTTATCACAGCTTACAGTACATTTTAATGCAGGAGCAGACTCACCTTATCCTGAAAATAGTGAAGCAGAAAGGTTACATCTTTTGTGGGAAAATCACACCTGAAGCTCCAGTTTAATATGGTGATTGGATGTGTGCTTGCTGCTTTTCCTATACTCCTCCTGTGGAGCAATTAGGGCGTCAATGATGGCCACATCCTGAGTTTGTTCCATCATTGAAGGCTGTCTGCTACAGGGCATGAAATTAGGGAAGAGACGATAAGCTTCTCCCCCTTGCTCTGGGGAACGGAGTCAGTCGTGATGGAATGAATCATGACAGGCATCTCAGAGTCGAAAAGTATGTTTACACCAACTCCTCATTCACAGCTAGCGAAAAAGACAGCCCACAGTCTATATTTGGATATGGTCATTCCTTAACTCTAATTATATGTATAGTATGGGGATAATAAATAAACAAAGGCAGTCATGTCAAAAAAGGTTTTATGTATCACAATGTAAAAATAGAAATAAAAAATCTGCTGGTCTTTCCAAAGCCTTAAAATTAGAGACAGTAAACGCAGTCTCAGACAAAAAACAATTGTCAATATTTTTTGAACAAATGCTAAGCTAAAATTCATTAGCAGCGTAAGGAAAACTAAGTACAATCATTGATTCACTGGTATACGATAACATGAAGTAATAATTTTCCATATGATGTTATCAGTTTACCACATCGACATGTAGGAAGTTTGGTCTTCTTTACAGGTTTGTTCCAGTTCAATTGAGGTTTGGGAGAATTCATTGTTGCGCAGCTCTCTCAGGTTCCCACCACAGATTTCCAGTTGCACTGAAGTCTGGACTTTGACTGAGCCATTCCAACAACTTGATCCTTTGCTTTTTCAGCCATTCTGTGGTAAATTTGCAAGTGTCCTTGGGGTCATTGTCATGTTGCTTGACCCAGTTCCAGTTAAGTTTTAGCTGTTGGTCAGACGACCTCAATTTTGACTCTAGAATACTTATGTACTCTTATGACATTTAACATGCAAACTGAGGTCTGTGGAGTCAGGGATGTAGCTTTTGGGGATTTTCCAAGTTCCCTGAGCATTGTGAGGTCTGAGTTTGGAATGAACTTACTGAGACATCCACCCCTGAGATCATTGGCTGTTGTCTTCAATGTTTTCCATTTATTTTTGGTTTTGGATCATTCTTTTTCACTGGAGAAGAATAGATTCCAAATTGTTTACTATATAAGTGCAGTCCAGTCCAGTCCATTGTTTGGAAATAGCCACTGACACTTCCTAAATTAGTGGGAGGCAACCATTATTTCTCTAAAATTTATGCTGATATCTTTCCTCTTTGGTGTTAAAACCTTATTCCTACAGACCAGCAAGATGTCCATTATTCTATTTTTATAGAGGTGCTCACACTTACTGATGATAAATTATCAAGTGTATCTGATAAGCAGCACCTAGCTGCTACTAACTCTCTTCATTGGGTATAATATGTTTTTCATACACTATTTCTGCACTTTGTCTTATCTTTTGATAAATAAATAGGGTAGTTTTTACTCTAAAGTTATATCTGTTATATTTTCCTAATGAGAACCAGATTATATTTCCTCATGCCCTGGCTGGAAAATAGTTTTTTATTTTTTACAAGACAGGGTGTGTAAGTACATGTGTAGTTTCAGTTTAGATTAAAATTAATACTGGCACACGGGAAAGGCAGCAGCAAATTATGAAAGGCAGACAACAAGCGTCAAACTTCCACTTCCTCCCCTGCAGCACTCTTGAAGACTCTCTGGAAGACCAGGGGGCTGCACATCTTAAGCCCAATTTCCATTCTCTGATAGAGCGCCAGGTTCCAGGAATTACCTGGCAAACTGTGATCAGGTTGAGGGGATTAACTAAAATATTCTCTTCCAGAAGTCAGACTACTTTTTTCATCTCCCTAGGATGGTTTAGGAATAGGCCAGTGAGGGCATGTAAGTGCTCAACTTTAATTTATGCATATTTTCCTTTCATGCAAAGTCACAACAGCAAGACATGCAGGTTGAGCAGTTAGTCAGCCATGTTATTAGATTTTTTTTTTTTCACTCTTAAGGATGTTGGTGTACACACGAGGAATTTTAGAACAGGCAACATGTCAGTCTAACAGCAGGTGAATGGGAGGATGTGACATTGTAGATAATCATTCTATGTCACACAAATGATCAGGTATGATGAGTACATGTCTTAATATTCAATCTGGAAGAGGTGCAGCGGTACAGCTGTGCTGCCATCTAGTGCATTAGTGCTGTACCTCACTGTTTGCTAAGCCTCCAACAGGACTTAAAACCAATTCCGTTTTGGGTTGCATTCATTTTCTTTTCATTTATCTCCTGCGCTGCAGTGTGGGGGGGTTGGGTGAGAGCCTGTTCAACATTTTTGTGTTGGTGAGGATTGTGCCTTAGTACATGTTTTTTTTTCCCCTTCTTCTTCTTTTTCATAGCGTCTTAGAGTGCCAGGGAGTACACATATGTCTCCAGAGAGGGTAATCCCACAGAGAATCAAAGCTGTAGTTCTGACAGCATTGCCATGCATTTAAACTTCACAGAGGGGATCTGTGTTAATCTTTAAAATGTTAGCCACTGCAACAATATATTAAAATTGCATTTAAAAAAAATAAAGAAATAAACTGGAACTTCTTTAATCCAAAAAGGAAATTACTGTTCACAATGCTAAGGGGACATTGCAGCAATATGGCATGAGCAGTTTCTGCAATCTCTGTGAGGTGTGGTTGCAAAGTGCAAATTTGCAGTCACTGTGATGCAAGGTTACAAATGCATTACAGATATTTTTTTTTTTTTGACAAGTCTGCTAGTTTTGTGGAAATACTCTGGGATGCAGTTGTAAATCCATGCATTTACAGACTTCACTCTCTATGGCTGAAGTTGATGGACAAGTGACAAACTGGATTATAAAATCATCATTTGCTCCATGCTTTATCTTCACAGTGAACGGTTACCATCATTAAGTGGTACGTGTTCTTCAAATCTTCTTTTTTAATGTCACCTAAGTTCCTAGACCAAGCTACTACTACTACCTGTGGGCCACTAACACTCAAGGCAGCGAGTAGAAATCCTGTATTGCTGCTACAACAGGAAATTCCTTTATCGCTTGAGGTGATACAGATGTCGCTTTGACTTTTGTTATTGCTCTGTTGTTGTACTGTAGCTCTACCATGTGATTGACTGTGCATCCTGTAGGGTGGAGACACACCGGGACAGAACCACTTATCACTCCAGGGGCAATGGATGACCCAGAAGAGGAGAGGCAGCCTGGACCGCACGTTGTGTCATCTGTCACCAGGCCATGGAGGTGAAGCGCAGGATGAGAAGAGACGAGAAGTACCATGATTAAGAGCCAGGCCTCTTCACATTATCTCTCCCTACACCATTGCTCATTTTGTGAAACTTCCTGTGGCTTAGAGCCACAAAACAGGCCTTACAACCGGAGAAGAAAAGGACAGCTGAAAAATGAGAGGAGGCATGTAATACCATTGGGGGATGCTGTTGTGGTTGTACTTCTAATTAAAATTAGACTCCAACTCTCTGCGTTTGTCAGGTTCAATGAGTGTCAGTGAATTTGTCTTGTCAGCACTGATGCAAGGACATATCGACAAGTCTGCGCCAATGCCAGCTTGACAAATGTCAGAGCACCTATTGTCAAAGAAAGGAAGTTACAGTCTGATTATAAACTTTCCCTTCACCCTTGTCCTTCCCCCCATGATTCTGTAGTAAAGTTTGTTAAAGCTGCGATGGAGTCAACACATTACTATCCTCAGAGATTAAACAATCCCACAACTGGCTCAGCCAAGAGCACTCACACATAAAGACAAAGTTTTCTTTTCTTTTTTTTCTTTTTTTTTTTTTTGTGATTGTCTGCATGTGTAGTTCATTCAACTGTTCATTCTGCTCTCTATGAAATGCCGAGCCAGATACAGAGACATAACTTTCCATCCAGGAAGAGCAGAGGGAGGGATGGTGAGTTCACTGGAGCTGACAGGTATCCAGCTCTGATTCAGCATGATTTATTTCCACAGTGTGCATGGATGTGTCCAGTGCACGGGCAGGTCAATTTAGTTTGGGTAGAAGAGGAGTGCTCTGATTGATGGAGAGAGGGTGGCCATATTCTTCTACGCTTGGCTCTCCCCCTCATCAAGGAGCAGGGTTACGGCTGATTTATCCAATATACATGGAGCAGAGGCTCTGGCAGGCATTGTGTGACATAAGACTGCCTCCTCCTGGAAGCAAGCTGTTGTGTGGCTCATTCTGACCTCTGTGCATCTTGAAGACTATCATTTCGCAAAGACAAAACCATGGAAATCATATGGGCAATTTTCTAGCCTGCTTTAATAATTCAAATACTACTATCACCACTAGATGTCAATATTAGTTCAAATAAATGTAGACTCCCATGAATCAAATGAGCTAAACTCATCAAGTCTGTGCTTGAGAAATAATTCACCAATAACAAGTTTTACTTCAAACCTCCATTTTTGAACTTTTGAGGACTTAAATATGCCCTTTTTCCTTTAGGGTTAGGCCCCTTTTTGAAACACTTTAAGTCAGCCATTCCCAAACTTCAGAATACCAAGGCCCAATTTTAAATGAAAAATCTCCGCAGCCCACCGAAACATTTAATCACAACTGTGATCAACATACAGGACAAGGAACCATGATCCGATATTAATGTGAGGGGTCAACAAATAAGGTGACACTTGTCATATTAAGTTAAGATGACAGTAGAATAACACTTAACTGGTTTGTTTTATTACTGCTTAATTTTTTTTAATCATATCATGAATATTTTACAGTAATTAAAAACATATTTAAAAAAGATCGAGAATTTAAAACACATTTGTTTAATTTTAATGACCTCTCACGGCCCACCTGCAGTCCCACAACAGTCCACCAGGGGGCCGCGACCCTTTGGGAATCACTGCTTTAAGTCATTAATTTAAAGCAAAACAAATTACATATAATTTAATACACCTTTTTGAAAACAAGTGTAGCCTATAAATTCAGCTACAAATTTTTCTCCAAAATGATTTCAGTTGATAAAAAGGTCTAGATTGGCAGGCTGGCCAGTCCAGCACCCATTCGTCTCCTACTACAAAGTCTGGATGAAAATGAATGAAAATGATACCGTTCAGTCTCAACTGACTAAATTTGATTTTAGTCATCTCTTTGACTCCTTGACTGAAGCAGTGTGAAAAACCTGGTCTGGTTTTCCATCCTATTCCCACAGCATGGATAAATGGATAGATGGATGAATAAATGGATGAATGGATGGATAGATTTAAACACAATCAAGATCAAGGGAACTGCTTCAGACTGCTTTTGAGACATATTCATCTTGTAAGGTACCAGTTTGTACAAACACATCCCACAGTTAGTCATGGCATCACAAAAAGGTTCTAAATTAGGACCACTGCTCTCTTCGTATATGCTTACTTGGGCAGTTTATTTGGAAAGATGAGATATATCATCATTATTATGCTGACGTAGGCCAACTCTATTTATCCATGAAGCCTGAGGGAACTGATAAACTACTGAAATTAGGAGCTTAGTTTGTAGACATTAAGGCTGGAATGACCTGCAATTTCCATTTTCAAGATTCTCTGTAAAACAATTTAGGTAGTCTGGATGGCACTACCCTGAATTTTCACCAGGATTTGCCTTTTAGCTCATATGTTAAACAGGTTTCTAGAGGGAGCTTCTTTCATCTGTGTTGTATTACCTAAATGTGAAACATCCTTTCCCAAAAATGTAACGACATCATGGCTGTACTATTGCAGCACAGTTTTAGCTTTGGGTCCAAATAATTCTCTGAAAATCTCTCTTTGTATGTTATAGTCACATACTATGCCTTAAATAACATAGCCCCTCATTGTTATGTGTCCCAAAGTAGTCCAAAAAGCTCTGTGCTCTCTGGATGGTTGCTGAAATTTTAGAACAAGATGGGAAGATATGAGATTGTAGGAGATTTTAGTTTTCAGGCTCCACTTCTGAATAACCACCTGCAGTCATATGGGATGCTGTCTGAAACAGAATTTATTGTGTTTTCTTCTATTGTTATTCATGCTGATATATCACAGCTCCTTGAAAAAAAGCGTGTTTTTAAGTGTTGTTTTTCTTCTGATTTAAACATTTTGCTTTTCTTTGCTCAGTTGAATCTTCCTCGGTTTTGATTTTGCTCTGTTAAGCACTTTGAAAAGTGCTTTATGAATAAAGTTGATTTGAGGTGATGTAAGTGTCAGCCGCATTCAATAAAACAAATTTATTCTCCTGCTTCTTTAAAACCATTTCTCTGAAGAAAGCAAATGGAGGAAAGCAAAGAGCTGCTGACTCATTCCTTTATCAGTCACAACAGCATAGCTAGTTTGCTCCCTATAGTTCACTTCAAAACCACTCTCTTGGTACCTTCCCTCAGTACACATCCTAAGCTTGGATGTGTTGGATGAGACTTAACAGACCCTCTGCCCCTCACAACTTCAAGGCTCAGTGTGGTCAAAGTGCTGCCTGATATCCCACTGACCCAGGCCACCTCAGAGTACCTGCCTGTTTCCCTTTTTGTATGAAACACCCCCCAAAGGGTTTTTTTTATCCCTTTATGCAGCCATGAGATCAGAATTCCAGATCATGATTAGGATCAGTATCGAGATTACTTGTGTGAGATATCTACTGAAGCATATCTTTCCATCTTTTTTTCCCTGCTGATACACTGCTGGTCCACCAAAAGGCATTTTATCTCATGCCGTCCTTCTCCCTCCTGAAGATGAGTGACACCTCGGAGTTGGCCTTGAACAAACCCTATCCCTTCAGGTTTTTTAAAGTAAGTTGTGAGCCTGTAGTCCTTTGGCGCTTTTGCTGTCATTTGAAATCATACTTAATGTCAGGCTCAACATCAGATGGGAAGCTCCAAATTCCTTTACATTTCATTCAGTGATTCACAGCTCAGAAACAGGAAAAAAACAAAACAAAACATCAAAGCAAGACAAGAATTCTTCCAGTCAAACTGCTTGTTATTGTTTGGAGTTGCTCTGGGAAAAAGTTAATGAATGTGCTGGCATTGTGCCCTTCAAACTTTACACACACACACAAATACACACTAAAATTATATATATATATATATGTGTGTGTGTATGTGTGTGTGTGTGTGTGCGTGTGTGGTGTGTGTGTGTAGTTAAACTATTGTTTGCATTCGATTCAGTCACCTTTTGCCTGTCTGTGCTCATTTCTCCAGCAGGTGGTGATGCAGAGCTGATGGCTGCTTAATTGAAGTTAGGGACTTGTGGATTCCCAGAGCTTTACCTGACCTGCCATTCCCCTCTGTTGTGCACACATTGTCAGCAGATCAGGCCTTATCTCTCCCTGACTGAACTGAGCCATTGAGCACACATTTGACCTTGTCATTATCTTGTACCTGCCTTTGTTTCCACTCTCCTTTCCCCCTTTTTTGTGCTTCCTGACTTTCCCTTTCCACTCCATTCAAACAAAGATAAGAACAGAGTCTGTTTACTGCCTCCACACCACCAGACCCCCCCCCCCCCCCCACACACACACACACACACACACACACACACGTATGACCCAGTGTCTTTTCTGTTTCTCTCTCTTTTGTTGATGAAAGAAGCTTGTGTTTACTAAGATACGCTCTAACTATGACCTTCCATGGTGGTTTGAGGTGGACTATTCAACACCAGTACATCTTTATTCTCTCATTTATGACACAGAGGAAGGGCACAGGATCAAACTTTGTTCTGAAGTACAAAGCACATTTAATGTTGTGTGTAGACTCTCTTCCTGTTAAACAAAATTCACAGACTTCATACAATGAACTAGTTCGGACTATAAAGAAGAGCAGGAAGAGGTGGAACACTTGGGACATTAATCCCACCAGTTATGTGCAGCATAAAGCTCAAATAAAGGGAAGAATATTATTTGAAGTGTACCGCAGCAGCAGACCTTGTTTACCAATGAGTATGATAAAAAAAAAAAAAAAAAAACAGACTTTGATTATAGTCAGACAGGTTTAAATGTAAAAATATCTCATACCTTCATTAAAGCAACAGTGTGACATTTTTGAAAATGCACTTATTTGCTCAGATGCCTAGAGTTTGATGAAAAGGTCAATGCCATTGTCATATTCATCAAATAAGGCTGCAGCATGAGTCACTTTATCAGGCAGCTTACAGCCAAGAATTTGTCCTTCACGTAATCCTTGTAAAACCATAAATTCTCTTTCACACTTTTGGACAGATTTAAAAACACAAGATGTAACAAGTTGATTCATGTGCTTTTTTTCACCTCACCTCTCTAACTAGCTGTTTCCACCCTTTTGAGTTAACCCCATGCTGGCTCTAGCTCCACATTTAATGAGTAGACGTATCAATCAGCTCATCAAACTCCTGGCAAGAGGCCTAAAAAGCCTTTCCCCAAATATCAAGCTATTCATTTAAAATAACCCCAAGCGTAAATAATAATATAATTAATAAGAAATCTTGTGATAGTTCCTTTTTTTTTAACTTATATTTCTTCGTAGACAGCACGATCCCCATATGTTTCATGTGCTGTTTGTGTCCATTTTTTTTATTCATTTGTAGATAAACATATTTCTTGACATTTCTTGCTTGCAACACATTCCAAAAAAATTTAAAAATGTGATGTGGACATGATCAGAGGTTCAGCGTTCGTAAGGAGGTGAAAGAAAAATAAGTTGATTTCAAGCAGTTAATGTCACCATATGCTTGTAATGATAATTTGCTACAAGAGGAATATCTATGAAAGACTTTCTGAGGAGCAAAGATGGGTAGATCTCCACTTTGCCAAGAAATGAGTTAGAAAATCACTGAAAGGTTTAGAAAAAAGAAAACAGTTCTTCAAAGGAAGATTGGAAGGGATAAGCATACCAGTGTCCCAGTACAGTGCATAACACCATGAAATGAATCAAGGAATCTGGAGGAACTTCAGTGTGTATTGGACAAGGAACCAAGCCTTAGATGGACACAAACCATCTCTGATCCTTCTGGCAGCGCTCTGCCAGGAATAATTATTTATTGATAACTGATAAAACCTAAAAGACAAGGGATTACTATGGAAAATGTTTGACAAGCACGACAATATAGAGCTACATTCTCATATGGCACTTAAAACTTAACTATGCAAAAAGTACCCTTATGTTAAGTTTATACAGAGGCATCACCGATGTCTCTGAGCTCGGAGGCATCTGGGATGGATCACATTACTGGACAAGTTGAATCAGTATTCCAGTTCTACAGTATTTTAAAAGAAATGGGTACAGTATGATTGTAGAAGTGTACATGGATGGATGGAATGGATGGATGGATGGATGGATGGATGGATGCTATGTGGTCAAAATGAATCACCTACGGCTAGAACAACTTTAAAATCTCAGTGTACTTTTCTCCATCAATACTTATATCAGTGCCTTTGGCAAAGAGCATTTACACTTCTATGATGGCAGTATTGATAGAGAAAAGTACACTGATATTTTAAAGCACTATGTACTGCCTTCAAGACCACATCTTTTACGGGAACAACCTTAACGACATTGTTAACAACACAATGCATATTCCATTACACAGACATGACTGAGGAGGAAGAGTGTACCGGTACCAGACTGGTTTTCTGAGTGTCCTGATCCTCCCCAGTAGAGAATGCTTGGATAATTTTGAATATGAAAAATGTCAAGATGATCCTGTACTGCTGAACTCTTTCAGACATGTTTACAATAAGAATGGAACAATGATGGATGTCATGAGAAGGAATAGCAACATTACAAAGTGGTAAAAGCTTTACAGTCTGGGAATGTGATCCAGCCCTGAAAGACAAAAATAGATGAATGTTAACATATGAAATAAAGTTGACAAGAAAAACTGAAAACTGAAATATCTTGGGTTCATACGGTCTGCTAACAAATAAAGTAAAAGTAAATGTAAGAATTGTGTTTATAGCAAAAAGCATGATTGCATCTGAAATAATTTATAGAACTACACTGTGTGCTATATGTGTGAGTCTAATGTTTGTCTTTGTGAATGTTATTAGCACAAATTTCACTGCATCGTTAGAGAAATGGTGCAGTGAAGTTAACCATATGCATGGTTAAAATAACGCATCTAACCCAGCTGTTTAGTGAAATAGGCACAAATTGCTTATTGATGCAGATGCCTTGCATGTCATTTGCAAGTAAGCCACATGTATAAGAGTTTAAAACATTTGTAGAGTGATGAAATGATGTAATTTAAGGCATATCAGAGTTTGGGAAAACATATGTCCAGACTCACTAATAGTGAGTGAATGTACATGTAAGATGCTTGTGAAAATAAATAAATAAATAAATATTAAAGCACTAACCCAGATATAAGAAAACTTTGACAGTGCACTGGACCGCCACCAACACTGTTCATCTTATTTCAAAATACTTGAGCTCTGATGTTGGCATATATACTATTGAGTCAAGGTATGTATAAAAGTAAAAACAAAACAAATGTCCAAGATCACAAATTAAAACTTCTGGGATTTTACTCGTGCACACAGTTGATAATGCAGCAAGAAATTCTTGCATTTTACTCCACTGTCTCACAGCGAAGTCAACTACTTTCCCAATGCCCTAGTTTTATGAGCCACGACAAAAAATACAACATTCTATTTTTGTCATATTGCATTAATATATATTTTAATAGCAGTCTGACTACGAAAAAATACAATAAAGTAAACTCCAATGCTGGTTTAGAAGCTTGTTCTTCTGTAACCGAGGACGCGGTGAAGTTTCAAAGTCACTTTTAGTATTCCACTACATATGCTACTCATAAAATGAGACTCAATATATCTGTCTATCAAAAAGTTCACTGACAGCATGACGAGAGATGGTGCTCGCCTTTGATTCTAATGCTAAGAGCATAATTTATGTAAGATGTTTGAATGGCTTTTTGAGTAAGAATAGATTAAAGGAAGCTTCATGTTTGAGGAGCCAAAAAAAAAAAAGTGCATGCAAAGCAGTGCTTTTAAAACTCCTAGGGCTGTTAGAAGGTTGATGAAGAAGGCAGGTGCAATAGTGATTAGCTGAATCCATTTATCGTGCTAACAAAACAGTTTGCCAATCACAGCCATCCCTTGAGTTTTCCTCTTTTCTGTAAATATGAAAGACCTTGTCCCAACAGTGACTTCAAACGACGCAGCAGCAGGCCCCATACCAGGCCGTGGCGTCTCCCTGTGCCCCTCCCCTCCACACATCAAGCCCCCACTGACAAAAGCAGCTGTAGGTGGCATAATGAGACGCACTCCTTTCAACTATGTGTGAAGTGTGACATTCTCTTCTTGTGTTGTGTGTTGACACTGCTTGCCTGCGTGTGAGGAGTCGACCGGACGGTCCACACAGCCTTCCTCCTCTTGGAAACTAGCCACTGAGGGCAACATCAAAGCCATTACAAGTTCCTCAGGTCAACAGTCAGGGTTTTGTACACACAACACTGACACAAAAGGGAGAGGAGAGTGTGGCCCTCCCCGCTCTAGCTTCCTCAAGACACATAACTGTTTCATGTTTGTCCAGACAACTTAAGTCTCACTTCAAAATGTAAAATAGTTCCACAAATAGTCTGTAGATGTTTGTCCACAGACATGATGCTGCTGTTTTTTTTGTGCTAATGGAAATGAAAATAACTATGCTGTGTAAGAGATTCGCCACGTTTTGTAAAATACTCACAAGTGAACTCTTATCAGGGGAGAAAGTCAACAGTTGGAGGTCAAAGGCTTTGATTGGTTCAGCTATGCAAATAACTGAGAAGCAGAAGAAGCCAAACCCCTTTAAACACACAGCTGCACCATATGAGCACCAAAAAAAAAGCCATCCTTGTCAAGCCATTGCTGTTTCCCTTTGAAAAATTCCCACAGACCAAACAGAGGCAGCACAGCCTTGCATCACCTCACATCAACATGTGATTGCCCACAGCATGGCAGAATGGTTTGAGTGATAGGAACACCATTGATAAGAAGAGCAGCATGTTTGTAGCGCCATCTTGCACTTACACACAGAGCTCATCTCACCTCTGTTTCGCTGCTGTTACTGCCTCCTGAGGTGGAACAGAGGACACAAGATAACTACCCCACCAATGCAGAAGTTGGAATTTGTACTTGTATATTGTTGTGTTTGCGTTGTTCTGTAATTACACAGCAAAACACTGTTTGGTGATGCAGGTTCCTTTCTGCAGCAATAGAGCTTGCAGTGCTAAGTTGTTTGGTTTACTCCCTTGGTGTATGATGTCATCTTTATGCCGGATATCATGAGCGCAATAAAACATGTTCTACATTTGTGGCTGCAGAAGTAGTCCATGAGTAAAAAACAGTTTCACAGGTGAAAGAGATCCCGTTTTTGCCCTCCCGGGACCTTCCACATGTGTGGCAGGTTCTTCCTGGCCACTCCTGCAAGACATTTGCACCCTCATGGATAATTCTACTCTTAAAGTTAATTTTTGCTATCTTAAATCAATCTGACTTTTGACAGTTTGGGAGTAGAAACCAATGACTACTTTGACTAATACATAATTAGTAATTGTAAGTATGACCACACCCACACAGATGTCCTTTAGTGCACATCGTTGTTTTTTTACTTATGGGCTGGATAATTCTGCAACATCAAGTGAGGAATTTAGTCATTGAAGAGCATCTTTCATTGCGCTCTCAACATTTGACACAAATGTTATTGTCTTTTGTTTAGATTTAATTCTCTTTAGAGGTCTAGGCTTCTTTGCTTAGGCACGCCCAGACCTCCCAGCCACCTCCTCCAGCTCCTCTGGGGGAATACCAATGCATTCCCAGACCAGTTGAGAGATATAATATAAACAGATATATATAAACAGGTCCTGGATCTGCCTCAGGGCCTCCTTCCAGTTGGACATGACTGGAACATCTCTCATGGGAGGCATCCAGGGGGCATCCTTGACA
Organism: Hirundichthys speculiger; assembly: GCA_018398805.1. Classification (NCBI taxonomy): domain Eukaryota; kingdom Metazoa; phylum Chordata; class Actinopteri; order Beloniformes; family Exocoetidae; genus Hirundichthys; species Hirundichthys speculiger. Next base: position 3,710,799 of record JAGFBZ010000287.1, on the reverse strand, counting down.
GATGCTCGAACCACCTCAACTGGCCTCTCTCAATGTGGAGGAACAGCGACTCTACACCGAGTCCCTCCCAGATGACTGATCTTCTCACCCTATCTCTGAGGAAGAGTCTGCCCACCCTGCTAGCAAAATGCCCCTGGTAGGGTCTCCCAAGGCAAATTGGTCCCAGGGGATGGACTAGACTAAGAACGATTCAAGCAGACTCTATGGAAAAGATTAATTAAGGAACAAAGTGTCCCTCGTCTGGGTCAGGGTCACCGGGGACCCGCCCTGGAGCCAGGCCTGAGGGAGGGGCTCACTCAAGAGCACCTGGTGGCCGGGCCTTCATCCATGGGGAAAATGTATAGCACCAAACTGGCCTTTCCTGAATCATAAATTGATGGGTCAAGGCACACAAATCAGGTTGGACAGGCAAACCACACCTGTATTGTGACAATTTCATCTTTTTCTGTGAAACCAGTTTGCCGCAGACGAAGGTCTGCAGTCTAAACCACCAACTGCTTAAACTGAAATTGAGTCTGTCTCTGGAGGTAGTACCACTAATCTGTTATTCTTCATCAGGTCTACATTTAATGCGCAGCCTCTCAGATGGGAGATAGTTGAAGGCATGCTTCTGTCTTGTGACTGACTCTCTGGTATTTTTGGAGATGGTGAAGGCCATTATTAGTGGATTAGCAGATGCTAGGATCGCGGGGGCAGACTCACACTTTTGGAGCATACTCCCTAAATCCTCAAATTGCTTGTACTCCATATATTACTCTTATCCTCAGATAAGATGCCTCAAAAAGACAGAAGTTATGGAAGCGTGAAATGTGCCTCTCATATGACCACAATGCCGGAGCCAAAAGAAGTAAGCTGGTTTAGTTGGCTGTAAGAGATCTATGTCCTCCAATCCACAGATAACTTTAAAAATCCTCTGGAGACACATTAAATCACATTAAACATGTCATAAAAAAAAACTCCCATCCCACCCCCACATCTGCATCCACATTCATATTCAGCCACCATTCATCTTGATTTCCGAAATAACACAATCGAACAGGTGGACTGATAATCTAATATGTCTTGGTTTACCATCTTATCCTTCTCACTTCTCAAATAGTCTGCTCAGAGCCCGAGGGTGTGAGCTATCCGGTTTTCTATGGCTGCTGAATTACCTCAGAGCGCACAGTGCCTTGCTCGCTGCCAGAGAGGGAGCTCACATTGTTTTCATGACAGAGATCAATGGCTGGCTGAATGTGCTTTAATTCTGCAGGAGCTCCTCTCCCAGGCTAATAAATGCAAGCCTCCCTGCTGACTGGGCTGTCGTGCTGAGCCCAGCGGGGGTCAGCCTTTTTGTGTTCCTGTGCCCAAATTATGGAACCATCAATACACTCCTTGGAACCGGTCAATAGAATCCTGCTTTGTGGCTGAGGGGAGACCAACTTCAAGGGAAGAAAAAAAAATCCCTTAGCTTTGACACATTTACCAAATAAGATCTGAATGATAACGTCCTGGTATATTTTACATTTAAAATTGTGAATATCTTGTGCAACAGTTAGAGTCTAGTCTAACGGTATACTGTGAAATAGACTTAAAAAAAATTTATTTTTGCAAGCTGACTTAAATTGACAACTCTTTCCTCGTAACTGTCAGCAGAACTTTCAGTGGATTTCTTTGGGAGGTTTTCATCATGACTGTTTCTATGTCCTTAGCAGATGGGATACATCTTGTCACCATAGTTACCTAGAAGATGAAGATTTTCAGCCTGTGGTAGACCAACAATTGTGAAAGGATAGTTGTGAAAGCAAGTTTTAGTGATAGTTACAGTGTCCTAACCACATATTTTAAATGCCACCACTTATGTGTTTTTATTGCCTAAGCCTAAAGAAAAAAAACAAATAAAAAATTCAAGAAAACATTGAGTGAACAAAGATCTCACACATTACCTTGAGACTGCGTGGACACCAGAATGTTCCAGATAAACATGTTCACCTGCAACACTTGAAAAATATATCAATATTTGCATGCTGTTGATTCTTCCTGAAGTGAGCTGAAGGCGTCTTTTTCCTACCATTGTGCTAGAAACAAGAATAATCTCCTGAGCGACATTTGAAGTGTTTGCTCTGAGGGAGTAATATGTCAGTGAAAATATCTCAAAACTAAATCATAATTGTGAGAAAAAAAAAAATCTTTTAATTTCTCCAGAATTTGTTGGCATGATTAATGCTATTTTTTTTTTTAATGGGTTTTGCTTTTCCGATCCGTAAAATCAAATTTCTTAACAAAGCACCACAATTCTGCCTCCTGAAACCCAGGTTGCGACACACTTTCTTTTGACACTTAGCCAAAGAAGCTGTTGCCGTGCATGAGTGTGTTTCCATGCTGTCTTACTGCTTCTTGTAGCATCAAGTGAATTATTAAGCATCCAGCTTCAAAAACCATGTAAAACTCTGTCCTCCTCAAATTCTGAAACTTTTCTCCTCACTTCTACCCTTTTCTCTCCTTCTTTTATTTTTGTCGACTTCTCAAACATCAAGTTGTCTCCGTATTTTCAAACGGGCTGAAAAATAAGAGTTTCCCCCAGCCTGCGAGCGTATTCAAAGGGCGCGTTCTTCAGATGTGCCACCTTGCAGCGTGGTGGTGGCTGTGCAGGAACAGGATCATTCAGATATGCTAATGGATCAGCAGGGTAGCTTCGAGCGCGGCTTGCCCCGCTTTAAAAGACAGCTGCTTTCTCCCTTTCTTTTCACGCCCTACTCTCAGCCTGCCTCTCTCTTTCCCCTCTCTACATTGATAGCAGGTTGAAATTTAATAACCATTGAATTTCTACTAATTTGACAGATAGAGCAATTAGCCGAGTGCATGTAAATCCAGGTTGTGTAATATAATGAACAAAGAGGGTTCAGAGGATGGGTTTGGGCAGTGGCTGAGTGCCACTGAGGTTAGTGTCGGCACAGCGCAATGATATCATGCTTACTGAGGAGAGGTGCAGATAATAGAGCCAATGCCCAGTGGCCCTCCCCCTGGTAAAGTGGCCCTCTGTGTCAGTGCCTGTGCACTAGTCCTTGGCTCTGCCACTGTCCCACACTCTCCTGGGCTATCTATTCTCTGCAGCCAGAGTCATGCTGCGCAGGAATCCCGGGTGATTGGGTTTCTTTCAGGGCCTTATAGTCAGTCATAAATCGGAGGGGATCCTGCCTGGCCCCTCGCTCTCGCCCCTAACCCTGGCTCCAGCTGGCAGGGGATGATTGTTGGAGAGCCGAGGTCATTGCAGGGTCGCTCTCTGTGGTGTTTCTTAACTCCCTTTGCCTATTTTTTTTTTTTTTACCCCTCCCCTCCTCTCCAATACCCCCCCGCCAACCCTCCCACCACTTCTTTTCTCTGTCTCCCGACTGAGGTTGCTAGGGTTTGGTATTTGCTTTTTAAGGCCATGTTGTAATTACAGAGGAGCTCTACTCTCTTTGCCGCCTCAATCCTCTCTCTCTCTCTCTCTCTCTTTTTTTTTTTTTAATCACTGCTGATTGGTGCTAAGAAGCTGCACTGGGGCCACCTAACACCCCACAACTGGCTTTTGTGCTGCTTCTTCCATGGTTGTACAGGGAACTGATTCATCCACATTTCCTAACCTCTATAGAAGTGTACTCTTGTTAACCTGAAAAGCAATCAAAGAAGTGTTACCTACGGGACTGACTCCAACACTCATATGCCAGGTCTGCAATAAAACCCTGGAAAAATAAGTATCATGTGTATGTACTTTAACATTATGCCAGTAAAACCCATTTATTTAGCTAACAGATAGGTTTGGGGGAAACTTTTTCCCAAAAAAAAAAACTGGTAAAAGCCTTTAGCTACTTGCTGTTCAAGGAAAAAGAGCCTGTGTTTGTTGTTTTAGCAAAACTACACCACAGAGAACATCAGACACAGCCCTGAACTGTCATTTCTGTGGGAGTGCACCCCTCTGCCAACATCTGGGACAATAAAACAAGATCAAAAAGTGACAGCAAGAACAATACCACAATTTCAACAAATAATCATGTCATTGGACAAGAGTGGAGGAGGACTCGCCTTAAACCACAGCATTTCTCACAAACAAGATGAGAGCATACTCAAAACTGTCTGGCCACTCGAGTGCTCTTTTGCATGTCTTGGATTTAATTTGACATATGATAAACAAGAAAATTGGCTGTGGGTGCAAATTGCAAAACAAGCTAAGGATAAGATCTAACATTTAGCCCCAGCTGCTGTACCAACTTTCCTGCTGTAGAAGTCTGAGATGCAGCAGCTAATCTCAAATATATTGTACATATCACCCATTGTGGGACTAAATGATTATATCCGCCTTGCAAATCCTTTCAAACTGAAACATTTGATTCTATGTGTCTTTCCCCCAGCACACATCAAAGCAAATGGAACAAAAATATCACAAAAATATGTAGAGAATATAGCTAAAGAAGCTTGGCTTGTCTTTCATGTGTGTGGAAAAGTGCCACAAACTAAGCATTGTTTCCTATGAACGAGTACACAGGCTTGGTAAAGCCATTGTTCTATTTCAGTTTGCTTGAATCTCCTCTGTTGGATCCTGGCTCACTGCTTCAACATTTTGACTTGTGATAAACAGCATCTGCACCAGGGATGTGGGACGCCATTTCCTCCCACGAGGCATATGGGAACAAACCCACTGTAATCACTTCAAATAAACAGCACGTCATTCATTTTTTGCCACATCAATTGAAGTATGTCCATTGGTATTCGACGAGAATTTGATTAATCTTTTTAATGGTTTGACTTATAAGATGCCAGTGAGCAGAGACAAACTGTCGAGAGAAGGGCAAGTCACTTTGCTTCTAATCCAGTTTTACACATAACTATTGACGTGGAATCCATAAAACCAAAGGTGCGTCATAACTTTTGTCGACAAATGAAAACAATACTCTTTGAACGCTCCACCAAGGGTTTTTATTTATTTTTTTTCTACTTCTTTTTTCTTTGTCAGTGACTGTTTTTCAGCGGAAGAGCAAATCTACCATTGAGCAGCTGTCTATAAAAGCATAATTTAACCTTTTTGTTTTTTATTAGCCAGCCAAACAGCAGGGTAGGCGGTGATCTACACATGCTGCTGAGGGTTGCCATGATCGGGACGATCCAGCAGCCTCCCTCATCCTGCTCAGATGTGCTTTGTTGCCTTCCACAGGCCCCAGCTAAGGGCCTATCCTTCCAGTCACAACCATTGACCAGGACGAAGAGGTTTCCACAAACTTTTCTGATGGTACGTGGATAGCTAGACCCATTGTTTCCCCTGTCTACACTAATTATCAGGGACTCCATGATTGCCAAACCTTGCCTTCCTGGTGGCACAACGTCTGATATTTTGAAAATACTGAATCATTGTTCGAGTTTGGACTAATGACAGTGTTATGCAGCAGTCTGAGCTGACCAAATCTGATTTTAGCCACCTCATTGATTTTTTTATTTTTTTTTTAACAGCTGAAAAATCAGAAAACCTGTACTAATCTCTGGTCCCATTCCTACTGTTGGTCATGGCTGATAACGGGTTACAAGGCCCCTCAGCCTTTACACCTCACTGCAGTTGGTATGTAAGTTGATTAACATTGGATTTATTGACAATTTCAAGTTCTTCTTAAATCTCTGGACCTTCTTTAATAGAGACAGAATTTATTTAAACTGACTGGGTAGCAGGAAATTGTCACAAATATTCAGCATGCTGTGTAAACTTAACTGACTACTGAACTGACTTTCTGTAAAGCCCCCCTTCTATCCTACGGCTCTAGTGTCTACACACAGGGCCGTCGAAAAGGGGGTAAAAGTTACACAGCCTTGGGGGGGCCCATGGCAGAGGGGGGCCCACGGGAAGCAAAGGGGGAAAAAAAATATATTGAATATTGTTAATACCAAAACTAAATTTCATGACAGATATTGACGTAATGCAAACTTGGTGGGCCTATTAAATGGCATATTGTTGTAATCCAAAACTTAAGGTTGTGACGGACTACTCTGTGTGAACACCCTTGGAATATGCGCAAAATCTAAGTCCAAAAACAGCTGTTTCTCACCTGAGGCGCAGCTTGATTACTATTCGTAGTGGATGGAGAGATAATGTCGCAAGTTGGTGATGGGGGGTTGGGGGCCCACCAGGACCTCCTTTGTAGGGGCCCAGAATTTGGTGCTACGGCCCTGTCTACACAATTTAAATAATTAAAAAAAACAATGCCATTGCAGTTAACCAGGAAAAATGAAAATTAAAAAAAATGAGGACAACTAAATTAACCAAAAGCAAATAAGACCATTAAATGTGGCTTTTCGAATGTTAGATCTCTCACTTCTATATATCTGTTAGTAAATGGCGTGATGTGTCTTAGCCAATCTTTTTTTATATTATCTGCAAATTTTCATTAACTACACAGCATCTGAGAGGAAATTTCACAATGGTAAGTGTCTATCAGAGGGTGATGTAGCTGTTGTTGTTGCTCTTTCCTTGTCATATGCTGCAAGAATAAAATAATCATGTTGACATTACTCCCGTACAGGTTGATTGTCTGGTTGACATTACTATGGCCTTAATGCATACAGCACTTGACAGTGTTGCTCCTTTGAAAAAGAAGGTAATCATCAAGTGGAAGCTGGCTCCATGGTTTAATTCAGAGCTGTGTACCTTAAAACAGACTTTGAGAAAGTTGGAAAGGTTATGGCACCCACTAAGAATCTCATTCGGTTTGGAAAGATAGCCTTTTAAGGTACAAAAGAGCTCTTTGCAAGCTTAGAGCTGCTTATTAATTAACATTAATCAAAGAAAATTAGAATAACCCCAAGTTTCTATTCAACACTGTTGCCAGGCTGATTAATCCTCTTCTTGTTTGTACGTTATGTCATTATTATTGTCTGCCTTTCCTGTCATCTCTGACCCCCAACCAGTGCAGGCAGATGGCCACCCTTCCTGAGTCTGGTTCTTCTGGAGGTTTTTCAGCCCTGTTAACTAGGATTTTTCCTGTCGTCTCATGTGGTCCTGTTGGGTTCCTTAGCAAGGCTATTTTTATGCACTGGTATTACACAAATTTTGATTTTTGAACTCAGTTGGAGTTAATAAGATTATAAATGGTATAAATTGGCACTATATCAGTAAAAGTTAATTAAATTTAGTACTATTCTGTTTATAGTGTCTACAATTACATTTTCACTGTCGAGAAATGTAAATATGTGTAAATGCATTTTAATAGGGCTGATGAGCTATACCACTTTCATAAAATAAATAGATAAATAAATAAACACACACATCTGTTGAAATAGCACTGAAATGCATTGTAAGTCCATTCGTCAGCATTTTGAGATTAATTTTCAGGCTCTTTTTAAGACATGAGAAAGCTAATTTGCTGAAACGACAACCAGCTACTCTAAAGGCATGTTATGGTTCCTTAAGAAAAAGCTCTTGGACATTCAGTTAATGTACCAAGAAGCAACACAGTCACACACTGACACTAATTTAAAGATTCTAGACTACAATAAGTATCTCAGTGCATATGAGTACACAATCAGCATATGCATGTGAAAGACTAGTTGATCACAGAATGACAGATAGTACTTCACTGCACCAATATATGACACTGCTGCATTTTACCAGATCAGTCGCGAGATAAAAACTTGATGAAGCCTTCAGTTGTCCACTGATGGTGACTCGTTGGTGCACCAGGTGAATGTTGCTTTGGTGGAGGGAGCAGGGAGGGGGTGGAGGCTGTTTACAGTGCACTTCATCAGGGCTTACCCTCAAGTGGCGACCATACCACGTTGGGATCGAAGCTCATCCTGGAAATAAATTTTGTAGCAGTTCCTCTACAGACCACTAGGTCTGTAAAGTAAATCCCCATTTACTCCTATGTTCAAATGGGGGAATTTTTTTTTGTACCACATCAGATGAATACATTTTAAGCAGTAAAGCTGACCAATCTGATGCTCAGATGTCATTTGATGTCATTCGATCCATCGCTAGCCATTGGCTCTGCCTGTCAGCTGAGACAGCTAGCCATTGCTGTTATGATCTTACATACAACTTAAATACTTACATACAATATATTAACTTCAAAGGTTTCAAATACTCTCTGTAAAAATCTGTGGGTCATATGACTGGACCGTTTGTCTTTAGTTTATACAACTGAGGCTTACACTGTGGGCTGAAACATGACATTTCTCGTGATATGCTGCCACCATTCATTTTGGGGTGGTATCACTACATAGAGCAGGTTTAAGCATCTCTAAACATAGACATGTTCTTGTTACATTGGATATCAGGGTTTTGTCCAAAAGGATTTCCAGTGAAATCAATCAGAATTACATGAATGAACAGTTTAAGTGAAAGGCCAACTGCACCACTTGGCCCATTTTAACACCGGTGGGCTACAGCTATATCTGCAGCTCTGCATGGTAGCAGCAAGTGAAAGAAGAAACCTAAAGTGATTCATCAGTCAAGTCCAAGTCTTGGACTCGAGTATTTCAAGTCTGTCTTAAGGTGCATTTTCCACTAGTGAGGGTTCCAGGGTAAAACTAGGAGGCTGGAGTTTTAACAAGGCTGAGTTCTCCTCAGTCCTTTCAGCTGCCATGCCCTCTGACAGGGTTGCTGTGAGTACCTTTTCTTACCACAGGTACATGTTTCAGCCCTTTAAAGGTTCCTGAAAGCTTTTCTTGCAGGGCCAGTCCTGATAATGAAGAGATGCATCAATGATCTGACCCTTAAACATGCCCTGCTGCCCCTGCTAGTAGAAAACACACCTATTCAGTACCATTCTGTTTATACGAAGTGCATGTGGTCTTAAGGAACAGCACAAATAAAAAATATGATGCCAGCTCCACTGACCTTTTGACTTATTTTGTGTTGTTCTGATCAGAAACAGTTGTCTCACATTTTTGAATTTCTGGGTTATGCATAACAGCAATTTCCTGTTCATTTTGTGACTCACATTACATCTCGTGCATACGTTTCCATACCTACCCTAAACCATACCCTCATCTACATGTGCAACTGTACTGTGCTCAAACACATCCCTTCCTGTGATGCCAGAGAGGAGGAAGCCATGCTTGAACATGGAACAGAACACTTCACATTAGCCAAACAAACCAGACTTTTGGTGTAAATTATATTTGAGCGCAGTACGGATTGCATAGTGTAAGTGTCAAAGCAGTAAGAGTGTTCTACGTATTTTCATGCGATGCTTACACATTTTGGGCTTTCTTTTTATTAAATAAATGAAGACAGAGTGTAATAGTGTAGTATTTTGAATTGAATTTGAATTAATCTTGGGTTACATTTACCTAATTTTAAGACCTGGAAGAGATTAAATGGTTTTCAGACCTTAGAAGATATTGAGGGTGTTGTTGTTTTTCTTATAACTGTGTCTGAAATTTAAGTGTAATTTCAAGATCAAACACTGGCTCTCATAACAGAGTGCACTAAGGAGGGACATTTGTTCAGGGTAGATATCACTAAGACACTTCACATGCCAAAGCCATGTCAACAGACACAGATACACTGACACTTGCAGACAGCAAAGCAAACAGTTATTACAGAGAGTCTTTGCTGTACTCACGACTTCCTCCATATGTTGTTGAATCTGTCTACTTAGACATCATCACTGTGGCACTTTAACAGCCTGGCTGAGACCAGATCACAAGGGCTGTAACAACTAGATGAAAGGGCCTCACCAAAAGGTGCTAATGGAAACGTCCTGAACCTGAAACCGCAACCCCTATGTCAAACTGTGAGGAAAGAGGTGAATGACATGGGTCGTGAAGATGGGCTGTAGTTGTTTGTCCAGACTGAGAGGGTCACGGTGGTGAAAGTATGTCTGACCCTTTACAAAGATTTCTAGAGGATAGGGGACAACGGTGTGAGCTGTCACAAGACAGAGAAGTAGGGGCTTTGAGGGGGGTACCAACAAGTTTGTGTCAGCACCCTGGGGACTGGATGCCAGCTGTGTTGGTGTTGTCTTTCACTCCTCCTGTCCTGTTTGAACTACAGTGGGCTGTCCGCTGTCAGCGTGTTTAGACAGTTAACACTCTTCTCACTGTGAAGTAGTGTCAACAGCACTTGACACTTTAGACAGCACTAAGTTTTCCTAACCCTCTTTCGAGTCTCCTTCTTTAATGTTTATACTCCTTCCCAACATCTGTACTAAATACTAAAGTTAAAAAACAATAATAATCTCATGAAACTCTGGAATAAGCAACTATCCTTCTTAATAGTTTTAAACAAATCCCATACCAGAGAAGGAAGATTTGGTAGAGCTGTTAAAAATTCTTATCGTCCATATTTAGAGTAAGTGTTAAAATTTAAGCAGCTTCTTGTTTCAACAAATCCTCATGAGTCCTTCATCAATGAAAGTGTTATTTATTATCAATCCTAGTTTTTAATTCTTCTCGTGTTGGGGGTAGTTTTAAAAACAAGTTGGTGCTGTATCAAACAAACAAAGAGGGTTTTGACATTCTTTTCTCATCTGATAATTTATGATTTTCAGTCATAGTTTGTTCATGGTTATGAGATGATTTACCATGAAGAATCATGGTAAATCAAAAGCCCCCGTCACAGTTTGCTCTGCTTCTGTGGTGCTTTTATCCTGCTTCACTCTGATGTGTGAAACACAGGGAGGCAGAGCTGCGTATCGTTTCGTTCCACTGCTGTTAGGCCACTGTTGCACCTTAGGAGGTGGTAACAAGGAGTGTGGTAAAATAGTGCTGTGTGAAATAGTGATCTGAAAGGTGTAACAGGGGCACAAGTACGGATGGAAACTATGATTAAATCAATCAGTGCATCCCAGGGATGGTGAGAAACAGCCAAATCCTAACCAAAAAACTTTAAGGACGTGGCTACAAAGGCGCACCGCTGATGTGATGATCAAAAAATAATATGTAGATCTGTTATTGTGGCAGGGATCAAAACCAGGTCATCAGTCAGTGCGGCAAGCTTCACAGGTAATGGTTGCCAGAAGCAGAATCCAGTTACAAAGCCACTGTCATTGACATTTGTTTGTGTTTTCAGAAGCAAATTATATTGATTTGACAGTTTTCAACATACTGAGACAGAGAACATGTGAACATTTTGGCATTTCTTTAAATATTACAAATATAAAGATCGCTTCCAGTCAGACTAATTTGTACTGAACAAACTTTTCAGAGTATCAAGCCTCTTCCTGTTTTTCTCAGCCAACTGGTTTCAGACATTTACAAGAAAATGCATAAAGAATGAAAGCTGAAAAACTATGCACAAGGTACACAGACAATCTGGGAGAGGACAACTGAAACCCAGGGAGCACAAAAGCAAGGTAAGTAGACAATAATTAGTGAAAGGTGTGCATAGACAGAACATAAACAACAATAAACAAAGGTAAGAAGTCCACAAGATATATAGTGCAACCTCTGGTTGTTTCAGGCAGGTTATATGACATGACTTTCTATATTGGAGACATGGAAATTCATATTAATCTTTATACTGCAATGGAGTTTTAGGTATACAACCATCTGGGTTGACCACTGTGACATAGGGACCAGGCTGACATATCTGGGAGCAAACTTTGGGGATTCCACTCTCAGTGAGAGGTGACATGAGGAGAGCCAAACCAGTGATCCAGAATGATAATCCCTCTACTAGTACAGGCTGGAGTTTCGTACCAGAGACGCACCGGTTTTCTTCTTTATTTGGTGGCAGATTCAAACTAGTGATACAGGAGCCAGTCATTTCCTTCTCCAGCTCAGGAAACAGAGAAGGTTGATTAGGATAACTACTTTGGAAGGGAGACAGATCTACAGCAGAAACAGTTATGTACATACTCAATCAGAATGCAGTGATTGGTGCTTGGATGCCAGATAGAGCATACACTTAAAATCATCTACTTTGGAATCATAGAACATATACTTAAAAGACCTATACTTAAAATCAATGTAAAAGTTAGAAACGCCCCAAATTTAAGTAAATACTGTTGAGGACTGGGGTCAGTTAAAGACTGAACTGAATTCATCTGGGTAGTCCCAAGCACCAGGATTATATCCAGCAGGATTTTGGGGGAATAACTTTCAGTCTTAGTGGCTTTAACAAACAGTTGATTCTCCAGCAATTTCGGGACCTTTTGGGCATGCTGCGCATGTTCCTGCTTGCTTTTGGAAAAGATGAGAGAGTCATTCAAGTACACAAAGACAAACTTGTTGAGCCTGTCCCTGAGGATGCCAGTCAGAAGGCCCTGGAAAATAGCTAGAGCATTAGATAAGCCAAGAGCCATCACTCAATACTCATAATGGCCTGTGCAAGTGTTGCGCAGATTTCATAGTTGTTAGATGTGGTGGCAGGGATGTGACCTGAGTTTAATTATATACCTTATTTGAACATAAGTATTTGGAAGGAACTTTGGACAGGTCTAAGGTCTCAAAATCAGAAGGGACATGAGTGGCGAAAGAAATGGTTTTGAGGGAGAGCAGAAGAATTAAGTATCAAATTCGATGTGCCTCTGAGCTGGCAGTATAATCATTTGTTGTGTGTCTGTAGCATAGACAGCATGGTAAAACAACTCTTTTTAAACACATCCATGCAGTAAACTACAGTGAAGCTCTCTCTGATGACTCACTAAGTCGCCTCTATTAGCACAGTATGAACCAGCAAAGGCGAGCAACAACAGTTTATTGAGAAGCTTTTTTGTCAGCAGTGCAGCATCCTCACTGTGTGACGAGAGCTTATGGTGCCTTGGGAGTGAGAAATGTCTCTAATTTGTCTATAATTTGTACAGTAAACTCATCATAATTATATTAAATTAATACTTCTCTTTTTAAGTGAGTTTGTAGGTTAATGATCATATTCTAAACTTAAACTCATTATTTCAATATATTGAAGGTCCTATAAATTATTTACATAGATCAGCAAATAAAGTTATATCATATTATGCATCTCCTTTGTGGTATGGTTAAAATTGCCAAGGCATCCTTCTTCTTAGAAAAAAAAAAAAAACAAACAAAAAGTTAGATAATGGAGGCCATATGTGTTCAAAGACCTCAGAGGAGGAGAATTCCCTCAAACAAAATAAAGACAATGCAAACCATTGTGAGATGGGTTTTGTAGACACTTCTGGCACTAATCTTGCACAACACTGATCAGCAATTTTTCTTGATTATGTCTCCTCATTGTACATCAAAAGTTACAATGAAAGATAAATCTTGACTGGATTCATCATGAGTTAAAACATAAAAGGAATCCATGCTGGGTTGCCCCGGTAGCGCAGTGGTTAGGGCAGGCGGTCCATATACAGAGGCTATAGTCCTCATACGGCTGGTCGCGTGTTCGACTCCTGGCTTGTTGACCCTTTGTCTTCCCCGTTCTCTCTGCCTGTCTCTGTCCACTATGAATGAAGGCCACTAGTGCCAAAAAAATCTTTAAAAAAAAAAAAATGGAATCCATGCTCACGTAAAGCATTTCAAGTGAACAAAACATACAACTGAGTTGGATAACTGCACCTAACTGTGAATGTGTTAACAGAAGAGAGAAAAACTGCAGGTTCAAATTAATACTTTGCACGTGTGTTCAGTTAATCTTGTAAGGTTTTTCAGCTTTTTTAAAAATATTGATAACAAAGTATGGTTTTCTACCAAGTCTCACTCTTGAATGCACAGTTAGAGGAAATTAAATAAAAAAAAAAAAAAGGTAGTAGGCAACTGAATTTCTTTTCTTGGTTCTTGAAGATATTTCACATCACATCTGAAAGGTTTCTAAAGTTCTAACTCACTGGTGGAGATTTGAATGTTGAAATGTCTAAGGATTTGTCCCGGTTCTGCCTGATAAACTCTTCCAGCTCCACCTTTTTTATGTCCACCAATATTAAATGAAGCAATTAAGTCTTTGGCTACTGACAAGTCACGTGACTGGACATGATTTGAATAGCAGCTAGCTACTGGCTATTCCACTCGCTAGTCTCTGGCTCAACACCAGTCCCACATCATTTTACCTATTTAGCATTATATTGACATCTGAGCTATGAATAAAAACCTAACAGAGCATACTAATGTTTTAAAGATAAATATTTTTTGTTGTGCTTGAGTGTTGTGTTCCTTGTACTGGAATTGTACTGTAAGATGAAACTTAGCTTAGCTCAGCCTTGCTGGTTGAGTGTCAGCCAAACACAGCAATCATTTCTGGTCCTTCTGCGAACGTCCACCGGCAGCTCTGCAGCTCCTCCAGAATGGCTCAGCTGAAGGAGCCGGGAGTCACAGCGGATCCTTTCAGGACCCTTCCAAGTTGAAGTCAAATTGCAGTTTTACATGCTACTCTTCTTTTGTCGTAGTCCAGTGGATTTCTAAGACTGTTACCACTGAAAGGGTGTCAGTTAACAGGTTCAGACTAGTAGTAGAATTAGCAGAAGTAGTAGTAGAAGTTTTGTTAAATGCCAAAAATGGGAAGCAACCAATTGGAGGCTAACCTCAGGATAGTGAAGTCTCCACAAAGGTTTCAAGATTTAGTTTTTAGAACTGAATAACTGAAATAAAATTAAATGTTTCCTGTATTGTATTTCCACAGTTTATTTTTCCTGCATGGACTTAAATCAGGGCTCCTATAAAAACATACCTGTATAAACTTTAAACGCATATGCAAGAAAAGAGACATCCAGTGAAATCTGGTTTGAATGTGTCGCACAAAATGTATAACTGTTCAGCTATTTTTGTACTCAATGTACCTTCTATTCTTTTTTCTTAAGAGAGCTACAACCAGCCAAACCGCCTTCAAGTCATCTTCTAAAGCCCCCACGTTCAAATCTTTTCCCATAACGTGATGCAGCAATAGTCTTCTGTGAAGCAGAAGTAGGAAAATGTGTGTCTGCCCATCTGAATATGTTTTGAAAGATTGAAATCAGTGTATACTGGTGCATGTGTTGTTTAATCATAGGACACAACCATTCCCTCCAGATATCATGAACTTTGCTGATAAAAATGAAGCATATCAGACAGAATGTAGGAAACTTGCATGTCAAACAGCTCCAAGTCGGATGACTTTTAACTGTCTGTCGCAGTGGCTTCTTTTGTGAGAGCTGTGGATGTCACAGGTACCATGTTCGATCACTCGAGAGGCACGAGGAAGTGATGTGACACAGATGTCATTTGATATTTAGTTTGATATAAATGTCTGGGAAGTAACTTCAGCAACACTCATAAAAGTTAGACATACGTTGCACTTGCTCAGAGCACTGGTGGGGTTGGTGTGTGAGTGTGGAAAGTAGGGTGTGGGGATTAACCCAGAGCTACATTCAACGACTGGGCCACCAACAGCTGTCTCTTTAACAAAGACTGACATTTTTTAAAAACAACATATTTACTACTGAATTATTCTACTGCATTTAGGGTATATTGTACATTTAGGTTCAGCAATGAAAGTACTTATTTTCTTATTGTCACTTTCTGATTTATGTCATGAAAGCGTGGCCTGTACATTTTAGCTCTGTAACTTTTAAACTACAGATATAACATTTACACTTCAGAGATTATAGGATGGGTATTTTTTTCTCAAAAAAAAAAATAGACCACAAGCTTAATCATGCAGAAACATCTTATGTTCAGGGATAGGAGAGTGACAGGTTATTTAGTGCTGTTTTGATATTTAAGCCTGAGGAATGCCTACAGATACTGTGATGCCTCTGTCTGAGAAGGAAGCTTCATAGATGAGGTAAGACTGCTTACAGCTATGAAACAAAATCTGAAACAGATTAAAATATATTTTCCTCAGTGTGATTCATGTTTCTTTCTGCTGTCCCAGGTGTTGCACCTCAAAAAAACGAAGGTGAAGAAAGCAGAGAAGATGTTTAAATGCTCTCTTAAATGTAGATTTATGAACTGTTTAGTCTTCCAGTGTAGCTATTTTATATTTAACTTTCTGACATATTTGCCACATTGATCTGCTGTAGATAGAGACCTGCATGTAAGACTGTGCAAAGATCCCACACATATGGAAAATTACGTCAGAGTATGTAAAAGAGTGGAAACAGAGTCTGTCATGTTGCATCTGCAGACGCAGATTGTTCTAGCTTGTCTTCATGCCTGTCCAGGTTTCATTGCAATGTTCATCAGTCCCACCCAGAACTTCAAACACAGCACTGAAACCTTCACCTGCACCCTCATTCACCCAACTACACCTTGCAGACAATCTGCAGCACAAGTAGAGAAATTGCAAATTACCCATAATTACCATACTTTCAGCTCAAAGCAACAAAGACCTGTTGTTTGCCCTTGTATTATTATTGGAACATCACACTTGAAGCTGTCTCTTTCTAATTAAGGCTGACAACTTTCCAATTTGCAGCTATTCGTTGTGCAACACAGAGAAAACTTCATATGTGCCACATTTTATGCGCTAGCAGTGGAGATGAAAGCAAGTAAAAATGGCCAGAGAAGCATCTGTGAAGGATGTGCTAAAATGTTATTGCAAATATAAATAAACTTTAGAGGGAAGTTCTCCCCATGTGGCTGCCAAACAGAGACTCGTACATGGGATGAAAAGACAGTGACAAAACTTTTCTCTGTGCCTTCGTCCAGGCGGACAGTCACAGATAGTAACAGCTTAAGTCAATGCTGTTCCCATGCTCTCACTTCATGCCCCTATCGTACCTGCCATTTGAACTTCTCATTATTCTTTGTCGCGCCTTAATGGAAGGTGAAAACAGATTTAGACTGCAATTAAAAGTTTCCCAATCATACAGATATCAAACACTCTGGAACTCTGTCTATCCCTGATCATTATGACAGTGTTTTTCTGTCGGTATTGATAGTCATTTCCTTTCTCCCTGCAGCAGCCTTTGAGTCTCCAATGCTGGTGCTGAGCACAGCACAGCCAGCACAGTCCCATGGAGTGCAAGCGAAGGAGGAAATCAATAGAGAAAATATCGCTGCAGGCTCACACATTTTTATCTTGCTTTGAACGAGTCAGCTTTAATTTTTGCTTTGATCTCAATTTGCCGCTTTTGGGAAAGCTTGGCTGCACACTGAACCAGGAGAAACAAGCTTCCACCCAGGCTTTCTTACAGAAGACCCTTTAACTGACACCTCTATTTTTCTTATGTGCTTCACTGTCCATTACTGCTTCATGAGGAGTAAAGATGTGAGAGACCTAAACAACCAATGCTAGAAGAGTTGGACACTTTGGAGCACATCTCGCGCAGTTCACCTGCCAAATTTTACCTTTTTGGGCACGAGTGGCCTTCATTCACAGCAAAGAGAGGAGAGGAAAGTGGGAACATGCAGCCGAGGGTCACAGGCCAGGAGTTGAACCAGCGACTGCTACAGGAAAACTGCAGCCTTCATGCATGGGCCGCCAGCTTAAACCGCTGAGATACGCAGCAGCCTTGAATTTCCCCTTTTTAAGTCAGTGCAGAACATAAGACCTCGCAGAGCAAATGTTAGCAAGGGGCCACAATAAAGAGATCCTTAGTGTTGCTGTCAGAAGCTGCTCTATTCTGTTGAGGGGTAACAGGTTGATATGATGCACAGCTGGCATTGTTCACATAGCTCAGAAAGCCACACCACCACAGTACTGTTCTCCCCAACACATCATTAGAGCTGACACACTGAAGGCACGGTGATATCACAGAATCACCTAAGGTCCGCTACAGATGTCTGCCCTTCTCTCATCCTTCTCCAAACCAGTGCATTCTTAGGAGCAGAGTTGTTTGGGAATTTGTTTCTCTTTTATAAAGCAGAGACAAAGGGGAAGGATAAATGACCAGGCAGAGAAAAGACCAGCGCCTTGCTGGGGAGAAAAGGAAGGGCCTAATCTAATTTGGTTAGAGGAGGACCGGCGTTGTGTGAGTGTGCACTTGCGCGTGTGCGCAGGAGCATGGCTGTGCTGCACAGTGTGAGGGGGCTGTGGGAATGGGACAGCAGGGCTGTTCAACTGAATGGAGTCTCCAGAGCCAGAAGCAGTGGGGAGTCTCCCCAGACGCGTTGATTCCAGGCCGGCCACTCAAAGAGGGATTAGACCAGAGAAGGCCTTCCTGATTAGCAATTCACACTCAAGTGCCCTCACAAGGACCTCTGGTAATAATATTGCCATCAGTGTCCTTCACCAGTCCAGGCAATAAAATGTTTACCCTCGTTTAGACTTCTTCCTTCAGCATCTTTTAATCTCTCTCATGTTCCAGAGAACTTTACAGAAAAGCCAACCAACTCTTGCAAACACTGGGTCTGATGTGATTTTCTTCAACAAACACGCACTTTCCAAGCAGCTGACTGAAACTGTTTTGCTTCATTGCTTCATCTCAAGCTGAAGAACTCCACCAACCCCCCCTTCTCCTCTTCTAATACTTCTTTCTCCCTTCCTCTTTTCTTTGCTGTTAACCACCACCACATAAAAGAGTATGATGTAAGAACTCCCCACTCAACTAATATTGCTGTTTCAAAGCATAACAAACTAAATTCATTACAACACTGTTTATAGCAGATGTGGCTGACAGCTTCCCTTACTCATTTAAAGGTCCACCAGCCAAATAATTATACTAATCTACTGCATAAACACTTGAAAGGTTAAAATAATGCATTTACATGTTCTTATCAACCAGACTGCACAATGAAAGAGGTCAGAGGGTTAAATAACAACTAATGGGACTCCACAAATGTGTGAAACAAAGCAGATTTCAGTGGAGCAAAGTGAAAAGAAGAGTAAAACAAATTAGTCCTCATTAAAAAAGTCAATTTATTGAACTTTTTAAACCATATGGGCAAAGAACACTGCAAGCTTTGATGCTGACAGGACTCTTCAATAATTAATTATTTGATTCATGTACATTTCCTCAAAGCGTCTGACCTTACACACCAACTGTTGCCTATTAAAAAGCTGCAGCATTTTAAATAAAACTGAAAACCATCATCTCTTCTATTTAACTGAATTATCTCTGCTGGATGTTTTACAAGCAGTTTAAGATCCAATTTCTTATTAGCAGTTTATGTTTCAATCAAAGTCAAGATGCAATTGATATTTCACATATATATATATATATATATATATATATACCTATATCTTTTTATCTTGGCAACAACCACTTCACTCGCTGTTGAGTGGCAATAAGAGTGAAAATAACAGATTATGTTGATAAATAGGATCATCCCGAGCTAAACGCTGAATACGTGCGATCAGGAGGGAGAACAGGATCCCTGAACAATGTGCAGGGCATGTGGACAAATAGTCTCACCTCCAACTGAGTGTGTTGTTTCTTCTCATTGTGCCCTCTGAAAGGGTAGAGGAGGGCCTTGGTTAAGAAGATTATAGGCCTACCCCACCCGTACGTTTAATCAACATGCCCTTTCAACGCCGGCAACAATGCCAAACATGTCTAAAACGTCCCCCATCTTTTGCCATAGCATACCTCACATGTTGGAACAGCAAGCAAGTCATCAAACAGCAGCAATTAAAATAAATGCTGTGATAATTCTTACTGATACTGAGTCTGTGTGAACAGATCGAGCTTTTCCTAAAGAGTAAATGGCCTCACTTTTAAAATTCCATAAATTTGACTCTTAGCAGCATGTTTGATCTCATTTCAGACAGAAAAAGTAAAAAAAAAAAAAATGTGTCTGAGTGTATATACATATATAGACTCAGATGCATATATATAGATATATATAGATATATATATATATATATATATATATATATATATATATATATATATATATATATATATATATATAGCTTCAACTTATTTTTACTGATCAAAATTCACTTAAGAGCCCAAGTAGCTTCCTCATCCTCATCCTTCATTTCTTTCATCCATGGTTAAATATGTAAATAAAATGTCTAAAGTCATTCTTCAAAGGGGAACAAAAGAAAAAAGGGGGCTGAGGGAAAAGACAGCCATAAAATTCCTCCAATTCTCCATAACATTAGCTAGAGGGGGGCCAGCTTCCAGCCAGAGCCTAGCAGCAGGGGAGCAAGCTCACTCCATACAATCACACATCTCAAATCCCACACACACAAAAAATAAAATATCTTTTCAGTTTCAGCCATCAAAGGGCCTTCCCTTTCACTTTATTAGTTACAGAATTATCTCACAGTTGCTGATTTCTCAGAGATGGAGGCGCGCTGCTTTTCTTCGTCACACTGTTGTGGTTGCAAAGATGAGATAAAGTTTCTGTGTGTGTGCGTGTGTTTGTGTGTGTTTTGCACATGTGTAAGCAAGAAAGATCTATCGCAAGGGGTATATGAAAAAGAGCATGCAAGGGGGAAAAAATGATAAAAGCGACAGCGGTAGCCACTGAGGCTACAGATGCTAAAGACTGAGCGTGCCTGATTCCTCCTCTTTTCTTCTCATTTTCAAAGAGATATCATCATGACCGGCAAGACGATCATGAAAGAGAGGGAGGCAGGAGGAAAGACAGGAATAAGATCAGAACAAAGGCAGTGAATTACAACAAGCTAGAAGAATGTGTCTTCTTATTAGACTCTGTGACAATTCTATCTTGTCAGCTTCATTACACCAAAAGCAATGATAATAAGGGCAGATATTTGCTTTAAAATATGCCAAACGGGGCCCCTGACAGTCAGATGATGAATAAATGGAGGACAGAACTGACCCCAGCCCTGGGAATGGATCAGTGTTACATTATTCTTCCTCACATTAAAGCTGTCATCCCTTTTTGTTTTACTTTTACATGCCAGCACATAATAAATGTCTAGTGGGGTGGGAGGGACAGAACAAGCATGTCCGCTGTTGTGCTTATCTTTGTGACATGAATATATAAAACACAGGCATTTGGGTTTCTTTACAACAGGAAACATAGTTTGCAGACCATTGTTCATACTAAACAAATTTCAACCAATCAGACCTTGATTAAAAATCCAGTCGCATAGCAAGTAAAAGCTGATGCTACGGAGATGTGTTAAGAGATAGACACACGTAGAGTGATTATGCAGGAATTTTTAAAATAAGAAATGTACATTGAGTGTTCCTTCATGGTGCTTCAGTTTAAACCAGTCCTCCTCAAATGTTAACAGCTGGATATATGAAATCTGATGAGCATATGTGCTGCATAGGAGTTGGATATTGTGTTCATGACTGTGTTCATACCCTATATTTATTCTCCTGCTCCACACACTGAGTGCTAACAGCTGAAGTGCCACCACAAAGATATGCTGTGCTTAAACCATTTAGGCACGCTAGTGCAAGGTTTCTCATCTTGCCCGAACACATTTCTGAAATACTTCTAAAAGCGCTTTAGTGACTCTTGTAAAACTGGCCTAAAAGCACTACTGGTTACTCGTGATCAGTATTCCACCCTTGATGAAGACCATAGCCAGACCCGGGTGTATATCATATAGCTAGAAACTTTTTATAAGGTAACATGAGCAAGGCCTGGAGGATCTCACACAAGTACATGTGAAATAGGGGAAAACCCCAATAAAGTGTTCTTCTTTCAGCCGTCACCACATTTGAGCGTAACAGGAATGCACCATGGACGTTTTTCTATGCTGTTCATTGTGCTGTTTACATGTTATGGGCACTTTGAAAATCATCCATCCATTCATCTTCTCCAGAGAGAAGCTGAATATCCAGAGCCAGGGTGCACATCTGACACTTGATCACAGGGTGAGAATAAATGCATTCATACTGATGGGGAAGTTGTCTATTCACACAATCCCTGTGTTGCTGGAAAGTGAGACAAAACTGGAACACCTGCCAAATCAGACACAGAAAGACCATGTAAACTGCACAAAAGTACCCCACTGACTGAGTGGGCTGACTTACAGAGCTATTTTAAAAGAAGAGGAAGCAGAAGAGAATCAACAGCGGGCCACTGACAGTGGTCCCTATTTGATTCTTTAATGTCTCCATGAGAGACATAAAAGCTAGAGAGGACACAGCTTTATGAATGCTATCGGATATAATGAATTGATCATTTGTTTGTTTGTTTTTTGTCCAGTGTTTTTTTTTTTTTAAACATCAAATTCAATCCCAACTGTTATTGTAAAACCCACCTTTTTCACAATCACTTATATGGACAAAAATGTGATTTATCCATATCTCCCTGTGTAACACAGTTAAAAAAGCAAAAATCCAAGCAAAACAAAGAAGAGCTGGAATTCTCCAGATCATCTGAGAATACAGATGTCACAGTTAGAAAGGCTAAGCAGTCACTGAATTATTGATGCAAGCCTGCTTCTTTGGGCTTTACAGTGGAACAATGTCAACTCTTTGAGACTGAATTTCCCAGAAGGAATTTAACCATCATATTTGTTGACTGGGGTACTTCCCTCACTGAAAAATATCGGAAAGGACTGCGGGGTATTGTTGAATTCTGAGCTTAAGAATACTAGATAGTGCACACTGACTCCTGCTGTGCTCAATTCTAAACAGATCCTACAGTTAAATGGACTGACATCAACATACTTTTTTTTTCACAAGAAGGGGTTTGTTGTAAAGTCTCATAAGCAAAATTGAGGTTTCAAATAATTAAGACAGAGATGTCCTTTCTAAGCAACCCATACATTATGTTAAAAGATCAGCAGTTTATTTGTTGTCTTTTTTTTTTTCTTGCTGCAAACAAAACTAGTCAGTCTGCTGGACATTGTAACGATATTTAATTTCCTACCATACTTTGGATACATTTGTCTCACTCCATTTCAAATGGGTAGATTTGACTTTTCGTTCCTTCGCATTTAGGTGGCAGCTGCAGGTTCTGATTTCAGAAACATATGTTGACAAATATATCAGCATGTGGTGAAGTACTTTTAGTTTTTCTTTCACCAGCTACAATGTCAAAAAGCTGTAGATATAAAGAATTAGTGTCTTATAGTATATCAGTCTCGGATTTCATAATTTTTTTTTTTTTTGCTGTTAATATTTCATTAGATGCTTCTGTTTGACTTGCATTATGAATGCAACACTTTAACTTGTCATACGTTGTTCCTGTCATTTACGCAAAAGATGCCATTGCTTCATTCACCACTGCACTGAATATTCCCAGAGAACACTGTCATCTGTTTTCAGATAAATGCGGGTTCAATTATTGCTCAATGAGAGAGAGAGAGAGAGAAGGAGAAAGAGAGAGAGCACTCATAGTGTCGTCGCTCTGCTTAAAATAAATGCAGACTAAAAGCTCTGGCTTTGGTGCGTCTTTGAACCTGCGCGCATGAGCCACGCTGTGCAACATTCTCAGATTTTCATAAAATGTGTCTCTGTCCTTCTGTTGACTAAGTTTGTGGTCGAGTGAAAACAAACAGAAAGAAGGAAGTTTGCTGTGAGCCTTTGAAACTGCCGTAATGAACAAGCTGTTCCGCACGATTTGAAAATAATCTGCGTGTCAGTGTCATCTTTCTTATGCAAAGTGGCTGTCTTTGAAGGCGGATCTTTCTGGCAGGTTAGACCGGGACGGAGGCTCCGACCAGCTCAGATGAGCGTTGCCACCAAACGCATCAGCTGCCTGCTGCAGGGAGGAGCGTAATCCTGCGTTTCTGAAACGCGTTTCTTCACACGTTTGAGAATATTGTTTGTCAGGCTCCTTCTGTTCACTGTTAAACCGTCTCTGGTGCCTTGCGCAGAACCATTTTGTGCGCTCATGAAGGGCTAAAGGAGATTTTTTTTTTTTTTTTTTTTTTTTTGTCCTCTAAGTTGTTGCTGAAGGACTGAAGTGGAGCCGCAACAGACAGAAACCTTCGAAAAGTGGCATGAAACTGGGAGACGGACCATTGACTCGTTCGGAAACTAAAAAAAAAGGAAGAAGGCTTGTGACAGCTCTGTTTTACCCAAAGTAGAGTGAAGAAGCCCCGTCACTTCAGCGTCCTTCTGAGCGTTTAGAGCATGGACCAGAGAGAGCGCTTCCACCGAGGAAACCTTTTCACATCATCGCGGGATTCCATTTTTTTAATTAATATCTGCTACTTTAAAGTGAAGACACAATGATCTTGCAGCAGATAGTAGAGTAAGTTTTTTGTTTGTTTGTTTGTTTTTTTTCCCCACACTGAGCTTCCTGGCAGACACCAGTTTGTTTCTAACGCTGCCGTTTTAATGAAAGAAACTTGGGTTTCGGTTTAAACTGTGTTTTTACTTAAATAAATAAGTGGGGGAGATGTGTTCATCTGGGAAACTCAGCCTCATCCCAGTGCTGCTGGTGTTGTGGAGCAGCAGGGGTTCCACCATCAGCTCGATAGACCCTGACTGGTCTGGAGAGGGGAGATGTCAACATATAACCATCTCCCTGTGTAAAGATATCGGCTACAATATGACTCGCATGCCAAATCTGATGGGACACGATGACCAAGCGGAGGCAGGAATGAAGCTCCATGAGTTTGCGACCCTGATACAATTTGGATGCCACAGTCACCTAAAATTTTTCCTGTGCTCTCTATATGCTCCCATGTGCACAGAGCAGGTGTCCAACCCCATTCCAGCATGCAGAGTTATGTGTGAGCAGGTCAAGCTGAAGTGCTTACCTATCCTGGAACAGTTCAACTTCCCCTGGCCTGACTCTCTGGACTGCTCCCGTTTGCCAACCAAAAATGATCCAAACAACCTGTGCATGGAGGCTCCAACCAACGGATCGGATGAGCCTCCCAAAGTCTCCCACACTCAGCCCCCAGATTTCCGTCCACAGCGGCCTCTGGGTGGCCAAGAGCTGCCCCTGAAGGACAGTGGTAGCAAACAGACCTGCAGCAACCCCGGCAAGTTTCACTTTGTTGAGAAGAGTGAGTCCTGTGCCCCTAAATGCTATCCTAAAGTGGATGTATTCTGGAGTCAGGGAGATAAGCAGTTTTCTCTGGTTTGGATAGCCATCTGGTCCATCCTCTGCTTTGTCTCCAGTGCCTTCACTGTGCTCACTTTCCTCATCGATCCGCAGCGATTCAAATATCCAGAGAGGCCGATCATCTTCCTCTCCATGTCGTACTGTGTTTACTCTGTGGGCTACCTCATTCGACTTTTTGTGGGAGCAGACAGAATAGCTTGTGACAGAGACAACGGGGTTCAGTATATTATCCAGGAGGGCCTGGAGAGCACCGGCTGCACCATTGTCTTCCTCATCCTGTATTATTTTGGCATGGCCAGCTCCCTCTGGTGGGTTATCCTTACCCTCACGTGGTTCCTGGCTGCAGGGAAGAAGTGGGGTCACGAGGCCATCGAGGCAAACAGCAGCTACTTCCACCTGGCAGCGTGGGCCATCCCGGCCATCAAGACCATCATGATCCTGGTGATGAGGAAGGTGGCCGGGGATGAGCTGACGGGCGTCTGCTACGTGGGCAGCATGGACGTCAAAGCTCTCACAGGCTTTGTGCTCATTCCTCTCTCCTGCTATCTCATTATTGGCACTTCTTACCTGTTGTCTGGCTTTGTGGCACTTTTCCACATCAGGAAGATAATGAAAACAGAGGGCGAGAACACGGACAAGCTAGAGAAGCTGATGGTTCGGATCGGGATCTTCTCCGTGCTGTACACTGTCCCAGCCACCTGCGTCATCGCCTGCTATTTCTACGAGAGGCTCAACATGGATTACTGGCGCATCCTCGCAGGAGAGCAGAAGTGTGTGGACAGCAGCGGACTAGAGTCAGACGAATGTGTCATGAAGGCTTCAATACCAGCTGTTGAGATCTTCATGGTGAAAATCTTCATGCTGCTGGTGGTGGGCATCACTAGCGGTATGTGGATCTGGACCTCAAAGACGCTGCAGTCGTGGCAGAATGTGTTCAGCAGAAAGTTAAAGAAGAGGACCAGGAGGAAGGCTGCCAGTGTGTTCACCAGCAGCAGGCCTTACATCAAACCTCACCCGTCTCTCAAAGGGCACAATACAAAGTATGAGCCTACACGGCCCCCGCCAACATGTGTATGAGCGGACAGACTTTGTGGAAACCCCGACATACCTTCAAAACCCCAAGAAAGACTTCTAATCATCAGAGTGTCTTTTTGCAGAATCAAGGTTTTCCTTTATTTATGCAACATGCATTTACGTGGGTTTTTATGTATTCTCAGTCAGGTTGTGCAACAACAGCAGCCTTTGTTTAAAAACAAAAATTAGCTTCTTCTTGACTCACTTGTCCCATTGGTGAACTTGGTATAGACAAAAAATTGCATTGTTCCCAAGACAAAAACAGTGGAGTGAACCATTTGGATATGCCATGGCGTTGCTTGAATAATGTGCAATAGATGCTTTCCTTACAAGAAAAAAGACACTTGTGCTGTTGGTGACAGATTACAGACAACAGAAGGACCCCATAGACAATAGAGGCAAATGGTCAGAGAGACGAGTGTCGTGTCTAGGCTTTTTGATGGAAATGAAGGTAGTGTCATATATGTTTGAAATGGACTGAAAGCAGCTGTTGAAAAGTCCTCACAACCTCACAAACTGCCGCATTGTGAGGAAAAACCATGCCATAAATTAATCAAGCACTCGATATTCAAGTTATTTGTACACACATTTTTCTTTTTTTCTTTGCTGTTTTATAGCACAAGGGAGTGTTTGTATATATTTCTAAAGGTTGAGATTTTATAGAAAAATGAATAAAACGTTCTAGTTTTGAATGTTTGTAAAGCTGGAATCATTCTTCTCTCTTTTCGGACTAGCTGTCTTCACAGAGATTTGTAAAGAGATGTTGCTGTCATTTCAGTACAGCAAATAAAAAGACTATAATCCTTAATTTGTCATAAATAGCCTCAAGAATAACTGACAGAGGCAAGAACGAATACACATATTTTTGCATTTCAGATGAGCTCATAAATGTTGAACAGGTATTCTACATTCTCTTTCAGTGGAACAAAAACAGCATTTATATCTGCTAAAGAGATGAATGTCTCACTATACCTTAGAATGTAAGACCTTGATTCTCAGGAAAAAACAAATGTTATATAAAGGTTGTTTATGACCTTACTATTGTGAAAGAGAGAGACTTTAAAACATCTATATATCAGTCTTGTGCATATTTTTAAATGTTCCATTTATTTCAAAAGTAAGTGACATAGAGATTTTATTATTAATATCTTTGTCTCTTAAAACAAGTATATATATATATATATAATTATTATTTATAATTATTATTTTACTCTCATGTCTATGGCTTTAAATGAGCAAATCAAATCACTGAAATGACATGCTGGTTATACTTGATACATACTTTATATTTCCATCCATTATCTACACCTGCTTAATCCTATGCAGGGATCTGCTGGAGTCTATCCCAGTTCTCTTCAGGTGAAAGGCAGAGATACACCCTGGACAGGTCGCCAGTCTATCACATGGCCACATGCAGATGAACATCCTTGTACACTCATAATCACTCCTACAGGCAATTTAGAACCACCAATTAACCTGACATGCATGTCTTTGGACTGTGGGAGGAAGCAGGAGTACCTGGAGGAAACCCACGCAAGCACAGGGGGAGAACATGCAAACTCCACACAGAAAGGCATCTGCCGAGGTTTGAACCAGGAACCTTCTTGCTGTGAGGCAACAGTGCTGATCACCAAGCCACCGTGCTTTACATTTAATTCCATTATATAAATAGGAAAAGAATAAATTATTTTAGTTGATTAGCTTTAATATTAATGGGAACAATGGGCTTCCTGTAGTTTGCACGAGGATTTTTGACTAATTGTTTTTTATTATTATTATTTTTTAAATTAATAATAATAATAATAATAATAATAATAATAATGTAATAATAATAATTATAATAATAATAATAACAATAAAAATAATCCACTTTATTTGAGCTGAAAACACATTTGAATTTGGGTCCATCTTCTCTCCTCTGTCCCTGTCTGGCTGTGCTGAATATGCTGGTGCGTATCAATGAAGGGGTTATACAATAATCCAGCTCTCATTCAGGACAGGATTAGACTGTTTGAAGGGTTTAACTTTGAAAAGAGGATCACTGCAAACCAAAACACAGAATATCTGTCATCTCTTCTTTTCTTATCACCAGGCCTATAGTGACATTTCTAAAGACACATCTGGCCTAGGTTGAAAGTAGTTATTTACTGACTGAAGCTTTTTTTTTTTTTTTTTTTTTTTTTTTTTAGAAAACTGGATACATTGTTTAGTATCTGGAGATGTCTTCCTTGCATTGTCAAAATGTTAGGTCTATACCCCAAGGGCCACAAGTCAAGTCTTGAATCCAAGTAGCACCAGTTGACTTTTGTTTCGACAGTCTTGTCAGAGCAGTGAGTCATATAGCAATCATTTAAGTGTCATACAGGTAGAAATATTGACAAGCAATCATAAAAACATATAAGACATCAAATTTTCCTTTTGGGTGTTCAAATTTAAACCTTCTTCGATCTTTGGCTGTACCAAAGAAAAAAAATACGAGTTTAAAGTCTATATTAAAGGTTCTCTGGTTTAATAAAGTTTCTCCAGAGAAGTATTCCTTTATCCCTGAGGGTATTCAAGTTCCAGCATCGACCCAACCAGTTTTAACGGTCAAAATCACATGACTCACAATCTCTGTGTGGTTGAATCAAAGTCAGCCACTGTGTATTGATACTCCAGGTTGGGGGAAAAAAAGAAAGGTGTGAGTGCTTCTGAGAGTCTCAACAGAGGCCACCTGGATAACAGCCCCCAAGGTGTCTAGAGAAGCTGTAAATATAAATGACAGTTACCACCCCCCTCCAGGACTTCTCTTCTTCTCCTCTCTTCAAAGGAAAAAAAAATCCTGCTCAGAACAAGGGCAAAGTATGGCTGGTAAGATTTTTTTTTTTTTCCCATAAGAATCACTTTTAACTGAATTTAAGCATTTAAAAGTATAGATACTATACCACCAGATCACAGGTTAACAAGCTCAGGGTGTCTTTCAGCAAATGGCTCATGAAGGTGGCTATTAGATTCTGTTCCTTGCAAAGACACATTTTATTTGACGAGGCGGGGAATCCCATTACAGTCATGTGGCTATAGGCCGATGAATCACAGACCCACACAGCCGTCAGCTGCATGCTCATCCACCTCCTGCTTCTGATTCTGCTTTGCAGAAGATAGCAGTCTGTGTTGGCACATGATGTGCTGAAAGCAAATAGCTGTTGCTTGTGATCAACATTGCTGAAATGGCATCGAACCTTTGATAATTAATTGATTTAAATGACTTCAGCTTGTTTACCACCAAGTCAGGATTTTCAGCTTTTCAAACTCTGTAATTGAGCTGATGTTACACGTCTTTGTGGAACAGAACGGTATTCCAAACATAAAGCTGAAATGACAGAACCATTAATAACCCAACCATATTAAAGCACCTCTACGTGACAGCTGCACTCAAGCTCAGAGAGAAAGTGGTGAAAAAACGTCATTGCTTCAATAAGTGACTACACCCAGGCTGCCTCACTGGCTGCATGCAAGGACGTGGAGTGAATTGTGTGTGTCTTTGTGCTGCTTTCGCAAGCAGTCATAAAGGTCTCTGACACAGTGGCATAAATCAAGTTGCTGGGATGACTGGCGGCTGAGGCAACTTCTCTTTGATCAGGCATGTGGAGACGCCCCATGTCCTCATCCTCAGCTGCTCCTACAGCACCTGTTTACCAGTTTGGGCTTGTCTGGCTAGAAGGCAGTGCGTTGTCTCTCAGTGTCATAGACTCATACGTGACACACACATACGCTCTCAACATACACACAAAGGAATTTGGCCGGTGTTCAGGGCTGGGTGAGTTTTGTTCAACACGCATGCTCCTAATTTGCTGGAACCCTCATTGATTCTCGCCACATTTCTCTTTTATTCGACAGCTGTTGCAAATGTAAGTCTGTCTCCGTCTGACTAATTTGGCTGAGAAGGAAACAGTTGGTACATCACAACAAATTAAACCATTTTCCTTTCTACTTAAAGGTGTAATTTTGAGAAAGACTGTTAGCAAAAAAAAAAAAAAAAAAACAGACATAAAGCTGATAGAGAGAATGAAACAAACAGACTCTCTCAAAACTGAGCTTCTTCTGGTCCATAAATCCAGAGTCCAGTTGATTATGGTAGAGGAGGGGGGGTGTCCTCCCTGCTCTGAATAGCATAAAAAACTAGGGCAAAGAGTAAAGTATATATACACAAGAAGCACCATAATGGCTGACAGAGATACAAACACCTCAGGCTACTGCGGAGGCAATTGTTCCCAGTCACCGCTGAAGGTAAGAGTAATTACATAAAACCCTGGCAAATGGCAACAATGTGGGCCCTCCTTTTTCCAAATGCATAATGAACCGCCTCACTGGCTCTCTGCTGATCAAACAAGTGTTTGATAGTGGCTTTGGTTTGAAAGAAGCCTGAATATGTTTATTTGCATGTGGAGGAGTGAGCGACTTTGAGGTGGAGATCAGGCAGATTAGTGTTAACTGACAGAGACCTGTGCAAACAGACACTCCTCCTGCATACAAGCAGGGAAGTGGCACATTTCCTCTGAGCCCCAGAGTATGGCAGCTCTTGCTCTTTTTCAAGTATGGTTCTTTGTAAGCAGCCCCCTCCCTTAGGTTAATTCCTTCTTTTTCTACATGTTTTGGCTTCTTTGCATGTTGCATGTAAAAGCATGTAGAGCTGGCAGATAGCATGAGAGAATTAAAAAATCCAATGACTTATATGGAAAGATATTTTTTCAGAATTTGAAAAAAAAAAATCCCCCTGAACCATATTCAGTGAATTTCAGAAGAAGAATTCATGTGTTTGATAGTTAATACAGTTTATAATGTGAAATGTTTCTAAATAAGATATCTGGGTATGTTTTTGTTTTTGTTTTTTTTTTTCCTCCTTGTTCAACTGGACCATTAATAATGCTGCAAATGGCCCGACGACATACATGCTCTTTACCAACACAGCTCCAGATGTGCAACATTAAGCAAAAATACTGCTAGATGTACCGGAGCAGTGTTTTGAGCAGTGATGGCGCCCAGGGGCTGCAACGTGTCTAAAAAAGGCAAGAACTTGTGGGATAAGAGTGATGTGAATAGTGTGGTGGCGGCTGGAAGCAAGGTTTCTCCATGGAGACTAAGCAGCAGACTCTAATCTGCCACCGTCTTAATCCACACTGCTAAAAGCTCTGATATTTTTAAAATAGCAGAACATTAGGACTGTTGATACATTTGTAATAGTACATTTACACACTAGAGTGTTTGTATAGTTGCATGCATTTTTATTTTCAGTGATGCTACAAATGTAGCAACAGGACAAACAGAAGAAGTATGGATTTGTGTCTGCCTGTGCGTGGGGGTGGAGGGTGGGTGTCATGGAGGGTAAAGGAGTTATAGAAGGAAAAGGATGATGAAGGATCTGGCAGGGCTCATGAACACAGAGAGAATGCCTGTGGTTCAAAGACACTCTCAGCAAACTTAACAAAGAAAGGTGCCACAGAGGGGGAAAACATGAAAGGAAACTGCACAATTCACTGTCACATAAACTGGGTAAAAATATCCCAGCCTTACTGGCAGTCTATACAGTATGCAGACATTTGACGCGTTTTGATTTAACTCCATGCAATGGACAGTGATAAAACAAGATGCATAGCTCCACATTTGCAGATAAAACTAATCAAAATGCATTAAATACATTAGAAGTACTATTATTAAAAATCTGCTGCCATCCACCAGGATTTTTCTTTTTAAGAAACTATCTGTATATACATTTATGGTTAGTGCCATCTAATGGGATGACGAAGATGAAACAAGGGTGGACATTTCAGCAACACAATGATCCCAAACACACATCCAGGGAAGCCCTCAACTGGTTTCAGAGAAAGAAAATAAACCTGCTAAAATGGCAAAACAACCTGACTTGAATCCAACTAAAAATCTCTGGAAAGAGCTAAAGATCAGAGTTCATTGAAGAAGCCACAGAATCATTAAATTCAAAGACTGTTTGTGTGGAAGAATGGGCCAAAATCACACGGAGTGATGCATGCAACTGGTTTCTCCATACAAGAGGCATCTTGAAATATACTGAACAAAAAAATAAATGCAACACTTTTGTTTTTTCCCCAATTTTTGATGAGCTAAACTCAAAGATCTAAGACTCTATGTGCCCAAAAGATCATTTTCTCTCAAATATTTTTCACAAACCTAACTAAATCTGTATTAGTGAGAACTTCTCCTTTCCCGAGATAATCCATCTACCTCACAGGTGTGTCATATCAAGATGCTGATTAGAGAGCATGATTATTACACAGGTGTGCCTTAGGCTGGCCACAATGAAAGCCCACCGTAAAATGTGCAATTGGCATGCTGACTGCAGGAATGTCCACCAGAGCCCGTGAATTGAATGTGTGTACCATAAGCCGTCTCCAAAGGCATTTCAGAGAATTTAGCAGTACATCCAACCGACCTCACAACCATAGACCACGTGTAACCACACCAGCCCAGGACCTCCACATCCAGCATCTTCACCTCCAAGATCGTCTGAGACCAGCTACCTGGACAGCTGCTGCAACAATCGGTTTGCATAACCAAGGAATTTCTGCACAAACCGTCAGAAACAATCTCAGAGAAGTTCATCTGCAGACTTGTTGTCATCATCGGTGTCTCAGTCTGACTGCAGTTTGTCATTGTACCTGGCTTGAGTGGGCAAATGCTCATATTCAATGGCATGTGTCACTTTGTAGAGGTGTTCTCTTAATGGATAAATCCTTGGGAATCCTTATTATTGCCCATGTAATTTTCTTTCTTTCTTTATTTATTTTTTGCTTTATTGTAATCAAAGAAATGATGACATGGTGAAAAAAGTGATATTTTTGTTGGTTGTCTGATATTGTATTTTCCCAATACTAAAGGCCGCTACAATCAGATGACTTTATTATGTCTTCACACACACAAACAGGATTAAAGAGGGTTTGTAACTTTTGCATTTATATATGATATATTATTGAGCTGGTGTAACTGGAATGTCAATTTCATTATTTTGTAAATTCTAGCTCTTGCATGCTGCTAAAGCCAGAATCAGTTTAGTTCAAATTCATACACAGAAAGAAAATCTGCACTGAGTTCATGTACTGAGTTAAAAAAAAAAAAAGGGCTACTTTGGATTTTACAGAAATTCTAATCAAAACTTTGATTAACTTTCTGAGTCTTATATTTTCTTAGTCAAAATACTTTCCTGAATAAGGGCATCAATGTAATAAAAATGGGCATGCACAACACATAACATATGTCGGTCTACAGCGGGTTTCAAGCCAAAGCCTCCTTTTGCTCCCAGCTTGCTCTATGCAGTGACGAGGCTGGAAGCAATTTGGGAACTTCTTGGTAGTTGAGGAGATGATAAACAACTTTATTTTTGGGCCTTGCTACTGCATCTGATAGTACATGTGTTCCTTTGAGTAATCAAGCTGTATCCTGGCTGAAGAATCTTTTTTTTCCTGGACACCGGTGGCAGGCCAGATTGTCTGTTCCTGATAAAAATAATGGGAGTGATGGCTAATCTACCCAGTGAAAGGGTCAGGACCCACTTATTTGGCCTGAATGGAAAATGACAGCCCACTTGAACAGACAATCTAGCAGAGCCATGCACAGACATGGGGGTAGGTCCTCAAGAGCAAAGGGCACACTAATATGATAATACAATACAATACAATACAATACAATACAATACAGTACAATATTTCGACCTGGTCAGGGGTTGCCACATCAGCTGAATGTGATCCACGTGATTGATTGTGTTCTTCCACTGATCCATCAAGGAGGCTAAATTGCATAGCAATATTCCCAGTTATTCTATTATTCATACTGTTATGTTATTTATACTGTAATTTGCATAGTCATTTATTCTGACACCCATTCAAAGAGATATTTATCTTTTTTTTCTGGTTTTGCAGTGATCCCTTATTTTTCACGGTTAATGGGGACCAGCATAAATCAAAATCCGGGAACTGGAGCCGGGGCCCCCCGAGCCTCAATAATGTGTTTAAAATATGTTTAAAAACCCCAAAAAAGTAGCGAGGCACTGCAGCAAAACAAGACAAAGGCTCAACTGTGGTCTTTCTGTTACCTTCACAGCCTCTGGTCTCTGAACCGTAGTAAACAAACTGCTGGCATTGTGCTATTTTTGGCTCGTAATTAGCGGCTAACACGCTAACAACAACAAAACAAAAAGTCAGATTTTCTCTTGCATGGAACGAGCACTTTATTCTGTCACTGCAGGAACTTGTAACATGTAACATCACTGTATTCTTTTAAACATTGACAATGTCAGCAGCCGTGTTAGAGCTCGAACTAACGGTGCACCAGCAATCCATACAACAGCACCATCAGTTTTTAGTTTTTGAATCTCGTTTTTAGACATACCCAGGATTCAGTGAGCTGGAAGAAGGCTAGATTCATTTGGCTTTTTAGATGCTTTTGCTCTATTGACAAAGAAAGTATTTTATACAAGAACAGAAGAAAAAACAAGCCATATCAAATGCTTTATTTGGGTACCAAAAGGTGATAGATCTTTAATGCATACTAGATGGTTTGACCCAATAGTTCCCTTTCTGTTTGTCCAGCCTTTTCTTTTTTGACATTTTGTTGCAATTTACAAAGTACCAAAATCACAGTTGTTTATGATCATAAGTGTTGATCTCCCCAAAGTGAACCCTCTATATTCTGCGTAAAAATGCTTGAGGACAAAGCTGTTACATTGTAAAAGTAAATATACTGTAGCGGCTTACATTTAAGTACCTCAACAAAGGCTTTCTATGTTTACTGTTAATGAATTTTAACTGACAAACTGTCATTTGGAAATTCACGACACAGTTAACAGCCACAAACTTCAGTTTAAAAGGTGATGTGGATTCCTGCAGGCTACTGCAATGTACACTTGACTTCAATAAATTCAGTTCAGCTTCAAGGCTGACAAATGTTACTTTAGACTCACTAAACCACTTTGTGTAGTTAAATATAAATTACATCAACACTTCAATGAATGTTTAGACTTTCAAATCTGATTTTTCTGCAATAAAATTCTTCAGGTCTAAGTTAATCAAACCCTTAGACTTTCTGTCGATATGAACTTCCTGTCTTCTTTAAAGCTCATGTCTCCTCTTCTCTGCAGCTTCTGCTTCAGCTTCAGCTTTTGCGAATAGACAAACAAACATTACAGCATGGGCCAGTAGTTTTGCTTTGCATACAAAGTGAGTCAGTCTTGATGCTGCTGCAGTGTTTCATGATGAAAAGATGTGAGCATGGGCAGCACAGTGGCTTGGTGATCAGCACTGTTGCCTCACAGCAAGAAGGTTCCTCGTTCAAACCTCGGCAGGGGCCTTTCTGTGTGGAGTTTGCATGTTCTCCTCGTGCTTGCGTGGGTTTCCTCCAGGTACTCTGACTTCCTCCCACAGTCCAAAAACAATCTAAATTGTCTGCAGAAGTGATTGTGAGCATGTATGGTTGTTTGTCTACATGTGGTCCTGCAATGGACTGGCGACCTGTCCAGGGTGTACCCCTGCCTTTCACCCAAAGAGAGCTGGGATAGACTCCAGCTGGGATGGGCATAGATAATGGATGGATGGAAGATGTCAACACAAACTGTTCACGTCAGAGTGGAGCAGGTGGATGGAGGTGAGGGACCACCAAACAGCGCAACTCTCTCCTGTTTTTCTCTCACATCTGCTGTCCTTTACACTCACATTGCCTCTTATACTCTTTGTCATGGCCATGTCATGTTGCACGACTGGCTTTGGGCGCAGTGTTGCTACCTTTCTATTGCAAATTATGCGGCCAAATAACTTATGCAATGTCACAAAATTAGAGCTCAAATAGTTTTTGAAAACAAATCTTTAATTTAAATTAAATTCTAAGAACTAAAGAACTAAAGTAATCTTTATTTTTGATAACATATAATAACAAAAATAGAGGGACAAGTTCTTGAGTACCACCCTGGAGTCCATCTGTGCACGTGCCTGCAATTTAGCTAAAACACTGTTGCCTAACTATTGTCTTTGTTTGCAGTGACTCTCTGGCTCTGAGACATTTACTTTTCACAGCATATTTCATTTCCTGAGCTTTTGATGTGAAACTAGAGGTTGCACAGGGTTTATTTACATTTGTATGTGCATCAATGCATGAATAATATGTAGTTGTTTTTTTTTTTGTTGCAATATCAGAAAGATTGACTTTGTTCTTAATGTCAGACACATAAAAGACAAATAATGTCATATGACAGGCCTGGAGTCAAAGCCATCACATGCTTTGGTAGAGAAGGTTCCACAAAAGCATAAAAACTATGTGTTTACACAATTACTCCTCAACACCTGCATAGGTTAGTTATTAATGCTGACAGTAAAGTGAAACTATAAACGATGTTGCCCAGCATGGAGATGAGGAACTAAATTTAGCTCTGTGTTTGATCATTGCTTCGGGTCACGGACATTGCTTTGAACCATCACGGCAAGATTCACTAAACAACATCAAGACAAGCTTCTGTTCTTTTCTTCAAAGCAGAGAAAAGAGAAGAGCAACAGATAACAGCACGCTCTATTAAGTAGGAAAGAAGTGACCTGATATAGACTGTGACTAAAATGATGGGTGGTTCTGTTATGGGAACACTGCTCTACTTGGATTCACTATTAAGAAATGTGTAAACCAAACCCTTCTTTAGAAAATGCACTTCGGCAGTTCTTTGCATTTGTTAGCTAGTGCTCATTCGACTTTCCAAGCATGGCTTTGTTGCATTATAATTGTCCTGAATATGTTCTGTGTGGTCAACCTTTACCAAAAGAAATTAATGTCAGCATCAAACCAAATCAGTATTACATAAACGCTGTATATTACAAACACATAAAGACATATTTTTCCATTAAGTTGAAATGTTTGCCGATGAAGCTAACTGTACTCATGCTTTTTCTACATTACTATCTGCAGCTGCTAGAACATCCTGAATATAAACCCTGGATGGGAGTCACAGAGAAGAAATTAACTGAGTTAATTTCTTCTCTGTGACTCCCAGAGAGAGAAGAAATTAACTGAGTTAACTGAATACAAGAGGCAGGAATGCATGTGTGCTGATCAGGTGTTGTTTAACCCTGTCTTCCTGGTCTGAAAGAGTGAGAGACTGAAAGCAGGTCAGGAGGGCTCAGGGAGGACAGCAGGAGCTTCTCATGTGAGCTGGACAGTTCTGAAGACTACTGCAAGGGGCACAGAGTCAGTTCATTGATATTCAAGCATTTGACCCACTGACAACAGGAGTGTCACTGAGGTTAAGACCGTGTATTGTCCAGTGTCGAAAAGCCAGGGGGTCCCCCGGCCTTCCACCCCCATCTGCACGGTTGTCATGGTGAGCACATGAGTCCAATAGGACTATGTCACACACTCATGCAGGCATATTCTCTCTTCCTCGCTTTCTTTTCTTTCACTGACTTTCCGTCATGCTGTTTGTCCGAAGGGGCTACCAAATGGAGCTCTGTGTACTCTGACAACGCCTGGTGTGTCATACACATACGTGCAAAGAGAACAAGCACTGTTAATTCAAGGGATTTTTTTTTTCTTTCACAAAATGTATGGCAACAGATAATTTTTTTTTTCCCTCTGCTGTGGGATCTGAGAAAAAAAGTTTTATATCCAAGAGAGTGTCAAGTCAGTTAGTGAATCCATGGTGGAGGTGCAAGTAAGTGCCAGATTTCACCCTGCTGACATGAAAGTCTGCTGCTGTTACACCTCATGGAGAGTGAGCAGCAACCATATTGTGATATTTTTAATATCAACTGAATACAAATCACTGTTCAGAGCAAAAAGTAATCAGCCAAAGTTAATTTGATCTGTTGAATATGGTTTCAACCTAATTTTGCAGGTTCTTCTAGTAGAATATAATTAACTTATATTTGCCATAGGTCTCTGCGTTGTCTTGTTGTCACTCAAATGTTCTTAGAGCCAGTGTCAAGGAGATTAGGCTCGAGGAAAATTGCAAGCAGCATCAAAAAGCAGTGCTGGCTAGTCATCACTCTGAGGTGATGGGGCATGTTTGTCTGTGCTTCACCCCAACTGAACCTGACGGCTGCTGCTGCTGGCACTGTAATTACAGAGGTTAGGCATAAATCATAGAGAAAGAGGTGGGAGAGAAAAAGTGAGGCAAAGTTGGGGGTGGAGGGGGCAGAGAAAGTTCAGAGAAGAGGAGACTGCTAGCCTCAGGGCTAACAGAGGCCTCCAACATTCAGCAACATAATGTTCCTTCCTAAGTAATCCCTTCAGTCCCTTCTTTTTCCTTTTTTCTCCCACTCTCTCTGTCCTTCAGCACTGCCACAGCAAATACACACACACTCTTGCAGTCGGCCTCAGATGGCTCTCCACCTTCATGTGGTTGTGACAGCTGGGTTCTGCTGGGTGCTCTGTTAAAGTAGTGGCTAAACACCAGATCTCACCAGACTTCTGATCTGATCTGAACCTGTGACACTCTTTTTGTTTTTATCTCCAACTGAAGGGAATTTGGCAATTCTTGTCCCAGAACCACCACTGAAATAAAAACCATTTTCCATGTTTACTTTTGAAAATCCTCTTAAATCTTTGCGTAGTAATTGCAGTTGCTTTCTGTATTGTTACCCACAATGCATGATATTCCGTGATGTTGTACTAAAAGAATCAGAGAGTAGTCAGTTAAACATTGAATTGAAATGCATCTTTTTTTAATAGAATTTACAAACCAAAATCTGAAACAAAAAAAAAAAACTACAACAAAGTGGAAACTTTTTATGAAACTTTAATTTCTTTGAAACCAAAACCTCATAATCTGAAACAACAGCCAATGACCGCCTTATTCCTTCCTGGGGCTCGTCTTTAAAGGCAGACCCATACACATATCGAACAAAATCAGAATTAACCAGAGGTGACTCCAGAAGATCAGGTCTAGGAGTGATAAGCTCATTAATCACATCAACACAATCATGTGGCTCCTCATAATCCGGATCAGGAAGAAGCTTTACGGGATTCAAAACAGTTGTACAATGCTTCACAGTGGATCAAGAAGAACTGTATGATACTTAAGCCAGCTAGCAGCAGACAAATGTGAAGTTTCCTGCTCAAGAAGAATCATAGAAACATCATGTGGTACCAAAAGAGTTAAGGCCTCGTTATACTTCTCCAACTCCATACTACGTAACTCACACAGTTGTATTGACGGAGACGTGGACCCTTCAGAGTTCTCTGGTGTTTGGAGAGCGCTGCAAAGCAATTCACCGCCAAAACAATAGGGAGCGTTATGTTTTTCCGAAGAACAGCCGACTTATCGCATGACATTAGTTGGTGGATTGTTGATTTACACCCCCGCTGCCACACTAAGACACACGCAGGGAAGAATGGCGACCAGCAGAGACAGACTTTTGATGGAGCTGGAGTTGATTAGCACTGAGCAGCAATTATAATATGATTAAACATGGTGGTGCTGCTGTTACATTAGGAAACTGGAATAGTGATTCCAGAAATTATGTAGCTTGTGGACCAATCAGAGGATTGTGCTATAGGGTCTCTCTCATTTTTGATGAATAGTTAAAAAATTGGGGAGGTCTCTGTCATCCGTCAGAGAAGGCTCTGCATGTCTGCGTCTTGATATGGAGAAGTATAAATTAGCCTTAAGCCTCTGGCCTCATCAAAATACCATGTTTCTGCAAAAGAACAGAAGCCATGCAACTATCCTTCTCGTCCACTGTCCATAAAAGGACGTATAGGGTAGGGCGAACCCAAAGCAGGGGCAGTTGGAAGAGCCAACCTTAGTTCATGAAATGCTCCAGGCATCCAGACAATCTTGTCAAGTGCATTTAACTCCTTACCATAAATAAGGGAGCTCAGAGGAGCCTCAAGTGCAGCATAGCTCAGCATGAACACCCTGCAATAAGAACACATGCCGAAAAATGACATAACCTGTTTCTTAGTAACAGGTTTTGGGATCTTCTGGATGGCCTCCACACGTTTAGGTAACAAAGATCTGCCCTCAGCAGAAATGGTGCGTCCCAAGATTGTGACCTGCTGTTGCACAAACTCCAACTGCAGACAACTACATTTTTGCTTTTAGGTCTGCATCATATTCCAAAACAAGCTGCCATGAGGCAATTTAGTGCTAATAAGGAGCTAAATTGAAAATTAATGTTATTTCAAGGGGATGATGTCACTGTAATAATGATTTTAGCAGTAACCATAAAATGGCTTTAAGGTCTTTGAGGGACAATGATGTCCTCTTAAAGTGGAGTTTTTCCTTGCCACTGTTTGACTTAAAGGTTTTTTCTCCCACTGTGGGAGTTTTTTACTTGCCATTATCATTGATTTGGATTTAATATTATATTTATAGTTAATGATTGCTCGGGGGTCATGCTCTGGGTCTCTGTAAAGCGCCTAGAGACAATTGACATTGTAACAGACGCTATACAAATAGAATAGAATTGAATTGAATTAAATTGAAAAAACTCCAGTTTGTTAACAAACACATGAGAAAATCATTGAAATATCTAAAAACAAATCTTCCTCCAAGAAATATCCAGAATGATTTGGGATTACTACAAATCTAAAGTGGATGCCTGCGATCTCTGATCCCTCAGACAGCGCTGCATCACAAAGCTGATACAACCACGTGGGCGAGTGATTTTTTTGGGTTAACCTTTATCAAGTACGGCAACAGGAGATGATGGACCATCACGAAGCAAAAGCATATAGTTTGGTAAGACAAATCATAATTCCCAACCATCCAGACTGTTAGCAGCATGAAGTCCAGAAACAAGGCTCTGTTCTGGAGCATGTATCAGTGCCATTGGCAGAAGTCATGACAGGCAGCATTAATGCAGAAAACAATACTGGGATTTTAGAGCAACCTGCCTTACAAATTACATTTTTTCATCCATGTATTTTTTAACAGGGCAGTGCAAAAACATCTTGTGCGCACATTTGAAAGACATAGCTGAGAAAGAAAAGGGTATGGGTCATGGGCGAGGCTAGCTCTTTTTTATCGGTGCTTCACCACCCCTAAATTGAAATTCAGCACCCCAAAAACCTGGAGTAAGAAATGTTGTTATTCTAAAAATTTAGTTCGCATTTGACAGGCTTAGATAATGTCCAAAACTTAATCCATAGTTTGTGGTTTAAGTTTATATTTTAAGAACAAAAATGAAAACGACCCCGCCTAATGGTATCGTCCTCTTCTCACTAACGTTACTTGTGAGTTGTGGTGGGGCTCATTGGGTGCTCAGCACCCCTAAAGCTCTGACCCTAGAATCGTCCCTGTTATGGGTACAGGACTGGTCTGCCTGCAGTTCTGACCTGTCCCCAAGTGAGAATGTGCACAGAATTTAAAATGAAATATAAAACGTCAACATCCTACTGTTGCACACTGTAAGACATGTTTGCGGTAAAAATGCTTTAAAAAATAAATTAAAAAAAATGTATATATACATACATATATATATATATATATATATATATATATATATATATATATATATATATATATATACATATATATATATATATATACAGTCATGGAAAAAATTATTAGACCACCATTTTTTCTTCACTTTCTTGTTCATTTTAATACCTGGTACCACTAAACGTCATCATATGACTGAAACAGACAGAAAAGCAGTGTTTTTGGCAGTACAACGCCATAGCTATTGATGTAAAAACTTAAGTGATTTAGGTTATAATCAAGAGAACCATGGAAAATGGTAAGATATCAGCTCTTAAATAAAACTCTTATGAGGAATCTTTGTGGTTATCGTTATCTTTGTCCAAACAAATGTACCTTTAGTTGTACTAGGCATTAAAAATGGGCTTCATTGCTTGGCATCCTCAGTGCCAGAATGCCTTTTATGTGTTAGGGAAGACATGGCAACTCTGTAAAGTTGAAAAGGCTTTACTTTCTCGGATCCCTTTGAAATCTGGTGATGGGGAAAAAAAACATGAAACATCTTGAATTCATACTGTCCAAAGGGCCATAAAAGTCAAAGTAAATTAATCACTCAGTTACTTCATTCTCTCTCTCTGTCTCTCTCTCTCTCTCTGTCTCTCTCTCTCTTTATGTTTATATGCATTTTTTATGTCATCCCAAATTTTTGGGACTTTTATGAACTTCAATAATTATATTTAATTATAGTTCATATTATGGTATATAATAGTTAATTTTCCTTTACTCTAAAGAAGGAAAGCTGAAAGGTGACAAATGATTCAGCAAAAGAGAGAAGGGTGACATGCATCAAGAATCAATTCAAATGTAATAGTAGCTGGTGGGACTATATTAACCCCCACCCATTTATATTACTGAGTGAGTGACGCTGATCCACACCTTTTTAGGCCCCCTTTTAACAATCAAGCTCCAATCTGAATCCTACGTTTTCCATAATGCCACTTGATAGCCTGTAAGGCTTTTTCATTTTTCATTTGTCCATGCCGTCTACACACTGAATGAGAAAATTACAATTCCAAAAGTAAAATCACTTCTCGGTTACGGTTTGAGAAACATCATGGTTTCAACTTGAATTACTGCTTGTTCTATTCAAGGTTAAGGGATTATAGAACAAGGAGCCTCAGTTGCAAGAAAGTCACACTGAGTCTCAGCTGGAACCAGGAGACAATCAGCTTCACAGTACTTCCTCCTTTGCTCTTACTGGACTGAAAAAAATCTATGGCTGGGAGAGGGTGTTGTCACTCAGACATAAGCTTGTGTTGTTTTTCTGGCATGTGCAGAAATAATTGATGCTCATGAGATTAAAGTAACATAACAAATGAGCCAAATGACATTATAGTCAAATGGCATATAACATGAGCTTGATGACAGGGGGCCTTTTTAAATAAAATAAAATAAAAATTACTACATTAATTCCAGGAAT
Organism: Hirundichthys speculiger; assembly: GCA_018398805.1. Taxonomy (NCBI): domain Eukaryota; kingdom Metazoa; phylum Chordata; class Actinopteri; order Beloniformes; family Exocoetidae; genus Hirundichthys; species Hirundichthys speculiger. The sequence goes on along the minus strand of JAGFBZ010000287.1, from coordinate 3,668,107 downwards.
ATTTCAAATGAAGACATGTTTACCTTGTCTGAGGAAAATGGTATTTTGTTCAAGCACATATAACAGTACAGCCTATAATATTGTTAATATTGAACATTGTAAAGTTAACAGAAACAAAAGCCTCAGACTTGGAAACAAATGGACCTGACAGTGAGCACACACACAGGTGATGAGAAACAAGTGGCAACAATCAGAAAAGGCAAAGAAGGATGAGACAAGCTACAATGCAAAAACAAAAGATTAAAAAAGCCATAAGAACAAATTCATAGACCATGATATATTTATGACTTCTTACAGTAATATTCCTGTATCTAAGTTAATTCTTCAAGGAGCAGTAAATGCAGTCCAACTGTGGTATACAGCAAGAGCTGCTGTTTAATGCTTTTAAATATGTCTTTTGAAGTCAGCTTCTGATAAAGTGATAAACTGTACTGAGAAGCTAATAAAAGGAGAAGCTTTTTCTGACTGGCTCATTTCCTCTGCACAATCAAATCATACATATACACACTGTTCAACAAGCTATGTCCTTTTGCAGATTGATCTCTAGACTCTCATGAGAAAACCCACTGAGTCTGCATCATTTTATCTATGAAACGGGGAGTCTGTGGCCAGCTGAATTAGGACATATGGAAATGAACGTATCTCTTTCTGTTGCAGATCAAACACAGTCTATCCGTATCAGACCAATATGGAGGTGCAACAGTCAAGGTCGCCTCACTGCATGTGAAGACAATCGCCACTTCTCATTGTGTTTTCAGTCTAAGATGGCAATGTGACATTCAGTGATCCAAAAAATCATTAACAAGAGGCTTTTAACAGGTTCCAAGGACTGCGGCTTACTTTTTAAATAAAATATAAACAAGGGAAAATATCAAACCCATTAATCTTTCATTAAGCTCGCCGGATAAAAAAGAATCGCTTAAAGTATCATTCGCTACCATCACTGCCAGTGCAAAAGCCCCCTGCTAACATCAAAGGCTTCTCAAAGAAACGGAGCGGGAGAGAGTCAGTTAGCTGAATTTGGCTGAGAACCAGCTTCTGGTTGGGTTTTGATTTTAACTGACTTGTAATGGCAGTGAAGAGGAAATGGGGACCAGGTCTTTAATGGTTTTTGTGGCACTGAGGCCTTTTTTGTACAAACACTTGCATAAACAATGTGCTGCTGTTATTAAAAGAGCAGCGGATTCGGGGAGGATGTTGACAAAGTAGAGAGCTCTCCCTCATCGAGCACAAGTCTTTGTGTCACTGAAAGATCAGAGGCTTCTCATGACCAAAGAATGGGAAGGCTCCATTTGAAATACACACACAGACACACTCATGCGCACACACTTGTGTAGCAGCAGGAGGAGTGGTTGGCATATTTGCGAGGGCTATGTAATAGCACTCTTTAGGAACTGACTGATCCTGCTTTGTGTGTTTGGGTGGGGCATCTTGAAATTATTTTCGCATGTCTTTAATGAAGGATTAGAGAAAATTTTTTGAAAATCTTAATTAATCCACTTGATAAACGTCACTGCTGTGACAGCAGATATACCTGTTGTGGTTCATGACACACTCAACATTTTTTGTTGGCCTTAAAGATGGACAGACCACAGCTTACCCAAACAAAACACAACGCTTAAGCTGATATCCTGTCTTTTCAAATAACTCTGTTCCACTCACATGGATGTTCTAAGTCAGCCTTGCTGTAATGTATATAACATTATGTGGATTGAGGTTTAAGCAATAATGCTATGCTAAAGAGCTGATTTAACAGGGAATAACAGGAAGGATTCATAATTTACTTTCCTAACTTCCTAACTAAGCCTGCATTGAAATCACCACCATCAGAATCCATATTCATTTCTATCTTCACAAAGCAAGTGACTGGTTTCAGATGCCCAGTATATTACATGAGTTAGTCATGGCTCATACTGAATTAAACATGGGAAGAAGGCTTCCTTTTTATCTACAGCCAATGTGCTAAATCTGACCACTGCAACCGATACTCGCCCACTTCAAATCCTCCCTTTGATACTGCAAGCGCAGGAGCTTCAAATGTATCAGTTTGTCCTCATTTTTTTAATGTTTCTCTTACAAATACTGGTTGATGTTTTCATCTGAAAACAAAGTCAAAAGGAAAAAGGATTTTCCCCGCTGAGCAAACATGCCAAAGTTACACTTTCATTCTTTGTGTGATGCACAGGTAGATCCAAATCAGCCAAGCAGGGTGACAGTTTCCCGTCAAATTATCTTTGATGGGTGCAATAATAATTACAGTGGACCCGAATAAGACGGGATTGTGTGATCTCCCGCAGCTCTTTTGGAGTTAGTTAGATGATGCTCTGTTCAATACAGACAATTCAGAGACTTGTGTTGTGGTTCGTGGGACAAATCTTTTGCTGGTGTGGAGTTGTGATGTTTTTGGACAAGAAGAGATGAAAGCCCAAGGTCCTGTGGCTAATGAGATACTGAGGCAGTGGGAATGATGGTTTTAATTACTGCCCAGGACTGGTCCATAGGGGGTGATTGCTGAAGAGCATGCTGAGTGTCCTAGGTTGGGAGTTCAGACTGATGCCAGTCATGCTGTGCCTGGCTGCCTTTGATGCTCACTCCCCTCTGCTTTATTCCCACATTGTGCTTATTAGATTCTTTGCTGCGGATGCTTCACTGCACCTTTGTTTAAAACCAATGCTTTAGACAAAGAGAGGCATAACCAGAGAGAATTTAACTTCATACCCCCAGAAAGTTTCACTGATGCAGAAGGAAACTTAATCTTCTCTGGAAATTCAGTCTGTGGCGCTCTAACTCTTCAATGGCTGTTCAGCACAGGGGAGCTTCTATTGTACAGATGCTATGATAATTTTTTACTGGAGAATAAAACTGCAGGGGTGTCCAATGCAAGGGTTGGTGACTAATGTATGTGAACTATAATAAATTAATTGCTTTGAGATTATAAAAAGTTGACTGAGGAAGCTTCTTCCACTCCTCCTGCTCATTTTTCACATGGAGGAGAAGTATAGTACATTAGTGAGCAGGCTGTAAGCCTTCCATCTCCTCGAATGCTGGCAGCAGGAGGGTGTTGCTACGTGCCTGCTCTCTGTTCTCCTTCCGTCCAGCTGTGGACCAATCCTTGTTGACTTTTCAGAGATCACAGTGAGGCATCCTCACTGAGGGCGTCTGTGGGGGGGAGGGGAGGGGAGAGGGAGGGGGGCTGGCTCTGTGGGCCTTCTCCTTTTTCTGCCAACTTCACCAAAAAAAGACCTCTCCAAAAAAAGAGGTGGGGCACGCAACAGTCTGAATAATCAAATTCACAAGCTCAACATTTTAAAAAAGATTGTTTCCTCTGCATTTCTGCCACTTTGAAAACTGTCAAATGATTGACAATATTAGCTTTTCACCTCCAGGTCATTTTCAGCAGACAAATCCACGACTAAATCTCTGCCCAGACTTCCTGCCTCTGTTTACAAAGTCTGCACAAGTCAAGGTCACCACCCAGAAGTTTTTGTTAACAAATGAGCAGCAATTCATGCATTTGCCAAGCACCGTAAGCAGCAAGCACTAAAAGGAGAAACATACCATACTGACTCGAGTATAGGACGATGTTTTATTCTAGAAATATTATTCTCAAAAATGGGGTCATCTTATGATCGAGGTCCAGACTTTTCTATTGTAGTTACAAATCTGCGCCACTAGATGGAGCTGCACCGAAGTAACCGGTAAGAATGGAGCATCACAGTGAAGCATGGAGCAGGATCTGATGCAACATGGAGGAACCACGTAAAGGGGTTAGAAACTTTTGTTGCAGTCCATGAATTTGTTATTTACAGACTGAATTATTAATGTTGACTTTGATGTTCATGCAGTTATTGGCATTATCTAAGCCCGCTTAATCCTCTGAAGGGTCAGGGGAATCTGCTGGAGCCTATCCCAGCTCTCTTCGGGCGAAAGGCAGGGGTTCACCCTGGACAGGTCACCAGTCCATCACAGGGCCACATAGAGACGAACAACCATCCACACTCGCAACAATTTAGAACCACCAATTAACCTGACATGCAGGTCTTTGGATTGTGGGAGGAAGCTGGAGTACCTGGAGGAAAACATGCAAACTCCACACAGAAAGGCTCCTGCCAAGGTTTGAACCAGGAACCTTCTCGCAGCAGTGCTAACCATCAAACCACCGTGCTTCCCCTTTAAGAGAATAAAGTTTATTGAATGGTATTATACTTTGATCTTAAATAACATGGAAACCTGACACGTACCTGTACATTAAGTATGGTACCATACTTCCTAAAAAAGATGAAATCATGAAAATGTTTAACAATACAGCAGACTGTTATCTCTGTGAGTTTTTCTATAATAATTGTCCAATAAAAAGTTGTTGTGTGAATAACCTTATTGTCTTCAACATATTTTTATTTTCCCAAAATGATATTTGAAAAATAGGGGTTATCTTATAATCAGAGTCGTCCTATATTTGAGCCAGTACGGTGGATGATGTCCTGGGTGCTCTGTCTTGCAGTAGGTGTGGATAATAAAATGAAAAATTTCCAACAAATGGGGTTTTGTATTTTGAAAGCCACCATTGTGGAATGAAGGGAGCTTAGTTAATTATTTTGTTTTATAGTGTAAGCAGTTCCGACACACTTTGTGATTTAAATGCTCTCCTATTCAGTCATCTGGTTTGTTCCACAGTGCATCAATCATCAGAGTGTTACACGTGAAGGAAGTGAGAATCATGTGGATCATATGGATTGTGAGTTAGATTTATATCCTTGACATTCAAACAACACGTTATCTTCTGTTTGGTCGACCCAGTTTTTTGTTTTGCTTTGTTTTGTTTTTTTTCCCCCACTTTGAACAACAAACATTTGTCAGATGCCAGATAACATGTTTCCTAAAATTATAGCTCCTACATCCACATATAAAGTAGTCCGTAGCTGAACCAATGCTTCCAAATGTACATTTGCTGTTGCTTCAAAATGGAAAAAAATGAAATAAAATATTATCACATCACCAATTAACATTTAATGTTTTGAAATTTGTCAGTTTTGGGGAAAAAATGCTCTCAGCGTATGTTGAATAAATTATGATGGATAAGATTTGTTTATTTAACCTGGAAACAATGATTGAAAAAAATAAAATAAAACAGTTGTCACAGCAACAACATTTTCAATTTTTACGTTGTGCTTTTCCACTACCTGTACGTAAGGGACACATAAAGCATATTGCTGGATGTGAATTTCAGTGACTGCAATAATGTCAACTGTACACCATCACTAACAAAGCTGAAAACCTGTACAGTGAACTCTAATTAGACTAGATCACCGAATATTGTTTTAAAAGCTTTATGGTTATTTTATATAGGCTTTAGAAACCCCATGCTTCACGTGTGTTGTTGTGATGCAACAGTCGTGTTTTCTTTAGAGGGAACACACTGATGTAGAGCAAATTTCATTCCATGATAGTCAAAAGAAATAAATGAATGAATCTTGATGTGCTTATTCATCATGGCATAGTAGATCCTTATTATTGAAAATGCCTTCTTTTTCTAGTTTTGTAATCAAGGGTTAAAGCTCAATGGAGTCGATGAATTGCATGAAAGAAAGCTTTGATCTTGTTTTGGTTTTAGTGACTAAAGCTGGAAGCTGGTTGATTATAAATACTATCAATCCATACTGAAACATGTTCATCAAAAGTACGTATTTTGTGACAGTTCAATGTACAAGTAGAGTTCAGTGTTTCCTTTCATCAGGTCTGGGGTGAAGCTTCTTGCAGAGCATGATGAGCCCAAGCCTGGAATCCACACGGCTGGGGGCTGCAGGGCGAACCTGGAGCCTGACGCGTATTCATCAGCGTCCATGGCAGGGTGCACCTTTCACAACCTCACACCACTCAGCTTGCAGTCCTTACTGTAGTGGACCGGTTTTCGTCTTTTTCTTTTAGACTCTTTCTTTTCAGTTACCTTTGTTTTTTTTTTTGTTTTGTTTTTAAGATGGCATTTTTTTGTTTTTCAAAAAAACTTTATTTTATTTGTTTAATCATAGCTTCTACTTCACTGCTCCTTCTGTGGAAGGGGCACATTGCTCAGCACTTTAAAAACATAATATTAGCACCTGTGACTGATACTGAATTATATCTGTAACCATGGGCGAGGCTAGCCTTTTTTTAGGAGTGCTTCAGCACCCCTAAATTGAAATTCAGGACCCCAAAAACCTGGAGTAAGAAATGTTGTTATTCTAAAATTTTAGTTCGCATTTGACAGGCTTAGATAATGTCCAAAACTTAATCCATAGTTTGTGGTTTAAGTTTATATTTTAAGAATGAAAATGAAAACGACCCCGCCTAATGTCCTCTTCTCACTAACGTTACTTGTGGGTTGTGGTGGGGCTCATTGGGTGCTCAGCACCCCTAAAGCTCTGACCCTAGAATCGCCCCTGTTTCTAACTGTTCACACTGTTGGAAAACTGCCTTATTGTGAATCCTTGTTTTTATAGCTTTTTGCTGCATCCTTTCACTTTTTACCCAACAATCATGCTTGATGACACTTAAGTCCCTGCCTTTTGCTTCATCTCCCCGCAGTCTTCTTCCAGCAGGTAAACAGTGACTAAAGCAGGTCCTCCCAGACTAGTCCCTCAGGTCTGAATATGTAATCACTCTTAGATCTCAGACATGAAAGACTTGCATGCATCCTCCTAAAATGCCCTCTGAGGTGCAGAGTTGCCTCTTAAAGAGTAGAATGTAGAGCAGAGAGGAAAAGTTTGGCAGGAAATAATAACTCATGATCAGGCATTTGTAAAGGAAGAAAGGTGAATATTTGAATTTGGGAAGGTAATCTTAACACATTTCAGAGAGTTTCAAAGGAATATGATAAGGTATTTTTTCCAAGACATTCTTACAGTGTCAGAAGAAACCCTTGCTTCTTAATTACATGTGATGACCAGTGAAATCGAACTAAATCAAAACAATTCTTGTGATAAAAAAAAAAAAAAAAACCATACGGGATCCTGCTTTTAATTTAGAGATTAAAAGGCCTTATTAGTTAAACTCGCTTTTGCTGAGTTAACTAATAAATTAATGAATGATTAATTAGCGTCAATACATTTCTTTGTTTTTTTTAAACTCCTTTCAATTACATAATTATAGTTTTCTTATGAAAGTCAAAAATTGGAAATTATAGTTTAATCCTTGTGAAAGTGCCATGTTCACATGAGTGAACTTTTCTAATGATAAAAAGAGGAACTGTGAACTGAAAGCACAGCATGGAGTTTATCAGTTTGTTGCTGATTTATTGTCTAAATCATCAGCAATATATGTTCTGGGTTTCATCAGAAGCTCAGTGGAGTTACTGGTCTTGTACGTCTTGTACCTCAGCCAATGTACAATTACTGTAAGGGATCTGCTTCCATCTCGTGGATGTAATTGACATTGCACCCGCCATCTAAAAAAAAAAAAAAAAAAAAAAAAAAAAAAAAAAAAATGCACACAGAACCTCACAAAGACAAACGGATCGATGCGCATAAGGAGTTAGTCCCTCGCCTGTAGAGATCTTTATTTTTTTTCCATAAGTTCTTTTATACTGTTTTAATATGATTAACTAAACATTGTTAACGATATAATTCTATATAATTTAATATAATATAATAAAGTATAATCTAAACTGAATTAATATCAAAAGATTGTAAAGCAGATGGCGTTGGCGTACTGATATTCTCAGGGAAGAGGTCGAAACTTAATTGACTGTCCTGGCGGCATTTTGTTTCTTCATCCAGAAACAGGTGCTGTGAACTGGTTTTGGCCAAGGGTTCTTCAGATGTGAGTAGCACTTTAAAAAAAAAAACTGAACTGCATGACCATTTTATTCATTTACTTTTCATTGGCTTTCAATTTTAAAACATATACTTCGCTTTAGAATATGAACAATTTAAGTTCCCCCAAGAATTTAATTTCTTTTTCTGTTTTATTTTAATCTGAATAAGCCAGATATTGCCTGGTGGTAAGCTAGCATGAGTAATGCTTTTTGCTTGACCACATTGTGTGGGCCGCAAACTTTCCCGAGTTCAGTAACAGGTGAAGTTAAACCATGTTAGTGGAGCATGTTTTTGCTCTGAAGACAGAGTAGCTAAACCGAAATGTAGTTTTTTGTACTTTTTAAAAAAATTTTTTTTTATAATTTGTCTTTAGTTAATCTTTCTCAAAGTTACTGTATTTTCTACTTTCCAATTGAACCGTGACTAATTGCAATGTGACTACTACAGTAGGTGTTGCACCCCATCCACATCCCGATACTAATTTTGTTTTTTCTTTTTCAACATTAGTGAAGCTTAAAATCTGTAATAATGACTGGCCGTGCACGAGCGAGGTCAAGAGGCAGAGCACGTGGTCAAGAGACTGCACCACCCGGGGCGGTAAGGATAATTGTTTTTAAACACTTGTGAAATTATACATGCCAGTTAGACTTATCAAATTTGCCTGTCCCCCATTTTTACCTGTATTATTTTTTGACCAATTTTAAGTAAATTCTAAGGGGCTACAGGGGTTGCCTGTCACAATCACAGAAGTTGTACAACATGCAGTACTTCAAACGACCACTAGGGGCTGAACCCACAACGTCTCCAGTGCGAAGCAGGCCCAGTCCATGAAAAGTGTGTGTGTGTGTGAAGTACCAAAAGTACCTGCCTTACAGTGGCCTAGGTACTTTTTATCGATTGTTAGGTGCCATTTTGGTCTTATGTCATCAAAATGTTTACTACAAACTGTCATTGAACCAGAACATTTTGAGGTTCGACTCTTGGATCAGACATTTGTTGTGATTTTTGTTAGGGGTGCATGATAGCTATTGGGCTGATAACAGGAAATTATGACGTCATCCCTATAACTCCGATATCAGGATGAATAGCCCCAATACCATATATTTTTTTCAACAGGGCAGTGCCTCGCTCCCTCTGAGCCTTGAATGACCGGCAGTGAATGTTATGTTCTAGTGACGTTGGCATAATCAGAAAAACAATTACTCAATAAGGAAAATCAAGAATACCCCCTCATGCCAGAAAATAACTCGTTAACTCGGTCATAGTTTTGGTAGTTGCTGACTTGAATTGATATTCGCAGTATTCTCCCACATGTTACACATAAAAAAAAGAAAAAAATAGAAAAGGCTGAAAGAACGACTAGCAAACAAGGGAACGTGGGAATTTACGTTACACCTTGAATGCAGCCTGCAGCACAGTGTGTACTGATCACAAGCAAACATGGCGGCGTGGAACTTCGTTAAAGTTTCAGAAGAAGATAGTTTGGTGGTTATTTGTGACGAATCCTCTGAGCGAATTCTACGAGGAGGGAAGCACAAGCATAAGCTTTAATACGTAAATCCCGATCGGCCACCTACAACATAATCGCTTCCATTGAGTTTTGAAATCGCATTAACGTGAGTTAACAGAAGTTAATGCTAACGTGCGCAAGCCAGCAGCAGTCTCCCCTCCCTCTCCTCTCCCTCATTCCTCTCATCTAAAGCTTCCATGAGATAAAAAGTAAAAACTACTGAACCTTATTTACTTTAATTAAAGGTATTAATTTAAATGGAACCACAAGCCAAAATCCTTTAAATGTTAATTTTTTTCAGTTTGTAATTCTGATGCATGTATTTCCATAAGTTCAAGTAGCCTTTTATTTTTTTATATCAGTCAGTAATGCACCTTATTTAATTTAATGTGAGATATCAAATAGGTTTGTTTGATAGCTCTGCGAAAATGTTTGAGAGGCTTGCCAATAATTTTTCATTGGAAAAAATAAATATCTGTTCATTTAAAAGAGTCAAACATTTTTGATTTTGTTCATAGTATTGATGTAATGATCTTAGAGATGTGTGTGTTATCGGTTATCTGTATCGGTCTTTAAGGAGCTGAAAGTTATCGGTTTTAAAAAACACTTATCGTGCATCCCTTAATTTTTGTCATTACCTTATTACAAAAAAGCATGTTATGTGGTAAATACTGAAACACTGAACTGTTGGACATGTGCATTCAAAAGTTTTGAGAAGGTCAAATGAAGTTCACCTGTAAAGGTTGTCGTGCATTTTTGGTGCATTCTGAAATTAATCAAATCATCAAATCTAATCAAACTTTATTTATATAGCACTTTTCATACATTAAAAATGCAACCCAAATTGTTTCACAAAATAAAACAAAACAGGATCATAACAGATAATAACCCCCCCCACACACACACACGCGCGCACACACATGCACACTCACAGCACAAAGTAAAAATAGTTCAGTAACATGGCAGGACATAGTGCTGGGCGATATGGAAAAAAATCATATATCACGATATGGACTATTTTATATCACAATAACGATATATATCACGATATACCATAATAAAGTATGTTTTCAGTTATTCTCTGAAAAGTTTGACAAAAATTTCATTGCTTACTTTTCAACTTTATTTTGAAAGGACATTTAGCTGAACTGTCACAAACATACATTTTAGTGCAGCAAAAACAGGTAGGTACAGAGGTACAGTAGCTTTCACATTTTTTTTTAAAGTGTACAACAGTTTCTGAGAGGAAAAACACATTTTTGCACTGAAGTTCAGCTATAAAAAATAAACACAAATTATTTTTCAACTTTCTGAAATCTGTAACCTTGTACTGCAAAGTTTGCAAACCAATATAAAGTGTCTAAAGTAAACATCAGGGTTGAAGAGAACTCTGTTTAAGGCATTAACCATGAGTAAAAGTGCAAACATAAAAGGCTACTTTGTATAAGTAGATATGATTCTATCAAATTTATCATTGCAGGTTTAATTACATATTTGCTGTAATAATTGATAAAATTAGGTTAGAAACGATAGAAACGATATAAGAGAAATGGCACGATACACACTTTTCTATTGTCCCCACGATATGTATTGTCATATTGCCCAGCACTAGCAGGACACTGAGGATCCAGGTAAGGAAATACCACCTCTGGGAGGCCATCCACACTGAGAGGCACCACAACCTGCGACCACAGGGGGCGCCATCCCAGAGACCACCTTGACCCAGGTAGACTAGGGTAGACTCTACACATTATGCAGATCCCCCCCCCCCCCCCCCCCCCCCCCCCCCCCCCCGCACAATCTGAACCAAAATCTTATCAACATAAAATAAATAATAAATAACAGCAGCGGTGACAGCTGCAATTTACAAAACACAATGTGTGACAGCAGCAACTTAGCCTAATCATTTAAATCTGTGAAATAAATAACAAATAAATTCAAGTATTAGGCCTATTACAGTTAAGTGAACAGTAGTTTAACTTTTAGTAATTAGGATGCTCTCAGTAAGTGCAGCAGCCTCCTGGGGGGTGCAGGGGGTGTGTTTTTTTTCGTCTGATAGTAGTCCTCCAAACTTTTCTGCTTATCCCTGTCCCTGAAAACATAAATCACAAACACAGTGCACAGGTTAATAAAACTATATACTTCTAAATTATCTGCCCATACCAATAAAGTATAATAATAATAATAATAATACATTAACCTAAAAGTTGAAAGTTAGAAAACAACAATGAATGTTGTATTAAAAAAAAAAAAAGACAAAGAAATAAAAAAAACTAACTTTAGCATGTATTTGAGGAGTGTGTGTCTGTGTCAGTTAAAAAAAAGTGTGTCAGCAATAGACGAGTGTGTGAGGGGCGTATGTGTTTAAGTGGGCACATGTTCTGTGTGCGAGGCTGGAGCACAAGTTACGTAGTGCGGTTTGGATGAATGACGGGGTTAATCATTGCAAACAAGGAAAGAAAAAAAAGTTGAAAACTTACGGCGTCTTCTCCTCCACACAAGCAGCTCCCGGGTGCCTCCTCTTAAGGTGCTGGTGCATCGCGGTAGTGCTTTTATGATATGCCATCTCTATTTTGCACAGGTCACAGACCACCGAATCGTTACCATTAGGTGTAAAGTACTCCCATACTTTTGACATCCTATTATGAGATAGCTTCTTCTCCCCCAACTCGCTGCTACTCGATGCCGCGGCCGCCGCCATTTTTTGATTCTGAGTGACGACGCATCGACGTGCAGTTTTTGCGTCGACGTATTTTTTGCGTCGACGTCATCGATCACGTCGACGCGTCGTCCCAGCCCTAGTTCGCACAGGGCATTTGTTAACCGCTTTGAACACAAACGCCCCAAACGAAAAACGAAACAACTGTATCGATTCAGCCCCTGAATCAGAACAAAACAAACGGGCCATAAGTCTGAAAGCACCCTTGAATTAAATCATTAAAATCAATTTGATTAAGAACAGTAAGAATAAAGACCTAAGAGTAAAAGAAATCATGTAAAAGCCAGGTTAAAAAGGTGAGTCTTGAGCCTACTTTTAAAAATCTCAACAGTCTCTTCGGTCCTGATGTTCTTTGGCAGGCTGTTCCACAGATGAGGGCCAGAATGGCTGAATGCAGCCTCACCGTGGGTATTTTTTCTAACTCTTGGTTTGATTAAAAGTCCAGTACCAGAGGACCTCAGGGTCCGCGAGGGTTGATCTAATAAAAGCAGGTCAGATAAATAAGATGGCCCAAGATCGTTAAGACATTTAAAAACCAATAAAAGAACCTTAAAGTTCGATCCTGAAACACAGTTCGAGCCTGTTGCCCACTCGGGTGGTGTTTCGTCTCCTTCAAATTTGGGTCCTCTACCAGAGGCCTTGGAGCCTGAGGATTCTGCACAGGATCTTTGAAGTTCCCAGCAATGCGCTCTTCTGGACAGAGATCTCAGATGTTGTTTTTGGTATCTTCTGGAGCCATCAATCCAGTTTGAGGGTTACAGCTCCCAGTGCCCTAATCTGTATTGGTACCACCGTTGCCTTCACACTCAACATTTTTCCAGCTCTTCCTTTAGCCTTTGGTAATTCTTGAGCTTTTCATGTTCCTTCTTTCTGATGTTGCTGTCAGTCAGGATGGCCACATCCACCACCTCAGTTTAGATGTGGAAATCCCACAGGATGTTGTCCTGTTAGTTCTCATTTCCCTTTGGAGGTGTCTCCCATCTTAAACCTGGGACCTCGAGTCTATAGTCGACACAGGTGTTTCTGTGTTATGCCTGCTACCTGGTTGTGGCAATCCATGTAAGCTTTGCCTCTCAGCATCTTACACCCTGCTGTGATGTGCTGCGATGTTTCAAGGGGCATCGTTGCACAGCCTGCATCTGGGGTCCTGTCTGGTGTGGTAGACCCCGGCCTCTATCCATCTTGTGTTTCGAGCGTGTTCTTGGGCAGTAATAATCAGTGCCTTTGTGCTGCCTTTGAGTCCAGCTTTTTCCAGCCACTGGTATGTTTTTCCAATGTCAGCCTCGTCTTCAGTTTGGCGGTGGTACATGCCATACAGAGGCTTATCCGTCCATGATAACCCCTCAGGTTCCTCCTCCATGCTGGGTTTCAGTTGCCTGAGGCATTCACTTAGCAGGTTATCAGTGGGGGCCATCTTCCTGGAGGCCTGCTGTTTCTTCCTGGATAGTAGCTCTGATGCTCACTAGTCCCCCTCCCCTCGCTTAGTGTACAGCCTCAGGATGCTGGACTTAGGGTGAAACCCTCCATGCACTGTAAAGAGTTTCCTTGTCTTAATATCGGCAGCTTGCATCTCTTTGAATGGCTCAGATATTATGCCAGCGGGGTATCTTATTACTGGTAGGGCATAGGTGTTGATTGCCTGGATTTTTTTTCCCCCCATTCAGCTGGCTCTTCAGGACCTGCCTTACCCTCTGTAGGTATTTGGCTGTGGCTGACCTCTGAGCTGTCAACTCATGATTGCCATTTGCCTGTGGGATTCCCAGGTATCTGCAGCTGTCCTGAATATCTTCTATGTTGCCTTCTGGTAGATCAAGCCCTTCAGTTCTGATCATCTTTCCTCTCTGAGAAACCATACGTCCACATTTATCAAGTCCGAAGGACATCTTGATGTCTCTGCTGTAGATCCTGGTGAGGTGAATCAGGGAGTTGATGTCACGCTCACTCTTGGTGTACAGCTTGAGGTTAGCCATGTAGAGGAGGTGGCTGATGGTTGCCTCATTTCGGAATTTGTACCTGCAGCTGCTCTTGTTGATCTGACTGAGGGGGTTCAGGCCTATGCAGAACAGCAGGGGGAACAGGATATCTTCTTGGTATAGACCTCATTTGATGCTCTCCAGAGTTGTCTTCCACAGCCTTATTGAGTTCTGTATGAAGGCAGTCAGTGCCCTGGTAATCTTATACATCTTAAAGCACTCCAGTATTCAAGTATGTGGCGTTGAGTCATAGGCTTTCTTGAAGTAAATCCAGGCAGTACACAGGTTGGTGCTTCTGGACTTCCAGTCACAGGCGACTGCCCTGTCGACCAGTTGCTTATGCTTGGCCCCTCTGGTGTTACTGCCAACACCCTTCTGTGTCCTGCTCATGTATTGACGCATGTGCCTACTCACCTCAGCTGCTATGATGTCTGGTAGGAGCTTCCATGTAGTGCTGAGGAAGATTATTGGTTGGTGGTTGGAGGGTATGGTTTCCTTTTGGGGGTCCTTCATGATGACTGTTTGACCTTGGGTTAGCCATTCTGGGTGGGTCCCTGACTGCAGCAGCTGGTTCATTTGTGCTGCCCATGCGTTCATGGAGTGCAGTTAGCTTCTTGAGCCAGTAGGCGTGTATCATGTCAGGCCCTGACGCTGTACAGGTCTTAGTTTTTGACACTCTTTTCTGGATGTCTGCCATGGCAACAACTACTGGGTCTTGATCTGGGAGGTTTCTGTGTTATGCTTGTAGATCCCCCAACCAATGAGGGTTGGTGTTATGTGGCACTTCCTTCTCCCAGATGTTCTTCCAGTATTGCTCCATCTCAGCCTTGGGTGGGTCTGATGCCACCTTACTGCCCTGCTATTGAGAGCAGCCATTGGATGGGTTGTTGGAGAACATCCTGTTTATTAGGGATGTCCCGATCACGTTTTTTGGGTCCCGATCCGATTGCAATCTTTTAATTATGATGATCGGCCGATTCCCGATTTTTTTTCCCAATCCGACTTTTTTTGAGTGGGCAAACAGAGTTTAATTTCCCATGCATTTTATTTCCTGTGTACATTAATAAATAGGCCTGCATCCAAGCTGAGATTAATAGCTTTTATCATCTCATAAAATAAACAATAACTTATTTAAACACTCTTCTTTCTTTCTTTTTTGTTTGGTAGAATTATTATAAAACACATTTAGCTACAGAACAGTGACTGTTCAACAGTCTCAGTACTAAAGAACATAGCAATTCCATTTATATAGCAGCAGGTGAACTTGGCTAGCAGTTTAAGGCAATGAAAACACTAGCAGAAGTCTTTGCAATCAATGAAATCACATCAGAATAAAAATAACAAAATATTAACTTAACCTCTTTTAAGACCCACTGCACATGTTCGCGCACCTTTGTGTCCAGGGCTGGCAGTCTTTTGTCGTTCATGTAATGACGGGAGGGCATTTCATAACGAGGCTCGAGGTAATTAATGAGCCGGTTAAATGCCTTGTATTCCACATACTGAATGGGCCTGGTCGTCCTCGGTAATACATTCCGCGATTAGCTCGGTGATTTTTCTGTATTTCTCCGAGTCTTTCGGGAGTTTGTCCTTTCTTTTAAAAGTTTCACAGAGCGTTTGCTGCCGTCGGCACCAGCTTCAAAGCTACTGCCGACGCCTGACAGAAGGCTGCGTGCGCGGTAGGATGGTGATTTTTTTTTTAAGTGTCTGATTAGATTGGTGGTGTTGTAAACTCTCTTCTTACTTACCCCTCATGATATCTCAGCCTTACACATGTTTCAAGTCGCAGTCGAAGCGTCGGTCTTTGTTATTTTATAGTGCTGCCACACTGCTGACATTTTTGCTAAAGTTTAGCCTGACGCCGCCAGTCTTGAAACTTTTAAGGTGGATACAATACAGCGCTCCTGGGAAACCTCATTTCAGTGCAAATTATTAAATGTATATAGTATAAAAAATATTTTTGTTTGTGTAATATGATTACTTTATTAATTTGTGTTAATCAGGATCACTTTTGAGGAAAAAAATAGTGAAAAAAAGATCGGTGTGTTATAATAATCTTGATTGGCTTAAATTTTTAAGATCGAAGGCCGATCCAATCAGGGGATCGGGATCGGGACACCCTTACTGTTTATTCTCCTGGTCTCTGCTTCTCTGGTGTATCTCTTGAAGCAGGTGGCTAGGGCTGTGAGCCCTAACAAAAAGAAGAAACAAAACTAAAACAATTGCTCATTAATCATAATTGTGAAACACTGTTAATTGCAATATGGTTTGAGGTTATTACCCAGCCCTGACAGAGACCCACCCCACAAACCACAGAATGCAAATGATTTATATAAACTGAAGTTGATTTCAGAAGCGTAACATGTAGGGGTGGGTCTCTGCAAAGTAAATGAGGTTCAGTATTTTTATTTTTATCATGGAAGCTTGAGATATGAGAGCTCACATTAATGCGATTTCAAAACTCCATGGAAGCGATGGTTGTGTTTTAGGTGGCTGATCAGGTTTGACGTATTAAAGCTTGTGCTTCCCTCCTCTTGGAATTCGCTTGGAGCATTCGTCACAAATAATCAGCCAACCATCTTCTTCTGAAACTTTAACAAAGTTCCATACAACAGGGCATAAAATGGGACTAACTGGTCGCTAAAAGCGACCAAAATTTGACCATTTCGACCGTTTTTTTCTGCCTTGTTGCCAGTGGCAAGTGCCATAAAATCCACCATCAACTTAGAAAAAATTTTTTTTTTTTTAAATTTCTGCACATTTGTCATGTCACCAAGGCAAACATATCTAAATTTAGAAACAAAGTTTATTTGGCAAAAAATGGCCATGTTTTGGGTGCACATCGTTTGCCGGAAGTCATAATTACACATGTGCCTAACCCAGCGATTGACAGATGGACAAAACTGAAGATGGACGAATGCAAAAATCTGTGACTGAATGTACTCCCCAGCAAAATGGATCGTTTTGGTAAATGATCTCAAAAAATACATAACAGTGTTGTACCTGAATGCGTTCATTGAAGGAAAGTTAATATACTAGTTCATATTTTGTGCAAACGTGAGCTGAACGTGCTCTTTCCCCTTGATGAGCGTCGGGTGCAAACGCGTTCATTCAGGCAATTGTGAACAACGCTTTTTCAAAGTTCATGCACGGTCAAAACCGTGCCAGGTTTCCAGCGAACCCCTTTTAAAATACACCACAAACAAGCCTAATATGTATCTTCTGTCACGCTAACAATTGCATCATCAAATGTTTAAAACAAGAATGGAGGAAGATGAAAGTCGGCCAGAGCTGGAGGAGCAACCCATTTCCAGAGAATACACTGCAATCTTTGGAGTCGGGGATTAGAATATTGAAATGGAGTAAAAAAAAAAAAAAAAAAAAAGCATTTGCACCTGAGGGACCTGTTTTTGTCTATGTAACGGCAGTTGCGGCATTTCGGGGCATAAAATGGCGACTAACTGGTTGCCAAATGCGACCAAAATTTGACAATTTCTACTGTATTTTTTCTCCCTTGTCGCCAGAGTTGAGGGTAGGGCCCTATGGAATCCGTGATCACGGAATCGCAGAATTGGAGATTAAAAACGGAATTCACTTTAAATGCGCAATATAACAGAACTGAACAGCAATTTGTGTATTTTTTTATTTTTTTTTCTCCGGGATTAAAAGGAACTTTTCGAAAAAATGTTCCAAGAGGGTCACTAAAAGGTGGGGACAATCTAGCTTCTCTATCCTCTCCTGCCTCTGCTTTCCGCATTTAAAAAAAAAAAAAAAAAAAAAAAAAAAGTTGAAGCGGCCAACCAGCGATGAAGCGAAGGAATTACCGGCTTACTTCCAGGTACAGGGCAGAGCAGTTTCTCCGAGATTGTCTGGCGATTCAACGTTCTGCAAGTTTAGCCAGCACACAGTTGAATGGGCACGCAAAGGTACCTGTGAGGATCACTTCCATCCATCCATTTGCTCCCGCTTGGTCCAGAGTCGCAGAAGCAGCAGCTTCAGCAGAGAGGCCCAGATGTCCCTCCCCCCGGCTGCTTCCGCCAGTTCCTCTGAGAAAACCCTGAGGTGTTCCCAGGACACGCTGGAGAGATATAGGCCCCGATCGTACACTTAGTACGCTAGCCGCTACCCGCAAACTGCGGATTTAGGAACCTCCGCTAACTGCTAATGCAATCTTGCGCTCCCTAAAACCGCTACCCTGCTATCCCTAAATAGTGGCTTTAGGAGATCTGGCTGAGGATCGGGCCCATAATCTCTCCAGCGTGTCCTGGTTTGCCTTGTGGTCTTCGAGCGAAGATCACTTAAGTGAAAAGGCGAGAGTCACTCACTGAGCTAAACACAATGAGGCTGACAATTATGTATTTAAACGGCAATGTCTTTCTGGAACACCTAAATAAAAAAAAAAAAAAAAAACACGATACACACTCATACACACAACCAATGTTCAGTGCTTTGGATTTCATAGTATCTACATAAGTTCAAGTAAATATAGTTTTTTCTGTTATCAGACACAGTTTGTCATGACATACCTGAAAAATGTCAGGTAAGTTATGACAAACTGTCTGAAAACAGAAGAAATTAAACAAGCTAAAAACAATTAGTTTACTGCTGTTGCAATTTCTTTTTTGCACTTTAAATAGATTTTACCTATTTGATTTATTTTTCCTTAGTTATTTATTACATAAAAAGAACTTTTGAATTTTTTTTTTGTCAACAAAACAATTGTTGGACACAATGTTTAAAAGTATAAAAACATTAAATGTTTACAGTTATAATTGCATAAATTGTCTATTTTATTGCTTTATCTACTGTCCTGGGGTTAAATTTACATAAAATGCTTAAAATGGAATTCTCAAAAACTAAAAACCGAAAAACACAGAAAGTGAAAAAAATTAAAACTACATTTAAGAAAAAATAAAATTGATTTCATAGGGCCCTACATGTTGAGAGCGCCTATGATAATGTAAGCAGTCTACGGGGGCGTATGGGGCGATGAAAATCACTGGCGACCAAAATTGCTAGCTGGCTACCAACTTTAAAAAACTGGTAGCCTGGGGCTTCTTGGTTAAAAATTCTAATTTTATGCCCTATACAACTGCCATGTTTGTTGCAGGGGTGTCAATTTTCCGCGGATCCGAGTTTTTTTCCATCCTGGGGGTCATTTTTGAGATACGTGCAAATCCGGTTTAATATTAGGGATGTCCCGATCACGTTTTTTGGGTCCCGATTCCGATCTTTTAATTTTGATGATCGGCCGATTTCCGATTTTTTTCTGATCCGATTTCACTTCTTTTGAGTCAGCAAACAGAGTTTAATTTCCTATGCATTTTATTTCCTGTGTACGTTAATAAATAGGCCTGCATCCAAGCTGAGATTAATAGCTTTTATCATCTCATAAAATAAACAATAACTTATTTAAACACTCTTCTTTCTTTCTTTTTTGTTTGGGAGAATTATTATAAAACACATTTAGTTACAGAACAGTGACTGTTCAACAGTCTCAGTACTAAACAACAAAGCACTTCATTTAAATAGCAGCAGGTGAACTTGGCTAGCAGTTTAAGGCAATTAAAACACTAGCAGAAGTCTTTGCAATCAATGAAATCACATCAGAATAACAATAACATAAAATATTAACTTCATTCAAGACCCACTGCACATGTTCGGGCACCTTTGTGTCCTTTGTCGTGCATGTAATGACGCGAACGAGGCTCGAGGTAATTAATGAGCCGGTTAAATGCCTTGTATTCCACAAACTCCGTGTCTTCAGTAATACATTCCGCGATTAGCTCGGTGATTTTTCTGTATTTGTCCGAGTCTTTCGGGCTTCTTTCTTTTAAAAGTTTCACAGAGCGTTTGCTGCCGAAGCTGGTGCCACGGCACCTGACAGAAGGCTGTGTGATCGGTGCTGCGTGCTTTTTTAAGTGTCTGATTAAATTGGTGGTGTTGTAAACTCTCTTCTTACTTACCCATCATGATATATCAGCCTTCCACACGTTGCAAGTCACAGTTGAAGCGTCGGTCTTTGTAATTTTATAGTGCTGCCACACTGCTGATATTTTTGCTAAAGTTTAGCCTGACGCCGCCGGTCTTAAAACTTTTTTAAGGTGGATACAAGACAGCGCTGCTGGGAAACCTCATTTCAGTGCAAATTATTAAATGTATATAGTTTAAAAAATATTTTTGTTTGTGTAATATGATTACTTTATTAATTTTTGTTAATCAGGATCACTTTTTGAGGAAAAAAATAATGAAAAAAAGATCGGCGTGTTATAATAAGGCTGATCGGCCGATCCGATCCACCTTAAATTTTTAAGATCGAAGGCCGATCCCGATCAGCGATCCCTATTTAATATTTTCGGGGGGTGGGGGGGGGTACCCTCCACGAACGTGACGTGAATTCTCGATCACAGCCAAATCAACGGTCAAAGTAAGTCCAAAGCACATCTTTTCTGATATTACTTCTCCCTTTCTTGTTTGGATGGATGATTATTAGCTTTAAATTCACAGGAGAGATGTTTATTCCTTATTGTGCTTATTTATTGTTAGACAACACGGATGAAATATACAGCGCTTCTCACCACTGGTAAATGTAGGTAGGAAACGTACGCTCGTCTGCCTGGTCCCCGGGTAGGACATCACTAGGTCCTGCTTCTCGTCCTGCTTAGCAATGTAACCTCCGAGTTCTCCAAGTAAACATGAATGAAGAATGTTTGTATGACTGGAATAATGGAACAATCTGGGCTTATTGGTTCTGGGCAGGATTTACTGACCATCCAAGTGTCATTTAAATTGCCGATTACTGAAGTGCTCAGTTTGCATATTAGGGCAATTATATGATAATTAAATAAAAAAAAAAAAAAATCTCCCAACTTTGACCCCCTCCCCTCTCAAAATAGAAAACTCCGGATCTACACGATTCACGTAGGTCACTCTTTTTGACTTCAAAACGGCAAATTTCGCTGAAAGGTGAGGGATTTTCATGCCTGAAGTATTATTTAGTGTTTAGAGCTTTTTGTGATTTAAAAAAAAAATTAAGAAGCTAATGTTCAGAGTTACAGGCATCAAAAAGACATATTGAATCAGGGCTCGACAATAGCATTTGCCCGATGGCCCGAGCGTTTTTTTCGCCTGTCTCGGGCCAGTACGGGCCAGTAAACTGTAATAAACACTGGCCCGTCCGGGCCACCACATTTTGAGGCAATTTCAGATTTTTCTTATGGATATATTCGTCATAATCGCCAAGAAATGACTTGTATTTTATCGGAACATGAAGATGGTCCGCCATGTGAAGAACGTAATTTCGCTGCAGGAGTGTGTCGCGTCTTCGTGCATTTCCGGAACTGTTCGGGAATGTTCGGCAGCAGCATCTTTAAATGCGCGCGAAAAGATACAAGACGGAGAAGAATCGAAACAACGAAAGTACACAACGGTATTGCTATAGACCTTTTCGGGCCAGCCCCCCAGAAGTACCCCGTCCGCCATTGCTGGAGTGTGCTACAGAGCGATTCTTTCACCGGCTCGCAGATTAACCAGTGTTTTTCTCTTTCCACAAATATATATTTTTATAATGTTGAGTCGGTCGAGTGGGAATACATGATCCGTCATAAACTGTGCCAACAATGGCGTGAAAATTCAACATTGGAAGAAGAAAGTATGTGAAATACACAAGCCTTTACTGCACGAAAACTGCCTTGTTTGCAGAACAAGAAGTTAGGAAGACGTGGGTGAAAAATATCAACAGAAAGGACTTTGTTCCAAATGAATACAGCCGGGTGAGTTTTCGTTAACATTTAATCTCGTACTATTCATAGTCTCGCTGAGAGTCCCGGACGATTCTGGCCGAAAGAACAGCAGTATGAGGCTACTGTAGCCCTCGGCACTAGAACAAGCCTATAAATCGAATGAATGAATGAATGAATGAATTAGGAGAATGATAAAATAAATTAAATATAACGTTAACACATAGCCTAATTTACCGCTAGCATTAACGTTACAGTAGCATAATCTTTATGGCTTGTTGACGTTAGTTATAGCCAGCGTTGCAGCGTTCCACAGTTTTTAGTGTTTGATTATGGGAATAGATCATGCTATTTCCATAACCAATCATTAAAAACAGCGATAAAATACCTTCATCTGTAACTGAAGGCCACTGCCTAGCATCATCAATCCAAGACATGTCTGCGTTATCCGTAAATAATGCTCCACGCTGCTGTGTTTGGGTTAGTTGGTGGAACACCGCACATTCCAGTTATGGCGGGGCCACTAGGGGGCGCATGTCCACAATTTTCAAGTCGAAAAGGTGTATACAGATGCAGAGTTGGAAGAAGAGTTGCTGCAGTTGGAGGAAGAACTGACTACAGACTGCTTTAGCACCTCCTATGGTCTGAGGAGATAATGGTTTCTTTAGGCTGTGACAGGGTGGAGGACGAAACTGATGGCTGTGACAGGGTGGAGAAGGAAACTGCTGGCTATGAAGTGGTGGCACAGGAAACACAAATTACAAAACTATAAACAGTTAAACATGAAATAAATACTGAACAAAATGTACCTAGTCAAATATATACTCAGGAAGATGCCATGTGATAAATACCAATTTGAAAAAGTCTCATAAAGCATCTGTGATGAGAATTTATTTAGTCAATGCCAAATATAGCATAAAATCAAAATAATTACTTCAAAGGAAGGACTTGTGATGTCAGAGACTGTCAAACACTTAATATGTGTAAGTTTTTCATTCATGATGGTTATTGCTTGATAGTAAGTATCAAGACATGAGTAAGTATTCTGTGCTTTTCAGATATCATCTAATATCACATTGTAAAAAACAGTGAATAAAATTTCTACTTTGATATGTAAAATGCAGTTTGATTATTTTAGTGCCAAAAACAACTTACCACATACTCACCTGCTGCCTCCCTCACACTTTTATCCCAGACTTGGGACTGGGCTTGTGTGTTGTATGTTAGGTGTGTAATCATTTCATTAATTAAAGATTATATAAAAGTTTATTATAAGATAGGAGGAGTGCATAATATATTAAACCATCACCAAAGCATGAATGATTAATTTTGATAAATCTAACAGGTTATGGACCAAAAAGCTCCTTGATACAAAGAAGGTATTTTAGAAGTTTATACTAAAAGCAACATAGCATCACACCACATTAACAACACAGAAGGTGTTTTACGACAGTAATACTATGTGCATCTACAATGCAGGCAGGAAAATCTACGGGGTTATTCTTCAAGATTATATGTGCATGCTACCTGCAAACAGAAAAAAAGTTATTCAACAAACAAAAATGTTGTGTCAGATATTGCTAAAATATGTGAGACTTTTTATTTCTTCATTTCAGTGTCAGAATGCACCAAATTACATCATTTTTTCAAAATTCCTTCGGCGGCCGCTGTTCCGCGCGCCTGCGAATAGTTGGGCCACTGATTTATGAATCAGGGCCAGTACATTCCAAATTTTACTGGCCCTATGGGCCAGTGCTCTAAAATGCTTATTGTCAAGCCCTGTGAATATAACATGCTATTTTCTATAACTGCTTACTCGAGTATTGGATCCCTGTATCTTGTCAGTGAAATGTTTTACTGTTGAAGTTCACGAGTGACTCAATCATTAGTCATTCTGAATTTTTGCCTTTAATAGGCAACTTAATTGTTTCATAACTATTATTTTTGATATCTAACCTCAGCCTTATGCTCAGTGTATTATTACATTAGCAAGAATAATTAACCTTTGGCCATTTTTATCTTTTATTTTCTGTTGAGGGAAAGCTTTATTAAATAAATAAATAAATAATTTATTAAATATGATGTTGAATCTGATTATGTGGCATTCGAAGTAACAATATGGACAACTTGATGTTCCCTACACGATGCTTCCCAAATACACAATGCTGTGCTCAGAATGCCTCCTAAAGCACCCAGAGAGTGCTCAAAATTTTCTCGAGCCCCCCCTTCACGAACCACTTTCAGTGTTTTTCCCAATTTCCCGTTGACACCCCTGTTGTTGTGATCAGCACGCTGCGCTGCATGCTGCATTCGAGGTGTAACGTAAATTCCCACGTTCCCTCATTTGGTAGTCGTTCTTTCAGCCTCTTTTATTTTTTTCTTTTTATGTGTAACGTGGGAAAATGCTAAATCGAATTGATATTTGCAGTAACTACCAAAATTATGACATAGCTAAGTTGTTTTCTGGCATGAGGGGTATTGATTTTCCTTATTGAGTAATCATTTTTCTGATTATGCCGACATAACTTGAACATAACATTCACTGCTGGTCATTCAAGGCTCAGAGGGAGCGAGGCACTGCCGTGTTGACAAAAATATGTCATCGGGGCTATTCGTCATGATTCGGAATGATGTCATAATTTCTTATCGGCCCGATGCACCCCTAACAAGTGGTGTTCCTATGTGTTTAATGTCCCCAACGCCCGAAGTAAGAGGATTAGTGCAAACTCAGCATATAAACAAACGCCGGTTCCAGTACGCACTGGAAGTTGCACCCATAATTCATGCAGGGCCTCATTGGGGCTAGGAATGAGGTGGATAGGGCTAATATTCTCTGTGCAACACTGACAATGGGAGCGCCGCTGCCACCTACTGGAGTAGATGTGCAATTACAATTTATTCTAGTAAGGGGGAAAAAGCATGTTCGCAGGGGTTCTTAATTTCAGAAATGAGGTAGCGCAAACTTGTTATATTGCACTCATCACTCATCTTTGCTAATATAACATCCCCTCACACACACTTATTTTTGCAGAGCCAAGCCCATGAACCAGCACCAGCTGCTGCTCCTCCTGCAGAGGGGGAGCTAGTTGGTAGGGGCAGGCAAAAAGGAGCTCCAGGACCCTACTCAGCAAAAGGTACAGTAGTTATGATACACAGAAATATACAAAACAAAGTACACCTTTTTTTCCTTCTTAGGTTTAGAGTGTTGGAATATATTTTAAGACAACAAAAACCTCTAGCTGCAGTAAATAGAATTTTGAAAAATGGGTCATTCCACCTCAATTCAACAGGACCTTCCCTCATGACCATCTCTGATTTGCTTGATATTTTTTTTCTTATGAACTTTGACTATAATGTAGTAACTTTGTGCAATATTAGCCTGGTACTCTCAATAATTTCGGATTTATAAATTTTTGAAAAAGTATCCGTACGGCCATTTTCGTGACATTCCAGTGTCAGAATGCACCAGATTACATCATTTTTTCAAAATTCTTTCAAAATTCAAAATTCTTGTCATATTTTGTCAATTGCCAATTGAATATCGACAATAAAATGCGAAATTCGTTTTTTGCTGGGTCATATGAGAACTAAAATACAATTGTTTCTGCAAATTCTTTATGTATTTTTATTCTATAAGAGAAGGAGATTGTTCAACAAAAAAAAAGTAAGTCTCAGCTACTGTTACAAGGGGTCCAAATGAGGACTTGAAATGTGAACCGCACAAAGCGAGTGAAATTTATTTTGGATGTTTGAAATTTATTTTAAAACAAACAGCAATGAATAGACACCTGAAACTGACCCCATACAGAGTGCACATACAGGACTAACAGCATAAAAAAAATCAGCTCTCTAGCTTGTACGGTTTCGAAGATACAGCCCCTCAAAAATGGTAATAATTTTAAAAGCGTTAGGAATGTCACGAAAATGGCCGTATGGATACTTTTTCAAAAATTTATAAATCCGAAATTATTGATAGTACCAGGCTAATATTGCAAAAAGTTACTACATTATAGTCAAAGTTCATAAGAAAAAAATATCAAGCAAATCAGAGATGGTCATGCGGGAATTTTTTTTCTAATCTGCTGAATTGAGGTGGAATGACCCAAATACTTTATTTATCCCATAAAGGGAAATTCAATATATATAATAAAGTATTTTTTTCATTTTCATTCAATTTTCATATGAACAAAGCATGACATTTGATTGTGTCATTATTGAAAAAAAACAAATGCAGAAGTTGTTGAGGATGTAAAGATGATCAGTACATTGATTGGTCAGAGTTTTTTCTCTGATTACACCCTCTAGACCAGACCAAAACATTTTTTTTTTTTTTTTTTTTTGCAAACATTTTATTTCAGTGGGTGCAATGGGAATGTGAAAAGGTTTTCAGGCAATATTGTAAAAAGTTCTGCAAAAAAAAGAACACCCACCCCACCTTAAAATGTACCATATTTCCTAAAAAAAAAAAAACGCTCACTAAGAATCGTGCCCCCATTGATAATCCAAATGAAGCTAACCTGTGGACTTCTATCAAATTTCTTTTTTTTTTTAAATGTGCATGTATCTGGTTAGGTAATCTATAGGTTTGTACCGAAAGCGTTTGAAGCCTCTTTTTGCTCAAACTGTGTGGGGTTCTGTGGTTGAACTCCTCATGACGAGAAGTCCTGCCTTAAAACCTGCCGGCCGGCGGGGGAGAGAACATGGTCAGTTGTGGAGCTCCACAGTGGAGTTGGACTGGCCTCCACGTGCTCAGCCTACTGGTGGCTGGTGTCTTGCCTGCCGTCCTCCATTGGTCAACTGAAGGAACTGAGCTGCTCATGGACAAGCTTTGCAGTGGACACGCCATCTCAAATGTTGGTTTGGTGGCTACTTCAAACGACCGTTGTTAGCACGGATAAACTATTGTACCCAGGCACCTATTTGTTTTTTTTGTTTGTTTTTTTTCCTTCTCTCCCTTCTCTGACTTAAACACAAGTAATTGCCCGATTTTACATTACAAAGACTATAAAGCTACTGGTTTTCTAAACTTCTGTGAAATTTAAGTTTCAAGTTGTTCTAACCATCTTAGTATGGCTTTTACTAGCTGTTTTACAGATTTCAGCTGGATTTCAGCATGTGAAACTAGGAGAACGAGGTGGACGTCGTCGGGATATTCATGACACGGGAATTAATACCAGACAGGCGATGGAGCATGTAAAAGACTCGAAGTGTGGTCTGTCATTTTTAAATTAACAAGCACTTACAACTTTAATTCATGCATCTTTATTATTCAAAAAGATTGTTGAATCACTCTTAAATTTTTTATTTAAATTTTTTTTTCTGTTTGTTTTTTTTTCCCCCCAGGAACATCTGGTTCTGTCATTAAGTTGAGAGCAAACTACTTCCGCATCCTCTCACACCCTCAGTGGATTCTATATCAGTACCATGTGGACTTCAAACCACCTATGGAATCTCGACGCCTGAGAGCTGCCCTCCTTTTCCAGCATGCTGAAGTATTGGGCCCAGCACGAAGTTTTGATGGGGCCCAGCTTTTTCTCTCTCTCAGATTACAAAACAAGGTATCTGCAAATACATAGAATTATTCCTACTGTTTATCAGGTGGAAAGTTGGCGCTTTAGCAAGAATGCAGTCTCAACCAGCAGTTTCTGAAATGGTAGTTTTTTTCTCGCCACTCATAATTGGTTAGTCAAGCCAGATTTTCATGAATCTTGATTTTAAATCTTTAATGCCTCCATTTATTTGACCATATTGGGAACATTTTGTTAAACTTGAATGTTTTGGGTGGGGGATTGCCTATAACTGTCTTTGCTTTTGTGTTAATTTTCTTCAAAAAAAAAGTTTTTTTTTTTTTTTGAATATTGTATACATTGTGTGTTGCTCCAGGCTTAGAAGGTATAAGTACAGATGTTGCATTAATTCAATTAAAAAATACTTTATCGATCCCAAAGTGAAATTAAGTACAATACGTTCTGTTCTGAAGTCCTGAATGGTTTACAGAAATATTTGTTGAAACTGCTGGGGTAAAACAATGTGGCAGATTACATCTTGGGGTGGATATCAAGATTTTTTTTTAAGTTAAGATGAGCAGACTCTGGAGGTATTCCAGAAAGGAGGTTCAACAAACTCTGAGTTAAGCTAACTCTGAGTCAACAGAGTTTTCATTCTCAGATCAGGGGTTTAGAGTTGATTCTATCAGCTGAGTATGTTAATTGTGAATTATGGTGTCAAAGAAATCATCAATGGAGCTCTGGCAGGTTTCACAGAAAGGGTCTTTTTGCTCTTTGTTGAATCTGAGCTTTGACTCAATCAATTATACTCTATTTCTATAGCACTTTTAGTACAATGTAAAGCACTTTGCCCTACATTTTAAAAGCAAAAACAGTCGCTCCCACCCATTCGTTCACCTCCTTCCCCTCCACCCCTAATCCCTGTCAATTATAAAGAAATAGAAATATGGATAGAATAGCTGGGCATGGAAGAACCGGAGAGAAAAAGGTATTACAATGATTGCAATAATTTGGATTTTTGTAGAACTGGTGACATCTGCTCTGATGAAGGAAAGACGGTTGATGTGAGAAATTGCAGAGCAAGCGGATGTAATTTAGTGGAAGGCTCTTCTGCTCAAAATATTTCACCCTGGTAAAGGGAAAAATCCTTAAACCGGCTTGGATGGGAGTATGAGTGCAAGTCAGTACATCCAGATACACTGGGTAATCATAAAGAAAATTTTCTTTACTGTCAAAAATAAAAGCAGAATACTAAGAAGTCATTTTAAATTATGGCTGGGCCAAACAATCCTCTGTGTTGTGGCCACAAATATAAGAAAGGAAAACAAACTTGAACAAATAATTGGTCGCACCCCAATTATTTATTCAAGTTTGTTTTCCTTTCTTTGTGGCTACTGAAAAGCAAAACAAACTTGAACAAATAATTGGGGTGCCACCTACAGCCAAAGTTTTACAAATACAAGTGATGGCTGGCTTGTCCACAGTAAACTTGATTTGGATCCTCAATATACTTTCCCGAGACAATGCAACATGTCTCCAAAATGCGTGTTTTGTGATTAATTGATTAAAACTGAACTCCTTTTTAGCTTTATGAAAGAAGGAGGTAGAAAGAAAGTCAGGGTATGTGGTAACTGACTGAACTAAACTTGCTCTCTACCAGGTTTAATTCAGTCAGTTACCATGGTAAAGTCTCAGATGCTGAAACTAGCTCAACTCAAAGCTTCCCTGATTTCAGGTTCAACATACCCAGTCTTCACAAAACCTGAGTTCAAAAGATGTAAATGGCCTTTTTGCCGTTAGTCAGTTGCATATAAAGCAAGTTTGATTGATTGTACAAGCCTGAGAAAATAAATCTCTGAACTTTATTTTGCTCAGTCTTTTTTTTTTTTTTTTTTTTTTTTTTAAAGGATAAAAGTAATGATTTGAAGGTTGTATTGTTTCACTGTAAGAAGTTTAAAAATGTTTTTCCCCAGATTGTTTCTCATCCTTTGTTATAAAATGTCCAACCTTACCTTTAGGAGACCACACTTCACAGTGAAACCAGGAATGGAGAGAAGGTTCAGATAACTGTCACCTTGACAAATGAACTGCCACCCACATCACCAGTGTGCATTCAGTTTTACAACATCATATTTAGAAAGTAAGTTCATCAGGTTTTGTGAGATGATTAACAATGTACAACAAGGATTTGAAGAGGTAATGAGTTGGCCTTGTTGATGGGAAACCTTTCATTAATTGATTTGCTAGTGCTTTAAACTTTCCCCCATATTAGATTATTAAAGACTTCTAAGATCTCGTTCCTGTCTTATTTTCACAGAATCCTGAAAATGGTCAACATGCAGCAGATTGGACGCAACTATTACAACCCACAGGATCCACTCAACATTTCACAGCACAAGTATCTAAGCTATTTTTTATTCATTATATACACACACATGCATACATGAGGCTTTAAATACTTTAACTACTTGAATTTTGTATAGAGTGGTTGAAATTGGAAGCATCCCCCAGAAACTGAATATTTGTAGGATGGAAATGTAAAACAATTCAGTGAACTTAAATGAAAATGGTTCTGTGTCTGCATAATCTGCCAATTATTCATGTACAAAGGCCCATTTATACTCCACTTTCATATATTCATCCAGCCCTATGTTTCAAGCATTGTTGTCATCAGTACTCCTACATTTGTGCGTTACTTGCATTTGTGTGGTTGTGTAGCAACACATCCACCAGGGGGCAGTGATGAGTCAAGTTACTAACTGGCAAGTGTTGAGCAGGTTGCATTATTCACATTACGCCAGAGTCAAAGGAAGTGGGGGAGAAAAGCAGTGCTAATGGTGGTGGTGTGTGAGACCACTAAATGAAAGTCGCTAAATTATTGGAGTTTTTTTCTCTAATTTTACCCGTGTGCGAAAATGATGACAAATGTAATTTTCCAATTTTTTCAGATGTCTGCAAGAACATTTGTCTCCTTCACCATGTCGCCCCGGAGCGAGCTCTGGTCTGTAGTGGAGAAGTCATCGACACTATGGACCAGAGCTCGCTAGCCAGCTATAAGCCTGCCTTGTTGTCTACAAATATACATGTGTGTGTGTGTGTGTGTGTGTGTGTGTGTATATATATGTATGTATATATGTATATATATATATATATATATATATATATATATATATATATATATAATATATATATATATATATATATGTGTGTATATATGTGTATGTATATGTATGTATATATGTGTATATGTATGTGTATATATGTTATATATATATGTGATATGTCTATATATATATATATATATGTGTATATATGTATCTATGTATATATGTATATATATATATATATGTATATATACATATATATATATATATATGTGATATATATATATATATATGTATATCTATATATATATATATATATATATATATATATATATCTATATATCTCTCTATGTGTGTGTGTGTGTGTGTATAATTTCCCTTTCCCCCCGTTTAGTTGCATGTGTGGACGGACACAACTTAAAGGTGGAGTAGGTGTTGTTTTTTTGCAACACTTTTTACAATATTGCCTGAAAACTTTTTCACATTCCCATTACACCCACTGAAATAAAATGTTTGCAAAAAAAAACTAAACGTTTTGGCCCGGTCTAGAGGGTATAATCAGAGAAAAACTCTGACCAATCAAAATAGTGATCATCACTATTTTGATTGGCTGCATAATAGGTCCATCAAATATCAATGCACTCCAACCAACCCCTCCCTCCCTCCCTGCGGTTCATGTAGTCGTGAATCATGTGAAGGCGTGGTTTCGAGGGGTGAGCTGAAGAGGAGGAGGCGGAGCCTTTGGGAGGAGGGAGGGAGTGTATATTTTCAAAATCTCACTTGAGTTGGATTGCTGGAACCGTTTTTCAAACAACACCTACTCCACCTTTAACCTGCAGCCTGCATTTTCGTCTTGGGAAAGGGAATAAAAAATACCCCCTCCAAACGTTCTGGACACCTCGAGTCACTGTTGCAGGTCCCCAGCAGCAATATTTCACCATGACGTTATAGTATAATATTAACACTGATGATACACGTTGGAAAAATGGCAAATTAACACAGTCCTTAATGCAGGAGCAGCAAGTTTGTCCGACCTAGCAACAGTAACTAGGAAGGGGGCGGTGCTTACCGAAAGGTCAATTATCTGTGTGAACAGAAACTTTCACCTTTGTATTTAGTTCACTGGCAGCATTTTATTGATGATCTTATGGAATCCTTTTTCCCCTTTTCCCATGTTTTTGCCTGTAAAGACTTGTTTCCATTATTCCAAAAAACTTTTACAGCAGCAAAGTCACTCATCGGTATCAAAGCTGTAAATGAAAGTGAAACGGCTAAAATTTATTATTGCAGATCAGACACTGTTAACTCCTGAAAGTAGAGGGAAGACAGTGTCCAAAACGTGAAGTGCACTGAATTGCATTGTATTACTGTTAAATTGAAATAAATCTGTTCTATTCTTCATTCAACAGCAGACTTAAGAAGTCTGCCTTCATGTAGCAGAGTGAAGCCAGCAGTCCTGTTTCATACAGAATACTTTTTGTATCAGTTCATTTTTATGTTGACTATTACACTTGTGTTTGTGTCATTGTCAGCTCTAAACTCTAATGTTGCTTTCACTTGCTCATGTTGGTGAGACACGCAGAACAGAACCTGATGTGACATCAAAACACAAACTGTTAATGCACAAAAAATTCATGCAATCGTGATTTTTTTTTTTTTTTCTTTAAGTAAATTACACAAGATTATGAACATAAGAATTTAAGCCTTGATATTTCCCCCAAGAAGAGAAGACATTTTTGCTTCTTAGAAAGAAAGACAGAAAAAAAAAACACTGGGTTAGCATATCGGGCCCAAGGGGAAGCATCTTGCAGCGCTGCCTGCAGATGCGCTTTCTGTTAATTGGCCGTTTTTTCTCAGTTGGTAGCTGCCAATTACAAAGAGGCCTGATTTTTCTTTTCTTTAGACTAACCATCTGGCCAGGCTTTTCCACCACCATCCTGCATTATGAGTCATGTATCATGATGTGCACTGACGTGAGTCACAAGGTTCTGCGCAGTGAGACGGTGCTAGACTTTATGTGCAATCTGAGGCAGCGGAGTGGAAATGAACGCTTTCCCTGACCACTGTGCAAAGGAGCTTATTGGACTCATTGTACTCACAAAGTAAGATCATCTCTATATTTGTATTATAATAAACACATATTTTGTTTTTTAAGGCCTGATGTGGAAGTCACAGTTTCTCTGTAGAAATGTAAGCTTTGAAGTGCTATTGGAAACTTTTGCTGTCGACTGAAATTTCATTTCAATTTTCAGGTACAACAACAAAACCTACCGAATTGATGATATTGCATGGGATCACACTCCCAACAACACATTCAAGAGGGGAGACACGCTCATTTCCTTCAAGGACTACTACAAGAATGTAAATGTCATAAATGCAAAACAATTATTCTCTGAAGGTCATACTGGATAAGAAACCTCCCAGCCATAGTGACAATATTTACTTAAATTATTATTGAGGATTCATTGATGATGGAAATGTACAAAACCCGATGGTATTGAATTTGGAAAATTGCATTTAACATTATCAAAAACAGAATACAATGATTTGCAAACCCTTTTCCACCTATATTCAATTGAATACACTGCAAAGACAAGATATTTATTTTTCAAACTCAAACACTTCTTTTTTTCAAATAATAAACTCAGAATTTCATGGCTGCAACACATGCCAAAGTAGTTGGGAAAGGGCATGTTTACCACTGTTACGTCACCTTTCCATTTAACGACACATTTTTTTAGTGTTTAACAACACTAAAATGTTTGAGAACTGAGAAAGCTAATTGTTGAGGTTTTTTCATTCTTGCTTGATCTACAGCTTAAAGGTGGGGTAGGTGTTGTTTGAAAAACGGTTCCAGCAATCCAACTCAAGTGAGATTTTGAAAATATATACACTCCCTCCCTCCTCCCAAAGGCTCCGCCTCCTCCTCTTCAGCTCACCCCTCGAAACCACGCCTTCACACGATTCATGACTACATGAACCACAGGGAGGGAGGGAGGGAGGGGTGGGTGGGAGTGCATTGATATTTGATGGACGTATTATGCAGCCAATCAAAATAGTGATGATCACTATTTTGATTGGTCAGAGTTTTTCTCTGATTATAACCTCTAGACTGGACCAAAACGTTTAGTTTTTTTTGCAAACATTTTATTTCAGTGGGTGCAATGGGAATGTGAAAAGGTTTTTTCAGGCAATATTATAAAAAGTGTTGCAAAAAAAACACCTACCCCACCTTAAGTTGTTCAACAGTCCAGGGTCTCCTGTCGCTGTCGTATTTTACGCTGTGCCACACATTTTCAACGTGAGTCACATCTGGACTGCAGGCAGTCCAGGGGAGTACCCGCATTATTTTTCTATGAAGCCATGCTGTTGTAACACGCGCAGAATGTAGCTTGGCATTGTCTTGCTGAAATAAGCAGGGGCATCCAGGAAAAAGATGTTGCTTGGATGGCAGCATATGTTGCTCCAAAACCTGTATGTAGCTTTCAGCATTAATGGTGCCTTCACAGATGTGAAAGTTACCCATGCCTTGGGCACTAATGCACCCCCGTACCATCCCAGATGCTGACTTTTGAACTTTGCTTTGATAACAGTCCAGATGATTCAATTCCTCTTTGACCCGGAGGACACGACGTCCACCATTTCCAAAAATAATTTGAAATGTGGACTCGTCAGACCACAGAACACTTCCACTTTGCATCAGTCCATCTTAGATGAGCGTGGGCCCAGAGAAGCCGGCGGCATTTCTGGATGTTAATAAATGGCTGTCGCTTTGCATAGTAGAGTTTTAACTTGCACTTAAAGATGTAGCGACAAACTGTTTTTAGTGATGGTGGTTTTCTGAAGTGTTTTTGAGCCCATATGGTGATATCCTTTACATACTGATGTTGGTTTTTGATGCAGTGCTGTCTGAGGGATCGAAGGTCACGGAAATTCAATGTTGGTTTTTCCAGCGTACCGCTTAGGTGCAGTGATTTCTCCAAATTCTCTGAACCTTTTGATATTATGGACCATAGATGTTGAAATCCCTAATTTCCTTGCAGTTGCACTTTGAGAAATGCTGTTCTTAAACTGACTATTTGCTCACAGAGTTGTTGACAGTGGTAAACCTCACCCCATCCTTGCTTGTGAATGACTTGAGCATTTTTGGGGAAGCTGCTTTTATACCCAGTCATGGCACCCACCTGTTCCTGATTAGCCTGATCCCCTGTGGAATGTTCCAAATACGTGTTTGACCATTCCTCAACTTTCTCAGTATTTCTTGGCACCTTTCTCCAATTTCTTTGTCATGCGTTTGCTGGCATCAGATTCTAAAGTTAATGATTGTTTGCAAAAATAATAAGGTTTTAGTTTGAACATTAAATATGTTTTCTTTATAGTGTATTCAACTGATAGAATAGGATTTGCAAATCGTTGTATTCCATTTTTATTTACGTTTAACACAATTTCCCAACTTCAATGCTGGGTTTTGATACTTATGCACCAAATTTCCATAGGACCACATGGCACTGATTCTTACAGGGTGTTCGCGGAGTTTTAAAAAGGATTAAAAAGTGATAATAAAAAACGCAAAATTTAATGGCCTTAAAAAGTGATAAATTTGGTCAAAAGGTATTTTTTAAAGAATAGGTTTTTTTTTTTTTTTTCTTTTGGGCAATGACTGGTTTCACTTTGATGAAATAGGCAAAATAAAATAAATAAATCCTTTTTTGCTTGCGCCGCTACTTTAAAAACGAATGTGTGATATGAACTTGATATTGACATCATGTCAATGCATTGTATTCATTGGTCGATAGTAATCTGAAATCGTCCTGCCTAGCTAAGTCCAAGTGGAGACGGAAAGCAGTGCTAGTGAACCAGTATCTCTTCTTCGAATTCTAGCGGGTGGCAAAAAGTTTAGAAATGGGGAAATGTAAGTTTTCCAAATCCTGGCTCTGGGATCCAAGATTTTAAGCTTGGATAAGGCCTGTCGTTGGGAACCACCAGCAGTCATACTGTAAACCATGCCTCAAAATCATTAATATTAATTGGATGGGGGCTAATGCGCTCAGGTCGCACATGAAGTCGGAGAAACACGTGAGGGGAATGCGCACTATAGTGCTATAGCACTAGTGCTATACCAGCAACCACACCACTGCAGCTGCACGAGCAGACCAGACCCGTGGACCCGACTCAAGACTTAAAGATTGTGATGGGAGGGAATATGGAATCGAATCAGGGAATAGGGGAGCTATTTGGCGCCATGTTCCCTGACTCCATTGTAGCCAAGTCTTTCACCTGTGGCAAGGACAATACTGGTTACATTATTCGATTTGGCCTCGGAGTATTTTTTTAAAAAGGAGCTGACGAAAAACATCATCGTGGTGGTTGTAAAAAAAATCTGAAGGTAGTAAAAAAAGGTATTAAATGGTAGTAAATTTGACTCAAAGATTGCTGTATGTACCCTGTTCATATCACAAAAACACCAGACGAAAAACAGATGCAACAATGCATTAAGTCAAATTGGGATTGCTCAAAATGCATAAAATATTTTTACAATACAAAATGTCTTCTCTTCGTTCTTTCTATTTATAGCAATACAACTTGGACATCACAGATGGGAACCAGGTGCTACTGGTCAGCCATGTGAAGAGGATGGGTCCAGCTCAAGGCCCCCCTCCTGGCCCAGCCATGCTCATCCCAGAATTTTGCTTCTTCACAGGTTTAACCTTCTTCCCGTGTTTTAATTCCTTGTGTAGTTGTTGCTTGGTCTTTGAAATGCTAACATTTCAGTAATACAGTTTTCTATAGTGTGTGTTTGACCTCTTGCATCAATTGCAAATATGTTAATGGGAAGACATTTTACTGAAGCTGAATCTGTTCTAGAGATGGGGACTTGGGCTTAGATGCTGTTATTAATGGGAATGTATTAGCTTACATGGTAACATCACAATTGTCCAGCATCATGCTGAATATGTGGGTCCAAAATGATAAATTTTTGAATATTTACAGCCAACAAGGCAGTATTTTCTAATAAATTTTATGATGTATAAAGTTAACGCTCTCCAGTTTTGGTGGGTTCTTCTAAATTTTTGCTGGTGCTTTTAACGATTTGAAATTGGGAGCACTAGTGATACTAAGTATAAAAGAAGAAGAAAAAATCATTTTGATTTTTGTATCATTCCACAGGTGATCATTATGGGAAAATTAAAATATGTTGAAGAAAATTAGGTTATTCATAAAACTTTATTGTACAAAAACTCGCACAGAGATAACATTCTGCTGTATTATTAAACATTTTAATGATTTCATCCTTTTTAGGAAGTATGGTACCATACTAACGTACGTGTCAGGTTTCCATGTTATTTAAGATCAAGGTATAGTACTATTGAATAAACTTTATTCTCTTTAAATCAGAGACCGACTTGGTAAATAAGCAACAACCATGTAGCCTAAAAAGGTTCAATAACTGCATGAACGATGTAAATAACTGCATAACCATCAAAGCCAAGTTTTATTCAATTTCAAGAACATTAACAATTCAGTCTCTAAAAAAATAAATTCTAGACTCAACAACAAAACAGTAGTGCAAAACATTATTGATGTAGTAAACTGCATTAACCATCAAAGTCAAGTGCTGTTCTAGAACAACATCAACAAGTCAGACTGTGAAAATCCAATAATAGATTGAAGCAAACCAGTCGTGCAGTGCATCATTGATGGAACATCAGTGCAATAAACAGATTGCTATCTTATAAGTGCGATTAAAAAGAAAATAAGAGCTGCTAACTGCAAACTGACCCAGCCTGGCTGGCTTCATATGTAAATAATTTGACTGAGAGGGGATAGGGCGCTTGCAATACAAAAATGCAATAAAACAGTAGTGCAAAGTGTCCTTTGGCTTGTCATGTATATCAGAATAGACTACAGTCTATTATTCAGGTCTTTTCTGCCTCGCTGGGCTCAATGTCGCTCTCATCACTCCTGGCCTCATCTAGCGGCGTGGATGTGTAATGACAATAGAAAAGTCTAGACCTCAATTATAATATGATCCCATTTTTGGGAATATGATTTCTAGAATAAAATATCGTCCTGTATTTGGGCCAGTATAGCAGTTAAATTACTCGATTGTATTGTCTGAGTCACATACAGGAAGTTAAAGAAAATTCAGCACTGCATGCTACAGTGCTGTAGATAAAACTTGCACTGCTGTCTAGAGGTTGGTGGTGTAATTACAGAGCAATGCAAACAGAGTTTAAATACTAGAGGCAGCATTGGGGTCCATGGGTATCCTTTCGTGTGTAGTTGCTATGTAGGAAGCATAAATCGGCTTTAAGAAAAAGCTGAGTTTTGACTTGGGTTTGTGAGCAAAGACTTGAGACTTAACTTGGACTTGGAGAAAATGACTTGATTATTTTTTTTGTTAACTTGTCAACCTTGGTAAAACCTGTAAAAATGTCTAAAAAATTAAAATTGTCTTACAGGTTTGACGGACAGGATGCGATCCGACATGATTCTTATGAAGGACTTGAGTAGTCACACCAGACTGAATCCAGAGCAAAGGGAGAAACGTCTCAGCAGCTTCATCAGTAAAATAGAGCAGTATGTAATTTGTTTGAATTAGTTGTTTTATTGCCTCCTCTCCTTTCTGTAAGCTCTTAGCCTGAAAGTACAGGGAGAACACTGTTTCATCTAGTTTGCCTTCATGTAGCACAGTAAGGTCCAGTATTTTCAAATGTTTCAAAAAGAAGTGATGCATTTATGCAGTAATATTTACTGAGTTTTGACCGCATTGTGGCATGCTTTGGTTAAATACCATACAGCAGTACAAAAGCGCACTTCACATTTTTAGATCTCTGTTCATAGCAGGAAGTTTAAAGCAGTTGAGTCAGACATTTCCATCCATCTTTTCCACAGTTGTTAAAAACTTTGTTCCACCCACCTCTGAGGTGTGTGGCGTAAAATTTCAGGCATTGGCCCCACCTCAAACCAAGTGACAAGGTTTTGTCAACATAAGTTTTGGTACTGATTTTAAACACTGTGAAATATATATGTACTGAAAGTAAATGATTGAATATGTCTCCTTTTAAGTTCTAACAACTATTTCATAGGAACCCACAGGCACAGGCGGAGTTTGATATTTGGGGACTCAAGTTTGATAAGCACCTCCTAAATTTGGACGGCAGAGTCCTCCCAGGGGAAAGGATATTCCAAGGATCACGATCGGTATAATATAATTTTGGTCACATGATGATGGTTGTTGTTAATATTATTTGTTTATTTAAAATACATGTTTTCATCCAAGGATCAATTTTGATTTGTCTCCTAGTACGAGTACAACCCTGAACAAGCCGATTGGTCCAGGGAGATGCGTGGCGTACCTCTGATCAGCTGTGTTCCACTCAATAACTGGCTCATGCTCTATACTCGCCGTAATGCTAAGGAAGCACAGTCCCTCCTGCAAACCCTTGGCAAAGTGTCAGGCCCTTTTGGTATTCGCCTTCAGAAAGCTGTCATGTGAGTTAAGTTTTAAGTTCCCCCTCACCTTTTTCTTTAATTCAATATTATTGTTAAAACAAGATAAAATATCATATATATATATATATATATATATATATATATATATATATATATAATGTAACACACACACACATATACCCTTGCATACTCGAACAATAAGTATAATAAAACATAGGTAGGCAGCTACGTTTTATGAAGCTTAGTGAAGACCAAGAGCAAAGAAAAGGGCAAAGGAGGAACCCATTGAAGTTTGTCTCCCTGGAACTGGAAGTAGTTTTGTAACCTGAAAACTCCGTAAATAGAGACTAGGGATGTTACGATATGGAGAATTTGATCTCAATTATAGTGACCAAATTATCACAGTTTACAATATTATCGCGGTATTCTTCATTGCTGTACAAATGTCCAAAAAAACACATGCATTTAAATAATTTCATAAAATCTTGTGATTTTCTTGTCATACTAAAACATCAGAAGCCAAAATTTTATCAAAATGAAACTTTCATATTAAAAGGGCAAACAACAGGCACAGAAAGAGGTTTTATTTAAAAGAACAAAATAAATAACAGGAACATAAAATCCATAAAAAGTCTGATTTAAAGTTTGCCACAAGCCACCTGGGAGACGCACCAAACATGTGGAAGAAGGTGCTCTGGTCAGATCAACTTTTTGGCCACAATGCAAAACGATATGTTTGGAGTAAAAGCAACACAGCTCATCACCCTGAACACACCATCCCCACTGTCAAACATGGTGGTGGTAGCATCATGGTCTGGGCCTGGTTTTCTTCAGCAGGGACAGGGAAGATACTTAAAATTGATGGGAAGATGGATGGAGCCAAATACAGGACCATTCTGGAAGAAAACCTGTTGGAGTCTGCAAAAGACCTGAGACTGGGACGGAGATTTATCTTCCAACAGGACAATGATCCAAAACATAAAGCCAAATCTACAAAGAAATGGTTCACAAATAAACGTATCCAGGTGTTAGAACAGCCAAGTCAAATTCCAGACCTGAATCCAATCAAGAATCTGTGGAAAGAGCTGAAGACTGCTGTTCAAACACTCTGCATCCAACCTCACTGAGCTCCAGCTGTTTTACAGGAAGGATGGGCAAGAATTTAGTCTCTGGATGTGTTAAACTGATAGAGACAAACCCCAAGAGACTGGCTGCTGGAACAGAATTAAATTCAAATTCAAAAATACTTTATTAATCAATTTATCAATGAAGGTGGCGCTACAAAGTATTAACGCAAGGGGCTGAATAATACTGCACACCTCACTTTTCAGTTCTTTTTATTTGTTAAAGTTTAGAATATCCAATACATTTGTTCTACTTCACGATTGTGTCAAACTTGTTGATTCTTGACAAAAAATCTTTGTTTAAATCCTGAAATGTGGCAAAAGGTTGAAAAGTTCAAGGGGGCCGAATACTTTTGCAAAGCACTGTATTTCCTATAAATTCATTTGCCGTTGTTTTGAACAAAAATTATAGATAAGTTGCAATTTATTTATTTATTTTTGTACAAATTGCCCTTTACTGAATTAAGTAGTTGCTAAATTAATCAGATTAATGGGCTTGAGTTTACATGTTTTCACTTACAATAACTTTTACTTTCTAAAATTCACATTTAAATTGTTGGTCATCTTGTATATTACCAAACATAATGCCAGAAAGTTGCCAATATGTGTATACGTTGGATCCATTGCATGCGCCCATCCCACCCCCCACCCCACACACATATACACACACACACACACACACATTTTGAGTGAAGTGCTGAAATTAAAAAAAAAAAAAGGAAAAAAAAATCACCTTTGCAAGTGCTTAAAGTGCTCAAATTTGACCTGGGAAAAAAAGGTCTGTGAACCCTGCTAAAAATAATTAAATGTTTTCTTATGAGACAGTTGAAACTGATACTTTATGATAGTTTTGTTCTGCTTTAATGTCTACTCTTTGATAGGAACTTGTTCTCTTTTCAATCTATTGTGGTGGTTTATGGAGGCAAAATCAAACTGTCATTGTCCAAATTAGGGATGCGTGCGATTAGTCGTCTAAACGATTAACCGTCCGCCCACTTACTAGTCGGCACCAGAAATATTAGTCATTTAAACCAATTTGTGTTTTATTCATGTACAAGGCCGCTTAACTGTCATACAGCCGCCCACCACTAGTCGGGGCTACAGAGCCGTCAGACAGCAGCCCCCTCCCCTCGGAAATGATCGAGTAGACTGGAGTTTTAAAACGGCACGGTGGGAAGAGTCTCGCAAAACCAGCGCGGTTTGGCGGTACTTTAATCTAGAAAATGAAAAAAAGGTAGTATGTAGACTGTGTCAGAAAAACAATGGCATACAATCACTCGACTGGAGCAATGTGCAACCACATTCGACTCAAGCATTTGGATGTTAATCTGCACGAGACGACGGCTGCTGATGCTAGCGGTGCTGATGCTAGCGGTGCTAGCCACACTCAGGCAATTTAACATTGTTTACCCGGAGACCTGTTCTCCCGTCCGGTGTGAGAGGCTAACGCAGCTCATCATGATAACGACTTCGCGAGATATGCTTCCACTTAACTTTGTGGAAGGTAAAGGCTTCAGGAAGCTAATGTTGCTGTTTCGATGTTTCAATAAATTGTGCTAAATTTTCACTGTTTTCTGAGTGTTTTCCTTTTTTTAAGACTAGTCGACTAGTCTTAATTAAAATTTTCGTTTAGTCGACAGGGAAATTAGTCGCCAGGAACATCCCTAGTCCAAATATATCTGTACTTTACTGTAAATTGTTCTTAAAGAGGATGTACTCAACAATCTTCCTAGTTTATTTTTTTTTTCTGGTTTGGCTGAACACTGAACACTTTTCATTGCCAACATTAATCAAAAAGACATGTTCAGTCTTTCAACAGAATTTATTGCTGCCCCACTAAAATATTTAATCATATTTTTTTAAAATCTTTTTTCATTTTATGCAGGGTTGAGTTTGAAGATCACCAGGAATCTCTCCTCAGAGCCCTCCAGCACAATATTGGACCCCAAACACAAATGGTCTGTGCTAACCCATTCTGGCTTTGCAGCTGATCTGGATTGATGCTTCCCTGCATACATGTCTGTTTGAGCTTCTTGCTGTTATGTGGGGCAGTTTTCAAAAATGAGTCAGTCTAAGATGGAGTTTCTCACTAAGGGTGGTTTGGGCAATGCTAGGTGACATTGTGATTGAAAAGGGGGTCTTCAGGCATAAGGGCAGCTTAAAATTGCAACTTTTAAGCTTCTGTCAGTACAAAGTGCTCATTTGAATTTGAAGTAATCTGTTTTGTGCCAATGATTTTATTGTCATGTTACCGGTGCTGTCACATCTCCATAACACTGGGGTTAAAAAAAAGTCCTTACAAGCTGCAAGAGCAGCCAGAGCGACGGTTATCAGGTCACAAGTTGAGCTTCTGACAGCTGTCCAGGTTTTGCAGGTTAAGACTACATGACTAATCATGTGTAGAAGCACAATTACATTTTAAAACGATATCAAAGCACAGTGGGATGTTGCTTTTTTCTCCATCCCAGCTCAAGTAAGCTTTCAGTCTGCATTTGACCTTTGCACGTCTTTAGTAAGAGTCACACTATTGACTTCTTTGGAAGACAGCTCATAAACTCTTGGGCAATGGCTGAATACATCAAATCCTTCACTCTGCGTGGTGAAATCAATGCAAATGGAAATCTACGTGCTTCTGTAAATGAGACCTTAATTTTTATGGGTGCTGGGAGGTTTTAGTTTCAGTCCTGGCCTCCACCTTGATGACCATTGCCATGTTTTAATTTGAGATTGAATGGTTACAATGACCAAAAAAAAAATGAACAAAGCATTGTTTGAACCTCTGTTTGAATCTTTTTAGGTGCTGGTGGTGCTGCCCAGCAACAGGAAGGACAAGTATGACAGTATTAAGAAGTACCTTTGTGTGGATTGTCCCACTCCAAGCCAGTGCGTGGTTGCCCGTACTATCAGCCGTCCTCAGGCACTCATGACTGTGGCAACCAAAATTGCACTGCAGATGGCTTGCAAAATTGGAGGAGAGCTCTGGAGTGTGGAAATACCTGTAAGTCATGCACACATTAGGTTGATATCAAACATCTTTCATCTTGCTTGTTGTTGTCTTCACTTCAAATTGTCATGCTTGGTTGAGTAAAATATTTCAGTCTACTGAGATTGACTTGAGCCTTTCTGATTCAGCTGTGTATGTATATTGCACATACAATTTTTGGCACCATCAGTCTTTGAGGACGGGATGGTGATGTGCTGATTTTCCTTTTTTTTTTTTTTTTTTTTTTTTTTCTTTGAAAGCTCAGTCATGAAAATTAAGGTTGAGTCAAAATGCTGCCATTAAAAAAAATAAAACATGCCATATTTCTAAAATATCTGGTTTGCACAGCTCAAACAGCTGATGGTAGTGGGCATTGATTGCTACCATGACATTGCTGCTGGGAAGAGGTCCATTGGTGCTCTTGTGGCCAGCCTCAACCAGACCATGAGCAGGTTAGTCTGTAAAATGGAGAACTGCTCCTGAATGTCTTAAAGGATGGTGTTGCAGTTTGAGCCATTGTTTTGATAATTTCCTTGTCTTATTCCATTTATAACACTTTCTTTTTCAAGATGGTTCTCAAAGTGTGTGCTGCAGCACAAAGGTCAGGAAATCATGGACGGACTGAAGATGGCCTTAAATGGCAAGTTTCTGTCCTCAGTTTAACACATTTTTACATTGTTATACATACTTTACTGACAGTACTTTTGTTTTCCAGCGGCACTGAAAGACTACATGAAGTTCAATAAATGCTTGCCTTCACGCATCATTGTTTACCGAGATGGTGTGGGAGATGGCCAACTGCAGAGTGTGGTCAACTATGAGGTCACACAAATCATGGACTGCATCAAATCCATGGGACAAGACTACGAGTGAGTTCAGTTTTTTTTGTTCTGAAAGAAAAGAAAAAACACTCCTAAAATGCAACTGCACCTAAATGCTAGTTAGATTTTGCAGTGTAGAGGAAATGACTCCTTGAGATAGTAACAAGGGCTGCACATCATATATTGAAAATTACAACTTACAAGGAGAAATCATAAAGGTTACTTTATTACATTTCTAAGTCCTGCTCATTCATGCCCTGAATGTCAAGAATACATTGAAATTACATTTCACTCACTGCCTCTTATTTTTAATTGTATCCAGGGGTTAAAGTATTCCGGCCCCCGGCCGGATCTCCGGCTTTTGACTATGATTTAGGGGGAAAAAAAAAAAAAAAAAACACGCACAGAAACACGTTATTTCTGAGTGGTCTTAAAACGCAGGCGAGGTGAGCCGGTGGTTTTTTCTCAGGCAATCAGAAGAACGGAGGCAAAATTCAAGTGTCTCTGGGCAGGGACAGGGACAGAGCCAGAAGCTGCCTGCTACCTGACTATGTTGTGCTCCAAGAAGTTAGTCTATAGCAGCAAAAGAAAAAAAGCTCTTCGCCGTCACGAAGGAGACGCCGGGTATAAAGCAGCTGCGGACAGCTGCTCCGGGAAAGCAGCATGCTCGATCCTGTCCAGGATCCTGTGGCAGGAGGCTCGGAGTGCAGCCATGACGGTCCTGAAGACGCTAGCTCTCTAAACTGTCGGCCGGATAACTGTCTTTAACGGCCGCGGGGATCGACCGACCGTCTCTCGTCGTGACGCAAATAAGAGCCCCGATGACCGGTTTTATTTCCGACTTGAAAATACGCGTGTGCTCGTTCACTGTGGAACGTGACTGATCATTAACCGCTGTAGATCCGTGTTAAAAAAAAAAAAAAAAAAAAAAAAAAAAGCAGCGTTAATAAAAACGTTTCACAAATCTGTCCGTTTCCACTCAGCAGGCCAGTTATATGAACACACATAATGGCTCCAGAGTTCTAGAAATGTCTGTCTGATCGGCTCCAAGTATGGACGTTTTCTCTGAATGTTGTTGAAGCAACCACCGAAAACATGAAGAAAAAA
This sequence comes from Hirundichthys speculiger, assembly GCA_018398805.1. Lineage (NCBI taxonomy): Eukaryota > Metazoa > Chordata > Actinopteri > Beloniformes > Exocoetidae > Hirundichthys > Hirundichthys speculiger. The sequence continues at coordinate 3,623,273 of JAGFBZ010000287.1, read as the reverse complement.
AAAAAACGTAAATGTAATGGTTCGCTGATGCATCCAGAATAATATCTAATAATCGAATAACTGCCTCTTTATATACACATGTTAAAGAGGAGACGAGTCCAGACCCAATGGATTGTTCAGTTCCTTGTGAAAGTATTTGGTCCCCGTGAACTTTTCAACCTTTTGCCACATTTCAGGCTTCAAACATAAAAATACACAATTTCAATTTTTTGTCAAGAATCAACACCAAATGTGACACAATTGTGAAGTGGAATGAAATTAATTGGATATTTAAATCTTTTTCAACAATTAAAAAAACTGAAAAGTGGGGCGTGTAATATTATTGGGCCCCTTTACTTTCAGAGCAGCAAACTGAGTCCAGAAGTTCAGTGAGGATCTTTAAATGATCCAATGTTGTCCTGAATGACTGATGATGATCAATAGAATCCACCTGTGTGGAATCAAGTCTAAAAATATAAATGCACCTGCTCTGTGATAGTCTCAGGGTTCTGGTTAAAGCTCAGAGAGCATCATGGGAACACACCAGGCAGGTCCCAGATACTGTTGTGGAGAAGTTTAAAGCTGGATGTGGATACAAAAAGATTTCCCAGCTTTAAACATCTCAAGGAGCTCTGAGCAAGCAATCATATTGAAATGGAAGATGTGTTAGAACGGCCAAGTCAAAGTCCAGACCTGAAGACTGCTGTTCACAAACTCTCTCCATCCAACCTCACTGAGCTCCAGCTGTTTTACAGGAAGAATGGACCAGAATTTAGTCTCTGGATGTGTTAAACTGATAGAGACAAACCCCAAGAGACTGGAGCTGGAACTGCAGCAGAAGGTGGCGCTACAGAGTATTAACACAAGGAGAATGAATAATAATATTACACGCCCCACTTTACAGTTTATTTGTTTAAAAAGTTTAAAATATCTATCAAATACATTTTGTTCCACTTCACAATTGTGTCCCACTTGTTGATTCTTGACAAAAATCTTCATGTTTGAAGCCTGAAATGTGGCAAAAAGTTGAAAAGTTCAAGGGGGCCAAATACTTTTGCAAGGCACTGTATTTCCTATAAATTAATTTGCTGTTGTTTTGAACAAAAATGATGGAGAAGTTGCAATTTTTTTTTTTTTTCTTGTACAAATTGCCCTTTACTGAATTAAGTAGTTGCTAAATTAATCAGATGAATGGGCTTGACTGAGTTTACATGTTTTCACTTATAACTTAATAACCTTTACTTTCTAAAATTCACATTTAAATTGTTGCTCATCTTGTATATTACCAAGCACAATGAAAATAAGTTGCCAATAGTGAGCATGCGTTGGATCCACCCCCCCCCCCCCCCCCCACCCCCCCCCCCCCCCCCCCCCCCCCCGAAAAAAAGTTCAGGCTCAGGACTTTTTTTTACTTTAAGCCCTGTGTATCTGATTTTATATTGCAAGTCATATCTTTGCAATTTTCAACAATATTTCAGATTGTTGTCCTTATATTATGCAGCCCTAGTAGTAACCTCTATTACACACCAACTTGTCTTTTGAACATGTGACTTGCATAGAAAAAAAAATGTGTTGACACATCTACTCATGCTTCCTTTACTGCATATCGAGTGTGGACCAGGATCAAATGAACTATAAGTCTTGGCAAGTTATTTTTTTATTTTTTTTTTTTCTTGCTGTTGTAGGCCCAAGTTGAGTGTGATTGTGGTGAAGAAGCGCATCAGCAGCAGGTTTTTCACTGTAATTGGTGACAAGGTGACCAACCCTCCTCCAGGTACCGTCATTGACAACGAGGTCACACGTCCAGAGTGGTAGGTCGAGGACATGGTTTGAACCTATTCCACATCTTGAAAAGGGAAGAAAAAACAAAACAAATTCAACCCCCCTTTTTCCTTCTTGCCTAGGTATGATTTCTACATTGTGAGCCAGGCTGTTAGGTTTGGCAGCGTCTCACCAACCCACTACAATGTTGTGTACGATACCAGTGGATTAAAGCCTGATCACATGCAGCGGCTCACCTACAAGCTGTGTCACATGTACTACAACTGGCAGGTGAGCTTTTTTCCTCATCTGTGGTGTTATTTCACATTGTTCTCACCCTGTGTTGCTCTGAAGTGAACTGGTTTCCACTCACTAATTCTAGCTCTCTCCCCTTGTTTAAGATGTAGCTAAGATCATAGCAGTTTCTCTACGTAACTTGTTTGTACTTGTGACATGTCATAAGTCTCAGTTAAAGTCAGCATCTGGACAAGTTCGGTCAAAATCTGTTGTCACCCATTTTGTTTAGGAGACTTGTATAGACGTGAGATGGCGAAGTGTCTCAATCTGCATTTTCACATCAGCAAGCATAAGTAATGGAGGAGGGGGGAAAAGAATTTACAATCTTGTGAATAGAATGCTTTTTTAAAAATGTAATTTGATGCAAGAGTAAAGTTCCTAACTAAAGATTTGTGGTTAAATATCAAGATTAGGCCCATTTCCTCCATTCTTGAGTTTTTTTTCTATTCACATCCGTTGGAACTTTTTTACATGACTGAAATACAAAAGCATAAAACCGAACAAAAATACATCATATAAGGTAACGGTTATAAGAAACTTTTGCCAGGAGTCCATGAACCATTCTGAATCGTATTATCTAAGATCATTACAATATAAAATAGAAAGGTAATGACAACTTTGCCACAAGGAAGAGGGTGGACTCTTGGGGGAAAAAAAAAAAAACTCTCCCCCTCCTTCGGTTTTTGCTTTCACATGCAGCCAACTGCAAAATTCAGCTTTCGCTGAGAACCCTTGAACATTCAGTAATGCTTCAGTTCATTTTTGCTGTAAAAAGGATGGTACCACACAGGTGTGTGACACTTTGAATTCAGTGTTGGTAAGTTGACAAATTATGACCTCCTTCCCCATCACAGTTATCCCTAGAAATCATTAGCTCATCATTAGTCTCGCACACAACTTACACTTGCTGGCTCTCATGCATGTTTCTGGTTCAGTCACCATAGAAAAGGGAGCTTTGAATATACGTTGTAATCTGCTGAAACCCTGAGCCCATAAATGAGATTCAGGCCAGCTTGTGAGTGTGCGAGAGCACTATTTAATATAGATCAATTGGTCAACTTGTTAATGAGCATCGACTGCTGTGTTGAAGTTTGTCCACAACTTTGAAATGAGCAAGAAATGTTTGCCTGCAACTGTCTTTCATTAAAGGAATGTTTTTGTAACCATTGACTGACATGCTAAAAATTAAAAAGAAAATATTTGTTTAATTAATTTGTATATTTGCAGAAATTTAAACAATGAATAAATAATTTCCTTAATCTACAGGGGATCATCAGAGTGCCTGCTCCCTGTCAGTACGCCCACAAACTGGCTTTCCTGGTTGGCCAGAGCATTCACAGGGAGCCCAGCCATCCAGCTGGATGACTACCTTTTCTACCTTAGAGACACAAGTCTGAGCTTCAAAGTGTTGATGTCTTTAAGTACAACATCACTTAACTGTGGTTTTTTTGTTGTTCAAGTTTTGATTGTTCGATTGTTTGGATATTAACATTCAACCTTAGCGTTTATTTTTTGAAATATACATGGAGGTATATAGCTTGGGGGAGAACAAACCTCCTAAGTCTAATGAAAGTAAATACTAGAACTTGGTTCCTTAGAGTAGGTTGATAATTTAGGATGTTAATGAAACTTTCAGTGAATTGCCACTATGTTCAGTTATTTTCCTCACCTAATTAAAGAGTTGGGTTTTTTCTGCCCCACCTGGCTGCCCCCCATATATGGGAATCTTGTTTCTTTGATATAAAAGTGAGCCTATTGTGATTTCTGGTAATTAGTCTTTTTTTCTTTTTGTTAATCAGAAGTTCAAGTTTTTAAGGTGTCAACAGCTGTCATTTGTTTGTAATAAACCGTTCTTCATGTGGTGTGGTGTGTTAATATCATTTCTAGGTAAATCAGACAAGCACACGTTACAAAATATCAAATTTATTTAAATTTCTTTCTTTATATAAAAATTGCACATGCACACCCACACAATAATTTGTAACCATCAATATAGGCTGATAATTCTTATAAAGCTAGCACACAATTGCCAATTTAACAATATGGTCTTCAAGACACCATGGGGAAAGCTTGCACTGTTTGATTTATAAAGTTAAATGTACAAAAAAGGCAGTTTGAAAATAAAGTATAAACATTTAAAAACAATTTTACAAATGGACAAAGTACAAAAAGAGCTGCAGTCTTGAAATGAATAGAAGCGATGTTTGCAGATAGATGTCAGCTGTTGGTTACCATGGCTGCTCGGCTGAGAATTGTATAGAAAGAATGTTTTGCATACATTCCTCTTTTTTTGGCAGTTTGAGTTCAACTCGTGTTTAGAAAAACAAGATACTTGAAATGTATTAAATGAAAGGATAGAACAAAGTGGAAATGGGAGGTGGACTGCTTTCTTTTTAGTCCCACGGTCAGATGTTTGCACAATCCTCTCAGCTCTGAAAATACATTGGCTTTCAACTCTGAACATTCTCTACTCTAAGGTGTAGTTATATAAATATATTGACATACAGTACTTATATCCTGCACCAACATAATTTGGGACAAACAGGCATCAGTGACAGCCTGGATAAATAGTGTATTTGGGGTGAGGAGGGGATAGAGGTAGCCTTGTGTGTCATCACTACTGCAGTATGTGAGCTAACTCTACAGTCCTACTGACACGAAACTGTTGAATGCTATGAGTCAGGTGTAGCACAAGAACAGGATTTAAGTTGTCGCTGTATTACATGGTCACTATTTTCCAGGGTTTCTTTTGATATGAAATATTGTACTCTTACCGTCATTCCTCTACAGCCTCAATTTGGCATTAAAGGAGCATTTCGGACTTCATCAGTGTCTGGTTTCAGTTTAGTTATGTTAACAGTGTAAGACTAAAAACATTTTCTTTCATAGGCTTCACAGTGGGTGATAGACGATGTGTGTTTTTGACAGTAATCTCTGGCTATATAGAAAAGATCATCTTGCATATAACAAGTCTGGAATAACGTCTGCAAAGATTCTGTTAGGAAGCAACATAAATTAATGGTTGGCATGACAGGGCACGCTGCTGGGCAGAGATCTAACCATTGTGCGAATATAAGGCAAATATATTGAGGTTTGATCTACCAGGCATTTCCATTCAAAATGATTTTCTGCAGAGACCCTGTAGCAGATACAGAATGTGCTTGATTCCCCACAGTGACTGTGGGAGTAGCCCAGACCTCTTTCGCAGGTGTTGAAATAGGGCAGAGAAAAGGTTAATTCTGCTGATTTATTAGTATACCACATGTTCCACGTTCTAGAACAAGCCTGATACATTTGCATGCACTCTCAAGGGTTTAGGAGGGAATGTGCTGAAGTAAAGCATGCAAACCTCTGTCAATAGATGCGGCTGATTGTTTTGAACAAGTTTGTAACAAGTTTCTACAGGAACTCCATATTTCAGCTGAGCCCTGGGTATCTCTGGTTTCTACGGAGACACTAGCCAGACTCTAAGTGTTCATTAAATGTAAGATTTGACCAAGTGCAAACTGGAGAAAGCTCGGGGCTCTGCATTTCCCTGCTGCAAAATTTCATCAGCCAGTACTTGGAGGTAAGTTATTCAACACTACATCATTATACACAATGGAGTTGCTGGACCAAAATATGAAATGTTATTGAAAATATGTCATTGATACAATAATAAAATACAAATACTCTAATATACAGCAGATGTAAGAGAATAAAGCATTTGCCAAGCTCACAAATGCCACTTATGCACTGTATCACACACACATTTTTCTCTTTTTTTTTTCTTTCATTTTTTTTTTTTAAAACACCCAATATGAATCAAAAAATTATTTTACAGTGCCGAGTCTTTGCAATAGTATCTTCCCTTTGGAGACCAGTCCCTTTTTCTTTTTGTAGGAGTACATGTCCATTGGTGCCCTGATGGGACTGCCGGGCCCCACGGTGGCAGGGCCAGAGCCAGGGACGTGCGGACGCAGTGTGGGAGAGGCTGCTCTTCTGGGAGGACCCGATTTTTCCAGTGGAACCTAATGGGAGACCCGTAAGGGACAGTTGAGGGTGTTAAAAAGCCACCTGTCTCTCACACCACAGTCACTACACCCCTTCCTTCTCATAAGTCCTTTCTGTCACAGCAGGGTCACCATAGCTCTGAAGTCTATTTCCCTGGAGTTGTCCTGCGCACTCAGATCTGCATAAACACTCCCTCCCTCCCACCCCCTCTTTTAAGAACAGTTTTTTTTAAAAAAATAATTTATAACAGAATTTAAGCATGACATTATCTAACTTCCACATCAGTGTAAAGAGACAACATTTCTCAGCAGACTATCATATAAACATACACATTTGCATTTTGGGACCAGTGGGACATATTTATATCACATTCACTTTCCTGTCTCTTAAATATATATGTATTTACTGATCCATCAGGGTTACAGAAAGACTACCAGTCACTATGTTCTGTAATCATGAGCTAAAAGGCTCTTTAATGTTGCACTTGACCAGGGGTGGGGTTTGTACTTGAGTTCTTGTGTTAGTGTATTTTTCCTTGCAGAAGAGGCAGCCTGTCAATTTGCTATTTCAAAGGGAGATATGGTAACTTTTGTTCCACTTTGAATGAAATTATTAGGACACAAACATTACTCCTGCTTAGTTCAATATACCCATTGATTCACTTTAAATTGATTAATCTTCATTAAACATAAAACAGATCATCTTGGTTTAAAGAATTAGCTCTGATTTGATTTATTTCATTCTTCATCAGTGTATTGTAACACTTTGGTATTAGAGATGAGTCTTTAATTTTTTTTTTTTTAATAGCAAAACCATAACTTCACTAACTAGTGCAAAACCAATCAAACTGTCTGTGTCATATGCTAAAGTACAGACAAAGTAAGAAACATTTAATTCAGTTATTCATCTTTAATATGAAGCCATTTCATATTAAACAAGTTAAGTTGGGTCAGGGGCATATTTACACCTACGCTGCATCAGTTCTTCCTTTAACAACACTGCACTGATCAACCATAACATCAGTTAAGGTGATCAGTAATCATCAGTTATCCAACACCCTCTAATGACTTCCCTTCTTAGTTTTTATGTGAACAACTGTCCTGTAAATAACAGAGATTAAAAATATGTTTGTGGATGTGACTTTGCTCAATGGAATTATTTCCTGAGTGTGTGTAATGACTTCCCGTACAGAACTGGGTCTGTTTGTTTATACATTGTTGCTTCAGGACCAAAAGATTAGGGCTAGTCTAAATTAGCTTCCATCTTTGCAAGTTTACTTTTTGAATACATTTTGATGGCACCAAATTCTTAAGATTTTTTTTCTTTAAATAAATATAATTCTCCATTTGAGATCTGTGGTATATTTGGACTAATCTTAACATAGTGTAGAGTTTGAATGATTTGATCTCCAGTCTGTTCTCATTCACACACATCAGAGCAGCTTTTGTGAAACAGGGCAGCAGAAGGCAGCGTGCTCTACTGAACTGACAGAAGTCTAAATGTTTGCATCACTAGTGATTTCAAGTTTGCTTTCTTGCTTGTTTTTAATAATTGAGGGTATTTTTGCAACAATGGCCTTTTAGCTTATCATGAGTTACAGCAAGAGACTAATTGCAGGAGACGGACATTCTCATGTACAACACTCAGAGAAACAACTGAAGATACCATACATCTTGTCTAATGCAATGGCTAGGGTCAAAATGTCCTACCAACAAACAGTACTGAGTGTTTTGGTTAAGCAAATATCTTTTTTAAAACCATCTAAAGACAAAATAAGACTACGGGAATGTCATATGAAGTATACATGTTGCATACCAGAGACTTAAGGAACCCATGTCATCTGCATTAGACGAGGGAGCGTAATCTTGGTATCCTCAGTTGCTCACTTACGTGACGGAAACAGAGCCTTTAAGGTGTGAAATGAACACTCTTCTTCTGTTTTGCCAAGCAGGTGAGGAAAAGAAATAAAAAAAAAATATGGTGATGGCATTTCAATAGTTTGCATTATGACAATGGTAAATTAAAACACAAGGAAAGAAATATTATTTGACACCTACAAATATTTAAACAATTGCATCATTTGTTACACAAAAATAACATCACATATTTACATTTAGTAAATAATTACTTCTGAAATTATTCTCTGATGGCAACATAGACTAAATGACCTTTGCTTAGTACTTTACAAGAAAGCAGTTTACAAAACAAGGTGTTCAGGAGCAGATAAAAAAGTCATTCTATGCTTGACTTGTCTTCATATAAAAAGGTTAAGGATTCATGCATCTGGATTACATACCATGCTGAGCTACATACTACATAGTTCATCTTTCAGTACAACAAAACTATTTAATCTATTAGAAATTAAGATCAAACAGAGAATATATTCATAAAGCATCTGTAAGAATGATAAATATGCATGTGCAAAAAGTGTTAGTTGCTGTTTTTCAAGACATGACATAAGAAAAAGTCACAAGAGCATCTCTGTTGTACTCGCACTGAGAATGCTTAATAAATACAATATATTCATCTATGATACAATTCCTAATGTCACCCTTTCACACTTGTAAACCAAAAAAATAAAATAAAATTTATTCTGTCAAGTATTAGTCTTAAAGTTTCATTTTTTCCCATTGATCTTAAACATCTATTTACAGTGTAATGCTCTTGCATGAGAAATCTTTTTGTACTTTTAGCAATGAGACACACGCACAGACACAAAAATAAAGGAGATAGAGGGAACAGAAAAGAGTAAATGGATGATAGAGGGCTAGTACTGCGAAGGAGCATGTACCCTTTTGGTCTTTATCCGTGCTGGCGTGTCCTGGGGGTATCGCGATGTTGAATCAGTAAGAAAAACCTCTACATCATCAGGCACTTCTTCTAGAAAGTTGGAAGGAACAAGTCCTTTGTGTCCATTGAGCTCGCCCTGTGGAATTAACAAAAGCAGTGAGACTCCCTCTGCTGTATTTACATTGCAATGTTACTGGCTCAACAGTAAAAATATTAGGGCTGGGCAACTATTAAAATGTTTAATCGCGATTAATCGCATTAAAAAAAAAAAAACCTGTTTTTTTTTTTTTTTTTATATATTTCAATTTTAGACTTGGATCAAAATACAAAATTAAAAAACGGGCCACAGAACTGAATTTGTTTTTTAATCGAGGACTGGACTTTCTGTTGTCGTTACACATCTGTGCCACTAGATGGAGCCGCACTGCAGTAACCAGTAAGAGAACAGCAGGACAGTGAAAACATGGAGCAGATCTGGAGTAACATGGAGGAATGACGCTAAAGTTTTGTTGCAGTACAGAATTTTTATTTTCAGACATAATTGTTAATATTGCTACCTGAGTGGTTACCCGAAGTGTAAAGTACACAGATTTTTACCGCTCTCCATGTCTGTTTTAGCTTTTCCGCATGTTTTACCTGCTTTACCTGCCAATTGTTTTCCTGGTTCCGCAGCAGCCAGTTACGGACTTTTCAAAACAAAAGCATGTGAGCAACATGCGTTAACGCGCGATAAAATAAATGTCGGCGAATAAATTAATGAGTTAACGAGTTAACATGTTATTATCGTGTTAACTCATTAATAAATTAATAAATTAATGAGTTAACGCGATAATAACGCGTTAACTTGCCCAGCCCTAAAAAATATGTTTCTCTAATTGAGCCCCGCCTCACAGTATCAACTAGTTCACTGCACACTAACAATTATTTCCACTAGGCTGGTCATATAATTTCTCTTAGCTATAGTTTCATGCTTGAGATGCTAACACCTTCCCTGTTGACTTTTAGTATTGCTTTCTGATTTGATAATCCTGTGAAAGAAATTTTAATATACACCAAATGCAGAAAAAACAAAAATGCAAGATTAAAAACACTGAAGCTCACAGGTGACTTTCCATGCTGAAGATAAATAGGATTGTTGCAATGGTGGATCAGATAATCCTCAACAATAATAGACATTGTCCCACTGACCTTACATAGTTTTATTCTAAACATGTATCCAGAGCCAGTCTGGTGTGTTTATTTACCTTTACATTTATTTTATTGTCACATCTTTTCTTTTTTTTTTTTTTTTTTAAACTATTGAATTAAAAAACAAACAAACAAAAAAACAATATACAAACATCTAGGAACCTCTAGATATTCCGGTTCTTATTTTCTACACAACATTGTCAAGGATGCAGATTTATTCTGCAGCATGATAATGACTCAGATACACAGGCAGAATAGTTAAGAACTATCCTCAGGCTATAAGAAGAAGAGAGTGTTGCAGCAGATGGCATGGCACCCCGGAGCCATGATCTCAACATCTGGACTCAGTCTGAGATTACGCCAAGAGCCACAACCAACTAAAATAGCCTAAATCTACAGAGAGTCTGTGTGCAAGCGTGAATTGGTGCTGCGTAAAGGCAAAAGGTGATCTTCTGGTTGATTGTGTTTTCTAGAGTTAAGAGATTTTTCAGTGTGCATACTCATTTTGCTTTAAAGAGTATGCAAATGTACAAGTTAATGTTTTTTGGTGGTCTAGTAGAGCAGATTTAAGTATTTCAATGTTAAAAACTGTTTCTATTAAGCAGTCCTAAACAACAGACTGCAACGTCTTGTCCAAAACTTTCCATCTTAGCTCCAGTGTCTTTCAGACCCTGCCCACGAACGCTCAGTGTGCTCTGGTTTGAAAACTGACTGTTGAGAAACTGTAGAAAAGTTATTTATTATTCGCTTTTTCTTTAATTATTCTTTACCTGAGTTGTGCTCAACTGGCTACTAAGCAGGCATTATGCTAATGCATAACATGGTGTTGTAATGAAAGAAAAGCCCGGACTGCTGGAAGAGTGTTTTGGGCAGTTCAGGAGCAGTTTTGGTGTGGGCTTTGCAGACCTTTAAACTATACAAATAATTCTATAACAATGGAAACTAGAAAAGGGCGCAGACCTCCGCCAACCGCAACAATTATCGAAAATTTGAAAGTGATCCAGAATTTCTTTTCACATTTCTGACAACTCCTGAAAATTTTTTTATCAAAATCCATCCATAACTTTTTGAGTTATCTTGAACACAAACAAACAATCAAACAAACAGACAGATAAACGCCGGCAAAAACATAATCTCCTTGGCGGAGGTAAAAGGGGGAAAAGTCAAAAGGTATGATCATTTTATCTGCATCAGACTTTTGGCCCAGTTTTAAAACCGCCATATTGCTTTATCTGCTAAGAAAGAAGAACAAATGTTGTGCACTTACATAATAAAAGCCATCTTCATCTATTTCACCAAAAACTGTGATAACATCTCCGGCACAGAAAGTCAGTTCAGCCTGTAAAAGAAGAAAACACACCTTAAGGTGCATTTGCCCAATTGTGCTTTTGTTGTTGTTAACAACAGTTTGAATATGCCAAAAAACTGTCAGGATAAACAATAAATGTCTTGGGGGTTTGATGAGTTTGAAATGTTGTGCTTCCTTCTCCAAATCAATACGATGCATCTTAAAACACATCAACTCAGTCTCAACGGTAAATGCATCAAATTTTGTAAGTTTGAAGATAGGATTGCAACACACTGGACACATCTCTCCTTTTCCATTCTTAAGACCACACAAACCAAACATAGCATGTGCAGAGTATGTAGGAGAGAAGTCGACACAAAAGACCAAACCGAGGAAGGGAGATGCTGGCTCAGGCAATGCATGGGGGGGGGGGGCAGCTTTATGACCACCAAGGACAGAGGGCTGTGGCCTGTCATCTGAAGCCATCTCCCTCCTTTACACGCTAACAAATGGGGGGGGACACACACACATACACACACACACAGAGTAGAAGGTATTGGACCCTCTGCACCCTCACTCACCTCCTCATTCAGTCTGCTGCCTTCACACTGTTTCGGTGGCAGTGCCAATAGAAAGGTGACAGTAAGTGAAACCAAGGGGTAGGGCCAAAGAAAACAGCACGGGGAGAGTATTTTTAATTGTCTGGCTACACAGAGCTATATTAACTTCTTCTTCAACCTATGTAATGGCCCCAACTGAAAGTTAAAGAATATTTAAACGTTGTCTTGTAAAGTGTTATAGAAAAACAATGAAACCACTCTGGTAAATAAAGAAAACAACGAACTGTCACAAGAAACTTGGGCTGATTAGCCATATCTAGTATGCAATGTCAAGAATGGTAAAAAAAAGTAAGGCATAACTCATAAAAAAGCACAACTTGCACAGGGGTAGAAGTAAGTGATAGCACTGTTTTTCGGTTAGCAAAAACTATTAAACTTATTGTCATAGAACCTGACTGAATGGTGAAGCATAACCAAACAAAGAATCAATTAAAAAGAGGGTGCTAATGTTGATCATTTTCTTTAAAATTAGAGTATAAGGAACTGGCTATTGCTTTGGTGGAAGAAGAGTGCTCTTCCAGGTTTAACTGGTCCAATAAATAATGTGGCATATACACACACACACACACTTTCTTTTACTTTTGTTTTTTTTTTTTAAAGAGACTAACATAAGTGAGGTATCAGTCATCCCGTGTAACCTAGCAACTGTTTCCAAAGCTGCAAACAATTTTGTAACAATTTCTTATTTTAACAGAGGACATATTGTGAAAACATGCTTAAAAGTGTTTGTTTGGGTGTCCCAAATAAGTACCAACTATGAGATAATATAACTTTGCCACTTTGTTTGAGGCTGCCTGAGTCTAAAATGTCATTTTATTTGCAGCTAAGGTTAATAGGGTACTGTGACATCACAGACCCAGTTTGGAGTTACCCCGCTTCTCTATTTCCACAAAACTTTACATCTTCTTTTATTTGCCACACCTTGGAAGTGGTTAAAACACAGTCGTGACACTGATTTCAATACAGGCCCACCCCACATAAGAAGTGGGTGGGGCTAAGATACTAACCCCTCCCACTTAAACTGACTGTTGTGGACAGAAGTGAAAAGGAAGCCTTTGCGCTGTATTCCTGTGACACTTTTGACCAAAACATGTAACAAAAATGTTAATAAGATCTCAGAAAACTGTGTCAACATTTGAAAAGTTACAATATGTCTCCTTTAAAATCAGAACATTCAAACAGGATATCTTCATCTTAGTACATGGACTGTTTCAAACTCTCTTGTACTTTAACTGTACACTCATTTTTTTTTTTTTTTCCATAACAGCTTTTACAATGAGTGGTCAGTATAAACTAGAAAAAAGAGGAACTACTGGCCGTCAGTACCTCAACATCAACGTTTGGGGAGCTCTCTCGGGGGTCATAGTCATACAGAGCCACCATTCTCCGAGTTGACATTGGATGTTGACGCCCACTCCGCCTGTTTCTTTCTGTGATGTAAGAAGAAAAAAAATGCAGAGGCAAGAAGAAGACCACTCTGTGGTAAAACGGTAAAATCTTCACTCATGGCATGATGGCATGTTATGACACAAAGTAAACCAGACTACATTATGAGATCATTTGGCTTTCAGCATCAATGTTATTAGCAAGGAATTAACTTAGCATCTATGAGTTCACACGTAAAAAAGAGGTGTAAAAAAGCAAAGCTGAAGCAAAGAGCAGAGCTGCATCTCAGTACACACAGACCTCTCTTGGACTTTCTGGACCTGCGATTTATTGAGCGTCCATCTTTGAAACGGTCGGAGTTCACTTCACAGGAAAGCAGAAAAACGTAATTAAGTGGGAAGAGTAGAAGAAAGGATAAGTGAGTCAGTGAAAGAAAGTTAGGAACAGAATCAAGCTGGCGAGCAGAAGCACAGCAGCAGAGAAAATAAAAAAAAGCAAGATGGAAATATCGCACCTAACGTCTCCACAGGAGTATTGAGTGGGAGGAACCCCTGTTTGAGAAGCTGCTCCGCCATTTCATCATCCTCTGTTTGGATCTCAGAGACCATGTTACAGGGGATCAGACCCACTCTGTCTCGGATCTCTGCTCTGTAGAATCCATCTGTGTCTTTATTCCCAAACACCTAAAGGAACAAATCAACACTTGATTGTTGAGTGACATGTTTTTTTTTTTTTTTTTTTTTTAAATTTGGAATGAAACACTGATGTGTAATTTATTAGCACTGCTGTGAATGAGACCACCACCTTAATTATCTGGCCCTCTTTGAATGGCAGCTCCTCATCAGCAGCATCCGGATTGGGGGACATGGACAGGGGGTCGTAGTCGAACAGAGCCACAAACACACGGGTCACGTCCTCTGGCTCAGATTCCTCAAAATAATCGGGTGATCGCCGTCCCCGTCCGTGTCTGCGGCCGCCATAACCGTCTGAAACATAGAGGAGGCTTCTGCTGCTACTACCAGCCTTATACAGCCACCCTGGCTGCAACGGCAGTGAGAGTAGAAGATGTCTCTTTGTTAGAGCTGACAAGGGGACAGGTCGATGAGATACATGCGTGAAAAAAGAGCCAGACGCCATATACCGTGATCGCAATTTTATTGTGAATCTTTTTCTTTTGGAATACTGAAACTCTTGTGGTGTTCCCTCACTGATAGATCATTTATATAAATATATATATAATCTGAGGACAGTAAGGTTCTTTGTTCACACATCTCTGCTTGCTGGCATGTCAGTTACCAAATATCACAAAGGACAGTACAACACAGAAAGGGAGACACACATCAAGCAGTTTTAGGGTGCAAGGGAAACTGAACGACAGTGCACATCAAGAGGACACAAATAACACTGCACGATTGTTCATTGCTGTTTCACTGCCTTATCTCACAGAGGCTGATTTACATGCAAGCGTTTCCTGGGATTACACATGACAAGGGCATTCCATCCATCGAATGCAGGTGTAAGCTGATGCATTTAGACCACTTTTGGAATCAATGTGCAACAGAAAAAAGCAAACGAGGCATGTTCCAGTGGGAGAAAACATCCAATACCCCAGCAGTTCCTGGCAATGCAGATATCAGGGACAGTGAGGGGGAAGGCATGAACCTGATATCAGTTCCCCATGCTTTTCATGGATCACCATGTTTAATGTTTAAATGGCAGAGTGTACTAAATATAAGCTCAGAGTTAGATATGCTATTTGGAGGATGTCGAGTGATCTTTGATTTAGATGGCAGTACAGTTAATGAATGTGCAACCAAGTGATATCACCAAGACAAGAATGTGCCAATTCAACCAATAATGTCTTTCCTTCTCAATGTTTTATAAAAGAGTCATGCAAAATTAACAACTAAACTAGTTGTCTCTTAAAGGCAGTAGGAGAAGGAAAGGAGGACAGTTGGGGTTAAAGGAAGGAAAAGGAGGACAGACTAGGTTGTGGTTCAGTGGAGAGTGAACTGGAAATGGAGGGTGAATAAGAAGAGTGGGTGGGTTTGGGTTCTTTGGGACTGAAAGTATAGGAATACATACAGGGAAGGAATATTCATTCTTTAGCAATGGGAAAAGTGGCCAGTCTTGCCATTCCCAGTCAGGTTTATCCAGCTAAGCTAAGCTTAATATAGCCGCTAACTGGCCAGCACAGAACAAATACCATAAAGATATCACAGCATATTTCCAAGAGCAATTCTTGGTCTTTTCTGGCATTATATAGGTGAATTGTCATCTTGGAGAAAAGCTGCACCACATACCATATTGATCCTCTGAGGACAAAGATCGCCATATCCTGGGCCGAGCTACACTGCCATAGTAAACATCCTCCTTGACGGGTGAGAGGTTCCCCTCACTCCCCTCACTGTTACTGTCCATGGTGATCTCTACAGAAGACACCAATCACAACGTTATGGTCAGAGATCCCCCGCAGACACACTCTACCCCATGGCCCATTCACTCATGCTGAGACAGTAGGATGATGAAGCTGCCCTGAGATGCGGAGTGCACAAGGCAACAGGTTTCACTCTGGAGTCTCTGGGTGTAAAACAGCAATGTTTGCACTGTTGTGGGGAGGTCAGATTGAGGATCAAGTAAACATGTTAACCCACAGTAAATGCAGGCATAGGGAGTGTATCTGGAATAAGTTTCCTGCAAAACTGCATGTGAACATTTGGTAAATCCAGCTCATGAGGATGGACAGCTACAGAGTGCACGAACATCCCACAAAAAGATCTATGTGGTTGATAAAGCTCTATGGGAGAGATGTTCAGCTCGGCTGATATGAGTAAGAGAAACATGGTATAAATAGGACAAACATCAGTGGCCCTGCGGGTGGAGATCCTCATGTGGTGACCTCACTAACCAATGGATGGGATGGGTCGACGCTGAGGAGGGGTGCCGATGTGAACCGGCCTCCTCCCTGAATGGTCCAGAAGATCAGGGCTTCCATGTGATGACGATTTCCCAATGATCTTTATAGAGTAAAAAAACAAAAGGTGAGATATTAGAACTACACCCAAACTCCAATGTGTAGTCAAGTAAACATTTGAAATTATCTCACAATCCTCTTTAAACAACTTAAAACCATAAGAGCAATGATGGCTTCCTTTTGTCCCAAGGAAGGCAAAATAATAATAAAAAAAAAAAAAAAAATACTGAATAAAAAATAATAAAGAAACCCCACAAACCATCAAAACAAGTAAATCAACACAACAACATGGATTTAGGTTCAGAAAGGTTTTAACTAAAGACCATTTGTTTGGCTGGTTTTGTTCTGTGCATGTCAGCTCCTTGATGAGAAAAGGAAGTCAATGACTGCATAAAGGACAGAAGTGATGAGCATGAACATTGTAGAGGGGAAGTGTGACTGGAAATGAATAAAGTAATGATGTTATGAGCAAAGTCAGCATAGTGTTACCCTAAAGCTGTTGGCATTACAGCAATCACAACATATAGTGTAAATAAAGTTATAATAAACAAGAAATTGTTCTTTGCCAATTTTTTTTCTATTGAAACAAATGAAAGAAAGAAGCAAGAGGTGGTGTGCATGGGCTGAAGTTCTAAATGAATCCCTACAGATGACAAGTCTTGATTTGTCCTTTATGTAAGGGAAGTAAAGAAAAGCAGGAGATGCTGACATAAAGTTCCAAGCACATGGAGGTGTGTATAGCTACAGGTAAGGGAAACAGACATTAGCAACACATGGGGGTGACAGCTGGCAGCCTGAAGGCACAGACAGGGAAAGAAAAGGCAGGAGCAGCACATCTCCATGCACTGCAGAGACTTTCCTTTAAATGGAGCCTTTCTCCTCAAAGACATGAGAAGACAAAACTTAGTTAAATGGCCTTTAGGTAAGTGAAAACTTTACTGCAAAATCGACATAGCATTCTGAATACAAGCAAAGTAATTCACACAAAATAGGAAACCAAATAAGACCAACCATGAACATGACATCTTATCAAGAATGAGAAAAAAAAAAGGTCAAATGAAAGGAAGGGCTTAATTATAAAAACAGACACTGGGAAAATAGAATGGCTGCAGCTTGCTGATGGAAAATACAGCAGAAATTCTGAATCACACACCAGCGGCTGGTCCCTGTTGAGCCTGGACAAAGACTGGGCCCTAGTCTCTCTGTGGGGGCTGTAATAGACCCTGTCCAGCTCGTTTAGCCTGCCCTCACTCAGGGCCCCTTCCCTGGAGTAGTTTCGTGGCCCGACCTCCCGACCAGGCCCAATGTGCTCCCTGTTCCTGAAGTCACCTGTGTGTACTGGCTTGGCTACGGTCACTGGGATGTCAGAGAACTCCTCCTCCACACTGCACTGGCGGGTCAGAGTTCTTTTACGGCCCATCGCCAGCGCCCGTCTTTCTACTGGCCCCTCACAGTGGATGATTCGGACAGGCCCTTGCATGGGGCTCCCATGGGCATAGTACCCTCGGTGACCCCGTCCGAGGGAGCCTTCTTCCTCGCTGCCACAGTCTAAACCGCTGTCAGGACTCTTGGTGTTTTGCCGACTGGGTCGTCCAAAGTTGCGGTCGTCAGTGATGTAGCCGAAGCGACTGTCGGTGAAACGAGGAGAATGACCGCTGGCGCTGCAGACGGGAGTTCTTGTTGTGGCTGAGATGGTTTTGCATGTGAGTGTCCTGGGGATACATCCTCCGCTGAGAGTGTGGTGTCCCTGGCTGCCTGCCCTCTTCAAAGCACAGGCGCTGACCCATGCTGTCCATGCTGTCCGACTCTTCCTCAGCCACCTCTGGGATGCTGTGGAGACGCTTACTACGCAGCGATTTCTGCTTCACCACCTCCCTCTGGAGATCCCAACAGTCTCGTTCATCAGCTAAGTCCTGACGCTTGTAATATGCCTATGTCAAGACCGGGAGGTGATGTTCCAATTTCAATTTCACAGTTCATTCAGAGTCAGTTCAATTCAAAAGATTCAGTTTTTAAATTTTTGAGGGGGGGGAGGTTGAAAAGTTTTTTTTTTTCGAAGGTTTTAGAACAGGCAGGAAACAACACAGTTTGTGAATAGAACAAATGGGGAGGAAAAGACAAAATAAAGACAGAATTAGTTATTTGTGGCAATGCAGAAAGACATGCAGTCTCATTCCGTGAAGAGGAAATGGCATGCTCTGAACAGGAATCTGTCGAGGCTCAAGGATGAAGTGTCATCTTACAAGGACAACATTTCGACCATTGAAAACATGGAAAATGTCCAAACAAAAAGTGACTGGCAACATTGGTGCCACAGGTGAGAAGTATATCAACATCAGTGGGTATGAACTGAAAAGTAAAATCTCTTAAAAGCCAAAAGAAGAAAAAAAATGAGTGAGTGAGTGGGAGTCTGCAGTTGATAACATATTAAAACTTACATAGCTTATTTCTAGAGTCTAGAGAAAAACAATAGCAAATCTGAAAATTAATATGAAACTATTTCTTTTACAACATCCAATGAACATTTCCATAATCATGGCTACATATTTTAAAAGTGTGTTTCTACAGACATGAAAAGAGGATGAAAAATGTGCAAAAGTGATTTACAAATAGGTGGTAATGAGAAAAACATCTTGAAGTATTGATGTTTGTAGAGTTAATAGACCAGTGGAAACCCCTCATGAACAGCTTATTACCACACACATTTGACTGGACAAGTAAAGGGATCTGAACTGATTTATGTCTACTGTAATACAGTCCAATTAGCACCAGTCAATCAATATAGTACCTCCCACTCTCATTAAAAAAAAGGAAAAAAAGGATGTTTTTTCATCATGATGGTACACTGTCTTTGCATTCACACGTCCACACTGACAGGCTAAATGAAGACAGGATCATGTTCTGACAGTGCTAACAATAACACCAAAATTAAACATCAGGACATGACAAACATAAACAAAAGTGAATATTTCCATTTAAGTACTCACTTAAATGAGATTCCCATATGCACTTGTTATGCCATGACCCTTTGATACAGTACAGGATATTAATATGTGCACTTCAGTCCATATTTTAACATTTTACTGTAACTCTTCTAAGTCTACTCTGGTACAGTATCAAGAGCATCAAAGTACAATGCAAATCTAACTTTAAAAAAAAAAAAAAAGAAAAGAAAAAGAAAACATAAGTGCTTTTAGTTTGCAGCCCTGTCCTCACATGCAGTTTATACAATCAAGTGTACATAGCCATTACGTGAGGTCAGCCTGGAATGAGTAAAGCGGTGCAGAAGGGGGGGTTCAGCCAGGTTAGGCCAATGACTGGCCAGGTTGCAGAGCATGTGGGAGCCTGCAGGCACATCTGCAGGTTGCAGTCCAATCCTTTCCTACAGCCTTGATTCTCCTAGTTTTCCTTTTTCTGTCACCTGATTACTTCAGAATGAAGGTATGTAATTAGGTATGTACCTTAAGAGTGTTGTGAGAGTTGATACTGCGCCTGCGGCCCTCCTCCAACTGCATCTCAGAGTAAAGATCCTCCTCATCCTCTTCTAATATGTCGGAGAGGTCAGAGCCCCGGCTGCTCTCTGTGTGGTACTCCTCACTGTGACTGTAATGGTGATGATGATACTGAAGAAAACAAGGGGAAGTTGAATGGATAGTAGTTAAATAGAGATCAAAAAGTTCAGAGCCTTTAATAAGAGCTTTAATGTTCAGACCCCCCCCCCCCCCCCCCATCCCCCATCGAAGAACTGCCACTACAAAAGATGATATCAAGGCAATAACAGCATTAGCTTTACAAAGAGGTTCTTTGGTTCTTTGCTCTTTGAAGTTTCTGCATCTTTAGAATTGTCTATATTCCTCAAATGCTCACTTCAAATCCTCGGTCACATCACTTTTTTCAGAAACAAATGACAACTTTTTTTTTTTTGTTGGCACTTCTACTTGTAGGGCCTGTGTGAAATGTGAAATGTAGCTTTGCTTTACATCCCATTTAAAGCACCACTTTAGAAGTGGAGAAGTAGCTTTTACCTCAAATTTGTTGGTTAGTTGGCAGTGAATTTCTGAAATGGTAATGTGAACATGTCTAACGGCTGCAAAGCCAAAGCTTATCTTCTGAAACTAGACAATTAGAAGTAAAATTGTTCAAATAAGTTAGAGTATAATGCAATTCCACACAATATCTTGAGAGATTAAGACCTTTTCCTAAAATATTCAAATCACAAATGAATTAAGCAGGTTTCTAGAAAATCCAAGTCAAAGGCAATTATTCCCACTCTTTCCCTTGAAACAAAAATATACAAGCACTTATGGGCCTAGCATAGGTTGTGAATTCAATAGAGTACCTGTTTGCCCAACTCTGAGCCTCTAAGGAATTCATCCACTGAGGCTCCTCTTCTTCTTGCATGAGGAGAGTCATAGCCATCCTCCTCCTCATCAGAGTTGAGTGGAAGCAAGGCATTAACTCGATCACTAAAGATATTCCTTTTCTCAACCTATCAAGAGAAATGTTAGACTTTAAGGTAAGAGATATGTGGGCCAGACAAAGCAACAGAAAAGGCATGGACCAAATGTCAAGAGCTAGGTCTTACTGGCTCTGAATCTAAATCTTGTGAGGGCCAGGGGTGGTCCAAAATTTAGGCCATATATATGCCAGTCATTTTTTTTGCTGTCTTCTATACAGTTCTCATGTTAATGGTTTCATCAATAGAAATAAGTGAAACTATCTCATGATCCTGACTCATACTCTCATTTAGCTAGTGAAAGACATCTGATTTCGAGAGTCAGTTCCAATTGTCCAAATGTTGAGATTCTGTTTAATATTTGAGTCGTCACGCACCCGGTTACCCTCAGCAAATGCTCTCTGAGCAGCTTCCCTGGCCATGGCCTTGGCGATGGTGTTGGGAATGGGGACTCCCTGAGGCTGTGGCAGGATCCTCTGAGGAGAGGGTGATCGCCGTAGTGGGAAGTGTGGTGGCTCCAGGTTGGGTCCATGCATGGGAGGCAGTGGAGAGGGAGAGCGCTCCCAGGGCTGGGCTGTCCGATGGCCCACTTCAAGCTCTTTGGTTTCTGGCTCTCTGGCACTTAATAATGGTTTTGACTTGGGCATGGAGTGGCGATGAAAATGAGGGCGAGAGTGAAGTGGAGCATGGCGGATGGGCTGTGAGTGCGGTTGTGTGTGGGGTAAAGTATGGGGCTGGACTCCAGGCAGAGGCTGCACATGGGGCTGCGGGTGATTCGGGGGATATGTTGAAGGGTAAGGAGGATGAGTTTGGGAGTGCACTGGTTGGGGCTGTGGCACTGGGTGTGGCATAGACGTTGGAGGTGCAGTGGCTCTGTGGGAAAGGTGTGGAGAGCCCAAGAGATTGTGTGGAATGATAGCCACAGGTGAATCCTGGGACTCTCCTTGAGTCGATAATGTCCTTACAATGACTTCTCTGGCCTCCAGACCCTGAATCCTGCTTAAGTCCACGGTGACAAAGTCTGCTGTGGGATATAAGACCTCTGCTATCTGTATTCACAAAGAAAGCAGAGTTTTACCAAATCGTGATTCAGAGATAAAAGCATGTACAGACACTAATTTTGCTGATCCCCCTTAAAAAAAAAAAAAAAAAAAAAAAAACATGTCTTCATGAGTTCCATCCCTCATGCACTGTTTTTGATGTTGAGAAATAACTGTTTAGCTAAACATTTCAAATCAATAAAAAAAAATATAATGACAGACAGATTTGTGGTGTTGAAGCCCCACCAGTTTCATAGATACTGCTAATGTAGGCAGTGATTTTATTGCCATTGCATAAAAAAAAATCCATAATAGCGTGTTGTTATCAAAGTAATTTTAGAGGAAGCATTACTTTAGTCTACTAAGTTCTGTTTTCAGGCCTTAGAAGCATATTTCATCTACATATAAAGTGTGTGATTGAGCTACTGCTTATCAGGAATCAGGGACATAAAAGAGGAGCAGGTAAAGAGTTGGGATTTTTTTCCTTTTACATGCAGGACCTAGAGTGCACCAGTTACAGAATGGTCAAATGCTTTTTCCTATTCTTGCCAGAATACTGACTTTCAGTGAAATAACAATGTAGATGTGAGACACCAGTGCACGTACAAGGGAAATAGTGAATAGTGATTTTTTTTCCCCATACATAATAAATATAAGCATTAAATAATTTCTCCAGGAGATGGCAATAGACCACAACTCACATATGCAACCGGTGAAGAAGGGAAAGAAAACCTCTATTATCAACATAGCAAGCCTCCAAAAAATAAATAATTACCTTTTGCCCCTTTGTGCACACAGCATAGCCAATCACACTCGCCCCATTGGAGGTTCCTGAAGGTGTCAGGGATGGTGGCTTCCATCTGACCTGTAGGACTCCTGGAGACTGACCACACTGGACTTGCACCTCCTGGGGTGGAAGAGGTGGCCCTGAAGAGTAAGGCAAAGAAGAGGCATTGCTCTCACAGCATAGACAGTCCTGCACCATTCATGCCTTTTGACTGGTATCCAAAAATAATATCTATTTAACTAAGGTATGAAATAAGAATATTCCTACTCTAGATGAACTATGCCTCACATTTACAGTAGTAGTAAGTGCAGGTAAATAGTTATACTTATGTCCAATTATTGTACTTAGGATTATTTTGTTATATTTATGTTCATTTTATGGTCATTTATTCTCATACCACCCGTGAATGTCATCAATATTACATTGGTTGAAAGTCCACATCCAATATTCAGCAACCAGTGTCTGAACAACAATATCCTGTTGCAAGATACTTGGTTACAAATTTCTGTGAAACATCAGAAAAAGATGGCTTGCTATTTCTACAGTCTGCCAGAGCTGCCTGCATATTAAACAACAGACCCATCTGTGCAGTGCTGAGGCTCACCTGGAGTCATGTAGTGACCAGATCCAGTCAGCAGTACCTCTATGCAGTAATGTGCAGCTGTGTCAGTGTCTGAGAATCTACATGAGCACTGTTTTAATCTCATTTATACACTGTCAGTGAGCAGACAACATGGCCTAAGAAAGCCAGCCATTTAAAACTACTTGTCTTTAAGAACAAGCTCCACTGCAAAGTGAAAGGAATATTTCATTGTCGCCAGTTTCATTAATTCTGGGGGAAAAAAATGGCATATACTGAGTATATGCCAGTATATGGCAGTGAACTGGTGGCAGCTCTGACTGATATCAAAATATGTGTTATGAAGGATTAATCAAGTGACTTGTTCAAGGAACACATGTAAAAGCCGAGTAAAGTACTCGCAGACACTGTCCTTCTTATTGACAGCAGCTGTCTGCAACCCATACTGAGACTATTTTAGGCTCCTATAATTAACATATCCAATAGATAGATTTTTTAATGAACTCTCAGCATGTGGCCACATGAGCTTCCCATAGAAAATGCCAATTTAAACTTCAAGCATTTTCTGTAGGAAGCTCATGTGGCCACATGCTGAGACTTCTTGTTCTTATTGCTTCATTTTTTTTTTTTTTGTCTGTTTAACTTTTTCTTTAATTTCACTGTTTATATATATATATATCTGGTGTGTTCTTTTGTTTTTGTGATAAAAAAACTACTTCATTATAAAAAAAGTGCAAGTATTTCACATGCACAGTCAACTGCCTAGTATAATTTAGACATATTAAACTGTTGTATAAGTGTAGTTGACTGTGAATGTCATCAATTTTACTGCATTTTCTTTTTAAAGAACGGAGTAAGACAGGCAGTGTGAATGCAGGCAACAGAAAGGCAACAATGACCCTCAGGAGAGAAATCTACATAGATCCTGTCTTACTATTCACAATAGTGTAACAATGATACTCTTGCTTCCAGTCTCATTTAACTCTTTTTGTCCCTAACATTTCCTGAATATTCTTTCACTCAAATTTAATTATTTTTTTCCCACATGGGAATCACATTTAAACACACAAATCTTGTTTAAGGGCAAAACAAAAAGAGCTTGGAGCAAGAAAGGATATGATGATATTTATGTTTGTAATTTTAATGGACTTAAAACATGTGGTTAATTGAAGTAAACAGAAGTTGGATGTTGAATCAACATTATCAGCTTTTAGATAACTCTGAAGCAAAAGCACACACTTGTTCATTACATTGGACAGGAAAGTTCCCATTAAACCTGAATATATCTTCACATACCTTTGCACACCTTTGAGACATTTACAAATATCCTTTATCAAACTTGATTCCAAGCACAGGACGCAGTTGTTATTACTGAAAATATGCGGATAAGCCACTGCCCAGCACCATAAACCAGGCAAAATTGGCAAAAACTGGTAAAACAAGCTTTTTGCAGTTGAAAAGAAAGAAGTTTTCTTCTCAGTCAATAATATTAATAAAAAAACAGAAAAGGAAGATGATATCAATCTTAAATTTAAAGGCTGACTAAATGAGCAGCTTAATAAACGCCAGTCTGTGTCTACTGGATAGCCAACATTCACCTCAACAGCCGCATACTGCTTCCATGTGGATGACATTTATATTGACGCAGCTAAATTCTACCAATGAACCAATGACTTTACAAGTGATTCTTTAAATTGGTAGTACAGAGAGAACAACTTGCCAACAGATTTTGCCATCCCTACATCTATAGAGCTTTGCCAAAAACATTCCAGTAGATCTACCTTAAGCCAGACAAACATAGGACATGCAAAAAGAAAACTCATGCTTTGTTTAATTTCACAGAATTAATTAAATTACCACAGTAACTTATATATAAGAGGCTAACCTGCAGGCTGAGTGCAGAACTCCACAGAGATTTCCTTCTTCTCCCTTTGATCCATCGGAAGCTGCCAAGGCACCTGATGTGGGTGTGCAACAACCTTTACCTTGTAAACTGTCATTGGCTTCAAGTTAAAAAACTTGTACTTATAGCCCCCAGCCTTGACCATGTCATACTCTGCACCATTGAGGAAAATAGTGTGGCTGTAGTTGCTGTTGCTGGGCATCCAAGAGAGTTCAGCAGAGCTTTGTGTGATGCTGTCTACCCGCAAGTAGTAAGGTGCCACCACCACATCCTTTCCCACAAGAAGAGTGCACCGGAGTTCGTCCGAAGGGCCCCGGTCTGTTATGCTCTGCACTGAGATGCGGTATGTGTTCGTAGCCAAATTGAGCTTTTCAATAAGAGACTTTGTCCTGCCCCCGTAGGGGACACTCATGCGAACCTCCTTATCCACCAATACATTGTAGCCACTGATGGAGCCCCAGCCTGGAGGGACCACAGGAGGATCCCAGCCAATAATCACACTCTTGGCCAGTTGTTTAATCAGGTTGATGCGGCGGGGGTAAGGCACAATGTCTTCACCAACTTCATCAATATTGACATCCAAGGTTCCTGTCCCATTGCTACAGGAGCCCAGGAGATCCAAGCCCAAGCTGCTAGTGCTTAGACAGTCTAATTTACTGAGAGACAGCAGGCTACTTATACCCGTTCCAGTTCCTGTGCTGACCACAGGTCGCTGAGACCCCAGGCTACTATGGTTGAGGTAGCCAGGTTCTTTAGCCACCGTGTCCCTGTGTTGGACAGAGGATGTCTCATTATCTTGGACAAAATCCACAAAGTTAGAGGGGACAAGTCCCCGCTGTCCATCCAGCAGCTCTCCTGAAAAAACAAAATGGAGATTGTTGGTAATGTGGTGACGTGCTGGACTGTAAAACAGTGAATCGCCTAAAAGACAGTCAAACCTTCATAAAAGCCATCCTCATCCATTGTTCCATAAACGTAAAGGTACTTCCCTGCCACCAGGGGGAGCTCTGCTTCAGGATGCTCATTAGGCCCATCATAAGGATTGTAACTACAGTTGTATGAATCGATGAACAATTGGACAACAAATATAAGTACACTTCTACATTTTTACTCCATTCTGTGCAAAAAAAGAAATTATTTAAATTTGAGCTCCTTAAAAAAAAAAATGCATATTTTCCCCTCATTCTGATGTTATATAAGCATAGGAAAACTGAGGACAGTAAGTTGAAAGCTCTCTCACATAACTATGCACTGCTGATTGCAATTATTTCTTGCTCTTTCTTTAGTGAGAAACAATGATCTGTAAGACCAAAGGCTATAGCAGTGTTAGAGAAACCAAAAATAGTCTCTGCAAACAAGATGAATTATTGGTGGATTATTGGTCTAGCCAGCAAATAGTTATGTTTAGTGTCACCAATTTTCAGCAACCACTCTATTAATAGTCACACCTTTCTTTGAATGTATGGGGGTTTTGAACCTACCCAGCCCCATTAACAGTGAAACCAAGAAAATATTTCTTAGGTTAAAGGTGGAGTAGGTGTTGTTTGAAAAACGGTTCCAGCAATCCAACTGTATGGGGGCTCACCCCTCCCACGCCTTTGAACTGCATACCCAGCAGCCCATTGATGATCAATTGTCAGTGAAACCAAAAGTTTTTTTTGCAAACAAGCAAAAATGAAAATTTCAGGCTTAGTTGCAAAAAAACAACACCCACCCCACCTTTAAAGGAGAAGAAAGGCTTTAAATAATTTATCAAACAGTAACAGCTTTATGCCAAATGAAAGAAGAGATTATATGAATGGAAAATAGTAGGTATATCTTATACACGTACCTATACCGAGCCACACACAGTCGAACCTTTCCTGTGAACCGTGGCTTGGTCCTGGTGGCTGAGCTCACTTCTTTGTCCATCTGGAAAGACAAAAATGCACATCAATCCAGTTTTCAGGATCAAATGTATCTGCTTGCTTTCACCATTGCCTCATACTGGCTTCTGTAAAAATGTTTACATTGCAAAATACTGCATATAATATTCACTTTGGTTAAATATTCAACCTTATAATAATCATATTTTAGTCAATTCAAAACAGTAGACCTTCATGAGTAGAAATAAGGAGCCTCCACTATACCTGCCATCTGGGTATACTCAAGATTAAAACAATTGCTGTTCATATTAAAGGACGTATTAAAGGACAGCAAAGGTATGACAGAGACAATGAATCAACCATTGGTGAGGTGTTATGCCATAACTTCTGGGCTGCACTGGAATGGATTGGATTTGGAATAGAGAAACGTGAGATGAAGTAGGAGCAATACTGGAACCAAGCCGACACCAACAGGTACCTCAGAAAGGAAAGCCTGTGCTGGGCTGCTGGCTCGACTGCGACTGAGAAATGTTGGCTTCACAGAGAGGAGCTCAGGCTTGTCTCCACTGATCTGGAGCGGTCGAATGAATTCAGATATCAAAGACCTACTTGTTGGAGCTTCATTGCCTGCAGAACAAAGGCAGTGTCTTTAATCAGATCCTCACATCACAACAAAACAGAATGATAAAGTGCTAATCATGAAAAATATACTCATAACCTTTTGCACTTTCGGCATAAGGTTAACTAGCAAAAGCTTTTACATGAAAGAAATTATACATGAGACAAAGTCCTTTTAGTTATTATCTTTAGGGAAAAAAAACAGCTCAGGTATTTAAATAGATGTGATCTATCTATCTATCTATCTATCTATCTATCTATCTATCTATCTATCTATCTATCTATCTATCTATCAGTTCTTTGTTCTAAGATATACAAAAACACAAATGGTTCATATTTTTAGTAAAGGCAAACTTTTTATCACCAGTCATCAATAAAATTCCACACATACCTTTCCCTATGGGGGCAGCCAATCCATTAAGGAGCTGGGACAAAGATTTGTTGGGAGACCCAGGAGACTCACACACTGTTAAGGGTTCAGTGCTGAGGATATCAAACTTCCCAGCCTGCAGCCGGAACTTCTCCAGCTCTTTTGACAGGAGGTTGAACTGCTCACTCTGAGTCCGGCATTTTTCCTCCAGCTCTCGGACTTTGGCCTGTTGATGGCGAGGGAGGAGAGTCATTGAGAGAGGCGTTAGAGCCAGGGAAAGAGACAGGCAAACGGAGAGAAAGATATACAGATAAGAAGAGAGGCAAAAGGCAGATGGAAAGGCAGGAAGACAAAAACAGAAAATAAAGACTCCACAATTTTAAACATTGTCCTCTGCTCGTGTACAGAGGGTAGATACACTACGCTATCCATCTACATTTAACAAACACACACAAAAGAACTTGGAAAGACATTTACTGTTGGATGTATAATACAGATCAGTCATTACATAGAAAAACTTCTACAAATGACTGTGGTAACAACTGACAGGTTGTCATACAAATCACATGCACCAGTACAGTACAATTATTCTATCAATATAGAGAAAAAAAAAAAACAAAACAAAACTTTCAGACAGTTTTAATATTCAAACTGTCTTAAAAGATGATATTGTATATAATATTGATCTTATTGTAGTAATATCATGTGAAGACCAAAACCAATGATAGTTTAAACTTAAACATGAGTATTGTCTCTGCACTCAAACCTCAACAACCAGCAACTATGAAAGCACATAGCTGCTGAACAGAACATGTTCCTTAATTAAGATGGGTATGTTCTGTGCAGTTTGTCTGAGGTCAGTCTGGCACACTATCTTGCTGCTGTAAATACTCACTTGAACATGTCACAGCTGAGAATAGTCTTCAGCAAATGCTCTATTTCCCTGTGTTTGAGTCATATTTTCAGTAACTAAGAATGATTAGTCACTGAATATTGTTGGTGATGGTCTTTTCATGGGATGCTGACAATAAGAATAATATTAAACAATGGCCTCCATATATTTGCAGGAAATGTCAATGCACAAACTAACACTGACAAATAACATAATTGCTTGGGCAGGTATAATGAAAATTCCAGGTACTGGAGCACGTTTTCTCAAGTTAAATTATGTATTTCATCAGTAATCACTTCTGAAAAGTCCAAACCAAAGGTGCTCTGACAGACACTAAAGCCACCATGGAATTTTTTTAGCGCTGCCCACCACACAACCAGGCTTACTGCTCCAGTTTGTGCTGCACATATAAGAGTCCATTTCATGCATGCAAATGACTGCTAGTTAAACATGCAGCTAAAAGACTCACAAGAGGTTAGATTTGTCAGATAGTCAATTTAGAGATGTTAGTTTCATGGCACCATATTTTGCTCCACGGTACAGCGAACAGACAGTTTTTAAAAACATGCTGGATAACACACATGCATACAAAATAAAGGAATCACATTCAACATTATCATTTATTAAAAACATATATTTTTTACACCCAAAAACTAAGACCTTTGATGTTAAAAAATATATATTTTGTTTACACTCAAAAAGCTCAGACCTATTTTTCAGCAGCATTGTTACCAAAAATTGTATTCTGAAAACCTGAAGAAGGAGCCATATGTCTGGCATACATGAGGATGTTTAATACTATTAAATCACTATAATATGTATGGTCAGTATTCACTTGTGCTGTGGCTTTTTTATTTGTTCACATTTAAACATATATCTTAAATATTTTTCCTTGTATAAAGTGGCATTTGTTTACATGCGTTTATATTTGAGTGCATCATTCATCTTATGTGTAATATAATTTTAATCATTTGTTTATGAAGGGTAACTGAATTTTTCTTAGTGATTAAGTTAGAAATGCATCCATTTATGCTATCACTTGAGTTCAAGCTTTTTTAAAAAAAAAAAAAAAAAAAGTCCTTAACTTGTAAGCCCTCTTTGAAGGGAATAGTGACACAGAACTGAGTGGGCAGTAAAGCCCAAGAAAGATAACTCTGAAGAGGAAAAAAAAAGAGAAAAAATACCCTTCCACACATATAATTGGCTCATAACTGTCTTATGCATTATGTTCCTTTCTCACCATTTCTGAGCCAGATATATATTTCTACCATGCTTTGTGTTTATTTAAAACTCAGGCCACAATGAAAATTTGTCTTTATGAATGTGGTAATATATCCCTCCAGGGCCAACATGCATTTGGCGGCACTCCATAATACCACTGTCTGCATGGCTAAAGGTGTGTTAAAATATCAAGTAAATTAATAAAAGCAGTTCTGAAATACCTGCATGCTGTCCAAGTGGTTCTGTATAAGCATAAACACACACCCATACAATGAAAAGAGATGTAGTAAACAGCATACGTACATCATACACATCTTCAAAGCACAACATTTGAAATTATTCTCTTCAACACACGCGTACATTTTTTTCTTATTACAAAGTTATTACAAAGAAAGTTTGTGATGTATTTCTTTGCTTCCAAGTTCCCTCATTCGAAAAAAAAAGAAGCTATTAATATATGCTAATACTTAAAAGTGTATTTCAGAAATAATTTAAGAATATTGTCAAGGGAAGGCAACTCCATTTTTCTAGAAATTGGGAAGGTTCCATGAATGGAGCAAAAATATGTTTTTTTTTTCATTTTATCTGAACAAGCTTAACTGTGTTTTCAATGACCAACTTCACTGTATTTCGAAAATAAAACTGAATCTGCAAAACATTCAAAGAAAAGAAAGTGTAAGTAGAAGGTGACGCTTACCTTCATGTTACATCATCTTCTTTTTAATTACACTTTGAGTCATTTGGGAACGGAGGATATTAATTGTTTTGCAAGAGGAAACCATGTTCATTCTTGTTGAATACAGCTGCTCAACAGTTTGTGGTCCTTGTTGTCTGATTCTCCTGACTATGATGGGCCACATTCTTTAAATAGGAAACAGATCTGTTCAATCCAGTCATGCACACTGTTAGTCATGTAGACAAAGGTCTGGCATTCTTCTGCAAAAATAACAATGAACTTCAATCTATCAATGGTGCTTGGAAATAATGTGTAATCTCGCATATGTGTACTTACAGACCCCAGTACCATCACAGATGCTGATGTTTGCACCTTTTGCAGATAACAGCATGGATGATCTTTATAATCTCTGGTTTGTGGAACCTATTGTCTGTTCTTCCACCAAACTGACATGTAGATTAATCTGACCACAGAAAATGATTCAACTCACCATAAACACCTGTCAAACATTTTTAGTCTTTCTGAGATTTCTGTCAAAGCTGATTCATGGCCTCATCTTTATGTGATACATTTTTAGATTGCATGTTTGGATGCAGTGCCAGATTGCAATAAGTAACAGTGGTTTTCCAATCTATTCCTGAGCCAGTAAAAGTATACTGATCACAATCCCGTGGCAGTTTCTGATGCGGTGCCACCTGTGAGCTTGAAGGTCATGGACAGTGATTTCTTGTTACATTTTAACTTGTGCTGAATGATGACAACGCAAACAGAATTTGGCACAAAATGGGGAGCCCCAGTCTGTCTTTGCGTGGAGAGAATAAGACTGAGGCCATTTTTTAAACAGCATACTACAGTGTTTTAATGTACTGATTTTGCAGAAATGTAGCGTCCAGTATACAAACAAGCGCACAATCTGTTGTATGTGAGAAAATACCTGTGCGGTTTGCTACTTCTGGGAAAATTTTGAGTGTGCAACTGACCAGTATACTGCACATACTGTTGTGCAATGGATCACTACAGCGGAAGCTGGTCACAACAGTCATGTGACTGGCATTAGGTTATGCCATAGCACTACCATATATTCGTTGATGGTTGTACCAGTACACAGTACATGCTGCATACTGTATTGTATGTACAGCAGGCTGTTTATGGTTTTAGAAACACCCTAAGCTTTTGAAGGGCCCATGTTTTATACTCAATCTTAAAAGTTTCACATGTTTCCAATCTGCTGATTTTAGAATCTTCTTTAAACTTTTCTGTGTTTCTTTGCATAATTCGCAACACTTTTTGAATGATATGGAGATATAAAATTCAAGATTTGTTTAAATTCTTTAAATACAATGAAGTTGTTCAGTGATGACAATGAAAATCCTTTCCTTTGTATATTTATCTCATCAATAAAAGTTCAAACTAATTA
The DNA here is from genome assembly GCA_018398805.1 of Hirundichthys speculiger. NCBI lineage: Eukaryota > Metazoa > Chordata > Actinopteri > Beloniformes > Exocoetidae > Hirundichthys > Hirundichthys speculiger. Next base: position 3,591,172 of record JAGFBZ010000287.1, on the reverse strand, counting down.
AATGAACTACATATGTAAGCATTTTTGTTACATTATTTAAAACCTTCCAACTTTTCTGAAAATGGGTTTTCTATTTTGAAGCAATCAGACTACAGAATAAGTCTCAAGATGTCAGGTAGTAAGGTCATGAAGACCAGGAAATGGCTGTATACACACAGCCTGAAATCCTCCGTTGATCACTCCTCATGCAGCAAACCACATAAAAACACCCAACCAACCCCCAAACCCCACCCCAGTGTCCAGACGCTCACCTCTAACAGATGGACAGCGCCTTCATGTTCCTTTTTAGCCTCAACCTGAGCCTGGGAAACACAGGGTGGAGTTCACGCATATGAAATCTGTATATTGGTTTAGTGTCACTTTCAAACACCAATGAAAGGTCTTTACAAACAAATGGAGACTCTTTCAAAGTCAGTGGAGCTCAGAGTGAAAATGGTCATCCACACTATGTCAATAAAAGATTAGCCCTACTATCAGTACTTTAATTTACTCATGTATGACACCATCAATACTTTGATTTTTAGAAGAAAATAATTGTTTCATCAAAACCAGTTTAAATCATGTGGCTCTTATTGCCCCATTTCAGCCCTTTTATTTTATGGTTATCGTTCAAAATAAGCAAAAACATGCACACGAGACAGCTGATATAATGATGTATCTATCTTTACCAAACGTGCCAAAGAGACTTTTAACCCAAAGTCTCAAACTACAAGCCCAGGGGCCAGATCAAGCAACACAATGCTGTAATTTACAAAATTACTATTTTTTGTAAGTTTTGTTTTTCCTCAAAACTGATATAATCTGATTATCCAGCACGGCTCTTGTGCCAGGTATAAACCAGCTACAGGCCAGAAACTCGTTCTTGTTTCAGGTTTAACATTTTGTGTATATTTTTTTAGCATCTCATGTCAATCAAATATGCGTCCATGCTTGTCACTGTTAATTTAAAATGAAATACTGAGCTTTGGCACAAACAGTTTCTTTATTTCCATGGATATTAAGTGTAGCTGCTGCCTGCAGCATCTACATGCAGAAAGTTTGTAGGACTGGCCTGCATGTAGTTTCAGTTGGAGACCCCTCCCAAAGCTGTCAGATTTATGGTAGTTAAAATATGATTAGACCAGTTCCTCATCTATCCAAAATGATTTTTTTTTTTTTTCATTTGATAAGCGCTTACTCTAAAACACTGGGCAATCAACACTGACCATGTAAATAGTATAAAGGTTTACATGGTCGTTTAGCTTAGAGTATGGCTCTAAGCTAATGTTTGTATAAGCCAGTACTTCTCAATTATTTTCTGCTGGGGCCCCACCGAGGAAGAAGAAAAGAAAAGAAGAAAACACCCCCTGTGCCGTGACTATAAATATTATAATTTGTCTATCAAATTGTTTTAAGTACACTTCTGTATAACACTGTATTCTTATTAACATTAAGGGAAACAAAAATGAAAGAAATATAGATAAACTTATAACAAAGAATAACTTGATTAACATTGTTTTTTAGTCTGTAAAGTTTTAAAGTGCATCAATCCCACCCTAGTCACAGTGAAGCCAAGCGCTACATCAGCATCGTCATATTTCCTCCTCCTAACTTTCCGGTGACTTTCATTTGTCTCATTATCTCCATCTCTCTCCGCCTCTCTGTCATCCCTGTTAAATATTTTTCAGTTGTGTCTCTTGATGGTTTGTTCACTTCATATTTCCTGCTCTGTGTGCGCATGTCCGTGCAAAGAACCCGACACAATATAGCTAATACTCCCTTCGCTCACTGTGACAATGAGAGCGCCACCGCCGCCTACCGTAGTATATGTGCAATTACACTTTATTCCTTTATTCCAGTACGGGGCATCGCACCCTCCCCCCAAGGGGTCGCGGCCCACGATTTGAGAAGGACTGGTCTAAGCAAACATTATTCTTATCTCATTCAACATTATTTTTGCATACGTAATTAAGGAAACTTTTGTAGTGCATGAAAAAGGGATGAGGTTACATTATATAATAAAACTCAGCAATATAGCATATAAAAAACAAAGAATAATAAATGACATTTTTCTTATGGGAAATTTTCCACATGAAAATAAAAGACAAGCATGTGTTGACTTTACAATTTCATAAATCTACTTTACAGGCAATCAATTTAGGATAATACAGAAAGCAGCCAGTGTCTGAGAGAAGATAAGGCAGTAATTAGCTTCTGTTAATGAGAGAAAAAGCTGAGAGCCACTGCCTGTAAAAGGCTGACTGTGAAGTTAGAATACTGCAGCAACAGCAACACTAGAGTACAAACAGTGATTTCAGAGATGGCACTGGTGACAATTCCTATCACGTTCACACTATCAGCAGTCTCCACTATTGCCTGGGTTCGCTTTGACATTACAGTCAGCTCCAGTGCACAGCAGAGGAGGCTCGGCCATCAAATGGCTAGAGAAGTCTTTTTATTTATTTTATTTGATTTTTTTCTGCCATGTCTATTTTATGTCTTGAATGTCAGATTTGCTCAGTTGTAACAAACAAGAGCAGTTCTCCTGGAATGTTGAACGCTCAGGGTTTGGAGAATGATAGACAGCTGAAGAATGAGGTTAAGAGGATGCACAAGGGATACTCTATTAGTGGTGGTGATGAAAATGAGAATTTCAGTAGTCAGTGGATAACTGTATCTGTATATAATTTAGTGACTCTTTCAGTTAAGTTTTCTACATTGCTGCACAGCATGTATTGAACTGGTGTTCACCAAAATTGCCTTTTTACCCTTGACACTTGTTAAAGCCAGAGCAAACAAGAAAGGCCCTCCTCCTGGTGCCCTGAGTGTTGCACAACCTGACTTCTCTTACCTTCTGAAGAAGGTCAATCTCCTGTTGCTTTGCATTGAGCACGGCCAGCGCCTGTTCATGCTCCAACTCTAGCTGCTGCCTTCGCTCCGCAGCCTCACGCATATGCTGTCCACAGAGGGTGTAGGGATGGCAGTCAGAGGGAAAGATTGTGGGGTGGAGGGGGCAAAGAGAGGGCAAGTGTTAGTGGAACTAAGATTCAATGGCCCCGAGCCAAAACAGAATGCATCTCCAGTCTTCCACTCCTCATTCAGACACAACACAGGTATTTACGTGTGCATACCTCATAAATACTGAGGCTGGTCAGTATAGTGTGAGAATATTTCAACTTTTAAAAACAAAAAAGGCGTAAACTGTCACCCTGCAAATGCCATGAGAGAACATGTTGAATGATCCATGGGAAAGATCAGAATATATCGGGAGCAAAGTCACTTAAGGATGAGGACTAGAGATGCTTTGTGGTGTAAGCAAAGAAATTAAAAAAGAAAACAGTCAGGTTTGCTGCGCCCTTTAAGGTAACAAAATACCAGTTGGATGCCCGGTCACTGGGGACTCTGAAAAGCTGTCCTCTGTGATTCTGTCTTTGCATGATCAATATGGAGTTTTACGTTACATGAAAAGGGTGAGCAAACTTTATAGCTTTCTCACTTCTCTGTGGTTACCCGGAACAACACAAGAAGCCATACGATACAAGGGACTGAATGCTTGGCTCTTCATATCATAGTGAGCCTGTGTCATCCTGTCACATCACTATTCCCACTGTGTGTGACTATTGGGGACACTGTAAGGTGAAAGAAACAAATTCATGCCAGTAAAATTGAGGTCTTTACATGGGTAATGTCATCAAACTAGTTGGTGACATCATCATTGTGGAGGGTGACCCAGTCTCTAGTTTCTCGTCCTCTCCCTCCCGTCATCATAAAGCCAACCTCTTTATCCTGCCTCATGCATAAAACACATTCCATAGTGCTGTGGTCTTATGACCACGTGACCATTTGTATGTCTGGTAAGCAGCTCATGGATAAAGAAAGAGATAAGCACAGCCACTTTGGTGGACACAAACCCATCAGAATGTGAATAATTAGGGCTGCTCCTAGCAGATGGACATAGCAGTGCTACCTTATAAATCTAGCAGGGGCAGAGGGGACAGAGGGAAGGAAGAAAGCAACAGATCTGGTGAGGTGGGACAACATGAGAGGGTGAATTAGGGAAGCAAAGGGGGCAGAGTGCTCCAAGCTCGTACTCTTTCACAGCTCCTGGTCAGACCTCCCAAAACGACACTAGAAGGCAACAGACATGTCGAGGACATTAGACAGTACAACTGAACAGAGTCAGATGAAGGCAGTGTAGCACAGGTAGAAGAGGGAGTACTGGTAAAGGGTAAAAACATCTGAATTAGAACCGAGGAAAGATTACTAACACTAGATAAAGATCTACTACTAGAAATGCACTCAGTACTGAAACAATACTGTCAGTTTCCTCACCTTCAGCACCTGCTCTAGGTTCTCCAGTTTGCCTTGGAGCTGGTTCTTCTCCCACACGGCTAAATCTCTTTCCTGCGTCACAGCACCAAGAGTTTCTTTGAGCTGCGCATACTCTGACTTCACCTGTGCAGACAGGATGAGCAAGTGAAAAGGGAGGGGAGTTTAATAGATCAGCTGTACAAGGGTTTCTATTTTTTTTTTTTTTACCTCGCACTTTAAATTTTTCTGCACGTCCTATCTTTAATTCCCAGAAAGCTTTTCCCTATGATAGTTATGAGAATGAAGGCATGAGAAATGGATAAATCCATGGGAATAGTATACATTTATTGCTGTCTTTTTCTTTATTAGAGGCTTTTTGTTTTGAAACTTTAGATTTCAGAATTCCTGTCCAGGTTTTCCAACACACTTTAATGAATAAATACAGATCTTGAATATTTTTGTACAAAATGCCTGATCCGTAATTATATCCCAACATTTTCCAAAATGTCTTTCATTCCCTATTAAATATTTTATAAGCCATTAAAATAGAAATGAAAACATCTACAATTTGTATCCATGTTAGACTGATGTATTTTTGGCACTTTACTGCAACCTGACAGTCAGCGTAATAGTAAAATCTGTATTCTGCCAACCATCCTTTTTTTTTTTTTTTTTTTTTTTAAGATAAAGGCTCTAGTGGCCTTTATTTACAGAGAGAGACAAGAAGGTAGAGCAGAGAGAATGGGGAAGACATGCAGCAAAGGGTCACATGCTGGGGGTTGAACCTGCAACTGCTGCAGGAGGACTGTGGCCTGTGTGTGTGAGCTGCAGGCTTAAATGAGCCAGCTACCCAGAGGCCCAGTGCTAACCATCTTTTAATCTTTGTATGACGTAAAAACAAAGTGGACCATTTAATCAAAACACTGCAACTTATTGCTAAAACTAGTACTGAGGTATCTTTTGGTTGGTAGACAACAAAGTCTTTGACTATAGAGTTGACTTCATATAATATTAAACTGTTATTACAATGGATGAGTGACAATAAACTCACTTTTATTACTGTACATTAAAACATGAATGTATTATTTTTCATTCCACTGAACCAACATTAAAAAAAGACAATTCCTGTTTCTTCAAATTCTTCATATTTCTCTATCAAAAGTCAAATGTTTTCAGTCAGCTCCTTAAAAAGCCCTTAATTGGCTGTGAGTAGACCAGATCCTGCAGCCATAATGTGATAAAGCCTTTTCCAGAGAGCAGTCATGAATGACTAATGATTCCTCAAGGAGTGTGATTCTAGAAACACCAGCAAAGCAAAACACATACAGAGACTATAGAGTCTGCCTCTGTGTGGCCTGCCTCTACACTGAAAAAACCGTATAGAGGCACAGAAAGCAGCAATTGGCAAAATATAGACACATTGAAAAAGATTACATGTAGCAGGGATACCCTTTTTAGACTTTTGCAGGTCTTTTAGAAACTAAAAGGAGCAGAACACCGGGGTGGTTTTTGAAGGCTAACATCTACAATGTCCTCAAGGGCTGCTCTCATATCTAACATTCTCATAATAATTTCCTGCTCTGAGAACCATCTGTGTTCTGATAAAACACCATTATCCAGCATACCACCTCTGCTGCAACCCCAGAAACATATACTTGACAGTCATCTGCTTCAGAAAACTGCCCTTTTGTTGGAACAGAAGTAGGGGAATTTTGTTTGTTGATCTATTTTGGCCTTCATGTTAACGAGAGTATTTGAGGTCTTATAAATACCAGTAAAGTGAGGGTGGAAGTTGGTTTCCTTCACTAATATGCTGCATGTGGTTAAGTGTCAGTGTGACCCAGAAGGACTTCATGTTACATTAAAATGGAAACAGAGGCTATGATCTACAAAGACACACCACTGACAGCTGACTGATGGGTCGAGCAGAGCTTGTTCACCTCCTACCTTTTCATACTCAGATGCTTTGTGGCTGTTGTTGAACCATTGGAAATTCAGGTGCTTGTTCTCATGAAGGAAATCTTGAAGTTCATTCTCCTAGGCAGAAGAGACAAAACAAAAGCAGTGTTTAGAAACCTAAAAGACTCCATGAAAAAGCAGAGGCAATGTACTAAAACCCAGTGTGTTGTCAGCAATAGGCCATACATTATTCATCAGAGGAAGCTCCGGGTTCTCTAGTATGGAAAGCATAACCAGAGAAGCTGCCATTTCAGCAACAACGGAGGAACAATAATAATGTCATAATAGTAGCTTTTATGCCAAGCTCTTAAACATACAGCAACAGATGTAACAAGAAAGCCTGATACATTTATTCTTGACTGCTGTGTTTTCTTGACTGCTGTGTTTTTGGATGTAAGTCAAATACATTAAAAATGCCATACGCATGCACACAGCCCTTTTTGAACCATGTGTGTCAGGCACTGAGAAAAGAAAAAAAAAATCCCCTCATTGCAGAGGAGAAAAATTTAATTACATTCAATCAACAGTTGTGAGGCGTGCCATGGAAGCAATTTACAGTGTCGGCTGTTGAGCTCTCTGAGATGTGAAATTTATTGAGGCTCTGGCAGCATGTAAAAAGGTTGCTCATGTCAAGAGCTAAGAGGTCTATTGGCTCATACATGATACATTTACAACACTTTTATTATACGCTACTTTTCGTTGAGAACTTGAAAAGGTTAGGGTAAACCCTAGCCCTAAAAGTAAATGTGGAAAAACATAACATTTATACATTAATACAGCAGACAACATTGAGCTATCCCATTATGCACTGAGAAGGGGAAAACAAATACTAAAGCATTACAAAACTACATGAGTTATTTGGTGCATCTAAAATATACAGCCCCTTAGAGAAACCTAATTTCACCATAATTAATATTATCACTATTATTATAATTATTATATTTAATAGTAGAAGTAGTGGTAGCAGTAGTGTTATTAGTATAATTATTCTAACACATCCTATATAAGTCTAATATTTCTGATGTTATCACAGCTACAACTTCTACTGCTTGATGCAGTAACTAATTTTAGAATATTGTGATGAGAACTGTATAAATGAGCTGCATAAACAATGAAGAGAAGAAGGAGAAATGCTGTCAAGGACAAGTAGTGCCAAGTAAACAACAGCCTGAAGATAGTACCAAAGTCACATCTGTGACATCTGTGATGTGTGGTTTTCCATTAGCTTTGTTAATATAACATAAAAAGAATAAAAAAAATATTAACACCTGTATAAATTGCTTCCTTTTTTTTAACTGCTGTAACCCTGGGTGTGTGATGGATTTTAAGTTGTTTTTGTTCTTTCTTGTTGTTGTTGTTGTTGTTGTTTTAATGATTGTTTTTATTATGTAAAGCACTTTGTGTTACTTTTGTATGGAAAGGGCTTTACAAATGAATTTGATTTGATTTTGATTTGATTTGATCTGTACAAGAAGCACATTTATATCCATTGATGCTTTAGTTGAGAGCTAATAAATGCAGATTAAGGCTCCAAGTGTTCATTCTGAAGGACAATTTCAAAATCAGAAAGAAAAACCATATTTTTTTCTCAAAAGAAAACAGGAATATTTAAACTTGTTTTGGATTTAACAATTTCTGCATGACTGCTAGGCTTATTTGAAATCCTTTTTGAATTTTGAATGCAACAGCATACAGATAATGACGCAGACCAAATTGTCCTGAACACAGAGAATCAGCTGTGCCTTTGTCCTGTATTGTCGATGTGTTAACGCTGTAAAAAGATCAGTGTAAGTCATAATCCCTTGGCAAGACACAATTTTATGGAGAGTCTGTGAGCCCAGTGACAGAATTGCATGCAGAAAACATTGTAGCCCACACTGAGCTGCCTCCACCACAATTCAGCAGAGAGCATGAGATTTACTGCTGAGGCGAGACTTACTTGAATACAAGTACACATTTAAAACATACATATAAGCAATGGAAATATAAAAAAAAATGTAGCTTATTTACACCTAAAAGGATAGCAAAGGTAGTTTTATGAATGATACACTGTTTTAAAAATATTATTTGCCCAATAGAGCTGAAGTATCTGAGGTACTGACAGTCCCTTCTTCAAATGTGCATTTTGTCCTGACACTTTATGACTCAGTGTGGTCTGCCACAGCTGTGTGTTTAATTTTCACAAGCCTTAGAGATGAATCAGATCGGCCATTTAACTCATGTGCAATGCAAACATCTTATCCTTTTACTCTCTGTTCAGTTTTGTGCTTGGTTGGATGAAAGCTAATCTGCTCTCAGTACAGATTACAGCCAGCTGGCAAGTTCTTAATTATTTTTTTTCCTTTTACAAAGCCATTTGGGTCAATGACGTAAATGTATACTTCATCCAGTCAGCTGCTGGGATTAATGACAAGAGCAATACATACAGTAACACTCAATCTTACAATATTTTATGACCAGAACGATGACTGAAATATCACTCAAAGCTGTTCAGATGTTAATCTGGCAGACTTCAACTGCATTCTGTATATACAGAAAACATGAAAATATGTAAATATTTTCATGTTTTCCAGTGAAAAAACTCTCAATACAAAACATGAAATGAAGCTGAAATTAGCATCTGACATTTTTGCTTTTGTACTTGGACACAGTGAACACCATGAGTTGAAGCAATGACAAATGCTTATTGTGCCAAGAAGGCCATTCACCCCAGCAAAAGATGTACAGTTGTGAGTAAAGTTACAGTGACCAGGCCCTGGAACCTTTGACTGTTTGCCTGTATATTTGAGTGATGCTGGTAGAGTTTGTGGCTGTCACCATGGTAACTTCCTTTCAGTGCAAGTCCAGGTCTGTATGATCTGTTTAGTCTGTAGTTAAACAACCCATACCAAGGAAGGTGGAGGTGCCAGATGGCTGTGACAGTGTTTACTGTCACTCACACACAGACTATGTGTTTTTATATATGCAACAGCATTTAGAGATGCAAATAAAGTCATAAATATAAACACTTGCATTAAAAAAACGGGTGCATGCTAACATAGACTGTCAATGGATGTTCAATAGATTGATGAAAATCCACCAATAACTAAGTGGAGAATCAAAGAGCTGCACCTATTTCTGTATGTACAAACTTTATTTTAACCTGAGAGATGGGGGTGAGAAGAAAAAAAAAAATCAGACACAAAGAGAGAGGTAAGTCAGCTTGCACCAAACAGGGAGTGACATTACTGTCAACTTGCAATCCCTTCAAAGTCTTGTTGATTGGACTTGTCTGTGTTTATGTCTCTGTTCTCAAAGCTTGGTGCAGAGGAAGACGAGGGCTGTGCTGCAGTCTGTGGAGACCAGCCTGTCACTCTTGCTCACCATGTGGGGACAGTTTGTCCTTTGGGTAGCTTCCCCTGGACTCAGCAGGCTGACAATGGGTGAGGAGGGAAACACTGCTGTGGGCAGGGAATGTGAGGGGAGGTCAGCAAAGAAAACTGTCCTAATGGAGTGTTTATTTGGGGCAGAGAGCCACACACAAAGACAGCTCATATAAAGAGGGGGGCTTGAGGGCATGAAGAAATGAATTCAAATAGTTTGGGATCAAGCAATCCCATTAAAATTACATCCCAACCCCCTCCAGCTCCAACCTTTCATTTGAAAATCTCATTGCATGACTTTGTCCCTCCATAAATTTCAAGAATGTATACATGTTTATGTTAAGCCTAATTTTATGAATGACTTTTAATGGAGCATAGGACTGTGAGATCTTGTTCTCTACAGCTGAGCAGCGCTCTCCATCTCAGAAGACTGTTGTAAAGAACCACTGGCATGTTTTTGTCTTATTACACTGGATCATTTGGGGCAAATCATGCTAATTTCTAATAGCCACAACGGTGGCTCACAACAAAGAAAGGTTTTGGGACCTCTGCCAGAGGTCTGAGAGTGTGAGGGTTCATCACAGGATCTTAGCTGTTCCCAGTATTGTGCTTTTCTGGACAGAAATCTCAGATGTTGTTCCTAGCATTTGCTGGAGCCATCCAGTTAGCCTGGGGGTTACAGCTCCCAGTGCCACAATCTTTATTGGCACCACTGCTGCCTTCCCACCCTTCCTTGGCCACATCCAGCACCACTGCTGTCCTCTGATGTTTATCCGCCACCACTATGTCACTCTGGTTAGCCATCACCAGTTCGTCAGTTTGGATGTGAAAGTACCATGGGATCTTGACCCGCTTGTTCTCAGTCACCATTGGAGGTGTCTCCCATCTTGACCCTGGGACCCCCAGTCCATACTTGACACAGATGTTCCTGTGGCGTTCAATGTATGCTTTGCCTGCCAGCATCTTGCACACACACACACACACACACACACACATATACATATATATATATATATATATTTATATATACACATATTAGGGATGGAAGGAAGGGTTACCGGTATTACGGTAAAGCTCTGTAAAATTTTACATGATAACGATTACTATTTATGTTTGACTTCATCTCCTTATCGATTACCTGGATATGTAATTTCAGCCTCATTCAAGTCTGCGAGCGTCTCGCGACTGTGTCTCGCGTAAATATGTAGCTTGTAACGTCAGCATCGTAACGTGAGCATGGCGGAAAGTGGTGATGGCACGCAGGACATTTACCAACCCACTAAAACGACGAAATCAGAGGTCTGGGTATATTTTCTTTTTTTCTTTTAAGAATGCAGAGGGACAACTGGTGGAGGACAGTGATTCTGTCTGCAGAGCACTTGTTTACATTTTATTGTAATTTGTACAAGCAACTTGAAGGAGCTAAGGCTAATGCTTCAAGCTCCTGAGATGTTTGACCAAGAGTAACCTGGTCGACGCGCTTCGCTAACTCGCATTTCGTAAATGTTACCGTTGCATGTTGATCAAAAAAAGGACCAGAATCATGTTCTTCTGATGCAGTTAAAATATTAATTTATTCCATTAACTAATCTGAAAACCATAACCCCGGCAGTTAGTGCCACAGCAGTCAAAAACCTTTAGCCCTTGCGGGTCAAACACCTAACCAGTAACAGGCAGCTACCGTTATACCTGACCCTCAGGTAACAACACAGCGACACCCACAGACACACAGAGTGAACTACAATTCATAACAACATATTTGGCTCCTATACAGCTGTTTCTTTATTTGCATATTTATACGAATTTCAGGTTCAGCTTAAAGTCTAAAGTTTATTTCATTTGAACTTGCACTATAATTTTTGTTTCTCATAATTGTTTGCATATTTTGACCTAATGTGGTTTTTAAAGTATTTATTTAAATTTGAAGCAGACAAATAAGCTTTGTTCCTGTTATTTATTTTGTTCATTTAAAATAAAACCTCTTTCTGTGCCAGTTGTTTGCCCTTTTAATGTGAAAGTTTCATTTTGATAAAATTTTGGCTTCTAAGGTTTTAGTATGACAAGAAAATCATGAGATTTTGTAAAATTATTTAAATGTATGTGTTTTTTGGACATTTATACAGCAATAAAGAATACCTCGATAATATCGTAAACCGTGATAATTTGGTCAGTATAATCGAGATATCAAATTTTCTATATCTTTAGATCAGGGAAATCATGCGATTAAAAATTTTAATCATTGCCCAACTTTTTAATCGCATGATTTCCCTGATTAATCATGATTAATCGTATTGTACACGGAAAATCAAATAATGAATTCAAAAGTAGTGTAAAGGTCACTTTTATTTAAATGTTCTGCTGCCATATGAACCAAAGTGCCATAACATTCATTGTTCAAACACTTTTAACATCAGCACTTGTCAGTAACACATATTTAGTGTAAATCTAACTTAAAAAAATGTCAAATAAAGTAAAGCTTTGTTCCACTGCCAGGGCATTAATGTCATCTTGTTTTTATAAAAAAATATAAAAATCTACCAACAAAATCCTAACAATCTAGAGGCCACGATCATAACACTAAAACAGGTAATTTCTGAGGTAACAGCAGAAAATTTCAACGGGAAGTTCAACTTGACAGTTCTCCCCTGGAGAACTTTAAAATGAAAATGTCCATATTAAAGTTTTGTAACTTTATCAATCCGTAATTATCTGTGTATCATTTGTTTTTTTTTCCATTTTCAATTATCAATCAAAAAGTTAAGAAGTGACTTTTTTCCTGTTTTTTAATCTAACACAAATAACAAAAAAAAAAAAAAGAAGTCTGTTTTTTTAATATTTCAATTTTAGCAGGCCAATCAAGCCATGGGACTGAATTTGTTTTTAATATTTTATTGTCTGGTTTACGTGACCCAGAAATGGCTTTGTTTTATAATCGAGGACTGGAATTTCAGCTGTCGTTACTCATCTGTGCCACTAGATGGAGCCTCACTGATAACTGGAGAATAGCACGACAGTGAACACATGGAGCAGATCTGATGATAAATGGAAGAATGATGCGATCTGCTTGAACAAAGGGGTTTGAAAGTTTTTTTTTTCCAGACAGAAGTGTTATTATTACTACCTGAGTTGCTACCCGAACTGTAAAGTGCACTGATTTTTACTGCTCTCCATGTCCACATGTTTACCTGCCAATTCTTTTCCGGTTCCACAGCACCACTAACATACTCTCCAAACAAAAGCACGTGAGCAACATGCATTAACGCGTGATAAAATAAATGTTGGCGTTAATAAATGAATGTGTTAATGCGATAATAATGCGTTAACTTGGCCAGCCCTAATATATATATATATATATATATATATATCCGTACTGTATATGTATGTCAATGCATGTTAGATACGTTACATATGCAACATGCATATAAATATGCATGTCGCATGCATGCAATGCTATTGCAATGGCAACATATATTTTTTTTCTTCATATGATTTGTCTTATAATACCTTTTCACCCCTTTCTATTTACCTTTTTTGCATGGAAAGGCCACTCTTGCAAGCAGAGTGACATTTCTGGGGCACTGAGAGAAAATGTCTTTCAACAAGCACCATGTGAAAATGTACGAGTTGTGTAACATCTTCGACCTCTCATAGTGGTCACCAAACCTACAAAGTGTCGCATATTTCTGAATATTTAAAGGCAATGTTGTACAAAGGTCCTTGATCTTTGCGTATAGAAATGAAACTTACAACGTGACAACCTGAGGATATCCGTTTGTGCAGCATCACACCCAACAAATAAAAGCTTCAGTACAGTGTGTTTCTCATTTGCAAATCCATTCCCCTGCACATGGTTGCATTGACCTTTTTTTTTTGTCATTGTCTGAGAGCCAAGCTATCACTGCCTCACATTTTCTCTAGGGATGCTAGTCTGTGATGATAGTGGGCAACGCTCTCAGGTACAAATCAATTTTGGCCCCCATCATTTAGTTCAGAGGCTGATGTATATTTTTGGAGCACTTACCAAAGTCTGACATGTTTGATTCTTTTTCTTCACCTCTGCCTCAAGTGCTTCACACTCCTTTCTGCTGGTGCTGATCTCAGTCCCCTGAGGAGAATAAAAAAAGAAAAAGAAAGAAATCAGAAGACAGCTGGGAGGGTTTGTTAGGAACGAAAGCTTCCTGCGAGGACACAGACAAACTGTGCAGGGAGAGATGGAGTGGTAGCATTTCAGCATTTCTGTTTGCCAGTATATGTGGTTTCACATGTATCTTTATCGTGTATTTTATTTATCAGTCATAAAATATACAAATCTAGAAAGATCACCTACCAGATACTGCAAAATATTTTCATGTCAGGGTAACAGACTGGAGACTAGAATGCTTCGAACTGATGTGTTCAAACGTTGAGGATATGATGTGTGGTTCTTGATTATTTGATGTCACGAAAACAGTCAAGAAAAGCATATTGGTGAGGTGGTCCTTACCAATTCTAGTAATGTATTCCTGTTCCTAACAGACTACTTGTACTACACAAATGTACATACAAATGTAACCTTGGCCATTAACTAATTTCTGTAAATGAAAAGACAACCTACAGTAGGATTGCCATTGCTATGGTTTTTTTTTTTTTTTTTTTTTTACCATTTTACATAGATTTTAATGCTGATATTTAAATTGGAAAGCATTAGCGATATGTACAGTTATTTCCAAAGATTTGGGAAGGGTTACAAAGTTTGTTTTTTGTAAACTTTAGCATTCTTAGATCATGACTCATGGTAGCATTAACTTTTTGCCAGCTGGAAAACCTAGAACAGCTGGAAGGGAGGCTTTCTCAGATTTACAATTTTTGATGCATGCATCGCAGAGTGAATTTGTATATGCATATAAACAGAGAAATATCAGTTATTTATTAGTATGCAGTTAATGGATAGTCAACTACAGTACTGCTCTTGTAGTTCTAGATTTATTACCGTGTTAGATTACCAACCAGATCCTCTGTTTATCAGATAACTGAGCTTTGCATCAGTGTATGAGAGTACCGTATTCTTGGTATGGACTGGGAGAAAAAGAGTTTTCGGGCGATCCAAGATTAATGCTGAGAATTAAACAGGATTTTATCTGTCAATGTGTGCTACCAGTGTACACACCAACACACATGCACATGTGCAGCTAACACCACATGTCCCTGAGCAAGACAAAAATAAGCACCAGTGGCGCCATCAGAAGTTCACAGCTCATGATACATGCTGCATGTGGAAATACATGGATGTGTACTTCCAAGTACAAGATCTTTTGGTAGCAAAGCATGATTTGACTTTGATTACAACATATTGGAATCCGTGTCAAGCTCAAATGTGGCTAGCTTCATTTGCTGTCTTCCTGACCCATGACTAAGCAATAAGTCAGAGACCTGGATGTGTTGAAAGAGAAGGAACAAGCTTTGATTCCCTTTTGATTCCAAAGAGCAAGAAAACACAGCTGATGTTTTAAATAACTATAAACACATTTTTAGAGAAGACTGATTAGATACTGCAACTTTTACTGCGCCTTCCTGGCATTTCAAACCCCTAAAACCCCACAGCTCTCACTACCTACACACTCAAAAGTACAAATGTGAATGGAATATTAAAAACACACAAGGGGAGAATAGAACATTTGAGGTGTTTAGAAAAATACTAAATAAACATGCATAATAAGCTGAACACCACCATGTTGCCTCTAAATAATTTCCTGTGAGTGCAGAGTGAATCATAGAGAGACTCCACAGACAGCTTGCCTTCTCCCATGTGGGCTGGTATCTAATATGTACAGTTTTCAGAATCAGCCAGTTACGACACTGATGAATATTTGACTCACGCACTTGCATGGACAGACAATTATTCTCACACACACACACACACACATACAAACACTTCACTTGCAAGCTTGCTGAGGCCCATTTGTTGGAAGCACATTTACCAATGTTCAATTAAAAACCCCTGTGATAAAAGATTCAAATGGCTGCCATTGTGAGTAATGAGCTCTTTTATAAGTGAGGAGGCGTTTACTGCACAGCAGATGAAGATAGATGAGAAAGACTACCCCCTTAGGCTGTGTCTAGCATTTGTGCCTCAGTGGCATTAACACAATCTATACTTCTGCACCTTTAGCATAGGTGTAGTGCTGCTGGAGCTTAATATCCTAAGTTTTTTTCCAACCATCACTCAAAAAGTATGTCATGCAGGGAACCTAATAAAAACAGATTTATTGTCAAAGTTGTTGCAAGCTTTGATTCCTTCCTGGACAACAAATAATAAAAAAAAACATCACACAAACCTGCAAAGACATTTGGGTACCACAGTGATCTCAAGCATTTGTTTTCTTCCTTTGAATATTCCAAGATGTGTTTTTGTTTGTGTTTTTTTTTTTTTTTTGAATTAGCCTTAATTGTTGAAGTTTATGATTTTGTTTTGTGAAGAAACAAATGCCATTTCTAGTGACCATTTTATTCAAACTGGAGTGCTTTACCATTTTAATCATTCCAGATACTGCAGTGTATGCCTGTATTAGAATTTTTGTGGATCATACACTGTCTTCCTGCATCAGGACAGTATTAATGCCAACAATCGTTAATCAACAGCAATAATTTTACCATTAAAACTACTACTTATACTACAACAAACTCAACTACTACTAGTTATATTTATATGTTTGCAGGCCAGAGTTTCCAGAGCTACATACTAATCTGCAGTTCCACCCTCTGACCATCTCAGCGTTTACCTCCACCTGTGTGTATAGATGTTTCTGGAATATCAACAGTCTGCCCCTCCGACCACCTCAGTGTTGCTACCTACATCTGTTTATATAGTCATCACTGTCGTTCATGTACTAACAATGAACCAGTCATAATATAAGTACATGGAATTCTCAGTTCTTTAGCTAATGGAAAATTACTATTAATAGATTCTTTCCTATATAATATTGCCAAGATATATGTGCCTCTCCTCTTTGTCCTATCTCCCTCTTTTCTTCTTTTACCCGGCTGGCCTTCAGCAGAAAGGTCCCCACTTACGAGCCAGGTCCTGCTCAAGGTTTCTTCCCTCTTGAAGGCAAGTTTTCTTTGCCACTGTTAAAGATTTTTCTCGTTTTTTTACTTGCCATTGTTTCTTTAATTGGGATATGATAATATTACTGTAAATCATAATATTTAATAATATTTGCTTAGGTGTCATGTTGTGGGTCTCTGAAAAGTGGCTAGAGATAATTTGTATTATAATCGACACTATACGAATACAGTTTATCGAATCGCTATTGTTATTATCACTGCTTATTATAAATTACAAAAGAAGAACAGCAAAAGATGGCACACCTTTGCCAAGGCTAAGTTAATTCTCATCCCGATTTGGACCTACATCAAACGTGAATCTCTGTTAGGTCACATCCCATCTCTGGTAAAACTACATTCTCGGAGAAGGTATGAATATGGTAATATAAATTTGAGATTAACTCAAGATTTTTTTTTATTTATATCTGTGTGTTTGATTGCAATTACTGAAGGAGTACACTAGTGTTATGATGCTGAATATTGTATATATCATATAAAAGTAATCAGATTTATAATATATCTTTACCCATCATTTTCTTGATGGGAGTATCATGTGTTCTTTTTGTAAATTAATAAGTTGCACATGATTTTGACATAGAGAAACCAACACATAACCAACACACAACTCAAAATACCAGAAGATGTGACATTTTCATACTTGAGAAGATGATGTATTTACCCCCTAATTGGTTCTGAGCCCTCGAAAATTCAGCATGGGTCCCTACTGACTCACACGAACTCAGGCCAGGCAATAAAAACAGCTGTATCCCTTTATCAAAACTCTCTACTATGGCATGTGGTGTGGAATGACGAGCTCTATGATATAACATTTTTATTTCATGCTTTAATTGTTTGCTTACATGCAGTTTGTTTCCTTGTTCGGACAACTTGTAATCCAAGTGTTCTTAATTATCCATCCATAGTACTCGTGTTAATAAGTTGTGATATACTTCAAAGAGATATGTTATCTGTATTAATTTTGCATATGGTTGTAACATTTACTGGTTGCAAAAGTCTATACTCTGACTCATTCCTTCTCTGTTGCTCTGTATCAAGGGCGGTGAACAGCATAAACATTAGAATGTCAACATCAGCAAAATAAAGTGTGAGCATTTTAACATGCTCTTGTTAGCATTTAGCACAAAGCACTGCATGAGTAAGTGCAGTCTCAGCTGTAAGCTCTGCGCACAGCTGTGTTGATGCTGAGCACCGTGGACAGTTCCCCTGAGAGCACAACAACAGTAGCATGTGGCATACTGTATCTGGGTTTCTTTAACCATTTCTGCTGTTGCTGACTCACCGCAATGAATTGTCTTGATAAGATAAGTTTCTGACTGTTTTTCAGTAATAGATAAAAGGCACATCAATCTTACTCAGCGTTCAGTCTTTGGTTTTGAGAAATTTGTGTATTTAATCTCTGGCAAGTGTGGGTAACCTTATTACTTTCTCTCTCTGCAAGTCTTTCATTCCTTAATATGCAGAATAAGCATGATGTGTAATGACAGACACAGTAATAATTCATCCTACCAATGGACCAAGCATAAACAGCAAATTATATTTATTTAGTTGGTTATAAGTTAATTATGTAGTTACTGAACGACTTCCTGTCAAATTGTTATTCTAAAATCTACTATTAACCTAATATTTAATCCTCTGAAAATTGCTGAAATACAGCTTGCTACAACTCAACTAAGGTCATGAGAGTAAAACTGAGTACACAATAGATCACCTCTAACTGAAACACATAGTGTCTTTACTGGGGTTTGTTGCCTCTTAAAATGTCAGTGGGGTCTCTTTAGATATATCTATTGCTCTGAGACAGTTTGTATTTGTCATTTATATGTACGTATGTTTCTTTTCTCTTGTCAAACTGAAACTGGTGGACAGGCCATTAAGAAGGAAAGAGGGAAGTGTAGAAGTACTGAGTGTTAGGATTTTTAACAGAGGATTCCCTTTATTGAAAGACACTCAAACAACAGTTCCCCTAAGTATATGAAATGCTGCATATACTGCTGTCTCAGACACACAGTAATTTAGTTCAGCATTGTAAGCACTTGTGATTTCAAATCATTTGAAATGGAACAGTAAGTTACATAACAGCTACAGCTTAGGTCTGTGCTGTGTGTGCAGATATCAACCTGCATTCTGCTGATATTGTATTGTAGCTGTGAATTATTGTGCATGTTTGTGTTCGTGCATCGGTATGTATGGACAGCAAAATGACCAACTGGTGAATTACATATTTACAGAATAAAAAAAAACAAAACAAGTCTAACTCTACTAACTCTAAAAACTATATTGCAATACAGGTACACAAAGGATAGAAGAAACACAGAATCACAGAGGAGTAAAGGTGAAGTGATTAAAAAAAGACTGGCAATGAGTGAACATACAGTCATGATGTAGACACGTAAAGGCTGTGAGACCTAGATATGAATACAAATAAATAAGAATGGAAAAGGGGTAAAATGAAAAATGAGTTGGAGGCAGGATTTACAGTCTAAGCTCTTCAGCTCTGCAGCATTCTGTTTGAGATATAAAACCTCTGTGAGGATCCTACTATGGAGCATACTAAACACAATGCAGCAGTATCAAAAGAAAACCCCATGTCTTTTTAACAACTTCTTTCCCTCCTTTTCTTCTTTTATTTCACCCTCTATCTTCCTGCCATAAATCAAATTACCTAGCATGTTGCAGAAGCACAAATATGGTTGTCACCCATGAATAGATCTGAACCTCCCAAAGTCACTAAACTATGCACTACCTGCCTGCTAGTTAAAACCACAAATCCAGAAAAACTAAAATAATAGTAGTGAAATCATATCAAATAATGCAACAAAGAAAAGGGTGGGAGATATT
Source organism: Hirundichthys speculiger (assembly GCA_018398805.1). NCBI lineage: Eukaryota > Metazoa > Chordata > Actinopteri > Beloniformes > Exocoetidae > Hirundichthys > Hirundichthys speculiger. Next base: position 3,571,619 of record JAGFBZ010000287.1, on the reverse strand, counting down.
CCATCTCAGATCGTTTAAATTTCATCTTTTCAACTTCTTTTTATTGTTCTAGACATACATCCATTTTTGCTGTTCAGGCCTTAAACCTGAGTCAAATGAATGGCTCCTTAACAAACCTTGATGACGAGCTGATGGTGATCCATTCATTTGAATCAGGTGTGCTGAAGGAGATAAACATTTAGGACATGCAGGACAGTGGCCCTCCAGGACTGGGATTGCCCACCCCTGGTCTAGAAAGAGTGACAGAGCCTTTAGCCATCAGGGTCTTCTATTATAAAATCAACTTTTAGCCTCAGTCCAGGAGGCACACTCCCTCTCTACATTTGACGTTATGCTTAAGACCTTCCTTTTTAATAAAGCTTTTAACTGTGTAATCATTCCTTAGTTATGGTGCCATTGGCTTGGGCTGCTGGGGATACTCCCGTGATGCACCGAGCATCTTCACCCTTATTTTGTCCTGGATCATTTAATGGCATTAGCATTATCTGTGGTGTCTCTCTTCTCCATCCACAGGTCCTGCCATGGCTGTTCCTGGTTCCTCCTGAAGTTGCTGCTCCAGTTCTTCTCCTGTATTCCTATGACAGGCAGCACAGTAGTGCAGTGGTTAGCACTAACACTTCACAGCACGAAGGTTCACCTGGATCTTGGTTCAGCAGGGCCTTTCTCCGTAGAGTTTGGATGTTCTCCCTGTGTCTGTGTGAGTTTCCGCCAGGGTACTCTAGTTTCCTCCCACAGTCCGAAAACAACTGTTTGGACGAATTGTTGAAATTAAACCCCCCTTCAGTTACATGTACATTAACTATAATCTAATTTGATTAATAGGAGCATTCATAGGAACAGGAATAATCAGAAGAATAATTTGGTCTCATAAATAAATTGATCAAAAGGTACTATAAGTATATTGTTGTTGTTGAAATGATAAAAGATCTTCTGTCACAACTGTTTTAGAATTCAGAAATAAGTGGATATTAAATTAACTCTGTGAAACAAAACATGACATATTTACTGTTCAAACTATCTGCAAAGAAATAAGGAGGTTCAAGAATTATTCAGATTTTTCAATATGTATTTTCCATATCATCCTTCCATTTCCTGATTTGGGTGTATGTGATAAATAAAAAGGGACGAGGGACACAAGACTAATTTGAAATTGCTGCCTCACTGTGGAGGAGAGGCTCCAGAGAGATGACCTGTAAATCTGATAATCCAACAAAATGTACACAGAGATGTCATGTAAGACTTCTACCTTAATGGAAAGTAGAGAATGAATTATGCATCCACAACAAACTCATATGGATTCAAATCAGGTGTGGTGCTGTGATATTTATTTTTTCACTGTGCCAATGCTGGATTCAATAGTACAGTGTTAAACATAAAAAAGATTGCTATAACAGAGAATAAACAGGTTTATGGTTATGTTTAGCTGAAAGCATTACGCTGACGAAGGTGCCACTGAAAACATCTGAGGATTATTGCTGAAACCAAGCAAACACTTGAAGCCCAGTGCTGCTGCCCACTCAGACACAGAGGTTTACTCATCCGCAGCTGTATTTGCTGGCAAGGTTTCTACAGACTATCATTCAATTCATATATTAACCTTCCTCTCACAGCAGAGCAGTAAATAGCTTGTAACATAAGATAGTTGCCATGAATGTGCATCTTTTATTTTGACTGCAACACATAAACTGCACAGCTCAGCTATATAGCACACATGTGGTCCAGGAAATTATAGAGTTTGACTCCATCCATGTGTAGCACATTTGTCTGTTCGCCTATGAAAAAAGTGACATTTGTCCAGGAAAGTGTATATTATACTGGGTTTTCATAAAGTCTTTTAGCAGTCTGTTATCTAGAAAAAAAGAGTGCTTAAACAGTGTAATTAGATTAAATCAAATGACTTAAAATTATTTCTTATATCTGTTTTTTCTCTAAGTGAGAACATCTGTTAAAACTGTTAAGCATGTGAACAACTGTTTGTAGTAATAATTAAGACTCAAGACGGTATGAATTATACAGTATGCGACAGTCATTCACTACAAATGTTTATAGCTGCTGATAGAAAGGGACAAATGTGAACAGCAAGTAATAAGGATATTAGCTACAAAACTGTTGGGGCTACACGTGTCTAATTCACTGCTGTTCTCACACACAGTAGAAACTGTACAAAATGTAGAAAGTGCAGAGCACTTAACAGACAGTAAATTACCTGACTAACAGAAAACAAGCTCTAGCTCAGTCTATTAAGTGAAGAAACTGCACTGTGGAAAAGAAAAGATATGTAAAAGTAAAATGAAGCTGGCACTTTTTCCTTTCCTTGCAATTATGTCCACCCATATTTCCTCCCTCCATTTCATCTGGGAGCTCTAACATCTGCGCTCATCTCAGTCAGAAGTAAACAGAGAAAAAAGAATCTCACATACCTGCCATGATCAAATTAATTCTCATCAAACCAAGCTGCTTGTTTGTCTGCAGACTTGGGCTCAAATCAAATAAGCTGATAATAACACAAAAAATTACACGCTGTCCTATTTGTTCTGATCCAGTGTTATCCCAATGACCCAACTAACACAAAATTACTGATCTATAAAATGCCACGGTTGACTAAGAAGCATAATTATAATGTCTTTTCTCGACATTTCTGGAGCTCCAAACTGGATCCTCCCTTCACTTAAATAGGAGTGTTAATCATTATTTGCTTCTGAAACGTATGTAGTAATTAAGGAGTCACAAGACCTCAGGGAATCCCTCAATATATTTCAATGCCTGTGTGCTCTGCTGAATCAGACAGTAATACCACCTAGATGCTGATGTTGCTGCGATATTGTGATCCATGGCATGACTCTATAATGATAATTCTATACTCGCTTCCACTATTTCAATAATTTAACCGTCTTGCTCCCCCACACAGTGAGAAGTGTTATAAGCAAAGGGGCTGAGGTGGCTTGTCTCCCACTTTGATCCTGTGCCAATGCCACAGACGTATGCTGCTCCATCCTGCAGGGAGGAGCTGTATTCGATGGAAGGAACAGTTCTTCAATGGATTTCCATTCACTTGGTACATTTGAACAGCTGGTGACTTGTTAATTTATCCTCTAAATTGCAGAACCAAAATAAGACACACAGCTTAACTTTTAGAGCCTTTGCTGAAGGGAAACAAAATTACTGTTGGCAAAACAGTTTGTGAAAAGCTACTATTAAGCATTCAGGAACAGGCATGCAAACTTTGGTTTCCATTGAATACAGCTGTCTAAAACAAATTTGTGGATTACTGACAGTAACGGGCTTTGACTTCCCTCTCTTGTCCTAGATTACTGACAGTAACGGGCTTTGACTTCCCTCTCTTGTCCTAGTACTTAATGTTTACCAATAACTGCTGTCACTGTGATGCTAAAAAATGGATCTTTAACGCAAGAGAAATTAATTGCATGCACATTCTTGTAAAGGATTACGTTCATTGATTATAATGAGGAGCCAGACTTGGCATTTGGCCTTGGCAAACAGACAGACTCTGATGTGTGGAGTTTTCACATTAGACAGTGGATAAGGAGATCCTATGTCCAGTAATAGGAGACAGGTGGTGCTCAGGAAGAGATAAAAGAGTAAGGTTCTCACCCTCCAGGAGTCTGGCACAACCGCAGCAAAAACAGACGCTTTGCCTCCCATTAGAGGGACAGGCTCAGACCATTATTGCCAGTTTACAAGATACTCAGTTACTGGTCAACCATGAGTAGTGAACAGAGACTCTGCTCCCTGCAGGCCTCAAGTGCAAAATCATGCAGGTGGGTAGTGTTGGCTATGGGTTAAGTCTAAGGAATAGAGAAGGGAAGAAAATAAATAAAAAGTCTTGAACTTGAGAGAAGATACTTCATGAGTCTGTGTGTGTGTGTGTGCTCCAGATTATCCATGAAGTTTTTTTTCAAAATGCCATATTACAGAAGATTTAATATATGATGCACTTGACAGAATTCCCTATTAATTCCAAAAATGAAACAGTGTTTACAGTCAACAGCAATGTGCAATGTCTCTTATTCTGAAGTGACTCAGTCCAGCATATAAACAAGAGTCTGCAGTCGATGGCTTCTGCAATACAAGGCTAAGTTGTCAATATGTTTGCTGGTCCTCATCCAGGGATCAGAGAAGCTCTGTCTGGACTTTGATTCCCTTACACAAGGGAGAGGATAAATAGCAGAAAAACAACCTTACAACCAATCAATCATTAGACTCTCCTTGTCTGTGTCACTGTAAAGGCACATTTGAATATTCTGCAAGACAAAATAACTCCAAAACAGACAAACGAATAAAGAAAATGTTTATGTCATTCACTTGAATGACAGCTAATATTGCTACACATAACCATAATGAGTTAATGTGATAGGATTGAAGCAGTTCTAGATAATGGATGGATGTATTATGTTTGGCATTTGCCCCATTCAAAATCCTGTCCAGCTGAAGTACAAGTCCAGACTTCAAAATAAGCTATACTTTGTTCTTTGTTTTCAAAAGCACAACATTGATGATCTTTTTAAACTGAGCACTTTAACAAATGTAGCAGCAACAAAAACGTACATCTGTAACCTATTTGGTGGAAATACTTTAGTAGTTTTTTATTGTCTACAATCACCAACTTGATAGTATTAAAGTAAAGAAATATATAATTTGATTTCAGCAAAATGTTCAAAAAAAATGTTTGAAAATGTATGTTTTCCAATATTTACACATTTCAATCATTTGGGAAACTGAGATCACTAAATGATGACGTTTTTCTAGATGAATTCATGATTTATGAAATGCAGATGAGGACGACCTACAGTTGTAGCCAGAAGTTTTTTATTTTTAAACTTTTGACCTCAAAGGAAATAATATAAAATTCTTTAAGAACTTCTCTCTCTCTCATTAATGTGGCATTCAATAAAATGCAATAATTTTTGGTAATCCTGAGTGACCTGAAACAGGAGAGGTTTAGTCTGATTTGACTTCTGACAGTGAGACAAAAAAATGAAATCTGTGTTTATGCACAGGGTATGTAAACTTCTGGCTTCAACTGTAATTGCAGGAGATGATGAAGACAGGAGTTATCCACAAGCCTCCTTTAATAATAAACAACTAAAAACACTACCGAGCCAGGAATAACCATCACTGTGGTGAAAAACACAAAATTTCATCCCATCGTAGACCATGAATGATTGTTGTTATCTGATTCTTCTTTTCATGTTGCAAACATACGTTCTTAGTAGTAGTTAGATTTGTACTGCAGGCAGGCCTGTGAGACATACTCACATTGTGCAGAATGAGGTGTGGTATTGTCCAGATGAAATAACTACACACCCACTGAGAAAAGACATCAACTACGGTAATATATTGTGCATCTCTGTGTAATTCCAATATACAACCCTGCATCAATGTGACCTTCACACATGAAGTCAAGTGAAAAAGAAAGTACACCATCGCCTTAGGGTTTGACATATAAGCACATGTGTAAAACTTTTAAGTGAAAGGAAATCATGTGGCCAAGACCAGACCCTAAAATCAGGGAAAAATAACCTTAGATGAACAACATATGTCACATATGTCATTATTTCTTCAACAGCAGTTATTCAAATAATGCCAAAGCAGTGGGTGAAAACAAAAATACCCACTTCCTGCTACTTGGGCTGTATTTAAGACAATAACTTCTATATAAAACCTTGAGTGCAAAAAATTCAGAACTTAAATTAGCACTGCTGATTTAATGAACAGAGTGATGCAATAACAGTCCTATGTGCCTTTGTACCACTGACTCAAGTATCTCTCCTGTTGTTTTCTGCACCTTCCTATGTTATCTGACAGGGGAAATTTTCCCTCAGCATTGTTTGCCAATTACCTTGTAAATCAGGAACACACACAAAATAAGTCTGTTGTTTCCCATCACTCGAGTACTTTCAGGTAAAACGATCACTCCAACACGCCAACTAAGTACACACCTTAGCGTCATTCCTGGTGACAACTTGCAAGTTATCCAATTCCTGGCTAACTTGCTAACAAGTTAATTGCTATAACAAGTTTAGGCCTAACAAAGTTTAAAGCTATAAAAAAAAGCACTACAATAAAAAATATATAAAAGCAATATAAAAATGTAGCCCATTTACAATTTACGAAATGACCATTCCATATTTTTGGCCTTTCCTCTCCCTGGACAAGTAAAATTATAAGAATTAAAAATGTGAGCTACCATTCTTCCACTCTTCTTTTTTGTGAAGTTACCATTTTTACTGTAATGAATGTACAGTGCATTTTCAAAAATAGAGAAAAAAAAACAGTTTTTTTCATTGAAACACAAACATACTATTAAATCTGCTTCGGCAACAGTGAATTTAAAGCAATGCCATGACCTACATGGTACCCATGCCATACAATACATACGGTACTACATAGCAATGACTTGCATATTACGCAGTTACACCATAAAAAGAAGTCAGAAAATAGAAGCAAACTCAAACCTCTATTAAACCTAGAGCACTGTACAATATGGCAGTGCAAACAATAATGTTGCCAGCTTAGGGAGTTCAGAGGAGTGATACTTGAATACTGAAAAAAAGCAGAACCCACAGGAAAACCACTGACAACAAAGGAAAGGTCTTTTCTTCTTCTGAGCCCCTCTGACCTGCCCTAACACTCCTGTTAACTAAAGGATGAATCTTTCCTGTTTCCTAATTCACAGCCTTATCAACTCTCCACAGAACAGCTGCTGCAATCTGTTATGCTAAAATACAAATTTTACCTTGTAAATTGTGAAATGGAGAGATAGGGAAATGATGAAAGGGAAAGTGACTGTAAGCAGGCTGCAGTTCTGACCTGGTAGCCCCACGGCTGATGCACAGGGTTGTGTAATGGTTCTGCATGTAATTTAAAGCACAGTAAACAGGACTTCAGCGGCTGAAGAGACCACTCAAGCCTTCTGGGTTAGGGTTGTTATTTCAGTGAACACATACATACATAGGATCAGACAGTCATGGTTTGACACTATGTACTAAAAATAGACCATATTTAATAGGGGGAAAAAAAGGCCCATGCAAATGCAGAGTAGCACTGGGAAAAAATAAAAGAAAAAAAGCCCTGAGAGCTAAACCAGGGGGCATAGTGACTAAAAGAAGAGCCACTGCAGAATAAATCATTTTGAAGCCAAAACTGTTCACTTTTTACTGTGATCCCACCTGACACGCATCACACAAGACAACACAGCCTAATCATCATACAATAAATGTACCAAAGCAATTAAGAACCAAGAGCAACTTCAGAGATCGGTTATGCAATTGGCAGCCTGTGGGGTTGTATGTTGGCCAGTGGCGGCAGGAGGCCTGTTGTGTTTTCTGCTGCACATATATAATCATTAGTCACGCTCAGTCTCTTTGCTCTTTTTCTATTTCCAGAGAAGCAGGAGCCTGAGGGCAGTGGACCTACGGCACTGCAGCACGTGCAGCCTGGACTTCAGCATCACTGCAAATGTCACACAATGTTAACTCTTACACTGGAGAGCAGCCTGCCATGAAAGGAATATGAGGACAACCTTTAGGTGGCACCTTTTCACCCATTCACAAGTACTTTTTCAGGCGCTTAATTTCTCCTGCTAAAATAATGGCTGCTTTGGGTTTACTTTCCCATGTTACAAATATTAAGTGCATCTGATGAATGTAAATGAACCCTTGAAGCCAAGCAGCTGCAAAGAAGAGAAGAAGTTGCCCAAATAATTGCAAAAAAGCACTTAAGGGTTTAGCAGAGCAAAATTAAAAAAAATAAATAAATAAATACACAGCTGCATTTCTACCCTGCAGTAAACAACAGAGAATTCTGATGAGCAGTCGGTACTTTTGTAAACAGACAGAGCAGGTAGATCAGGACACAAACAGATAAACAGGTAGTGTGTGTGTTCATGACCCACATGAAAGAACACACCCCTCCTCTCTCACTTCTTTTCTCTTTCTCTCTCTGTGTCGAGTGCATGAGAGAGGATTTCTGCAGGGCGTGTTGGAGTGTGAGTCATCATCAGTGCAGAGAGAGAAAGCGGGGAGAGGCATGCTTTAGTTGAAGACAACGCTTATGGCAGCAATGGAGCAAGGAAACTCAACATGTCCTTCCTTTGGACAGAGTTAAAACCACCATAAATACAAAAAAGAACAAAAACAAAAAGGCAAAAAGAAAAACAAAAAAAAACATGGGTAATAAGAAGCACAAGATATTCATCATATCCATCCTAAACTATGAAGATGTGTAGTGTTGGTGTTCAGCATAGAAGCTCCAATCCAGCCAGTAAATCAAGAGCTCAGTTTGTGTATCTGCCACAGCAAGTAACTCTGCTCAGGCAAGAGGAAAGTCTCATATGCTTGTCATGGGAAAGCAGATGTCAAATTTAAAGTAAAATTCAGTGGCTTAATAATTTGGGATTTATCGATACAATGATAATATTGATGTTAAATTATGTCAAGTTATGACAAAATTATGACAAATTATGACAACTTTAGCTTTAGATTACAGAATTTCATAACAATTTTAAGTCACCACTACTTCTGCTGCACTTTCCTCACCAGTAAACACCATCACAAACCATAACAAATACTAGTATGTAACTCTAATGTATCAATACTAACATGATCTGCTGACAAACAAATCCCACCCTTTCTCCCTGACACGATGATTATGTTGATGATTAATTAATGATGCTATATTAATAGCAATCCAAGTTGTCACGCACATGGGAATCAGCAAAAAATAAGCTACCGATTAAACTTTGTTTAAGCTTTGTAGCTCGGTGGTTTGGGCAGGCAGCCATATACAGAGGCTACAGTCCTCCTGCAGTGGTTGCAAGTTCGACTCCCTGTCTGTGACCCTTTGCTGCATGTCCTCCCCGTTGGGACAGAGACAATTTCCTGTCTTTCACTGTAAATGAAGGCCACTAGAGCCACAGAATCTTAGGAAAAAAAAAAAAAAGAAAATAGATGTAAGACAAGCTAATTTACCTACTGTTGATGGATCCTGTGAATCTACATAAAACCTCCCACTACCACAGAAAATACAGTAATAATAGCTGCTCTGTGATATGACAATAAAATACTGTGATTGCTGCTGCTTCTGCTTATCATCTGGCTTTCTAACAAGCATCGTTACTATGCTCAAAATCAATTCCTGGCTGGTGCCTAAATTGTATAAAAAGTAAATCTTGCAATCATGCATTATAGCTGGAATAGTGAATGTACTTAACAAATCCAGCCAAAGTAGAGAATAACCTTTAAGATGGAACCTTTTCCTTTCTTTTTTCCCTTTACAAAAAATTCAGATTAAACCTCATTATTCTTGTTAATGACTGGTTATCAAAGCATCACAAGTTGAAAAAAATGCATAAATGCCCATGTTGGTGATCTGATTTCAGTATAAATCATCTTAGCCATCTGTTACTTGTTAATAGTATTTTTTTTACATGTAAATCAATTACAACAGTTTTAAAAATCCCTGTTGGCTTTAGCGTTGTTTTTAATTTACTGTTGTTTTCCCTTTTACAAGGTTGCACATGTTTGGCAGCATGACTGATACAATTTTATTTTTAAACTTGATGTGTTATCTTAACTTTTCCTTTCTAGGAATGAAAAGATGTTGGCTACTTGATCAACATAAAATAATTAGGAACAGTTTTAACATTTTCATTGTGACTTATGGGAGTTATCTTTAACTAAAAACTCCACATATCCCACGCCAGCCTATAGGAGGATTTGCATCTTGTCTGTGTTTTATTTGGCATTACTTCATATGGAAAGTTTTCAGATTTCACTTAACAAATTAAAAAAAAAAAAAAAGAATTTGAGAGGGAAAATTGTGTGTACATTGTCATGGTTTTGAAGCACTTAATCAAACTACAGTGCAGTTATTTGATAATGAAATGGAGCCAACATTATTTCCATACAACAGTAAACATTTATCACAAACCATCAATAAAACAAATGGGGAAGTTATTTTTCTCCCTTAAAACTGGATGATAAATTCAGTGTCTGTTGGTGAAGTCTGCCCCAGTGTGACTTGTTTTGTAACGCTTGTTTCTGGAATCTTCCAGAAACTGTTTCATGGCCAGGAGCAGGGTCCATCAACAGTAGCTCATACAGTTAGCACAAACTTCTTTAGGCTTTAAGTAAAATGCTAATACTTATAATAGAAACACAGTTTTTATTATTAGCAGTAAACAGATTTGCACACACTGGCAACTTGTCTCATCGTGAAAACATCAACATAAATGTGTCTACGTGTCTACGAGTATTTTTGTCTACGCTTCAACCATAATTCATTTTCAAAATATTTTTTTTGTTTTTCAATTTGACCTTACCTTCTCCCACACAGAGACTGTACATGCCTTAAAGACTAGTTCTCTCATGTCCAGACTGCGCACAGGTACCCAGTGACAGATATCCACAAGTCTGCTTGGACCGACGAGATACGAAAGAGACCAACTTCTCTTCACCGAATTCTGAAGCCGTAGCATAAGTCTGCAACCTGATCCTGAACTTAAACTGGAGTCCTTGCTGTCATCCAACCCTGCTGATTAAATTACAGCACAGAGAGAGCTGCAGCAGCTCAAATACGCCATCAAAGAGTTATTATCAGAGGATCTGACAAAATACATTATCATAAACTCAAGCTCAGTAGAACAAATATTACGCATGTGGTTAAAGAGCTTTTTTTAAGCGGAAAAATCAAAATCTAGATATTTATCGACTCCCAGGTCTTTCTCTCTAAAAGAATACACACTGAATATTCAGTCACTTGTAAGGGGTTCTGTGCCATGTTTTGCTCTGTAAACCTCTTTCAGACTTTAGAAGTGTGAAGATAGCACCCTGCTGTTTCTTTCCTGATGTTATGAAAATGTAAAATCTGGAGAAATTTTGCTATCTCTTTTGGGACTTTATGACCATGCTAACTGGACTTTTCCAAATGTTCCAAATTTATGATTTAAATTAAGACAAAGCTTTGAAAAAATAAAATAATATAAAATCTCAAGAGGGGAAGTCAAAATAAGCAATTTAAGTAAATAACCGAGTAAACAACCTTTTTTATGTAAGCTCACTGAACAAAAAGTGATGTCAGTATCGTGTGTCATGCTGAGTTGGCTTGTTGGGACCAGTTGCCCCTCACACTAACCCTACAATACCTCAAAAGAACAAAACCTAAGGAGAAGTAGACAGTATCTTGCACCTTGAATGTGGGGAGAGACAGGAGTTTACTCAATAACAATCTTGGGGAAGAAGAAAAAACAACAACAAACAAACATTGTGCAAAAGGCGCTGATGAAAAAGCATTAACACTGACAAAACAGCCAAGTCGGGAAGCCAGAGGGGGTTGTAGCAGCACACAATAACACTGCTCATTGCAACTCTTCAGACTGTGGCCGCTTTATAATTCAGTTCCTTTGTCTATATGAGAAAAGCCATAAGCGGTCTTTAATTTCAGCCCAACACCAATCCAATTAAGTGGCACTTGATGGAGAAAAATTAGCCACACTTCCTTTACATCAACACAAAGATTTTGAAACACAGTTGGCCACATGCTCTACAAATAAGCCAATTTCTTAAATAAAGGAGACAAATAAAGATATACTATATTAAAAAATCAGATGAGTACAACACATATGTAACAAGGGTAACTTGACACTTAACCATGCCATGGAAATGCTGAAGTAGGTTTTTATCCTCTCGCTAATCTGGACAGCTTTACAATAATATACTTTATAAGACATTTACTGAGACATTTAATGAATCAATATATGAGGCATGAAATATTATCATATCAAAAAATGTATTAATTAACATGTCTACATGAAATTGAAGGGGTAGATGGAGATTTGGGTCATAGAGCGAAGGCTTTCATCATGTTCAGGTATAACTATCCATTTAAAGAGCTTTTTCACTTAACAGAGCACTTTAGGGATTTCAATAACAGCATTGTAATTAGCCACCATATCATGGGAATGCCCTTATTAAAGCTGCTGGGTCAGAAGTAAATTTAGGTTGTTAAAACATATGAATCATGAATAGGAATTAAATATATCCATTGCCTTCAGTTTTATACAAGTTTCTTTATCTAAGTTGCCACACGAGTACACACACACACACACACACACCAAAACACAAAGTCAGATCTTTCTTTGGGGGAAAGATACTATCAATATTTATGCACTAGTTGAGTCCATAAATACCAACAGCCAGTCCAAAAGAATCAATGTATGCCTGCTACATATTTTAATCTCCCGATGAAGGTCAAACTACTCAACAATGCCTGAGAGGTCTGAGCACATGCATGCTAAAGCAGCTAGCAGCTTGTGCATTCATATTACCTTGACTCTACCCAGTACATCGAATGTTACTGAAACACACACTCTATTAAAAGTGCAAAAACAGAGAGGCCATAAACATCAATTGAAAGCTATTGTATATTGTCTCTTAAATATGCCTTGTTTTGAGGTTTAAGCTTTGTGTAACTCATTTACATTATATTAGAAGGGGAGTGTTCAGTACAGCGCTATCAGTTACCAGAAGACTGATACACTGTAAATATACTCTATATCTTTATCATAACAAACCTTTCTGACCCACAGGGGTGACAGAGGAATGAGGCTCCTCAGGCTGCTCTAAACTAGCACATCATTCTGGACTACTCGGAAGCAAAATTGAGAAATTAAAACAAACAACAACACAAAAAACAACCTGTTTTCTCGTGGCTTAAACCAAGGCACATCTGATTTCCACTATCATATGTTTTTGTCACTTTGCTATTAGATCTCATGAAAGTTAGATCAACATTTTACAGTCTTGTTAAAAACCAGTTACATTATTAAAAGGACACATTCATCTTGTGAGGTCAGAAAGAGGGCCTGTAGTACACTGAAAATTTAATAAGCTCAATACAGCGCCTAAAGATTGAGAAACTTGGCAGAGATCTAGTTCTGAAATCCTGAGCATGGGCACGAGATGATTTAACCTCATCATATCAAGCATGCACTCAGGCAGATCAAAAGAAAGGGGGATTGTGTGGACCTGTGAAAAACCCATTAACAGGCTTAACTTCAGACACTTCCCCCAGGACTTAATCTGTGATATGAGGCAATGTTTCAGCTGCCCTTTTTTATTTTGTAGTCCCTTTTACCTCCACATCAATAACATGCTATCAGACTGACATTTATTTTGTTTCAAGGGCTTTATTTACTGTCCTGCCATGCAGTCATCACAAATCTGCATGTCTTCTAGCAATGTTTTTTTTTCCCAAGGTGCCACAGAATAAATAAGGAGGGAGCATCTGAGTCTGCTGACACTGACCACCTTCAAGTACAGCCACGGGCTTAACATGAAGGTGGTTGGTGTCAACAGGCTCAGACACACCTGACCCTGGAGAAAACTAGAAAGGACTCTCTGATAAGGCTTTAATAAACATTATATCTGCTTCATAAATGTATTCTTATCTGGCAGAGGGAAAAAAGCAAACCAAATGCTGATCAGACGCACTGCTGTGAATAAATATTTGCGTGTGTGTGTATATGCTCCCTTGTCTGTGCGAATGCTGGCATCAGACTCCATGTTTGTTACGACGCACCATATATCCTGCCAGGTCTGTGCAGTTCCTGTTGCAGCAGAGAACCGATGGGCTTTGTTCCAATGGCAACACTGACTTACAGTTTACATTCAGTGCTTACACAGTATCTCTGTCTGGAAATAACACAGATGTTAAAACTATGCAGCAACAGTTGTAGACATGTAATTTTATCATTAAATTTAATTGTACTGATTACGATTTCAATTGCTAAAAGCAAAAATATATTGTATACTTGATGATAACTGTCAATTCGCTTTTCCAATTTAGTTTTCTGTTTCAATTACCTTATAATAGCCTAATTCTCACATGATCTGACAACTCAAAAGCCCACAACATTTTTTATTAAACAACAAATAAGAAATAACAAAAAAAAAAAAAAATTAATGTTGTGTGAACTGGCAATGTGAAAAGGCGTAATAGCGCATGAGGATTGCTGTAAACTCCTGCAGAGGATGACATCAATCTGCCCACTGGCACAGTGAGACTCGACCACCTTTCAGGTGATAGATATTTCATGTTCCTGGGATCACTGTAAATGCACAGTTGGAAACAGGAAGTGGAATGAAGATCCTCAGTACGTTGTTATAGTGCGATTGCTGTGTAAAAGCAGCTACACTCATGAGAGAAGCAATCTTGTCAGGCTACGCTGTTATCCGTTTGTGGAAGTTTTGACCAAGACACTTCACTGTGAAAATGAAAAGCTGAGAAAACTCAAAATTTCAAGGTGACTTGATACACCAGATTTTTGAGTTTTGAGGCCAACTCAAACTTTTAAGTAAAAAAAATAAATAAATAATACATATGCTCAATAAACAAATGAGTATTTTTTTTCCACATTTTCATTTTTACAGTCCAGCAGATGAACCTTTGTCCATCTCACACTGATGTCTTTATTAAGATTAAAAAACAAAAACTGTGACTGAGCAGGCTTCTGACAAGCCTGAGCTCAAGTTCACTCCTTTATGGCAGGTATGACTGTTTATCTGCTCTTATTTCCCTCCAAATCCTCCCTGGCTGCTCGGTATTGGAGGCTGTTGAAAAGCACTCATTACCAGGAAGGAAACCAAGCTTTCTCTTCTTTAATGGCAGGTATGTGGATGTCACATGATCTCTCTTCTGACCTCCTCTGTCTTCTTGTGTTTTTTTTCTTCTTTTTAACTTAAAAGTTTGAGTTGGCCTCAAAATTCAAAAATCTGGTGCATCAAGTTACCTTGAAATTTTGAGTTTTCTCAACTTTTCATTTTTACAGAGTATAACACCAGTAAAGTGTAACTACTCCAACTCATTGATTGCTGTTGATCTGATCTGCTTAAGTTCACTTCCCTTTGTTATTTCGCATATGCTGCACATTGCTCAACATACAAACTTTTCTCTTTTCTCTTTTTACATCACATCGCAACTGTTTCTGCAGCCACAGAGAATCATCAGGAGAGACCTAGATGACCCATGTGCATTAGTAAAAACAATGATAAACTAGTCAGTCCATTAGACAAGCAAAAACGGTTGCTGAGAGAATGGTGTGCAGCAAAAGCAGTATGTAGTCCTGGGTCAGTCAGCAGCATCTGAGCATTAATAAGGGGAGTAATTGAATTAGGGGATCAGCGGAGGCTTGTAGTGTGGGCGTCACATGGCTCTAATTTTATTACAAGTGATGTAAACATGAGGTTGACCCTCAGCGCAGGGGCGTCCAACATTAATACGTACACAAATAAACATGCATAAAAACACAAAAGTGCAATCCTTACTCATTTAAATCAGCTAGTCAAAAGCCTAGTATCAACAGTCTCTTTGTAAGAGCTATAAGGTAGTACAACTGAATCAGAGAGAATAAATTCTGCACAATGTGTCACAAATAAACAGTTTGATAGGCAGTACTTATTAGGCATGCCATGATTCACTCAACTCACGATACAATTTGAATCATGATTCTAACCATGTACAACACAAAATTAATTTACAGGCAAATTACTGACTTTTTAATTTTTATTATTTTTCTCTTACACAAATCCAGCCTTTTCCTTTTTAACAACACTATAGTGTTTTCTCTTTTCTCTTTTTACACAGTAGATTAGAACTAGCAGCAAATGACAAAAAATGTATCAGTTCTCTTCTTTTTTTTTTTACAATACTGTTTTTTTTTTTATTATCCTCTTTTTACCTGCATACCAAATGACTGGGAAGTGGAAACTGTTTTAGATTTTTTTTTCTCTTTCTTTTCTTTTCTTTTTTTTTTTTTTTTTTTTTACAATAGGCCCTCTTTTCAATAAATCAGTACAGTATCAAGATTTTTTTTCCTTTAGTACACAACAAGTCAACTCTACCTTAAGCCAGTCATAAACTAAGGCATTATACAAACATAACAAAACTAGTCTTTTCTCACACTCTTTCCAAATCAATACTGCATCAGAGAATGCTTTTTTTTTTTTTTAATTTCTGAGGTAGATTAGCCAGACACAAACTAAGGCATATGTATTTTTGTCTGAACAAAAATCGAATACCAATTTACCATATTGGCCCGATTATAGGACGACTCTGATTATAAGATGATGCTTATTTTTCAAATATCATTTTGGGGAAAATAAAAATATGATGAAGAAAATAAGGTTAATCATAAAACAACTTTTTATTGTACAATTACTATAGAAAAAATCCCACAGAGATAACATTCTGCTGTATTGTTAAACATTTCAATGATTTCATCTTTTTTTAGGAAGTATGGTACCATATTTACAGGTAAGGTACATGTCAGGTTTTCATGTTATTTAAGATCAAGGTATAGTACTATTTAATAAACTGTATTCTCTTAAAATCTGAGACTATGACTCAGTGAATAAGCACCGACCATTTAGTTCAATAACTGCATTATTGGTGTTGATAACTGCTTAACCATCAAAGTTCGAGTTGTATTTATTTTCAAGAACATTAATAATTTAGTCTGTAAAAAAAACAAATTCTGGACTGCAAAAAACTTTCTAACTCCTTTGCTTGAGTCCATTTTGCATCAGATCCTGCTCCCATGCGCTCACTGTGATGCTCCATTTGCTTACTGTTTACTTAGGTGCGGGCTCCATCTAGTGGCCCGGATGTGTAATGACCATAGCATGTAGCACGTCGCACGTAGCGCCGCATATAGTGACGTAAAA
Organism: Hirundichthys speculiger; assembly: GCA_018398805.1. Classification (NCBI taxonomy): domain Eukaryota; kingdom Metazoa; phylum Chordata; class Actinopteri; order Beloniformes; family Exocoetidae; genus Hirundichthys; species Hirundichthys speculiger. The sequence goes on along the minus strand of JAGFBZ010000287.1, from coordinate 3,554,877 downwards.
CAAGAACGTAGTTTAACTCAAGTGTGCCCTCTGCTGGCCTGGAGGCCGCATTGCGATTCATGGCTTTATTAAATCGATTTAAATCGTTTTTTTTTTTTTTTTTTAATCACGGCATGCCAAGTACTTATTCATCTTGAAGTATTCATTCACTTGCCAGGCGAGGTAGCTTGGTGGTGGTCCTGCCATTTCAAAGTGAAAATGAAACTGGTTCTCAGATATTCTGAGTCTGAAGTAAATAATGTGTATAACACTGATGGCAGTGCAACTGATTTTTCCACTCGGTTTACTGCATATTTGCATATTACTGACAGGCCTAATGACTAACATGACCATCAGACCACCAGGAGATGGTTCACTTATTTATATTCAAGTGCTGTCTCAAGAATACAGTAACAGAGTCGACTGAAGTAGAGACAGAAATTGTTTTGGTTTGGTTTTTTTCTGGGTCATGGTTCAAACAGAATTACATTACTGAGAAGCTTGCCAAAACCTCACACATCAGATCACTGCATAATCCACTAAATGAGAAAATTAGCTTCACATTAAACAGCACATCTGTTTACTTAGCCTACATCTACTGAATACTAGATTTGAAAAATACATTGGTGTGAACATTTTATGTTTTTAAGCTTTTTTTCTAGCTAATTGACAGGAAGTCCTGCCAGATACCTTAAATGTTTAATGAATTCGGACTTATTTTTTAGTTTTCAGAACAACTTAAAGCAAGACAGATTTTACTTTTGATGTAAGAAATGAAACTCATCGTTGAAAAAAATAAAATAAAATAAAATAAAGAAGAATCATCATTTTACAAAGACCTGAAAACTTAAGCAAAAAGGTGCATCTTTGCACAAATCTTTTCACTCAGGAGTTTTATTTGGTCTCATATAACCTTAGATTTGCTGTGTATCTTCCTCACTCTCTGTCTGGTTTTCATGTCTCTCTGCATTGTTAATAAAGGTCACCCCAGCCACAAAATCTTTTTTAAAAAGTTGTTTAGTTCATTCGATTTGGTTATACTGGCGGCACAGTATGTGCAGGTTCAAATTGAAAATACATAAAACCTCAACGCTGAACACAAGTATTTATGACTTTGAAACATGGACTAAATTTCAATTATATTTCTACAGCTGCTAAATTATAGGAATATAATTTATGAGCAAGAAACTGAAGATGAGAGCAGATTTTTCGTTTGACACAGAAAAGTGTAGTAACAGATGAAATATTTAGATAATACCAAATGTGCTGGAATGTACTTTTCAGCACAGATCTGCAAATCTTAGAGGACATGCAACAGTGATAGAAAAAAGGTTCAGATCTTTATGGAAAAGTGAATAATATATATATACAGTGATCCCTTATTTCGCGGTTAATGGGGACCGGCGCCCCCCGGGAAACTCAAAATCCGTTAACTCAAGCTGGAGCCCCCGAGCCTAAATAATGTGTTTAAAATATGTTTAAAAACTGCAAAAAAGTAGCGAGGCACTGCAGCGAAACAAGACAAAGGCTCAACAGTGGTCTTTCTGTTACCATCACAGCCTCTGGTCTCTGAATCGTAGTAAAGAAACCACTCGTATTGTGCTATTTTTGGCTCGTAATTAGCAGGTAACAAGCTAACAACAACAAAAGAAACAGTCCTGTTTTCTCTGCATGGAACAGGAACTCTGTTCTGGTACTGCAGGAACTTGTAACATCACACAGGTTGTGTGGCAATTTTTTCTTGATTTTTTTAAATGTTTCATATTTCTGAAAAATCCGCAAATAACTAAAACCGCGGAACTTAAAGCGCGAATTGGCGAGGGATCACTGTATATGCATATATAAAAGCTGGTGACGGCTACTCAGTGTGACATAGTGGTGGTGGATAAACATAAGAGGACAGCAGTGGTGGTGGATTTGGCCTTCCTAAGTGATAGAAACATTAGAAAGAAGGAACAGAAAGAAGCTCGAGAAATATCAAGGGCTGAATGAAGGGCTGGAAAAAATGTGGAGTGTGAAGGCAACAGTGGTGCCAATAGTGATCAGGACACTGGGAGCTGTAATCCCCAAACACAAGTTAGATTGGTAGCTCCAGCAGATATGAGGAACAACATCTGAGATCTCTGTCCAGAATAGCAAATTACTAGGAACAGCTAAGATTCTGCGCAGAATCCTCTGGCTGGAGGGCCTTGAGCTTGAAGGAGACAACACAGCCAGAGTAGGCAAGGGGGAAGCATTAACAATATATATATATATATATATATATATATATATATATATATATATATATATATCTATATATATATATATATATATATATATATATACATATATATATCAGAGATACATCTGGACAGAGGACTGCAATGGCTGGAGATACGGTGTATCTGGGGAAAATACCATTACTACAGTGCATGTGCCGATTGTTGATTGTATCTCTGTCATAATATAGCAGCGCTGCAGGCTAATGGAGCTTGCACTCTACTGCTTTTTCATTATCACTTCATTCTGTCTTACGAACGCCTGTGCAGTTTTGGTAATTACTGATGCTACAGAGGTCTTTCAGCATCCATAATCAGCTCTTTTTCCACCTGAGGAACCAAACATCACCGCCCCTGACCCACCCACCTTTATTCTAATTTTCTTGCCCCTCCCAATTCATTTCCCTGTTATTAGTGTCAACTAATGACATGATGACTAAACAACTGCAGTTCATTGTGCGAAGCACTTTTTTTCCCCAACCACCAAAACCAGTATGAGGAGTGAGTTTTAGTAAGAGTTGTCTCACACAGAGGCATGTGTCATATTTGAATTCATATTGATAATTATCAGAATATAGTGTTGAGTTAAGGCTGAAAGAACTATCCAGTAATTCCCTTAACTCTATTAATTCTAATGTTTGAGACAGAACTGCAACCTCTCAGGTGCATGGCCTTCTTACGCATGTTAGTCAAAGCTAAATCTTAGATAAATTTGTACACTGTCATCTGCCACAGTATTCTGTTTTATTCAAAAGTAATAATCCATGATTTTCTTTGACAGAGAGTAAAACACGGCAGCACATTTGTAACAATTTGTAACAGAAATATAGTGTACGTCTATCTCTCATGGGGATCCAGCCACCCAGAAGGGCAGGAGGCCAGGTGTCATGCGCATCAGTGACCCACTCATTTCTCCACTCCAGGCAGCAAAACCCTGTGTTATGTGAACCCCAACTAAAGTGATTAAGGATAGGTGGATTCCTTAAAAGGAGGGCAGGAGTGGACAGGGGCATGGTGAGGAGGACCGTGACATATTCCTGTGTTGCAGCCTGCCTACCACGACCCTAACCTTGTTTCCACCACCAAGTTAGCATCTCCAACCCTGTCATGGAACCTAGTGTGTAACCCTTGTGTGCTAGTGCTCTGATATAACGATCCACCTCACATCCCGGCATGGATCTGATACAGGGGGGGGAGCGCAACCCTTGAATAGCCAGAGAGGGACAACCCACAAGAGCCAGTGGGGACTGCCCAAGGGATGGCAAGCCGTAGTAGGACAACACTGCAGACAGTGAGGGGTGCCTCCATCACCACCAGCATTTTTATTATTATTTTTTTTTTTTGCATGTAAAAAATTCAGTACAGATTAACTAAAATAGTTTGTTGTTCCAGTGTTGTGGCTGCAGGTGATAATGAGATCAATTTGCTCCACCACCTCGGCAGACACCATGCACTGCTGGAATATCAGGACTTCATGCAACTATGGTTGTTGGACTCAAAGCCATCACTAGTTGAGGTATCACAACCAGATCAAAAGACCAGAACTCCATTAAAGAGGCATTCATTTGGTGCTTTGCTTACAATATAGAGAAAGCAAAACAATGTCACTAAGGCTGTGGCATTTCATTTATGCAAGGACATGTTTCCTGTGGTTTAGTTGAATGAATACTATCTATCTATCTATCTATCTATCTATCTATCTATCTATCTATCTATCTATCTATCTATCTATCTAAGCGGTGTTTATTTGTCAAAGTCGTGTATGTTTGCAAAAGCGGAATGAAGTATTTACATTCCTTTTTTTCATGTTTGCTTGATCTGAAAATGCTGCTGCATATGACTAAAATGGCAGACAAGGCCTGAAGACATGCTGACACGCTAATTATCAACTTGCCCTGTCGCCACCAGGCAGAAAGTTTAAAAATAAAATTCTCACCTCCCTCATTATGTAAACAATCACAGTCCATTGTGCTAACCTCACACCCCTATAGATTACAGCTGGCAGACACAGGAGGGCCAAACTCTCAGTGTGAGAGAAGAAGGTTTGAGGCTTGTGAAAGACGTGAGAATATCTGTTCCTGTCTATGCTCACACTTTCCATCCAAAGTAAAACCAGTAAAAAGGGCCACATCTCTGTTAGACTGATAAGTCCCAATCATTGCCATTACATCTCCTAAATCTAATCATGAAATCAGTTGTGTTGTTCATTAGCACACAATTGAAACTGCTAAGAACAAAGCTTCAGTTTATGGTTCAGCTAAAAGATGTCACCCATAACATTGCACTCTGTGAAAACAACAGTTTTGCCAAGTGCTGAGGATTCACAGGAGAGAAAGCAAGCAGCTCCATGCAGACAAATACACAAACACACACTTGACTAATTCTCTACAGACAACCACCACACTGAGGTCTAATCGATGGACCTCATTCATATTGAAGAACAGACATTGGGGAAAGCCGGGGAATTACAAGCAGCCTCTGCTGTGAGATCACAGCCTGAAGGGAGCCTGAGGAAGAATAAGACAACACTCTGGATGCCTGTGGTTTACCGTCCACAGTTGTCTTCAACAACAAGGTTACTGGGTGTCCTTAATCCACCAGAGATCTTGGTGAAGAGGTGCAATAGGTCCCAGTTGTTAACAGACAATATGTCATTAAAAATGATATGAACTGTGAGAAATTTCTCCACGTGAACAGGGGATGGGTTTTTGCATCTATAAAACAAGAATCACACATGCATCTTGTGTTTCACTCACTTTGAACGGGATAATGTTTTGAATTGAAGAAAACTTTCCACGCATTCAATTTTGGAAGCAGTGTCAAGGCAAATATGTGTTCAGATGTAGAATGTCAACATGATGACAGATTAACTTGAGATCATTTGATCTCAAACAGATTTGTTAATAATTAACTTTTTTCTTAAATTTTTCCTAACTTTTACTGTAAATATAGTTTCTATTAGTACCCAGATTTCTGAATATATTCCCCAACACAAAGTTGATACTAAAAATGCCTATTAAACAAATAATTCAAAAGGGAAATGGATGATTTCATACATTTTTTGCAACTTGAAAACCTTTTTTGGAATAATGACATAGAGCAGTGTTTCAGCTCAGGTATGGACAGAGATGAAAAGAAAGCAAAGGCCTCTTCTCTGTTATGGTAAGTGATCATAAAATATCAATTAAGCTGCCATTTTGACCCTAATTAGCCCTAACACAAACTCAAACCTAAAACTGACTGCCAGATGGCACACGCTTCATGAGTTCATAATCTAAAGCAGAGAGAAACACATGAAACCCTGAAAACGGCTGAAAGTAAATGACTCCACTTCACTCTTCAACTGCCCTTAATGGCCCATGAAAGGTGAAGCATCAACAAACCTTATTTCCCACAAAGAACTCACCAGTAACTTCTGCTGCAGTCTTTGGTGGTTCAGGGTGTCTGCGTTTAGTCGCAAAGCTCTGCTGTCGTCCTTCAGATGAAAGCTGTCCACACACCGGAAGGGCAAAACTTCATTTCTCAGCTATAGAAGTGACAGAGTCAGAAAAGAACATAAAGCTGTGGTGAATTATACCCACTCAAATGAATTTGTGTAAATGACACAGTTGTTATTGTTGTTTATTAATCTGAACAAAAAAAAACCTATACACAATGGTAAATTAACATAAAAAGTAATATGTTTTTGAATAAATTATTGCGTAACCCCTAACCCAAACAATCTTTGAGCACTTCTGCAAAGTCTTACTGATAATGCAATCTGCTAGCTCTCTGTCTGTAAGAGTAGTTTAGTGACCCCTGAGAGGCTGTAGGATGTATAAGTGGGAAAACAGCTGACAGTTACATTCAAGGTGTGCAGAAACAATGTCCTCTCCCTTCAAGGATCTTGTCTGGCTGTTTGACATATCAAAGTCTGGACTAATGGCACAATAATGCTGTAATAATATGCTGTATTTGAAAATATAATTAATATATCCTTCAGGTACAGTAACAAAATCATCCTTTTAGGTATGTGTGTATTAACTGGTATAATTGCCATCTTAGCTACAATATATTATTCCAGCCACATTCAGGTTTCACACTGCTGTTTAAAGGTAACCCACATTTAAAAACAAGTGCAGAATGTATCATAGAACAGCTAATAATTACGCACTGATTCAACCAGGTACTTACAAACCCACAAAAGTATAAGATACCAACAAAATAAAATCTTCTCTCCATGTTCAACCACTTAGAGGGCAATGTTAATAGCACCACCTAAACTCCTTGTTATTGCCAAGCTATTGAAGCTGGCTGGACATAATAATGCCCCCTATTAAATTATTCATGGCTCCAGTCAGGTGGAACCAGAAGCTGCTTTTGTGTCCCAGAGAGAAAGATGCAACTCTACTCAAGTATGGAGAGCCATCACTGCATGGAGGGAAAGACTTTCCAGAGCAAAAATGGATGATGCTGGGCTACAAACAAGAAAAAGCATGCCTTGACATTCTAATGGCTTTGTCCATGTGACATTTCCCTACAAGTGTTCAGACAGGGAACAGTGGTCCAGTGGGTTGGTCCACATGGGGATGGGGCCTGAGGTGCTGCTAGAAGTTCACCATTCTCTGGTAGTGTTGCTCTGCACCCAGTTTGTAGCCAACCCTGACATAAGTGGCTACTGCCGGAAGATGATTTTTATTTATTTATTTTTTTTAAACCATGCCATGCTTTACTGCTGAATCCTAATACCATGGTGCTGTGTTCCCGCCACTCATGGGAACAAGCTGTGCTATTTTTAGCTGTATGTCCCCAGCTGCATGTATCCAACCCGGGGCCAATGGGCAATTAGTTTTTGTTTCTCATGGCAGGAGGCAGTACTAAAACCTCCCTAACACAAAAAGACAACTGGGCACAGGCTGCCTCTGTCCTGCCCCATACCCCTGCAAGAAGGCATGACTCTTAAAGCAATGTAGGGCCTCCATCAGTTTCACCTTCATAGGTGATCACAAGCTTCTCTCTTATCCGTTGCCTTTCACGTACTGATGTGTGGATGTCTAAAAAAAAAGAAGAATCTTTTCATCTACACACGAGAACAAAGTTGACAATATTGTTTCAGCTTTTTCAAAGCTGTGAATATCAACTACTTTCTGAGGTTATGTCTTTACATTATGTTTTTTGAGGGCAAAAATCTCCTAAAAAAAATTTTTTTTTTTTACAGTATTACAGTAAACATGATGGAAGAATAAAAGTCTTAAAAATGCTAAAGTAATTTTAAATAAGTCATCCTTTTTAGACAATCGTCAGATGGTTATTTTATTCATAAATAGTACAAGTAAAAGGGAAATTCAAGACATTTCACCACTCTGTAAATGATTATACTGTTTATTCACAAATGAAGCCTAAGAGCAATCAACATTTCTCATTTAAAGCTGAACATTAATGAAATTTGAATTATCATTCGGGCATAAAGCATTTTCACAATCTCACATTGCACTGCATCCCTATTTTACTGGCATCTTAAACATAATCTGGTATTTTATGATATATTTGAATGAGCAGGTATAATGAGTCTGTTTAGGAGCCTGTGTGCAATGATGGCCTCTTTAATTTATTTTAGTCAGAGCAAAGCTAATTCAATCCACCTTATTAGAGCATCTTCATGCAGTTATCATGTGCCCCTGCTATCAATGGCCCACCACCGATGGGCCAGCATCGAGGCAGTGGACTGGACAGGAAGCCTATCAAACTAACCCACAGAGATGTATAACTGAACTTACAAATACTATGACATGAAGCACAGAGCATTTAAAAAAACTAATATTATCAAGGCAGACAATTAGCAAAACCTGCAGTATGAGAAGAAAGGTAGAGAGACACAGAGACTGAGATTGAACCTGTGGAGATAAGCTGTTTTATTACAAAACAAATCCTGACAATCATCACCGCCTGTGGATTTTGGCAAGATGATCCCTAACCCCCACCCTCAGCCATGATTATCAACCAGCATAATCAGAACAGACTTTAATAGCCCTCCACCTCAATGAGGTGGCAACAAAGACAAAACTGTTAACAGCCCAAAGTTTTGCCAGTCAGGGCTTGATATCTATCTTAAATCCTATCAGTGTATAGGAGACTAAAGTCTAAGACATACCATGCATGTACTCATTGAATAGATTTGATTTTCAAAGTAGTAGTAGTACTTTTCTGGATATTATTTTATCAAAGATTTAAAATTTGTAAAACTGACCTTTTTTTCTTTTCTTTTTTTAAAAAAAAGAAAGGTTGTCCCTCCTAACATCTCCTCTCCATGTAAATTATGCAGTTGTACTATCAAATGATTTGAGCCCATATGCAATTCATTTATATATATCAGTGCATTCATCAATCTTATTACTACTAATATATTGACCAGGTTGTGATCACTGCAGACACACTTTCCAAACCCAAAGAGGACACCATCACCTGCCATAAGCATAGATGCAATTCTAAACCAGCAGTAGTGAAAACCATCTGCACCCTTGCTGTGGCTAGAAATTCTGTCCATAAAGGTTACGACCAAAACCACTGGCAAAGGGCAGCACTGGCATAGCTTGACTAATTATCTGCAATGGAAATCAAGCTCTCACTCCTTAATCATCTACGTGAGGACTGCAGGAGGGGGCTCAGTTGCACACTTGTGGATTTTCACATGTACCTTTTCTATAATAATGAAATAAAATAATAAAATCGAGGCTAAAAAAATTCAGGGTATTTTCAATGAAGACAACATTAATAAGAATATACAGGTGTGAGAATTAAAGGGAATATAGGGAAACTGATTGGAATAAAGTAGAACTTCGCAAAGCTGCAGGTCTGCCTAAAATAGAGAACATAAATTTAGCTGAAAAATAGCATCTTTCAGCAATTCAGCCCTCTGCTTTTTTGCTTGTTTTTAAATGTGCAGTAAACAAATACAAATTCAGTTGAATATACACCATGTGCATTCTACCATCACATGCACTCATAATTTTTAGAATCCTGCACATGACACCAGGACTAATGAAGTCACACTAGTTGAGCCCAAGGAAAACATCCAGTCAAAAAAGTTTTGCCATTTGCCTAAAGAGAGCTGGGATAGACTCCAGCAGATCCCCGTGACCCTGCAGAGGATTAAACGGGCATAGATAATGGATGGATGGATGGAAAAAGCAAAATGTAATTATATAGTAGCTAACTAATCAGTAAAACAAGTATGATAAATGTAAGCTAGTTACTATTTCACTGACAACTCAAAAAGGTCAGCTACCACAGCGCCAGTTTTCTCAAGATGATGCTGTTTCTTCCATCTAGCAGGTTATCAGACAAGAACATAGGTCATAGTTTAATTCAGCATGCTGACTAAGGACTGCTCGCCTATTTATCTAGCCTATTTCTATTCATTAATCAAGTATCAGTTGTAAATTACCCATTCCACAATGCTGAAATTGTTTAGTTAACCATTTTACTCTGGAGGACACTGCATTGTTGTGATGTACATGCAAGACCCAAAGTACAAGAAAGAGTGTTCTTTCGTGAAGAGGTCAACAAGTGTTGAAGAAAAAAAGAAAAGAAAGATCTGTTGCTCTCCTAACTCTAAATGTTGCACCTACTGTCAAAGGAGCCTGGATGTAGAGCCTAGAAATCTAGGCATTTCGCTAGCAAGTTTAAACTTGTTTTGCATGTCCATTTAACTACCAACTGACACCAACAGCAGATTCGTGCATGTACAATTTGCAGTCTGGACAGGGAGGAGTGAACATCTCTTTCACTGAGTTGCAGGTGGACTGCTGCAGACCAGGCAGCCTGTGAGAGCTTTTGGACAGCAGAGGGGCCCATGGCTAGCCAGATAGCTCAGAGCCACATCTAGAACGATGTAGACTTGCAAAGGAAGTTTAAATTTGCTACTGGTACATCTAGACTTCAAGACAAGCGCGCAGCAATTACCCATATGCATGCTTTCATGTCAATGTCACCAAAAGTCTCCAATGACCCAGGAAAAAGTCTGTAGTGTCTTTTTTTGACAAAAAGCTGCTAGTAGAGTCTGAATACTTGCTAAATAGAGCAACAAAGTTGCTAAGTTGGCAACACTGCTTTCCCACGTATTTGTTTCCATTGTTCTGAATACATCACCTTGTTGGTTGCTCTGATTGGTTGTAGTGCTAACCAACTGTGTGTAGAGGCAGTCTGATAAGCAACCGTTGGTGCTGCCCCTTGGATGGGGAGGCCCTATGTATAGTTTTCAGACCCTACATCTTTCTAGATGCAGGTCTGATCTATCAGTCAAAAGAAGCAAATGGAGGAAAATTCAGTTTCTCCTTCCACAGAACGGGATAAAGATAACAGTATTGGTAGCTCCAACATTCTGATTTGTTTTTTGGAAGTGGAGAGTGTCTCTGATGCTGTGTATGTGGTGGAGCACCTCTGACATGCTGCAATGCCATGTTCAGACACAGTTTTTTCTCTTAACGTGATTAAACTTTTCACTTTTTCAAGAAAGCAACAAGTCAGTAATGGCTGTGCTGAAAAACCAGCAGTATGTTTTTCATTTGCTCAAATACACTTATTTTTTATTGCATGTAAGTGATGGTCTTTTTAGAACTAGGAATAGAGTTGTTATGTTTTGGTCTCACATTGGGCTGTAGCTGCTCTTGTCTCTCTCAAACAGCAATGCGGACTGCCAAAACTGAGGTTTTTTTTTTTTTTTAGTATTTGGATACATCTGACAATGCTTGTCAACAGGTTTGTTTCACTGTCACTGACAGTGAAACAGGGTGGTAGTACAATCATTCTATGGGGGCTATGCAGCACCAGAGCCCTGCTAAAGCGTGGAGTGACTTGAGACTGGGGATGAAAGCTTACCCATCACTATGACAGGATAAATCCAAGATAAATGAGGCCAAGCCAGCATACGAGTGTCTTGGTGAGTCTGTCTCCCACAGTCTACTCCTACCCTCCATGCATGTCTGCAGAGACACCTCCCAAGATGGGAGTTCTGTAAATGGACTGCACTTATATACCGCTCTACACCATCAAGGTGTGGACCTCAAAGCGGTTTACAATGGCCTCTCATTCTCCCATTCACACTCACATTCATACACCAGTGGGCGGCTGCTACCATGCAAGGCACTGCCAGACATGTGAACAGTTGGAGTCGGGATCGAACCGCCAACCTTTCAGTGACTGGACGACCCGCTCTATCAACTGAGCTACAGCCACCCACGTGAGTTAAAATGCACAAAACGAGATGAGATTTAGACAGACCTGAAGATTCAATACAGACAATGCTGCCAAGAGTCTCTAATATTGAATATATATTCATTTGTGGGAAACATGCAGAAATTTTTAAAAGCATTTTTTACACTTTGTCTTTAAATTAATTTCAGACTTCTAATGAGGATGCAGATGATAGTGTTTGCTTTATAAAGCAAATGCAATATAACTAGGAATATATAGTCATTCAATTTTAACATAACATTTGTTGTTCAAACACTTTTAACATCAGCACTTGTCAGTACCACATATTTAGTGTAAATCTCATCTTAAAAAATGTCAAATAAAATAAAGCTTATGGCCACTTCCAGAGCATTAATGTCATCCTGTCTTTATGAAAAATAAAAAAAAGTCTACAAGCAAAATCCAGCAAAATGATTGTGGCTCAGCACAAACAGAACATTAAAACAGGCAATTTCTGAGGTAACAGCAGAAACTTTTAACAGGGAGTTCACAAACAACAGTTGTTACAAATAACCAAATAACCTTTCTGTCAAATCCTCCGTCTGGGAGAACTTTAAAATGAAAATGTCCATGTTAAAGTTCAGTAACCTTACCATTCTGTGTATCATTCATTCTTTCCATTTTCAATTGTCAATCAAAAATTAAAAAATAATAAATAAAAAGTGACATTCTATTATGTTTTTCGTTTTTTCATCACACAACACAAAAAAAACCCGAAAAAAATTCCTGTTTTTTTTTTTTTTTTCTATTTCACTTTTAGACTTGGATCAATAATACGAAATTAAAAAACGAGCCACAGAACTGAATTTGTTTATAATCAAGGACTGTTGTCGTTACACCTCTGTGCCACTAGATGGAGCCGCACTGAAGTAACCAGTAAGAACAGCAGGACAGTGAACACAGGGAGCAGATCTGATGTAACATGGAGGAATGACGCGAAAGTTTTGTTGCTGTACAATTTTTTTTTTTTTTATTTTAGACAGAATTGTTAATATTGCTAACTGAGTTTCTAGCCGAACTATAAAGTTCACGGATTTTTACCGTTCTCCGTGTCTGTTTTAGCTTTTCCTTAAGTTTACCAGCAAATTGTCTTCCGGTTCCGCAGCAGCCAGTAACATACTTTTCAAAACAAAAGCATGTGAGCAACATGCGTTAACGCGCGATAAAATAAATGTCGGCGTTAATAAATGAATGCATTAATGCGAAAATTACGCGTTAGCCCAGCACTAATTTTAACCTGAGCAGTGTTGTCCATGAGTGAATCGGCCTGACCAACTCCAGCAACAATCGTGAATGCAGTCAGACTCCTGAAGTGATTACAAGCTCTTTGCTTTCACCTCCAGCGATGTCAGCAGCCAGTCTGGATCACAGCAGTCAAACTGTCTTCATGACAGTTGAAAAACGTGTCTGTTTGAATTTAAGCTGTTATTTGGCACAACATGGGCTCAATGCAAACACACATGTATATTTGTAGAAAGGAAAGATGCAGTGCTCAGACAGACATATGCAAGTACATACACATGTACAGACTGGAGCACGTATGAAAAAAAGAATAGATGAGTTGACAGGATCTAATCTAGAAGTTTACAAAGCACAAAACATACATATAAAACTGCCATCAAATTAAGGCACTCTCTAGACACCCAAGAGGGAAAGACCTCCTTTGTTATGCATAGGATTATCCAATATTCAGAGCCAGTGATGTGGTTGCTGACAATGATTATGCACTTTCACTCTGCTGTCACAGAGTCTCCTGGAGCCATCTTTACAGAGATTTCCCAGAGAAGACGGTGTTATGTAACAGCGGCCGTGGACCCTGCTGTTCATATCACTAATGCCTCACACTGTGGCAGGGTCACGTGCTTTATCCAGGCCACATCCAGGCGCCAGCAGCAGCAGTGTTCCAGCTGTTACTACAGCCCAGCTTCAGTCACTCAGGACCATTCTGAGCCATGCCTTACCCACACTGCTCCGTCCTCCACGAAGCACTCATGCTCAGCGTTTCACTCTAAATGTCCCTCCAACACCACCACTGGAGACAATTTGTCATGCAAGCAATACTCCATTTATCCAAAAACAAAATACGTACATGGTACATATAAAGAGTGCACTGCATCATCATGTTGGCATTTCAACCAGGCAGGGATATATATTTTTTGAGTACCAAAGAAAATGGCACAAATTTCGGTATCAGTGTACAAGGTCAAAAAATGACCACAGAAATGTCAAAGAGGTGTTTGAACTCATATAGGAATACATTTTGATCTAGAAAATATCATCTGGAGAGAATCAAGTTTATTTATCACATGTAAAGTAGGTCCAAATATTGAATAGACATGGCATTACTGGATCAAATGTGTATGCAAAATGATCCTCTTGTGGTGACAAATAACAGAATTATCACCTTCTTCTATACAGCAACTTATACATACAAAACTTTCAGTGTTTTCAGGAAGAATAAATTATTTGATTGAATATTTCAAATATGCATTAATCATAATATATCAATATAAAGATTTTCAAAAAAGACAAAAAGTTAAAAGAAAAAATTGCAGGAAGTATACATACGTATACATAAATACATACACATGTACATAGATAGATAGATAGATAGATAGATAGATAGATAGATAGATAGATAGATAGATAGATAGATAGATAGATAGATAGATAGATAGATAGATAGATAGATAGATAGATAGATAGATAGATATTTTAATGGGATGAAATAAAAAATAAAATAAAAATAATTGCTCAAAATTACTTTACAAACCTTCACCCCCGACCCCGGTCAATCCACCTCCACTTCCCGTCACCAGCACCACAAACACCTCCCAACAGTAACTCCTCTTTTGCAGTCAACAAACTGGAGACCAAGCAAATTTGGGCTTGAAATATGAATGCTTGTCTCCTAAGCATTACTGGAGATAAAAGTCAGTTGCCGGCAGCTCAGGGATAACCGGTGAAATGATGAATGGCCATTCCTGCTTGTCAAGGTAGGTAGAATGAGCTACAGTATGAATGGGAGTTTAGTGTCGGAGTACTCCATGATATCAAAAGGTGTGAAGCAAGAATGGCAATCGTAATTATGGCAACTCATCAAATGACTGACCTTGGGAGGCAGCAGAAACAACAGTATGGCTGTCTATACAAGCACATAAATAGAAACATATTTTCTCACAATGAAAATCACACTTTATCCTTCATCATCTGTTCTCACAGCTGTTATTTGTATTCGTGACTGCCACCCATAGACCTTGCATCTTTGCAAAGTAGGCAACAAATATAACAAATATATTCTAACTATGTAATATATCTTTATTAATGCCCTTCAACACAAAATATGAATTTATCACTCACAAGCACACACAACCATCTTTCGGTTTTTACAAAATAAATAAATAAACCCTGAACAGAAAAAAAAATCTTCAGCATCACTAATTTTTTAAAAACTAAAACGTATCCTCTGCAAGTACAATCTACGGGAAACATTTTCTGACAGGCATGGCACCGAGAACAGAGAAGCCGAGATCTCACCTAAATATCATGTTATATCACATCCAGATGTGAAACACACAAGTGAAATATTTTTTCAACAAACCATAGCGTTTTTTTCCTCTTGGGACAAGAAACTGAAAAAATACAAATATATGACAGTAAACCTTTACTGCATGTAAATGATGTCTTATGTCCTCTGACTCTTTTCCCATGCTGGTAAATGTGAACCCCTTGACAGAACAGTTAAAAACAGGCTGATCTATCGCTCAAGAAATGCGTGCAAGGGTAGGCTATGAGTGTGTGATAGGCAGCAGGGTGCATTTCAATTACCCTTCCCACTAAGAAATGTTTTGATCTTCCTTATCCCTCCACCAGCAGCAGCACAGGAAACACGCAGCAGAGTCAGGACAACGATCCCTGGCTCAGTAAAACACACAGCTTGACAGCAGACAGTAGATGGTACATTACCTCTGCAGAAAGCACAGCTGAAAGGACAGGTGTTTCCTACTGTACTGGAAGGACAAAAAAAAAAGAAGCCAGCAGCAAAACCTGGACGATGGCTACGGCAGCGATGTTGCATAAAATGGTTCATCAGTGCTTGGCAGAAAGAGGCACAGCCAGGCAGCGCAGGGAGAGAGAGAGACATTCAACGAGCATCATCCAGCTCACACTACTGTGGCTGTGCAGCAGAGCACACACATCAACACGCCCCCTTCCTTTCTCTCTATCTCTCACTTTCTCTCTCTCTCTTTCTCTCAAACACACTCACGCGCGCGCGCTTAGTCACGCAGGCTGAAGCAGGCAGGAGTGCAGAGGCAGTGCAGTGTGCAGCAGCACTGAGCAGTGCTCCCTCTCCAGGATTTCCTTGGTCTTTCACATGAGAAATGGTCATTCTCTGTCTTATTCTAAGCAGTCATAGAGAACGTTGTCAATAAACACCTCCAGGTGTGGCTTCCACCATACTGCTCACCTAACCACCATCAGTGAGTTCCCATAATTTAAGCTGGCAGCTGTGAAGTCAGGTTCTCGAGCATCCCCCCCAGTATATGCACCCTGTTTTGTTGCAGTGACACCCGGTCACTCTTTTTGAAAGCTGACACAGGGACACTGCCTCGCCTCGTCATAAGTTATTTTGCCACAGAGTCTCTCTGGGGGTCGGGCTTGTCAAACCCTCACTCACTGCACAGTGGACCAGACCAATCAGCTATCACAAACAGCAGTAATATCATTACCATCCAATCACAGATCAGGAAATACAGTGCAGAAGGGTATTAAAGAGGATTATTGGGGCCATCGTGTCTTTTTTTTTTTTTTTTCATTATAAGGAGATATGGAGTGAAGCATGGCATGTGCAATGTGCCTGCCCTCTGTGGCTGACAATGGTACTGCACTGTAAGAAAGGCTTCCAGGAGGTGGAGGGCTCAGAACAAATGTTTTCCTCATTGTGAACACCTAGCAACCACAGAAGCTCCTTACCTCTGTTTACAGCTTTCCCTCCCCCTCTGGCAGAGCACTCTCTGCAATCCCAAATGAGCCGGTTTAAGACTCATGGCACCACAACATCGCTCAGAATTGATGTCGAATGCTCCCACCCATATCCTCTCCCTGCTGCATGAACAGTAAATGGGAGAGTGCTGAAGTCTGACGAGTGAGGACATCTGAAGTTTTCACTTTAACAACTGCTGTGGGCAACTTTACTGTTAAACTGCTCTTAGGCCATTAATAAAGGAAAAAAATCAGTATAGAGAGTCATTAAAAATAGATCTGAAAACATTACACTTCTGAGATTTTTTAATGCATTTATCAATGTGATTTTATCATTTCAGTGATAACTGTAAATGGTGACCTTCAAATGTCTGATTAAAAATGCCCCAAGTCTATTATACTTTTCTTCCTATGAAATCAAAACTGGATGTTCTTACATGTTTCAATAAAATCAATGTGATCAATAGTTATTAACTAAATGTGATTTATATAAATATATATGCACGCACACACACAGTGTACATCCTATTATATCTCAATAGATTTAGATTTTAACACAATACATTTTCTTCAATAAGGACAGTGTGTTTAAAAAAGTGAGTAAAGCTCAAAATCCTTGTAATCATTGTTATTTCCAAACAGGCAAATGCATCAGGAACACTGCACATTCTATTCTAGATCAAAAATCATGAATACAAAATCTATCGAATTTGTTATCACTTTACAGAAAGTGAAGAAAAAAAGAATATTAGGCTGTTCAAAGAATAAAAAATAAAAAAATAGCAATGTCAAGTTAATTTAGTGAGGTCATTCATTCTGTGAAAAATCAAACAGGTGACCCTTATTGAAGGTCGAAGACAGCAGATGTTTTACATGCTGGTTATGGTGCATTTCTGTAATGGGTCGTCCTAGACCAGGAGTCGGCAACCTTTACTATCAAAAAAGCCATTTTTTTGCCCTTCTCCCCTTAATAAAATTCATCTGGAGCCGCAAAAAAATGAAGATAACGCAGTGTATAAAGGTTTATTTATAATAAGTACAATATTCACAGGGATTTGAATCTATCCAATAGCTTATTCCTAGTATGTTTCACAGTTTTTAAAGTTTTCAATGCAAAGAGAGGTCATACAAGATACTAATTAAATTCTCATTTTCAATTTTTATTTGTCATCCACTGTAAAAGAATTATAGTTTGTTGCATGTATGAAATTATAGAACAACAAAAAGAAAACTGTTGACATTTTATTGTTGTTTTTACCTGTTACAACAAAGGAAAACCTTAAACTCTTATAAAGAGTGTATATTGGATGCTGTTGGACTGTTTGTGTTTGGGAGCAGAACCAAGACAAATTCCTATCAACTTGTTGACATGACAGTAAATATGTTGAATCTGGAATCTTTTGAAAGAGAAAAAAAAAACACTGGCATGTGTAGACCTACTTTGAAATTTAAAAAAAGAACCATGCAGGTTCATTTGAGTCATTCCCTTATTTGTAGAACATTGATCAAATAAAAAGTAGCCCACTTTGATATAAATAAAATGTAAAACTGCAGCCTTATAACTTAAAAAAAATAGTAAACATAAAAATAGACCAATTTGTATCTAATTATGACTTAAGTCCATGTCAGTGTGTTGTCATCCTCTTGTTTTCTCCTCAACCACGTACAGCAATCAACCATTGAGCCTCAACACAATACACAACTACATCAGCTCAGTCCTAGGTTCTAAAATAAATATGTTTTTGAAACATAGTAAGGTAATAAATGATAGTATTCTCACCTGTTTAATGTGATTTCTGTTTCTGAACAT
The DNA here is from genome assembly GCA_018398805.1 of Hirundichthys speculiger. Lineage (NCBI taxonomy): Eukaryota > Metazoa > Chordata > Actinopteri > Beloniformes > Exocoetidae > Hirundichthys > Hirundichthys speculiger. Next base: position 3,536,613 of record JAGFBZ010000287.1, on the reverse strand, counting down.
TAATGCAGAGCTTCTCTATATCAGGGCAGTAAGACGTGTCTTTCATCCTCACACAGGACCGCAGGCTGGCATCTGTGAGACGCGAGCGATATTGGGATTTTATGTAGTTCATGCTTGAGAAAACCTGCTAGCATAAGTATGTGGATCCAAAGATTGACAGGACTCCAAATGCAAACGTCTTCATGTTTATATAAGTGTCAGGAATGGCATCCATGTTTCAAAGACAACTTTGTCGGGTTTGGGAAGGTTTTTAATATCGCTCCATTTGTGAGAGAATCGCCTTCTGACAGGCGACATCTTCCAGATCAGATGTATGCTTGAATCTAGAAGAGCCACTGCAGAGAGGCTAAAGAGCTGCATGTGGCTCCGGAGCCGCAGGTTGCCAACCTCTGTCCTAGATGTTCAGAGGAACAGCATATTTTGATTCAAAGGTTGATTGGAGAGGGGAAAAACATAAAGAAGGGGGGAAAAACATAAAGAAGGGTGGAAGATAATAGGTTGCTCAGCCAAAATCATCTCACATTCTTAAAAAATAGCAAACAAAGCCAAAAAGACATGAAAGAAAATATAAAACTACTATTCAAATAGATGGACGAATAGACAAAGTGCCAAAGATTCAACCAATGGTAAATCAAAGAAGATCTAAAGTTTCCTGTGAGTACTGTAACAATTAGAAGATGGCTCTGGGAAGTCAAGATATCAGCAAGAAGCTCCTCCAAAGTCCCATTGTTGAAAAGACAACATGCACTGAAGAGGGAACAATTTTTCAAAAGAACATTTTGACTGGGTTAAAGAGAAATGGAGCAACAATTTATGGACTGATGAAAGCTAGATACTTCTTTTTGAGTCTCGGGGCTGCAGACGACGCCCAAACACTGAGTCCAAGCCACAGTACACTGAAGACAGTGAAGCATAGTGACACAAGCATCATGATATGGGGATGTTTCTTATGCTGTGGTGACAGGCCTAATTAGTTCACTCCAGGAATCATGGATCAGTTTGAATTCATCAAAATACTTGAAGAGGTCATGTTGCCTTATGCTGAAGAGGAAATGCACCTGAAATGGGTCTCTGAACAAGACAACGACCCCAAACACAGCAGTAATCAGCAGCAGCATGTTAGTTCCAGACCAACTACATTAATGTTATAGAGTGGCCAACCCAAGCCCCGGACCCTGACCCAACAGAGAACTTGTGGGGTGACATTAAAAATGCTTTTTCTTATTTAGGAATCTGGATAACGCATGCTTTTAAAGACATATTCAGAGCCAATTTTTCACCACTGCTGGCTGACATTGAGCGAGATATGGAGCGTTGGAGTTTACTCCCTCTATCTCTAGGAGGCAGAAGTAACATCATTAAAATGAATGTCCTGCCTAAATTTCTGTACATATTTCAATGTATTCCCTTACACATATCTAAATCCTTTTTCATGACAGTGGACAATCTGGTGTCAGGATTCATATGGAATAAGAAAACCCCCCGAATACGAAAAAGGATCTTACAACAGCATCGTAAACATGGAGGATTAGCCCTCCCTAATTTCCAGTTATATTATTGGGCTGCCAATATTAGATCTATGCTGTTTTGGAAAGACTCTCCGTCTGGTGACACCACACCTGAGTGGCTACGTATGGAAAACTCCTCCTGTACTCACACTTCTCTATAAAAGCGATTTTATGCTCGAAACTTCCTCTCTCAGATTCCATATCTAAATTCACCTCAAATCCAATTGTGAAACACTCTTTTAAAATTCTGACAGAGTTCAGGCGAAAGTTTTCTCTCAGGGATCTGCCCACCTGTGCTCCTATAACAAAAAACCACCAATTCATGCCATCAGTTATAGACGGTGCTTTTCATGAATGGGCTAATAGAGGTGCTGCTACAATAGAGAATCTATTTATTGATAATATTTTTGCATCTTTTGATCAATTAAAGCTTAGATTTAACATCCCAAATTCTCATCTTTTTAGATTTTTGCAGCTCCGTAGCTTCATATCAGCATCATTCACTCACTTCCCATCCCAACCACCCAATACCCTCCTAAATTCTATCCTGCAGCTTGATTCAGGTTCTAAAGGAAATATTGGGAAGATATATTCCTTACTAAACACACACAACTTGGAACCGTTGGCATCATTAAAGACTCAATGGGAGAGCGACTTGGGGGTTGAACTTTCTGAGGAGACTTGGGAGAGAGCTTTGGACAGAATACATTCCTCTTCAATATGTTTACGACACACGGTTATCCAGTTCAAGGTCATGCATCGCCTTCATTGGTCTAAAGTGAGGCTAGCAAAGTTTACACCTGATCTTGACCCCATTTGTGATCGATGTAGACAAGCACCAGCCACCCTCTCGTGCATATGTCTCTGGTCCTGTCCAAAACTAGATCCTGAGACAATTTCTGGCAGTCGATATTTAAAACCTTTTCAGATGTTCTACAAGTACCTATTGAACTTTCTGCCATTACTGCCATTTTTGGAGCAACTCCTCAAAACACTCACCTTGACCGGCAGGCACAGAATATGATAGCTTTTGCATCTCTTATAGCAAGGCGATTAATCCTTTTTAAGTGGAAGGAGAAACTTCCCCCGACCTTTAAGATGTGGATCAATGATCTCCTACACCATTTGGTATTAGAGAAGATTCGTTACTCTACAAGAGGCTGTATTCAAAAATTTAATGCTACATGGAGACCTTTTTTAAATTATATAGAGAAATAAGATGTGACTAATATTGGTGTGGTGTATGACTGGCCCGGTATTAGGTGCAATTTGTAACCGGTAAAGGACCACTGTCAAATCACTTTAATTTTGATCTTATTTTATTTATTTTTATTTTATTTTATTTTATTTATTTATTTTTTAACTTGTTTATTACAGTGTTTTGTTTTAAATTATTATTTTCTCTTCAATTGTATCATTTTCACTTTTATTTAAATATTCATATAATATAAAAATACATATGGACACGATGTATGTAATACAAGTGACTGCATACCAACTCAATACAAAGGTGTCGAATGGTACAGTATCATTGTTGCAGGGATGGGGGGATGTTGATGTTTATATTTGTATAATTTTTGACCATCTATGTTCTTGAATTTATGCACTTTGTATGCTGTCTTCCTTTGTACAAATATAAATAAAAAGACTTGGTTTAAAAAAAAAAAATGCTTTTTCTGAGGAAAAATTAAGCCGTGTAAAGAATTCATCCTGTGCTGGAATACCTGTTCACAGGATCTATAGGTTGGTTGACTCCATGCAACACAGATGTGCAGACGTTCTCAAAAACAGCAGTTATACAACTAAATATTAATTCAGTGATTCACAGAAAAGCTAATTCTTCAAGCGTTTCTCAGTTTATACAGTAAATGTTTGAGTTCAGAAGATGCCTGACTTTCTCAAGCCTTTTTCAGGCAAGATAGATAGATAGATAGATAGATAGATAGATAGATAGATAGATAGATAGATAGATAGATAGATAGATAGATAGATAGATAGATAGAGACAGACAGACAGACTGTTGTATGACAGGTTAGTTTTACCCTACTGATGTTGTGTTGTTGCAATAGTAATTTGTGTTTTTCAAAGGAAGACTGGAAAGCATTTGCATATTTTTCCTTCTAGGGTGTATGATATCATCAAATGTTTCAAGGAACTGGAGGAATTGAAGTGTTTAAAGGGCATAGGCACAAGCCTAAGATAGATACCCATGACCTTTCAGACCTGAAGACAGCATCCTCACCATCACTATTGAATGAGGAGCTGCACAGCAAAAAAAAAAAAATCTCTATTTGTCATTCTGGAGTTACAGTCTCTTGTAAAATGTCATTTTGTCATAAAACACCATATCATGCATTGTGAGAAAATTCAAGTGGATGAGAGCATTTGAAAACACTGATAGGGGCATAAATCACAAGGTTCACTACAATATTGCATTGACTAACTAGAATATTAAATTCAGTTAAATTAAATTGTTTCCGATTTTACAAAGTCTGCCACAATATGATTTTGATTCAGGAGGATTCAGGAGCAGGGAATCAATATGAGACGATATCATATTTAATTGAACAAAATCCCTTCCATTCATATCAAGTCACAGTAAGAAACAGAAATATTTCATATTTGTATTTTTGGATTCAACGACCTTTAATAAAAATAAACTACAAAAGGCCACCTAATAACATGCATTAATGAGGATTACTTGTTGTAATTTATAAATTTGGGTACATCTTATTTATAAGTACATACTCTTATTGTCATTATCATCATCATCATCGTATTTCAAATTAACCTACTGCTGCTGTGTATGTGGTTCCATTACCAGGTTACTCATGTATGTTAGTAGGTCCAATTTTGTCAGATTGCCGTTATGTAAAAGCATCAGTTTGGTAATTCAGACTTGACAGCAACACATTCAGTTGCCATCAGATTAATGGAGAGCAGCGTTTGTCTGAGAGGGGCTTTATAAGGTAACCAAACTTGATCAGACAGCTGTCAAATGAAGTCAGAAGGTAGAACAGGAGCTCCAGGCCTGCCTTAGCCAAGCGGGCTGAGACACATTTGGAGGTGTGAACTGCTTTGACGTTCCCTTTTGTGAAAGATTCTGCATATTAACTTAATATATTCTGCATATCAACTGAATATATTCAGCATATTAACTCAGTACGGTTCAACAAAAACAACCTGAAAAGTTTAGGATGAGTTGGGACAGATGATACAAATATTAAGTCAGATATTACGAGCAAAATAAAACAGGAGGTTAAGCTTAGGTTCTTTATTTACCTATTTGGTCTTCTTCTTTCATAAAAGAAGGGCATACATGCTGATGTAAGCTGCTATAAACCAGAGGCGCTGACCTCAGTCATTTTAAAACCTTTTTGAAGAGTAGGTCCTGCCCTGTCTCCTACTGTTTGCCTGCAGAGTAAAAGTCCACGGCATTTTATGGCAGCTTCAAATGAGCACCTCTTGTCTTTACATTAGACTTCCATACAATTTACAGGCTCTGAAGGCATTCAAAAGAATCTTCCATCTGTAAGAGTAATGTGATGTGATAGGACAGGTGTAAATCTGATCAAACTGTGGATTTTTAAGTGGTTGCCAAGCAATCACAGCATGCAAGATGAAACCAATAGGTCTCTTAAGAGGTGCAAGAAAAAACTACTCATTCACTTATTACAAGAGAAGCAAATGACTGCACCTGCAGGGCTCATTTAATCAAGCATGCAGGTCAATTTTCTAAATAATTGTGAGACAAACCTCTAAGAAAACCGTGCTCCTGTGATAAAATGATAATTTGACATCCTCCAGCAGCGAGGATATATAGCTATGTGCCATCAAGTACATGCCCAAAGAAATCAGATTTTGTCAACAGAAGGGCTAGTCCCCTTATTAACAACTGTATTTTCTATATCTGCAACAACAAATAGTTTTAATTCAGCATCAACAAGACAGGACCTACATCTACTAAAACATCTGACTTTCTCATTATTTACAATTTCCAGCTCTAAAGGGAGGGCATTTGTCATTTTAGGCTACAGCTACCCTAATTTTGTGTTGTGGAAGATGTGGCTTATGCATAAGTAAAGTTATTTTTGTAGTTAGTTGCCAAATAAACAAATGAAAAGTTTCTTTGTAACCATACGTAAACATGCATATCCTTTGTTGAACATTAAGGTAGTAAAAGTATGCAGACAGAGATGGTGGCAATTGTTCAACAATAAAATTGAATCTTCAATCACCGTTTTCTTTATAATTATGCATACAATGTAATTTCTACATTATTAATGCTTGCAAATATTTTACATTAGTTCTTTTGTCTGAAACTGACTAGACAACAGCTCTTCTGGTAGTTTGGGGTTACAGAAACACTCCACTTTCTCCATTTCTGCAACTGAGTTGATCTTGAGCTTCATATCTCCGTTTGGGTTGTATTGTTATGAATTTCTATGAATTTATCCTGCTCCTAGTATGCCATAGTATGCCTACAGAGTTATCTAATAAGGAGTAACAACATTTTCTGGGTATATAGAAAAATGAATTGTAACTGTCTATGATTTAGCACTACTGTAAAGCATCTATGTTTAATACATGTAAAAACTCCCTAGATACAATTAGTTTTGTGAAACTGGTAATTTAATAAGAATTAATTGTATGTTTAATTATTTAATGAACAAGCAGTTTACACCTTGAGTAAAACATAAGAGATGAAAGTGCAACATGTTGCTAAATTTGTTTATGAGAGTGACTAACAAGCCTCGGTTGAGAATTGCAGTGTGAGGTCAGATACTGGCTGCAGGCATTAACCAGTGCTGAACCTGCCAATGCCAGACAGGGTTAAATCAAAGCTTATTCTCTGAAAGATTAACAAATAACACGAAGGCAGACTACCTACTATGCTTACCTTTTCTGTGCCTCTCTTCCAACCGCTCTTCTGTGGTATGGCTATGCTTTGTTTCTGGCTCAATAATACTTGCCTCTGAGACTGTTGGAAGAATTTCTCCACCTTGCAAGTCTTCTGACAACCCATGGTCCCCTGGTGCATAAAAATGTATAAGGTTAAGCCATGCATAGGTCAAATTAAACATCTCAGTTACACTTCCTGTTAGTTACAAGGTATAACCCACCATGACAGAACAGTTTGCATGCTTCCTGCAACGCTTGCCATGATCAGCAGTGGTGAATGATGTCATAACTCCAGCATGCTCGGATTATAAATATCTGTATTCTGCACAGTTACATAATAATGGATGTTGGATTACTCTCAGCACACACAAACAGTAGAGAGGGCACAGCTGCCATAGGAAATATATAAACCCATAAAGCCATCTACAACCATACCCTAGTAATTAAAAGATGGAAGAGATCTGCATGAAATAAACTGTATTTTTACAGTGTGGTTATTTCCTCTGAGAGCAGTAATCAAGCAGTAACAATAAAATTCAGACTTTAAGAAATAATAAAATCAAAGTAATTGTGACTTTTTTTTTCTTACAGGTTTTCTGCCAGTTAAAAACAAGATCTACTTTACTGGACGTGAGGTAAGATCTAAAGCTTTAATTGATCCTGTAATATTGATTTCCCAGTATCTGTTGGGTATAAAGTTCCTACAGACTGACATGCTGCAAACATCGATGGTAGAGTCATGAGTTCAACAGTTTCCACTGTGTTATCAGTGCATGCTACAAACCCACAGAGATTATTAGCCAGATAATTTACTTCCACTGTCAGATCTAATTCTGTGTAAGCCAAATGTTCCACTTTACTTTGCAATTCAGTCTTATATTTATAGGATAAGTAATGATGACATATCCTATGTAGAGCAACTTTGGCAATTCTAGTATGGATGCCCTCAGATCTGGTCACAAGATGAATCTCGGTAGCATAATTCTTTAAGATTAGTTAATAATGATTTTTTTTTTCTTTTTCACTTCGGTGTTGGCCGCGGGTGCTACTGTAACAAGCCATCTTTATCGAGGGACATGTTAATACAACTCCACTCCAGATTATAATCTGGCTGCAGAATGGACAGGGGGAATGTTTGTTTTGTAGCCTCTCTACTGTTTTTCTTTTTCTTTTTTTTTTGGTTTTTCCCTCTTTCCGGTTCCTCCCTAATTGGTTGTTAGCTGGTCTTCGGTGTCTGCTGTGGACTGGTGCAACTCACTCGCCCTCTGATTCAAAATCCACGGTGTCCAATCCCACAGTGGACTGATACAAATAAAAGATAATAAACAGAAAGGGTGAAAGAAAAAAAAAATGTTGGATCCATCGATCGTGTTTGCAAGTCCGGTAAACACTTGAAAAAGAGAATGAAAATTAAATTTCTATCTCTTACTTCATATGTCATGCTCTATGAGATAAAACAACTATGTGAGAAGATACATGATGGTGTTGTTAATCTGTTTCAGGAGGATCAAATTATTGATCTACATCAAGCAAACCAAACTAAGAAAATTACTGAAACTACCAAACCTGGGTTATCAGCTGTGGAGCACTTTATTGAAACCTGCAGGGACAGGAGAGCTACAATATTTTGAAGACGTCTTGGACTGTATAGACTGTATAGAGCAGTCCAACTCTCTTTATTTCACTTTGAATAGTGTTTATAAAGTTTGTACTGCATAACATACTACATGTTGCAATCTATGGGAAATAAATAGTATGTTTTTGTTGCTTTTCTGGTTTTGTTCATTTACGTTTTCCACAATGTTTTAATTACCATCAAATTCTTCATTGTCTATTTAATTTTCCACTCTAATGTTTATAACATTTTGGTTCATTTCTGTTGATTGTGTGCTGTCGGTAAAAAGAAAGCATTAACATTAATAGTTGAGCATATTTACAGAAAGAAAAAAAAATCATGATCGAGGTAAAGTGTTTAATTATTGGGATATTAATTTGAGGTTATGAGTCCCAGCACACACTCATCTAGTGGAAGTTAATCTACATAGGCTTCAGTTTCCCACACACATATATACATGGGAAATAAACTAAGCAAAAACATGTTATATCATTTAATAATTTTTTTTTTTTTGTGAGTGTGTATGTTGTACTGGACTGTATCTTTTTCCTGGATATTTTCACACCAAGATTGCATGATGATTGTGATACTTTGCTTGCCTCTGCTACATTTACTGGACATTAAACATACATAGATACACTATTATATGTGTATTATTTGTGTTTTATTCTTCAATACAAATTATGTGTTTGAATATTGGGTGTTTGTATTATGCCTCATTATCTAAAACATATGGAAATTGTTTTTCTCAATTTCCAAAAATTATAAAAGGAATATACATTTTGGCTGATTGTAATTTAGGTCACCCATAAACTGCATCGTCTCTATAACGCACAGGTGTTCGAGTTTTGCACTACTTCCAGTAATGTCTAATAACGCCGAATGAATATCGAATAGTTTATTCTTTTCAAACTCTTCTCAAGATACATACCTGCAAGTGTAATTTCCAGTCCCAAAGGCTCTTTATTTTGCATAACGTGTGTTTCAAAACATAAATAAGATGATTCTACCAGACACAGGTAGTCTCGTCTGCCCGCGTGCACCAGTAGCCTACTTACCAAGATGTCTCCACCGGAGTTCATTTCACTTTACTCTGGTCACACAAGCCTCCTTCCGACAATGGAAATATAAAACCACACTCCAAAAAATAAAAGAACATCCTTTTTTGAATATATAACTACCACGTTCCTCCATAACCATGGTAAAATAATTAATACGATACATAATGCGCAATTAACGATAACAATTAAGCTAACTCTCCACAGGTGAGCAAGATTCATCTGACTTACTTAGTAGGTTACTACTAGCAGGGAGACATTAAAAAACAAACAAAATTAAAAAAAATAAATAAATAAAAAATCTGTACAGGCCACATACCGACGTAGGTTTTTCTTTCTCTTAGCAGCCACGTGCAATAACAAACACAGGTGTTACTCGTGACATCAGTGAACCACCTGTTTAAATGTAGAAGACTCAAAAAACAAACAAACAAAAAAAAAAAAAAACAAAAAACAGTCTACCTACATAAGCATCTTTCATACTAGACATGGTTTGACCACAATTTGATAAAACCAAATTTAGACAGAAACTAATGTGACAAAATTAGATTTCCACTTTCATCTAACTTTGAATCATATAAATAAATATTAATTTTGCCTAATTTGTCATTTTATTCTGTAATTGATTTAAAAATTATTGTCACTTATTTGAATATTTATATTTTAATCCCCGTATTTTTTTCAGCTTTATGTGCATTTTCTGCCTTTTTGTTTCCAGAAACATTCTTTTTCTGTATTTTATTTACACGTTAAAATGAATTTTGTAATTAAATTAATGTCTTTTTTTATGTTGTAAATGTAAAACTGTATCGATTTCTGTATTATTTCTAGAGCAGTTTCAATCCCATATTCTTTCTTGAGGATAATTTATGTTTCTGTCTTATTCTTTTGGATACCCCAAATATGTTACTTTTAGACATGCTGGTGTCAGTAATGTAACAGAAATGAAATGAGTCACCATGTCACTGTGGAAAAAAGTGGTTAAGTGTTTGTAAGTGTAATGTAATTTACTGTGTATTTTAACATCTAGCTAATCTGTAACTAGTTATGACACTCAACTGATTAGATAACCAAGGATTACATATTTTAATTGGTTTTCCTAATACAGCTGGCATACAGTTAACTCGGCTGGAACATTATCTCCAGCTCAGAGCTCTGACTTCTGAAGCAAATGTAAGATTGTGATGGATAACGTTCAATAAAGTATAGAAAATATTTTGACTAAAGTTGACAAAAACATTTCATTAAAACCTCAGGAAATTGTATGAACATAAAAAGAAAAATTAACAACAACAACTACAAAACATGTCTCCCTTAAATAACAACACAATCATTTTTTATATATCTATAAACTTGTTCAGCCATTTTTGAACAACAAAGGTTGCTGTCGCTGATGCTCTCTAGCTCATGTTCATGATGTTGTAACTGCAGAAAAGAACCATTAATTTTGTATCAATGAAAGGCTTTAAAAATGTCTGAAATCATAATAATTCTCACACTTTCCTGGCTACTTTGGTGCAGGCAAAGAGGAGCTGGTGACTGCCAGTCAGAGGGCATACACTTTTAATAACTTGTGTGCCAGACAGTGGATTAATGAATTGGCATGTATTTACAGTAAACATTTTATTTAGGCATGGGCCCCTATAATCCGTATCCTTTACCCCCCCTTTTCGGCGCCCCAGCTACCACCGCCATGTTTGACTGACAGTATGATGTTCTTTTTCTGAAATGCTGTGTTAGTTTTACGGGATGCACACCTTCCAAAAAGTTCCACTTTCATCTTGTCAGTTCAAAGAGTATTTTTCCAAAAGTCTTGGGGTTCTTTAAGATGTCTTTTTGTAGATATGAGTCTTTGGGCCTGATTTACTAAGATCCTAAATAAAGAGTACTAAATTGCGTGTGCACTGAAAAAGTTTGCGCGTGCTGTTGTTGTGTGTTTTGCGGGTGATCAACTAAGAATGCTCGCGCAATTGATAACGGGTGCAAACCGCAGTATTTAAATGAGGTGTTGCGTGTCTTACGGTTTGCGCCATGGAGAGTCTGGATGGAAAGCAGGATAGACGCAAGCGCAAAATGAAATTTGACGAGTTGGAGTTAGAGATATTAGTGGAAGAGGCAAATAAACACATTCATGAACTAAAGCAAAGAAATTTAAACATTACCAAAAGAAACGCAATATGGGAGAAAATGTGCGATGGAATAAATGCAGTTGGTAAGACAAAAAGAACGGCAGATGAGGTTAAAAGAAGGTGGCAAGATATAAGGCGAGGAACTAAAGAAAAAGTGGCCTTTAATAAAACTTCGGCAAACAAGACGGGTGGTTAAGTGGCCGTTGAGAAGTTCAAGCCTCCATAACCGCGGAGCGCTGTCATTACGGAGATGCGTCTCTGCGCGCAGCTGTGGCATCAATGAGTGGAGCTGTGGCTGGAGCCGACTCGTCCTCACACACTTCTCATTCGTAAAAAAAGTATATGTTTTTTCATAAAATCCATCCATCCATCCATCCATTAGCTTCCGCTTATCCGAAGTCGGGTCGCTGGGGCAGCAGCTTCAGAGGTCCAGACCTCCCTCCCCCCGGCCGCTTCCACCAGCTCCTCTGGGAGAATCCCGAGGCGTTTTTCATAAAATGATGTGGAAATAACCCATTTTATTACAACTGAAATTGTGCTTGGGAGGAGTATTTTCACCGGACATTTTGACCGGAGAGATTATAAAATCCCGGACTTCCGCATATTTTACCAGACAAAGTCCAGCAATTACCAGACAACGGAAACCCTGGTGCCTCCTGTGGCAACCTTTTGCTGAATAATACTCGATTTAACATTCAAATAAAATATTTCTCCTTTTGCATGTGCAAACAAATTTACACGAGTCCGAAAGACTCTCTCTCTGCGTATTCTTTGATTTTGGCGATGTCGCCTCCTTGCCACAATAACAGCAGCCATCGGTGCATAATGCTGGACAGAATAGCACCTTCCTTTCGAACGTATTAAATACAGACGCAATCACAATCCCCGCAATTACTTTCAGGGTTGGTAAATCTCATTGCGTGTGGTAAATGAACCTATTTGCATTTTCCCCTCCCAGTATTTAGCGCTTTCTGGCGGGTACGCCCCATATTGATTATTCATCAGGGCAAAAGTGCTAAATGAACAGCGTGTGCTATTTTGCTGATTTGAGAGGCGCAGTCCTCTTTGCACGCTGTTAGTAAATCAGCTTGCGCATTGGTTTGCGGGTGGTGTCAAGTTTGCACACGTTTTTACGCACGCAAACCTTTAGTAAATCAGGCCCTTTGTGTTCTTTTTGGCCAGGAGTGGCTTTTGCTGTGGAACTCTCCTATTGATGCCATTTTTGCTCAGTTTTCTTCTTATTATGAAATCATGAGCACTGACCTCAACTGACACTACTGAGTCTTTCAGTGCTTCACATGTTGTTGTGGGCTCTTTTGTGACCTCCTGGATGAGTCATCAGTGCTGCCACCACTGGGAAGGTTCAATACTGTTCCATGTTTTCATGTTTTCTCCATTTCTGGATAATTCAGTTCATATACATATATATATATATATATATATATATATATATATATATATATATATATATATATATATATATATATATATATATATATATATATATATATATATATATATATATATATATATATATATACACAGAGACGCCGCAACGGGGTAGGCATACTAGACAATTGCCTAGGGCCCCGAGCTGAAAGGGGCCCCAGGACAGCGGTGACATTGGTCATTTTGTCAATGACAAAATAACTAAACTGCTTTAGACACTGCAACGATGATACGTTGGAAACCCCCCACATAGGGTACCCACTAGCTGTCACTGCCTAGTGTGTTAAGGGACCCCCGATACGTGAATATCAATCCGCCAATATCAATCCATATCAATGACACAACCTGAAACCTCCATTGACACTGCAGCGACATGTTTGGAACCCCCCTAATGGGGCCCCGACTGCCTGCGGCCGGCTTTCTTCAGTACTTCAAACTCAAAATGAAGCGAGTGTATCCATCAGGATACGCAAAAAGAAAAAAAAAAGAAAAAGATGAAGGAAAAAGAGAACGGGAAAGCGTTAAATTCAAACGTGTATAATCTGACATTATTATTATTACTTTGTCCCAGTCTAGTCTCACGAAGCACAGCTGCACATGACGTGTTTACAGCGCTTTAGCCTAGCTCATTTAAACAGTAATTAACAGTAAGCTAACCAGTAACTTATTTGTATTTGGAAGGGGGTGATATTTTTCTCTTGATTGTGTTTTTGTTAAACTTTGCACGTTTCAGTTGTATTTGTTATGTTATATTGTATTTTAGGTTTTCTTACGTCACTGTGCACCTCTGTTATTTAAAATAAAAGATTTCTGGATTGAATGATCTTCTTGGTGTTTTTGGACCAGTAGGGCCCCCATGCTCACTGTTGCCTAGGGCCCCCAAGGTGACTAGAAACGCCCCTGTATATATATATATATATATATATATATATATATATATATATATATATATATATATATATATATATATATATATATATAAGTGCGTGTGTGTGTGTGTGGATAGGTAGAAATCTATATAGTTCTATTTAAGTAATTTCTTGATTCGACAGGTCTGCCGGTAATCAGGTACATGTAAGAAAACAAGCAAAAACAGAAGTGTATATTCATTGATTTGCAAATCACTGAATTCTGTTTTTATTTACATTTTACATTGCATCCCAAAATACTTTTTCACAGCACTGTAGATTTCTGGTGATCTCAGAAGAAAACTTGATGATGCTCATCATACCCGAGAATGTGGCAAAACCGTCTTTAAAGAGTTTGAACTTCAACCACATCACTGGCACTATAGCAACCTCATACCATCAGAGATGCAGGCTTTTTAACCGTCCACTGATAACAAGCTGGGTGGTCCCTCTACTCTTTAATCCGCAGGACACAGCATCCATGGTTTCCTTAAAGAATTTTGCATTTTGATTCATCTGACCACAGTTTTCTATTTTGCCTCAGAGCAGTTTAAATGGGCTTTGGTCAGAGTAGATGGCAGCGTTTCTGGATGGTGTTCACATATGACTTCGTCTTTACATGATACAACTTTAGCTTGCATTTGTGGATTACACAGGGAGCTGTGTTCACAGTTCTGGAAGTGTCCATGCAGTGATGTCCAGTAGAGAATAGAGAATGTTTTTAATGCAGTGGCACCCAAGGGCCTGTCAATCAGGCGCATCCAGTTTTGACCTTCGGCCTGTCCCTTGTGCACAGATGCTCCCCCTGATTCTATGAATCCTTTGATGATGTTATGTACTGTGGATGGTGGGATCTTCAAAGTCTTTGCAATTTTACATTGAGAAACATTTTTGTTCCACAACTTTTAGAGGCAATTTGTCTCAGACTGGCGGACCTCTACCATGTCATGCTCCTCGCCAATTTCCAATTAACCTAATAAGTTGTCAAATGCTCCATTTGTTTTTGATTTGCATCATTTACCCTTTCGGCCTTTGCTTGTCCCTGTTCTAACTTTTTAAGATGTGTTGCTGCCATCAAAGTCGAAATGAGATAATATTTTCCATGACATGGGCAAAGACTCAAGTTTAAACATCTGATATGCTGGGAATAAAATATGGTTTTATGAGATTTAATGGTTCCATTATTTTGGAACTGGGGTTGTACATGCATTGATTTTAAGAGGACTTTTCAGGATATTTGCCTTTGAACTGAATCCCAAGGGAAAGTGAATAGTGCAACAATGTTATAATAATTTATATTATACTAATGAACACTATTTCTATGAGCGCTCAGATTCGTCAAGCTTCCACAACCCCAGATTAATCCTCTAAACAAACTTGTGTTTTAGAATCCATTAGCAGTTCGCAACATCCTTTGATTTACCATCCAGCATCTTTTGCTCAATGGTATGAAAACAGTCATGGCTAGATTTTAAGGGCCTTCATTGGCTCTTCAGACTAAGCGCGCCTCTAAGTCTCCTTTGATATAATAGAGGAGGAAAGAACTTGCCCTGCAGTGAACCACTTACACTTTCCACTTATCTTGTTTGGTTGACTACATGGAAATCAAGCGCTTCGTGCAAAGTATTCATTAGGCCTGAAGTAAACAGCAAACTCGTTTCTGTTTTGATCCAGATGAACTGAACCTCCAAATGTTTGGAATGCTGAAAGAACAGAGAGAGAGAGATCCATAGTTTTGCATAGAAATAACAGAGGTTTGTCATTTTAAATATCTGGAGTGACTGTGTACAGTCTTAATCACTTTCAATGTGACAGCATGAAAAGTAATAAACTCTGCACAATAAACTGCACAAACCTTTGACTTTTTAGATTTTAATCAGATTACTCAATTACTTATCTTAAACACTCAGTATAAAACACAGCATATGACAAATGTATATTTGTGCTGTCAAAGTAATCATCCAAAAGTACAACATGTTTTTTTCACAAGAAATAGTTCAGTTATCACGCCCGGTGATGACATTAAGTACAAGACAACAAGTTAAGGTTTTAATCACGTATAAGGAAGGCACTTATGCAGCTTTGCGAGATTTCATTTGATTGAACTGAAAATATTTATTTTCAAGTTTGGTCTTAATATTTTCCAATTAGAAAATATTTCCATATATTCAATTTGAAATATTTAAAAGAGAATAGTTTGTTTGTTTGTTTATTTATTTTTTATTTTTTTACATTAAGTTCACATTAATTCAAGCTATTTAGCAAACTCAACAACAATATTAAGAGCTGACAAATGATACAAGCACAAATAGCATCATAGGAAGAGTCACATTATTTTATTTTTAAAGCAAGATATGAACAATTTGGTTGCTTTATTTTATGACGATGTGTTGGAAGACTGATAGACTTTCATGTCTCTGAGCTGCAGCCAGCAGCCGCCTAGCTTAGCCCAGGTAAACATGTCCATGGCATGTACACCCCATCTCAGTGAGTAGGCAAATTGTTTCCCAAATGTCAAGCTAGTCCTTTTAAAGATATTAACAAAAGAAAGTCATTCACATCAATAATGGCAGTATTATAGACCAAATAACAGTCTCTAAAAATCTGGTGTGCAGTTAGTGAGATATAAATATTGGTGTTATATAGAGTTGCTCCAGAACTGCTTACCACAGGCTGGTTACTACTGCCAAATGTGTTACATACTGTATATTACACTTATTTCACAATGCTTAAGATTTTTTTTTTGTGTGTAACAGTGTTGAACAGTCTTATTGTGAAGCTGCTCAAAGCTTCATCACCAATTTCTGTGACTCTGGAAACTATGAAAACTATTACTCAAAGATTCCAACTATTATGATGAGTAAAATTAAGAATCCTCCACATAAGGCAATATAGAGATGTTTCTGTAAGAAAAAAACAAAACGAAACAACAAGACAATAAGGATTACAACTCCAGAAAAATATTTAAGACATTAATTAATGAGTTGATTAATAATAAATAAGTGAAGGAATTAATATTATTTTCAAAAAATGAGAGTTTGTGGTTAAGTGTTGGTACCTCACGCTGTAGTCACAGCAGGTCTCATGCAGGAGGTTTGGTTAGTCCAAGAGACAGGCCAACAATTAGTGCAATGACAGCAAGCAGGATCAACAGAGCAAAGGCAAGGATGATGTATTTCTGACAAGTGAAAGAAGAAGCTGTTTAACAAGCAGTAAAGGAGAATTTATGGAATAGATATAGATTAAGAGATATATAGTCACATGTCACAATGAGTGTAACTCAAACTGCACGTTGTTTAATTAGTACATGTTTGAATTTGAAAAGCAAATACTTCAAAGCAATACTTTATTGAAAGGAACACATACCCTCCGGGATTTCTTCTGGTATCTTACTGCTTTTTTAGTCTCCTCTTTTGCACGGCAAATGTACTCTGCTGCATTTAAAACATTATTCTCAATGTTGTTCACCATCTCACCCTGTAAGAGATTGTATCCATGGTGGGATTTTTTTTTCTTTCAGTTGTTTGCTGATACGCTGGTGAGGTGTGGGATCACTAATACTATCAGTCACTAATCTTTCATGAACGCTTCCAGTTAAACGAAGCTGTTACCTGAGTTTCTACCAGCATTGCCATGTCCATGAACATTGCATGAAGCTCTCTGATGCTTCAACTCCAAACGAATAATGTCCTGGTGACGCGACTCTATTTCATTTAAGGCCTGACGTGTGATCTGGGAATCAGATATGATCTGAGGAAGAAAATGCACAATGTAATTTAATTTAAAGACAACAAACACATATTTTAAAAATCTGCTTTAAAAAAAAAAAAAAAAAGAACTGCAGTAGATATGACAACACCTATAACTACAGACTTCTCATCCCTTAACCCAGCAAGAAAAACACCACACAGTAAAGCATCAGAAAACATACATCAGATGTGAAGATTGATGGATTTCCACTTTCCAACATGTCCTCGAGTTCTTCATTGGTGGTTACTCTTCCAGCTAAAATTATAAAAATACAAAGAAGGATTATCTACTGATAAATTTGGTTAATGATGCTATGGTTGTCCCAGCATAAATAACATTAATCAGAATTACAGTAGATATGTATCATTCAGAATATTTTCAGGAATACAATTGTTAACTCAGTTATAAATAGTGAGATCAATGTTTATAAAATTGTATTTATTTATTTAAAAAAATGTATCACTGGCACATTTGTTGGAAGTCTTTTTGAGAAACTATGGAACCAATGACAGCTTCTTAACATGTGTTTTATTGAGGGTAAGGTGTTACTTCCATCATGGGTTTCATTTCATCACTAATGGATTTATCAATACATTATATTCCAAGAGAGCTCTGCTTATCAGTGATTAATTTTGCTTTCCTATCAAAGTTTTTGTAAACACTGGTTTTGCTTCTTGTGTTTTGTTTTGTTTGTTTTTTGTTTGTTTTTATGCTAGTCTCCTCATAGGCCATCCACCAGAGATCCCCACTTGGTCCAGTGGATTGTAAAGACTTAAATCAGATTTCTTGTGTTGTATTTCTACTAACTGCACCAACACCCCCTCTCTTCTGATTTTATCTTGGCTCCATGTCCCGCAAGCATCTTGACAGTGACACCGAAACCTATTATACATCATCATATTATATCATAAATGGTTTAAATAGGAACTTCGAGGCAATTGCCTTGATGACTTTGGACTTGTAATTTTTTTTAATAACAGCATTTCTCATACTCTCAGGCAGTTCTCTTGTTATCACATTTGAAAACAAAAATGGAAACACTGTTGGGGCAATAGAACCATGATTTATCTATGAAAATCTGTCATTTAAATACTGAATACTAAAGCACAACAGCAACTGATTTTTATTCGTTTTATCCTAAGTAGTCTCACTTCAAGTGGTTTGAACATTTTTTATAAAATATTTTGCCTACGCAAATTGGTAAGAGTCTCTATATACAGTATTATACATACATATACATTTCAGTTTCTAATAATTCAGACTGATATTAAAGGTTTGTATTTGCCACCAAGTTTGGAATCATAAAAGCAGTTGACCTGCATAACTGTTTTCATTTTTTTTTTTTATTTATGTTTAGCAAAAACTAGCTAATTGCAGTCCATAGAACTGCAATTAGACTATTTTTTTTAGCCCCTACTTCAATGTAGGAACTTTGCTTATGCGATGACATAACTTCATGGTGACTGGTCTAGATGGCATAAATGTAGAATGACTGGTTGAATATACTAACACAACACTGGAATTTAACGTCACAAAGAAATAGTGAAAAAAAAATAATAAATTAGAAAAAAATCAGTAAATGGAACTGATAGTAAATTCCGGGACTTAATGAACCAATATGCGACAGATGAATTACTATTTGATTTTCATTTAACACACCAGCCGGGTGTTATATGATTTCAAACTTCCTATTGTATCTGCAATGCAAATGCAACCAGAAGAAAAAAAACAACAACAAAAAAAAACACCAAGTTATGTTGTCCTTAGAGGAGCTCCAAAATCTCCACAACCCTCAGAGCAACCCTTAAAACTGTTTGGTCCGAAGGCGTCTTAGGAAACACATGCTGAAACTATATAAGCAGTAAGATTTGCTTCCTGCTGTGCAACAGTCTCCCAGGAGAGGCAGATCTCTGTGCAGATGCTTATGTGCCCCACACCTTTCCCCATGTCCATTCCTCAGTGGAACAAACTGAGCAAAACACATCATGTGTACTGATCACCGAAAGATATAAAGCACTTCAGCTACCCCTTCTGAATGATAAATAAATGGCTTAAGTTAATGAGAGCACAGGTCAAGGTTTGTGTGCTTTGCCAGAGACAGGTGAGCTATTGTTACACGGGCCTCTGAGCCCTATACCTGTTTCCCAGGCAACACAAACACAGCGAGGCATCTCCAGTATCACGCTCTTCCGTCTGCAGTGTGGAGTCATGGAGGCTCTCATTAACGCCTGCCGCAGGGACTGTGGGAAACAGTCCTGCTTTAGCTTTTCACTATTGTCTCGTGTCACTCATATGAAGAAAATACTATAGACCTGTCTATGGCATGTTTAATAGAAGAGGACCAAACACATAAACGGCATGTGAAAAAGCGTGAGAAATATCAAACCTCACTCTGTTGCTGTTATTTTACACACTTGACCCATTCTTAGCATTTCTTATAACTCCTGATTTTGTTGATACCTAACTTACCAGCAGTCTTTCTTAATGTAACGAGAAAACGCTGACTTTGGTCAGTTTGGCTCTGCTGTCCATTTAGTTTCCATCCAAACACAGAACACCTAGTGTTTGGATGTGATCAGGTGGTTACCTTTGTTCAGACGGAAACCTTCACATCTTGAAGTAACATGGAAAACTACTGCTACGCTTTTGATCTGTGTTTATCAGCAGTCAGACTAGACTCTGGAGAAGAAAGGAGGAAGCTGGCCTGGCCTGTTTCCTGGATCCTGTAATAACACCATTTCAGGGCCTCAGTTGTCAGTATTCTGTTTCCAGATTTACAGGATTTCAACACTAAAACTAAGGGCGTCCAGTCAAATTCAAATTGCAAATGTAACAAAAAATGTGTCATTTTGGTTTGTAATAGCTTTTATAAGAATTTAAAGTTTGAAGTACTCCATAGATGCAGCCTATATTTAATGGCCTCACATTTATCCAGAGAGTAGTTTGTCACTTACTTATCTCCAGTTGTCTTTGGATTCTTCCTTTGCTTCTCTCCCGAAAGAACACTTGAGTCTCATTGTACTGGGTCATGACCTCCACAAACTTCCTAGATAGCACAGTGTGCTACGGACAAGTGAAAATGCAAAGGCAAAGTGAGAATGTGTTGTAGGTATTTGTGAATACAGGCTTTGAGGACTCAATGCTCATCAAAGCAGTTAAGATGCTGGATTGTTGGTTAACAGGTAAATGTTATGATTGCAAACCAGAAAAAAAGCAGTGGAAGATGGAAGATGCAAATATAAAAGAAAAAGTATGATCATTTCATTTACTTGATTATAACTACTACAGTTAGTAGGGACCCCAGATATTATATGTTTTTCTCTTAATTTCATTTCATTTGTTGATATACATCCATACATTGGCCTGCAAATCTTTCCAAAATAAAGGTGAGACGCTGAGTCTTACAACTTTTAAATATCACATTCCATCTAACAAGACTTGAAATCAATCTGTCACTGAAGATACCAATTGATGAAACATTTCAGTTGCTATTTTGTCCCACTTTTTCCTGCAAACATGTCTTAAGGTGCGTTTCAATTTCATATTTCATTCTGCCATGGAGAATGTTTGTACCCTTACTCTCTTCTCCCCTCCTCTCCTCAGCCATGCCTTTGTAATGTCTGCACGATTTAGCAATGCCCATAAGCTTCCTCAGGCAGGCAACTCAAGAAAAAGTTTGTGCTCACATACATCATTCTACCTGGATCATTCAAACTTACAGCCACTGGTTTTATTGTTCTATTTAAAAGATCAAAATGCTTCCCATCTCTGCCTTCTCAGCTGATGCACAAATGCAAAGCTTGCTGCTGTGCTGAAACTCCCAACTATTCCAGCATTCACCAGTAGGCTTTGAGTGTCAAGATCAGGACAGGGGGTCGAGTTGATAAAGTGATGAAGTTAAAGCCTGAATCATAAGTAGTTGTTATAATAATGGTAAATGGTAAATGGACTGCACTTATATAACGCTTTTCAGACACCATCATGGTGCCCCCAAAGCGCTTTACAAAGGCCTCACATTCACCCATTCACACACACATTCATACACCAGTTCATTTGTATGTATGTTTGTATTCATAGTGGTTTTCTTGCTGGAAATGCATGAACAACGCTGGAAAATATTTAATCGTGAAAGCAGCATATGTTGCTCTAAAATCTTGATATACTTTTCTGCATTACTGCTCCCACCACAGAATGTAAGTTCCCTTTTGCCAAGGGCACTGACACAAGCCCACACCATCACAGAGCCTGGCCTTTGGGCTTGTTCTTCATAACAGTCTGGATGACCCTTTTTGTCTTTGGTCCAGAGCTCAGGGTGTCTATTTCTCATAGAAAGATCTGGAACATGGATTTTTCTCGCATATATACATATTTGTATCAAACGATTTTAAGTGATTTTTTCAAACTGTAATGGTGCTTGGGAAATATTTCCCAAAGTAATTAAATGTTCATGTGGTTAAATGGTTAAATGTTCATCAGCTATTGAGGAACAATGATGTAGAGTGTCTGAGGGATTGCAGGTGTCCAGCTTCAGCTTGTGTCCTAACACTTCATGTGATGAAATTCTTCTAGATTTATTGAATTGTTTAATAATAGTATGCATTGTACAGGGAGAAATATGCAAATATCTTTGATTTCACCAATTTTATGACACATTTATTGAGAAAATTCAGATTTTTGATCCATTTTTGCTTCTCAGAGACTCCACCATTCATGAATTCTGCTTATATACAAAAATAGTCATCACCTGTTGACACCACCTATTTGAAACAATATACATTTACCTCATCACCAGCCCTAAATTGCTCATGTCCCAGCTGACTTTTGAATGTAGGACTTGAAATGCAGGAATTAACATATGAACTATTTGATGAGCCAAAACATGAGATAATTCAGGTGCTCTGCACTGAAACAACTATTGCATTACATGTCCTATTCTCCACATATGATCTAGTACTATTAGGTAAAAAACACAGATCAGTCAGACACAAAATCAGCAGATTAAAATTCTCCTTCATTACAAATTCCATAACATTGCTCAATAAAAGCATTTCTAGATGAGGGAGCTCTAGGACATGCCACCTCTGTAGTTCTATGTTTCATAGCCCCAAACACTTAACTGAATTAAAACACAACCTCAGGCTCCAGAGGAGGGTGGTTGCTACTGATTTTTGTTTTGTTACAGTCATCATTATAATTTTTTGTTATCTTAGATTATTCTGCTAGTTTTAATATATTTATTATTACTTAATTGTTGTGCTTATTAGTTTTTATGATCCTGATCTTTCTTCTATACTTTTATCAATATTTTATTGTCTCTCCATTTATATTGATATTATGTAGTTTATCTTATCTAAACAAGCGAAAAACATAAGTTATTTCCCTGATAATGCACCACTAACACGGGTGCTGACGGCTTTGTATGGACTGAATATCGAATATTTGTATGTCATGAGTTACGAGTCGTTGTCTGGTTTCCTGACCTGTGTTTTCTGGATCCTGAAGTCAATAGATGATCTGTTAGCAACATCATCTTTTGGCATACTCTGCTCCATGGCTTCAAAAGGAGAGAGTAAAAGATGAGAACATCATCCAACTTACCATGTGAAAGTTTGTACGGTGCTATCATAAAAACTCACATTTTAGTTTAGTTCGAACAACATTGGCATTCCCTTTGATGTCGTTGGTCAATGTACCCAGCTGATCCTTTGTTCCTTAAAAAGCATATAAAACACAACAGATTGCAGTTGCACACAAGTAAGAAAATGTCATATAGCTAATCACCAAGGGCCTGTCACCTGCAAATATTGAATTTACTTATTTCATCTTGTCACTTAGCAATGACCCCGACGCAGTATAAACTGTCACATGTTCAAGTCTAATTTTCCTACTTTGACAAATGTTCACGGTGTATGGTT
Organism: Hirundichthys speculiger; assembly: GCA_018398805.1. NCBI lineage: Eukaryota > Metazoa > Chordata > Actinopteri > Beloniformes > Exocoetidae > Hirundichthys > Hirundichthys speculiger. The sequence continues at coordinate 3,513,379 of JAGFBZ010000287.1, read as the reverse complement.
TAAATTCATTTGACAACTGTAGAAATTGAAAAAAGGAGGGTTTACACGAGACATTATTTTGTAAGAACATCTGACAGTTCATGATGTGTTTAGCCCTCAAAGAGGTACCTAACAGGACCACCCAGACCTCAAACTACAATAGTCTCTGTTTTGGGAAAAACCTCTGCTGTTTCCTTTAGAGGTTTCCGGCCAGGACGCCATTCAGTCACAACCAGGAGGTAAATGCAACAAAGGAAGTGAAACATTTGTTGCAATTCGCCCAAAGACTTGAATTCTGCCCAAGTAGTTCTGTTCTGTTCAGTATTTACATACAACCAGTTCACAGCAAAAGTCCAGTTTATGCATTTGGCACAGACAAAACCCCCAACAGCTGCAGGTCTAAAAACAAGGTTCATGGGGAAAAAAAAAAAACACTAAGGGATCTACAGGCTGAAATGACATAGACTCCATTCAAAAAGCCTCAAACTTACTGTCATCTGGGTTGGGTGCTGACAGGATCATGCTGTGAATCTTCCTCACCTCTTCAACTTGTGAGGAGATCTTATCAATGAGGCCTCTTACTTCCTCCACCTAAATCAACCATAACCATAAGCGTAACATTTCAGTAACTCGTCGGTATCTTCTTCCACTCAGTTTCAAGTCCTTGAGGTCGCAGTGATACCCACCCTCCTGAAAAAGTCCTCCATGAAGCCATCTATGCAGTGCACTGTAACCGCAACATCCTCCTCTGCTCGTGTTTTACTCTGTACGGAAGAAAAATGCGTTTAAGTGACTTTTTTTTCTCAGTTCATAATGGCTAAACAGGTTGTGTCTGCCCAAAGATGGAAGAAACACTTGCCGCAGTCAGTTCAGCCAGCCGATCCTTCATCACACCGGTCTGCGCGTCTCCTGCCACGGTACTTCTAGCGAAACATCCGCCAGGTCATCTTCAAAAACCCCATATGTGGAATCAGGCTACATCCAGTCACCGAGCAGAGAGGTTGAGATAAGCGATGACGAGATCAGCTGGTCATTGAAAAACAGTTTATGAGACAACAGTCGCCGTAACGAGAGCAGGGCGCGTGCGCTCTGACAGTTGTGGGCTCATTCAAAACTTACTCCGAGATGCGCCCCTCAAAAGTTGCATCCCCAAACAAAGACAGAGATAATAAAAGACTTATATAGATGTTAGAGTCGATATTTGTCACGGTCCAAGCGTTTCAGACTCGCTGCAGATGCACAGTACCGCCTCAGCGAGGAGACGCCTCCTCTTCCCACCTCTCTGACGCGCTCACACCCACAGAGGCTCCTCCACCTCAGGGTGGAGACACCCAGTTGAACTGGATAGCACCAGAACATTCTTGATAAAATAAATCCTTGGTAATCCAAATATACTTAATAAACATTCTGCAGAAAGCGAGCCATTAAATACATTTTAACTCTAAAAAGTTCTTATATACAAAAAATACAGAAAAATATAGTTTTATTCTTTTATGTCTTGCTCTGTGACATTTTTTCCCCTCTAGCTTTCGCAGCTCTATAACAACCAAGCCAGTCTACACAGTTACACGAGAAGATATGATAAATAATTTACCGATAACCAGACTGGGTTGTTGCGACACCTGACCGCACGATGTCGCTGTTTACCATCATGTGTACTCAAGCTCATTCTGGAGCCCGAGGGTGCTCCTTCCTGCAACTAACCCAGAAAGAGTCGGATTTACTGGAATTAACAAACAAAACGTTGAATTGTGGTACTTTTGGTGGCATGTCAGTTTTATGTTTCTACTGAGAGTGCATGCTCAGTTCTTCTCTTCAGATTTTTTCTGTTTGTGTGACTTTGGGGAGAAAAAGTATAACTTGTGTTGTTACATCGTAAAAGGAAAAAAAAAAAGATTCGTCCCCAGCATCATCCATGTTCTGCCCATTCTTGTCTGGGGCATTGTATATAATTGAATCCAGTCCCCAAACATAATCATAAAACACAATATTGATGATTTGGATACGCACTCGCATGTGTTTATTTGGATCCCACAGAGCAACTCCTGATCTCAGTCATTCCCCGCGCAAACTCCAATTACGCACGAACAGCCAAGTTTACGCACAACTTTCACGCCCCTCCGCAGAAGGTCCAAAAATGACATCACGCTTTGCAATTCCCACGTTGAGTCCAGCAATTCAGCGCGCCTCCGCTGAGCTCCCCTGCTTTTCGCAGTTTCCAGATGCAAGCAGAGAAGCTCAAAGACACCGCTGCCATTTGAAAGGAATATACACTGCGGAATATAACCTTCTGCCTGACTTCAGATTTTACCATGACAAGGCAATTTATGAAGTTTTTCAGCCTTACAGAAGGATTCTAAATTTAACATTTTATACATTTTCTAGAACTCTTATCAAAATAATCTTAAGTATGGATACATGGACTGATGATAAGTTTGTTCTTCATCATCCTGGAAAATGACTAAATCCTCTCGGATCCATTTTTATGTGGGAAATTAAATTGTTTTAGAAAGTAACATAGGGTACTCTACCCAAGAGCAATGGACTTCTGTTTGCGAGTTCAACTTTTTGCAGCTTTTGTCTCTTACATCAAGGTAAGCTATATGAAAAGGCCGTTTCTGAAAATCTGATCATTAGTTTCATGGTAGCCCTTATAAAACTTTTTGATCTTTCTTTTACAGGTTTATGCTCATGTGGTGCCAAATGCAAAGCATCCAGGTAGTGAAAAACTTTTGGATAGATTTTGTGATTACTTTGTTTTTCTGTACTGTTTGCCAATTTCATGATTAGATGATAAAATACTGGATCAAAAATGTGCAGTAATTTGTGAGAACAGTGTGTTTTGCCATTTGTTGCCTTTCAGGCAGAGGATGTTATTTGTTTCCTTCTCATTCTTATTAATCAGAATGCTGCATAAATTTTGCGGTGCTTGGTTCAGCATCATCAATCTTTTAGTCCATTTAAGATTCCAATAGTTGACACCAGGAAAAGAACATCTGAGTCTAATGTCCTGTTTGGATTCCTGTTTACGTGTGAACTATCCAGGCCTGCAGGTGTTGGCCACAGCCTCACATTACTGGCCACTCGACGCAGTGGACGGGATCCATGAACTGTGGGACCAGATTGGAAACAGACCAGGTTATGTTAACGGGAGTAACATAAGTATGTGCATACATAACCACTGTTCTCCTGGGAATGTGTCACAAAAACAACCAGCTATTCATCATTCTCACTCCAACCACAGTCATAATGCTTTTTGAATGTTCTGCTCAGCTCAGAAGTCCTTTATTTTTTTTTTTTTTTGTCCAAGTTATGACTTTAATAGTGGAACATGTCTGACATGCAAGGCTATTTCTAGTTGAATATCTTACATTACAACCTAAACAGCATTAGGTAAAGGATTTCTGTAAAAAAAGAAAAAACTGCAAATGATTGACCTTGGTTTATACTTTTTTTTTTCACATTGGTCTCTAATTGAGTGCAGCACAATGTTTCAAAATTTGAAGAGGGATCGGGTATAGACGTGAGCATGATGTGCGGTGTCACTAAGAAATCTCTTCTAGCGCTGCCATCGTGCACGCAGCTCAACATCACTCTGTCTCATACCTGTGCAGCACGTCCCTCCTATTGCCTTCCTCTCATTTCCTCTGTCCGTGTCTGAATTGGTGTGAATCACATTTTTTGTTCTATTGTCTTTGTCCAGCTCTCAGAATCCACAACCACACTGTGCTCCCTTCTTCCCATAACTCTTCCTATGTGTATACCAATGACTCTGCCTACACTAACATTTCTGCAACAGTAGGTGAGGACTGATCACTACCCTCTCACTGAAATTCATTTTTGCATCACACATTGCTTTCTGTTGTTCTGTCGTCACCTCCACATTTCACAGTTTTTTCTTCCTCATTTTTTTTTAAATGTGCCCTTGGAGCACAAAGTAGGGAATCTTTTTGTCTTTCAATCTTCCTGCAGCATGATTCAGTTTTAGTCAAGCCAGAAGTGAAACACAACTTTTTGATCTGTAAAAACCTTAGTGATTAGTTGACTATATGATGACTTGACTTTGAATAATTTGGTTTCCTGAATGAGTTTAGAATTGGACAATAAGAATTATTGACCACTAAACAGATCTTTGAGCTTTCCATTTACAAGTGAAGTGCTAATGTTTATGACTTGTGTTTTGCTGCAGACATTGTTGAAGGAATGGTCAATAAGGGCATCTATCTGGATGGCGATAATGGCGCCACATTTCTTCATTTTGGAAACTACCAAAATACCTGCATTAGCGATCCTACACTGTGTGGCCCTGAGGGTTGGTGCAGAATACTTTGTGCATGTCATTATTTGGAAAACCTACTCTATCTTCGATCATTACAAAGGTTTTTTTTTTTCTTTTTATAAAATTTTCCAGGCATTACCTTCTCCTTTTTTTGGAAAAACCATGAGCCGGAGTCCCGTTTTGTGAAAGCCTCTGGGGGAAAAGCTATCTCCAATGGCTTCTCAGTGTATACCAACCCTTTTGGAGGATACGTGGAGTTTTATACTCGAGGGAACAACCACAGATGGAAAGTCAATATAAAAATTCCAGGTATTGTGAAAGCATTACCCTTTTTATTACAAAATGTTCTTTCAGTTACATTTTTTTAGGCATCCATGAGAAAGATATTTCCAGCTATATATTTATTTTCATAGTTAGGCCAACTGCCAACAGATACAGCCACAGCTGATTTTATGTTTCACAAATATTTTGGAGTGGCACAAAACAGACATCTTGTGTGAGATACAACCATTTCTCACTTTAAATGAAATAATGTTTTAAACTTTTGTTCTAGGTTAGGGTGTTATGTGACACACAACAGAAGTATAAGTTTAACCATTCTTTTTTTTTTTTTTTGGGGGGGTGGGGGTGGGGGGGGGGGGGGTTATCAAGACTTGAAATGATTTGATAAACTGTTATGACAAAATGGAATAAACCATGAGAGGTGCAGCATTACATGACGGTTTTACCAATCTGTGTTTCCTTCTCAAGAGACTTCTGTCATCTTTGTTATTACTGCGATCACTGCAGGTTGTTTTCAAGGGCGTTATAACTCAATTTTGGTTTGAGTGCTCAGTTTCAGGGTTTAAAACGTCATCTGGTTCTTGTACAGTGTGACATGTCAGACCTTTAGGACAGAATGTCAAAGTCTGTCAATGATGGGAGGACCTTTAGGTGTCCTGTGACCGAGTGTGAAAGCTATGTAAGTGGCTGTTAGGTAAATGTGTCTGTCAAACTTTGTCAAATTATGTTACTCTATGTAACATAACATTACTTTATTCCAAGAAAAATCTCTGTGTGAAGACATGAGTTGAAAAGTGGGGAAGGTCTTGATACCAAGGTTAATATTGTTTATACATGATATAAAAATCATAAAATAACAAAAGTGAATAACATTGACAGCTGAGGCAGTTAAAAACTCTTCTGTCTGCTTACAACAGACAGAAAATCAAAATCTCAGTAAGTCTAGAAGAAAAAAAACAACATAAAATCTTGTTAACCATCTTAATCGCAGTCTAACTTGGGTGATCCTTCAGATCTTTGTCTAAGCCAGTGATTCCCAAAGTGTGGGCCGCGGCCCCCTGGTGGGGGTACTGCAGGTCGCGGTACTGCAGGTGGGCCGTGAGAGGTCATTAAAATTCTCAATCTTTTTAAAATATGTTTTTAATTACTGTAAAATATTAACGACATGATTTAAAAATATTAAGAAGTAACTAAACAAACCAGTTATGTTTTATACTACCATCATCTTAACTTAATATGACAAGTGTCACCTTATTTGTTGACCCCTTACATTAATGTCAGAACGTGGCTTCTAGTCCTGAATGTTGATCACAGTTGTGATTAAAGGTTTCGGTGGGCCGCAGAGATTTTTCACATTTCAAATTGGGCCTTGGTATTCTGAAGTTTGGGAATGGCTGATCTAAGCTGTTCCATCATTTTGTCAAAAGTTATCCACTAGTTTTGGTTAACCTCATGGCATGACATGTTTACATACAAACAAGCCAAGTTAAGATGGTTTACATGACATATGAAGGCAATAGATACTATAGACTGGATATATACTTTAGGAAGGAGATCACTATTGTGAGTTCCTCATTAGTTTGTAGAAAACTAATTCAAATAGTCCAGCATGTAGTTGTGCAAATAGTTAAAATGAATCTCTGAAAGTCTGCAGTTAGAGTTAACATAAGAGTTAGTTGTTGGGTTAGGCATATCAGCTACTGTGGAAAAGCAACTCAAAAAGGACAAAGGGCAGTAGAAAACCTCATCATGTTGATAGGATTGGAACAAGCAATTAAAAGGCAACCGAGGGCAAACCCTCCAGAGTGTACTCCGGCTCTTTCCCGGTGACGGTTGGGACAGGCTCCAGACTGTAGCAAGTATGATAGAGCAGGTATAGAAAACAGAATGGTGATGGATGAATTGATGTTTTCTATAAATAAATACAAACAGTCTGTTAAAAAATGGAATAGGTAAGGTGCAGTATCAAATTCAATCAGGAAATAATGTGTATCAATACTTATCATTCTCTGTTTTGACTGTCAGAGCCATACTGGACACATATTCTTTTTACGTGGACCAAGAAGGATGGCCTGAAGGTCTACATCAATGGAACCTTCAGCGCTGGTGACCCGGTTGGCGTTGTCTCGGAGAACTACGGAGACACCAACCCTGACCTTGTCATTGGAACTGGCAATAACATGGCATATGGTCACTTTGTAACAGGGGCCTTTGATGAATTTGTCATCTGGGAAAAGGCTCTTTCACCAGACCAGATCCTGCTCTACTACAATGCAGCCATAGGTAGGATATTGGGCTCTCTCAGAAAGTACTCACCATTGTTGTGGGAAATGACACTTCTATGAAAAATACTTCCTACGCCTTGACCGTCAGGAAACAGAGACAGCAATATCAGTCTTTCTCCTCAGCATATTCCATCCATGGCACTCGTGCTTAACAAAGGTACTAAACAACACAAATTTATCCCACCTCCATTCTTCCACCATATAAGTGCAATGGCTCAAATAGTTCTGCCTTATAAGCGTTCATGCATGTTGAGTTGCAGGAGGTAAGTTGCTTTCATTTAATGTGACAAGTTACAACACACAAGAACGAAAAATCTCCAGACTCTTGATTGTTTCTGCTCTGTTTTCCTCCTGTAGTCACTAGAGTGCCATAAATGGAAAAAAAGTTTGACATTTATGAGAAGTTAGAAATGCAACTTTTTTTTCTCCTGCGTGATCACCCACAAATTTCACAGTTGTTTGACCAATGTCCAAAGCAAGATGAAATGTCAATTTCTGTTATTTTCCTGTCTTTCCATTAGTTGTGTATAAATCATAATTATGTCTCAGGATGAATGGCAGGAGTATCTGTTAAGTGTTACCATGTCCTGGCAGAGTGTCAAGTGGTTATGATGTGTGAAGCATTTAGAAAAAGCAAAGAGCCTTGATTTCCTCTCTTAAGTTATTACCAAAAGGAATATATTTCACAGACTATTTCTAGACACGAAGAGCCCAACTGTTATGGTTACAGGGAAATATTTTCACTTCTCCAGAGCACTGCTATAAAATGTTACATTGAACCAAAGAAGAGTGGGAAAGGTTCAGACTGATACTCCTAATTTATGTCCATATATGGCCATTTTCTGGCAGCTAGTTAGCACTGTTATTGTTAAATGATAGCAAAGACTTTACCTGTATCTTAGCCCTGTACGTACGCTAGTGGCAGCATGCTGCTTGGTCGATCGCAAATTTTAACAGAATTTCAGTCTTTCTTCTTTCATGACTAAAAATTACAATCAATATGTAAGCTTTACCGAGATAAAATCCAGCCACCTGCAAAGCAGCCTGCTCTGGTCAGGTTCAACAAATGCCACGATAACAAAATAACAAAAAGGCAAGGCTATCTAAACAGAAGAAAATACAACCACATATACAGGTAAACAGTCTGGTTCCTGTCATAATTCAAAAGTGCCGTTTGTATTGTGTTTTTTAGGTCAGACCACGGTTTCTGCAACAACGCTCAAGGACTCCAAAGAAATCACTTCAACATCACCAACTGCAGTAAGTCTATAAACTCAAAATGTCACGGGTCTTTGAGGTCCACAAGATAAATTTTGATGACTAAATATAGCTGTGTATTACAGATCCCAGCAGTCTAGCTTTGATTCTCAAATGCAGCATCCACAAAGATATTGTATGAGAAATTAACGGACAAGTTTTGGACCAAAATAAGCACCACAGTATCTCGGAAGTGAGATAAAGGGACTTTCCTTGAATCAGCACAAAAATTGTTTTCTTACATCAGCAGATGGGAAGAAACATACTGAGCACAGATGTGAGGACATTTTCATTAAAGAGCTCTTGAGGTAGAAAACAAACCAGGGAATCGATAACAGTGGGGGCAGCCACACAAAAAAAGGCTTCATGTAACACTGCAGTAAAAAATGGCAACAAAAAATGGCAACACTGAATCACTTGTCTAGAGAGTACTCCATCTATTCATACTATCAGTTTCTAAACATCCTGTGTATGTTGGAACTTTGTGCTCCTTCGGAAACCACCTCCTGATAGAAAGTTTCATTTGATGCCTGATGTGCAACCTCCTCAGAGACCCACTGGAGTGAGTCCTCCTGTCATCAGCAGTCATGGAGAGGCGGCCCAAAGCTCGCAGGGCCCGGACACAACGCCAGTGCTGGACTTCCGCGAGGCACTGCCCAATAAGACCATTCCTCACAACACCGCCAACAACCTCACACAGGTCTTGGAGCACAGCACAACACACGCGTTACAGTTTCAAAACCAGTTCACACAAAGACACAAAGCCCACCCATGTGCACATGATTCAACGATTCTGTGATGTCCGTTTTCTTCCACCCAGGCTTTTCTCAAAAGTGTAGAAGAAGTTCTGTCCTCTCCAGGACTGCCAGAGGTAAATGAGGTCACTCTGTTGTTGGGCAGTGTCCAAACACTACATGATAGAACATATGCAATCTGGGGGGTTACTCACATACATGCAGGGAAGCAGTAAATGAGTTTGAGACTGCATATTTAGCACAGCATAGTTTTGGCATGCGTTGCCAGCAACAATAACAGTAACCGGCAGATTGCCAGGACATCATCACTATTTGAAGTCAAATATAGAACAAAAGAGTTGTATGAGTCAGGAATGGTGACTTTAAAGTGTTCTGTAACACTTTTCTTTCCACTGTAAACCTGGAAGGTAGAGTAGTGTACACTCCTGGAGAGATCTCTGCGCTCTCATGTTACAACACAAGCGTGTGTCTTCTGTGCACTGGTTGCTCTGAACAAGCATGCTTGTTTTTGTGGCAGCAAGCTTAAACAGATGTTCCTGTCAGAAACGGACAGTAGATACAGTTTTTTGCGCAGTGTGTTAAAGCCATCAAATGTGTTGCATATTTGTATGCTTAATGTTGTCATGCTACACTACCTGAAAGTTTGTTGGTTTCAATTTTTTTCTCATATTTAATTTTCTCATTGTGTCTGGCACATTGTTCTTTTGAGACATTATACATATGACATGTGCAATATACAGCACAGCAAAAATGTGAAAGCAAAATGCACCAGGCAGAAATCTAACAAACACATTTTTAAGATCACACCCTCGCTTTGACAGGCCGGTGCTGCCCTTTTAAAAATTTGAACTTTCCTCAACCTTTTACTGCAACCAATGTTATCAAGGTGAAATAATGCACCTTCAGTTTAGTTTGGCAGTGCGAGATGTCTCCCCATCCAGCAGCAACATTGGAGACAGTTGAAGCCTGAAACACATGCACATGGATTCTGACAAATTTGTCTCTTTAGTGTTCTCAGTGTTCGCAGTTTAGCATTAAGCATCGTCATGCAACCTGCTCTAGATGCACTTTCATAAAATTATATAACACCATTTGAAAAGAACAGTCAGAAGGTCTGCACTGAAACACTGAACCTGGTGAAATTGTCGCCTGTCTTTCTGATACAAGTTGATATATAAACAACCTAGAAATTAAGTGTGTGTGGGTGTGTGTGTGTGAGTGGGGTTCTGAAGACGTGACACCACATACGGTTGTTGTGAACAGCTTGTTGACTTGTTTGTTTAGCAGCAGTCCGCCCCAGTGGCCAGTGGTTTGATCGAGACAGTGGACAGAGTGATGGAGCATATGGTGACTCACCTGGAGCCCAGCCCAAACGTTCCCACCTCCCTGGGTGGAACATCTTTTGTTGCAGGTCAGAAAGGTGTCAGCTCTCAGCTGGTGTACTGTAACTCACTGTTTGTTGTTTTTGTGGTCATAAAGTCTCAAGCTGATCAGCAGTTTACCAAGTAAATGGCTAACTGTGAGCCTGAAAGCAGATGGCAACTTATTTTCTTTTCTTTTCCTTGCTTTTTCTTTCTTTTATCTTATTTCATTTCCCACCACCTCTCCGATCCCCACAGATTACTCTCTGATGAAGTTCCCACAAAACTACAACCTGCCACATTACCGCTTTCCCACACAAGGCAAGAACTACATCTCTGTCCCTGGGGAGGCCTTAACAATGCAGTGTAAGTATTGCAACCTCCTCTTGTTCGTTGACATGTCTTCACTAAGGAACAAAGTGGAACTTTCCAACCTTGAAGATTCTCTGGACACAAAACAGTAGCTGGGTTCATTGTGAATACTGAACCTTAGTCGTGCACTGAATCTGCCAAGAGAAAATTGTCCAGCTGGGACGCTCTTGTTATTTGCCTGTAATTTATAATGCTAAGATTTAAGAGTGCTAAAATAGCATACAGTGCAGGACAGCACTGGTTTGAGAGCCTTTGTGTGGCTTTATGGTGTACTGTAGAAATTCAGCTATGACTGTAATGTTGGCAGTTACGCTTTTATTCAAAACAGAAAGAACGAGGGAGCGCCGGGATAGTGCACTTTTTTCCACTTTTCCCCCCATCAATAAAAAGAAGGGGCACACATAGTAAAGTAAAGGAGAGGAGTAATTACAGTGGGCATTAAAATGCTGTTTGTTTGACTCTGTGTTCAGGTCAGATTCACTTGGCTCTACCTGGGTGCCCCATGTAAAGTTTTGCCGTAGAAATTCTGGAATTAACTGTTTTAAGAATTAATTGAAGGACTATTATCTGAAATGGAATCAGTGTTATTGCCTGACACATTAGAGCCAGGACCAAATTAACTCATAGCTCTGAATATCTGGCTGTATTACATGCTCCAAGGGCAGCTTTTATATCCAATTAAGAACAGAAAACACAACACATTGGTGCATTTGGATGCTCTTTTATGGATTTTCCTCATTTTCTGTTTTTCTTGCGAGAACTGAAAAAGCAACCTGACCGGCACCACGCATATAATCTTTTGGGAGGAGTTGCTGGAAGACATTCTGTTGAAACAATATTTCTACTTTAAACTCTCATGAGTGCTTATTTGAAACCTCCAAGCTATTTTCGGGGGGGGGGGGGGGGGGGGGGGGGGGGGGGGGGGGGGTCTCAGCTGGACATCGTTTGAACGCAGGAAACAGGCTATTAAGGATTTCCTCCAATTTCATTGTTTATCTTGCAGTCTTGAGGTGGGACCATGGTGACTGATAAGTCAGATGAGGGGAGGTGTCCCAACCTCCTGCTCTGCGGGGAAGTCATGCAGTCGTTTCATAAGTGTTCCCAGCATCCACATGGTCTATGGCACTCTCCCTTTCACCCTAGTGCGAGTACACCACTGTCCTATTAGCCTGCCGGTGCCAGTGTGCTGTGGCAAACCTGCGTTAATTAACTTCCCTTCTTTGTGAGCATTTTAGCAGAGCTGTTTTACATTCCCAGCCTTCTCACACTCTGTTTCTCTATGTTTCTTTCTTCTCTGCAGCTCAAACCACAATTGTTGGTCTCTTCTACCACAATATGCACAAGTACTACAAAGAGATAAGCCCTGTCAAGACCAGGTAAGAGGATGGCAAAATTTTTTTTTTTTTCTTGTGGTTTTTGGTATGACTCCTTGCTATTTTAAAGAAAGCAAAAACCACTGCTTCTGTTGTAACTGTGTGGGGTAAACTATCTAAAGGGACCAAGGCATCCTTGTTTCCTGAACCACAGAACAGCTGAAGCTTGGAGCCAGGAGCTTATCTGTCCTTTTTCCCTATCTCTGATCTCACCACTCAACTTCCACTGACTGATACACCCTGCTAATAGCTCTACATATCTATCCCACCACTATCACCCCCTCAGTTATTGTCTCATCACTGGATCAGCCTGTTCCAGCCATGCTGCATCAAACATGATAAAACAGCAACAGAAACACTTTTTTTTTCTTGCTTTAAACTTTATAGAAATGAAAATGCCAAAGGTAAAACATACAGCTACGCATATGCAGAAGTCAAGGATGAATTTCTTGGGGTCCTTGTGAGTGAGAAGGTTCCTTTGTACCAGGATAGAGATTGTTCCTGGAAAATCCCGACATCACAGATCAGATCATCTGAAAAACAACTGCTGCTGTCCTCCTGCTTGTCAGTGTGGCTCATTAAGTAGACAGATGGTCAGAGTCCCATATAAATGCTATCGCTCTGGTCTTGTGTGTAACACTCATATGTTGATGTGAGTGATATATAATGTCAGCAATGAATGCTGTTATGTGGCAGTTTAATAAGCTTTAACCCAATGTCACAGACAGATGACATGCTGTTTAAAATATACATAAAAATAGAATTCAATATTTTTCCAACCCAAACTTTAATTGAAAAACGGCAGTTTAATTAAAAATGACATCTCAGAGATGGAAATGGAGCATACTCTCATTTGATCAATGTGATGCCAGGAAACTTTGGACAGTCGAAGCAAAAGACTGGCGCCAAAAGCTCAGGAAACAACTGGTGGAATATTTCCAATGGTCCACTGGCAACAGGTCATGATTGGATGTAAAAAGAACATTCCAGAGAAGACGAGTGGAGATAAGATGTGGTACTGCTCTGTGAAACACTGCCACATATAGTGCAACAAGAATAACTTTCCTTTTTATTAAAATTACAAAAAAAAGCCATCATACATGGAACTCTGTTAAGAATAAATGAAAGATTTAGAAATATTTCACACATGAAAAAAGACAGTCAGTATTGAATGGTTGTGATTTTCTTTCTCCTTCAAGTGACACTAAATTAAAAACAGACAGACAGCTGTGGTTTAAAAGCCATAGCTAGGGCTTAAGAACACTTATGAAATCCACTGTCAATTAACATGGTTCATTGTTATATTTCATAAAAACAAGAAAATAAAAAAGTAAAAAAATTAAAAAAATAGATGAACAAGCTCCAGACCTGCCGCTACATTTTCTGGGCTTGAGCTCCTTTCAGATGGATTAAGAAGAAGTGGAGTTTCATTAGAGAGTGGTAGTTTCTGTGTGTGATCATATATGACACGAACCATCATTTTCACCACTCTGAGTCTGCTGGCAAGTATCTGACATGTCAGTAACAATAATCAGAGGGTAAAATTGTGAGGCTGTGTGGTATTCCAGTGGCACAATGAGAAAATCCAAAATGTTTTACTCTGTAGTCCTCCTGGATCTGGATCACACAGTCAAGGACCTGGATGTTACGCACCTTCATATTTCTTGGTATTTCCTTTTTTTTTTGGCATGGAGACAAAACAAATGAGTTAAATTCTCATAAGACGTAAATTCACCATCTTTATACATATAAGTACGCAGGCATTTGAGAGTCACTGCTTCTAAACACCAGAACATTTCAGTTTTCTATAGCAGGATTGTGTCACAGTGAAGTACCAGACAAGAAATTACACGTGAACTGCTCGGAGTTAACTTTCTACATTATCTTGTCATAAAATATGACATGATCTTCATCTAAGTCACAATAACAGACAAACAGGACATGCTTAAATTAATAACACACAAACAATTAGAAGTCTTTCATGTCTTTACTGAACACATCCACTAAATATTCACAGTACTTGAAGAAAAATTCAGTAAACTGGATCAGCCATGCTAATTAGGCTACTTCAACAGAAGCCCATTGAAGTCAATAGTTTACACATAATGAAATATATTTGGAGGTGGGGTTTATAGTGACATTGAATGATAAGACACATTTTAAGTTTGCTGTTTATAAGAAGCATCCGCTGATGTGAAATAAGCCTTGGAGAAAGGAGATATCTGATGACTTCGGATCAACAGTTATTGTCCTGCATCCGGCTGGAAAAGGACACAAAGTACTGTCAAACTGCTTAGGCTACAATCAGACCATGGACACCACTAAGGATTTCACCGTGGAGGCCCCTCCACCGTCCCTCAAAAAAAAAAAAAAAAAAAACATAAAAAAAAACTACAGCACATCTGATGTTTGCCTAAGACCTCCTTGGCAAACCGCAGAACAATGGGAAAATACTCTGTGGTCTGATGAAACAGGATTTGAATTGCTCAGGGAGAATGCTCAGTACAAAAAAGGGCACAATTTACTAGCATCGAGACATCATTCCAGTAGTGGAAGTATAGTGAAGGGAGCTTCATGATTTAGGCTTGCTTTGTTGCCTCAGGGACTGCACTGCTTGCCATGTTAGGGTGGCTATTCACCAGCCGAAGCTTTGTAGAATTTGAGTGATGAGCAGGAAAACAATCCTAAGCATGGAAGTAAATAAATCCACCAAAGAAGAAAATCTGTCCTCAGGAGTGCCCTAGTCCAAACCCCAACCTTAGCTCCATACAGATACTCCATACAGATGCTCTCACCAGCTGTTCTTCTTGTGTGTGCCAACTGTAGCAGCTCTGTAAAGAGGAGCCATCAAAAATTCCTCCTGATTTTATATATAAATATATACATATACATACTGTTTCTCACATTTTATGTATCTGTTCCCCCTTTTTGTCCCAGGATTAATGAAGCAGCTGATTTCAAGGATCACAAAATACAGGTGGCAAGCTGTCTGATTTCTCTAAAAGTGGAGCCTACACCAGCGTTGTCAGTCAATCTCTCTGGAGCACCGCTCATCAAGATTGTCCTCACCCATGTCTTGGTAAGAATCAACTCATTCAATGTCTACAATTCCTGGGGACTTTGTCAGTGCTTTTAATTCTCCTGTAATGAGTAATACTGGGAAAATGGAGAGACTCTCCGTTTGGTAGACTGTAAGTTGTTGAATGTGGAACGCCTACCTTATCAGAAGGAAGTTGTCTCTGTGATCTGCCTGTGGCTGCAGCAGACAAATGCCCCCCATATGAAATCTGACAGCTCTATTTTGATGCTCTCTTATGTAAGAAGATGAGCGTCTGACTGACTGGGGGCTTGGCACTCACCAACACAAAGAGCAAAGCCTCTTTTGGTTTTCATTAGCCTACTTAAGTTTTCCTTCACAAAACACGTGTTGTCCAGAAAGCAAGTTGATTATGGACATTTGAATCGCAAACTTATTGCCCTTTGAAAGGAACAATAACTTTCCTTTATGAAAAACACATTTTTCTTTTGTGCTTTATGGCAGGGGCTGTGCCAGTTTTCCATGTGAAATGTTACTGAAATGTGTAATGAAACTTAAAATCTCTTATGTGCATTGCATTAGCCTTCGGCCCTGTAAAGTAAAAAATGTTGCGGTGTACATCAAAGCAATGCAATCATGTATATCTTTTTATTTTTTATCATTTATTTGTATACTATTCTTTTCACCTAAATGATGTGCGTCAATAGGTATTACATTATAATTGATAAGGCATTTAACAACACCAGTTGGCTCCAGCATAATCGTTCCACTTGATTTGAAAGTCCCTCCAGGATTATTCTCTTTCGACTGAAGTGAATTACCAGTACACTTTTATTCTTCCTAGTCATTAAAACACACAAGTTACTCATGCAGCATCATGACATAGTTCCATTATGTGCCCTCATTTTCCTGGTTAAATAAATATGTATGCATTAACTATCTGGCCTGCTTCCCCTGACAATGATTACACTATTTGTTTTAGCACACACATCAGGAAAGGGCAGTCTCCTTTGTTATGGGGGTGGGAGCGATGCTCATCAGCTCTGCTGCCTGTTGAGTCAAGGTGTTTCTGTTTTAGCTGGGTTGCCTTTACCTCTGATGTAAGGATATACTGGATTCCTTGCAGTCTCTCTTCTCTCTCCCATTACAAATAAGCTGTTATATGTACTTATTATGAACGCCTTTTGATTGGAACACGCTATGCCATCACAGTTCAACTTAATATAGCTTAGATGATGATTTATACTGAGGAACTCCATCGTAATTTGGCACCCAGCACTTTTGGCGAGGATGATGCCCAGAAACAGGCTGTTTGCTATAAATGGTTGGCTGCTCAGACTTGTGGTCAGAATTAGTCAAAAACAGACTATTTCTGGGGCTTTAATGTCTTTGGCAGTAGATGGATACTTATCGCCTTTCAAGCTCGGAGGCAGGGAGACAGCTCACACAGTATGTGGCCATAATAGATTATGGTGGTCTTTATAATCTGGGCAAGTTACCTAAACCTCAGATGTCCTCTCATGGCACCAAGTCACCCTGTTCAGTCATTTCTCTGTTTTTTTCCTTGAGAATAGACAAGTGCTGAGTGTATTCAGTAAAACCTTGTTGAGATTTAAAGCAGAAATGCGTCTGCCGCCTTGTCCATCTTTTTCATGTATAGTCTCTTCCTGTAAAAAAACAGTCAACTAAGGGATCGGATCAAAATCTACTCAATTTTCTTTATCTGGCACTTGCTTTGATGAACATACCAGACTGTTGATTGATGATGTCACCAACCTGTAAAGAACCTTGTGTTACGGCAGGTAGGACTCATTAAAGCCAAAGTCAAAGCTGTGTAGTTGATGTCGGAGTGACCTTGCACAGTTGATTGATGCCCTCTGAGTGCAGAGTAACAGCCTGGTGAGGTCATGCCACTCCCAGTTGTGAAACAGAGCGAGTCTGATACCTGAACTAGATGTTTTCAAGATTGTAGAGACTTTCATGCTTTCTCATACCATTCAGCTGTGGTGTTGATTGGAGTCTGGCTCCATCAGTGATTAATTCCTGCCGCCTGACTCTGGCTCAGTTTAAAAAGACTGAAGTATAGAAGAACAAAAGAAAAAAGAGGGTGGGAGGCACTGGGGTCTGTAGTTAAACATTGATATGTACATAAAAAGGCTGACACCATCTTTGTGTCATCACACTGATGGTATGAAGTGAATTAATGGAAAAGTTTGAGTTCACAGGCAAAGTCTAGTTATTGGATAAAACTGGGAAGATTCGAAAAACAGATTTTGACAAGGGTGTTTGATTTTACAGGGTTATAAAGCAGAGTGTTAGCTTGGCGGCTCTATAAGAGGGTCCAAGGAGATGGGTGGAACAGTGTAGAAGCATGTGATGGTGGTCTCACATCTTACTCACTCTGATTTAATGTAATTTATAATATAACTTACAATGAAGTACATAAACATTTTATCATTCATTCACTGAACGTGATCAAATACACCCTTCAAAAGTGTTAGTTACTTTTAAAAAGAAGGCTATGGCTAGCAGTTGGTCAGCTTGGTTTTGGGCTCAGCAAGCGTAGCTCTAAACAAAGCAAAGTAAAACTGGCCCTACCATGGCTCTAAAGGGCTGAAATGTACCTTTAATCCTTTTGATTTGCTAACAAAGCAAGAAAATGTTCAATTGAATCTTAAGGTTTTCCAAAGTGAGCAACTACAACACATGTCTAAGGTCTAAAGTGGACCTATCCCAACAACCTATAGTTTTCTCCATAAAGGATAAAAGTCAAACATCCAGGACGTAGATGGAGTACTGGAGAATCTGAGAACAATAAAAGAGAAGTGCAGTGCACATGAGTAAAACTGAAATTTAAGAGCCCTGTTTAAATTGTTGAGTCTCTCACTTAAGTTATTTAGTCAATAGTAATAATTTTAAACGGGTGTTTCACTTTCCTTAGTGAACTGAGTATTAACCATATTGGAAAAAGATTGCATAAACACCTGCACATGGGCTTGTGGACTTAACCAAACCTTGTGTTTTGCATCCCAGCTGTCGTAAGTTTGTTTTTTGAAACCAGATATCAAGACTGGATCTGATTGAAACTATGCCTATGTTACTGAAGACTTGTTGGTCACTTGGTAACCCCACTCAAAAGCATAACCAGCTTGTCCCAAATGTGACCATAATTTACTGAATGAACACCACTTGCTATCAAAGAGATATTCAGTCTAGCAATCCTGACCACCAATTCATGTGAAACAGTTCTTACTTACATAATAAGGTCTGAAGTGGCAAGTTAGTTTAGGCTTTTGTACATTTATATCTCTTTTTACCCCCGCAACAGATAAAGCACAAGTTAAAGGCACAAGCCTTCTTTTTTTTCATGGAAAAGAAAGCTATTCAGGCCTGCATTGTTCCCCAAAGTTATAATCTAAATGGTTTCTAGCTGTAGCTTTGTATTCATTGCATGCAACTTTAAATAAATTAGGGTAGTGATGCTTTTCAGTTTATTACACAAAAAGTCTTTGTCAGTTCAAATACTCAGAAAGTGACTGTTCAAATTCTTTTGTACTCTAAAGCTTCTAGTTCATTTAAAATATCAGTTCCCTCCTTGATTAAAAAAAAGAGAGATATGGGCAGCGAAAATGTTCCCTATGTTCCTTCTTTAGGCTGGGAAAAGACGTCTAGACTTGTTGGAACTTCCTGTGCACGTGGGAAATAATAGATTGATTGTTTAGTCACACACAAAGGTTAGTTAGCGCTTTGTGATACCCACACTTTAACCATTTAGTCAAATAAGACAATGATTATATCAGTCATTTCTGCCACAATAGAAGTCGTGTCTTTTTATAGCTCCAAGCACACGCCCGGCTTAATCCCTGGGAGCAAAGGCTCCTCCTGCCTTTCTTGCTCCTTCCCCGAGCCACCCACACCCATCCTTGCACCAGCACACATATGAACACAAGCTGTGTGAGCTAACACACTGATCAATCACAGATGGAGGTCTGGTCGCTGCTTCTCCTCACTCGCCAAAAGATTATGAAACTCCACCAACCCCTTTCTCCCACGATGCCATCTCTTACTGTATGCTGAACATAAGCCCTCATCTTCATGCAAAGAATGTGGAGTGTCTTTTGGAAGCTATAAACTTTCAGCATATGTGAATTTCAAAACCTGCACTCTTATGTCAGCCTTTGCTAAACTGTCAAAAGTTCTACATGTTAAATTCAGGTTTGTTCAGAGGAGATTTGTAGTTGTGTAAGAGCAACTACATTACAAGGAAATCAAGAAAAAAAAGATCTGTGCATTCTATGAGTTCCATAAATCTGTTTTCCATGCCTTGTTTTTAGATACACATTTGGTTAGTAAGACTAGGAAGCAGGTATTAGTATGGATCTCCTGTGGCGTTAAAAGGTCTTTCAGGGGGCTTTGAGAACCCTGTAGAGGAACCTTGATGTTACACATTCAGATTTCACATTCAGTCTTCTGACTTGTAACTACACTAAAATGCTTGCGAAATAGTTTTTCTTTGTCACTTCACCACTGATACACAAATATTCAAGTACAGCTTGATTATCGGATTATCATCATTTATAAATCTTATTGACTCTCTTTTGATCCCACATATTTCCCACAGTACCTCATGGACGACACTTGGAGGTTCAGTCCTATACTTGCAGATGGAAGCATGTTGTTCCTCTGAAACAGATCAGAAAAAAGAAAAACATTGTAATGAGACATATGAAAGTCTTTAGGAATGTAACACATGAATTCACGCTGGGAGAATTTATTTCTTTGTCATGTCTGGTTACATTTAAAAGGGGAGGGGCGGGGGAGGGGCACTTTGTTTTCTTTTTTTTTTTCTGTGAACTCCCACTACTCATCTTATTACAATAACTCTGTAACTTCTCGAGTTGTTTAATTGTCCCAGTTTTCTTCACACCCTGTATGACTATCAACACATCTCAGCGTTTTTGGTGTCTACCTCAGAAAGTGAGCTGAGACCACAGCTGCATGTCATTTTACAGGTCCCCTGGCAGCATGAGCTCACTCAAGGCCCTTTGTGTTTGCTGGACAGACTCAGATTGTTACCCTGCGCGGTGTTTGTGTATCATTTTAAGACCCACCTCAGAGAGAAATGCCCTGCCATAGCAACGAAAAGATCTGCGCTCAATCAGAGTCACGGACTTTGATGCTCAAGTTTATATGAGGTGGCTCAGGATTCCTTTAACTTCTTATTCAACTCTGGTGTTTTTTGTCCTTGCCCTGGGCTGGGTAATGCAACACATTATAACTTTTCATACATTCACAACATGTGGGGATTGTTACTTTAAATAACATTGTGTAGTGTGAGGTAGGACAGATGAATTTCTGTATTTTTATTGAGTCTTGGCTGCAACAAAATTGCTATCTACACCAAACACAAACAGTACAAATTGCACCTTGGCTCACTGCACTCTGAAAACACTTGGAACTTCTAAAGGAAAAGGAGATCCTTCCTTCCTTTTCACTCTACAAATCACACAGTTGTGTATTTTCTTTTCTTTTCTTTTTTTCTTTGCTTTCCTTCAACTGGATGGAATAAAAGGATTTATCCAGGCCAAAGACGAAAACCTTACAAAAAAGATGGGGAAGAAAAAAAAAACAAAAATCAGATGAAGGCCAAAAGAATAATTTTTATTCTCAATGTTTGACATTTTTTCAGATTGATCTCAGCTAAGACAATTTATTTTGCTATAAAAGTGATTTTTTTTTTTTTTTTTATTAGAAAATGGTCCACTGCTGCTGAATCTGATCACAATTATTGGCAGGAAATAATGACCTTGATCTTTTTGTTGTTGTTTTTTTAACTGGAAGACAAAAGGGATATTAAAACAAAGACTTGACATTAACATAGAAGTACAATGAATAAACAACAAAAAAGTAAATGAAACAAAGGTATGCATGCATGTCAGAAAACACCAAAGGAACTGCTCCGGACTGACTCCATATGGAAGTGTGCGTGCGTGCGTGCGCGTGTGTGTGTGTGTGCTGCACACACTTCAAGACACAATTTTTTCAGCCAGCACAAGCTTGTCTGTTTTGAATCCGGCTGTTGGACGGTGGGCGCTGTGTCACTTTCTCCATTCTTTCTTCATTAGCGCCCCACTTAAAAACCAGCTGTCAATTTAAACTGGCCTGGAGTTGCCTGATGTTTATGGACATCTGCTCTGAGTGTTTGCTGACGCTTCAGCTCAACCACAGGGAGGCTCGCACTTACACATACTGCAAATTGTTTCGTGATGGATGACAGCATTCATTTTGATCTATCATCATTTTTCCAAGAAATTAGGCATTTGAAAACAAAAGGGTGCGTTCTGCAGTGGGTGAGGGAGATAAATGCGGAGATAAATGCTCTGTTTTTTTGAGATTGAATGTGGTGTTGATGCCTAGTGAGTGGGAGGGAGGGAGGTGGCCCCATCAGCATGTCAAAGATCTGCACCATTCAGCCCACAAGATTTCAACATAAGATTAATTTCAATTTACAGAAGTCATTTTTACAGGTTTTCAGAATGATGATTGACTGCCAGTCTGTCCATGTTGTGCATGTAATAACTTCTACTTGAGGTACCAGAACCCTATGACACCATTAAAGCTGAGCAAGAACAGTTGTTGGATGGACCGATGGACATCACTGCTCACAAATGGTGACCCCGACACCAAAAGCCCCTAACCCTTATGCTTAATTTAGAGTGAACAAACTATAAATCCCTATTGTAAAAGAGCTAATAAATTACAACCCTATGTCAGAAAAATATGGAAATGCAAAAAGAAAACAGTGATTATCACTTTTTTTTTTGCACAAAACACGAACCCAAGACATTTCATGTTTTTCTTTTTAACTACATTTCATTTGGTAACGGACATCTACTTTTTGCAATCGGGCAACGCTTTGGTGTAGGAACAGTTTCAGCGCTGCCAATGATTTTCATACACAGTTGAACAAATAGAAAGCATCACAGACTCATCACAGACCCTGTGTACAGCTTTTGTAGTGATGCTCTGAAATAACATTTGTTTCTTCTACCTCTTTTCTGGCATTAAATTGCCCCCCATACTAACTTTGTTTGAAATTCAAAACTGAATGTATATCAACAAAAACATGAAATATCACCCAAAAGTATATGTATAAACTATTTCTTTTTTTCCTCCATATGATGCCATCTGTTTCTGGTTTGGACTTGTGGTTCATTCAGTAGCTTTATGAAATTATAAAGCCAAGTTTTACAGTGTCATATCCTGTCAAATTATATGCTTTAAATTCCTAAATATCACCTTCAATTTAATTCATCCATTATCTCTACCTGCTTAATCTTCTGCAGGGTCACGGGGATCTGCTGGAGCCTATCCCCACTCTCTTTGGGTGAAAGGCAGGGGTACACCCTGGACAGTCCAGTCCATCACAGGGCCACATATAGACAAACAACCACACACACTCACAATCACTCCTACGGGCAATTTAGAACCACCGATTAACCTGACATGCATGTCTTTGGGAGGAAGCCGGAGTACCCAGAGGAAACCCTTGCCAGCCCTCTGTTCAGTTCAGTTCAGTTCAGTTCAGTTCAATTTAAATCCATAGCCCCAGCTCACAACAAAGCTAATCTCAGGGCACTTAACAGAGAAGGTAAAGGACTTTAGTACAAGTTTGTTTAAATACAACTGACTTTTGTCCATGTGTATTCCAGTTATATTTCCAATTAGGTGTATTTTTTAATTACTATCCATTTACAGTATAAACATACTGGCTCCATCTCATTACAGTTCATCATAAAACACATTATTCAAATTAATACAAATTTTTTAAAGTAGTTTGTCAAAAAAAAAAAAAAACTCAACAAATTGCATACAGAACTCATTTCTATTCAATCCCTAAACTGAACAAAATGACAGCAGTGACTAAACAAATCAGAGTTTTATATCCGGCAGGCTGTCGGATTTTCCTGTGTCTTTCAGGCTCACCTCATAAAGCTTCTGAACAGTAACTTTTAGCAAACCCTTTAGTTTACATCTTCATCTTTGACTTTTTTAGATCCACAGTAGATCATCTGTTTCTTAGTTCTGCAACTTCCTCTGTCACACCAATCACCTGCATGTCCTCTTTCACTGCATCCAAAAACCTCCTTCCCCTTTTTTCTCCTGCCTGACAGCTTCATCTCCAGCATTCTCCTGCCAGTGCTTTCACTATCCCTCTTTATGTGTCCAAACCATCACAACTGAGATGCACATAATGGAGACCAAAACTAATTGTTTTCGTCTCCATTATGCTCGATTTCTGTCCATTATCATGCCTTGGATATGTCAAGAAAGCAGATACAGCACAACAACCATGTCAAGGATGAAGTTTCGACAGATAACAGGGAAATGAGAATAGATATCCATGTGTATTCAACTTAAACTGCTCTTTTGTTGCTTAAGGATCAGTTTGCATGGTGAGGTAAAAGAGGAATTACTGTGAAGATCAGAGCCGTTGAATGGTGTGTGTTTTCTTTTTTGAATCTATTGTGGAATAAATGCGAAAAGCTTCAGTCATGAGAGTCACAGTAAATGCACCAAGAGTGACAATAAACAAATAAATAAATTGATTCAGTAATTTAAAAAAAAACCCACACACACATGTGAGCGGAAGTCCTCAGCACTGCTGTTAAAAAGAAATCCAACCTTAACAGGAAGGTCATATTAGTTACTCCAGTAGGGTTGCATCATGGTTTTATATTATTTGTGTCCCCCTGCAGCTGTTTCAGCTGTAATACTCATAATTCCTGACTGCTTCACATTTTAAAGGCTTTTACAAGGTCACTGTGTTTCACGTGTACTTTTCATACATTACACTGAATTCAAAGTTAGTTTCAGGCACTTAGTTGTCATTTGAACTTATTTAAGGCCAAAGAAGCCAAACATCATAAAATAGAATTGATAAAAAAAGAAAATAAAAGTTTATGTACAAAAACGTTTGCGAATAACACATGTACTTTTGAATAAAGAGGTATTTGGAATGCTTATAGTGAGATCTTTTATATTTTTCTGCATGTAGTTTAGGGATGAAGATCTTTCATGCCATGATAGCTCCTGGTATTTTTTGAATCATTTTTTCGTCATTATGTAACCCCACAGCAATGAAGTCAGTAGTAAGTGAGAAGCATTTACATAAGGCCCTTTAGACGATGCTGTGTTTGACATTTGAACAAATTAGGATACTAAACAGAAGCACAAATGACACTCTATCAATGTGTAATTAATCAGCCACAGTGCATAAGACTCTTCTCTTTTATTATCCTGACTTTCTACATCACTTTCCTGTCGCTAGCCTTCACTCTCTTCACCCACTCTGTTCTGCTCCCCTTACGAGGCTCAAAGTGATTTCCAGGGTGGTGTTTGCTGACCTTCTGTTGTTAATAAAGAGTTGGAGCGCCAGCTGCGCTCTTGGCTGGTGAATTCTGAGGCCGCGAGGCATTAGGGAAACAATAGCATCCACTCAAAGCTTTGCCAGATCTCCAAGAGCATTTAAATGCTCACCAGTGAGTATCAGGTCCCTGCACCTCTTCTCAGATATAAACTGGAAAACCCAAGCTGGATTTACTACCATCAGACAGTTGCTAGAGAGGAAGCATGGCCTTATATTCGTGATGGTCTGTTAGTTAATGCAGTTTGTTTCTGGAACAAATCAGGCTTTGATGGATTGTTTCCCATCAGACTGCATTTACATTTTGTGGTTCTTATTGGTAATTAGTTCTAGTTCCTTGCACAGGAACATTAAAGGTCTACTAAGAGCAAATACAATGCTGTAATACAAGGTTTACAGTCTGCCAGCTGCAGTTTGTCTCTCTTCTGTCTGCTTTCATTTACATCTTAGAGGAAATTAAAGCCTACAGGAGAAGTTTATCCACAGATTTGTTTGCATTTAGCCAGAGCTTGCCAACAGACGGCCATGATGGTTTGTATTCGTGACACCCTCATGGTGTCTGGACCAACTGTCCTGAATGTCCTAACGGGCCACATGAATATCTGCCCACTGCATTTGCCTCAAATGTCACAGAATATGATGAATAAAGGGCTACATGTGGGAAACAGACAGAATGAGAGCAGCAATTTGATCGCGAAACGAAGTCAAGGTATTGTGCTGTGCTTTGTAATATGAATCACTGGGCCTGTGGGCCAGGAAACAGACAGCCTGACTGTCAGTTTCCCTCGCGCTCTCACTTTTTCCAAAAGGAAATATTGCAGACACAGTCCATCTTATACTTATTCAGTCTCAGCGCTGAGGCTTAGGGAGTAAGAAGAGGTGTACGGTCTCAATGTACACCCAACCAGCCAATGGAAGTGTTGTTTTCTGAGTATGACAGATTGAGGAAGGCAATGGGTTGACCTGAAACCAGGACCAAGCCCCAATTACTGCATTCTTGCATTGTAGGCATTAGCTCACTGTCCCTGGAGGCTCCAAATCTCATATCTAGGAGTGACATGGAAAAAGTGATTTATAATCAAATGAGATTCTCGAAGACAAGAGGGATTTTTGCTCAGCTGAAAAATGTGAATTATGAGGTAGCCAGTCTTGAGTAAAATGAAATGATTTACTGGGATTTAAGCTCCAAAAGAACTACAATATTAAATTTTGCATCACAAAAAAATTAACCAATCACTCCCCTAAGCATTAGCTGCGTAGCAGCACAGTAACTTTTTATTTTCATCTATCAGTATGAGATGTGTACGCTGAAGAGCCATTAAGTGAATTCCTGCTAACTGCGGTCTAAGAGGATCCTTCCCTGCTGGTGCTTCGAAGAAAACGTTAGGGTCTAAGAAAGGGTCCAAAAAATTTAGGTTGCTCTTGGTTTTAGGTCATTTGAATTGCTGGTTTGCTCCCTTTCAAATTAAGCTTCTTAATTTAATTTCATGGCTATTTTTTTTTTCTTTCAGACTAAAGAACAGCAGGACCAAGTACTAAATCAGAGTAATAAAGTCTTCCTCTACTGTGCCTTTTTGGACTACAGGTGGGTCTGTTTTAGGTTCAGATTAACTGCCTTGCTCAGATGTAGAATCAAAGGGGATAAAAATTGTATCTTGATTGTTAAGCTTTCTTATTTGCTATTCTAGGCCAGGGCTTTAAATCAAAAGAAAAGACCAGTGATTTGGAAATGGTCTATTTCCTTTTACCTTTTCAAATAATAAATATCCAGTGTTAAACGTGTTGCTGCTTCAGTTTTACTTTGAGCAACAGCCCTCTGTAGAAGTATGATGTTCTAAAAATGGATCCAAAATACCTTTTAAGTAGCATCAATCATTTCAAGAGGGAGTAAGTTTCAATTTGATTCACTGTCTTCCTCCTTTTACTCCTCTTTTCCATGAGGCTTATGAAAATGTGAATTATTAGATTATGCTGTCAGACTGTGTAAGTCAGAAAAGAAAAAGCTGTACATGGAATTTGCATTATTTGTGTCAGTAATGTTGACATGAAAACAGCCTTTTCTGAGTTTTTATTTTCTTCATATTTGTTCTTTATATTTGAATATCCATTCTGATCACATTTACTATGTATATAAAATGTAATTTTGGTCCCTTTCAGTTCTGCTGAAGGTGTGTGGTCCAATGAAGGCTGTGTGCGCTCCGATGGAAACATGTCTTATTCTGTGTGTTTGTGCAACCACCTCACCAACTTTGCCATCCTTATGCAAGTTGTACCCTTGGAGGTAAGTTTTTTTGTTTGTCTGTTTTTTGTAACTGTTGTCTAATGTGATAACGGGGTAATTTGACAATGTGTTTGGTGGTTGCCCTGGCCAAAAAATGTATTATTGTATGATTGAATAGTACAAAATAGAAGAATAATTACAAATGGAAGTTTTAGTTTCTGAAATATATAATTCAAGTGCAGGCAGAGCCAGTGGGACGACAGTTACTCTGCATGTGCAATGAACTGTACAATGCAGGAGTTCACCCTGACACCAGAAAACGTGTTTGACTTGTGTGCTGGGTGAACAGATTTATCTCAAGTGAGTGGTCCGTATCTTTGTATATGATGTACAGTTCATCACCAAACAATAACAGATCACTGAGATGCTGGAAAAGAGTGTAGCCACTGTGGATGTTATGTGTTAAGTTTATACCAGCCATGTATCCTTTTAGATAATTGCATCTCTCCTCTTATATCAGTCATAAATAAGTATATTTTTAGAAACATATGATAACTGGACAGGCCACAGTGGTTAACCACACTGCCATCCACCAATCAGCAGCCCCTACTGCAGTTTATTGCCCCTCCTTGTTGGTCAGTCACACACAGACCTATATAGTCACAATTTCAGTTTGGCTGACAGTTTTACATTGAGTTACAGGGATGACTATGATTGGGGGTGGATGTTTTGGGTCTCCGCATTAGTCCGTTTTGTCTTTCATCAATCTCTCAAGGGACTAACCCTTTCAACAGTCCTGAAACCATTAAAATGTATTTAACATTTGTGATCACATCAACTCTTTCATGCTCTCTGAATACGTAGTACTGAGCATGGTACAACAATTGCATTCCTATCTACTGCATATATTTAACACTTTCAAAAAAGAGAGCCCCCTTTAAAGGAGGTGCATGTCATTTTCAAAGTAAGAGCCTGAGAATGAGCTGGGGTTTAAGAAGTTTAAATGCCAGCATGCAATTTATACCCCTTTGTTTCAGAGAAGATGTGCCATTGGAGTATGGTTAGCATCCACAATAGCTTTTTTGAATAAAAATGGACTTCTTATTGCAACTAAGTGAGCTACTTCTATATTTAAGGCACAGAAGTTTATTTGATGCTATACTTTCCCTCAGCAGGTCTCTAATTAGTGGGCTGCTTCATCCCTCAGCTGCAAGGAAACATCCCACGTCTCCCTTTTCTGAAGGCTGAGACTCCTCTGCCCTCATAATGACAAGGCACATGTGCAGACAGTTCATAGAGAATCAAAACCAAGCCCTCAAAATAGCCCAAACTCCAAAACAACATTAAAGCACCATGCCAAGTACCATAGTTGTGTGTATCTGGAAAACACAATTATCACAATCACACTTAAGCTTCTCTGACAAGAATATTTTGTTTATGCTGATTCCATAAACATAGAACTGACTATTTAGATGTGTGCAATGTGTGCACTATATGCCAAAATGTTTCTACATTTTGTCTTGCTTAATGTTTCTCTAAACACAGATCAGCACTGGCCACACGATGGCGCTATCAGTCATTGGATATGTGGGGTGTTCAATTTCCATCTTCTGCCTTGCCATCACCCTGGTTACTTTTGCAGTCTTGTCGTGAGTATCATCAGTCTGACACAGTCACGTGCTCTGTTGTTAGCAGATCTCTCTCTTGATTTATTGGCTGTTGTCTTATTTTATTTCATAAGTCTACATGCATTATGTGATCATTTACACATTTGATGTACGTCTGTGTTCACACATACAGCTTCCACATTTCATGTGCTGTGTTCTCATGAAGAAAGTTTTGTTCCTTTGTTGCACTGCAGGTCTGTTAGTACCATCCGTAACCAACGCTACCACATCCACGCCAACCTGTCCTTCGCCATCCTCGTGGCTGAGATCTTCCTTCTCATCAGTGCCAGCTTTAACCCAGGCACGGTAGGTTACCAGTGTAGAGTCTTTCTCATTACTGATGATGGCAGTGACAATCAATGTGATTCTGATGGCAGCTGCAATGTTTTTAGGATTATTAGTATAATATAGTGGATTGCTTTTTTTTAAAGTAAGGAAACTGATATTAAAGGAAATGTTTAAATGTTTTGTCCCATGCCCCAGCCCGCCTGCAAGGTCATGGCTGTCCTGCTTCACTTCTTCTTTCTGAGTGCCTTCTCCTGGATGCTGGTGGAGGGCCTCCATCTCTACAGTATGGTGGTAAAGGTGTTTGGCTCTGAAGGCAGCAAACACTTTTACTACTATGGTATTGGTTGGGGTAGGTCTTTATTTGCTCCATTCAGAGGTTGATCCAAGAGGATACCTGTCTTAGTTCCCTCATGCTTTACTGATTTTTGTTCCTATGCCATTTTACTTCATTATCTCTAGTTCACTCCAATGTCAAGCATCCGTCTTATGGAAAACATTTAGTTTATTATTTGAACTTACCTTAGTCAAAAAAATGCTTTAAAAAGTGAATAACTGTTAAAAGGTTCAATAAGTCCACACTCAGTACATTTTAATGTCTCTTTTCATGATCTCAGAGAATTGAGATTGATGGACAGTTAAAACAGATCTGGGAGATCTGGGACATACATATACTGTCTTTGGCTGCTGAAGAATGCATAAACTGTTTTACATGTTGAACCCATTAGTGCAAAACGATCCCCTTTTTTATTACTTCCTTTTCTCTGGCCAGAATAATTTTTAATTTTGTGTGGCCGTCTGCAAATTATGTGCTAGAGATTGGTTTGACAGCTAGAGGTATAACTGTTACACATTCAAACGCCCGCACACACTCACAATCACACAAACGACAAAAAGTGTATTATAATTATATAAATTGTTGCTGTTGCTATTAGGTGAGATTAAAAAAAGAATAAAGTTTTCTACAAGTTACGGTTTCTTTAAAATATTGAGTGTTAGAATCTTACGTGCTTGGTAGGTCAAAAGCTTGGAAATTATTATATAAGTTGCTATTTTTGGGGAAGTGTGCTATTAGCATATATATATATATATACAGTGGGGAGAACAAGTATTTGATACACTGCCGATTTTAGCAGGTTTTCCCACTTGCAAAGCATGTAGAAGACTGTAATTTTTATCATAGGTACTCTTCAACTGTGAGTGACAGAATCTAAAAAAAAAATCCAGAAAATCACATTGTATGATTTTTAAGTAATTAATTTGCATTTTATTGCATGACATAAGTATTTGATACATCAGAAAAACAGAACTTAATATTTGGTACAGAAACCTTTGTTTGCAATTACAGAGATCAGACGTTTCCTGTAGTTCTTGACCAGGTTTGCACACACTGCAGCAGGGATTTTGGCCCACTCCTCCATACAGATCTTCTCCAGATCCTTCAGGTTCCGGGGCTGTCGCTGGGCAATACGGGACTTTCAGCTCCCTCCAAAGATTTTCTATTGGGTTCAGGTCTGGAGACTGGCTAGGCCACTCCAGGACCTTGAAATGCTTCTTACGGAGCCACTCCTTAGTTGCCCTGGCTGTGTGTTTCGGGTCGTTGTCATGCTGGAAGACCCAGCCACGACCCATCTTCAATGCTCTTACTGAGGGAAGGAGGTTGTTGGCCAAGATCTCGCAATACATGGCCCCATCCATCCTCCCCTCAATACGGTGCAGTCGTCCTGTCCCCTTTGCAAAAAAGCATCCCCAAAGAATGATGTTTCCACCTCCATGCTTCACGGTTGGGATGGTGTTCTTGGGGTTGTACTCATCCTTCTACTTCCTCCAAACACGGCGAATGGAGTTTAGACCAAAAAGCTATATTTTAGTCTCATCAGACCACATGACCTTCTCCCATTCCTCCTCTGGATCATCCAGATGGTCATTGGCAAACTTCAGACGGGCCTTGACATGCACTGGCTTGAGCAGGGGGACCTTGCGTGCGCTGCAGGATTTTAATCCATGACGGCGTAGTGTGTTACTAATGGTTTTCTTTGAGACTGTGGTCCCAGCTCTCTTCAGGTCATTGACCAGGTCCTGCCGTGTAGTTCTGGGCTGATCCCTCACCTTCCTCATGATCATTGATGCCCCACAAGGTGAGATTTTGCATGGAGCCCCAGACCGAGGGAGATTGACCGTCATCTTGAACTTCTTCCATTTTCTAATAATTGTGCCAACAGTTGTTGCCTTCTCACCAAGCTGCTTGCCTATTGTCCTGTAGCCCATCCCAGCCTTGTGCAGGTCTACAATTTTATCCCTGATGTCCTTACACAGCTCTCTGGTCTTGGCCATTGTGGAGAGGTTGGAGTTTGTTTGATTGAGTGTGTGGACAGGTGTCTTTTATACAGGTAACGAGTTCAAACAGGTGCAGTTAATACAGGTAATGAGTGGAGAACAGGAGGGCTTCTTAAAGAAGAACTAACAGGTCTGTGAGAGCCGGAAGTCTTACTGGTTGACAGGTGATCAAATACTTATGTCATGCAATAAAATGCAAATTAATTACTTAAAAATCATACGATGTGATTTTCTGGATTTTTTTTTTAGATTCTGTCACTCACAGTTGAAGAGTACCTATGATAAAAATTACAGACTTCTACATGCTTTGCAAGTGGGAAAACCTGCAAAATCGGCAGTGTATCAAATACTTGTTCTCCCCACTGTATATATATATATATATATATATATATATATATATATATATATATATATATATATATATATATATATATATATATATATATATATATATATATATATATATATGATGAGATGTGATGTGATGTGATGTCGTGACGGTCATTGGCAGTGCCCGCAGCATGTGCAGACAGTTTCTTCTTTCCCTCTTTGCCTCTTCTTCTAGACATCACATAACATTCTATTAACATTCAATCATTCAATGGCATATTGTATATGTACTTATGACTGTCGTGAAGAGTACATGGCTGCATGCAATCGTGGCTTTAAATGAACACATCAGTATATGTAAACAGGAACTGATCATAATTGGAAGGGAAGCCAAAAAGAATGAGACAAATAGCTGCTTTTACCAAACAGATCCCTTGCAGGTCACTCTAACGTTTGATTGTATCTGTGTGTCAGGTTCTCCTCTGGTGATCTGTGTACTGTCCGTGACTTTCGCCCTTGATAGTTACGGTGAAGCTGACAAGTAAGTATGAGCTGCATGTGTGGGAGTATTTGGAATTCCTTTAATTCTATTAAAATCATTAAAAAAGAATTAAATCAACTGTAGAAGTAATTGAAAGGAACTGCGTTTGACGTTGTTTTAAAACTCTTCCGTTAGCAATGTGTCATTCCATATTTGCATTATCATATTATAGTCATTTTAACTGGGAGGGAACTCAATATGACTTCTATTTTCCTTCTCGTGGGCTTGCTATTCCAGCTGCTGGCTATCACTAGAGAAAGGGGCTATTTGGGCATTTGTGGCACCTGCTCTTTTCGTCATTGTGGTGAGGAATTCACAATACAATGTTAATTTTAAAATTGTATTGCATTCAAAGAGGAAGGATTAATCCATGTCTTTCTGATGCCCAGGTGAACATCGGCATTCTCATATCTGTGACAAGAATCATATCTAGAATCAGCGGGGAAAATTACAAGGTTCATGGAGATGCCAATGCAGTCAAGTGAGTTTATTTATTTTTGTTATCAAATGCTAATTTTATTTATGGAATAGTTTTTTTTTTCCTTTTATCAAAAGCTAATGTTAAAAGCGTGGTTATCTCTTTATTTGTTTCAAGGCTGACCATCAAAGCAGTGGCTGTGCTCCTGCCCATTCTAGGCATTTCCTGGATCTTTGGCGTTCTTGCTGTTAATACGCACTCTTTGCCGTTCTTATACATTTTTACTATATTCAACTCATTACAAGTAAGTTTATCATCATGTGATCTTTTTCTCTTAGAAAGTGTTTGCAGTCATTTGTGAAGCTGTTTGCTGTTTTTTGTTTCTTTTCTTTAGGGGTTCTTTGTCTTCTTGTTCCACTGTCTCCTCAACTCTGAGGTATGGTGCTAAAATACTTTGCATATCTTACATGTTTTAATAGTTAGACTTGTTTTGTAAGAGATTTTTTTTTCTCATTATCAAAGTGGGGACTGTGTTCTATTTTGCAATAATTTCAGGATAAATTTTGCCTGATATTGTCATGACAGTCTGTTATGGCTTTACTTCTTGCTGTAGGTCAGAGCTGCATTCAAACATAAAACCAAGGTGTGGTCTCTTACCAGCAGCTCCATCAGAAACATCAATGTGAAACAATTCAACTCTGATATTGTGAGTCCTGATATTTAAAAATTTGCCTCACAAAAAAAAGAGCAATTGGGCTCATAAATGCCTAGTCTAACATTTTCTTTTCCCAACCTTTGCATAGATGAATGGAAACAAAGAGGGTGTAACTCCCACTAAGATGAACACATGGGACAAAAGCACCAATTCAGCCAACCGTATTGACCTCTCCGCCATGTAAAACGTCAAATCACTACTTGTGTCTGTGGAAGGAGAACAATCTTTGTTTGCGTGCTCTCTTGTGTGCAATGGCAAATGCTGGTCAGAGTTTTCTTCCACATGAATTGGACACTCATCAACTCCAATGAAAGTGATACCAAAAAAGGTGATTTGTAGCTAAATGATAGCTTCACTCTTAAAGACTCTTAGGACTGTGCTTTATTATTCTCTCATCTTTTGCTCCCCAAAATACAAACTGTGGTTTCTGAGAAGAAGATGGGTAAAATGAGTGAAAGATCCAAGAGAGTAGTTCGTAGTCTGACAAACACACGCTGTGTAATTGTGTGTCTGTTGCATAGTGCATTTGTATATAGGCTCATTTGCTGTCTCATAGTTTGATGAAAGGATTGATACAACTTCCATGTGTGTGTAATAAATAGAGTTAGCTATGAAAAAAAAACATATTTCACTAAGAAAGTATGCATCCCCAAATCCACACACACACACACAGCACTTGCAAGAAAAACCCTCCAGCTTTGTGTTAGTCACTGCCAGAGACGGCGGCAGTTCTGGAAAACAACAAATAACCTTCTACTGGTTCTGCTAAAGGTCATTTCAAAACTATAGCTTCTGGGCCCAAGGTTGTCTGCATACATCTGCTGATACTTCATTTTTGTCAGATGAGTGAATAAGCACATTTTCCATTTTTATCCATTAGCACTGGTTCAAATAAAAATACATACATCCCAGTCAAATATGTAAGCAAGGCCAAAAGTGTACAGTACATTTTGGTGTACAGTACTTGAGCTTTTTCATGGCACTGTATGAAACTGCCACTAGTGTTTAGCAAGGCTAGCACAAAGAACAAAAACAAAGAGGTAGCTAGCCTACATCTGATGAAATAAAACTATCAGTGTCTTTCATGCTTTTTGATAAGCATCCTTTTTCTGATTCAAAGCAGAACAAAGTACCTGTGTTCACATTAAAAGACCTGTTTCAACTGCATTTGTACAAATATTTGCTTACTTTTATGAATCTTTGTGTAGCTGCAGTAACCATCCGTGCCTGCTATTAGCAAAAATCAGACATAATAACGAGACATCTAATCCTGGAAGATTGGAAAATGTCTTATTTTTTTTTTTTTACTTGCAACTAATCTTTCTCAATGTAGAACTCCAATTGCAAAAAAGTGGGGCACTGTGTAAAATGTAAATAAAAACAGAACGCAAAAATTTAGAAAATCTCATTAATCCATATTTTAATAGAACATAAAGAACACATCAGATGTTGAAACTGATGCATTTTACTTTTTCGTGGAAAATATTAGCTCATTTTGACTTTGATGGCAGGAACACATCTCAAAAAAGTTGGAACAGGGTGATGTTTACCAGAGTGTAGCATCCCCTCTTCTTTCAACAACTATCTGTAAATGTCTGGGAAGTGAGGAGACCAGTTGCTGGAGTTGTAGGGAAGAAATGCTGTCCCATTCTTGTCTGATGGAAGATTCCAGCTGCTCAGCAGTCCTGGGCCTTCATTACTGGATTATTTGTTTTATAATGTGCCAAATGTTTTCCGCTGATGAAAGGTCAGGCCAGTTCAGCACCCAGACTCTTCTCCTAAAAACCCATGCTGTTGTGATGGATACAGTATGTAGTTTAGCATTGTCTTGCTAAAATATGCAAGGCCTTCAACTGAAAGAGACTATGTATGGATAATAGCATATATTGCATTTATAAAACCTCTATGTACTCTTCAGAACTGATGGTGCCTTTCCAGATATGTAAGCTGCCCACACCATACCATACATACCATCAGAGATGCAGGCTTTTGAACTTTCTGCCGATAACACACTGGATGGTCCCTCTGATCTTTAGTCTGCAGGACATAGCGTCCATCATTTCCAAAAAGAGTTTGAAATTTTTATTCATCTGGCCACAGAGCAGTTTTCTATTTTGCTTTAGACCATTTTAGATTAGCTTTGGCCTAGAGAAGATAGCGATGTTTCTGAATCGTGTTCATATATGGCTTCTTCTTTGCATGATACAGCTATAACTTACATTTGTGGATTGCACGGTGAATTGTTAGGTTTTAGGTGTGATTTTGGTGTTTGGGGCAATTTTCTGGGGGTTTTTTTTTGTTTCTTTTGCTCTTTGCCTCGTGCTTTGTTACTTTATGCTTTATTTTGAAAGTCTGTCTTTGTCTTGTTAAGTTCTGTTTTAATTTATTGAGTCTCATCTTTCTGATCTTCTGCACCTGTGTTTCATTTCACTTTAGGTTGTTTAAGTCTTGTCTTGTAACCTCTTCCTTGCTAGTCTCTCTGTTCTGTTCTCATCCTGTTCCTCTTGGCTTCTTCAGTTTTGTTTTGTATTGTCCTGGTTTTTGTCTCCCACACTGTGTTCCTGCCATACTGTTTTGCCTCAGTGAGACTCTACACCAGGGGTGTCAAACTGCAGCCTCGCAAACTCGAGGGCTGGAGTTTGACACCTGTGCTCTACACCTTGGTTAATGAAGGAACTTTTCTTGGATCACCCCTGCCTCCTGAGTCAGTGACATCCAGAAGTGAATCATGCCTAGTTTTAATGCAGGACTGCTTGAGGGCCTGAAGGTCACACACATCCAGTTTTGACCTTTGGCCTTGTCCCTCGTACACAGATTGTCTACACAGAGTCACACACAGAGTCTTTTGATGATGTTATGTACTGTAGATGGTGGGATCTTCAAAGTCTTTGCAGTTTTACATTGAGAAACATTTTTTTCTGAAATTGTTTCACACTTTTAGAAGTAGTTTGTTTAAGATTGGTGACCCTCTGCCCATCCTCACATCCCAGAAGATTCTGTCTCTCTGAAATGCTCCTTTTATATCCAGTCATGTTCCTGACCTGCTGCCACTTCACCTAATGAATTGTCAAATGCTCCTTCATTTGTTTTTGATATACAATTACTTATTCTAGCCTTTTGTTGACCCTATTCCAACTTTTTTTGAGGTATGTTACTGCCATCAAAATCAAAATTAGCTAATATTTTCTATGAAGTTTCAGTGTTCGATATATTCTTTATGTTCTATTAGGAATAGAATACGGGTTTGTGTGATTTGCAAATCATTGCCTTCTGCTTCATTTTTTTCTTTCACACGTTTTTGGGGGGGAATTGGTGTCGGTGAATGATAGCCTCCAAATGGTTTGGTAATGGCTTTAAAACCTTGCCCAGATTGATGGGCAAGGTCTCTATGATCATTGCTGATTTCTTTCCTGCTTGGCATTGTGTTAACAAACACCTGAATGCTCCAGACCAGCCAAAACATCTGCTTTTACATAGGTGAACACATGTGCTGATAATCAGTTGATGAACTGCATTTCATTAGCATCACCTGGTTTCTATTAACCCTTTTAATTCCTATGGAAGCAGGAAGGGTGTTCTTTGTTTTTCATGGACTGCTTCTACATTTTGGCTTAGTTTTTGTTAAATTAATATTGACACACTCTAATTTGTTATGTGTTGTTGTTTGTCTGACATTGTATTTACCTTAAACTTATCTTATTCTAAATATGTAGCCGTGCTGATTATTTCTTTTCGTTTGCTAATTATGCGCTGATTTAATTTGCTTTGCTTACAAGACACGGGAGTGCTGTTGATCTTTTCACCTTATTCCATTCGCCATATATGAAATGTTCTCACTAAATAAATAGTGCAGTTACAAAAGCTTTAAATTATGTGCAAAAAATGACATTTCTATTTTGGTACAGTTGCATAACCTTAAATAGAATAAGACTAAAGGAAATATTTTCCTTGAATATAGTGTTAACTTTGTGCTGTGAAAAGTACATCATCACCAGCCGTCAATAACATTTATCATCACAAAGGACAAAGGGGGATCTTATTTGGAAGAGCTTATCCAGTATTTAACTGATGGCTTTAAATGGGGCAATATCAGTGACAGCACACAATAACAACAGAATAATATACCATTTGACGCTGGTATAATGGATTTATTTATTTTTGATTTTAAATACTTCATCGCCTATCTCTTCTGCAATCCGTCACAGGTAAATCTGTATTGTTCACATGTTAAATGTTTGTTTTTTCTGTTTTACCTCTTGAAATGAATTGGCTGGCATAGTTACAGTACCTCACATCTTTGTAAGCTGTCAAATGTTAGGCTATGCTTTTTAATGGATAGTGAATGCTGTTTATGTATACAACACAATTCTGTGAAATTTAAAGTTGTCTGTAGCTTTTTTCTCATTTAAAAGTTTCTTATATTTTGTCCAATGTAATATAAAATATGTTCTACAACAGAAGGACTAAAGGTTGTTGCTGTTTTTGTGAGAGTTTGTTTAAATTGTCATTGAACTTACACTGTGC
This sequence comes from Hirundichthys speculiger, assembly GCA_018398805.1. NCBI lineage: Eukaryota > Metazoa > Chordata > Actinopteri > Beloniformes > Exocoetidae > Hirundichthys > Hirundichthys speculiger. The sequence continues at coordinate 3,475,934 of JAGFBZ010000287.1, read as the reverse complement.
CAACATTAAGTTTCTAAAAAAAAATTTACTGTAAGTCCTTCTGCACTCATTTTTTTATGTCTGATTTAAAATGAAATATTTTAATATTCCTAAGCCTATACTATATGGCCTTTAGTGATTGCTATCTTATGGTACTGGTTTATGCTTCTAAGGTCTGATTATATATTAAAAACTGTATAATACAAGGAATTACTTTTTTTGTTGTTTTTGTTTTGTTTCTTCAGTTGCATGATTTCACCATAATATACAGCCATGTGTTTGTTGAAAGCCAGTATTACTACCTAACGTATTCTTTTGGTAAATGTTTGTGTGTGTACCGGAATTATTATGAATCCAGTTTTGACAGGGATGGCTCTTGACTAATGAAATTTTCTGTCACACTGACAGTCGTGGAAACGTCTTGTATGGCGCAAGGCAAGGTCACTATTGCAACAACACACCATCAGTAGGGTAAAGCTGACCTCAGGACTGTCTAAACCCAACTCACCTTAGCTAATATATTGTTATAATATTGAAACATTGCTCATCAACAATTTAGAGACAGAGCAAATTGGCGTACGTGTGTTTATAATCCTTTATTTTCTGTGTTGTTTGGCTATTAATAAAAAAAGATAATAAAACAGTACTTGCTCTATTTAATACTGAAAATAATCATTGGCACTTTGGTAAATAACGACCGTGCTCATTAAGACCTTTAACAATAATTCACTGTCAAATGAAGATATAACCCAAATTTACAAGATGGTCCTGAAGGGATCACCGACAAGCGCCTGGCCGTCTGGTCGCGCATGCTCACTGTGGCATGAATATCTGAATCGGATGGCGAGAAAGGTGAGGATCACAACAATGTCGGAGCTCAATATTTAAAGACAGACTGCCTTCATCACAACAAGTGCCACTTTTTTTTTTTCCCTTTCCTGTTTTTAAGCGGCTGACAGTTTTAGAGAAGCAGCTGGACTTAATGTGAATCGTTAAGTGGGTCGTTGTTTTGTTTACATACATTGTTATTATAACTTTTTGTGTGGCCCGATCCTTCGTAATGTTGTCATCGATATTTTCCGCTGCTATGAAACATTGATTGTCAAGGCAGCTTTTTCACCAGTGAAATGGGCTTCAGCGGTGTTTTGGCGTGGGACCTTACGTTTGCTTTAGTCGGAAAGTCAACCTCTTGAACCCGGTTCTGTACTTGACTGTAACACTCACAATTTAATATCCATGGAGTCTGTTGGGAAGTTTGAATTTAACAGGAAAGACTTGATTGGTCACGGTGCCTTTGCAGTTGTGTTCAAAGGCAGGCATAAAGAGGTGAGTTTCATATGTTTGGACATGTTTGGATTTGTCTGGCCATTATTGACATGTGTTTAACCGGTGTATTAATAGTTTTTCTTTTTATTAACTTTTAAAGAAACGTGACTGGGAAGTTGCTGTGAAATGTATCAACAAGAAAAACTTTGCCAAATCCCAATCTCTGCTTGGAAAAGAAATCAAAATATTAAAGGTAATGGATTATTTTTAAATATAATGTCACAATTTGTTAGTATTTCCCTATAACATTTTTCTTCTCACATCTCCTTTAGGAACTCAAACATGAGAATATTGTTAGACTACTTGACTATCAGGTAAGGATGACTTCTGTCTGTCGTCACGTGCATCTCCAGTCCTACCAGCGCCCACTGTAAAATACACAGAGATGTAATACTAAAAGCTTTGCTGCCAGATGATGCAGAATTTGACATGTTGCTGAAACTTCAGCTGCTTATGTGGTACAAGTGTGGACGCCGTGGTTTTGTGTGCTAGATGTTACATAAGCCTTTCATTTAGCTCACTGAAAGAGAGGAAAAAAAGGTATATGACTGATAACATTTAATGTCCTGTAAGGGGTTAATACCAGTGCCAGTGTGTCTTTATCACTTATCAGGTCGCACACATAGCGCACAAGTGCATCAACCATCTGCTTGATGGAAGGTTACCCTGTGTGCTGGTGTGCTCCTCTTATCACCTTACTGACACCTGCCAGACAGTAGGCACGACGGAGCTGATCTCTGACTGTGTCAGACAGATGGCAGAGTGCTGTAGATTAAACAATGGCTGATTTAGAAAAACAAATAAAAACCTCAGAGACTGAGTGTTGTCTCACTGTAGGGGCACACCAGCAAGGAAGGCTGACGACAACTTATCTTTAACTTATCTTTGACTGTGTTACCTACACCATATTATTTCACAATAATCACTTATACAGTACATGGAGATTTTTAGCTTTAACTCGGTGAAGCAACTTGCTTCTCGACTCATATTCCCCTCAGGTCAGGTGGAGCTGACACCCTAAACTTGTCACCCTCTGCCTTGCCACATATCACGTCACTGGTCTGTGATTTTTCAATGGTAATAAAAAAAAAGTCCTGGATGATTCGGGGGGGGGGGGCTAGAGCTGCTCACGCGACCGGACTGGATACAGTTTCACACCGTCACCGTTCACACGTGGCACAAAATTTCAAGAAGCTCATAAGTGAGAGTCCAGAAAACCGTCAACTCTGTCCAATGAATGACGTGTTGTTACTTGTGTAACCATCAGTGGAGCTTCTAACACACTAATGGATTGTTGGTATGATTTCCTATCCCACTAAATGAATAAAATGTCCTGTAGTTATTTGCATATTTACTTGCTCATCCACAAAGTCAGATGTCAAATAACTGAGCACTGCTATGATTTAATAGGTACCTCACTATTTGCATTTCATCTGGTTTTATCAACAGGAAATAGGAGGATGTGTGTATCTTGTCATGGAGGTGAGTTGTATTCGAGATTGTGTAGGAAGGATCTCCACAATTTACATGTAGAAATGCAAATCACATCCACAGTTAAAGAAACAATGCTAAGTGTCCTGTTAACACATGCCTTTTGTGTCTTGTCAGTATTGTAATGGAGGGGACCTGGCAGAGTATCTTCACTGTAAGTCTGCAAAGCACAGAGCTTAAGGCCCACATCACTCATTGTGAGGTTTTCTCTTTGAGTCTTTGTATTCAAACTCGAAGCAAAAAGCTGAACTGTCACTCCTTTACTCACTGTTGTAAGAAAGGATCAGTGCCACGGTTTATTCCATGTCTGGGCTAGCTTACTGGTGTGCTGGTGAGTGAGTGTGGCTTTTAAAAGGCTTGGCTTGGCTTTCTCAGTTTTTAAAGGAATAATAGGATTTTGGGACTGCAGCCATAAATCAGGTTTAAAGTTGGGACAGACCAGTGGGTGAATAATCTCTAATTCTCCCAAGTAATTAACCCATAAAAAATAAAACCCTTTCGACTAGAACTATGATCAAGTTTCTGTTCTGTGAATTCCCCACTTATTATGTGGAGATTAGCACAACATTAGCAGTAAAAAACAAAACAACAACAACAACAAAAAACAACCTTTGTATTTTTTTTTTATGAAAGCTGGTTTCTGTAAATATTGTGATGTCACCATGCTTAAATTCCCAGAAGGCTTCCTCACCAGTAAAGCTCCCATGCCTCAGGTTTCATACTATGTTTTAAAATCTGATGAAACCATGAAGGTAATTTCTCTCAGGGCAGATTTACCTCCACGGTGTTGATGTGTGTATTTATCTGCTGCTGGGGTGCTTTGGTTCCATTGTGCCAGTGCGTCGTACATTTTAGAGCTGCTCGTTACTGAGTCCCTGCCAAGGAGACACGTATAGCTATTTGCAGCAAAACACTTCGTCACATTTGGCAGGGTCGACGGGGCACCCTCATGATCTCAACCATCTGTCAGTCACTTATCCCCTGTGATCTGATGGAATAACATGACAGCTAGAAATACGGATGTGGGGTGGGGTACTAGGATGTCAAATGACCTTGATTTTGATTTCCAACCAAAGTAAATGTTTTTTTTTTTTAATTCAATATTGGAAACCCTCTTTATATTGTTATTGTGTCTTCATGAATCTATATATTTCACGCAGCGAAAGGCACCTTAAGTGAGGACACCATCCGTGTATTCCTGCAACAGATTGCTCAGGCCATGAAAGTCTTGCAGAGCAAAGGCATCCTCCATAGAGACCTCAAACCCCAGAACATTTTACTCTGCCACCCAGAGGGGCGCAGGTTCAGCTCCGTCAATACCAGCATTAAAATCGGTAACTATTTCGGCTTAGATGCAAGGAGGATGGTGGAGTGAACTCATTTGTTTGCCTTCTATCAATGTAAATTTAAAAAGACTCAGGCTGACTCTGTATGTTCCTCCGTATATTCCTCTAATTTTCCAGCTGACTTTGGGTTTGCGCGGCACCTCCAAACAAACACTATGGCAGCCACACTGTGCGGATCTCCCATGTACATGGTAAGCATCGAGGTCCTATCAAGCACTTGTATCCTAAAATCAAAAGGTTGTAATGTTTCCGTCTCCGACCTGGAAGCTGTGTTTGTCTCGTCACAGGCTCCCGAGGTTATCATGTCCCAGACCTATGATGCTAAGGCTGACCTGTGGAGCATAGGTACTATTGTTTACCAGTGTCTGACTGGAAAAGCACCATTTCATGTGAGTGATACTTCAAAAAGTACACATAGACACAAGGACAAAAACAATAACCAAAAAAACACCCTTTTAGGTCTTTAGCTATTTTAATATAACAGTTTCTGATTAATGATTTCCAAGTTGTCTTACATAATCACAAGTACTTGTGAAACTGCTTTAGTTCCTGGAAAGGGCAAACTAATTACTTTTAAAACTGAACATCATACATCAATATCATAACTTGAAGCAACAACAACCATGAAAAACCACCTGTCAGATGAGTGATCCTCCTCCTGAGTGTTGCGTATTGGAAAATGCTGAAACAGCTTGACCACTCGTTAAAAAAGAGCCTTGTTTACAGAGGAGGGCATGCGGAAATGGCCATGAGCCATTTCTCTGAACCCAGAGTAAACACTGTTTCACAACACTGGCTATTACTTTCTGCCGTTCACGTGGCTGCTCCAGTGATACTTTTGAACTGTTATTTGCAGACGGCCCGATCCTTAACTTATGCACAGACTCATATCCAATCTTCTTCCTCTTTTTTTTTGGTTCTTTTTGTAGGCCTAAATCAACCCTTTTAAACACGTATATTTGCGGTTGGGAAAAAAAAACGTTGAACCGTTATACCTGTTTGTTTGTTTGTTTTTTTATCTGGATGTTTGTTCTCTGAAAATGAAAGAGAATGTTATCCTCTATGTTTGCCTCCCTGGTCAGTGGATTCATTGTGATTAGTTCAAGGGACAGTTTGTTGTTAGGTAATGTTGATCGTGGTGTTTATTTAGATGGAAACCATTCCACTTTGCCCTTGCTGGGATCACTAAACAGTGATCTTTGTTTAGAGTATGTACGTAAACACAGTAGCCCTTTTGTTTTTTGTCATGGTACATTAGAAACATATATTGATTCAAAAGATTTATTTTAAGGCACACCTGCATTAACTCTCATATGTTGCTGTGGGTGTGTGTGTGGGTGTGTGTTTGTGTTGAAAGATGACTCATGTTTTTGTGTTTGTGTGAGTGCAGGCCAGCACGCCGCAAGAGCTCCGTCTCTTCTATGAAAGCAACACAACCCTGTTACCCAGGTCAGTGTGTCTCTGTGACCCCCCCATCCCCCTTTACACTCGTTTTATGGTTTTCCATTTTTGCATCTAGTTTGCCTGTAAACAACAAGCATTTGTGCATATTAATACTGAGGTTTAAATACATGTAAGCAGGGTGACACATTTTCATAGATATAATTAGAAGTCAGTAAGTAAGTCTCTCAGCACTAAAAATAGTCCTAACATGGATGAAACTGATACAAACACCTGATCAGACCTCTGAGATCTAGAACTTTCTCCATGAGCAAATCATACATAATTGTACTTTGTAAAATACAAAATGTAACATCTAGTGCCTAGTGTGATTAAATTTAAAGTCATATTGAGAGCTCAGTCTCATAAGTTTGTCCTGGAAAGGGTTCAGAGAGATTTATGCTGATTTTGTCTACTTTGATCATGGTGATTTTTGCCAGCCTGTGCATGGCTCATGGCCATTCTTATCTTTTGCAGTAATACAGCTGGATGATAAGATAGGCCATGTTTCTGTGTGTGGTGGCATAGCTTGTTTTCTTCTCACTCTATATATAGCTTGCTCCAAGGTGCCAGCTAGTGGCCTGTGCGGCTATCTTTTTCCACATGACCCACATAGCTCAACACAGACGTAAACACACAATGTCTGACAGAGTGAGAGTGTCATGTTGCCCGGAGCTTTTGTACCTAAGCCATAAATTAGATTAAAAATTCACATTTTACAACTCACGGTGTGCTTATGAAATGTAAGTGACCTAAATATTTGAAAACCATGGATATCACCAACAAAATGCGCGCAGAAAGAGCTTAGACAGTGGAGCAGCAAGTTCATCATGAGTAATCTGTGTCACCGTCACTCGCAGCACTCTGGATAAAGCATTTGGCAACGTGAACCATCCAGTCCTTTCATCCCTCTCTGACATCTCCAAATCAGTATATGGGAAAGTTTGAAAGATGCAAGTGAAAGAAAAAAGCCCAGTGAATCTTTTACATTAACCTTGACTTATTTCATTCAACGTAAGACAGTTCTTGTTTTTGTCTCGTCAGCTTTATTTATCTGTAGATCTACATCCATTACAGCACTTTATTGTAGACTATCGATTGGGACTGGGGCAAATGAAGGCTGCTAATGAGGTAAAAGTTTCATTTCAAAAAGCAGATTCAAATGGGTGATGTCAACAGTATCCAAGAAAGGCTGAGTCTTTGAGGTGGAAAAAATATAGGCAGAGGATATTGAGATTTAACCAAGATTTAACAATATGGTGCTACATTCACACATGTGACAAAAGGAAAGCCTTTTCTGGAGATGGCAGCGTCTTTAGGCTCACCTTCACCCGGTCGAACCGTCGCCTACTGGAAAGAACATGAGGGACAAAACATGAAATATTAGAGTTCATACTGTCAGCAATGATATAAAAGTCAAATCAAACTTAAGATTCACTTCAAGCTAAACCATCCCTACTTTCTCTGATTTGGAGCTGTGGATTGAACTGTGTATCTGTATTCTTACTGATTTATGTTTTTAACAATGTTCTTACCAATTTAAAAAAAAAAAATGTATATAGATAAATCAGGATTTTTTTGGATGGCCAGTGTCCATTACACATGACAACTCTCTTACATTGCACGGACCTCATTCATTTTCTGTGGAAATCGAGGAGGTGTTTCTATTGCCTATGCAAAGGGTCTTGGGAAGGCAGGGCGTCTGTGCAGCGTGTCATCAGTGCATCATTTGCATTGAGTTGAGCAAGTGCAAGTTTATTTGTCCATCACAAGAGTGTCATTCAATCAAAGCAGACATTGCTTTCTACTTTGGTGCATTCAGGGAAAGTCTCTCTTTATGTCCCTTGAATTTGTGGTGGTATCAGAACAGAGTACATGAAAACTTTGTGTCCTTATTTTTTCAAAAAAGAAAAAAACGACAGAGGAGAAGCCGATGAGGCAGTTGGAGGTTTCCTGCTTATTTATGATCCCTCGCTTCCTGCCAATCGGAACAGTGGGTGGAGGAAATGGAGGAGGTTGAGAGCAGAGCTACTTTCAGTTGCTGAGATTGAAGTTGTTTATATTTATGCTTTACAACAAAATAGCAAGGTTTAAATAAACATCAAATGTGGCTGTAATGTGCATGCCTCCACTGGAGAAAATAGGGGAAGGGATGCAAGTACACGCAAAATCACTCATGTTAGTTGACATGCTCGGTAAGTCTCTAAAAATGTGCGTACAGATTGATAAGGAATCTTTTTTACTTTTCCAGCATCCCAAAGGAGACTTCTGCAAACCTAAGACAGCTGCTGCTGGGGCTGCTGCAGAGAAACCACAAAGAACGGATCACCTTCAGTAAGCCGCTGCCTTTTAATGTTCAGAATAATTTTTTTAGTATTTAATTTTGAATCCTAACGTTACGTTTGCAGGCGAGTTCTTCCACCATCCTTTCCTGCAGACAAGCCTGTCCACAAAGAAATGTACGTGCTGGGTCTTGGGTGATTCTCTACGTTTTAGTAAAAGGTTTTAACTGCTCCTAACACAAGCACATGTGTACATTTTAACAGGCTCACCTGCTGCAGTGTTCTCCTACCCCTGCTCAGGCTCGGGCAGCTCCTCAAGTAGCTCCTCCACATCCCAACTGGCCTCACCTCAAGTATGTTCAGCTCCGAACACAAACAACTAAGTAAAAGGACTATAAATTGGATTTTAAAAGAAATGCTCATTTTGTGTTGAGTTCCCTGAAGTTTTTCATAGTTTATATTTCGATCATACACATCAGCATTCCGATGGAGAGATGCACCAGCTTCAGCCCAGAGTGCCTCCCCCACCTGCACAGGACACCTCCAGCTTCCCACAGAAAGACAAAGCCAATCAGGACAGCAGAAACACACCACTGTACACAGAAGATTATGTCATGGTGCCTGTTCATTTTCCCAGTAAGACTTCTGAGCCTCCCTCTGTATATCTGGGTTATTTAATTGTTTTGTTTGTTGTTGTTTTTTTTTCCCACATTAGCACAAGAAATATAATGACTTCTGCTTTGCTGCTTTGCAGGTGATTACACATGTGAGGGGGAAGTTGGATCACCCATTGAAAGTTGCCTGATATACAGTGGGTGAGTGAGTTGCCCCTTCTTGGAGTACACAGCATCTCTTATTGGTTTAAAAGTTTATAGATTCATGGAATTATTTATGTTTTCATAAGGAACTAACAAATATGTTTGCTTAGGAGCTCAAGACAGGGAGAGAGAGGTTATGGAGCCAGAGGAAGGCCACCAACACCGTCATACTTGCTGCATTGTCCATCCAAGCCTGTTAAGTAAGAGTTGTTTGTGTTTGACATTGCAGCTTGTATAAGCATATTTTATCTGGTTTTACAATGTGTCTTTTTAATTTTTGTACATTCACACTCATTATTTTTGATTGGTTTAAAGAAGTCCTCAAAATCTCTGTTAACTTCCCATTCCACTGCATCTTATTTCTCTGCTTCAACCCTTTGAACCACACAGCAATCCGGCTGAATTGGATAGTGATAGCTGCCGCCAGTCAGTGCCCATTCCTGTCCCAACCCAGATCCAAAACTACCAGCGTATGGAACAGAATCTGCAGCCTGCTGGCTTGCATGGCTCTACTAGGCAAGTACAGCCATCTTGCCTCTGCAGCCACCTTATCTCACGTTTCGCTATTTTCTATTTCTGTCTTCGTTTGTCTGAGCATGCCTTATGTCAACCAGGGTCATGTTGTGCTGTGCTGGCAGCACCAGTGCTGCTCCGCCTCATTGTGGGGGGTGCAGAGCTCCAGGTCTAGGTGTTGCCTCCAACTCCCCGAAGCTGGCAGCTGGAGGAGGCCAACCACAGCAGTCCTCCCCATTAGGTAATCCCCTTAACTGCCATTTTTCATTATCTTAATAAATATAAATTGGCCGTTTTAATGCGTGGCGTACAGTGTGTTCGTTATTAGCTCTGTGAAGTGCCAGACAGTTTTGAACATGCACTCGTTCTTCAAGAAAACAATGAAACAGACTCTGATGCTTTACTTTTTTGTTACTGAGAAGGAACTTTTTTTTCTTTCTTAATTCCTGTTTACAGACACTTTGAAGTGTTTTGCCAGATATTTTTGGGGTGTTCTCCTAACTAATGACAACATTATCATCCTGGTTGCATCAGTAAGGGCTTCTAGCATAAAACACGTGCCAAACTTCTCATGCAGATCACTCCACCCCGAACTGGCCGTAGCCCAAACTGAAGTTTTTTTTTTTCTCCTAGATAATGACAATAGGCATGAGTGAATTTTAGAAGACCATGAGAGTAGAGATTGTGGTAAAAACAAAAGGCATTGTAATTATACAAACATGGTTGTGATAAACTTCCATTGGATTCATTTTCATGTCTGAAGGGAGCTTTCATTTGGGAGAGCTGCTTTACAGCATCTCTCTGTCCCAGTCCAGTTGCTGGACACAACCCTGTTAACACAGTTTAGGTGAACAGAAATGCCACCATCTTGTACAGAAACACAGCAAAATATTCATTTAAGAGATTCCAGCCGTTTTGTGGTGATGTGTTATTTTTTTCCCCCTTGGCGTGCCCTAATCCATCTTTGAATTCTCACAACATTTAGAGCACATGCCTCAGCTTGTTGTGTCTGTGTTATAAAAATGATGACGTAGTCAGCATTTACTGATAATGGTTTCATCTTTTTAATGCTCTATCCTTAAGTTGGGCAGACCCCAAAGATGTCAGAGCAGACCCTGCCACTCAGCACAAGAACCGGACTGCTCGCTGACTCACCTGGTGCAGAGGTCACGTCCAGCCCCAAGGTCAGCTTCTGTGTCACAACAGGAAATCAAATACGCACGTTTTGTCATCACATTGCATCACAGGCCACTAATACTTTACACTTTCTATGTGATCGGGGGATTATACCACGCCATCAACAGCTCGTTCTCACATTCAGCCGCAGAAAAGTATTCAAAACTGTCATTTCACTTTCAGAAGAACATTCAGCCCAGGAAGCCAAACCGAACCAGGACGATCCCAAACCTGCAGTCCCTTGACCCTTGTCCTGGTTTCCAGATGAGCCCCAGACAGAACTCAGCCAATAAAAAGGGCCCCTTTAAAAGGTCAGAGCAAAAAAATTTGATGATAAAGTCAAAATTTGAAAATGAATAAGTGACCTGAGAGAAATGCCAATTTGTAAAAATGTACAGCTGACTGTCTTTCATATAAAAACGTGCCATCTGACGCTCAGAGTTGTCACACACTAACAACAGTGTATTTGTGGTTCTGTTGAATGCTCAGATCACTCAGCACTGGCAGGCTGTCTGACATGCTACTGAAGGCGGCCTTTGGAGCAAACGTATTTGAAGAAGGAAGTGACGAGAGTTTCAACTGTGAGAGAAGCATGGATATAACTGGTATGAGTTCAAAGAGATTAGTTAATGTTTCATAGCAAGACATATTTTTACAAATTTCTTTCTTTTTTTTTTATTTGGGTATGGCTCAACTCACTAAAACACTGCCTAAGCACCATGCAAGATTAAAGCCTCCTGATAATGAAATCTTTAGACATTTTAAAATTATGTGACTGATGTTTGTTAAAAAGTATTATTTGAGGGATCTGCTACGATAAGTAGGATTGTGGTATCCAACTCCACTGCTCTTATTTGTCTCTGCAGCTCCATCTGCTGGGGGTCCTAAAGTTTTTCAGTTCTCAGACAGCCCACCTCCTGCATTCTTCACTATGGGTTCCCCATCCCATGGAAACACTCCTCCTGATGCCATGGTATCAAGAGTACTCTCAGGTAGGTAATGATTAACTTACATATCGATTGTAGCTTCTGTCGTTGGATGTTTGTAGATTAAGCACATTTGTGAGTGATGTAGAGTAGTTGGTCTTTTACACTGCAAAAAGTTCATAACTGTTTAATTTCATACCTAAAACTTTCCATCAGTTACTCTCCTATAACCTTAAGTAGATACATACCATATCAACTATTCAGGTAGAGGCTAAATTTGCCTTTTGTCTGAAATGCAGGCTCTCCTGGCTACATTAACTCAACCTGGCTACTTAACAGCCGCCCGTTCCAGCGAGGGAGCCGGAGAAACAGTGAGGCTGAAGTCATGGATGCTATCTCACACAGCAATCAGATTTTCCACCCCCCAGAGCTTCCTGAAGATACATTGATGGAGGTAGAACCAAATACCAATGGCATCCTCAGGCTGCATTTGCAGAACACAAAACATGAAATAGACTAATTTAGATTCTGCATGACCATTTCCATTATTCATGTTATTTGATGTGGTCTTATCACAGCAGACTCATACCAATGCCCTGAGCGACCTGCGTTTCACTTTGGCGTTTGTCCACTGTGTTATGGAGCTGGCTTCCTCGAAGGACCCAGGGTTGGATGCCATTAGCAGTCCTGATATTTCTTTTTTGGAGCAAAGCTTGGTGACGGATCAGATTCAGCCTTCTGAGTAAAGAGTGGAGGTGAGAAGCCTGAAAGTTTCCTCTCCATGTGCAAATAACTCTTTGTGCCTGCATATTTTCTCTTCAACAACCTCTGTCTCTTGGATGATGGTGCAGCTATGCAGAAGCAGTTGGTGTTGTACATGAAAGCCGAGGAGTTTCTGTCATCAGCGCTGCATACTGCCAAAGAAAATATTAAACAGGGAGAACTCCTGCCCTCTTTTACAGTCAAACAAGGTGAGATATGGACATGATTTTTTTTGTTTGCTTTCAGTGTTTTAACTGAAGTCCCTTAAGAGGAACAGCAGCATATGGGTGCTATGATTGAAAAATTAAAAATAAGGCCAGGTAAAGCTGCCCAATGTAGCTCTTCCATGCAAAGGTGGAGTGGATTCTTCCTTGAATCTATGTCATGGAAATAGAAATTGGCTCTGTGCAACTTAAAGGTTATAAGTGCAACAGTTTATGAGCAAGGCAGATCATGCAAGCATTAAATTGAACCCCTGATTCAGACTGCCCAGTGTAGGCCTTTATGTTTATGAAGGATAGTAAGAATGTTTGAATGATAAAATGTTTACTGTCTTTTCTTTTTGCAGTGGTCAGGAAGCTAAATGAAATGTACAAGAGCTGTGTGACCTATTGTCGTTCGCTGAACAGTCGGCTGCAGACCTTCCTGCTTGACAAACAGAAGCTTATGGACCGCTTCAACGGCCTTACTGCAGAGAAGCTCATCTACAGCCACACTGTGGGCATGGTGAGCTCTCTTCACCGCAGAAGATCAGATCAGATCAGTGTCAGCTTTTATCTCAGCCTCTTAAAAATGTGCCTTCTCACTCTGTTCAGGTACAGTCTGCTGCTTTAGATGAGATGTTCCACTATGGTACAGCATCAGTCCAACGCTATAATAAGGCCCTTCTGCTGATGGAGGGTCTGTCCCGAATACTCACAGCACAAAAGGACATTGACAGCATAGATAAATGTATGTGGAGGCTCTAATACTCAAACCACAAAAACAATAGCTGCAGCAGAATCCAAAATAAAAATGTATTTTCAAAGTGATGACAGAACGTTTTCAATCTTTTCAGGTAAGCAGTGTATTGAGCGGCGTCTCTCAGCTCTACAGACGTAGGAGGATAGAGTGAGTTTTACAACTGAAATCATCCGTCAGCCTGGACTGTTGATGGATCCTCCAACACAAGAGCACTTTGATCTCTCATAGAAGCCATCAGAGCACCTTCTTATCGTGTGATCCAGTCTGTGATCGTGACATAACAGACAACATTCTTTTTGTGTGTCCTTGAGCACAGGTTGTGTTACGACTGTTGGAACGCTTCAGTCAGATTCATTGTTTGAAAGTATTTATTTTGTTACAGACTGTCTGTGTTAGTGTGATTGTTTTCTTTTCTTTCTTTCTTTGCACTTTGAATGATCCGGTTAAGATATTTTAAGTGTTATACTTGAATTAAAGGCGTTTTTTTTTTTTTTTCCTTTTTGAGCTTGAAGCCTCTTTGTGTTCATGAATGTTCGCCAATCAACAGGATTGTGACTATTTTTTTTATAAGATGACCAAATATTGCCAATGAGTTGCATTATTAGTAAAACTGTGCCTGCTTTTGTGTGTTTTTCCTGATGGCAGGAAAGTAAATGAAAAGAAATAAAAGTGTCCTTTGGTCTCATATAGAATAATAGCTTTATGACTACCAGTCTTAAAGTCATATAGATGTCTGCTGTTGAGTGTAGAAGGTCTATCTCCATGTCTGGAAGAGATTTGGTTAGACAACAACATATCCAGCAATCCCTCAGGTAGTGACACTCGGTAATGAGGTACTGCATGCCACATTGCTTATGTTTATGTGCTGTTTGTGTGCACTTGAATAAAAAAGAGATATTAGAGATTCATGCAAACGTTAATGGTGAGTAAACTTGTTTGTTTTGGTTTTTTTTTGCCTGATTGAACACTAGGTTATTACAATTACATATGCAGTGCTTTGTGAAAATGCTTGATAGAGCTCTGTTAGGAGTTGTTATATTTGTATTTTTAATGGTGCAAGTCAAATTTTGTCAGAATGAGTTGTTACACAGTGTGTGATGAAAATAAATTTTATTATCAAAAGATTTTGAAGTCGTCTTACTGTTTTATGACAAATCAGTGTTAATGTTAATTAACATTTATCTGTGAACATTAAAGCTTTTTTTGAATCCTGAAAGAAACATTAAGGTAATATTAGCTATATAATAATATAGCTAAATATAATATACAAAATACAAATATATACAAATATAAATGTATGCAGAAATATTAGAAGAAAGAAGACCCTCAGCGTCTTGTGTGATGTGCAACTTTGTGTTCAGTATTACAGCTGGGCAGACTGTAACACAGTACAGCATCATTAAGTGTTAGGGATGGAAATAGACATTGTTGTCAGCTGTATTATGCTGTTCGTCTGCCCAGAGTGGTGCACATCTGAGAGGAGAGTCACGGCCTGATGATAATTAAACTTGACTACTCAGTAGAATGATGTTCATTTCAAATTAGATAAAGCCAGAAAATCTTTGTTTGCAATGAAGGTGTCAAGATTTAGAGGTTTTTGTTGCAGTGAAAATATATTAATTAAAAAAAATAGTGTGAAGACACAGTGGCATGTCCAGGATATTATCTGTTATTAGCAAATCCTGGCATCCTTCCTCCTTTTAGTCTTGTCTTGCTTACAGTCTCTGTCTGAAAGCTCAGTTGAGGGGCATTGGAGAGCAAACATGTTTTTGCATATATCTTCATGAAGCACATCATAGGGCAAGTTAGATGGGTCGGTCCTGCTATCATTGAGGTCATTCCAGTATACATGAATAAATGTACAAAGGAATAAAGGTTTGATTTGATGAGTTTGAAAAAAAAAAAAGATACGAAGTATGGGAAGGGAAATATTTAATCCACATTAAGTTGGACAGTCTGGATTAATATGAGTGCCTGAACGTAGCAGCAGAGGATAAGTGGTGTGCTGTTTTGGATTCACATCAAACAGGTGGTTGAGAATAAAATTATTAATTAAAATGTAGATGAGTGCAGAAACTTACAACAAGCTGGAAGTTTGTTGAAATGTCCATCAGCATCTGAACGTAAGGATGATTAAAAAGAACAGCATCTCACTGAATACCAGCATCTGTCGAGGTTAAATAGCATGGTAGAAGAGTAAATTCTTTAAGAACATGAAAAACAAATATATGGGAAAACAGTTTGAATTTTATTTAAAATAGATAACTTAATCAGACTGGAGGATCATTGTCTTAGGTTGCTGTCTTTATTCTTTGCAACTTTGTGGTCGAAACATGCTGCCTTCTTAGAAAGCCGTTTGTTGAGCAAAAGTCTTCATCCTTGAAGTGAAGTCTGTTAACTTCTAGGAAGGTCAGCTCTATGTCCTCCTCTGCATGATGCAAAACTACAACAGGAATACACGTCTGTACAGCAAATATTAAGTATTCAAATCTTAAGTTTTCTTGCTGTTATTCTCGTCATCCATTGATTAATTACAGTTAATCAGAGACGTCAGATCACTTAAAAGCTTCAGTTAGCAAAGAGTTCATAGTTGTCAACAAGGAAAATGTTATTCTCTAGATGCAGTGCTTCCAGGAAGCATTATCAAATTTCAAAATACTGAAAAAATGGCCAAAACCCCATCAAGAATAATTTTGCTTGCATTACTAGGGCAGAAGTGTGAGGCTTCTTGCTGCCATTTGAATTGACCCTGGGAGATGACTGTGACACTTGCAGAGGGTTCTTCAGACCAGGTACTTTATTCTTCTCTGCTTGGTTTCTTAGACACTTTGAACCTTCTAGATGGAGTTTCAAGCTCATATAAAACAAGTCTCAAGCTCAGGATGGCCAGAGCTCTTAACGCCTGTTACACTGACACCAGTAGATGGACCGACTAAATGAGACTCCTGTCAACGGTCTTTCACAGCAGGTATTTCTTTCTTTAGGTAGTTTCTCAGTCATTTCAAATCTTTCAGGAGATATCTCTAATTGGGGAGAGCGAGGTCTAACCACAGCTCATGGATTTATGGGGAACGAAGCAGGACTGCTGGCGGCGGTAAAAAAAAATGCAATATGGTGACAGTCTTGAGACTAAAACAGCCTGGGACACAACTGTAACCCTGTTAGAAAGTTAGGGGGATCTCATAACATTGGGTGCGTTTACATGGGAAGTTTAATTCCTCTTTAATTCAGAATTAAAGTTAAAGCCGAATAAAAGTTACCATGTAAACACTTAATTCCATATGAAAATGTCAATTCAGAATTAAACTTAATTCCGAAGTAAGTGGCTGGTTTATTCCCATTTTAATTCCGCATTAAGTAATTCCGCGGTCATGTATACACTCGAGGAATGATCATTCCTCTTTAAATTAATTCCCGTCTTTCTGCGCATGCTCGTTCTCTTGCCCGTCTGTCGCGATGACGCTTATATTCTGCGCTGGGCTTGTTTTCAAAACGGCAGCACGCAGTAAACGGTGTTCAAGAGCAGGGACGATTTATTTAATAAATAGCTTGGAGGAACTGGAAATAATTAAAAGAACAGATGGCAGGAAACATAAAAATTGTGAGCTTTTCAAAGCGGCCAGGTTAAATGAAGGAGGTTTCGCAGATAGAGACGCCACCCTGGTCAAAAATAAGTGAAATGTTGTTACTAACCAAGTTAGCTAAGTTTGTTTTCTTCTGGTAGATGTAAAGACGTCTGCCCCCCAATAAATCAGAACCCTTCCCAACCCCCAGACCTAAAGCGGAGTTGTATAAAGCCGAACAAACGTGTTTTCCATGTAAACCTTAATTCGGAATTACTATTCCCATGTAAACTCGAAGGAAAATAGTTTAATTCGGAATTATTTAATTACTAATTAATAATTCCGAATTAAAAAACATCATGTAACCGCAGCCATTGTTCTAAATGCAACAGCCTCCTGTATATCTGACTGATCCATGTCAGACCTTCACAGCTCTGAATTTCTTGGCTTTCTTCTCAGACTGAGCTCAGCCTTTTCTCTTTGTGTCTTGTTTCCATGTGCTGTCAGGAGGTATGCAACTGTTTCTTGTTTCCCGCTCATTTATGTGACTAATATGGTCATTCCCTCCTATCTCCCTGCAACAGCAACAAAAAAAATAAATTTAAACTGAATAAAATAAAGTGGCTTATGATTTCAGATATTTGTTTGGTTTTGCTGAATTAAACAGAACAAAAATCTGATAAGGACCAGAGGGCAGTGTTGAGAACAGTTTTGTGAGATTTATATCCATCCAAGCCAAGTCCAACAAGCCCCAGTGTGAATCAAGGGGATGCATATATCAGTGAGGTGAAAACACGCATAACAAGAATGGAGTGTGCAGTTCAAATGCGATGCATCTTGTTTTCTTTCTCTCTTTTCATTAGCTCTCTGTGATCCAAGAAAGGTATTTACCCTGACACGCATATTTGTTTCCAGACGTCCCACCAGGAGTCTGAACAACCCTGCCAGAGAAAACAAAATTGAATTTTCAGAGAGAGGCGGTAACACTACAAGGGTTGGACACAAAACACTTCAGCTGTTTTCTCATTCAAAGGGAAGCACAGGAATGCAAAAGAAATATGTTCAGTTTAGTTTAGGAGATGTGGAGTCATTCCAGTTCTTCCATTTATATACTTAAGATGCATCCAGCACATTGCAATGTCTTGAAAAACAAAATAAAGGAAAGAGGCAAGTAGGCAAGTAGCGATAACTAAAAAGGTTGTGTTCATCTGAAGGAATTCATTTTATTTAGTCTGCATTGATAACCAAACTTTACAATATATTTATATATTTATCCATCAAGTGTTTTCCTTCTCTCCTGACATGGCCATCCCTTTGACTCCACCACAGCAACACCTCCAGATGATCAGTTCCTTAAATCGTGACTGAGTCAAAACTGAAGGGTCCTCACTGAGATCAGCAAGAGAGGAACTTGGCCAGTTCAGCGGGACACGCTGCATACTGGCAGCATCTACCCAGCATCTCCAGTCCTCAAAAGGAAAGAGATTCTTTCAATGTGACTTCAAGGCAGTCTGCAGCACAAACTTTCCAGCATTGCAGCTAGAATGCTTTCCTACCATTTTTTTTAAGTCTCATCTCCTGCTCTGTTTAGTCCAGTCAGTCCTGTGCAGCATAGAAGCTATAGTGGGATGCAGACATGCGCCCACGCCCCTGCAAAAAGGATGTCGACAAGCTGTGGGTCTAAGGGATCTAAAGCCAGAGGTTTCTCATCTCACAGTGGGGCTGGAAAGCCAAACATGAGGCAGCAATCTTCTGTGACTGGTGCAAAAACTCAGAACAGCAGGATCCCAGCCCAGATCCATCTGAGGCCTCAGCACCCCAGTGGCTCTACCAGGCCACTGTTGAGTTGAAAACGAATTGATCCTCTCATACCGATCTCTTATTGTGTAAAAGAAACAAGCAAAAATGATGCTAACAGCTGTGTTTGGGTTTGTACTTGTTTATTTTGCTGCATGACAGCCATCTTGTTATAGTTTAAACATCTTTGGACTTTATTCATCTTTAATTCAAACCTGTTTATACAAGACTAGTTCATTTGAATTTGAATATTCTGAAGTATTTACAGCTCAAAGCTAAGCAATTTTGTCCCGTGTTGTAAAACTCTTGGTTGAATGGCCATCTTTTTGGAAATCATTTGTCAATGTCCAGATCATATTCTCTCTCGCACATTTTAAATGTTATAAATCCAGAAGATAATTATACCTACATTCCCATGTTGCATTACCATTTATTGAGTGCACCTTTACCCACCTAAAACAGGCAAAAAACTACAACAACCCTGAAGAGTCTGTTTTTCTTTTAAAAGCCTGCTGCAATTTTCACTCATAACACCAAGTGGCAGCAAACGTTCACCGTGCGTTCCTGCATGTGTATGTGTGCTTATATGCGTGTGTCAGCCAGCATTTTATGCATTTTTAATCTTGTTCCACTGTTGCAGCAGAAACAAAAGGAGGGCAAGTTCTGCATCCAAAATACAACAGTTCAACAGGATCCGACATCATCATGCAGGGTACTTTCTGTGCCGGTGGTGTTGAGTGACAGTAACAAGCTTAGTGGCAGTTTACTCAACAGCCAACAATACTTTCATATCAACTGATTTGTTCTCGCAAAATAAATAAATAAATAAACAAAAACATGTCATGTCTTACCATTATGAAGATTAAATCAGTTGGTGGTGCTTTCTCATGATCCATGTCTGGTTTAATTTTGCCATGTGAATAAGTCTATCCTTTAATGATACCCTGAACTTTATATATACTGACTTGTTTTTTCTTCTTTTTTTTTTTGTCTTGTGTTGTTTACAAGGTAAATCCTTTCTTTGAACCCCATTTCATGACTGTGATGTCTATTCTTCTTTTTCTGTTCCTGTGACTTGATTGTTTTGTGAACGACTAAGCAAGAACACAAAAAAAGCTTTTAAGTATTTTTCATTCATTTTCTATTACTGAAACTTCATGTGCATATCTGCAGATCCTATACAAGCTCTATCTTTTCTTTTCTTATCTTTTTATTCTACCTTAACTTCCATAGTGTAAATCTTCGATCATCATTGTTAAAATCTCTTTTTGAAGTTAAACATGAAATATTAATGATACTGCTTTTTGAAAGTGAGCAAACCCAGAGGGGAACTAGTGTAGAAAATTGCCAAGGACACCACATGCACTCATGCCCCCCCACCTACCCACCCAATCCACTGATGAGGACTGCAGCTGTTTTCAGTGAGACCACTTCAACCTTGCTGCAGTGCGATGCCCTCACTGACACACATGCCCTGTGTTCAGTCCTGTCGAGCCATGTCTTTCTCATCCCGTGGTGCACAGCTAAGTCTGTTGTTTCTGCTTGCCTGAGCTCTGCGTGTCAGGCAGCCCAAATTTTGGCTGGGACGCTTCAGCAGCTCCTCAGGAACTGCAGGGCTCTGGGACATCTGCAATGCAGAAGTCTATATATAGCAGTGGAGTTGCAGGCAGAGAGGGGAGAGAAAGAGAAGGAGACAGATGGACACAGAGACAGAGGGATGAGGGGAGGACAAGGAAATCAGCAAATGACAGAATAATCCCAAAGTTGCCTGACAGCAGTCTCATGTTGAACATCAACATTGTTCCTCTTGTCACATACGAAATGTGTTACTGTTGGTGCCAGTTTAAAGCTGTGTAGTGAAACACTCATTTTCTAAAGGAAACCCACCACAAGTCATTCATCAACAAGGGACGTCAACATTTACAGTAACAAGTAGACCATTGAGTGTAGTTAGCAGTATCTCTGTATCTCCCTTTAAAGAAGAAAATGTAATTACGTGCTTGTGAACTCCCTGCTACATGAACATGAACAGGAAAGGGTGGCTGTTAAAAGCTGTGGTTTAGTATTTATTGCTTCATCTCGAGGGGTCTCGGGAGAACAGTAGAGGAGGAAGAGGATTGGTTCAATTATGCATGTACCTCCACAACAACAGAATTTGCTGACAGCAGAGCTCAGCACACACACACACAACAGCAGCATGGCCAAATGAAGGACGAGTCCACAGTCTGTCCAGCAGGGGCACCTGTCTGGAGAGCTGCTGCAGGGTCGATCAGTCTTGCATTTTGAGTAAATCTGCTGTCTGACGCGCTCCCTGTCTGACTGACCACCACAGAGGTCCATGCTGAGTCAGAGCTCTCCCTGTATCCCTGAGGACAGATAAACATCAATTATACCTGGACCAGAAGACAGAGAGAGGAAAGGTCGAGCAGGAAGCACGAATTTAGAGGGTAACTTGGCAAAAGTACTGTCTGCTGCCCTCATCACTTCTACATGTTACGTAACCCTATGATTAAAAGTGTAAAATCACTGTGGATTGCAGGTACATTCAGCTGTCTACTGTTTGTAAGGTAGCTCTTACAAATGGTGAGAGACGCAATGACACTCTTGCTATTTTGCTTTTGTTTCATATTTAACATGACATGTAGCAGCCTGCTTCAAGATCTCCACCATCATACCAACCCACAACAAAGCCAGGGCCCACAAGATGAAAGGACTCCCTGACCTCTGTGGTCCTAAAATCACGATCACGTGAATATATATATATCAAATATCACGTAATATCAACATTCCTTTACCACATATTAATGAACCGGAAGCTTTTACACCTTTTTGGTCACTTAACTGGTTGACTGGTAGGCATCAGCATCAACTTCTCTGCTGCTATGCCTATTTTTTTTCTTTATTTTCTACCATCTTTCTACCAGTTGTTAATTATTAAAATTGTTACTGCTCTAAAGTTTTTGTATACAGTATATTATGCTAATGCACCATAGAAACAAATTCCTTGTAATGTATAGTTACTTGGTAATGAACAGTTCTGATTCTGATTAACGTGGATGTATCTGCAAGCAGAATTCATCTCCTCATCAATCTCTGCAAATACATTTTTCCGCTAGCGAAGAATGTAACAAGAACCTGCAGCTCGGTGGTGGCCATGGTTGAGCACAAATACTCAAACATGCAGTCAGTCGGAAAGTAACTTCAACATTTTGATGGAACAGCAGTGGGCGTATGCTCGATAAGGAAAGACTGGGTTAAGAGAAGACAGAAAAATGTCTGTTAGATTCCCAAAATTGTTGCCATATCCCGTCATTACTTTAGGTTGCTAATTTTATTAATTGGTTCTTATTCTTGATCTTTTAATTTTTATTTTTTTTTGATAGAGTACATAACATTCTTGTGACTCCCTTTTTTTGTGTGTTGACCCAAACCTTAAACAAACCATGGCTACAACTAGTTTACGCCTAACTCTGCCTTTACTGTAATCTCAATTCTGCTCTAACCCTAACCTGGATTATTTTTTTGAGAACATTTCATTAACTTCCATTTATTTAGAAACCTCTACCCCAACGCTAAGCAGGACACCAGCGATGACATTTTGCCTCACAGATTTCAACAATGTTGGTGTTTATCTTAAAAAAGATCCCGAGGAGGCATGAAAAGTTTGTTCAGAAACCATCAGTACATAGAAGCTTACTGTCAGGAAGCACAGAAACAAATGCTGGTGGGCCAGTGCTGGCAGTTGCTATCCATCTTTGCCGGCCTTCTCTTTTATCTCCTGGTGCATGCAGGGAAAAGCTGAGATGAGTCGACAGGAACACCCAGCAGATCTAGACAGTAGAACAGCAAAGTCTTTTAAAGGTTTTCACTTTTTGTAATTTTGATTCAAACTCTTTTAATCACATCCCCAACTGCACTGATGCTAGAATTTATTTTGCCCTGACTGATCAGGGAGTAAACATTTCCCTCATTAGAGGTCAGTTCAAACTGTCATTTCATGCAGTCTCAGAATGCAGGTTTACACAGTATCTCTTTTTTTTTCTCCACTGGGAGTAGCTGGGCTGTCAGGATGAAAGAAATGAAAGCAGTTGAAATGCCAGTATGATTGATTTTTATATGTTGCTGTGATGGCCTTCCTTTCAAACATAGATATCCTAAACGTGGCCTCAGCTCCTCAGAAGAAAATGAGGGATGTTCAACAAGAGAAGGGCGAGGGTCATATAATATGTTGTACTATCTCCAACCTCTGGAAATCTCAATCACCACCTCAGGGTTTTGGTAAAGGTTTATTGTTGAGCTGTTTAATCGGTCTTGCTCTCATAAAAACATCCGCACAAATTTTATGACAGCATTCCTGTTGATTTCAGTTTGATTTTATTTAATCTAGCATTCTGCACAGCTCCTCAGTTTGAGGTATGGCGTTAGTGTAGAACATAAGTTCTTACGCTTCTCCAGAGCCTCCATACTTCTCCAGTAATGATCATATGAAAGATGCTGAATCATGAGGAAATTTCCTTTCTCATAAGTTCAGTGAGTTCTGTCAATCAAATGGAGAAAACCAATGTTTTTCATTTTTCTTCTGTTTAAACTGTATTTCCTGCAGATTGAAAAGCAGACCTGCTTTGGACATTTTAAGAGTTATGTTTTGATTAAACATTTTGAGGTATTAACAGAATCTGTGAGATCAAAATATCAGTTGGATTAAAGAAATTTTAGTCTCTGTAAACACGGGTTTGATAAAAGCATTTTTTGTTGGTGGCTTGCTTTAATGAACTTTTCCAGCAGTACGGATTGTTAATGTACATTTTACTAGTATAACACTGCTTAAAAATTACATATTGAGTTACACTGCACCAATACTGTATCACTTCAGTCATATTAAGTATGTTTGGCCTTTTTTGAAACAAAGTAGGAAAATTACATTCATGTTTAATAAGAATTATTTTCTTTTTTTACTTTATCACTCATAACACATCATTTTCACATCAAAAAGTGCAGCTACTTCTAATCCTTCGCTCATTAATTCGCCGAATTGAATTGCTCTTCAAGGGATAAATAAAGTTGACTTGAATCTTGAAGCTTAATGTTTCCATATCAGCTTTCCGTAAACTGAAGGCACAGACAAAATAAATGTTGAGTTAATAAATGTCTTTATTTGGCTTTGAGAGGAATTTCACTGGATGGACCAGCAGCACGTACAGTCACAGTTGAATAGCAGAAGAATCTGGAAAGTGTCGGCCCTCCTCTGTCTCCCCAAGAACAAGTGAAATGCAGGTGGAACATGTTTTATTGTTACTTTCATTCATAGTTAAGGCAAGTTTTTTTTATTTTTATTTATTTATTTTTTTTAATTGAACACACAACAAGCTAAAATCTGTCCCATCCAGCAAATATTCAAGCTCTGGGTATCAGGCCATGCATTCAAGTCCATTGGTTGATTCATTTATCAAAAAATACATACATAAATAAAAATCCAAGGGACGAAAATGATACACAACAGTAAAATAAATAGGTTAAATAAATAAATCAGTAAATAAATAACACCATTCAGGGCAAAGTGATAGACGGTTATGGTGAAATTAGCCCTTATATGTGACTCTTTCATACCCATTAAGGCAGTAGTTGCCCCAGTTACAATCTTAGCAGAGGGATGTCAGTGTCTCCATCAGCTGGCTGACACCCACAGCTGTGCTCACCGTCTCTTCATTATGTGTCTCCAAATAAATAAATATATTTAAAAAAAGCCTCACCATGTTTACATGAAGAGGAAAAACTGACTGGCTTTCTTTTAAGAACTAGGACAAACTCAAATGTGAAAGAAATTCTTTGACAAATGAATCAGTCAAAGGAAGGGGTTGCTATAATCCCAAAATATATATAGCAGCAATTTAAACTCTACATATTTCATTCACAAAGATGCATTTCCACATGGAAAGGTTGCAGCACTCCTCCTTTATGACATCTGAAAGCACCCCCCACCCCCCCAACACATTTACACAGTTTTGTTGCGCTCCAGGTTGCCATTATTGCCGTGCTGCAGCACTGCAGTAAATAAATGTGGGATGAAATGGAGAGGGAGGAGAAGCATTCGGCTGCTGGGTGAAACATGGAGTTGGACTTCCAGTTCACACACAAGCAGTTTTTTCCTCAAAAACATTCCTGCTTTGAAAGCTGACATTCAGGCATGAGCTGGTGGGGCTTCGTTCAATGGATAAAATCCTTAAATTACAAGTCTCCCCAACTTTTATATGTAAAAATCAAATAGCACCGTAAAAGTTGGACTGGCTGTTTCTCATGCTCTAGGATCTGTGTGTTTATCCTGAAAGCCTGTGTGCTGACAAAATTGTTACTTTCAAGGTTTTTGATTGCTCTTACTGTGTATATTGATCATTAATGGCACATTAATAAAGGAAGACACATTCCCTTTTTCAAACTTGTGACGCTTTGCGCACTTCTGAGATGTAAAGTCATGATGGCGTCAGCGGTGTAAGAGTGGAAGAGGTTTGAACTCTCCTGCCACTGTTGCAACTGCTGATTCCTTTCTAAAGCTCCATCTCTGTCTAAACACGTTTGAAGTAATCACATCTGGGTTTCAGAGCTAACAGAGACAGAAAAACGCTAAACATGTGAGGCATCTGGAGTGAGCGAATGTGTGTTTGCGTGTGCGCGATAGAGATGGTGTGAACAGGTGTGAGATCCATAAGTGATTGGTGGGATGTGGAATGAGTTATTGATGATGATGATGATAATAATAACGATACAAGCAGTTTAGCTCTTGCTGTTCTTCCCGGTGGAGCTCTCCTTCTCCTTTCCCTTCTCCTCCTTTTCCTTTGGCTTCTCCTCCTCCTCCTCCTCCTCCTCCTCTTCTTCCTCCTCTTCCTCTTCCCCTTCACCCTCGCCATTCTCCTGGTCATCTCCCTCCTCTCCCTCTTCTCCCTCTGCCTCCTCTCCCTCCTCCTCTTCTTCCTTCTCTTCCTCTTCTACCTCCTCTTCCTCCTCTTCAGGTTTGGACTTCCTGTAGGCTCCAAGGGCGTAGCTGCGGGCTGACATGTAGGAGAAGCCAGGGTAGCCAGACTGGACCATAGCACCGCTGACAGAGCTGAGGCGGCACTCCTCGCCTTCTAGCAACTTCCTGTACACACAAAGGCAGAGAGCAAATATGATGTAGACAGTAAATGCTGGATGAGAAGAGTAAACAAAGCTCTCCAGCTCAAACAGGAATTCATTCTATCATATAGCACCCGCCTTCACAAACTAGGCCACTAGACGCCTCACAAGAGGCCTGTTCTAAAAATACAAAGAAATAAATGTGGGACCAGAAGTGGAACTCATTGTAGTGCAGACGGTGGCCCAGTCAAAACAGCAACTGAAAACCTGCACCTTAAATTCTTCCACTTTCAGCTGCTCAGCTGCAGTTGAGTTTGAAAAGGGATGTAAAAGCTAAGATGTGTGTAATCTATCCTCAAAAGCAAAATATTATTGTCCTTCCTTGAAATTAACAATAGAAAAATTGGAAAAGAAAAAAAAAAGGGGGGGGGGGGGTGAGCTATATAATAAATGTTGAGTTCAGTCTGTTTTAATGATTCTGGCTCAGTTGTTTTGTCAGTTAACAGACCTGTAAGCAGCAATCTCAATATCCAGAGCCATCTTGACATTCAACAGGTCTTGGTATTCACGCAGGTGACGGGACATCTCTCCTTTGGTGCTACGCAGGGCGGCCTCCAGCTGCTGGATGGTGTCCTGTACACGGACAAACATTCACAATTATATAATGCAACCTCTTCATCATAATCTCGCATAAGATATGTTTTATCCTTATGAGGCGTGTGACTCGCATTGTTAACTGGTAATCGATAAAACACGGATATATTTTTTATATGTAATGCTGTCTTGGCTAAGTCTCCCTTGCAGTTTCCAACCACTAAAAGCTTTACCTGGTAAGGTATATATATATATATAAAAAATTAAGATCTCCCAATGAGTCATTTACTTACTTGCATGTCTCCAATCTCGTTGTTGTGGCGATCCTCCATCTCAGCGATCTGCCTCTCCAGGGCCTCGTTGTGTCCCCTGAGGGCCTCGATCTCCAGGGTGCGGGCCTGCACCTGCCTGCGGTACTCACTCAGCTCCTCCTTCGAGTGCTTGATGGCGTCCTGGTTGCGGGCAGCGGCCTCAGTCACGGAGGCAAACTTGGAGCGGTACCACTCCTCCGCCTGGACCTGGTTCCTGGCTGACAGGTTCTCATACTGGGCCCGGATGTCCTTCAGGGCTGCAGCCAGGTCCGGTTTGCTCATGTCCATCTCCACTGACACCTTGATGCAAGAGAGCATTGAAAAAAACCCAAATATGAATTGGTGCATTAATACCAGTGCTGTAGGTGTAAACATAGACCAGTAGTCTTCTCCATGTAGGAGCTCATGAACTCATCAACCTAATAATAAGGAAGATATTCGAAAATAAGACGAGGATATAAACTAATAAGTAAATAATGGGACCTATAATCCTAATGCAAAAGCTGTCTGTAAACATGTTTACTGTTGTTCCCAGTTGCATTCAAGACAGTTTGAATATATTTCACCTGCAGACATGAATGTATGAGGTGAGTGGTGTTGTAATGAGTTTCAACGATCTGAAGTGCTGCAGGACTGAGGAATGGGCTGCTGACTCAGCCTTCTCTGCTGCAGAAAGCTGTGCTATCAATATTCTGCATGTCCATCATAATCCCGGGAGGGAAGCGGAGGGACCCTGGAGAAATACACCCAGCAACCATCACTGGCTGAAGTATTTATCACTGCTGTGCACTTATTCTTTCTTTATTTTTTTTTTCCAGTTTGCAGCAATAAGCTCAGAATCTTTTATAAATGATAGGCTCATTTAAAAAAACTGCAGTTGAGTAGAGACCTACTTGGACATAACTTTATATTGTTAAAATTCCTGTTGTGGCCCACTCTGCATGCATGGGAGTAGCTCAGAGAAAGACAGGTGCCCATTTTTAAAAAAAAAACAAATAACTCATTTCCTCCGGTGTCCCACTGCTGGAACCACACCCCTGCATTACCGGTATGCGCTACTGCTCCGCATCTCCCCCCCCCCACCTCTGTCCTTCCCCTTCACCTTCTGTACCTACAATGAAAACGACGCCATCTACAATTACTCAAACTTTAGCTCAAACAACATTAAAGCACGGAGCTTTTTTTTTTTAATCGACATGTGAGGGAAAGTCACTCAACTCAAATACCGAAGTATTGATTAACAAAGGGGGGAAAACAGACGTTTGGGTTTGGACATGAGCGTGACTCGGCGCGACAGTCCCTGGTCCAGGAGGGGGGGGGGAGGGAGGGAGGGCGCGTGGAGCTGAGACGGAACTGCAGTGCCATCAATTTAATCTTCCGCAGTGTTCGGGGTGTTTCTGAGGGACTCAGCATGACGCAAGTGGAACAAACAAAAAAAAACTGATCAAAGTCTGCTGAATTTCAAATGTAACGAATCTGGAGGTCGTTTAATTCCAGGACAACTGGAGAAAACTTCCCGATATGAAGGGTAACACCTGCCGAACACCTGTGGGTCTGCGATTTGGGCCGTGCATCAAATAATCAGCCAAACAATAATAGGTTTATAAGGGAATCGCTATGGTCTATCTTCTAAGAAGCAGATATGAAATGATGAGCTGTACCTGCGCTGTGCGCGTCTGTGTGCGTCAGGAGGTGTTTACCTGCGTGGCCTGCAGAGATGCCTGCAGCTCCTGCAGCTCTTCCTCGTGAACTTTCCTGAGGAAGGCGATCTCGTCCAGCAGAGACTCCACTTTCTTCTCCAGCTCCATCCGCGCCAGGGTGGCGTCGTCCACGTCCTTGCGGTAGCTCTTCAGCGCGTTTTCCGCCTCCTCCCGCAGCCTGGTCTCCTCCTCCACCTTTTCCCTCACGCGCTCCAGCGTCTCGTTCATCTGCACGCAGTCCAGGTGCATCTGGCTCTTCTCGTGCGTCAGCTCCTCGACGCGCGCCCGCAGCTCGCGGATCTCCTGCTCGTAGAGCTCGTGCAGGCGGGACGGCTCGCTGTTGCGCTGCCGCAGCAGCGTCACCTCGGCCTCCAGGACTTTGTTCTGCTGCTCCAGGTTGTGAACTTTCTCGATGAAGGACACGAAGCGGTCGTTGAGGCCCTGGAGCTGCTCCTTCTCGTTGGTGCGGATGATTTTGAGCTCGTTGGTGACGGCGGTGGACTGGCTCAGGTCCATGGTGGAGTCCGGGATGGAGGAGAAGACGCGGCCGGGCGCCGTGGTCCTGCGGTAGGCGGCGGAGGAGGAGACCACGGAGGGGGCTCCGTAGGAGCGGTGGCCGCTGCGGTACGCCGTAGAGTGCAGGCGGGACGGGCTGCCGCTGCCCAGACCCACGCGTCCGGACCGGGGCGCATCGCCGAAGATCTTCCTGTAGGAGCTGCTGCTGTAAATGTCGCCGGAGTAACTCATGGTTCCGTCCCTCTGGTGGAGCCCGGTCGGCGCCTCTGCTTTATACGGGGAGAGAGGAAAAAAAAAAAGAGTGTGTGGAGTCCAGGAGAGTGTGAGGGTGAGTGTGCGTGAGAGAGAGAGAAAGTGAGATGCGAGTGAAGTCTGGCCAGGACAGGTGCTTTTATAGCGAGGGCGGCGTGGCGCATCATTTGACGCAGCAACAACAGAGGATGAGGGGAAACCTGCAAGCTTTTGCAGAAAGCCTCCACCCTCAGGGGAGACACAGATTCACTCACGCAGCTCATACTTTCTGCCCCGCAGCTCACGCACAGACACAGCCCCTGATAATGAGCGCTTCGTTCTCAAAGTTACAGATCCAACTCCATATTCACTTTATGAGTTGTCTGATTTAATGTTAAATCACATCATCGTAAAATCTTGGTTATGATCTAAAATTCTCAGTGCAGATATTGTGCCACAGGACTGTCTCGTGTTACATTATCTGTATATTCACTGTCATTGCAGGTTTTCTTTGCTGTCCCAGCAGAATGGCAAATGAGATCGATCTGTGCGCAGGAGTGTGTTTTGGTGCTGCAGTCCTCACACCCCGCAACTCTGCATTATCGCAGTATGGGACGAGAGCAGCTGGCTGGATCCTTGCACTTGCGGGATTGGGTAAACGCATAAAAATGTACTTTTGTTAAGGTTTTTACGTCAATCATGAAATCTTAAAACCTCATTTATATGTGTATATTTTCACCAAGCTAAAACTTAATTCCCTTCAAGTAGGTAATATTTTTATTGTTAGTGGGTAATGATTAAGGTGGATATGTTTCCAGTGCTGCAGTATACAGATTCTGTTCGGAGAAGTTAGGGTTCGTCCGTGTTGTGACGCGTTCAGGTGCTGCGCAGAGCTGCCGCTGTCCTTGGTCCTGATCCAGGCTGGAGGACCAGAACCACGCCCCTGGAAGGGGAGGACATCCATTCAGGGGACTGCAGCCCCAACACCTCCAAACATCGCACAAGGCGTCTCCGGAGCAGTTCAGTCTGACTGGAACAGAGCCCAGATAGTAATACAGCAGTTGCTAAATCATCTTAAATAAACTAAATCCACGAAGGAGGAGACTGTTAATGCTATTATTATTGTTGTTGTGTTGTGTTTTTGCAACAAATAAGAATCAGTAATTAATGAAAACAGTATTCATCAATAATGTAATAAATGCTATCAAAATATATTTCCTCTACCTGGGACAACAACTGCTCAAATGTCAGGTGCATCATAGTGTCATAACAGAAACCATTCTCTATGTTGTTGCATTGATTCCATCCTGTGTTTGGCCCTGTCATTACATTTGAGACAAAAGATGATTCTACCTGTCAGTGCATGGTATTAATGCAGACACATTTACCGCAACAACGTCCAGGGGGCGCTATTACATCACTGATAAACACCTGTCGGGCAACCTGAGCTGCTGCAGGAAATATGTACATGATGTTCTTAACGTGGTGTTTTGTTCCAAAGTGCACAACTATAAGATTAGAGTTAAGTTAAACTTGAACAGAGAGCAGAGGTTGAGTTCACATGGCTGAAACTTGGACTGTCTATGTCGAGCAGCAAAACACAAGGTTTGTGTGTGAGGATTGGAGAGAGAGAGCTGCCTGGTTATTTTGACCATCAGTGGTAACAACAGGGCCTCTTGAAGGTGACTCAGCAGGAAATGATACCCAGAAATGTTTAACTTTCTACCCTTAACCTCCTTGCTGAGCCTATCATCCACCATCATCCCTCCCACCCTCTACTTAACGACCAAATAGCAGAGTAAAGGGGCAGATGGCACTTTTTTTTCATCTATTCTGTTGAAAGCATCCTATCACTCAGTCAAGCAATATATATATATATATATATATATATATATATATATATATATATATATATATATATATATATATATATATATATATATATATATATATATATATATATATGTGTGTGTGTGTGTATATGTATACCACAAAACCCCTATTCACTTAGTGGGCTCAAGTATCCCATCAGCTGTAATACAAAACTGCTGCCTTAGCTGCAGGTTCACAAACTGACTTTCAGCTCCAGTTTTTAAACAACTACAGTAATCTGATTACATCAGGGTAATAGTTTTGCTTGCATATCAACAAAACTAAAGCTGGGTTCTCTTGAGCAGCCATTGTGTGTAGGTGGAGCCACTGGTGGGATTTCAGAGGAAATATACTGAGTTGTTATATGAGGGGTGGGGTGGAGACATTTCAAAAAAGCCAAAAGAGGGCACTGTTCTTCCAGCTGAAACTGATAGGAAGCTTAAAAGGATTGTTGCATGGGAAATAGTGGATATAGTAGTCATGACAGGAATATATTTGAATGAAACTTTCAAGGTGTGCCAATCAGTTTTGACATGTCAAACTTAAACCTAAATAACGGAGGTAAGGAGAGCAGCCAGGAGACCATTGACTGGATTGGTGAACAACAAAGTGGGAGAAACAAAAGGACAATCATACATAGGTGTTGGAAGACAGGCAGGTAAGTCTGACGACATGTTTTCATGTCCTCATGAGAACAGATGGTCATAGATAAGGATGCACAATGACTGTTTTTTAAAACCAATACCGAAAACCGATAACTTTCAGATCCTAAAGGCCGATACCGATACCTATAACTGATAACACACACATATAAGATCATTACATCAATACTATGAGCAAAACCAAAAACAGTTTGGACTCTTTAAATGAAGAGATATTTATTTTTTCCAATGAAAAAAATTAGCAAGCCTCTCAAACATTTTCGTAAAGCTATCAAACAAACATATTTGATATCTCACATCAACTTAAATAAGGTGTATTACTGACTGATATAAAACAAATAAAGGCTCCTTGAACTGATGGAAATACATGCATCAGAATTACTAATTGAAAAAAATGCATTCCTAAATGACAATAAAAAATAATGCACAGGTCATAATGTACTGACACAAGTTAGACTTGTCTGTGTGAATAAACTGAAAAAATGCACTCCATGGTAACAAAAAATTATGTTTAAAGGATTTTGGCTTGTGATTCCGTTCAAATGAATCCCTTTAATTAAAGTAAATGAGGTTCAGTAGTTTTGGGTTTTTTTAAATCTCATGGAAGCTTTAGATGAGAAAGATGATGGTGAGGAGAGGAGAGGAGAGGAGACGAGACTTGGGGCCTGATTTACTAAAGGTTTGCGTGCGTAAAAACGTGTGCAAACTTGACATCACCCGCAAACCAATGTGCAAGCTGATCTACTAACAGCGTGCAAAGAGGACTGCGCCTCTCAAATGAGCAAAATAGCACACGCTGTTCATTTAGTACTTTTGCCCTGATGAATAATCAATATGGGGCGTACCCGCCCGGAAAGCGCTAAATACTGGGAGGGGAAAATGCAAATAGGTTCATTTACCACACGCAATGAGATTTACCAACCCTGAAAGTAATTGCAGGGATTGTGATTGCGTCTGTATTTAATACGTTCGAAAGGAAGGTGCTAATCTGCCCAGCATTACGCACCGATGGCTGCTGTTATTGTGGCAAGGAGGCGACATCGCCAAAATCAAAGAATACGCAGGGAGAGAGTCTTTCGGACTCGTGTAAATTTGTTTGGAATGAATGAAAACCAGATAGTTGAAACTTAAGGGCTGATTTGGAGCCGGTCACAAGCACATGCAAAAGGAGAAATATTTTATTTGGATGTTAAATCGAGTATTATTCAGCAAAAGGTTGCCACAGGAGGCACATTCATTTTTTTATTTGTGATAATAAATAAATCACGTGTTTTCATGGAGAAAAAAGTGTTTCTTATTGTGCGCCTACCTTGTTCTGCAGTTGGCTCTAGCATGTCAGACCCCAGTATCCCAGTTATCTGCTCCTCGCAGAAGGTGAGCTGCACCTGCTGGTTAGAGGCATCTCTTCCGCAGGCCCTCCACCTGTCTGTCTTGTTTGCCGAAGTTTTATTAAAGGCCACTTTTTCTTTAGTTCTTCGCCTTATATCTTGCCACCTTCTTTTAACCTCATCTGCCGTTCTTTTTGTCTTACCAACTGCATTTATTCTATCGCAGATTTTCTCCCATATTGTGTTTCTTTTGGTATTGTTTAAATTTCTTTGCTTTAGTTCATGAATGTGTTTATTTGCCTCTTCCACTAATATCTCTAACTCCAACTCGTCAAATTTCATTTTGCGCTTGCGTCTATCCTGCTTTCCATCCAGACTCTCCATGGCGCAAACCGTAAGACACGCAACACCTCATTTAAATACTGCGGTTTGCACCTGTTATCATTTGCGCGAGCATTCTTAGTTGATCACCCGCAAAACAGCACAACAACAGCACGCGCAAACTTTTTCAGTGCACACGCAATTTAGTACTCTTTATTTAGGATCTTAGTAAATCAGGCCCTTGGTGTTGGCTTGCCCATGTTAGCTCATGTTAGCTCATGTTAGCGTGATTTCAACACTCCATGACGGTTATGTTTCAGGTGGCTGATCGGGTTTGACATCTTAAAGCTTGTGCCATTTTTCCCTCCTTCGCTTGGAGCATTTGTCACAAATAACCAGCGAACTATCTTCCTCTGAAACTTGAACAAAGTTTCATGCATTCGCCTCAATTTTTTTTTTTAAATAAAAGCACTGTGCCGCAATGCTGCATTCAAGGTATAATGTAAATTCCTCCGTTCCCTCGTTTGCTAGTCGTTCTTTCGGCCTTATCGATTTTTTTCTATTTTGTATGTGTAGCATGTGGGAAAATACTGCAAATATCAATTCAAGTCAGCAACTACCAAAATTATGACTGAGTTAACTAGTTGTTTTCTGGCAGGAGGGGGTATTCTTGATTTTCCTTTCTGAGAAACCGTTTTTCTGATTATGCCGAGGTCACTTGAACATAACATCCACTGCCGGTCATTCAAAGCTCAGAGGGAGCGAGGCACTGCCATGTTGACAAAAATATATATGTTATCGGGGATATTCGTCATGATATCGGACTTATCAGGATGACGTCATAATTTCCTGTTATCGGCCCGATAGTTATTGGGTCGATAATTATCATGCATCCCTAGTCATAAATGACAAAAAAATCAAATTTACTTAGGTCTATGTAGTTACCCTGAGAAGGACCTGCTTTAACAGACTCAAACTGTAAAGAGAATACAGCTGTGTGTGAGAGAAAATTGCACGTCAGTATGAGAGACAGGAAGCTCTCCCTGGTCTAAAAGTCAGCATTTTTAGGTCCTGAACATACGGTCCTTATTCAAAATCTGAGAAACTTATCAAAAAAATTATTCACCATGAGCATTACACATTCTTTCCCAATGCAGAGATGTAATGCTTATGATGCCAATGTTTACCATTCATGATTTAGAGCAGTTTAAGAACGCTAAACTTTATCTGTTCGTGAAGAGAGGATTGAGAAGTCAGCATAATGGCAAAGTGTAGGCCCAGAGAGTGACACTCTCAGAGCTCTCGACTGATTTGACAGAAAACTAAAAGGCACATTGAATCCAAAGTGACATCAGCTGAAAGTAGACAAATATACCTATGTTTTAAATATATTTTATCTAGGTTGAGTGGAAGGTGTGGACGTGTAAGACATTTGAAACTGAATTTTGCAGAATATGCAAAGCCAGAGTGAGTGATGACATCACTCAGAGTTGAGGTCAAGGAGGGAAAATTAGGGAAAATAGTCAAAAAAAAACAAAAGTTCTTATCCAATATTGTTTTTCACCTGTGATCAGATTCCATCTAAAAGTTATAAGAATTATAAAAAAGTTCCTGTGTTTCAAGAACATATTATGAGAAAGCTTTCACTCGTCTGCTTCTCTAACCTTTCTCAACCTTGCTGCCAGCATGGACACACTGTGCCGAGTGTCATTTCATCTAAATGAGTCATAAACAAAGTAAACATTATTCCACAGGGCCACTCTTGACTTGCACAAACTGTCGTCTGATTAACACATGTAGTGGTGCTATCTTTATCCATTTCAAGGCATCCAATAACTCAGAAATCCTAGCTCTCCAGGGGGGCTCAGACATAAAACACTCTCCAGCAACCACGTCCTTTGAAGCTGGCCCCTCTTCAGTGCTTTGATATGCCAGGTGCTACTCACAAACACCAAGCGAGAGGGTTCTGTGATGAGCTCTAGGACGTGTCCGC
This sequence comes from Hirundichthys speculiger, assembly GCA_018398805.1. Lineage (NCBI taxonomy): Eukaryota > Metazoa > Chordata > Actinopteri > Beloniformes > Exocoetidae > Hirundichthys > Hirundichthys speculiger. The sequence continues at coordinate 3,440,917 of JAGFBZ010000287.1, read as the reverse complement.
TACAGGCCATTCAGCTGCCTCGCTTTTGCTCTGTCTTGGAAGCACTGATCTTGTCTGATGTGCACTGTTCACTTTGGTCCCCAGAGATCCCCCTTTCCCTCACGCAGAGATCTCCATCTGGTTTCATATGCACACACATACTCCCACTCAAACCCGCATCCCTTGATCCAAACCACATGACAGAAGATGATCATGCCACTCAGCCACACACTGTACCTGGCTGCTGTAAAATTCTGACGCGAGTGACAAAATTGGAAGGATGCGGAGATAAAGTTGTGGAAATGTAACTTTCCTTCTCTACTTATTTACTGTAATGAATGATATAGTTTGAATGATTAGATGCTTCTTTTCGATTTATTTTCAGTGAGTTCCCGTAGCAGTGTGTGTGTGGTTCCTGCTCAGCTGTGTGTGTGTGTGTGTGTGTGTGCGGGGGGGGGGGGGTGGTGTGGGGGTGTGGGGGGGGGGGGGGGGGGGGGGTGGGGGGGGGGGGGGGTGGGGGGGGGGGGGGGGGGGGGGGTGAGACATGTGGGCCAGTGGTTTCTGAGAACAAAGCCAGGTGAGACCAATTAACATAGTTGGGGTGACTTGGTAATAAGTGTAGTGCTTTTTCCTAAAATTACTCCCTAATCACTACACAGTGCACTACCTCACACAAACACCATTTTGTAGTGGTGTCTGAACATGTAATGAGAATTTGCACAACACTGTATCCCAAAATGCATCATATATATATATATATATATATATATATATATATATATATATATATATATATTATATATATATATATATATATATATATATATATATATATATATATATATTTATATATATATATATATATATATATATGTATATATACATATACATATATATATATATATTACGGATTATACGCATTAATTTAAATCCATGAACTTTACAGTTCGGGTAGCAACTCACGTAGCAATATTAACAATTCTGTCTGAAAAAAAAAACATTCAAACCCCTTTGTTCAAGACGATCGCGTCATTCCTCCATGTTACATCAGATCTCCTCCATGTGTTCACTGTCCTGCTGTTCTCTTAGCTGGTTACTTCAGTGCGGCTCCATCTAGTGGCACAGATGTGTAATGACAACAGAAAGTCTATTCCTTGATTATAAAACAAAGCCATTTCTGGGTCACATAAACCAGTTAAGATATTAAAAACAAATTCAGTCCCGTGGCCTGTTTGCTAAAATTTGAAATATGAAAAAACTAGGCATTTTTTTGTGTTAGATTAAAAAACGGAAAAAAAAAGAAAAAGTTACATTTTAATTTTTTTTATTTTTGATTGACAATCGAAAATGGAAAAGTGGTGGTATTTTTGAGTTTCTAAGGGAGTAGGCGACACCTGCGGCGAATGTATGGGCCGGAGAGATGGAGCACTAGAATCCCTTGGCAGAGCAAGGGAGATCACGGGCCACCGCGCAGTGCTCGCTGGTGGGGGAGAGAGCGAGCCTGTGCGCGATACGGATCTGGCGCGCGCGGGGGGGGCCGTCTGCTGCCCATGACGTCAGTCCCAGGCGCCATCCAGCCTCCAGGCTCCCCATGGAGTCCTTGGCAACGTTCACCCACACAAGTAAATATCTTCAGGAGTCCTATTTATTACAATCTACGTATATACAATATTTTCTCATGGTGAACGAAAATTACCTTGAACAGGACGAAGATAAGGTCTCCTTTAGTCCGTGTACATAATCATGTTTTTTTGTTTTGAAATGTATAACTATAGTCCAAACAGTACATAGATTTAGCTATTTAATTGGAAGCAATGCATGATGGGTACGATCCTGTCTCCAAATCGTAACCTTTAATTACTTGATATAAATAGGCTTACCTTTTATATAAAAGACTTTATCTAAACTGTATTTATAATATTCTAATGTATACGTATCTCACACACACACACACGCACACACACACACAGGTTAAGATGTTAAAATGCGTTCTTTGTAACATACCACATGTAATTCTTTTTATAATATGAGCACGAGGAATGATTTTTCTCAAATATATTTTCTAGGACTGGCGCAATTTAACGCGTTATCATTGCGTTAACTCATTAATTTATTAACGCCGGAAATTTATTTCAACGCGCGTTAATGCATGTTGCTCACATGCTTTTCTTTTCAAAAGTCTGTTACTGGCTGCTGCGGAACCGGAAGACAATTGGCAGGCAAAGCTAAAAATCCGTGAACTTTACCGTTCGGGTAGCAACTCAGGTAGCAATATTAACAATTCTGCCAAAAAAAAAAAAAAAAAAAAAAAAAATTCGACTGCAACAAAACTTTCGCGAGATTCCTCCATGTTACATCAGATCTGCTCCATGTGTTCACTGTCATGCTGTTCTCTTACTGGTTACTTCAGTGTGGCTTCATCTAGTGGCAAAGATTTGTAACAACAGCAGAAAGTCTTTTCCTTGATTATAAAACAAAGCCATTTCTGGGTCACGTAAACCATACAATAAAATATTAAAAACAATTCAGTCCCATGGCCTGTTTGCTAAAATTGAAATATAAAAAACAGGCATTTTTTGTGTTAGATTAAAAAATGGAAAAAAAAAAAAAAAGTCACATTTTAATTTTTAAAATTTTTGATTGACATTCGAAAATGGAAAAAATATATGATACACAGATAATTACGGATTGGTAAAGTTACTGAACTTTAACGTGGACATTTTAATTTTAAAGTTCTCTCAGACGGAGGATTTGACAGAAACAAGGTTTTTGTAACAACTGCCAAGTTGAAGTCCCCATTAAAAGTTTCTGCTGTTACCTCAGAAATTGCCTGTTTTAATTGTTCTGATTGTGCTGAGCCACAATCATTTTGTTGGATTTTGTTTGACTTTTTTTTTATTTTTATAAAAACAGGATGACAATTAATGCCCTGGCAGTGGCAATAAACTTAATTTTATTTGACATTTTTTAAGATGAGATTTACACTAAATATGTGTTACTGACAAGCACTGATGTTAAAAGTGTTTGAACAACAAATGATATGGCACTTTAGTTCATATGGCAGCAGAACATTTAAATAAAAGTGCATTTTAAACTATTTTTGAATTCATTATTTGATTTTGCATATACAATGTGATTAATCAGGGAAATAATGCGATTAATCACTATTAAACATTTTAATCGTTGCCCAGCCCTAGTTTTTATATTTGCCTACTGCTGCAAATAAAACACACTATTGGTTAGCATGTGACTAACTTAGCTGTAGTTTGACACAGCACTGCCTATACGGCAACATTTCATATTTAACCTGTAAAATTGTAAAAGTCAACCTCCAAATTGAATGTGATCAGTGTCGCAATGTGCACAAGTTTAGCTGATTTGCAGTTAAACTGGCTCAAAACCTGAAATACTCCTGCAGAGACAATACAACCTACATGAACTCTTGTTTTAAGTACAAAATTTATTTAACATCAACCAAAAAGAATCTGATAAAGACCATTTAACCCTTGTATAGTATTCGGGTCAAATTGACCCGCTTCAAATTTTTACAAGAAAAATGGTACAAGTATCATTTTTTTCTGCCTCAAACTTAATGGCCTTAGCTTATTTTCTGTGATAAACATGTAAAAACAAACAAAAAAATCATTGAGCATACATGCTACCATACCATATGCATTTACATCCTTCATATGGTCACACACATACACAAACACAAACAGACATGTATGCATGTACACACATACAGACACACACAAATAATGTTACATTGTTATAATCTAAGCACAGGGTAGCTGTTTGATCTCACTTTCCAGCACTTTTTACCATCTTTCATGTGTATACCTGCACCTTTTTTCGCATTATATGCCTAACACCTGTACATCAAGAGGGGACAAAAGAGATAAATACCTTTACATCTCAGTACAGAATCTTTCACTCTCATTGTGGCCACAAGATTTAGCTATCAGCGGGCTTAGGAGCTTATATTTGAAGAGACTCAGGCACACAGCGATGTGGAGGAGGAAGATGTCTCTGAATGTTAGGAGAATTTAGAAATCAATTCATAGAATTCTGATTCTGGAAGTGAATTTGAAGATGGCCTTCACTCAGAATATTCACCACAAGGAGCTTCACAAGCGACCACTGGTAAAGTCCAACAGCCAGCCACTGGAAGAACCCCACAGACATATCTGTCTAATAATGGACAGATTGAATGGTCTTCAATCCCAGTGAGAGCCCCACCCCCCACCCCTCCCCCCTCCCACGGACGGTACCAGGGCCCACACCATATGCTCATGTTCAGGATGTGAAATCATCATTTGAGCTGCTGACTCCTGACTCAGAAAACTAACTTGACATGACCAGTCTTGAGGAGAGACGTGTTTTCAGTGACCAGTGGAAGGAGATGGACTTCATGCATGACTACTTTGGCATCCTCATCCTCGCTGGTGTCTTACAGGTCAAGAAGGGAGTCAACTGAAAGTCTGTGGGATCCTGAGACAGGGAGAGTGATTTTTAGAGCCACACTTTCTCTGAAGAGCTTCCATGTGTTCTCGGGGATCATCAGATTTGACAACTGGGACAGCGGGGTGACAAGTTGGCAGCAATCTTCACTGTGTGTGACCAGCTTCCCCGTCTTTACAACCCTGGGCCCAATGTAACTGTGGATGAACGGCTTGTGGGGTTTAGAGGCCACTGCCCTTTCAGTAAGTATATGCTTTCAAAACCAGCAAGATATAGCATCAAAATCTGGGCTCAGCCTATAATGTGTTCACAGTCTGAAAGGCAATCATCTCAGACTGGAACCAAAGACAGCTCCAAAGAAGAAGACATTTCCTTGAGAAGCTAGGGAAGGCACTGGTGACACCGCACATCCAAAGGCGACAGCATGTGCCCAAGACCCCAGCTTTTCTATCCACAGTGAGGAGAAAGGCTCCAGCTGTCTCACCTGCAGTGTTGTATAAAGTACTGAACAATTACACTCAAGTAAAAGTATCGGTAGCGCTCCAAAAAATGACTTTGGTAAAAGTCAAAGTCACTGACTGAAATCTTACTCCAGTAAAAGTCAGAAAGTATCTGCATTTTTTTGCACTTAAGTATTACAAGTACTGCAAAAATAAAAGTACTCAAGTAATGTAATCAAAAGTACAAGTAAAAAGTAAATAAGCAAATGCAGTCTGAAGTTTCTTTTTCCCCTTTTTTGTTTTATTATGATGCATTTGGTCAAACAATACTAGACATGAGGTACACGCCCACCATGGCAGGCAAAAAGGTAGATCAGTTTGGACCACAGTAAACCATCTCAAATGTCAGTCCAGAACATGAGGTGAATCGCATCATTAATAATAGCACTGTTCTTGCCTTCTACAAACATGACCAATGAATCAATGACATCAATACAACACTGCAAAAAATGGAAATCTTACCAGGTTTATTTTTCTAGTTTCAAGTCATGTCAGTAAAAATCACCTCAGAACTAGTATTTTTAACTAGAGATAAGAACCTAAAATTAGACCATTTTGACTTGTTTTAAGAAATTTGCCAATGGGGCAAGCATTTTTTTTACTGTAGATTTACTCATTTCAAGCAAATGTTTGCCTAGCAAATATTGCTTATTGGTTCTTATTTCTAGTTAAAAAAAAAATACTAGTTCCGGGGTGATTTTTTACTAACATTACTTGAAACTAGAAAATAAACTTGGTAAGATGTCCATTTTTTTGCAGTGAAGTAAAATAGGGAGAAAACTGAAGCTTATCTGGCTTGTGAAGAGAGTCCAGTTTGAAAGCCCTTTTTGTAAACCTTTTAAATAGTCAACATTGAAAGTGAGGCGAATCACCAAGAAAATAAGCTGTACATTACGGCACGTTATAAAACTAGGGACGTATGCACAACCAATTGGCATTATTTAAACAAAACAAAAAAAAATTGGCAGGGGAGGAGATCAGGTTGAAACTCCCTGCAAACATTTAAAGTGCTGGAAATGAGGTGCACATCACATCACAGAAAACAGTTGCTACCCTTATTGCACTTTTTTCTAAATCAAAAATTTCAAATAGAACCAACAACTTTGCCCTTTTGCAGTCAAGCCCATCATCCCATCCCCACACCTTTGCCCTTGGCCTTTACATTACTCTTCAACTTGAACCTTCTTTGAGGGCATCCTTGCATATAACCCCCCCCCCGATCACTTGAAACTGTAAAACTTTTTGTTCATCTTCAAAAGCAGCTGGCTTTCAAAATGCCCAGAATTCAGCCGTACTCTTCGTGGGCTGAAAACAAGACCTGCTATGCTGAACAGCCTTTCGCATGCTGCCGACGCTGGGAGGGGGGTGTTGAGCTTGACAGACAACTTGCAGACAGAAGGAAAGGACTTCAGCAGGTCCATGTGGTCAGCTGAGCAGGAAAGGTAGGCATCAAATTGCTTGACACCATCTTGGGTCTTCGATGCTTGCAGAGAAGAGAAGAAGTCATCCTCGTCTGAGGAACCCGACCTGGTCACATAACCTGGCTGCATTGGAGGGATCCTCGATATGTTGCTTGATGTAATCGATTCCTGAAATATACAGACCAAAAAAAATAGAAGGGTTATAACAACAAGAGCTAAACAAATTTATCACTAGCCAAATGTGGCTCGTAGATGTTAATTGTAGTAGTAAGACATACCCTCACTACCAGTGAAACTGACTAGTAAGATTCATTTTCTACCAGCCAAACTGACTTTTCACCAGAATTTGGCCGGTCGGTACAATAAGAAAACAAAATGCAAAATATAAATGTACGACGGAGGATTAGGGCCACATTAAAAAGAAAAAACTTTGAGAATAAAGTCATAATATTTAGAGAATAAAGTCATTTATTTCGAGAATAAAGTAATTAATAACAAGAATAAAGTTGTGTAGTAATAGAATAAAGTCATTAATTACTAGAATGAAGTCATAATTTGAAGCACATAAACAAAATGTGCTTCAAATTTTAAAAGTAGCACGAGAAGTTCTTTTTTAAAACACGCATGGCTTTCGCTTATTCATTTCACTTAGCCAATTTCTTCCCTGCCAAAAAGCCTGCTGCAGCCATGTGGAAAACGAAACACTGTCGCTCACAAAATCACGTTAAATGCTCAGAATTCCACACAAGTCCATGCAATATGAATCATATAGACACTGGTCTACATAAACTCCATAAAACACTTACCTCAATATGTTTCTTCAAGTTAGACGGAGAGTTCCGGTATGCAAGGATCTCCACATTTTTGGAAGGCATAGCAGGCACTTCATCCGGTAGGATAAATCCTTGACATCGGTATATGAAAACATATTGCTCAAATAAGGCCACGGGTGCTCGTCGGGTTGTTCCCCTTCATTAGTAGTACTGGTAGTCGACGCAGTCGCTGTCTCTGCCGACTCCTCTTCCATTGTAGGCTTAAAATCGCTGGTAATTTGGAGACTCGCAGGTGTTGCTAATTGAGTGGTCACTAGTCATACGCCAAGCAAAGGCAATTGCTAACAAGCCCAGGGCATGTCCTAACTTCGCTGCAATCAGTCAGCGAGTGTGGGCGGGGCCAAAACACTGTTCCCTTTTATTTCTTTCCTTCTCTGTTTTATTTCTCTCTTTGTAACGAGTAACGAATGGAATTTTTGAAAATATATCGGAGTAAAAGTATGCAATTTAGCTCGAAAATATAGTGCAGTAAAAGTGGAAGTTGTCAAAAAAATATTTACTCCGGAAAAGTACAAAGTATCCAAAAATATACTTAAGTACAGTAGTGAAGTATTTTTACTTCGTTACTATACAACACTGCTCACCTGCATGCCTAATAAATCCTCAGGCTTCTGAAGTAAGTGTCCTGTTGCAGTTGTGTGTGTGATTGCAGAAATAAATAAAATAAATCCTGAACTAATAGTCTTTTTATTTCACTTTGTTACTCTCATGAGATAAAAGTGACTGATAGAAGTTAAAGTTGATGTATTGAGAATTTGCATTAAAAATAATAAATGTTAATGAAAACATTGTCTCATTTCATTTTTTTCCAAGAGAAGCATCATTTATGACAGCCACTTTGAGTTAAAGTGGATTTTTAACATCAGTTATATCCGTATGACAAAAAAAAACAAAAACAAATCACACTTTTAGTGTTAATTGTTTTCTAGTAGAGACTGATTACAATCATTAAAGATATATGTTATCTCTGTTGGTTAAAATTGAGATAGAAATAATATATGTTAATGGTTTGTCAAGAAAAATTTTATTTCAGAATTGTTTTTAAAACCCAAAACATGTTTCGGGTCAATTTGACCCGAGGGATACCAGAGGGTCCCAAAAGTGAAGACCATACAAGCGATAAATTAGGTGTGGGCCTAATTGAGCTAAATCTTCACAAAATGAGTCCTTATTTACAAGGCTGTTGTAAAGAAACCTTACCTGCAGTAAAGACACAGGAAAGGAGACCTTTAGTGGCATTTTTGAGAGCTAGCTAACCTTCAAACCACAGGTGCCAATGACAGTGCAGCAGGGTTTAAGAGGTCATGCAGCTTTATTTTATATGGCATAGGGTTTTAGCGCAGGGTTAAAACTAAATTTCAACTAAACCAGTGACAGACCAACTTGCCCCTCAAGTCTGAAGCTGCGAGGTCTGAGCTGCCATTGTTGACTACATGACAAAAATCTTGGCGTTGAAACTTTATGTTACATTTTTCAAGCGCACTATGTAAAATAAAATAGTGTCCTTGACAGGAAGACACAGTAAAAGAGTACCTATGTTTAACCATCCCAGCAATGACCTTGGGCAGAGTCAGGAGGGTGGAACAGATCAACAGCTGCTCTCCACTGCTCAGTTGACGTCGATAAGTGACTTCGTCCTTCAAGTCCTCACTCAGGTGTGCTCAACATTTTGCTGTTTCCATGGTGTATGTCAGCTGCAGTCTGACTGTGTTGCCTAAGTGGGTGTGTCGTATACTGTAGGTGTTTAACTACATTAAGTGTCTAAGGGCAATTGTGTAAAAGTGTGTGTACATCTCTAACAAGTTGGGTGGTTAAAGGAGGTGAAGGTAAAAGTAAACTAAGTGTGAAGGCCATGGATAAGCTGCTGGATTTGACTAATCTGATGAGACGTGGACAGGTTGTTCACTGGTGCTGTGGCCATAGGCTGACATACACACACTGACTTACACAACACTGTCAAGAAGATTTCAAACAACATATACGCACTAGCAGGTAGATAATTATTTTATTTTTAACCTTTATTTAACCAGGTTGGTCCCACTGAGATCAACAGTCTTTTTTACAAGATTATGTCAATACACTCGGCTAATGCGTGTTGTACTTGGCTGAGGCTAAGCTGCATTGCAGTGCCTGACTCCCGTTTCATGTACAGATTACATGTGAAGAGTGTATTTTAGTGTGTGCTTCCTACAAGAGGAAGGAGTCTAGATGGATGGAGGGATGATCAGAGAGACCTTGCTGAATTGTTTTGTATTCACTCATTGCACAGCCCACTCACGCTTCTGAACTCATCACTACACAATCCTCAGAAAGTTTGTTTCACCAAAAGTAAGTCAGTGAAGCCTCATGTTCTCCTATGTTGTTGCTATGTTGGTAGCTTTGGAGTCAGAAGTGACCATCTTAGGACAAAACGGGATAGCTAATAAGAGAAACTCGATAACTTCATTAAAAAAAAAAAAAAGCTCATATTTGAGGCTCATTATCACTAAACATATGGAATTGTGTTGAGACACCGTTCACTGATCAGGGGAAAGACTGATGACATCGCACCTCAAGACATATCTATATGAGCTTCACATCCTACACTGAACAACTGTGCCTATTTTCAGTGAGAAGTTAAACAGCTTTTTGTGGCTGAGGAAAAAAAAAAATCAACTCCATGGCTCCCTTCCACCTCTGCAGTCAGAGAGCTCCAGAAGGGATGATTTTCAAGATGCCCATCCCCCTCGTTCTTCACCTCCTCCTATTCTGGCTCTGTGTGTGCATTGGTTATGAAGCAGCAGTCAGATGGCTGAGATCACAAATCTGGGATTTAGCCAACAGATTACTGCAAAACAACACTGACTAGTGGGCGAGGATCAGGCCCCCGTGAAGGCTCCCTTTTCATCTTGTGCTCGAAAACCCCTCATTACTGTCTATGCCATCTCTACGAGCAGGCAGTGGGTTGGGTTCCTCTGTTCAAGCATCTTATTTGTCCTCTGAACTTAATTATTACTCGGGAATAAATAACCAGGAATAAAGACCATGACAATGTGGTAGGTAGGTAAACAAGGGTTTCAAATAGTTTATTCTTTTAGTATCACTGGCAAATATAAATTGCTGCTCCACAATTCATTGTCAAAGATCCCCCCCCCACCCCCAACACACATTTTGAAGTTATTTCTTTAGAAGAGTGTCAAATTCTCCAATTCTTAAAAAGTAAGTGCAGAAAATGTCATATTATTCAGAAAACAGACATTTAACCTTTCTGAGAAGAAAGGTGGCAGGTGATGACTATGTTCATGGAGCTCTGACGTGGTGTGCCTGTGTTTTGTGTGTAATGCATGAAAGCACCACGCCTGAGACAGTCACAATAGAAAGGAATGACCTTTGTGATACAGTTCTATATATCAAACACACACGTCTTACTTCGGTTGGGTCATACATTTGTGTCCGTTGTAAGGCATTATTAGCCACGTTTTATGCAGGGACAAAATGTGCAAACATCATATATACACATGAATATGAGTTTCCCCTGATGCTAAAAGCTGTAGCTTAAACAACTGGTCTGACTGTCTTGTTCTTCAAGAGATTCCACACCTGCTTCTTAAGGCAGATGATGAGAGCACCGGGGTCATCAAGTTGGGGGATGTGGGGAGGAAGGGGTGGCGGCGGTTGCCAGGCAAAGGTTGCATGACATCCTTAACATATACAGAATCCTGCCTTGGGCTGGCTCAGACACACATGCATTCACACCCGCGTCGCCTGCACCGTGGATGCCAACGCAGCGTGTGGAGGAGAGTCACACTCACACATGGTCGTTTGGCAAACACATGTATGCATACAGGAAATGGACACACACACACACACGACCACACAAGTAAAATAGTAAAAGGCAAATAACAGGCCATGTATGGGGAAAAAATAATTTGGAAACACATTTTTTTTTTTGCATTTTACTACTAAAACAGGAAACAGAAATATAGCCTTACAATGTTACAAGCCACCCACCCTCTACCACCCCATCTATCTCTCTGAAGACAGTGACGAAATAACACACACACGCACACACAGTATACCCATGCACACACTGACAGATGGCATTTCAGTGAACACACCTGCCCACTCACACCTACTTTTCAGAACATTTTCCCTGTAATCATGGCTACACAGTTCCTCTGTTTGAAAGGGCTTTAACATGAAAAAAATAATAAGCAGCATGCCACACTCAACGACTAAACAATCTTTTACATATTTTTCAGATTTACCTCTCTTTTGTTTTTTTTTTTTGTTTTGTTTTGTTTTTTTTTTTTTTTTTTTGGGTGTACGCTCTTCAAGCTTTAGCTGAGATCTGCAAGTGGCGCATGCACAAGCAGGGAGCTTCCTTTGGCACGGAGCTGCTACACTGCGGAGTTGATTTACATTCAAATATCTGCAATCCTCTCCCTGCCCGTGCTTTTTGTGAATGAAGAGCAACTAATCTCTCACAAGGCCGAGCGACCATTTTGCCTGAGGTTCCTACGCACGGAGATAATGCCAACCGCCAAAAGAATCATCGCCTCACTTAACTTGGCCACCAACTTCTCTCACTTTTACACTTTTTATTTGACATTTTTCTAAGTTATTCTGATTTTTTTTTTGTCCCATTATCCATCCATTAACAGGGCAACAAAACTTTTAAACAGCTAAAAGTTAGAATCAACCACAAAGAAAATATTTAATTTTGTAGGAGCACCGTGCTGATTTCAACAGCCACACAAGCCTTGAGGCACAAGAAACATTTCTAAATTTTCTATTAACTGACTTGGCTGTGCAAACAAACTACATATAAGAAACTCTGAGAAAATTTCACAAGAACATAAACTATGACTAAATATATATTTTTATATATTTGTCTATACTTAGTATACTAATAAATACATTTGTTAATAGACAGAGATCTTTCTTAAAACTATTTACAAGGTATACATTTTTGCAGAAACAATAAATAGCTATGAAAGCAAGGCGAAAGAGAGAAAACCCTGTGGTTTTAACACTAGTGCTTTTTAGACATTAACACAGAAAAACTGTGGCCTCTCTCTGTGTGTTGCTACTAAAAGCCAGTCATTCTGCTTCAGGGTGGCTTTCCTCATCTCAAACGGAACTATCCATTAATAAATAATTGGCAGGAACGTCCACTTTGAAAAATAATGCTCTCAGTCTCACCTGCTTACCTGCTCTATGTTGTGGAATGTGCTCAAGTCTCTCGACTGCTTTAGGTAGATAGGCTCTTCCCTTCCTGTCAATAATACCTGCTCAACGGGGCAGTGAAGGAGTAGTGTACAAGAAAGTACCAGTGACTGGCAAAATACACCTACATTCGGCCTGTTGGCTGGTGTTAAAAGCTTTTATACGTTGCGGCGACCGCCGTTGCCACCAGGCCCATACATGACATACACACACATGGGGAGGGGATGCTGTAAAAACGCCACCGTCATCAGAGAGGCAGAAAATGTCAAACCAGCCCCTAAAACCCTCCCATAACCCCAGACCCCTTCACAATCTCATGCTGCATATTACATATATATATATATATATAATTTTTTTTTAATGTTTTTTTTTTTTTGTTTATGCTTTTCCTTTTTCCTCTGAATATCAGGTGTGGACATAAAATTACAGGGTAGCTGTGAGCCTGCCTGCCAAAAACTGGGAACTAAAGAATGTATTGCAGTCGGGCCTGACAGTTTAGTGTTCAGGAAGGGTGCTTTCACACCTTTAGTCTGTTTAAAATGGGTTGGTTTTCCTTCTTGGTACAGTTTGTTTTGTCAAGTGTGAACACAAAAATTCCATACAGGTGATGACCAAAACAACTGGACCAAGACCCCCCAACAAAAGACTGGTCTCAACACTGAGCCAAATCATTATTAATTCATGCATGAATATATTACCTCTGGTATTTTTTTCTGCCTCGTGCCTTTGGTGACACCAGCTCATCAAAACAATCTTCCCCAGCTATAGCCGCAATTCATTTCTAAACTGAATTATTTGGTGATAAAAAAATCACCAGTGACCAATCCACAATGGTTTTTTTTTTTTGTTCTCAAGCCATGAATATGTGACCAATAAATTGAGAGGTTATTCTTACATGTTTTAAAGTCACAAATTTAGGTGTACTTGGAGTTTTCGCTGTGTGAATTGAAACTGAACCAATGGGAAAATTATACAAGCTTAGAAACTAATCAAATGTTTGGACCAGAGCAAACCAACTATGGTGTGAAAGCACACAAAGTATTCTCTCTTTGATGTCTCACAAACATTCATTTAATCTGGTAGCATTACTGCCACGACTGCTGCAGCAGCGGGGGCCTTTTTAAGAGAAGGTGTTTGAAAAAAGATGACAATTTTGTTTACAAAAGTAATTTTAAGTGCAAGGTACCATGCACAGGTGGCCAACTGGTGAGCGAGGCAGAAAAAAGATGCCCCACTACAGTAACACACCTTTGAGAGGTCTCATTGGACAACAAGGAGGAATGAAGGGGTGTGTGTTTGTATGTTAATGTATGTGCGACTGTGTGTGTATGAAGTAAAGAGTGAAATCTCATAAGTGCTTCCCATGGCTCGAGGCATAGAAAAAGAGGCAGTGGGACATTGTGTGGTAACATTCTCTGGCTGAAAGTTGTGTTTTTGAAGGACGGAAGGGTAGGGGGGGTGGAGTGTCTTTAAAATCCCACTCATTTGATTGGCGAAGCGCAGAGTGGGTGACACCCTTAAGACTGACCGCTGATGAAGGGCTGGATGTGATTGGGTGTCTCAGAGGTGTTGCTGTCTGAATGGAAGTCACGGTACGGACAGAAAGTCCGCGGAGGCCTGGCCCTACTAGAGGCCTCTGACTTGGTCAGTCCTTACAAGGAGGTAAGAAGGTACGGAGGAGAGGGGAGGGGAGAGGAGGGGAGATCTGAGCAGGACAAAGGAGTAGTGAGACAATGTTAGGATGGGACAGGGGGAGGGAAGGAGGTGGGTGATGGGTCAGTGACCAGTGCTGTTTATAGGCTGCAGCCCAGCTGCTTGGCCCTCTCCTGAGTGTCCTGCAGGCGCTGCAGGCTGGCGCTGGAGTAGCCCTCATCGCTACAGCTGCTGCGCAGGCTGCCTCGCTCATCCCCTGAGTCACTTACACTGCTGGTGCTCCACTCTAGGTCACCCAGCAGGTAGTCTGTACCCTCCACATCCACATCGAGGTCCTCTGTTAGACACGGGGCACACAAACACATGACTGTTTTGGACAGTTCAGGATCATAAATTATTTATTCATAATTTTCCACTGCTGGCTCAAAAGTCAATATTACATCTGACTTGGTTAAACAAAGTAGATTATGTTAATGGTGCATTATATGGGGTCAAAGGTAAAAGCACCTGTGTAGTCAACAGCTTCTAGAATATATTCATTTATGACAGCAGATAGACTACACTCTGTAGATGCAAAATATTTCTCTTGCCCTTTTTTTTTTTTTTATATTTTCGCAAAGCATACAATGACACACATTCTTGATGCTGTATGTATTGGTTTATTTCACTACTTTTTTCCATTTTGCTATAGTTATATAGCACTGAAGTTACTGTACCTTCAGTGGCAGTGAGACCTTTTGTTTTGATAATTTAAGGTTACTTAGTTTTTTTTTTGTGGGGGGGGTGGTGGCTCTCCTGCATAGGAGATACTTTAACATGTCATTATACAAAAGGCTCATATGTACCTGTGCGTTTCCTCACATGTCACAATGTCAAAGATGGCACACCAGAACTGATTTTTATCACGAATCCAGAAGCAGGTATGTAGGTGCTCAGCTTTTGTGGTCATATTGTATGCTACAGTGGATTATTTTGTTTAGTGATGTAGTTTTAGATCAACCCGAGTAGTCTTATGGTAAAAGCACACATGACAGCTATCCTTAACTCCTCATACACTGATACTTTTATTTATTTATTTTTTTACTCTGAAACTTATTGTTTTTAAAGAGTAGCAAGAGCACAGCTGTTTACCACAGTTTAAACTGCTCTGAGGTCTTTAGAGATTCTCTCACTTAAGGCATATTCAGACCAATCGCTTTGAAGGGCTCTCTGAGGGTTTAAAGGATTGAGGACCTCCCTAAAGGACACCATGCAATCATGCGCTTTATCTCTGGTTGCATTAGCCCTACACAGGAATGCTTAAGTGACACGAAGACTGAGAGTGGCAGACCAGAAAAAATGGGGGCTGAACGATTTTGGAAAATAATCTAATTGCGATTTTTTTTCTCAAAATTGCGATTGCGATTTAATACGATTTTTAAGGTCCTCTTCTCATGTATTTTTCAAACACTGTCATAATAAACATATCAGATTTATTTAAAGTGCAGATTACAACAATAAAGCAAACAAATCTGTGCTTTACCTCTTCAACATCTAACTTTTCACATTCATGAAACATGTGTACTTTATGTAAAATGTGGACTGCACTTCTTAAACACTGTCTGAGATTGACAGGACAGTGTATAAATAAATAAATGTACAGATATAAAAAAAATAAAGCTTACTGATCTCCAGTCAGTAACATCACACAGGAAAATAAAGAAGAACAAATATCTGTTCTAACCAATTGGACATTTTCAAAAAAAAAACTTTTTGAACACTAATAGAAATATTATATTTACTCAGTAACAGCAGCACACAACATACTGAAGTGCAAAATGAGTATGGACTGTTAGCCAGAAAGATTCCTCTGTATAGATCTCAGGAGCTCCAGATTTTTGCAAGGAAAAAGGGGGGGGGGGGCTCGAGTTGTCTCGCGCGGCGGGCAGGGTGTTTGTGGCTGTGCACTGTGCCCGACAGAGAGAGAGAAGAGCGTTTCGCGAGGCGGACCCAGCCAAGTGATGGCTTCAAACCCAGCGGTTTGAGTGCGCTTGAGTCTCTAAATCACCAGAAAAAGTCGCTAGATTTGTCGCTAGTCGCCTTTTACAAATTAAGTCGGTAGGGGGGTCTGGAAAGTCGCTAAGTTGGCAACACTGCTTGCCCTGTCTGCTCTGCTCAGCTCAGCTGGGCTCACTCGCAAGTCACGTGACGTCGCCAGATCACGTGACAAGTAATATCGCGGCCTTTGCGGTTAGAAAATCTCGTTTTATGATATCGCGAGATTATCGCAAATGCAATTAATCGTTCAGCCCTAGTAAAAATCACCTCATAATTCCTCCATCACATATCAGCTCAATAAATCTTGAATAAATAAGAGTCAACATGCTCAATAAATCATGAGCATGCTCTTTCATTTTCTCTGTTTCTTTTAAGTTTTAGAGGGATTTGTTTATATAATTGGCTTTTTACTGATGTTTGCCAAGTTATTTTTGAAATGGCAGGAACCAGTCTTCAACAGATCACAGTCATCATCTGAACCAAGGTCAAGGGGTAAATGATGGGTCTCTATCTATATTATCTGAAATTCTTCATTAATTCTCCTAAAGTGACAGTATGATTACTAACTATATAAATAACACTGTGTTGAAAGATACTTAGGAGACAAAAATAGCTTAATTCAGGCCAGTGTGGAGGCTCACCCTGATCAGAATCTGACTTGTCAGAGGACTGAGTGGAGCCGGTACTGTCCATGCGGGTCCTCTCCACTCCCAGCTGCTCCAGGCGCCTTCTAAGGTGTCTCCGCTCCCGTTGTAGCTGCTCCAAGGTGTGCTGAGCTTTCCTTTCACTCTCCTCTAACCTCTGCACAGTTGAGGAGGAGAGAACACAGGGAGATGCTGGTATTATCTGCCCATGTGTGTCACACATCCACAGGAGCTTATCACAGACATTTCAGTCACTCAAACACACTTACACATCACAGCAGTCAACAAATTGCTCTTTTCACTCTAATTAGGTGGCGTGCTTGAACATAGACACAGACCTTGATATGATCTTTGGCCTTCATTAGCAGGCTGAGGGTAGTGTGCCTGCTAGCATCTGGTCCCAAAGGAACGAGAGATTTCAACCGCTCTAAACACAGCCTTAGATGTGCCCGTCTGGAGAGGAGAGGAGAGGAGAGGAGAGGAAAACAAGTATGAGCAGAAGTGAAGGAACTTTATGGTAAATATAAAACTTGTCCCCAAAAAAAAACCAAAAAAAAAAACAAAAAAAACATCCACACATTAAATTCAAGGCCTGAATTAAAAATCTGTGCGTAAAATAACTGGAAACTTCAACTGCCTGCTACTCTGGACATTTCTCCAAATTGGGATTTCAGCATTTTTCAAAAGGTCAAATGGGATGAGAAATCCATATCATCTGCAAATGTCAGTTAAAATTGTACATAATGATGCAGATTATTAAAATAACAGAGATGCTCATCTCAGAGATTTTATCCAAACATGAATATACACATGTTTTGAGTAAACTATGTGATGTACTACAGTATTTGTTGACAACATAATTTGGACTGGTGAATTAATCTTAATTAGACATCTCAGTCAGTTGGAATCTTGATATTTAAACATATAAGACGACTGATCACATAACTACTATAACAGAGATAGATCATCTGATCCTGTTGCTCTGTGACTGAGGCAGTAACTCAGATAGTGTCACTGCGTAACCAGTGGAGGGTTGTCTGTTGTGCAAGTCATTTTCAATGTGGAAACCAGGTGATCACAAGCAGCACAAGTTAAACCATGCAATACTTCCTAATTTTCTGTTTTGGCTGACAGAAAAAAAAAAAAACTTTGAGTAGAATGAATTGTTTTCTGTTGACAGTAATCATGCTGGAATCAGTGCATAAATTACCCACAACTCCACCACTGACAGTTTAGATGAGTGGGATGAATGACTCTATACCGTTTGCTTGTAATGAGCTGCTTGCCTCACTTTTTTTTTTTTTTTTTTTTTTTTTTTTAATATACATGTCCATGCCTTCTGCTATACTCCTCAGCAATTGTGCACACAGTGTCATTACTTAAGGAAATCCAGCACATTTCCTTAAGAGCCATGAAAGACTTTGCATTACATCTGTTTCTGGCATATGATGTTCAGGATCAAAAGACATTAAATATCACCCTAGAAAGTTTGTACATCCAAGAGATATTTGTAATTTTTTTATGACCAAGTATACATCCTTTTGGTCATTTTAATTCAACAAATGGCAGTGTTGTAAAAACATTTCATTGAGCAATGGCACACAAACCCTTAAAAACAGAAACCAAGAGATCATGTGAGTGGATTACATTTACATTTCTCATCTCCACCGTATCCCCCACAGCAGGTTTCTCAGCTGCTCAGTTGCTAATGCCTGGTGGGTGTTGGTAACCTCTTAACCCCATTGTTACATAACACACACCTCCAGCCTCGTCAGGAGTCCACATTTGTCTGAAAGCTTGCATTTGCCTGAACAAGTGGGTGTGTGTACGTCACACTCCTCTTGATGGTGAAAGTAACAACATTTTTTTCCCCTTATTTTGGCCAGCTGAGAGGTGGCTGGATGAGGTGTTTGTTTATTACCAGTTGCAGGTAGTCCTGTCGGAAGGAGCCATTCGAATTGGCCGCATCGAAAGCTCTGGATCTAATTTGACTATAGGTTGGGGATCCTCACCCCTACACGGTGCAAGAGAAGCCTTTGCATGCACACACAAAGCAATATTCAGCAGCTGTAACCAAGCGCTTATTTCTCAGCTGACTCAGTCCAAAGGGCATCTAGACTGCCATTACATAACATGGAAATGTCCTCGCCCATGTTGTTCTGACATAATAAGGGATCAACAGGGCAAGCTAATGTTTGTTAAACAATGCTGATGAGCAGCAGACTCATCAAACTGCCCGGGTCACATGGTGTTAAACTGATCGAGAAATAGCAACGTGGCCGTGGCGCACAGCACCATGTAAGCAACAGGTTATTCTGGTTTAGTGTGTCAATAGGTGAGTGCATATATGGAGCAGCCCAAGGCCATAACCTTTCTTTACACTGAAAATGCAGCGCTGTATAGAAATGAATTTCTATACAGCGACTAGTTCCAGTTGTGTTGTAAATTAGACTCAAAATGGTTTCCTTCATCGACTCAAAGCAACACGTAAATCAGCTGGAGAACTTTACTTGATCCTGCTGTCCTCACTCTCAACCTTTGGCCCCTGAAAGTGAATGGTCAAGGCCAGCAAGGCTAAACTTGTGTGCAAAAAGAAAAAAAAAGAAAAATTGTAGTGGTGGTCAGGGTCATTTTAAATATAATTAAATGCGTCTACAGGAGCGCACACAGACACAGGCATGCTCCAGGTTCTACGTGCAGCCACAGAGGGGAGAGGTGCAAGACAGGACCATGAGTGTGTCCGTGGTGATTTCACTGAGACAAATTTGCTGGACAGGAGCTGGATGTCACTGCACTGCTTTGAAGTGAGAGCAGAGGATCGCCATGACTAATTTACAATTTGTCTGTGATTTCTGTCCATCATCAGTGTGCTTCTGAGAAACATGAGATAAAGGCCAAGAACATGCTCATGTGGTCATAACTTTGACATGTTGCCACATACAGTGCACTTGAATAAACCCCAAAGAAAATAAAAAGATGACTTTGTTTATATGTATGATGAAAAAAGCAGCATACGTAAGAAGCTGAAATGCTCAAATGCATGACATTTTTTGCTCATGGAATGGATAAAACAATTATTTGATTCTTATAACAGTTTTATAAATCCTGAGTGGACTGAAGTCAGAGCGTAAATTTACCGTGTCTACAAAATGTTGTCAAGACCGGCCAGTTTTTGATTTCAAAGAAGACTGGCTGCTATCAGGACACACTGAGTCGGCTGATACAATGTCACCAAAAGACCTGAGCAGTTAAGCGAAAATTAACTGAAGCCGACATTCAGAATCTGTAACGGACATAATCTTGCCCATGTCGGTCATTTACATTTTCTTTTCTTTCATTCTGTTATTACTTTCAAACCGTGTGTGTTCATTTACATTTCACTTATTTTGAAATTATAAAGATATGTACTGCGATGGACTGGCGACCTGTCCAGGGTGGTACCCCTGCCTTTCGCCCGTAGACGGCTGGGATAGGCTCCAGCAGATCCCCGTGACCCTTCAAGGAAGAAACGGGTATGGATAATGGATGGATGGATGTACTGTCAGAAAAATATCTCAGTCTTAGAAGTTGAGCATATTTATAGAAAGAAAAACCTTGTTAATGTTTTATAAGGGAGGGGAAAAAACTAAAATAATTGTTCATTAACCGTAATGAGGGTAAAAGGTTCTATTAATTGTGATACTAGTTCAGGTTGTTGAATTTCCCTTCTGGGATTAATTACGTTTTTTTTTTTTTTTTCATTTCATTTCATGTTGCCCAGCCCTAGTCACCACATACGTCTCTTCTTTGTCAGGACGGCTGAGCAAACACACACTAGTTCAGTTAGTCTATGCCCGCTGAAACACTGAACTGAAACCATTATCATATTAAACAATCTGTGTCATGTAAAAACTGGTTTAACAGGGGCTTGAACATAGTTCACAATGATTTGTTTTTTTCCCTCAGGTTGACTTTTATGATTGGTTTATGATATAACCAATTAAAACACCACAACCTTCCATGGGTCCTTAACTAATTTACATAATCTTTCATAAGGTTCTGATATGACATCCAAAAAATATTTAAAGGAAAAATATAGTTTGTAATGGAAGGCCAGTGTAGCTGGCATTGTAGTAAACTGGTTACTGTGAAAATTAGCGTATACAAGCACATTTGTGGGGATGCAAGTAAATCACAGAAATGGGATTAACTCTGACCAGTGTGTTCAAAACAGGGTACCAGTTCATTTAGGGACGTTTAAACCTACAGATTATTACATCACCACTTAAAAAAATATTGTATTCTGGAATTTTCCTGAAAAATATGGCTTTTTCTATTCTTGAAAAGTTTTTTTTTTACACTTATTTATGGCTTGATGAAACTGAATATTTAAAAGAAAAAAAAAATATATATACATTTTGTTTTCTATTTTAATTCTGTTTAAGTTTTACTTCTGGATACAATCACCAGCCTTGATCAAGAGTCACTCTTACAAATCCAATATGAGAAAATATGTTCTTAGGGCAACCTATAATTTTCAGTGAGTGATAAACTGACTTGGGTGGTGTGAACTGGCTTTTCAATATACATGGACTGGGAAACAACACGAACATGCAGAAACACAATGATATTGAAGATTTTCTTACTTACCTGTTCTTTTCCATTTCATTGTGTGTAGACCTGTGGAAATAAATTAGAGAAAAAAGAAATATGTGAAAACCCAAACATAATAAGTTAAGCATGATTAAAACAGGGCGAGGGTTCTCTTTTTCATGTGCCACCACAGCAGTTCAGGGTATTACTGCAGGGCCTCAGAGTGAGAGAATACGCTGTGTGGGCGCATATGATCATAATGGGGGACAAAATAAGATTCCATGATAGAAAAATCATCGGTATTCTGACAGTCAAGGCCTGTAGTATGGACAGGGGAAGCTTTTTTGAAGAGCTACTTTTGTACACGGACACATGTCGAGGAGGCCCAGGGGTAAACATAGCAACAGTAACCAGAAACAGAAGGCTAGAGTAGACAGGACTATGCCCTTTCATATTGCCTGATTATCTATTATACATGCCGTTCTAAGAAGAGTGGGGAAAACACAGTGGAGGTAAAATGAGAAATGGAGGTGTGCTAGTGGCCAGTGTGACTCTTGCATTGCAGTGTTTAAGTCGCATGTACACACACACACACACACATACATACACACACGGAGCAGGTTCAGAAACAAGGTCAAGTGTAGATTTCATAGGAAATGTGCGAGTGACCTGTGGAAAAACGGGGTAAGCAGGAGGAACAAGCAGCAAGAGAAGAAGATCTCCTCTGCATTCTTGAACTCCTCTCAACCTCCACCTGACCCCCCCAACCCCAACCCCCCATCCCAAGTCCCAAAAATAACCTCTGCATTTTCAGCAATGTTAGACCTCTCACTGTCACCAACTCTCAATACCCCCCCCCCCCCCCACACACACACACACACACACACCAACAGTTTCATTCTAATGCACATTGCCGCCACATTTGACAACTTACTTTCAGACTAACCTCAATTACAACCCCTGAAAACAATGTCTAGTATTGCCACATGAGATGATGTGGAAACACTGGATGTGCACCTAATTTTCCTGGTGTGGCAAAGCGCCACAGGGATGGGTGTCACATGTGTGTAAGGGTATCATCTTGTTTCAGCCATTCACTGTGGGTGCTCACTTTCTCACTTGGCCCCCTCTGGCGAATGTACATTCCTCTGTGGGACAGACAGCCACTGGTGACATAACACCGATGACGGGGAAGTGATCCAATGAAGTTAGGCTAGATTTCAGGGCCTGGAAGACACTGCACCTCCTGTCATGTCCCATAACCCTCTGGGTGGCCACTAGAAAAAACTCTGGGAATTTTCCAAGTTTTCAAGTGGCATTAAGGGGAATATATGTATAGTAATTGGAAACACACAGGTATAAACTTGAAATTTTTCAAAAGTGCAGGTTAAGCTTATAGAAGGGAACTTAAATATAGTTGAAAAACATCTTTCCATTACCTTAGTGAAAACAATCCAAATAAAATCAAATTCTGTGGAACTTCTACTTTTCATTGTAGCCATGTCTTTTGAGCCCAACGACTACATTCAGTCAACTTTTAATGACATTACATGAGTAAATATAATTTATCGGCAGGATTAAGTTTAACTAGTAGAAAATGTTTTTGCTCAGCTACCCAGGTCCTCAGGACCTAGAGTCCTGAATGGTTTAGACATTTCTCTGGTCCAGCATGTCTGATTCAAATGAATGTATCACCAATAGCATTCAGGTCTGCACAAGACTGTTAAAGAGAAATTAATTTGAGTCTGGTGTGATGGAGCATGCAGGGCAGTGGGTACGGAGGGTAGCTACCATGGTGCTAGCTCATTACTGTGATGCCATTTCTTCTGCTAACATGTAAGAACATAGGCTTTTGGTTAATGTTCCAAATGGGTACACTCAAACACAGTGTACTACATACACACTGTTCTTACATGAATATATTCATGTTTGTATATGATACATTAATACACATTTTTTAATTAATAACCATAAATCCCCATAATTTGCTTGAATGATTTTAGATCTAGTCTGGGATTTCTGTACCTCAGCTTCTACTTATCATTCTACCTCCAAAGAAAAACAAATAAATACACCACCAAAACCTAATACTGGACTTGCTCTAATTTTCCTCTACTAGGTCAGCCAGATAAATACAAGATGAGCAATTGAGGACTAAATGGTTTGTATTTTAATAATTTTGTCAGAATGTCTGCTAATATCCCTGCAACAGAGTGCACTGTATCAAACAAACATGCTGCTGATGATGACAGCATATCCCAAATTATGGAAACCACCTTATCTAGAAATAGAAAAAAAACAAGAAAAAAAAATCCTGAGCTTTTGCTAATAGTTGCTGAATAGTCACAGATAACACGATAGGCCACAGTTCAGTTGGTTTAGCAACTGACATCCCTTTTTAGACCAAATTGAGCACACCCTAATTTTTTTTTTTTTTTTTTTACTTCACCCTCAGAAAACCGATATCAGGCTTTCCAATTAATGTTCATAGGGACTATCCTCCAACCACTATACCAGGAAGAGATGGCATCAGTTTCTGATAGGAATGACCAACACTAAACAGCAATAGCGCCCTGGCAGCCACTGTGTACACTGGTAAAATGGATCTGTCAACACAAGAATAATAAGCAAACATGCAACAAATGCAACTGCCCAACAAATCATGGTGACAGGGGGCCCATTTTGTGAGGTTATCAGCATACCTACCAATACAGTTATTGCTGTTCCCATGTAGATGACAAAATAAGGAAATGTTCAATCTCAACACATCTTTATTTGCATGGGACTATTATAACTTGGGCACGTACAGTAATTTGTAATAAGTGTGGAGGACGTCTGTGACATTAATTTAAAGTGAATGCACCATGCTTTCAATTTGTAAAGCAGAAATTCCACCAAAAATTACCTTGTTTTAGCAAAAGCAGAGGTTATGGGATAATTTAAATTCCGCGAAACTGCACATCCTACTAACTCAGTGAAAGGAGTTTTTTTTTTTCCAGTTTCCTCTAGCTGCCTTCTCTGTCTCTTGTTCAGGAGAATTATGGTTGCTGCTAAAAATCTTAGCCTGGCTTACGTCAGACTCAATAAAAATGCTAGTCTCTTTTTTTTTTTTTAAACATCGCAAGCTCAAGCTACAATTATTCAGTTCACTGTTACCATGGCAACTTAAGCACTCAGGTCATGTTCAAGCGATAATTTTATGTACATCATTTCAAGGTTTTGCCTGTTAAATGCTGTCATGGAAGAAAAAAAATCTAATGTGTATGATTAGACACTTTCAGTTCAATATGTCTCCAAAATTGAGAACAAACAAACCATGGATTCATATCATGATTCAAAGTTAACATTAATGTATACATTATATACCACTACTCATTACTACCACTATATACTTGAGAGATTAATGTCAGCAAATTCTAGTACAGATTTGGTTTTATCCTGTGCAAAAGTGTTACATGAAACACAGGCATAAGGGTGGAAATTTTAAATTACTGCAGGCCCCCAGGTAATGCACCAGCAAAAGATGAGAGGACATGCATTGCCATCTTTGAGTCAAGTTTCTCCATCGTAATGTCACATTTTGCATATTTAAAATAAATAAATAATTAATTGATTCGAACATATGTTGCAACTAAAAATAAGGTTCAAGTAATGTTTAATG
Source organism: Hirundichthys speculiger (assembly GCA_018398805.1). NCBI lineage: Eukaryota > Metazoa > Chordata > Actinopteri > Beloniformes > Exocoetidae > Hirundichthys > Hirundichthys speculiger. Next base: position 3,415,948 of record JAGFBZ010000287.1, on the reverse strand, counting down.
ATAATTTCCTAAGGTCTAAATGAAATGTCTGACAAATTTTTGCCAAAATACCCAAAAAAGACAGTCCAACAAGTTCATTTTCAACTATGAATATACACCTTTTTTTTTTTTTTTTTTTTACAGCAACTAGTTTTAAGAAGTTGGAGAAAGCTACTCAACTGCACTCTATCACAGGGTGTGCCATATTTGCATCTCTTTGTGGGGAAAAATGTTGAGAAAAATCAATGACTAGTGGGGTCACCAAGTGTCACCCACATAAGCTGGAACATAAACATGCAGCGACAAGACTCCATTTGACGGCACAAGGATGGAAAAGATCACTGTGTGACTTCCATGACACTCTAAAGTGGCATGTTGTATGTATCTGTAAGTGAGGTAGGGGAAGACTCTTACTCCATGTGTGTAATAGAGGAACGGATGTTCTCTACTGACTGCCAAAACTGAGTGGAAAAAAAAGCACACAAGGATGGAGGAGATGAGGAGGACAAGTGTCAAAGGGAGATGAGGGAGGAGGGTGAGTCACTACTACTGACACACTTGCACGTGTACACACCAGAAACAGCGACTACCCTCCCCCACCATTCACACATCTACCCATTAGAGATGCAATAGAAACTGGAAGGGCACGGACATCCAGAGATAAATGATTCAAAGCATACATAGCTGCCTGCCCTACATTTCCAAAAGCATTAATGAAAAACAAAGTCATCATGTATGATCAAATATTGATCCAACCTTCTATGACACACTTCAACTCAGACCCCAAGAGGCAAATTCATTAAGGATTAGTGCTGGTCTTTGCCATTAATGAACAAGAGCCAATATCACATCACACCACATCACATCATCTTGACTAAGCAGAAACTCCTATTAGGAACAAATGTGGTTCTGCTGCCCTTAAATAATAATGAGTAATGAAAAAGTCAGAGTTCTATCATAACCTTAGAGTTAAAGAACAGCAAATGGAAAAATGCTAGTAGGCTCAAGCTTTATGACTGGAAATTAGGACAAATCTACAGCAGCTTAAAATCTACTTGGCATAACAAGCTAGTCCCACTTTTTCTGTACTTGGCATGTCTAAAAATGCACTGCTGCCAAGCATGTTCAGACATGATCTGAACTGAAAACATGTTCTTGCAGCATGCCATGTCTCTTTTCAAACATTGTAGCAATGCAAAAAACATCACATTTGTCACCGTCAATTGAAAGGGTTTCAAACAGAACTGACATACTACTGGCTATATCTGATATAAATGTGAGGGTTTCCAGTAGACACATGAGCACTCGATAAACTATCAGCATTTTTCTTCTTATTGAGTAGCACCGTCTTACAAAATAGCTGGTCCATTAATTGAAATACAAATAAAAAAAACATACCACGTTAAAAAAAAACAACTTTTAAATGATATTCTAATAGAACAGTACAGACATTAGCAACTATGTGTTCAGGATATGAAGACATACACATATACACCATTTTATTTATATATATATATATATATGATCTGTTGGCTTAACTATTACTATTTCCAAATACTGGAATAGTGGTAGTGCCGTGCCTACAGTGTGGGAGGTCCTGGGTTCAGATCCCAGCTGTGTCCTAAAGGGCATCTGACATAAAACTCAGGGGAATCAATCCCAAACAGGAAGCAGCTGAAATGGTCTTCTACACTGCATTTTTTTATAAAACTGAATTTCTAATAAAGCTGATTTCATTTCAAAGTGGAATTAAATTTTCCAAGAAAAAACAAAGCTGACCTCATTAAGTCTGAATTTTCCCTATCATAATTCCATCACTTATCTTCTTATAAAATAAATAAATAATTAAAAAAAACAGATAAGCCTAAATGACATGACAAAGGAAAAAAACAACCTGGTGAGAGAAAAACAAGAACTGTTCACGCTACTTGATATCAGTGTTATGTTGCTAATTTCTGCATTTAATAATACAATGTACTTCTACTACCTACATGAACAAGAGGAAAGCCATTATAAGAGCACTTTGCAACAAGTTGTTTCCAACAGAGCATGGACAGTCATACTCTATGTGTTTATGGTGTTGTGTTGTGGAAGGTATCTTGTCTCTCATGCAATTAAAATGCTGGTGTGGACAAAATATTTTTTTGTAAACAGTTTTAAAATGAAACCCTACTAGTGTGGACGCAGCCCAAGTCTGCTTTGCATCAGTTCTGAGTTTTTGTTTTGTCTTGTTTTGTTTTTGCGGTTACAGCTGAGTTTGTCAAGCGTCTACAAAACAGGTACACAAAAACATACTTGTCTTCATTTACATAGAATATGATTCCACTTTAGCTACTTTTAAATGTGTAACTATATCATCATTAATGATTAAACAAGCACAAAGACTTAGAACCATCTCATGCATGTCCATTGTGTACTTAGCAGGTAATACATATACAATATATGCTCCTGTCTTGAATAATTTAAACTGAGATGCTATCTAATCACATGGCAGACATTGATCTTTAGGCTGCAGTTACAACACAAATCTACCCGATATTATTGATTTATGGGTCACAGGTTACGGTATTTAGGGAGGAGAGCAGCTCTGCCAGGACAGGCCTCCTCACTGAAATGTCTCCTGTAGTCACCTTGACTGACCCAGTTAGCTCTACTGAGTGACCATTCACTTTGAAGTCATAGTGATGTTTGGTGCCGTCAGTCACACGTTTGACAAAAGACAATGCAGAGTCTAAACATACACTTCACCCAGAACAGTCATGCAGAAAAAAAAAGAGAGAGAACCTTTTCTGCAGCATTTTGACAAGAACAATTTAAATGAGAGCCGTCAACAGTCTCACATTATTTTTCCAACTAAAATGGCAATGACATTGCACTGCTGTATACATACATACGACTGAGCAGTCAATAAGTGAGTGCCAAATACCAAATTTGGGCAGTGTTATTGACAGCTTCCCTGCCTTTCTAGTGGTGGCATAGCAATAGTGGAAGCCCTCTCCTACGGCGACCAACTACAGAGATGTTCTGGTCCAGAATGCATTCGTTCAGAATTCAGCCAAATAAATGTATCTGATTTTTTTTTTTTACATCCTCCCTTTGTAGATTTTATCAAGTCATTTAATCAAATATAGACGCTGTTTCCATGTTAACACTCATTTTTTGAACTATTTTAACTTTGAGTGGCAAGTTTAATTTTGGATTTCCCTGTTTTTTCTGGTACAGCACCAAAACTCATAGGTCCAAGTCTGTCATCACCATGAGTAAACTGTGACTGGGATAGAAACCGTAGGCAGGGAAAAATGTATCAGTCTTGCAAGCAGTAGGGACTGGGACACACTTGAAAGAGGGGATATGAAGGGTGGCTTGCTGCAGAGCTGAAAAACAATGACGCAAGTAGGTTTATGGCTGCAGACTTCCACTGTGAGGACACCTCAGCTGGAGGCTTTGCTCTCAAAACAGCTTCCACATGGAGATAGGAAATACTACGAAAGTATAACAAACCATACAAAGAGGAAAATTCATGCTTCTTTTTAAGGAGATTTTGTTGACTATTCTGATTAGATCTGATCAAATTAGATTTTTTTTTTTTAACTTGCTCCACCTCAAACACTATTGATGCTCAGATCTACCCATCAGAACAGAACAGGAAAATGTTAACTGCAGGGGATGTTATAATATATCGATGCATTCATAGTCTCTAAATATATTCTTGGCACACTTGAAATTCTATGGCATAGCTTAGTTTACATGAACTGAAGTGAAAAAAAAATCACAAAAAATAAGAAGTAAATTTTGTCACCCTATAATGATGGTAAACAATAATTTTGATGATAAATCATGAACATGTATACAACAAGATGAATTACCACAGCACAAATCCCCTCCACGCTCTTTACTAGTACACTTGTTAATTTTTTAAAATGTGTTAATATCGTCAAGAAATATAAATGTATACACATATGGAAAAATAACAATGAAAGAAAAAAGTAGAAAAAAAAAGTGCTTGTGCATAGGACTATAATTATAAAATAACAAATAAGTGGCTCCTGGAACAATACACTGATGACATGCGGGAAAACAGTTTGGAAACTGCTGTCCAGACGTTGATCATTTTCACTTTAGAACAGATAATTAACAGCCATATCTTCCGCAAAATTTCATGGGTTGGTGATAACCATGTTAACATACCCTGCAGACAACATGCAACCTGACTAGATGAGTTACCATCACTAGCTACGCTAAATTAGATTTACTCAAAACTAATTGCATTCGCTCTTTAGGCTGAACAAGAGAGACAGAAGCTGCATGCTGTGGTGGAAGCTGAGCCTTCACTTCAAGTCTTCACACAGCAAAGTCTGCAGCCAGACACCCTCCTCACTGTTTTTTTTTTTTTTTTTTTTTTTTTTTGCCACAACAAGCTCAATAGCCTTTACCTGCTACTTGTGTTTTTCTTGCTTTTGCTTTTCCTTTTCAAGCTTTCCCTCTCTCGACTGCTGATGAAGGGTGGCATGGAGGCATAGCCATGTTCAGCTTCTGCAAAACAAATAAACAAAGTAGTCATGTGTCCTGCTATCTTGTAATGCAAAACACAGTGACAGCAGGTTAGGCTTGGTACAAGAAGACAAGTTCTGCCACATTCGAGCCTAATCTTTTTGGATCTCAGTGGCATGCATGCATGCAATGAATTGGTTTCATACAGTACCTATGTACATACAGTATCTCTGGACTTCCCCTCCTCCCCCCTTGCAGCCTGTACAATGATGTCATCCTGAACTGGAATAAACCCCACAAACCACAACATAAGGAAAGGAGGGGCACTCATTAAAACATTGTCTCCCTGCAAATCTGACTGCATCTGCAATACATGCATTCATTCTTTTATCGTCAAAAATGCAAATGCACGTTTATCTTTGCATTATGCATTATGTACACACACTGACGAGCCCTTTGCAGCCTGTGCTACATTTACGTATTGAATGTTTGGCCCGGTTACTGGATGCAATAACAAAGAAAAAAAGCAACAGCCAGATTTTAAAACAGCTTAAGAATTACGTGCACAAATTCGAGTCATTTGTGAAAGGACTGTCAGCTCAAATTTTCTCGGAAAAAAAAAAAACATGACAAAGAATATAAATATACTTTACCTCGTTCCCTGCGATCAAGGTACTCGGCTGCTTCGATCAACATCTGCACCATTCCGATCGCCGCCATTTTTAACAATAACACCGTTAATATAACAATCCAATAAGGGATTCCGTGGCTGTACCCAACCTTCTTCAAGTCCAACCTCTGGTTCTCCTTTAAAGCGCTCAGGTGCTCTGGTGTACTGCCACTATTTATTTCAAACGGCTAAAGGTGACGTGAAAGAGCTACCCTTCACTCGTTGCATTTAAAAGTTAAATGCCCTGAATAAAACACCAGTTAGTTAAAAGTCAAACTGGGCTCTTGTTTGAGGGTTTTTTTAAATGATGGTTAAGAGAAGGGTTGCTGATAGCAAGCTGCCCAGGGCTGACGCTAACACTTCTGAGAACCTATTATTATTTTCGCTCCTTTTAAATCAATTTGCTGGCTTAATGTGGTCAATTTTGTGTATAGCTCTTCGACAAAAGGCGGCTTGTTGGTTTTAAAAAAAAAGAACAAATGACTGTTTAACGTATATAAATTTTCCGATGACTGTTCTGTTAGAGAAAAAAACAAAACAAAAACAGGTTGGCTAACGTTAACGATAATGACAACTGTAATAACGATAGAAAAGTTGTTGCTAACTCGACTGTTTCTTTGAAGCCAATGAAAAGAAAATAACATTAACGTGTACAGTTGTCACACACTTGCCTGATGTGAAAATGATATTTAAAAAAAGGAACAAGCAGTCTTTAAGTTCAACCGACGATGTCATCCAACGTTATCGGTTCGGGGCTTTAGGGCTGGCTAGTTTAGTGCTGGTTTATCGCTCATAACATGTGAAACGTCTCGCTGAACACGCAGATAACGACTGACATCAACCAAGGAACAGCGACAGTTTGTCAAAGAGCTTCCAAAATAGTGGCTTGTTTAACAGCAGCTACCGAATGTACACTAACGTCAGCTTCCGTTTGCAGTCATATGATAGGACAGTCAGTATAACAACTTCGGCTCCTATTGGGTACAAAAACCGTCAATCGTCGAGGAGGGCCGGCGGTGACCGCTACTGACAACCGGCTATAGCCATTTTGGTTCGGAAACTCGTTAGAATATCGAGTTATTGAGCCACAATGGACACCTTTTTTGTGCTGCACATTCGTACATTGTGATTGGTTATTTTCTGATCAACTTGGTAGCTATTGGTTGTAATAACCAGGAGCTACGATGATAACACCCTTTAAACAGTGGACCCGCCCCTTTGCCATGCTGCTTCGCTGTGTATGGCAGGGATTGGCTCCTCTGGTGTTGTTTGCCTGATACCGTCTTCCATGATTGGTTAGATTAACATGTTCTATGGCACTAACTGCAATGTCATATATATGTATGACAGTATATATACATATATATATATATATATATATATATATATATATATATATATATATATATATATATATATATATATATATATATATATGAGGCAATTCCAGAAAGATGGATTCTTACATTCAGCAAAGATTTGTTTTTGCTTCATTTTCATTGTGTCTGTTTCTGATATTAATATAACTGAAATGTTTTGCAATACACACACACATACAGTTAAAACATACTTTAATCTCTTTACTTTAAAGTGAAATTCATTTATAGATGGTTATAGCAGTAGGTGGGAAGGATTTCCTGTAGCAGTCTTCTCTGCTGCAGTAAATTTAAAGAAGCCTCTGACTGGAGACATTGTTGCTGAATTGCTGTATTGTAACACAGGATATTCAGGGTTTTCCATAATGTTTTTCATTTTATAAAATATTCCCTTTTGCACACTTAACTCCAGAACAGATCCCCAGAACAGTTTATTCAGCTTCTTTGAGTCACCAGCTCTGGTGTTGCTCCTCCCACAGATGACTGCAGATATGATTGAACTCTCCACCAGAGACTTATAGAAGATATGCAACATCTTGCTGCAAACACTAAAGGACCAAAGCTTCCTTAAGAAGTGAAGTATGCTCAGTCGCTTCTTGTGGACAGCATCAGTGTTGCATTTCCAGTCCAGTCTGTTGTCCAGGTGATCACTGATGTAATCATACTCTTCCACCACCTTCACTTCTTCTCCCATCATGGAAATGCTGTTTGACTTTAACCTGGCTCTCTGAAGACCCACAACCATCTCCTTTGTCTTGTTCACATTCAAGATGAGGTGATTGTTCCCACACCACACCACAAAGCAATCCACCAGTTCTAAATATTTCACTCAAACTGGGACAGGGAAAATATTTTTAACTTGCTGTACAAACAAAACAAAACCAGTTTTATATGTCTGTTAGAAAATGTGTTTAGTGTGATCAAGACTGAATCTTTGTCTCTAGGATTCCTTTTTCATAATTATTAACCATTTCTGTCTTTTTTAAAATGTGTGATTTTCTTTTCCCATATTAATGACCTTTGCATAATCATGAGGCAAAAATAATAAAATAAGTATATGTATTTTGACAGACTTTTATCTTCATTATATAAGTACAATTAAAAAGAGAGAGGCCTGTCTAACCATCTGTACGATGGTTTTAAGCCAAACAGGCTTTCCCTGAATAATTTCCTTCATAAAATGCCATCTGATCCCACAAGGTGGCAGTTATGAATAGCTAACACTTAACACTTGTTCAACTGTAAACCAAATGCCAAAACCAAACCAGTCTTTATCCAAACAAAACATTATGTCATCTGCTAACCTGCTTATTGCTATTTAACTGTAGATGACAACTAAATGTTTATCACTGTTTTTGTGTTTACTTAATGAGGAGTGCTGAGAAAAATAGCAAGTGGTTTTCCATCTCTGACTTAAAATACGATGCAGTGCCATCTAATAGACACACTGAACTGTCCGTGTTTCAGTAAATAGCATTTCATTGTGGTGTTTCAATAAAAAGCACTTCATTGTGGTCCTGAAGTTCTACATTGAGAGCTTTACAGAAATCCAAAAAATCCAATATCAAAAAAGCCATTATATTTTATATGATTACTGTGTTTAAGCAGTTCTACGTACTGCTCTGCATCACAAATTCAGATCAGGTGACGATTTTTATCAGAAAGAAACTGTTAACAAGTTCATTTGAGAATGCACATTATATGTTAGCAGGTTGTCAGGGTGCTACTTAGCACCAAACTGTCCAACATTTTGGGGTCTTTTTTAGAGACTATCGGCAATGATTGTGTCTTGTCTCATATTTTGTGAAAGCAATGAATATAAAATCCTTAAATATATATTTTTTAATAAAAGCATGGCGTGTGTGTCGTCCAGTCCAGAATTTTGGAGGAACACCAGTGACAAGTTGCAGGAGTACACACCAAAGGAATATGTTTCATTTGCTGTTATCCTTAGACCAGAGCATTCATTGACTTTTTCATGTTTTTTTTTTTTTCCATAATCTTATCTAAATTACAAAAACTTGGAAGGGTTTGTTTTTTCAGTCCTTTAGCTGTAGATCTAATGTAGCCCTGCGTTTGCCTTTTTAAATTTTTTTTATAAATATCATTTAATGCTGTTTGTAATGTGACTAGTTTCTTTTTGTCAGTATCAGGAGTTATTAGTTTATTGCGACCAAGGCAAATCTTACTTCATTTGGCATCTTCAAACTGGACTGAATATTTCAGTCACTTGCTAAGATATGGAGAAGTTTCTGATCATACATTAAAAAAAAAAAATCCAAATTGGACTTACAAGCTTAGCATCTTCGGGATTGTTAAATATACCAGTGGGTGTTTTAGTTATAAAAATACAATTTAATGTACCTGTAGTGATTCTGTAAATACAGAACTTTATGTGCAAGTTCATCTTGACCTTTATCACGCTCTCGTTAATGCCCAAGCCAGAATGAAGATGCTCACACGGCCTCTGGCTCCCCAACAATGAGTAGCTTTAATGGAGATCTGGGGTTCCATTAACTGATACTACATGCTATAGTAAAAAAATCACAAGTGACTGACAGACAAATGTGTTCATTGTTTTACAGAAGCATGTAGACATGCAAAATATTTTACAGCAATACATTGGAGACAATTATGGGCCTAGCCATCCTGCCTGTGCAGAAAATGTTAATTAGTTCGACTGAATAACTGTAGTATTTGTTTCCACATTCTTCTATAGTTTCAATAAATGTTACACCAGTACTCTTTAAGAGTATGGCAATACTCCACTTCCTGGCTGTCACCTTGGCAGGGAAAGTGAGGCAACAACAGGCCAAATTACATGCTTAAATCTGTATAAGGCACTCAAATTAAAAACTTGGAATTCCAGCCCTAGAGGAGAATATCATTTGATCTATTGACTTTTTGAAGCTTCCTACAATTTTTCTGGCTTCTGAAGTTACCAAGTCCAGTAATTACTTATAAAGGGTCAATAGCTTTTTGAGCAAATGCCAGAAAAATATTCATAGGTATGAATTTAGATTATACATGCAAATAATTATTCTACAGCTTTATATGCTGGCACCTCCTGAGTAAGCTCTTGTGTAAATGCCAGTAAACATGGTAAGAAAGACTGCAAAATACATTCATACTGTACTCTTAGCCTACACAGATTCGTCTGAGTCTGGTGCAGTAGCTTTTCTATTACACATACATGAGGCCAGGAGTTGAACTGCTGACCTTGTGACTGACACCTGCTGCAACCAACAACCACAGCCATTTAGTGGTGTATATTACATGAAGTTTCACACAGTTTAAATAAATTAGATTTCAGTAGATTTTCAGCAATAGTGTTCTTGACCACTAATTTACAAATGAGCTGCTTTGAGCATCTTCCAAAATGAGACATATGTCCAGCGTTATTGTGGAACAAAGTAACTGGGCTTGGACATCTGCCCATCTGTCACACATTTATTAGCAGTATTTTTCTTTCACAGAATTTTATTATTTTTCTAACACTGCATTTAATCCTGGATGAGAAACTAGGCCACTTGATACACTGATCAAATAACTGCAGGTTACATCATAATATGACACCAATAGCTGATAAACTAGGAGTCATAAGATTCAAACAACAACACCTGTGGCTAAACATCTCTGAGCACAGGATAACTTAAACTAAGAGTACATAATTGTGATGCTGATGACGCATTCACTAATCTGTATGAGGATACATACAGGAGACAACTAGAAATCAAACAAGATTCAGTGATGCTCTAAATACATGCATATTTTTACAGTCAGGACTTCAACCGGATTTTAAAACGTGTTTATTTATGATATAAAAAGCATCCGTCTCAACAACATGGAGTTCAGTCCCATCAACAGAGAGCTGAGAATGAGTCGAGGTACAACTATTTACAAAATCCGTTTCATCGCAAAAAAGGTATATTCAGGTTTGCTGCATCACACAAGTAAGATTTAACAGAAAATATTCACCACTGTAAGGGGAGAAAAGAAGAAATGTCTCCAGGATGATGAACTGTTCATAATTTCAAGCAATGAAATCCAATGGTCTGTTGAATCCTCCTTTTCTGTTCATATATTGCCTGAAATAAATAAATAAATAAATAAATAAGAAAACATTACATCACCATTTCCCTCGCAACACTTTTAGATTACATCATCAAGCACCAATAGGAGTGCGAGGATCTCTACACAGAAACACCTGCAGAGGTGATTGGCTACTTTAGCAGTGGTTAATGTTGTGACTTAGCAACTCAGCAACAAGATCAACAACTGGTCCTAAAACAACTTAATATAATAATAAAAATTAAACAACAAAAATCACTATGAAAGGAGAAAAAGCTTAGACGTTTCAAAAAGTCTCCCTATACGTAGCACTGTTATGATGCAGCTCCACAAAACAACAGTGTGATGTTACAAACTTGTTTTCTTTATGTGTAACTGTACCTGTATTTTCTCTTCATCGTAACGTTGACTGCATATGCATTCACCGATCCATCAGTTTTCTTCCCCTGTGTGAAAACAAAGTCACAACCTCTCATACATGATTGTTCAAAACAGTCACCACTACAGCAAGTGTGATGGTAACACAAATCAATGTACTGTACCAATATTGTGTTGGTTTCAACCAGTCCAGCCCCCAACCCCTATCTTTTTGAAAGCAGTAAATTAGTGATATTTCAGCTGCAGAGTTGACATTTATTTTCCTGTCATTTGTCTGCAGATTCTTCACACTGAAACACTTTGCTACAGACAGTCTGACATCAAAACCATTTTAAGGGTTTTTAATGCCAAACACCAGAGCAGTAGTGCATCCTCACTTTAGTCGGAGAATGCAATGAACTCCATTTGGCGTAAAGTGCACCTCCTTGTGGATGCACAGCATATGAAGCTTTCTGCTCTAACCTTAGTGGAATCAAAGGAACCAAATCCCATCTGCTTCATCATCTCAATTTCCTCTTCTGTTTTGCCCTGCATGTCCTCCGCTATTTAAAAAAACAAAACAAAACAGCTTTATCAATACATTTGCAAGGCATTCAAAAGACATTTTCTACTTTGTATGTATTTATGCGCAGATAATGTTCATGCCTAGGCATGTTTGTTCATGTGTGCAGGTACAGATAATTATCTAGCATAATTTTATCCATCTTTTACCTGAGATCTGAATAGGTTTTCCTGACTTTTCTTTGGCATCTTTGCGATCATCTTCATGTCTGTCCTTTTGTCTCAAAGGAGAGGGCGAAGAGGAGCGATGACGTCTCGGAGGAGACCTGCATAAGAAATGCAAAGATGGCTGCGTCGGGGTAATCAAAACTACTAAGAAAGTATATTTCTGCAGCTAATTCACTTCACGTTATTTTCAACTTGTTGGTACAACACTGATAAATGTAATCGTTACTAAAGGAAAACAAGCACTGTTAACACAGTAGTTATTAAAAACAATCCTCTATTATATCAGTTGATCAGACTTCATCTAAAATGAGCTTAAACTGAAGTCACTGAAATTTTGACTTAATATTATTTCTGTTTACCAAACACTATGTAGAAAATGGCTTTAAACAATAATAAAGATATCTGGGTTTTTTAAAATAATTTCAATCAAATTCAGAGATCAAACTATATTGGTTTTCAAGGGCCAATGCAACCTTTTAGTAAATAAGACAGCTGATGGTCAAATTTTGATGCTGATTTTTTTTTTTTTTTTTGGCTGATATAATGGGATGGTTTTCTTTTTTTTTTCTTCCTATGATATGGTATAACAACTCTAAAAGGAACAAATCATACACACAGTTTCTTTAGCTTAAAAATTGGTCTCTAATCATTACATTGAAATGCATAAATACATTTAGCTGCACTTATCAACGAATAAAATAGAGACAACTATTAAACTTTACAACATATACAAAAATATAAAGCATCCCAAGAAATCAATGTCAAAAGAAACTTAAACTTTTTGGTTCATCAGTAGTATTTTATGGATGCCATTACAGGACCCCCTCTTTTTGTCTATAAGGATTCCAAGTCTTAAAAAAACAAACAAAAAAAAACAAAAATAACCAAAACCACTTCATTTAGTTTCAGGAGCTTCAACAGTAGACACACATACATACACAAGCAAAGTTACCATATATACTCATTATTGCAGCCGGAAACAAATGCAGATCATGACATCTCCCCCTCTCTGTCAACTCAGTCTGCCAATAAAACACTGCTTCATTCTACAGGAAACATTACAAGTTTGTCTTCATGTAGCCGAGTAAAACAAGCAGTTCTGCTTCAAACAAAACTATTCTCAGCCTAAAAATAATTTGTCCCCTGAGACCATTTGTTTTGTTGTTGTTTTTTTTTTTTTTGATGATTTCATTATAATTAAACTAAAAATCATAATTGTCTACCCGAAATGTGATTGTTGCTTCAGTGGGTGCATTGGTGGGTAAGACACAGGAGAGGCTGCAGCGCAAGATGTCCCCAAAATGTGAGAAATAACTCTTTGTTTTAGCAAAACACAAAATAATGTTGCTCACTAAATAAATATTCGAGCAAATGAGCAAACAGCACTGCAGCGAGTCAGAGCTGCTCAGACCCACACACGATGTCAGAAAAACCGAATCTAAAAAACACAATTAAGAACATTACAGGTACCAATATTACCATGTAACCAGGGAGGTTACTGGGTTGCAGAGCTACATGTCAACTACAGCTTGTTTAAGGCTGGCAGATTAAGCACTGCCTACTCATTGCATATTGTCTCCAAAACAAACACTAGGTTCTACTATTAAGATCCATCGGGCAGCGTCTCACAGTACAAGGCTGCCCCCAGATGTGCCTGTCTGTTAATCGGTTAATTCCTCTCAGCCCATGCTGATTATTACAAAAAAATAAAAATAAAAAATAAAAACTGTCAATCGTCAGCCTGATTAATTGGTCAATCTCTAGTCGACCTACCCCTCCAGTGAGGGGGAAAGAAGCTACAATTCCAAAGTGAAACAATCCCCAGGACACTAACATACGTACCTTGAACGTCTCCTGTGCGGAGAACGTGAGCGAGTTCTGCGACGGTCTCGGTCGCGATCTCTGGAACGAGAGCGCTCCCTCTCCCTTCGTCTTCGCTCACGCTCCCGTGAAGTTGAACGGGATCGTCTTCTTTCTGATGATAAAGAAATGTTGACATTGCATCGTCACCTGTGACATGATGATGGATATACTGGTGAGTAATTTTCAAAAAGCCATTATGTGAGGCAAATATTTTTCTGGACTTCATTTTGTTTCTTTGAAACACATTTTGCTGTTGGTCTGTCTGATGCTCACACTTTGACACTTTATTTTTATTAGTTTGCTGGAAGACAAAAGCACACAGCATGCATTCCTAAGACACACATCAGATGATTTCAACCATCCAACATGCATTCAACTTCAGTCAACGTTTTCAGACTAAGACTTTACCTATCTGTGCCAAAGTCATTTTTAAAATCCAGATTAACTTGAAAAGGCTGCAAAAGGTAAATTCTATTCTAGACAATACTTTATACTTTTCTTCCTTTCTGAAATTTACCATTTACCTGCGTGAAGATCTGCTCATATGAGATTGGGCTAAGAATCAAAGCCTTTAGATGTCAGATGTTCGTCTATTGACATGTAGATATCCTCCTATAAGGATGATCAAAATGTGCCATATGTCACAGCACAATTATAGTTAAAGAATTTGTTACCTGAATGCCTTTGTTTATGGGAATTATTTACATCAATGTATGCATCTATCTATGCAAACACATGGGCAAATCATTAGTGTCTCATGAGTCATTGTTAATTGTCTCAATGGACACCGTTTCAAGACAATGGACACAGGAAGAATCAGGAATTTCTGAGAGAGATTATATCCCCAATTTGGTGAAAATATATTGACAAATGCCAACAAGAGCATTGCCCCAAACTGGAAAGATCCAATATTAACACGAACTTTCCTAATTTTACGTGAACTGTATAATCTCCTTTTTCTATCTGCATTAACGTTGCAAATTACCATATCCATTTTAACCCTGAATACAACTGACTTCATATTTATGCTGTAAACAAATGTAATTTTTTTTCAAGGCCATAAAAGTGGATCATTTACGAAATTAACGGAAGCTAACGCAGCTAGCTAGCTCGCTTACCTCGTCTTGGAGGTGTCCGACTTCTGCTCCTCCCCATTTACCCAACAAAACAAACTTAACCTCACAAATCAATAAGAACAGAACAATTTATGTGGAGAAATGTGAATTAATCTGCCCTTATTGAGCTTCCCTCCTTGACGGTTTATATAATCTACAGCGGCTCGGCTCTTTGCGCACGGTGTGGTTTGTTGTCTCGTTGCAGACTTCCGCCAGCTATCAAAAATCAGAGCGCCCTCTATCGGGCTGGATGACCAGCTTCTTGATGACGCTTTAATCCACCTCGAACAGTAATATAACAACAGCAACACTCATATGCTACCCAACATGGTACCTTTTTTTTCTGGATTGGAATTTTTCCATTAGTTTAAATTTACTCACCTAGAATGAATTATAGTATGAGAATTGTATTATAACTAGATTAAATTATTTCACTTGTTTACTTTTTCTGTAAAATAATTTGAGATTACTTTTGTGACTTGCAGTACATAAAGCAAATAGTTCCAATTATGCATTTTTCTCTACAAAGCTTGGTATTACAAATACTCCATATTAGTTATTAATTTATTTCAAATGCAACATCACTGATTTTACAGTCATAGGTTTCTATTGCAGTTATAGTACCAGGGGCGCCGCTAGGGATTTTGGGCCCCATGAAAAGAATCTTTACCGGGCCCCCCAACACAGCGGCGAAATTTGTTGATGCTATTTTTTGATCATCATTAGGGGCCTCTCTGGGCCCCCCTCAATCATGGGCCCCTATAATCCGTATCCTTTACCCCCCCTTTTCAGCGCCCCAGTATAGTACTGTCCAAAATCCTCAATTGACACTTGTATTTTGCAGTCACACAGAGTTTTCAGAAGGATTCTTTTTCTTACCATTAGTTTAAAGGTGCACTAAGATAATAATATCTGGTATACAATGATTAAGCAGTATGACATGGATAAGAACAAAATGCTGACTTGATTTGAAATCAATCTTTAATGACTGAAACATGGCAACCTTCCAACACTCACATGTATAATCTAACACAAAATAAATTACAACTATGAGCTCACATCACACATCAGCATTTTGATTACAGCTACTGGCTGAAACTGAACATTGTTGTTGTAAAGAGGTATTTTGCACATGTACATTTTAAAATAAAATGAGAAAAGTGGAATGTTTAGTATCTCCAGTATCTTTTCTTACTGGGCTTTTAGACTGCACTGACAAGCAACATATTCATTATGTTTTATCCTGTTGGTTGTGATAGAGGCATGTTTTGCTGCTAGCCATTAAAATTTCCCTGCATTCTTTTGGTTCTCCTTTGTAATAACTTGAACAGGCTAATAGTTTTACACAAAACTAGCATTGAGCAGAGCACAATTCAGCTGCTATCGGTATATTTCTACATGTACTGCACCTGTGCTCACAGATTATACCTGCAACATCTATCTGATAACTACAACCAAATGCTAAGAGATGCCTACAATGATGAACAAATGTAACGTGCTAGAATCTCAATCTACATATGTCAAGTGTCCATACATGCATAATGGAGATTTTGATCACCACTGTGTTTTGCAAAGTTGTGGTTGGGAAAAAGATGAGAAAAAGTGAAACAAATGTGGCAGCTGCACAGGGTCAGAGCTGTAGTCCTGGTTTGCCTGTACAGTGAAGTAACAGACTGATCTCACAGCAAGTGACAGTAAGACAAACTGTGTGAGGGATCAAAGTAGTGCTTCAAATTGTTGAATTTTATCTGACCTGGGTCAAATAGTATGTGAAAAAACTTACCAATGCTCTTTAACCTGCTTCAGATGAATCACCACTAACAATATAATGAGTGGTACAGTAAAACACATCATATCTGTGAATGACATGTGAATAGATCTGATGTGATTCACTCCATCTGCTTGTCATCATGCTCTATAAAGTGTTTCACTGTAGTATTTCACCAAGGTCTGATGCAGCTCTGTGACCATCTCAGGTTTCTACTTTCTCCTTCTGCTTCTTGCTCTTTTTCAGGAATGATGGTGGCTTGAACTTCTTCTTCTTCTTGGACGGGGACTTGGATGGTGAGCCCTCAGGGGTGCCACCTTGTGGTTTGATTGGTGGGGCAGGAAGAGTGGAGGAGGTGTCGTTGGTTGAAAGAGCCTTCATTCCTTTCTCAAGTTCCTCTGTCGTCTGCTTCTCCTCCTCGCCTCCATTCTGAATGGCTGGAGAGTCGGTGTTTGCCTCCTCCTCTGCTCCAAACAAGATAAAAATGAAACAACCAAAGCTTGGGTTATTCAGTAAACACACACACACAGGTGTCTTGAGATGGGTGGAACTGCAAAGCCACATGCTAGAAAAGTGCAGAGTAACAGAGAAAGGGACAGACAGACACAGATGGATACAGATGGAGTAGGAGGAATGGCATATGGGATGAAATGTGCCAAGAGATGCATAAACAGTAACGGAGTCAGATTGTCATCAGACATTCTGACTTGGAAGACAATGAAGCTGTACTCTATTTCAATTTTAGTAGGTTTCCATGGCAGCATGAGCCCCGTGGCACAGTTGAGCATGCCTTCATTAATGAGCCTTTGTCATTACAGAACCTGCAGTGATATTACTGAACTTTTGCTTTTCTGTCATGTGAAGTCAAAATATCTTAATATATAATATATATATATATATATATATATATATATATATATATATATATATATATATATATATATATATATATATATATATATATTTCACACTTGATGTTACTCCTGCAGGTATCTAACAGCAGAAACAGATATCACTGATGTGCGGAAAATATGAGGAGGGCAACTTCTCTTTATGCACTTTTTTTTCATGTCACATTTGACAAAACAAATAATCCCACTTTTAGCTTTTCCCTGATCTTTTAATCCTTACTCTCAGTGGGAAGGCCCGTATATCAGTTTATTAGTGCATAAGCGCCATCTGCTGTTGAATCTGTGGAAAATATTTGGAATTTGTGCTCATGAAATAAAATTCAAGTTAAATAATGTGCTTTCACAGTTAATGATTATCAGTATGTTTCAAAAATATTGGGATAAAAATAAACTAATTCACATGGAGTTCCTTAAACAGTCTTTGTGAATCTATAGCAGAACTTCTATGTTTTTGACCAAAGGTGTCCACTGGACTGTGTCACTATCCAGGAGGAGTAACACGGCTGTCAGTCAGGAGTTAAAGAATAAGAAAGCCAAAGCATCAGAGAGTCACACTTAAACATGAGCGAGAGCTAGAGCAGGCTGCAGGTCAGATGAACAGCGTGGAAGGAAAGCCGGGGAGACAGTCTGCGCTCTGCCAACCTCACCTGAGAGAGGGGGCTGGCCGGAAGCAGGGCCCTTAGTAGGAGTGGTAGCATGGGGAGACTCCTCGTCATTAGCTACCTCCTCCCCTACTTCCACAAAGACCCACACAGACAAACACACACAGTGAGGGACAATGGGGGTTCAGCTGTGCAGAAGGTTAGTTTGTGCAGCAAAGAGAAGTGAAAACAGCGGACACCACAATCACAAGTAAAATCTTGTTTCCTTCAAGGTACTATGTCATTTTAGTACCCCAGTGTGGTATAGCATTTTAATTCCACACAAAACATCAGTTTAAAGATAAAGAACCAGTGTTGAGAATGCCTTGCCCACTATCCAAAACACTGGATTCCAAAGAAAGGTTGAAGGAAATAATAATAATAATAATAATAATAATAGTAATAATAATAATAAAAAACAACAACTGTTCATCCGATTTACAGTCTATCATGGGTGGAGTACAGCACACTGAGCTACAAATTTTACAGTTGCACACAAGGATGGAGAACATTGTTCTGGCAATACTGGCACTGACTGATACATGGACTTTTAAAATGCGACACACACTTTAAGAGGGTTAGAACAGAGTGTAGAATGTTATAGAACTCAAAGTTAGGGATAATAAATTCAACAGACTTTGCCAAAAATTTGCAGACACCCATATGTCTGAGTGAATGATAATAAATGGTTATCATACGAGTTAGAAAACTAATGAAATACATAAATAAATACTGCAGCTGGTTAATTAATAGAAATATGGGAAATACATTTGATAGGTGTTACTTTTCTGTTTATCTTTTTTTTTGTTTTTTGCACATTTAGTCATTTATTTTATACTATTGAGTACTACTCACTATTTTTGCATGTGCCACTGCATTAAGCTTTAAAAAAATGTAATTAAAAAAATATAATGCAAAATATGTATATAATGATATGTACAAATGTAGTATATTAAAATCTCCGGAGCATACCATCGGTGCCACCATCGTGTTTCCGCTCCACCTCCTTGCGGTACTCCTCCAGCTCCTTGTCTGTCAGCTGGTTGAAGGGGTTTGGGGGTTCTGGCTCTGGTGGAACTTTGGGGGGGCTCACTGGGGTCTAATGGACAAGCAAGACAAAAGTCACAGATTCTTCACTCAAGAGAAGAAAAAAAGGGGTTTAGTATTTTGTCACTGCAGCACAACGTACCGGAGGACTGTTATCTGTAATGACGCTTGCTAAGACTTGAGATTGTGGTCCTGCTGTTTTCATATCCTGACGGTTCTGTTGTCGGATCTGAAGATAACAAAATGTCTTTGCAAACATTTTCCAATCATGTAATAAATAGAAAAGATGGAAATTTTAAGGGCACAGACCAACCTTGTTTCGTGTCTCAATCACCTCTTGAGGGTTGGTGAAGAGAGGCACAAACTGATTTGGATTCTCTATCTTGATGGCTGTGGTGCCAGCTTGTGTTATCTCTTCTGTCTTCAGCCACTATGGGAAGAAACACCATTATCTAAAAAGCCTTTCATCAACCACTTCAGAGGCAAAACCATTTTATTTGAAAAAAAAAAAAAACAAACAAACCCCTGTCTGGCTTTTTTTTTTATTTTTTGGCCACATTGTCCACATTGTCTGGTACTTTAACTGAATGCAATTACGTCTTTTTCTCCCTTTAGTTCCTGAAAAAAGTGCACTTTTGGCCATGTTTGACCACAAGAGGACAGTCTGCTATATAGTGGAGCTAGTGGGCTTAACCCTGCAATGCAGAAAAAAGAGAGAGAGGGTGGTGGGAGGGACTGAGGAGGAGTTAAGATCCTCCAACTGATCCACGTGAACCCCTCTCATACTGTTTTTGTCTGATATATTTTTGCAGCTTGCTCCATTTTTTTTCTCTAGTTGTCAGAAAAAACACATAAATAAAAGCTCCACATTGCAGATCAGCCTCCACACAAATCAGAGGGAAAGCGTTTTAACTTGGATGCAAAAAATACTTGGTTAAATCACACCAGATATGCTTTGTATCACATCTGCCTCATCATTGTTTAAAAAATATTTGTGAAAGAAAGTACTTCAGTTTCAGTCCAGATTCTCATCCTTCTGCTCTGCAGTGCTCCATCATTTATTTATCCTTTCACATTGAAATGAGCACAGTCCAACAGTCCCTCCAAATGAGGAAACTTTGATGCATTTAAGTCACAATTTGGTGACAGAACAGTGATTAGACGTAGCACTGATACGTTGTTTTCAGTACTGATTGCCTGGACTTATAGAGCCTCACAGTGGTGCGCTGGTTTCCCGGACTCGATTGCTCCTGACTGACTTTCTGGTAGGTGTTAGGGGTGTTGAGCCACCGGGTTCTCTCCTGCTGCTGCCGCTGAACGAACGGGTGCTGCTTCAGAGCCGGATGGACACCGTCGTCATCAAACTGGTGGAAGGCTGTTACGGTTGCCGGCACCTCCACCTCCCTCCGTGTCCGTGATCGCTCCAGCAGCACAGGGAAACGGTAGGCGTAGCCAGTACGGTAGCCCTGCAGCACAACAGAGGGGGGTGTTTAAAGGTGTGAACAAGTAGTCAGGAGGATTCTCTTGTACTACACTGCATGATTTTGGACTGTCGCAGAAGAATCGTGGGAGTGTCTTTGGTCAAAATCAGGTGTTTCCTTAACAGAACAAAGCTAATGAGCCAGCTCTGGAGCACTACCACACGCAACAGTAACACATATCTCAGATTGTTTAACATGTTTCTGAGAATGGCAAGAATACTCTATACTATGCAGATTTGCATCTGCAAAGCAGAAACACAGAAGGCTTACTGAATCATGTTCAAGCTGTTAGGATGGTGCGGATGATCACTCAGTGTTTCAAGCTACTGTGGACTAAAAGCTTTCCATTTGCAAACCACAGGAAATCTTTTATGCCTTTATTTTGAAACATCGACAGGAAATGCAGCAATAATCCTCAAAGTGCATTTGCTGCTCATATGATGCAGTGTAGATGGACAGTAGAGATGTTCACTGCAAATAAAGAGTTGGACAATTCAGTACAGTTTTGGAGAAGACTGGTCTCCAGTACGACTAGTAGTCTTCATGGAAATTAAAGCCAGATTTCAATAAGGCAAAATGTCATGTCTGGAGTCCTGGTTAGGGTTAAAGGTAGGGTGTGTACTGCTCATGGGGATGGTTAAGATAAGGGTTTAGGTTGTCCACAGTAAATGGGGGTTAATGCAGTTTCTTATCAACCATAGTTGCACAAACATGTATGTGTGTGATTGTTTAATTTGTATGCATGAACAGTTTTGCTACCCAATGGACCAACATAACCTGAACACAGACTTGGGTATGTGGGAGCTAAAATGGTAATTATCTGAGACTAATTATCTTAGAGAGGAAGCTGATTTGGCTCTGTTTTACTGAGCGCCACTACAAATTAAGTTTTATAAAATGCAAGTCAGACGAATGTACATACAGTGACCTGTGAAGGATACGTGTGAAATTTTAACCAACAGCAGTTACAATGACTAGCTGAACATAGTAATGTCTAGATATTTATCTACTTTTTAAAACATTGTTTAAGTATTGCATGCCAAAGGTAATAAAAGGAGCAATGAGATGATTAAGAATCTATAGGGTCTGACAAACTTCTGCATTTATGTCGAACAGCATGCCACCCTTTTAATTCCAACAAATTTTAATCCCTTGCCAATTTGCACTTTAAGTTCTGCGGTTTTAGTTATTCGTTGATTTTTCAGAAATATATAATATAATAAAAAAATCAAGAAAAAATCGCGGAAACCACCATTAACCACGAAAAATAAGGGATATTTGGGATAAGTTGCTAGACATACATTTAAAAAAGAATGTCTAACTTCAGGACAGCAGGGGCCGAGATATTCACTTGTCCCTTGTTTTGGTCAAGCTCCAAAACCATTTGATTCTACAGTGTTATACATTATATTATAATATAAAAGGTTCCTGGTTCAAATCCCTGCAGAGACCTTTCTGTGTGAAGTTTGCATGTGCTTGCATGGGTTTTCTCTGGGTTTCCCCTGTCTTGTCAGAAGACAGCTGGGATAGGCTCCAGCCTGAATAGGAATAGGCGTAGTTATATTATGGATGAATGGATGAATTGGATTGAATTATAATTGGACTGAATTGGTATCTATTTAAGTACATTTGTAGTGAACTTGCTTGCTTTCACTATAAAATTGTCCGAGATGGTTTTTGTTGTCAACTGGAAATATACAAATATACTGAATTGATCTAAAACTGAATCCATTCACTGCAGTTGTCCCCGAACCATCACTGTACAGATGTTGTTGCCCATTTTAACTGTTGCTCACCAGGTTATCCAATGTTCTCATGAGGGCTTCAAACTCATGTTCTCCAACACGGCTCTTATGCAGGGGTCCGAAAGTGGAGCCAGCCCACCCAACAGTGCCAGTTGTGTTGGGTTTATGGATAGTTCGGTCCAGGAGGATCAGGTCGTCTTCTCTACCGACACTGCACAATGCTGACACCTGACAAAAAAAAAAAAGGAAAATAACTGTTTCTTGTATTTCATGTTATCACAGTCCCTTGCACAGAAGCATCTTTACTTAATGTAAGTGAGAACAGCACAACCTCACAGTCATATCTACTTGCTGCAGGTCACTGCTGCTACTGTGGTTGTACTGCAGTGTCTCTTTGGCACGTTACTGTTGTAGTGTATAATACTGCAGTGCAGAGCTGCTGCTTCAATAACAATGAAAGCATATAAAGAAAAGGGCAAGTATGAAACTGACACATCTATCCTACCTACACAAGTTAGATCACTTTTCTCACACACCCACATTCATGGCAGTACTCGGTCTCCAACCAGGAAGCTGTTTTTCAGTCCAGAGTGTGCATGAGGCTGTTTTTACAGCATTAGGAAGGTCAAAACCAGACAGGACAATGATTTATGGAGGCATCATGTAAACAATGAGATCCAACTGCAGTCCCCCAAGTTTACAGCAAGGACTGAGGATTAAGATTTAGTTTTACTGTAAGTGGCAGAATTGGGTTATGTTCAGGTTTAGGGCTTTCTGTTGTGACGGTGTGGGTTAAAATAAGGGGCTGGAAAATGCAGTGGAATGTCTTCACAAACTTAACCTGGATCTGGCAGGCTGCCTGGATGTGGTAGATTGTGTAGAAAGCCTCTTCCACAGATTCCCCAAGAGCCATGATACCATGATTTCTCAGCACCAGAACCTAGGAGGCAACGTTACCATAACATTATGTCAAGAGCAGTGCACCAGCTTCAATAATTAATCCATTGTAGGGCCACATCACCTCATTTCTCTCCTCAATCTTAAATCCATGTGAGCGGCACAGAAGCAGCAACCGCCTGAATCAGTGTTACATTAATTCTGGTCTCCTGTGGTCTGCTCACCTTACAGGTCGGTCCTAAACTCTTCTGCAGCTCCACTCTTTCCTCCTCCTCATCCATGACTCCATTGTAGTCATAATAGGCCACGTCACTAACCAGCAGAGCCTCATGGGACAGAGGCAGGAGGCCACACTTCATTGCTGAAACCTAGGGACCATTAGCTGTCAGCTTTGCAATATGAGAGGCTCACATTCACAGTCCTGAAGCAAAAATGCATTAAAGACAATGAATCCACGTTGGAAAATGGTGTTATCTTGTTAAACCTCAGGCAGAAGAGCCCTTCATGAAACATTGTTCATAATGAGCAATGATATATAAATGTGCAATTTAAAGAATATGTCTTGTTTATGAATGGGAAAAGATTCAGTTGTGTTTCTACGTACGACCAGCAAAAGTAGAACATTTTCTTCTCTAAACAAGCAGCATGTGAGCTGAGTCCATGCTGACTCACCGCTGCTGTAGCTGGTGTGTAGAGGTGAAGCAGACAGCGGATGTCAGGCCTTGTGGAGTAGATGGCAGAGTGGAGGCTAAACTTGTCCGTGTCCACTTGTAGGTTGGTGCTGCCCTTCTCCACCACCTCACCCAAGATATTCACCTTTAACTGTAAAAGGGCACAACAATCAGCAAGACATTCAGCAGTACACCTCCCAGATATTGTATTTACAGTGAGAAAAACTAAACCCTCCTGATTCATTTCACCTGAGGTATGCAGTGATAATCTACTGTTGTGAATTTTAGCTGAAGTTGATTTTATCATAAAAGCAGTTGTACCAGCATTAAAAATTAATTTAAAAGAAAAAATTAATTAAATTAAAAATGAGTGCAGATAAAATCCTTTCAGTTGTTATATGCACATCTAAACAGAACTGTTTTCAGCCTGGATTTGAACATTGTCAGACTTGAGGCCTGTCTAACATCTTCTGGAAGACTGTTCCAGATTTTAGGAGCATTAAACTGAAATGCTGCTTCACCTTGCTTTGTCCTTGACTCTGGGCACCAGCAGGAGACCACTCCCTGAGGTTCTCAGAGTCCAGGTTGGTTCATATGGCTCTAACATAACTAAAACTTCAATTAATTGCTGAGTCTTATTACATTTGTGATAGATGAAGCTACCCTCGGTCATTGGATCGCCATTTCATTTTACAGTGTTTTATGATGATCATCAGTTCACACATTCTTATTAGTTTAGGGACACAAAGCTTCCTGCAGACTGTGGAACACTGAAACCATGAAAGGAGGCGTATGTCCTTTCTTGCATAAGTTTACACAATTTCCTGGGGTGTTAAATGAATGTCTGTGACATGATTAGGCCAAGATATCCCAGGGATACAGTACAACAGCTCAACAACAGGACCTCAGAAACCTAAATATATGCTTTCACAGAGATTTTTACTTTCATAATACATTTCTTTTAAAGTCCAGGAAAATGAATAATAGTTAGCATCAGTTAATATTAAAAGAACTAGCCAAATCATTTAGACTAAATAAATTCCCAAAAATGTCATAAAAAAAAATATTCAAGTTCTTTAAAAGTGAGAGGTCTGTGCTTTTGACAAAAATATAAATGGTAAATGGACTGCACTTATATAGCGCTTTCCAGACACCATCATGGTGCCCCCAAAGCGCTTTACAATGGCCTCTCATTCACCCATTCACACCCACGTTCATACACCAGTGGGCGGCTGCTGCCGTGCAAGGCACTGCCACACCCACCGGAAGCAAGTAAGGGTTCAGTGTCTTGCCCAAGGACACTTTGACCTGTGGACAGTTGGAGATGGGATCGAACTGCCAACCTTACAGTTGACTGGTCGACCCGCTCTACCAATATAAACACAATTTGTATTGTAATGTATTGTAATGACATTAGATTCAAAGAGCCATGTATGTTCAACCCAAATCCACACTTACCAGACTGGACCCAGTCACCTCACTGAAGGCCAGGCCATCTGGAAGCACTAGGAAGTGTTCCTGCTCTTTACTCACACGCAGCTGGCAGGGAGAAGAAGTGACACTGGTAAGAACACACGACAGCAACAAGGCTCCAGTGCAGGTTTTAGGTACCAGGTCTCATGTGAAACTCATTACCACAAACATTTTCTTTTATTCACATGTGAAACAAACCATTTGTACTGCTGTCAAAAATTATCACTTACTCAAGTTCGACTCTACAGCTACTTCAGTTAATCAGTCTAGCGCACTCAAGTGCAGAAGTGATCCAGGATAATAAAGATACAATCTGACCAGAACCGATCTGGTCAGTGTTTTGAGAACCAGCAATCAGTAACATGAAACTTTCTACCTCAGCAAATAAGGGCAGAAGTGAAATGCAAAATGGTTTCAAAACTAACTGTGAGACAGGTTTGGCTGATCTGAGCCCAGCCGTAGAGGTCAAAGAGCCGATGGGTGCTGGCCAGCTTGCAGCGCATCAACCGCTCTCCCTTCACCATGCTGCCAGGCTCCCATCCATGCAGATCGTTGATGGGTGTCACCATCATCATGTCTGAGGAGGGAGGAGGCAAGAACATTAGATACAGACAAATGTAGTAGGATAAAAGTTGAATGGTCACTTTTTGAAATATATGTATATTTTTTTTAAGGCACCGATGGATGACAAGCTCATGTCACTTTCTGTCACTTTTCATCTAAATCTGAATTGATTCACAGTGGTACATGACAGCATAGATGTTTTACCACATTTTATTAGTGCTTTACTTAATGTTACACCAGCATCGAGAAAACAATGAAAATGGCAGGATGATCAAGCAAATTAAGTTTGTGTGGGCATGCAGGCTGACTGCAACATTATTCATATTATTTGAAGATCAGCAGACCAGAGGAGTAAGCAGGGCCCAAGCATACACCTTACTGAATGTCTTATTCAGAGCAGCTGTGTAACATAGTGATCATTGGAGCAAATACATTTCACATTGTATCTATGCATATTCTGTTTACATTGTCTGAAGAAACGAGACTGTAGTACAGGCTGAAACCCACTGAAAACAAATAGGTGTCTAACTATTCTTATGTACTCAATGCTAACGAAGTGATCTGAATCATGGCATTTTAAAAATATGTCAAGGTCTTTAAAACATACTGGAAGGCGAGACTGACAGGGCGGCTGGAGAGCCATGTGAGGCCATGAAATCTGCGAGCTGCCTGAGTGCCCAGAGGTTGGATGAACTGCCACCCTTCTTCATCTGTTCCTGTATTAGGAGATCCAGCTCCTCTCTGAATGACTGCACATAAACACAGGCCATACATTAATATACGATCACACGTACAGATGTGAAAAATAAAGTTCCCTCTCTTTTGCCCCGAGGACTTTATGTATCAAGAATTTTTACAAAAACACCTGGTCCTACCCAGGCCTTAAAATGGAGTTAATGCAAACTCAAATGAGCAACAGCACATGACATATTACAGTGTCATTATCCGTTTCATAAAAACTATGTTAACATGGAGACGCAGTGTGAAAAATTTAGTAAGCCCATTATTCAATAGTATGAAGCTGTCTCACGTGGATCCTATAACCACCCACCAATACAACAGTATGACTAAAAGAGAATGTTTTACCTCTTACTGAGAAAGTACTATATTACTGATATAATCACAGATTCTGCTAGATTCAGTCTACCTCATATAGACCAGCTCTTCATCACATTGGTGAAACTAAGGCATAACACTTCCTTTGAACTGTTATCGCAGGTGAAAGGCATCCCCACAACAACAGCCATCGACTACTTTTGTAAGTGGGTGGATCTCATCTACTCGAAGCTGAGGTTCATGATAAAATACCAGGACAGGGACACCATCTTTAAAACAATACCGCCAGTCTTCAAGGCAAAATTTCCACGGCTCACTTCCATCGTGGACTGCTGTGAGATCTTTACTGGACCTGGATCCAGTAAAAAATGGACTGGATCCAGTAGAAAACTGGACCTGGATTCCGTAGAAAACTGGACTGGATCCAGTAAAAAATGGACTAGATCCAGCAGAAAACTGGACCAGGATCCAGTAGAAAACTGGTCCTGGATCCCGCAGAAAACTGATCCTGGATCCCGCAGAATACTGGACCTGGATCCAGCAGAAAACTGGTATCTGGATCCAGCAGAAAACTGGACCTGGATCCAGTAGAAAACTGTATCTGGATCCAGCAGAAAACTGGTCCTGGATCCAGTAGAAAACTGGTCCTGGATCCAGTAGAAAACTGGTCCTGGATCCAGTAGAAAACTGGACCTGGATCCTGCAGAAAACTGGTCCTGGATCCAGCAAAAAACTGGTCCTGGATCCAGTAGAAAACTGGACCTGGATCCAGTAGAAAACTGGACTGGATCCAGCAGAAAACTGTATCTGGATCCAGCAGAAAACTGGACCTGGATCAGACAGCATCCGGCTCCATCTGCGCACCAAACTCCATTCATTAAATGACAAATTAAAGGTCTCAAGTCTGAACAGGATGTGGCTCCATTTGGACACCAAACTCCATTCAATAAACAAACGATTTATGGTCTCAGGTCTGAAGATCATCTGGCTTACGGTGTACATTTTAGGATATCATCAGCCGTCAGAGTCAGGTCTCGGTCATCAGATGAAAAGTCATCGTATCTCAGGAATATCTCTGTCAGGTATCAGGAAAACCTTTGTCAGGTATCAGAAAAACCTCTGTCAGGTATCAGAAGAAACTCTGTCAGGTATCAGAAGAAACTCTGTCAGGTATCAGAAGAAACTCTGTCAGGTCTCAGAAAAAACATTGTCAGGTCTCAGGAAAACCTCTGTCAGGTATCAGAAGAAATCCTGGAACACCATGTACGTCATCTTCAAGTGACAAAACCAACAGCGCCAGGCTAAAACGTAATTGAGACGCACCAAAAGCAAATGGTTGATGTATGTTGGGAAAGATGGTGAGTTAATGGCTATTTGTCATTTATTTGTGTGATTATTTATTAGAGCTTTGTTTTAAAATATGTGTGTACTGCTAGCTTTAGCTAGTTTGAATAGCAGCAGTTTAGAAAAACAACTTCTCTACGTCTTTTCAGGCAACGGATAAAGTAAGAGCTTATGAGGCGCTGAAAAAAGATCTCGAAAACGGTAACCACAAATAACTGCAAATTTTTATTTGTAACTGCTACATATGTCTTTCACAATTGGCTTCTAAAAGTTTTTAAGTTCATAGTTAATATGTCGACCATACGTACATTATATACGTACAATATAGAGAAGTTGAAAAAGTTACAATAGTTACATTCCCTGGTAACTAATTACTTTTATGAAGGAGTAATTCAGTTACTAATTCAGTTACTTTTTGTGGAAGGTCACTAGTAACTATAACTAATTACTTTTTTTAAGTAACTTGCCCAACACTGGGTATTATAGAGTATTATAGAGTCAAATGTGAGGCCTACTGTTAGACACCCAAAGCTTGGCTGAAATTGGGTCATATAAAACTAAAAAGGTGTTAGGCATAAGAAGGTGTTGCAATTACCCAGTCCAGGCCTCCTATTCAACTGAAATGATGCTCTGGGGACTTAAGATGGCTGTGCATGACTAAATGTAGTTAAATCTCAATAAACTGAAGCAATGCTGTCAAGAAAGTGATAAAAAAAAATTCCTTCCACTATGATGTGAGAAACTGTCGCACAGATAATCATTTTGAAGAATTGCTAATGCTGGTTCCCTAAACTATTGAATAGTCAGGTATACTGGATTTTTCCACATACTTCTTCTTAGTTACTGTTTATTAATGACACTTTGCAATATATTGTGTGTTGCTCTTCATGTGAGGTGGCATCTAATCACAGAGAAAATCTCATTTAAAAAGTAAATGTACAAGATTTGAACAACTAAATATAAAATTGTCTCCTTTTACACAAAATATACTAAAATAATTCTAAATATGCTCAGATTGCAGGAAAAAAAAATCAGGGAACAAAAGTATAACAAAGCAAACATAACGACAACAGTGATTAAAGACTGTTAATGAGTCAAGCCTCTTTCATCAGTCATTTAACTTCATGGTACCTTCTTTTTTTACATGAAAGTTCATCAGCAACATGGAGCTTTAATGTTGGCCTAACATCTGAAGATGCACCCAGACGACTGTCCAGCAGCAATTTTAACCCAGCTGCAAAGCAGCATCTCAGAAAAGACTTTCCAAATGTAAAAGATAATCACATCTAGAGAGCAAAAGAAAATCACAGAGATGAGCAGCGACCTCACCGGACTCTGAAGGAGGCTGGAGATGCGTTTCTTATACTGTGGGGTGGAGTGCTGAGGAGAAAGGAGGCCCTCAGGAACCCCATCACTGGGGCTGCGCTGCACCGGGGTGCCTTTTGGGGTGGGAGACTTACTCATCTTCTATTTCACAGTGGGTGTTTTGCAGCCAAGAGGAAAACTGCAAGAAAAAGGACGCAGTAAAGAATATTACACCTATAGTGTGCTTTCCATTATTTAAAGTGCTGCCAGACTGTCAAATAAGAGTAATCAATTCTGATATGATCAATGCAGAAATTCACAAATATTTCACTTGTTACAACTTGTAATATTAAGAGCAGCAAGAGATGTGTTTGAAATTCATGGATTTATTTCACTGAACTAAAACACCAAATTCTTCATACACTTTACTAAAATGCATGTTTCCAAATCTGTTTTGTTGTAGCGCATTGAGATTTGCCTGAAAATATAATAAAATGTATTATTATTATCATCATTATCATCAATGTGACACTATGTTCACAAAACATACCTAATTTTACACAGCTATGGACTCTAAAATTATAACTTTAGAATTAAGTAGACATGGGCACCAGGGATGGTCTAAGAAGTCTAAATACATGTGGACTCCTGCCAAGCCTTTGCTTCAAAGGAGTGTATCAGAGCTCTGTTAAACAGACAGAGTGTCTGTAAAACAACACAGAGTGTTAAAAACTCAAAACGTGGTGCAGTCAGTATCATGACATATTAAAATAAATATTGCTCATTCAATCAAAGCTCCACATTAAGTACGATGCAGATCAATTCTAAAAATCTTTGTGCCTTGTATTGACATAAAAAGCCAGAAGCCTTCATTTCCTTAAACTTTAAAGTGGCAGCATGAAAATGAAATACCTACCCTCACATTAAAGATGCTGTATTCCCCGGGGCCCTGTCTGGTGGAAGTGCAGAGCTGTAGACAATACAGGCACAAGCATTAAGTGCTCACAGGCAAACAGCATCAGAATCACTAAAAGGAAGTCAGAAACTGATACGGACCCGGTAATTGGAGACAAGACTGAAGCGTTACCGTAAAGATCTCAGTAAAGAGCTGGCCCCTCCCCAATTCACAAAAACACACGCAGATGCAGAAACTGTGCTGCAATGAACAGATAAGGTCCTAAACACACCACACCCTTCCCCCTCGGCTACATGCTACTAACTGACTGACTTACTCAGCTGATTAGCTGCATCACTGTAACAAAGATCTGTGTAAGCTCATCTGATCTGCACTTCCGGTTCCATCCTTCACGTTTTCACCTGTCAGTGCACTTTTAAAGTCAAAACGTAAATGATCCATTACCTAAAGTATTTAACTCTCCACACAAATACCCACAAATTAGTGAAATATATTTTCCAAACCAATTTGTTCTCACATTTAATGATGAATTTACTGATTTTACACTTTCCTTTATTGGGGATGCCATTTCCTCTTTAATATGTTTGACAATTTTCTTCATGCAAATGTGTTCAGACTGATGCTATTTATTTTAAGCAGCAGCTGGTTTACACAAGCCCCAATCCAAGCTGCTGCCCTCCTTCACCCTCTCACAATAGCCTCTCTCTCTCTCTCCGTCCCCCCCTCCCCCCACCTCCAGGATAGTACTAATGGGGGAATCGTGGTTCTCTGGCTGCTTGCCTTCCATCACTGACTACTCTGCTTTTCTTCAGTCTTCCTGTGATAACAAACCATGCTGTATCATCATCTAGTTTTTGTTTTATAAAATCTTTAGAAAACAATGAAAATTAAACAGGAATGAAATGTCATGCCATTCATCTCCTCTCCTGCAGCTGGCTTCTCCCTGTGTGCCCAAAAAGATTTGAATATCACTTTCATTAAAAATATTTGTGATTTTGTTGTTGTGGATCACATTCACATTGCTACTAAGTACTCTAGTATAATATATCTACTCAGTGGTTCTACATCTGTGCACTGACATCTGGCAGCAGGTAGATAGGAATATCAATACCGAAGCAGCTGGACATTGATTTTCCTTAATCTGCTTGCATTGGGTTGATATTTGTCACATCTCAAGGCAGTTTATTAAATAGTCACATATTGTAAACTCATTTTCCCCATCACACCTAGGATGCTGAAGTAGTGTGAGTCAATAATACATAGGAGTTACGAACATCCTGTCACAGAAAAAATACATTACACCATCGACATTAGAGATCA
Organism: Hirundichthys speculiger; assembly: GCA_018398805.1. Classification (NCBI taxonomy): domain Eukaryota; kingdom Metazoa; phylum Chordata; class Actinopteri; order Beloniformes; family Exocoetidae; genus Hirundichthys; species Hirundichthys speculiger. Next base: position 3,384,137 of record JAGFBZ010000287.1, on the reverse strand, counting down.
TATGTAACTAGTTTTAGCTTTCTTCACTGGCTTCCTGGTGATGAACCTTTCAACCCCCTGTAAAGGCGTGGCTCAGGGACACCAATGCCAGCTGTAACTATAAGCTTTGTCAAAATAAAAGGTTTTAAGTCTGATCTTAAAGGCAAAGAGGGTGTCTGCATCCCAAATACAAAGTAGAAGCTGGTTCCACAATAGAGAGGCCTGATAACTAAAAACTCAGCCTCTCTTTCTACTTTTGGATAAAAACCACAGGCCTGCAGTCTGAGAGCGAAGTGCTGTGTTAGGATGATACTGAACTATAGATATATATGGTACAATGTAGCTTGTTCATTCAGGGTTTTATATGTGACAAGAAATACTTTAGATTCTTTTGTGAATTTAACAGGTAGCCAGTAAATAAATATATTCTCTAGTCCATCCATATCAGAACTCTCACTGCAGCATTTTGAATCTTTTGGAGATTTTTCATAGAAAGACTGGGACAGCCTAAAGTAACCTAACATAGTTATTCTGTTAGATAATTCACGTACTGTTCATAATTTTGGCAATATTACAAACTTTGTGTTTGTCAGTTTTTCTTTCCTCTCACCCCCAACCAGACTCTGATTCTGACGGAGGTCTCTTCCTGTTGTGCTCGGGACGTAGAATTAAACTGAAGATTTGATATAATCTGTTAGTTTCCTTTGGTTTATTTTTAAAAATTGGCACATGAATGTAATTACAATGGGTTGTATCTAAAATAGTCTGTTTGTAATTAAATTATAGCAAAGTGGATTAAACTGGGATATAACTGGATTACAACTGGATTGGAACTTTTTTTTTTTTTATCTTTGAAGTGCCCAATAAAGATTCTGCTTAAAAACATGGACTTATGATTCCTGGAAGGGAAGCTATGCTTTTAGGTTGGGTGAAGAGAATAAAACATTCCTTCGTAGATTTAAACAAGTATGGCTTAAACTAGATCTTCAGACAATTTCTGCTGCATGTTAAACCAAATCTTCTAGCTGAAGATGTAACACACTTACATGCATCACTTTATAAGTTGTGCTGGTTGTTACCATATGAAAATGGATAATTTATGCCATCCTGCACAAAAATATATATTGTTCATGATTTGAAATAAGACTGGACTGTTACGTGAGAATGCCAGGTTAATGAATCAAAGCTACTTCTTTCACTAATACCTAAAAAAAAAAAGTTCCACTTTCTGAACTGACAGCAATACAGTTCTCAACAGCACATTAAAAACTTTTATAATCCTTATTATATCCTGCTCACATACCATATATTTTGAGTAAATCCTCAATATAAATCAAAATTAGTTACCTTTGGAACACATTGTGTAAAATTTAAAGAAACAGCCCTATAAAACCCAATTCAGTCAATAGTTTCTGCCTGCCACAACACAAAATAAATGCAAAATATGCTAGATGAATAAAAACGCGACTGATGTACCAATCTGGAACACAATCTAATAGTCTCTATAGTCCCTACAGTCTCTAATCTGGTCGCTCAAGTGAGTGCACCAGACAACGAGACAGCTCCACATTTCAGTGTTGTCTTCTGCGTGTTTCCGCTTCATCCGCTCCTCCACCCGATGGTGGCCTGTGAGCTGCATGGCTGCCTAGCAACACTTACACGCGGCGCAGCATCAGCATCAGCAGCAGCAGGAAAGAGGACCCTTTATGGCTTCTCGCGACAGGCACCGGCCAGCGGGGACAGCTCAACACCGCACGACTCTTTTGTAAGAAAATGAGCAAAATCACAAATACAACTACCATATTCCGAGCGACTAAAGAGAGAACGGGTCGCGTCCTGTGTGGCGACTCTGACATCAGAACATCGATTGCTTCATCGAGCTCGAAACAACAACTAAAACGGCCACCACTATGGAAGAGGTGCTGACATCACACAGCGGCTCCCTCACTCTGTCGTTACAGCACGACGCAAAGCCGAGTCCATATAAATACATCAAGTCTCGATCACAATTTCAAATAACGTATAAAAAAGCGGGCGACATAAAAACACTGTAAATGCATTTGTATCGATCTGAATCTAATCGTAGAAAGACAGAGGGAGCACCCTGGATGCAGGAACACGGTAAACAAGAGCCAGTATGTACAGCATCATGTCAGACAGCACCAGTGAAACAGGGAGATCCCTGTACAACGCCCAGTCTCTTCACCATAAATGCATCGTAAGATGCACTTAAACAGAAAATGCAGCATTGTGTTAGTGTGCACTCACCTCAGTACATCCCCGGGACCGCGTCCTCTGCGTGGGGGCGGCGCACCCACAGACCGAGGCAGTCCTTTGATGCAGGTAATTATCACAGATCTGTGCGCTGGGATGCGCGACCACAGCTCTTTTGTGAGGCCGTTTCACGGCCTCGGCTCAAGCCAGGTCAGCGGACCGTGCGCGTGGACCAGCCCACAGCCACGCCTGTCCCGGACACGACACCGCAACACTCCCAGTCGGTTCAGTGCGCTGGGGATCGTCGCAGTGCATCTGATCTTTGCGTTTATTGCCTGTATAATGTTGGATGTCTCCCAACGTCTCCTAAAACGTAATTTAGTTACCAAGGCCCATCTCAAATCAAGCACAGTAACTATCACGTTACAGGAGCGCCATCTACCGTTCTTTACATCAGGAGTAGAGTTCAGGATATTTGAACGGCAACATTTAATTTAAAATCGGCGTAAAGTGGCAGGAAAGCAAGGGCAAAGCATTTTTTTTCCCTGACACTTCATATCTTGCTGCCTTTTTAGGTGGAGGTACGGAAACGATACAACCCAGGACATTCAGTTGACAGTTACTCAACACTTGGACCTACAATGAGATACTTTCATTCTAGACGAGGCAATATAACAATCTGAAACAAAAATGCATCAATCCTTTTATATGGTATATTTTGAAATTATTTTGACAATGTTTAGATATATTGAATGTGCCTACAAAAACAAATCTGTTAAATGTTTAAGGGAATATATTTAGAAAATTAGGCCAAAAGTGGTGGTGATGTCTTGACTCTTAATATAAAAGCATCTGGTGTGTCTTCTTTTCAGTGGGATCCCTTTCAGTCTTACACATTTTCATGTTTGACTTCTTATACCATTGCCAAATTAAACAATATTTCAATCTTTAAATACCAAATTCAGCATTTTTATTTTGACCCCAGGATATGACACTGGCATTTGAGCTCTGATGCCTCCAGCCTCAACCAGTTGTTCTTGCAATGCTTCCATGACCCATGTCCCTCTGCTACTACTGGAGCTCATGGTAATGTAAAAAAAAAAAAAAAAGTCTCCCTATAGTGATGTAAGAATACACTAGGGCGAGAAAACTCCCAAGAACATTAGAAATAGAAAATCCTGCAGCCAGTTGGTCAAACATTGACTCAAGTAAAAAAGTCTAAGAAGTACATATTTTTGCTTTTATGGAGAATTAAGTCAATTCCAATGATTAAATCCATCTAAAGATAAGTGCAAAACAATTTATAAAGACCCTAAAAAAAAAAATGACATTTTTGAGATATCAGCGTTAGATTTAATTAAGGTGATAAATATTAGCATTTTTTGTTCTGATTTTAACACAGCTTATTGGAAATTACAATTTTATTTTTTTTTTTTTTTAAATTAAGCATTACTCTAGCACCAGGTGTTAAACCTTCAGGTATTTGGCAGATCATTTAAGTAATATTTGTTCTCACATATACAATAGGTCCATCTCCAGCATGGCACCCCCTCTCCCCCCAGAAATGCACTGGCCTCTTTAAAGAGCTTATTGACTTTAATTTTAATTTCATATTTACATAGCATAAAGCTTAGTTTAACTCAGACACTTATTTGTTAGACTGCCACAAAATTGCACAAAAAAAAAAAAAAAAAAGAAAGGACATGCAGTCCTGTACATTTCATTTCCAGGTGACCAATAGAATTTCTAAGAGTAAAGACTTATATTTACAACCAGACATTTCAAATCACATTTATATGTAGAAAAAAAAAAAAAACCCTCCAAAAACAAAACCCACACCAGTTTTCTTCAAGATCATCATGTCCTTCAAAGCAGTAGGATCCTGAAAAGAAGAAAATCATAGGCTCAAAAGAAAGCAGATTTGTTAATATATTTAAAAAAGGAGCCATTGTCACTCAGTAGAACCCCCCACAAAATTTCAAAGTTGGTGATGAAAAATATAGTACCTTAGTGCAGTGATTTTCAACCCTGGTCCTCGAGGCACCCTATCCAGCAGGTTTTAGATGTTTCCCCTTCTTCTTCACACAGTGATACAAGTGGCTGTGTCATCAACAGACTTGTTCAGACTTTGAGGGCAACCTGATAATGACCATTAATTAAAATCAGGTGTGTTGAAGCTGGGAAACCTCTAAAACCTGCTGGATAGGGTGCCTCGAGGACCAGGGTTGAAAATCACTGCCTTAGTGTACAAAAAAAAAAAAAAAAGCACTCCATTAGTGCAATTTGTTTCCCCATAATTACCCAGGAGTCACCATTTTAAATGGTTTATTTTTCAAACATCTCTTGTGGGCAGAGCAAAGCAGCCAACCTCAATTGTTCTCAGGTTCACACACATCTACCAGCCTACCTCCAGGTGCTACTTTTGTTCAATAAATTGGGGGGAGGGGGGGTTGTTCAAAGACATCATATTGATTTCAATGTTTGCTTGCCCAAATATGACAACGCCTGGCATGGAGGCTACTCGCTGCTGCTCCGGGGACTCATCCCTGCGACGCTGGATGCTCCGGTTTGTGCCCGGTGTGTGGTGGTTTCGCGGTCGGGTGTCGACGTGCTGTCTGCGGGTGCGGATCGGTCCTCTTGTGGCTGGTGGAGGCATGCTGCCACGGACATGGGCGGTGTCGCTGGGGGCCGGTTCGGCAGGCTGAGCGGTCTTGGGCTGCTGATCGCGGGGGCTGTAGCGTCGACTGGGCCGGGACAGGAGCCCCCAGAGTGGCAGCGGCGGCACGGCTGTGGCCAGCAGGCCGCTGCTGCCTCTGTCCAGCAGTCTGCATGCACTGTGGTGAGTCGGCTGGCCTGGCGGGGGCCCGGTACCCCCGCCGGAGGGGAGACGCCAACGGCCTGGTCCTGCGAGATGAACCGGGCTCTGGGACGGTAGTCTCCGTCGCTCGCTGGACTGAAGGAGCTCAGTCTTCCCGGAGGGGACGGTTTGGTTCATCTGTGTTTCCTCCTCTGACCTGGAGATATCTCACTTGATTCATCTTTATGGAGATATACTGATCTGAACGGCTGTTAACTCTAGTTAGCACTCAAACCGGGACATGAAAAGGAGCGCTGGACACCAGCAGCTCCTCAAGTACACCAGACTAGACAGTACTGAAACACAAATTTCCCCCCTGGGGGATCAATAAAGTATATTTGAATATGCCAATCACATCCAGGATGTTCACTTCTCTAAGGCACCCCAGCAGAGCAATTCATGCTGTACTGCTCAGATGTGATGCAAGTTGCTTTGAAATGACAGAACCATGTATATGAAAGCTCTACATACTGAACAACTCATACTGGGAATAATACCTTAGGTGACAAATCAGAAATCCAGTGTATACAGTTATACCAACCTTACAGGTTTTCCATTAAGGGCTTTGCGGATCACAGACTTAGCAGGGTTGAGACATCTGTTGGATGAAACAAGAACAGATTTCTTAAAGTGGCATTGTCAGTACAGGGCAAAGTTACAAGATGTAGTACATGACACTTCACAGGTGTCCTTACATCTGTAGTGTGCAAATTAATGCATTCCCAATTTAAAACCCTCATTGGGCAGGATAATGACATTTTAATGGCTCCTTTACCCAAGCTGCTGTCAGATTTCACTTAGTCAAACCAAAAAAAAAAAAAAAAAAAAAAAAAAATCCAAATTTTGCTTGTGTGTCTAAAGGACTCCTTTTTGGTAAGATTAAAACAAGGTGCCAGTCCATCACCCTCTTGGCACATGTTCACACTGTCGGCCTAAACTGGACTGGTTACAAACACAATAATCCAGTCTTCCTAAGAGCTTCTTAAATTTTGCAGTTCATCAGATCTTGTGCCCCTTTCAGAAAAAAAGTGACAGTATTTTGAACCTGAACTCAGGAGTAACAGTTTTCCATTTAACAAAGCAGGGCAACTTAACCCTGAGCAGGAGGGTTTAAGCTGGTTTCAGAAACTGAGGTAACTCATACGGGCAGTGTGTTACCACTGTAACGGTTTCTCCATCTCCTACCCTTTATAAAGCTGAAATGGGTTCAGTTTCAGACAATCATATAGCCCTACATTTTGGAGATGTATGAACAATGACATGTCAAATTTGGGTCAATAACGCATATTAAGGATCTGAATGGATCTTGAGGGCCATCTTGTCCAGAGTAACATTTGTCCAGGCATTGGGTGTGTCTTTTTTTGCAATTACGTACATATCTTGTATACATAGTGTTATTCTTTCACGCATCACGAATGTCACCCACTCTGTGCCAATACTTTGCATAACACCTTGGAGATTTCAAGTTTTATAGCCAGTTTATTTACAAATGTCAGTTTTCTTAATAGAGATGGTGAACATAACCCATTAGAAAGTAAACGGTATACAGAGCTGTGAAAAAGTGGCCTGGCTTTAGAGACTTCTTCCACTTTTTTTTTTTTTTTTTTAATTCTAATTTGTGTAAGTACCTAGAAGCAAGAATTTCAAATATTCTATACGATTTAGATTATAATAGCATCTGCTTTCTGTGAGGAGAGAAAGTTCCCTCAGGATTTCCAAACGTGATTGGATGTGTTGGTGAAACCCATATTCCCCATCCAAGCCCCTTTTATTATTTTCCCTTGCTCGGGTAAAATGTTAGAGTACAAATGAACCTGTTATGTTTGAGTTAAACTGAATTTTCAACTGCTTCAAATCAGTTGAAAATTCAGTTTAACTCAGTTTGTTGAACATCCTTTCTGAAACTGGCCCCTGATCTGTGATTAGGGAGCGTCTGCTATGGTAGCCTACACACAAATCATGTTTTTAATTAATATATTTAAATTAAAAAAAAAAAAAAAAACAAAAAAAAAAAACCACACACACACACGCACTACACATTCTCGCAACAATTGAATCAAGGCAACTGGACTCAGATTTGTCCAGTTGCCTATGATTCAATTGTTGCGAGAATGGAATTGACCTGGATAAATGAGAATATCCACAGACACACACTACACACAACACACACTGGAGTTGGTAATTAGCCCAAGTTAGTTACCGAAGTCTCATCAGGTGCTACTTGTATAATGAACTGGTATGCAGGCATCACGCAATGCTGCAACACCAGTCTGGTTAAATCTCCATCGTCCGTTACTGGCTCTGGGGGCATGTTGAATCCATCTTCCATTTGCTCCTCTGACATGTTCAGCAACTGCCAAAAAGAAACGTGTGCAACATGAACATTCTCTCTGCTGACAAGTTTCCAGGGTTAGGTCAGGTTTGTGTTTTGTTTTTTTACTTATTATACAATGGCATGCTCAAGGCATCCCAAACTGGTTTCTTGAACATTTGATAACTGCGAAAGCCTCTACAGTCACCTAATCTGAATCTAATACAGTGGTGTATGGTTGTCACAAATGCCATCATGTCGATATTTGACCAAGATCACTGAGGAATGTTTTGAGAACCTTCCTGAATCCAAGTCTTTAAGAACTAAAGCAATTTAAAAAGGCAAAAGAAGGTTTCTACCAAGAACCAGTAAGGTATACCTAGTCAAGTGTCTCATCATTGTATCTGTGACCCACTTTCATCCAGAACACAACACTCTGGATGTGGGTTAGTTACAGAAGATGTTGATACAGCCTTTTAGTTCAAATCCCAACTACACTGTGAAAAGTACTTGTACTCACATCATCTATTCTCCACAGGTCATTGCCAAAGCCCTCAGTCTGGCCATAAGTGATTGCGTTCTGTAGGAAATCAGTCCCACTACCATCATTCTAGGACACATGACATTTCCGTTGTCAGTACCAGTCTTCAACACAACAGAAGACCCTTGTCATTTAAGTCCCTCTGAAATACTCACATTGTCACAATCCCGCAAAACAGCAAGCAGCAGTCGAATATACTCAGCCGCCGCCTTAAGTGTATCCACTTTGCTCGGCTTTCTGTCTGGCTGCATCAGCGGCACCATGCGTTTCAGTCGGGAGAACATGGTATTCAAGTTTCTGATCTGCAAAGGGAAGAGATGGAGGTGTCACACCCATTAAGTACAACAGCGGACTGCATGATTATGCACTTCTTCAAACACCATGCTTCCAGCAAACATGAATAGAATAGAATCCTTTATTGTGACTGTACATAAGGTACAATGAGATTAAAGGTTAAAGTAAAGGTTTTCTGTAGGGTCATGAAGCAACAACACTGGTCACAGTTTCATGAACTTCAGGCCGATGTTCAGGTACTGTCAAAGCTCATTCAAGCCTGATAAATGTGAGCACCAATGTAGGCAATCTACTTGCACTTATCTGATCATGATGTACGGTGTTCACACTTCTGTACAACACATTAACTTTCCATTTAGACAAGGCATCAAAAGAATGGTTTTATTAATACACATATGATAATTAGCCTATGTAGTTAGTCACATTATTCACTGCAATAATAATTAGGATATCACGGAAACTGCATTTAGAAAATCAACTTAAAAAAGGGCAACACTTTATGCCAACCATATTTCTTGAAACAAGCTGCTTGCGTGTTAATGTATGCGGGTAAATTGTGAAGTTTACTGTTCAAATAACAAAAAAGCGCCATGGTAACCACCGTCACCTTATTAATAAGTCGTTTCTCTTTTCGGGGAAACTAAACTTCATTGAAAGGAAAGCAAGTTGTTATCAAATAGCATTGAGGGTTCAAACAACATAACTCAACAAGTCTCACTCTTAGTCGTTCCTTAGCGTTGACCAATTCTCGCTTCTTAACAGTTTCGCTGAAGTCTTCAGCGACGTAATACAAGCCGTCCCTCTCCCGCTTGAACTTCTCGATGCTGCTGTACAATGGCAGAGCAGACTCTCCGGTGAGCCGCTTCAAAATATCACTCATCAGCTCAGCCTCTGGCGCCTTCATCTTAGCGGCTAATTAACGGTGGGAAAATCTAACGCTTTCTTGTCACGTCACTGCAGGCTTTTATCCCATGACCTGACATAAACACGCAGGTCGGCAGTCGTCCGCGAGGCCCAAGCATCACACCTGTGCGTAATATTTAATCAAGCAGGGGGCCCACAGGTGAGCAGGAACCAGGGGCGGACTCAGTGATGCCAGGTGGGAAATGTAGGATTATCGTACCGAAGACTCAAAATTATCGTATTTTGAGGGAAATTATCGTACATCTGTCCAGGGGCGTTTCTAGTCACCTTGGGGGCCTTAGGCAAGAGTGAGCATGGGGGCCCGTCTGGTCCAAAAACACCAAGAAGATCATTCAATCCAGAAATCTTTTATTTTTAATAACAGAAGACTGGACCTGGATCCAGTAAAACATGGACCTGATCCGGCAGAAGACCGGACCTGGATCCAGTAAAACATGGACCGGATCCGGCAGCAGACCGGACCTGGATCCAGTAAAACATGTTCCGGATCCAGCAGAAGACCGGACCTGGATCCAGTAAAACATGGACCGGATCCGGCAGAAGAACGGACCTGGATCCAGTAAAACATGGACTGGATCCGGCAGAAGACCGGACCTGGATCCAGTAAAACATGGACCGGGTCCGGCAGAAGACCGGACCTGGATCCAGTTAAACATGGACCGGATCCGGCAGAAGACCGGACCTGGATCCAGTAAAACACAGACCGGATCCGGCAGCAGACCCGACTTTTATCCAGTAAAACACGGACCGGATCCGGCAGAAGACCGGACCTGGATCCAGTAAAACATGGACCGATCCAGCAGCAGACCGGATCTGGATCCAGTAAAACATGGACCGGATCCGGCAGAAGACCGGACCTGGATCCAGTTAAACATGGACCGGATCCGGCAGAAGACCAGACCTGGATCCAGGAAAACATGGACCTTGTCCGGCAGAAGACCGGACCTGGATCCAGTAAAACATGGAGCTGATCCGGCAGAAGACCGGACCTGGACCTAGTAAAACATGGACCGGATCCGGCAGCAGACCGGACCTGGATCCAGTAAAACATGTTCCGGATCCGGCAGAAGACCGGACCTGGATCCAGTAAAACATGTTCCGGATCCGGCAGAAGACCGGACCTGGATCCAGTTAAACATGGACCGGATCCGGCAGAAGACCAGACCTGGATCCAGGAAAACATGGACCTTGTCTGGCAGAAGACCGGACCTGGATCCAGTAAAACATGGAGCTGATCCGGCAGAAGACCGGACCTGGACCTAGTAAAACATGGACCGGATCCGGCAGCAGACCGGACCTGGATCCAGTAAAACATGTTCCGGATCCGGCAGCAGACCTGACCTGGATCCAGTAAAACATGGACCGGATCCGGCAGCAGACCGGACCTGGATCCAGTAAAACATGTTCCGGATCCGGCAGAAGACCGGACCTGGATCCAGTAAAACATGGACCTGGATCCGGCAGAAGACCGGACCTGGATCCAGTAAAACATGGACCGGATCCGGCAGAAGACCGGACCTGGATCCAGTAAAACATGGACCGGATCCGGCAGAAGACCGGACCTGGATCCAGTTAAACATGGACCGGATCCGGCAGAAGACCGGACCTGGATCCAGTAAAACACGGACCGGATCCGGCAGAAGACCGGACCTGGATCCAGTAAAACACGGACCGGATCCGGCAGCAGACCGGACCTGGATCCAATAAAACACGGACCGGATCCGGCAGCAGACCCGACTTTTATCCAGTAAAACACGGACCGGATCCGGCAGAAGACCGGACCTGGATCCAGTAAAACATGGACCAGATGCTAACCAGATGCCCGAGCCACCTCATCTGGCTCCTCTCGATGCGGAGGAGCAGCGGTTCTACTCTGAGCCCCTCCCGGATGACCGAGCTTCTCACCCTATCTCTAAGGGAGAGCCCGGCTACCCTGCGAAGGAAGCTCATTTCAGCCGCTTGTATCCGCGATCTTGTTCTTTCGGTCACTACCCAAAGCTCATGACCATAGGTGAGGGTGGGAACGTAGATCGACCGGTAAATCGAGAGCTTCGCCTTCCGACTCAGCTCCTTCTTCACCACAACAGACCGGCGCAGCACCCGCATCACTGCAGATGCCGCACCGATCCGTCTGTCGATCTCCCGCTCCATCCTTCCCTCACTCGTGAACAAGATCCCGAGATACTTAAACTCCTCCACTTGGGGAAGGACCTCATCCCCAACCCGAGAGGGCACTCCACCCTTTTCCGGCTGAGGACCATGGTCTTGGATTTGGAGGTGCTGATTCTCATCCCAGCCGCTTCACAACCGGCTGCGAATCGTTCCAGCGAGAGCTGTAGATCACGGCTCGATGAAGCCAACAGAACCACATCATCTGCAAATAGCAGAGACCCAATCCTGAGGCCACCGAACCGGATCCCCTCGACACCTCGACTGCGCCTAGAAATTCTGTCCATAAAAGTAATGAACAGAATCGGTGACAAAGGGCAGCCTTGGCGGAGTCCAACCCTCACTGGAAACGAATCCGACTTACTGCCGGCAATGCGGACCAAACTCTGGCACCGGTCGTACAGGGACCGGACAGCCCGTATAAGGGAGTCCGGCACCCCATACTCCCGAAGCACCCCCCACAGGAATCCCCGGGGAACACGGTCGAACGCCTTCTCCAAGTCCACAAAACACATGTAGACTGGTTGGGCGAACTCCCATGCCCCCTCCAAGACCCTGAAGAGGGTGTAGAGCTGGTCCACCGTTCCACGGCCGGGACGAAAACCACACTGCTCCTCCTCAATCCGAGATTCGACTATCCGACGGACCCTCCTCTCCAGGACCCCTGAATAGACCTTCCCAGGGAGGCTGAGGAGTGTGATCCCCCTGTAGTTGGAACACACCCTCCGGTCCCCCTTTTTAAAGAGGGGGACCACCACCCCAGTCTGCCAATCCAGCGGTACTGTCCCCGATGTCCACGCGATGCTGCAGAGGCGTGTCAACCAAGACAGCCCCTCAGCATCCAGAGCCTTGAGGAACTCCGGGCGGATCTCATCCACACCCGGGGCCCCGCCACCGAGGAGCTTTTTAACCACCTCGGCAACCTCAGCCCCAGAGATAGGAGAGTCCACCCCTGAGTCCCCAGACTCTGCTTCCTCATTGGAAGACGTGTCGGCGGGATTGAGGAGGTCTTCAAAGTATTCCCTCCACCGATCCACAACGTCCCGAGTCGAGGTCAACAGCTCCCCATCCCCACTGTATACAGTGTTGATGGAGCACTGCTTCCCCCTCCTGAGACGCCGGATGGTGGACAAGAATCTCTCTTCAAAGCCGTTCGGAAGTCGTTCTCCATGGCCTCTCCAAACTCCTCCCATGTCCAAGTTTTTGCCTCAGCAACCGCCAAAGCCGCGTCCCGCTTAGCCTGCCGATAGCTGTCAGCTGCCTCCAGAGTCCCACATGCCAAAAAGGCCTTATAGGACTCCTTCTTCAGCTTGACGGCATCCCTCACTGCTGGTGTCCACCAACGAGTTCTGGGATTGCCGCCACGACAGGCACCAACGACCTTACGGCCACAGCTCCGGTCGGCCGCCTCAACAATGGAGGCCCGGAACATAGCCCACTCGGACTCAATGTCCCCTGCCTCCCTCGGAAACATGATCGAAGTTCCGCCGGAGGTGTGAGTTAAAGCTCCTTCTGACAGGAGACTCTGCCAGACGTTCCCAGCAGACCCTCACAACACGTTTGGGCCTGCCAGGTCTGACCGGCATCCTCCCCCACCATCTGAGCCAACCCACCACCAGGTGGTGATCAGTTGACAGCTCCGCCCCTCTCTTCGCCCGAGGTGTCCAAGACATGCGGCCGCAAGTCCGACGATACGATTATGAAGTCGATCATCGAACTGCGGCCTAGAGTGTCCTGGTGCCAAGTGCACATGTGGACACTCTTATGCCTGAACATGGTGTTCGTTATGGACAGTCCATGACGAGCACAGAAGTCCAACAACGAAACACCACTCTGGTTCAGATCGGGGGGGCCCTGCCTCCCAACCACACCCCTCCAGGTCTCACTGTCGTTGCCCACGTGAGCATTGAAGTCCCCCAGCAGAACGAGGGAGTCCCCAGATGGAACATTCTCCAATACTCCATCCAAGGACTCCAAAAAGGGTGGGTACTCTGAACTGCTATTTGGTGCGTAAGCACAAACAACAGTCAGGACCCGTCCCCCCCCACCCGGAGGCGGAGAGAGGCTACCCTCTCGTCCACCGGAGTAAACCCCAATGTACAGGCGCCAAGTCGGGGGGCAATAAGTATGCCCACCCCAGCTCGGCGCCTCTCACCCGGAGCAACTCCAGAGTGGAAAAGCGTTCCAACCCCTCTCAAGGATACTGGTTCCAGAGCCCAAGCCGTGTGTTGAGGTGAGTCCAACTATATCTAGCTGGAACCGCTCGACCTCGCACACCAGCTCAGGCTCCTTCCCCGCCAGAGAGGTGACATTCCACGTCCCTAGAGCTAGCTTCTGCAGCCGGGGATCGGACCGCCAGGGTCCCCGCATCCGGCCACCGCCCAGCTCACTGCGCACCCGACCTCTATGGCCCCTCCTGCAGGTGGTGAGTCCACTGGAGTGGGGGCCCATGTTTCCCTTTCGGGCTGAGCCCGACCGGGCCCCATGGGCAAAGGCCCGGCCACCAGGCGCTCGTCTCCGAGCCCCACCTCCAGGCCTGGCTCCAGAGGGGGGCCCCGGTGACCCGCGTCCGGGCAAGGGAAATCTTGGGCCTCGGTTCTTCTCCATCATAAAGGTCTTTATGAGCCACACTTTGTCTGGTCCCTCACCTAGAGACCTGTTTGCCATGGGTGACCCTTCCAGGGGCATAAAGCCCCCGACAACATAGCTCCTAGGATCACTGGGACACGCAAACCCCTCCACCACGATAAGGTGGTGACTCATGGAGTATACACTCATTCCTCTTTAAATTAATTCCCGTCTTTCTGCGCATGCTCGTTCTCTTGCCCGTCTGTCGCGATGACGCTTATATTCTGCGCTGGGCTTGTTTTCAAAACAAAGTTTTAAAATGGCAGCACGCAGTAAACGGTGTTCAAGAGCAGAGACGATTTATTTAATAAATAGCTTGGAGGAACTGGAAATGATTAAAAGAACAGATGGCAGGAAACATAAAAATTGTGAGCTTTTCAAAGCGGCCAGGTTAAATGAAGGAGGTTTCGCAGATAGAGACGCCACCCAGGTCAAAAATAAGTGGAATGTTGTTGCTAACCAGTTAGCTAAGTTTGTTTTCTTCCGGTAGATGTAAAGACGTCCACCCCCCCTATCCAATCAGAACCCTTCCCAACCCCCAGACCTAAAGCGGAGTTGGATAAAGCCGAACAAACGTGTTTTCCATGTAAACCTTAATTCGGAATTACTATTTCCATGTAAACTCGAAGGAAAATAGTTTAATTCGGAATTATTTAATTCCTAATTATTAATTCCGAATTAAAAAACATCATGTAACCGCAGCGTGTGACATGCCCTGTACACTTCAAGGAACAAAACAAGAAAGCAGGTACAGTTTAAAAAACTGAAAACAAAATCTTACTTCGGCTGGTTATATTCCTGTCATTTTAGAATTGGTAATGGTTAAACTTATTCTACAGAGGAATAGTAACCTTCTGGAGTTTTGAGTAGGTATTATCAAATAAAAGGATCCTTTGACTGAGAGAAAATACTGAGGGCTTTATTCAAATTCAAAAATTCCTTATTGATCCCCAAAGGGAAAATACATAAAATATACCCAATAGTGTGGTACTTCCACTTATTCAACTTGTTATGCACATAAACCATGATTGTAAAAATACTAAAAAGTCCAAGTAAAACATCAATACATATTTGCATGAAGTTTCCTCTCTATTTCTAGCCTTCAAATGCAGTATTGGGCAGCCCTGCTCTTTTATGAGAATTTTGGGTGTCCCCAAGCAACATAGTCATCTGTTAATATGCTATTTTCAATTTCCCAAAGTTATAGCCAGAGAAAATACAGAACCCAACACCACATGTGGATGAAGTGTTAAAAAACCCCTCCATCCCAGAGAATCTCCAACGTTCTTTCAAAAGTTACAGCAATCTTTCTGAAAATAAAACTGTCAATACAAAGATGTCTGGGTGGTCTCTGGCTGCTTGAAAAAGTATTTAACAATAAACAAAGATGTAGATTAAACTGAGATATCGGGAACTATTTTCTGCTGTTTAATTCAATAACCATATGAGGATTGCAGGGGTAAATATATTAAGACTTGGTTACTACTGATGATGCGTCCCAAATTCAGTTCCTCCCACAATCCCCTTCAAGACCATTCACCAAGTCCACCAGTCAATTGCATGTGCTTGCACAGGAAACCAACATCCCATCCTGTGTTTTCTGGAATCTCTATTCTGCATAAACAATCAAAGCAGCAGAGGGCTGTACAGTCCTTAAATACATTCTATAGAGAAAACAGAAATAGAAATCTGGCACTTTAATTGGAAGTAAACAATGAAAGTGTCAATATTAGACCCAGTAGGTACAAGTTAAAATTACTTACCTCCTTCGCTGATTTCATGTTCTTGTCACTTTCCTTCTCTCCTCCATGAATCACCTGTGACATAATCAAATAAAGGTGACTGTTAAACTCCAATGCTGCGCTATGATGCCAGCATCTTCAAGACAAATTATTACCAAAACTGAAGAAGAGGACACAAATGATCCAGTTACACAGTCATGGGAAAATGTAAATATTATCAATACATCTCCCCTGGGTCTGTGCATTTTTTTTTAACTTAAGCTTGAAAATATGTTTTGTGGATAAGCAATGAGAACATTGAAACAGCAGAGTCACCAGCACCCTCCTTGTGTGAAAGAGGTTTACTTATCTTCAGGGTCTTCACACAGGGCACAATCACAGAGGCTGTTTCCATGGCAACCAAACCGGTTCAAATACTTACAATTCTGAGAATCGGCTTAAAAACACACATATATATATATATATATATGTGACAGTGTGGGGGTCCTGTCACCAGATATATACCTCCGATTGATCATGTGTCCTGGCTACTTGGCCAAGGGGATATCCCTTTGGCTGACTGGTAAGCACATGTGACTCTCACCCAGGAGTCTGGAGATCAAATCCCACCCGGGTCCTCCATAGTGTCCCTCGACACATATATATATATATACAGTCATGGAAAAAAATCATTAGACCACTATTTTTTCTTCACTTTCTTGTTCATTTTAATACCTGGTACCACTAAACATCATCATGTGACTAAAACAGACAGAAAAGAAAACACTGAACGCATAAAAGCAGTGTTTTTGGAAGTACACCGCCATAGCTATTGATGTAAAAACTTAAGTGATTTAGGTTATAATCAAGAAAACCATGGAAAATGGTAAGATATCAGCTCTTAAAAAAAACTCTTATGAGCAATCTTTGTGGTTATCGTTATGTTTGTCCAAACAAATGTACCTTTAGTTGTACCAGGCATTAAAATGAACAAGAAACTGAAGAAAACAAGGGTGGTCTAATAATTTTTTCCATATATATATATATATATATATATATATATATATATATATATATATATATATTATATATAGATATATATATATATATATATATATATATATATATATATATATATATATATATATATATATATATATATATATATATATATATATATATATATATATATATATATATATAGGTCATGAACTGTAATCACGAGGTAGTTCTCTGGCTTTCTTTAAAAAAAGAAAAAAAAAAGAAACTTTTAAGCCTTTCTAAGTGCTTAAAGCGAGAGTAATTTCTTCTTACTTATTTATTCATTTAAATTTGGATTACAAGACAGAGTCTGCTTTTTCCTGAACTCATGCTGCCGCAGCACAAATTCAGGTTAGGACCTATTAAGACCTGCTGAAGCAGACAATCCTTTGAAAAATAATTGCAGTTTTGTACATAACAAAAAAGGATAAAATCCATAAATATATATTTAAAACATAGAAGAACATTAGAATGTCAATAAGATTGTAAAAATGAAGTCGCTTGCAGAGTTGTCAAGAACATAAGCAGTATTTAGGCATCCTGATTTAGTGATGTGCTGTATCAGCTTGTAACCGTAAGGGGGCACCAGTGTTATGTTAATAAATTACATCTTCAGTTATTTGGCCTTTTCTGGATGAAACATCAAGACATTACACATGCCATTTGTTTTGGCTGTCTCTGTTATCTTAGCAAGTATCCTAAACAACAATGACACAACAGAAACATTTATATTTAAAAATGCATTTTGGTAAAGATTCATCAGGCAATTGAAAACAAAGTCAACAATTAATACTTTCATTTAACTTAATTATTGCAAAAATCACTCTGCGTTCAGACTGGACTTATAACTTTCTCTGTGTTAGCAATGTATCAGTTTTGATAGCAAAACCTCACATGGCATCTGTACTATACAAAAGGTCAGAGGACACGTGAAAGCAGTGACTCTCGTGGTTACAACCATGTCTGTCTCAACAGTGTGACTAAAACCCAGTGAACTCGCAGCCAAAGAGTTACACTTAACTATTTTTGGTCTTATTTGAATGGGAAAATGTATAGAAGTCTAAGTGAATTTTCAAAATGAGTCAAACATAGTTGTGTTTGGATAGAATGAATAACCACAGTCATGTATAATCTGGGACCTGAGAAAGGTCCCAGATTATACATGAGTCTTCTTTAGCCTTCTTTTGAGACTAAGATTATATATATACAGCCACTGGAGTTTTGAAGATACTTTGGGTAAGTCATTTCAGACAGGAGACAGAAAAAATAGGCCTCGTTGATGAAGAAGTTAAGAAAAGAAAGTAGCTGACACATAATGTTGTGATTTTATTCAACACATCAACATTTTCAATCAAGCCCTGAAGAGGTTTTTCAAATTAATAGAACATCCAGAACATTTCAGCATCCATCCACAAAGCTGTCATACATGATTGTTAAAGCCTGCACCTGACGGTGAATTGATTGAAACTGACGATGGATTGATGATGATGGAATCGGCTGGTGAACTGAGCCCATGTTTAATCAAACAGTCCAATCGTGCCCCTTTATCTACTTTAAAAAGTATTGTCCGCCATCGCTTTGCCTTGTCAGTCAACATATTTATTTCCTTCTTCAGTAGTCTCTCTGTGTCGCTTTCTTTGTTGATTCTAGAGGGCAGCTGGTAAACAAATCTGCACAGACTGCTATGTCGGCTCAGGGCTCAATAGTCACTTATGTTTGTGGCAGTGTGGGACCTCCAGAGAACTGTAGGGGGCCCTCGAGAGCCAATGCGAAAACAAACAAACAAACAAACAAAAAAAAAAAACAGTTGCTTTCTTGTCACATCACTGAACGCTTCTTCTTCTGTTGTTGTTTTGTGATTGTTGGCAAACACCTTGTAGGTGCATTAGCTCAAACGCCACTGTCTCTAAATCCACAAATTAACATCTCCCAAAGTCCTCCTTAAAAAGTCTATAAAATGTAGCGGTTTGGTTCATTTGTAACTCAGCCATGAGTGGTAACTGATCTGAAATTTAGGACAAAGCATAAAAACATATTCAAGCGTTTCATCATTTCCACATTCACCTGTCCCATGTTTCTTCTTCAAGAAAGGTTTGATGTTCAACCATTTTACTCTTCCTCATCATCATGTCCTCTTCCTTTTTACATCTATGAACCCTTCATTGCTCCCCAACTGTCATTTGAACGCAACGATACTGTCCTCAAGTTTCCCCCGTCATTTCTTCTTGACCTTTGAATTTAACAAAACTTTTGATTTTGGCCTTTCTAAACTTCATATCCAAACTAGTCTTTATTTCATCTTTTGTAGGAACAATCAGATGACACTGGCCTCCCATTAAGTTCTAGACATATTAACGTTGCTCAGTGGGTTAAACTCCTGTAAATGTTGTGCCATGAAATTACATTTGTGCATATAGTGAAGGTATAGTGTTCAGTCTTCCAGGCATATACATCTCTCATCTTAAATTCTGTTTTATGTACACACGGTGCAAAAATGTACCATCCGGATGATGGCTTCCCACTCCAGTCATCATTTAACATGTGTGTATCATGTTTTTTCTGTGCATGCCTGGTTTTTACATGAATACGTCTCCATTTAGTTA
Source organism: Hirundichthys speculiger (assembly GCA_018398805.1). Taxonomy (NCBI): domain Eukaryota; kingdom Metazoa; phylum Chordata; class Actinopteri; order Beloniformes; family Exocoetidae; genus Hirundichthys; species Hirundichthys speculiger. The sequence goes on along the minus strand of JAGFBZ010000287.1, from coordinate 3,364,855 downwards.
TTTGACCACATACACTGGTGTCATCTCTCATCCATCCACGTAACGGTAGCTCTCAGGGGTTTGAATCAAGGCGAAAGGACTTCTCTTTTATTTGCTCTTGAAGATATTTCACATTTGCATTCTATCTTTTTTTATTTATTTATTGGGGGGGGGGTGGGGGGGGGGGGTCCACTGTGTATGACTTGGGCCCTTCGTGCTTTCTGTGGGAGAGGTAAGGAGCACTTAGTTAATTTGAGATGTAATATGTTTTGCTTTCAGCTGTGCTGGCAAATATGGGAGATGTTGAGCATTATGATTTTCATCAGAGTAAATGACAAGTGACGCCCGTGACTGTCTGAGCCCACCATCATTAACACGTAGAGGCTATCCAACATCGGTTACGCTTGTCCACTCTGAGTTTAAAAAACATGGACATTTCTCAAGTTCATAAATTAATATACATCTTCTCTGGCATTAGAGTCCCAAATACACTCATTAAACAACAATCTGCATCAAATAGAAAGAAAAATGGAAAAAAGTTTAAAAACGTAAAATAAATGTAGCATGGGATTTTGGCTAAGATGTATAAAAATTAAATAGGATATTATTGAAGATAATGCTATAAATTTCATAATCTGGGAATCCAAATGTGACCGTTTCTACGGTCAAGCAGTTGTAGAATTTATTATTAAGAGTTGCATAGCCTGCCTGGAACATTGTGCCTTCAATGCTACAACACTAGGGTGACTGCTGAAATACTATCACGGGTTATAGTTATTAGAAATATAAAAAGGTAGTGAGTTCATCCTCATCATGATGATTTACTCTTAAGAGTAAAAACTGTGAAAATAGACACCACACATTTCAGATTCTATTAATTTTCATGGTAAGCCATTTCAACCTGCAGTCAGGAAATTGTGCGTAAGTGTATATTCATTCCATATTACAGCTTTAATGATGACAGTTGACTCTGCAAAAATATACTGCATCACAATAATTTTGTTTTACCAGATATTATTAGCAGATCATTTTTTTTTTTTTTTTTTTTTTAAGCAATCCAATACGACTGCGACAGGTAGGTAAGACAATTTCCCCCACTAGAGTCTAACGTCCTTTGGCAATTTATTAAATTAGCACATATTTCAAAGCATTTTGAACCCAAACCAAGAACAGGATATGCATATTGCTTATGTTTATGGGACAGCCAGTGACTAGCTGAAGAAAAAGTGCAGATGAGTCTTCATGTTCATGTCACTGCTCAGGGAAAGTGCAGCCCCAGGAGGTGCTGAACAAGATGGAAGGAAAGTTGATGCAGGAAGGCACAGAGTGGGACTCCTCCATCTTGAATTCATGCCTGCAGGTTGAACTGGAAAGAACTGGTGTTCCATTTGCTCGTGTCACAGTTGAGCATGGTGCGCTCTGTGAAGGTGACATTCCCCTCTGCATCTATCAGGATTATTGTGTTGGTCCTAAATAGTGAGACAAAAACACAAACATTGTAACATTGATGTGATGGAAGTAAGGCTAAAAACAACATTTTGAAACACATTTCCATCCAAAGAAATGACAAAGACTAAGCAGGCAGTGTCAAGCAGTGTTTTGCTAAATGACCCTTTCATGGCGCTAGTGGAGAACCACCGGACCTTCAGGCTACAGCAGAGCAGAGTAACTGCTAACACAACACAGATGATCTCCTTTCACTTTCTCACTATGGAGGACTGATTAAACTGGGGGTTGCCATGTTGTAACAGTGCTGTTTACTGGCGTCCTTGCACCTTGCACTGACCTGTAAGCTACATGGGTGGAGACAAACAGGAGGCAGTATCAGGGAAAAAAGATGTGGAATTCGTGGCAGACACTGACCTTGTGCCATAATTTGGGGAACGAACACATACAGCCGACAGTGCCTGGATCATTGGCTTGCTGTAGCCATCACCCTGTGTTTCCTGAATTGGATCAGGTGAATTCCTGATGGAGAAATACACAACCGACATGTTGAGGAAGCACTTTTATGCACATTTCATTCTCCAGTTTCCATTAGTGTATTTGAGATAAAGACTGGTTTGGAAAAAAAAAAAATCCCTAAAGAACAAAGTCATGTCAGGAGTGTAATATCTTCATCCAAATATCCAAAAGATATTTCCATATTAGATACAATCAATTCAATCAACCAGCTATTTGTCTTATGGTTTCTGAAATTTAACCTTTACTATAAGGAAAAAAGGAAAAAACTGGTTTCCAGTTTGTTGTCCAGTTTGCTTGTGGCACAGACACCCTCTGTACCTTTAACATTAGGCTTAAAACTTTATTTTTTTATAAAAGGGCTGGCTTGGGTAATCCTGAGTCATCTGTTTAATAATGCTGCTACAGTCCTGCACAGCTGAGGACCTCCCATGGTGCACTGGAAACTTTCCTCACTCTGCTCTCTTTACTCTTTATGTTTTTATGTGACATTATCTTGGTGTTTTTTTTTTTTTTTTCGTTTCATGGTCAAAACAGATAATCACCCTTCATGATCCTGGTTCTGCTGATGGTTTTTTTTCCCAATTAACTGGGAGTTTTTCCTTTCCACTGTCATGTCACTTTGTGTATGCTCAGGATGGGACTGAAGACATTTTATTAGGTTCCTAAACATCGCTGTTTTCATGAATATGCATTATACTGCATGTGCATTATATACTAGAATAACCTGTGTTACAACCTGAATTCAAGAAAAGTTGAAACGTCTTTTAAATTTAAATTAAATGAAAAAAAAAAAAGACTTTCAAATCACATGAGCCAATATTTTATTCACAACAGAACATAGATAAAATAGTTTATCAAGTTTGATGCCTGCTACAGATCTCCAAATAGATGGACAGGAGCACGTTTTATCAGCACCTGGACTCTTCTCTGATGAAGCCATGCTGCTGTAATAGCTGCAGTATTTGGTTTTACATTGTCCTGCTGAAATACACAAGGCCTTTTCTGAAATAGACGTCATCTGGAGGGGAGCACATGTTGCTTTAAAACCTCTATATACCTTTCAGCATTAATAGTTCCTTCCAAAACATGCAAGCTGCCCATTCTGTATGCACTTATGCACCTCCATACCATCAGAGATGATGGCTTTAGAACTGAAGGTCTCCCTCCTCTTTAGCTCAGAGGACACAGCCTCCCTGATGACCAACAAGAATGTCAAATTTGGACTCGTCTGACCATAGAACAGTTTTCCACTTTGAAACAGTCCATTTTAAATGAATCTTGGCCCACAGGACATGACGGTGCTTCTGGACCACGTCAAATATGGCTTCATTTTTGGTGATAGAGCTTTAGTTGGCATCTGGAGATGAATTGTGTTTACTGACAGTGGTTTCTGGAAGTATTCCTGGGTGTATTTAGTGACATCATTGATACAATCAGGCTGACGAGTGATGTAGTGTCGTCTGAGGGCCTGAAGACCACGGGCATCCAATGAAAGTCTTCAGCCTTGTCTCTGACACACAGATGTCTCCAGCTTCTCTGAATCTTTAGATGATGAAATTTTCAAAGCCTTTGCAATTTGACATTGAGGAGCATTGTTTTTCAAGTATTCCACAACCTTTTTACTCACTCTTTCACAGATTGGAGAGCCTCTGTCCATCTTTACTTCTGAGAGACTCTCCCTTTCTAAAACATCCCTTTATAGTTGATCATGTTACAGACAACTTACTTTATTAGTTCCTAAATGTTCTCCCTGCTTTATATTTCTAAAATTTCTTGTTTTTCAGCCATTTGTTGCCCCCGTGCCAATTTTTGGAGACCTGTAGTAGGCAACAAAATTGAAATGAGCTCATTTAGTGGATAAAAAGCGTAAAATTTCCCAGTTTAAACATTTGTTATATTATCCATGTTCTGTTATGAATAAAATATTGTGAAAGTGCAATTTAGTTTTCATTTTATATAAATATAAAAAATGTCCCATCTTTTCCAGAATTCAGGTTGTCTAAAAGTATTGTTTTATAACATATTGTCATGTAATTAGTTTATAACTGGAACTGAAATGGAACTGGTCTTTAATTGGACAGTGCTAAATTTTCTGTGTATAATTCCTTAAATGACTTTTGTTGTGGATTGGTTCGATACAAATATACTAAAGTAAACTGGATTTAACTGCAAAGTATTGCCTTGCTGCTCATTGTTGTTTGTAACTTCTGGAGTTTGAAAGTTGACAGCCGAATAACTAGCAAGAATTGCTTAACTCTGAGAAGTTAAAACACTTGACCACACAATAATCATGACACATTATAAATTAAGGTACAGTAGATGCTTCTAGCCCCTACCTATCTTCTAACATAAAGCCTGTGCATCTACAAAAAACTAGCTATATATAAACACAGATTAGGATGTAATTTAATATTGCGGTGTGTAGGGATCCTACAGTTTGTGGGGGGTGTAAGCAGTTGGGTATCACTCACAATTCTTCATTATGAAGGACATTGAGCAGCTCTCGCACCAGTCCATCAGAGGACAGTGACTGGTCATTGACGATGTTTGTGAAGTGCTGTTTGCCTTTCAGCAGTTTCCTCCATGGAGTATCCAGCAATGAATTACTTAAACCATAGATTCCTGCTGAGGGAACACAGGAACAAGACAGACAAATATACACAATAGTGAGCTCTTCTGATGTCCTTTTGGTATGGCATCCTATAAGTTAGAAAATCTCAGAGGAATATCAATACAGAAATGTCACGTTAACTTGAATAGGCCAGAAGCCAAGAAGAGGGGTGAATATGATATGAACAGTTTCTACAGCAACCATATTATTAACACAGACCTGGATTTAGATGGATGGGTTCAGGACCGCCTTTGTTTCCATAGTAACACACTGTGTCTTGTTTGGCTCTGGATGGGACAGAAGATTAGACATTGCATTTAGATAATTAAACTTGTTCATGACCACTTATGAATGATGCGTCGAGTATCATAATATGTGTCTGCTAATGGAATAAGTGCAGACACTGCAAAGGCAATGTTTAAAGGTGCACTCTTAGGGAAATTTGTTACACGGAAATACGAGTCCCCAGGGTGAAAGTTAATATTAATAGAGCACCTTTTAGTATTACAGTATTCTTGGACAATTGCTTTTCTTTACAGTCTTAGAAAGTAGCAGTTCATATGTTTGCTTCACTTGAGGAGCACAAAAGAGAAATAAAATACAAAAACATAACTCTAACTGAACTGGGCAAAAGTCCAACTTCAAAATACAAATCAGTGTTGCCAACGCATTTGATTGCCACAAAACTATTTAACTACGGTATTGGACCTCCTTGCAAAGCTCTCCATTAGAGTAAATATATTCTTTTTGAAAACGCTGTCCAACATCGAGGGCATCTGTCACAGCTTTGGTGCAGGAGAGTGAATAATAAATGACATCCAACTCCTTTGAACTTGTAGTCAAGTGAAGTTAGTTTGAATGAAAGATTGAATGGTTCCAGAGTTTCTCCGCTTTATGAATAAGAAAATCTAATAATCACTGGGCTTTGAACTGTGATATTAAATTGTCTTGAGGACCCTGTTTTAGTATTCTCTGATGCTTTACAAAACAACTGATTTATTACCTTAAATATTAATAGGTTAAGCATTCATACATGCATACATTAATTCATTCATTATGAGCCAGATGGTGCCTCCTTTGCTTTTAAAAACTTACTGGGATTATGCGTTTCAAAAGGCATTGGACATTGCTTTGACACTATGCTAAGCATTCTCATGAATAGTTTTTCTTTTTAAAATGTCACATTTTCATTCTGAAAGCCATTAGAAGTTAGTAAACTCTTTGCCATTTCTAAAGATGGGTTCTATGAGTTAAGGTAAATTAAATAAAACTGATCAAACTGATCTGACCATGATCCTCTGAACTGAACATGAAGTCAATCTGCAAGGTTAAAGCAATATAAGTTCTAGATTTGGTCAAAAACATTCAGTCCAAGAAATAAATATGTATATAACACTTCATGTAAAACATGATATTAGATGGTTTTATTAATCTTGGCTTCAATATGAAGGGATGTGTATTTTAAATACTTTAGGTTAATGCAGTAAGTGAAAATAGCATTTTCTCCCCACAAATAAACCAGAAACTAGAGAAACATGGATGCAGGAATTTTCTTGTGCTGGTATTTCAGTATGTAAAAAAACACTACAGACAGATAAATTTAAGTAATATGTCTTTTAAGTTTTCCTGTGGGCCCTTCATACTTGTTAATCTGTCCGTGTTCCTGTGGAGACACACTGTACAGTAACACATAACAAGGTTGACATGAGAAATAGGAGTCACTTCCTGTTTCAAGCATTGACAACAGGCATCCAATAAGAACCAGATGGAGCTGTAACCAGGGAGTAAATAAAAGAATCAGGATAGCTTTTATTTGTAGTCAGTTCAGTAGTGGGCCAACATAATGCTTCAAATATTACTTTTGTCTTCGAATTGTGATTCGACCTCAACAATATCTGAAAGATCTAGTGTTTTGTGTGCACTTCGTCTGCAGTAAGGATCAGATTGACCATGACAGAGGCAGGTAGAAGATTCGTACAGCGATTTCTGCCATTTGGAATGGGCTAGAATATTGAAAGTCCTGTGGGTTGATTTGGACTGAGATGAGGAAACAGCAGGAGGTCAGGACCGCTGGGCAGAGAGAGAGAGCAAAGAGGGAAGAGTCAAAAACAGGCTTTTTCAGATCTCAGGCAGAGGAGTAATCAGTATGCTGGCAAGGACATGCTCTAATAAAGACTCCTCTATATTGAGGTTGTAGAGCAATTTCCCAATTGGCAGCTGGAAATGGTCGGAGCTGGATGAGATGTTGATAGACAATGCTGGTTAGGAACCTGACGAAACACAACACACAGTTTCGTATCTCACCCTCATTTGCAAACAAATAAAGCATCAAATGCATTTGCATGAAAAATGTATTTGTTCTTTCACTTTTATTTTTCGGCTACACAACTGATGTTGCTCTGATGTTGCTCTGTGGATGGCAACGTGGGCCAGATGGTTGGTCAATCCATGCCTTTGGTCTGGACTGAAACACTGTATCTAGAAAGCTAATGGACAAATTATTTCGAAACTGGGTGCAGTTTCTAGAAGTTGTACCCTAATAACTTCCATGATATCTTGGGTTTACCTAAAGAGCTGTTATGATGTTGACAGCTGGAAATCTAAGTACAAAAATGTAAAAAAAAAAAAAAAAAAAGTACAATATATGTCCATTTTATAGCAGCACGAAAGAACCTTTGCAGTTCTTTAACTCTGTGGGTCCCCCTCTAGGCATCAAGGTTACTTTCATGACACTGTCCAAAATTTACTCTGGTAAGGCCTCTTGCTCAGTCTCTCTTTTGTTTTCTCTTCCATCGATACTTTGAGTCTATTATTTGCTTCTGCTGTGATGTCCTCTGCAGCGCCTTCAGGTAGTTTTATCACTGTCGATGTATGACAGCGTCATAAAGTAGGGGTGAAAGTAGGCCCAAATGGTCCAGAACTGTGTTCCGATAAGAGAGGAGGCCAATTGCCGAGGCTCATGTTAGGTCGTCTTAAACGGCACACTGTTTCTTTATTAACTGCTTCTAATGCTGAACTTACTTTTATTAATTAGCTTATTAAAGTAAGCCGAACTTACTTTTATTAATTTATTTAATTTTTGGCACTAGAGGCCTTTACTGACAGTAGTTGGATAGGAAATGGGGTCACAGAGAGAGAGGGAAGACAGAGAGTAAAGAGCCTGGGCCAGCTGCAAGAGGACCGTCCAATAAAGGTGAGCTATCTGGTGTCCCATGCTGACCTTCCATGTCAAGATTTTACATGCACTTTCAAGGTTGTAGACAAGTTTCCACTGTTGGGGGGGAGGGGGTGGGTAGGTTAGCCCTCTCCCCTGTGACCTCAGTCAAGGTGGCAACTGGAGCAAATTAGGAGCAGTCTTTCCACATGCTGATATTACAACAAAATCAAACACGTTTAATAAAATTACATGTTTCCATCAACTGATTAAGGCAATTTCACTGTGTTATTATTGTGCACTTCAGAAATTACTATCAGGCTACCAAACAATTTTAAGATAAACAGTCAGGTAAACAAAACAAAAGAATTAACAACGATAAATAGAGCTTTCGCTCAAACTGCTAGCGTGGGTTTGAGTCTTAATTGTGTTTTAAAGTACAGTGTTTACTTTTTTTAAAATCCAAAAGCAGTCCATTATGATCTTGTATACCAGCTCAATTATTTTCAGTTTTTAAATAAAACAACATCCACTCCCCAACCCTTTTATTTGGTTTCCCCTTTTCTAAAAACAACAACAACAACAACAAAAAATTATAAAATATCTCCATTCCATTTGACAGAAAGTCCATCAAAGAATACATTTCTTACCAAGGAAACATCAGTCGTGGTATTCATTAAAATGAATAGTTTCAGGGCATTGACTTTAAAGCAGAGTAACTTAAAATGGGATCACAAGTCCACATAGTAGAAAAGACAGATGGTGGAGACTATTTGAAATCAGAATTTAAATGAATATGGCTTTAGCTCGCCAAAGGGAAAGCTAAACTTAATGTTCTAGAAAGTAAAAGGCAGCCATGAACAGCTCTCTCATCTACAACTCAGTCGAACATAGTGAGAGATTATTAATGACAGTGGCACTCATTAAGTTTTGCAATTAAAAAAGAGCAATAAGACTTATATCTTCTTTATTAAGAATAAAACCTCTCTCCTATGCAGTCAGTCACGAACTGAGTGAAGATAGATTGTGCATAAAAATGGCAGGCACATCTTGTCCTCTAGTGCCATCACATCATAAATCATGTCACTGGTTACGGACGAATAAGAACTCCTCTAATTGTAATATGGAACAACCCTCTATGCAGCAGACGTAGTGACAGCATCGACTCAGATAAAGACGAGATGCCTTGTTTCCTCAGTGCTGCTGAACACACTACACTGGAAAACAAACAGGCTAGTGATGACAGAGTTTATTAAGAGAAATATTTACTCCCCTTCCCACATTGTCTCATCTCTATCTTCAGACACAGTAGCTCTCATCAGATAGGTGTCACACAAAGTGGCACAAAATGGCTCTTTTGACTGACTTCAGCCTCAGATGACAGACCAGTCAAAGGAAGAAGAAAAGAAAAATCTCAGTCTTTCACTTTGATTGTGTCTCATGAGTGAGAGGTCACCAGGAAGGACATTGACAAGGACATTTGTGAATCCTGATGGCACTATCACATTAAAAAACAAAATCTAAGCCATCTTGCCTCTGATAAATGTTCCTCTATATTGAAGCTGTAGCTAATTAAGCTACTTCATCCCTGTGGATTTCTCCTTATGATAAAGCACAGTACAGTTAGAGCGATCTAGTTAAAAGTCCATCCACCCATAACCTACATCAACTTTATCCTGTCCAGGGTCACAGGGGGAACAATCCCAACTACCATTAGACAAGAGGGAGTAGATATACTCAGGTTATGTTCATTTATTTGGAATGCCAGAAGAAGACAGCACAAGAGCATATCAGTTCCCAAGCCTTCCTTCCTTCCTTTTTTTTGTATATATCTTAATTCATTTTATTTTTGTTTGTGGAATGCACTGTAATTTTCAGAGCTGAGAGGTCATGGCCCATGCTTTCACACCTTGTCCTCATTGAGGAGCAGTGTTGGGGAAGTTCACTTTCTACACGAACTAGTTAAGTTCATAGTTCACAGAGATTTAAATGAACTAGTTCAGTTCATAGTTCACAGAAATTAAAACGAACTAGTTCAGTTAACCATTTCAAAAAATGAACTAAATAGTTCATTTTTAGTTATTTTTTCTTATTCGTTTTTTAATATTGCTGCAAGCAATTATTTGTCAAAATGATAGCCACTGCCCATATACTACACCTACACAAACGGCAATTATTCTATCCATTTTATCTGTCGAAAACTATGTGTCCAATTTGGAATCTTTATCCAACCAGGGTTCACATTAGCAATGAAGGGACAGCCCATGTAAAACTGTTATTTCCGTTTCAAGTTCTCTCTACACTACATTGAAAATATGAGGAAAAACTTGCTGCCAAATGGTCATAAAAAGGTCCTTAAGGTGCAAATGTTTTTTTTTCTCCCCCATTTCAATATTTCAATCCCCCCGGGAGTCGGTTCGCTCCTCCGGCTCTGGCTGACTGCAGCTTTCATCTTCCTCCATGCTTGTTTTAAATGTTTGTTGACGCAATTGTTAGCGTGACAGTAGTGACAGCCCGTGTTGCCATGTCTGATTGCTTTCCGTAGATACATATCAGGCTCGTTTGTTGTGTATTTTAAATGGAGTTTGCTGGAAACCTGGCACGGTTTTGACCGTGCATGAACTTTGAAAGAGCGTCGTTCACAACTGCCCAAATGAACTCGTTCACACCCGACGCTCATCAAAGGGAGAGAGAGCGAGTTCAGTTCACGTTTGCACAAAATATGAACTAGTTCGTGAACTTTCATTCAATGAATGCGTTCAGGTACAACACTGTTGAGGAGGACATGCACCAGCTTGTAATCATATACCTTCATTCTCAGGAATAATAGCAGTTTATAGGTATCCCAGAGGAGCACACTGTGCTGCTGTGATGGCTCACTGTTAAATACATTCAAAAGATTTTCCTTATTATTGTTATTTGGCAACATGACAGGCTTTGATGACTCTCTCTAACTTGTGCTGTTTCCTCCTAAACCATAAAAATAAGACATCTGAATGAAATCTAACTGAAATGTGAAGTTCTACGATACCCCAATAAACATGTTTTTCAAGACAAGTGCATATTATATATTTCAACTGAACAGGCAATAAAGTTCACACTTGTATGGTTTGTTTTGCTGCTGAAAGAAACAGTCTGTCACTGGTAAATTACAGGCTCTTGACTGCCAACAGCTCTGCTTGACTACACCTCTCCACTTATCTGCACTGCTCCTGGTAGACCCCCTTGGGTCATTGCTGAAATGAGCTGGCTGCATCTCATCTCATAGTGAAATTTTTAAAATCCCGCAAGCACAAGACACTCCCATCTGTGCATTTTCTGATTTGCAGCTGCTAATTTGGTTTAGTAAGTCGAGCCCAACATTCCTCTGCTTTAATTAAAAATAAATAAATCAAAGAAATTAAGTATAAAAAAATACAGCATTAGTATCAAACTTGCTTGCTATTTTACATCCTGTGGCATCAAAGTGGACTGAAGGAATGTGAGAAAATTTACATTAAAATGATTTCTTCGATTAGAGGCAATTTCCTCCGAGCTCCTAATGCTGTATCAAGGTGATGTTTGTGTTTTTTTTTTCTTTTTATTGGATTTGGTGAAGTTTTTAATCCGTAACCACTATCTGAGACAGATTTAAAATAAAGTCGAAACGCCAAAGGCTTTTTTCCCCCTGTGATGTTAAAAATGTCTTTGACGACATCAAAAGCAAAGCAGATTTTTTTAACACTCTGGTTTGCGAATATGTGACTGTTCTGCAGCCAGGGTTACCTTAGATTGAAAATGATGAATTTTAACATTTTTATCTATCAAACGTTACCTGTATTACAACAACAAAAAAAAGCTCTTTAGTGTCTTCCCATCAGCTCATGTCAAAAGATGCTACCATTTTTCAGGCAAGCAAAGTTTGGTGAAGTTAGATCATGTATGCAGCTCTATAGTTAATATTTAAGAGCTAACTGGGCTCTCATTTTAAGTCAGTCAGCTAGAAATTATAGACTTAGTCAGAAGGAGTTCCTAGCAAATCAGTTTAATAGGCTACTGCTAATAAAATCTCCCACTGACAGATGACAGTAGATTCTGTCTTATCAGCATCTTCTCCAGTGGACTCTGAGTCATGGTAACGCTCAAAGGTTCTAATCAAGGTAACTGGACTTCTTTTTCCTTGTTTTTGAAGACATTTCACCTTCCACCCAGAGGGCTTTGTTTTCAAGGAATTTCAAGCTTATAAGCTGTGAAATCATATCCAAACTAGTGATCCTTCAAAAACCTTCTGGATGGGAAGTGAAACATAAGTCACGTTGCCTTGATCCAAACCTTTGAGTTATCTTAATCAGTGGTTTAGCGGAGGGCAGATAAGGTTACAGGAAGGAGGCCCTCTAATTTTTCACTTAGCATTGAGTACCCTCTTTTCTGAACCCCGTCTGGTATACATCACCCTCTGTAGTGGTGTTACAACACTGCCTTCCCTGCTTTGTCTCTGACTGTGACTGACTAATACTCTGTCTTCATGAGATGTGATAGCTAACTTTGGGCACAAGACAAAATGAGCCAGCCAAACACAAGTAGAGTAAGGTGATTGCCCTCCTTTCTTTCACGCCAGGAATGTATTTATGGAAGGGTTTTTTTATAACAACACAAGTGGCAGCCTCTCCATGGCAGTGAAACCAATCTCTATGCCATTTGTCTACAGGGACCTTCACCCTGACAACTACCTCTATCTGCACTGATCCCACTTCGATTTTCTTCTCTTTGGCAGGCAAACTAAACTCAGTCAAATCAGGCAGTAGAAGCAAACCAAATTTTCTTGTCTAAAACTCTGGAGTATGACCAGGTATTCCAGATGAATTTTAATGCTGGCTTGCTCACAGCTCAGCATCTTTACCTTCATTTCTGCCTGCTTAGCACTGCAGAGATTAGGAAGATGTTTCTGTGGTTTTATTCCAAGATAAGGCCCATTCTCACAGCAATAGTTTCAAACGAGGTCCCCCCACCCCCCAAAAAAGAAAGCAACTTGAATAAGATAGCAGAGGCCTTAAGAAATCAGTAAAATGGTAAAATATTTACTCACATGCTACTATCTTAATAGTTCTTACTACACATTTGTTTCATGACTCTGGGGGATTAATTTCATCCTATGAAATTTCTCAGTTGAAGACAACTGGCTACTTTTTACAATCAACATGCTCACAACATGCGTCTTTGATGCACCACTCTCAGTCTCAGACACCTGGAGAGATTCTCCACACCTTTTCACTCACTTGAACTCTGCTGTGATGAGGATTGAAGCCATTGTACAGATGACCTTCTGCAGACAAACCTTTTTAAGGTAGGAGTAGCTGTCAATATCTTTATCCATAAGGTAATTAGATACAAGGAATCCTTCAGATAAAGAAGAAAGAAAAAAAGTACTTCAGTTACTTTATAAGTCAATTAAGCTAAACTGTTAAGCGTTAAATAACAATATGTATACAGTGGCAAAAAAAAGTATGTGACCCTTTTAGAATTTACTGCTTTTCTGCATTAATTTTCCATAAAATGAGATCTAATCTTAAACCAAATCATAATCATAAACTTCTGTGTTATCAGCTTAAACTAATAACACACAGACACTTATAGTTTCCACTTTATTTAACACTCGTTACACATGCACAGTGCTGGAAGGGAAAAAGTAAGTGAACCCTTAGAGTTAAGACCTGGTCAAGCCTCCATTGGCAGCAATGACTTCAAGCAAGTGCTTTCTCTAGCTTTGGATCAGACGTGCACAACATTCAGGAGGAATTTTTGACCATTCCTCAAGATAGAACTGCTTGAGCTCAGACACAATGTTCTGGTGTGAACACCAGATCACCAAAGTTGTTTCATGCTTAGATCAATATCTTGCTGCCTCGCCCAGCTTATACTGAGCTTCAGCTGGAGGAGGAGCCACCCTGACATTATCCTGTAGGATATGCTGGTAAACCTGGGAATACATTTCCCCCGTGATTATAGGGACATGCCCTGAGGCAGGGGAGGAAGCACAAATCATGATGCTTCCTCAGTCATGCTTTATTGTTGGGATGATGTTTTGATGTTGGTAAGCCATGCCCATTTTATGCAGCACATAGTGCGGAGAATTGTCACCAAGCACTTCAACATTTGTTCCATAAATCCACAAAATATTGCCTTGGTAGTGTCATGGATTGCCAAAGTGCTCTTTGGCAAACTTCAGATGGTGTCCACTCTGCTATAAATAAATAAATATCAATGACTTTCATATGGCTACTCGAGAACTGCTATTTGGGACAAAGAATTTACAAAACAAGTTATCTAGTTAATTCCAAGGGGTTGACATACTTTTTCTTGCCACTGTGGATTATAAGTGAGTACATTATCTGAAAAATTTGAAAATGTAATCTACACGCAGGATACTTGAAAAGGAAATAACAATAGGTATTTTGAAGAGTAACAGCATGTCACTGGGATAACTTTGTCATGGCTGGTTTACCTCTTCCTTTTGCATCAGGATTAGGACGTCCTTCCATGTAGTTGGTGATTGCAGCAAGCTTACCCAACTTGTTGATGCCCAGCCATGATCCGCCTTCCTTACCATATTCCAGGTCCAGACCTGGTAAAGGCAAAGAAGAAGCACATTTATTAAATACGGCTAAGATGTTCACAATAGGGCTGGGCAAGTTAATGCGTTATTATCGTGTTAACGCATTCATTTATTAATGCCGACATTTATTTTATTGCGCGTTAACGCATGTTGCTCACATGTTTTGGTTTTTGAAAAGTCTGTTACTGGTGCTGCTGCGGAACCGGAAGAGAATTGGCAGGTAAACATACGGAAAAGCTAAAACGGACATGGAGAGCGGTAAAATCCGTGTACTTTACAGCTCGGGTAGCAACTCAGGTAGCAATATTAACAATTCTGTCTAATAAAAAAAATTCTGAACAACAAGACTTTTAAACCCCTTTGTTCAAGACGATTGCGTCATTCCTCCATTTTACATCAGATCTGCTCCATGTGTTCACTGTCCTGCTGTTCTCTTACTGGTTACTTCAGTGCGGCTCCATCTAGTGGCACAGATGTGTAACGTCAACCGAAAGTCTTTCCTTGATTACAAAACAACCCCCATTTTTGAGAATATGACTTCTAGATTAAAATATCGTCCTATATTTGGGCCAATATGGTAGTTTGATCAATGACTAATTCAACAGCAGACGTGTGTCCTGCAATGCTCGGAAATGAGCATCAAAAGATTCTGTGCTCATCAGGATCTGAGGAGAAAAAGACTTATGTCAGACGCAGAGCTGGAGAGCGCTTCGGTTCATCTATTTATGAGCTGAGTTTTCATTCAGATTTTCACAATATTGCAAATATAGTATGCGATTCCAGTGCTGCCATGCTACCTGAACTGCCGCACAAAGCCATTTCCGGGTCACGTAAACCGGACAATTAAATATTAAAAACAAATTCTGTCCCATGGCCTGTTTTTTCATTTTGTATTTTTGATTCAAGTCTAAAAATTGAAATATAAAAAAACAAGCATTTTTTTTTTTTTTTGTGTGTAAGATTAAAAAAATTAAAAACAAAATAAAATGTCACTTTAATTTTTTTTTAAATTTTGGATTGACAATCGAAAATGGAAAAAACAAATTATACACAGATTAATAAAGTTACAGAACTTTCACATGGACATTTTCATTTAAAAGTTCTCCAAGACGATGGATTCAACAGAAACAAGGTTATTTGTAACTACTGGTAAGTTGAATTCCCTGTTAAAAGTTTCTGCTGTTACCCCAGAAATTGACTGTAAAAAAACAGGATGACATTAATGCCCTGGCAGTGGCAATAAGCTTTATTTTATTTGACATTTTTTAAGATGAGATTTACACTAAATACGTGTTACTGACAAGTGCTGATGTTGAAAGTGTTTGAACAACAAATGTTATGGCACTTTAGTTCATATGGCAGCAGAACATTTAAATAAAAGTGCACTTTACACTACTTTTGAATTCATTATTTGATTTTCCGTATACAATGCGATTAATCAGGGAAATCATGCGATTAATCATGATTAAAAATTTTAATTGTTGCCCAGCCCTAGCCCTCATTGTGTCAGTACAATAACAGATTTGCCCCGGTATTGTAAGAAAGTTATTTAAGTCTTAATAAGAACAATAAGTAACAAAATGAATCATGATTTACAGGTCTCATTTTGTTGAAGGGATCTAGAAAGAAAGTCATTTGTCATAAAATTAAACCATAAGGAAATCAGTTTAACTAGATAAAAAAAAAAAAGACAGCCATAAATTAACATTTAGATAAATAATCATTTATATTAATGCTTAAATTAACAGTATTTAAATTAAATACTAAAGAACTATTGTCCAGGTTTAAAATGGGAGTTTTTTTTTCAAGGAAATTTTTAAATGATACCTAATAATAAGGCTAGATTACATTTTTTTAAAGTAATATTAACTTGTAAAAATAAAGTTAGTGAACCTGGATAGATATCTTTCCCCATTTAGAGCATTTTCATACAACATTCATACAAAAGGACTGACTAGAATTAATGAAATCCAGTCCATCAACAAATCTGTTATATTCTTTTCACGTGTTTCTTCTTAGAGACACAGCTATCTTCTACAGCTCCACCTAATCAACTGAGACAGGTCCTTTTACAGTGACAGCAACCAATAGAGCCAAATGGTCTATTCCCCTGGAGGTGGATGAAAAGCCACCTTTATTCCACCGGGAGCTATTGCTTACTTCCCTTCACGTCATGCTACCTCTCCCTCAGGGCCCTGCTGCTGCCCTCCACTCACACGCTTGACTCCCCTTGGTCTAGGCCTGATGATAAGGCAGGGCCATTTATTCCTGTCACATTGCATAAAAACAGGCATCACTTAAGGAGCCACTAGTGGAGTCTTGACCCTCCTATTCCAAAGGCGAGAGGAGATTGATGAACAACGAGGATATGTCTGCATTTCCTCCTGCAGAAGGATGACTGATTTTCTTCTGTGTGGCTATAATGTGTTTTGGGCACCCATCAATTAAAAAGTTTACTATGGCTGGGGATGTTCTGTGATGAATTTGAGCAGGATTGGACTTTGAGGTGAAGGAGACAGCCTTTTCCTTTATGACTGAAATCCCTTTAGCCTTGACTTAAAATGTAGTCAAAAACTCTCATAAAGAAAAAAAAGAAAGCTCTCAACTGTTGAGTTTCCACACAGCCATCAAGCTAAGATTGTGTGTGTGTCTTAGTCTAGTCTAACAGATATATTTCTAATTGTCAGGCTTATCTGCTTAAAACATTTCTTTAGACACCAAGTGACTCATCTATCTTTATCGTTGTTAAAGGTAAATGTAGTTACTGGCAGTATAGTGATCTCTGATGTACCAACTTACCACTGAGGATCTCACTATTGGTCCCCCAGAAGTCTGCAGCCTTTGATGGCCTGTTGTAAAACTCATCTCGATTTGCAGCCAAGATTAGCCTGAGGACATTAACACAGGGAAGGACAAAGTCGATTTGTTATTTTTGTGTCTTGCTTATACCTTTTTGACATAATTCTAAACAAACTCGCTACTGTGCATGCTGTTGGCTAGTAAGTCCTTGACTGAGATGTGTAAATTCCATGCCAAGAACCTCTTAAAAGAAAACAAAACATAAAAGGTCTATTCAGTATCTACCAAAGTAAGCATAGTGCTTTTATTTACCCACAGTTTACATTAGCAGGAATGTGAAAGAAAACAGGGCATGAAATTCATTTTATATTTTTGAAACCCACTTTAGATTTAGATAATTTATGCTTTGAATACCATTTTTTCACAAATGAAAATTATCTATAACAATTATCTAAGATAGATAAATACTCTGACAATAGAAAAGTGTCTAAAATCATATTCTTTAACTTTTTAATTTTGCTAACCGCATGGGCACCAGTTCTGTTGTAACATAATATACATTCAAGTTAATGTAGAGCTTAAAGTTTCCAAGGACAGCAAAAAGCCCAGCACAGTTTTGGAGAAATTACTTAAGTTTTATCACGATTATTTACATTTAAATGAAATCTGAGTCTTGGGTGTGTTTATGTCCTTTGGTAAATGTCTCAGGGCTTCACTGATCACCACTGTTGTCAGAGAGCTACTGATTGCACCACCAAACAGAATATTAAGGAGGTTAGAGGAATTTGAAATAACATTTCACAATAAACCATCTTCTCTACATCTCATTTAAAAAGGCCGCCTGTGCCTGCTACACGTAAATAACCTCTGCATGTGCTTCATCCCACTATAAATTAGTTTTCATTGCCATGGCAGGGCCGCAACAAATATTTGCTACTGCAAACATGAGTGAACAGCTCAAACAAGAGTGGGATTAGATTTACAATAAATGCTCTTCCAATGGGACGTACACAGTCTGGCTGTCAGTTAAGCCTTGCACCACACTTTACCCTGTATTATTATTCAGTGTAAATTGTTGAGCAATGATTCCATTATGTTCATAATCACTAACTATGACGGACTGTGTTGTGATAATAAATAGGCCATATCTTTACGAGCAGGTCACTACTGTCAGCTGTGTCATGAGGAAAAGTAACATCATGTGTAATACCCTGCAGTTATGAAATGAAGGGAACAATCATTCCCTTGACTAGAAGGAAAGGGTAAACTGTTGTACCATATACACTTTGTGAATAAAAATTTGAATTTTACCCTCAAATCCTCTTTTTCACATATACATGCCCATATAAGGCAGAGAACCTTCGCAGAATTTAACTAATATACTGTTGTGACACTAATAAGCCCAATAAAAATTACTGACCTGTACAACAGCTGTATGTTTCTTATCTACATGGCTGTGGTGCACTATTAATCCGTTATAATGGGAGCCTTTTAAGAGCAAACAAATAAAACAAATTATCCACACAGGGGTCGAACTTGATGTGTTAAAGGCTAATGACAGCCTGTTCCCATGGCGCTGTGTGAGCCACCACTGTTCCTGAAAACAAAGCCCAACACTAACGATGCTGCACAGGACAGAGCATCTGCTCCTGGATCCTAAGGGGCAGATCCCATTCAAGCCTCTCAAATCATAGCAACTGTCCGCCAGCTGCATCACGTCCAAAGCATGTTGAGAAGCTGAGAAGTATTAAAGCTAATCAACATTCAGTGAGGACATTTTCTTTGTATTCAACAAACACAGCTTTCCTACGGGTGTGAAGCGCATTGCATTATTTTGAGGAGTCCTTTTTAATTCATCTTGAACTGTGTGGCAAGCAGTTTCTACTGGGATTTAAATTACTCTGGAATATAGATGGAACCCCATAAAAATTACAATAGATGAAAGTACTTTCCTGATGCCTATCTTGGAAACTATTAACAGATGTTAGCACAATTTCATTGGTTAAGGTGTGCACAATAAATATCATTAAGACTGTTCTGTGCAAAAAAAAAAGAAAAAAAAAAAAGAAACCTCAGTTTGGTTTGAGTGCAAAATAGTTCACTGAAATCAGCACTTTTCATTCACTGAGGATAATGGGCGCCTGAGAGACATTTGAAGGGAAATGACTGAGGGAAGAATTTATCTTTTGCAATTTGCAAAACATTTGCAATGACATGTTAAATGTGACACGCAACACTTGTGAGGTGGTCAAAGGAGACATTACAGCAGGGGTGTCACATCCCAGTCCTCGAGGGCCGCTGTCCTACACATCTTAGATATTTTCCAGCTTCAGCACACCTGATTCTAATGAATGGATCACCATAGGCTTGTCATCCAGGTCCGCTCAGGTCCGTTAACGACCCGTTCATTTGGATCAGGTGCGCTGAAGCAGGGAAACATCTAAAATATGCAGGACAGCGGCCCTTGAGGACTGGAGTTTGACACCCCTGCATTACAGGGATGTTTTGATGCTACAGAATGGAATAAACCCTACAAGCCACATGAAGATGACATTAATGCCATGACTGGCTATGTGAAAGACTATATAAACTTCTGTGTAGACAAAACCATCCTCACCAGAACAGTGAGATACTACCGTGGCCCTAACCCCAATAACAAAGCCTAGATCACCAGTGGCATGAAAAAGCTGCTGAGCAAGAAAAAAAAAAATCTTTCAGGTAGGAAGACAGGGAATTGAGGAGAGTACAAAAACAACCTGAAAGTCAAGATTATAAACGAGAAGTACATGTACAGGAAAAAGCTGGAGAGAAAGCTACAGCAGAACAATGTTAGATTAGTGTGGTCAGGAATGAAAAAAGAAATCACTGGCTTCAAGCAGAAGGGGAAATCAGACAAGTGGAGAGGGGCAATGAACGTGTTCTTTGATAGGTTCCACTCAGAAACATGTTTAGCATCCTTCTCTCCTGCCCCCAGCCAAACAGATCTGTCAACCTCCCTTGTCACACCTAAACTATCTCATCTTCCACCTTGGTCTTGGATCATGGTGCTGTTCTATCATCGTCTCCAACCACATCAGGAGAGGCTGAAAGACTTCTCCTTCTGCCTGTCTGTCTCCAACAGTCAAAGTGAGGAGGCAGCTGGAGAGACTGAACTGAAACAAAGCTGCAGGTTCAGGTTGTGTTAGTTTCCAGAGTCCTGAAGGCCTGTGTGGACCAGCTATGTGGGATTCTAAAATACCTCTTCAACCTCAGTCTGAAGCAGGAGAAGATTCCAGTTCTGTGGAAGACATGCTTGTTCCAGTACCAAAATATAAAAAAAATTAACCTCATTCAACAGACCTGTTTCCCTAACATCACACATTGTGAAAGTCCTGGAGAGAGTTTTAACTAAGCCTTTCTGTTTTATTATTGTGAAGTTGGAGTTGAAGATGCCATCATGCACCTGCTTCAACAAACCCACTGTTATCTAGACAAAGCAGGCAACACAGTGAGGACAATGCTGAGAATTCTTCAGTGTATTTAACATGATTCAGGCTGTGTTTCTATGGAAGAAACTCCAGAAGACACAAGTGGATGGCTGTGCAATTGCCTGGATTACTGAATACCTGACAAACATATTTTTTAAAAATTGAGAGCAGGATTCTTTGTTTTCAGGCTCAGATCCTGCTCCCCCTTAAACTGTCCTCTCTCTGAAAAAAAAATCTGCTTCCGTTCAAATCCCCTCTGCTTCACCTCCAAATCACGTTTCTTTCCTCAGATTCACTAATGCTTGTATAAATATCTCTTCTCCCTCTGCTAGTCTTCTGCATGTTTGCAAAATGTCTGCTCTTTTTCTCTGTTTGTTGACAGATCTTTGGGATACAACCCTGGTAAACATCCAAACCAGCAGAATCCCAAATATAACTCTGATGTAACAGTTTCCTTCTCCAAGTCTATGGTATACTTGTAAATGTTTCACAAATATGTCTTTTATGCCTTCATTAGCCAGGAAACTGTTAAAATGGGCAACAATACCTAGAGTTCCAGTTCTTTTATCCACATTATCATATTCTGTTAGAATTAAGTAATAACCACTTTAATCTACAACTAAATTTTTTTGTTCATTGGTCTTCATTTTTTTCAGGGAACTCAAATTAAGAGTTATTTGCCAATTCTCAGTGTCTTTCACTTTTTCTTTCACTATGTTGTAGAAAGCCTGTTTTAAGTAATGTGATCTCGCATTCTGTTTTTTGTTTTACTGGTTTCAAACCCTTGAACACCTATCAGGGCTAAACTGGATACAAGATTTCTGGTCCAATAAAATAAATATAAAACTATCACAGAGCGATAATTTCACTGAGTAATTTTCACTTTGAATTTCGTGTTTCTTTTTTGCATTTCGTTCTCACATGTGCGTAGTGTAGCACATGTGAGTTTGTTTGCTGGGGTGAACGGTGGGGGAAATCAGTATGTGGGTAATCAGTGACTCATTTATATAAAACATGAAGCCATTTAATTACTGCGGATTCGTTCCTGTTATTCTATACTGTGATGGTTTAATAATTGCAATTAATAAAACTTAAATCCTGCTTTGCAACTGATTCAATCTTTTTTTATTATTTTATTTTTTTTTTTTTTTTACAATGCAAGAAAACCATTTGTCCAAACAGTAGTCTATATATAGACTTAACATAACCTCGGGGTAATAAAGTACGTTTCACCTTTCCCCGGGTGCATGTCTAAGTCAGTACTCATAACACACCTCTGCTGTCATTTCCTTCGGCGGGTAGACTCCCAGAAGGAAGGGCAGAGAAGGACTACAGCCAGGTGGAGGGTTTGCTCTCAACCTCTCGGGCAAAATCACAAACTGGGTCTCCACATTACATTGTAACCCACATTGACTGCGTGTTGTCCACCAGCCTGTGCAACCGACCGGACGAGTTTAACATTTACTGCTAGGCAGGGCACGTGAAGGCTTCTGAACTATCCTGTGCCTTCATAAAAATGGAAAATTTCAGCAAATGTTGTCTCTTTTTCGAGTAGCACTCGGAACAGTTGAGGAAATATGAAATAGAAAACTATGGAATTATGAGAGTATGTCAACAGTAATGCCAAAAACAAAACAAAAAAAACCCAAAACAGCTGCTTAACGTGAGTTTTTAAAGTGTCTGCTACTCAACTGTAAGGATTAGCATAACAATACTATATTTTACTTTACGTTTGTATGATTGGCATTCATTAAGTGATGATTATGACTGTGAAACCTGATACTAAATGTTTACCAATTAAAAGTGTGGGGACCTGTCAGTGACTATGCCCTCTGACTTCTTTAGATGAATTGTTATTTTTGGATAGAATTTTCTAACTCCAACTTCAGTGTATCTCCTCTGATTTTGTCTAAAAACTTGCTCCATACCTCTGAATGCATTTCACACTCAAGTGTATTTAAACTGTTAGAGTAATTTAAATGCGCTCTTGCAGCAACTCCTTAAGACACACTATATGGACAGATGTAGTGGGAGAGGCCCGATCATTACACAAACAGAGTACACTGTATTCCAATACATATACTTTGATACGGAGTTGGTCCCTCTTTCCCAGCTATAACAGTTTTACCCCTCTTGGAAGGCTTTCCACAACACTGAAGCTTTAAGATTGCCCTTTACAGGAGACAGGGAGCATAGCTCAAACCCTGTAAAACAGCCCCATACCATTATCTTTCCTCTATCAAACTTCACAGTTGGCACAATTTAGTCAGGTAATGCTGTTCCAGCTACCCATATTGGCCCATATGACTACAAAATAGAGAATTTGTCACTCAAAAGGACACATTTCCTGCTCCGCAGCCCAGCGTCAGCGTGCTTTCCACCTTCCCATCCAACACATCAAACTTGGTGAAATGAGGCTTGCATGCAGCTCCACTGGCATTAATGTAATGCCAGTGAAAGTTTGTAACTCTTCAGCTATAAATTCAGCAAAGCATTGGCAATTTCTAACGCACCATTCACTGTAGGAGGTATTGACCTGCAATTGATGCTGTGATTTCACATTGTCTTCTGTTTTCTGGCTGAGTTGCTGGTGTTCCAAAAATGCTTCTACTTTCTAATAATTTCACACACAGGTAACTGTGGAATACCCAGTAGGGATTTTGTGAATCATCTTATTGGAAAGGTAGCATCCTATCCACTTGGCCAATTCAAAGCATTAAACTATATTATTTAAATGTACACAGTTACCTTATAAACCATTATCTTATTTTATGCATTTCTGATATAAGACTGTGTTTTAATGTTGTTCCTTTTTTGTTTTCATTATCTTTTAATTTTACTAATGTTTTACTTATATTTCAGCGGATGCTTTCATATCTTAGTGTTAGTTTTTGATGGAAGGGTGTTCAGTCTACCTGTAGGCATTTTTGGATGCAGGCCGGGGGTCAAACTTGAGGAAGATTATACACATGGATATACTGGAAATTTGTGAGAAGGCTACAACTCAGTCCTCATCTGCCTTCGGATACAAGTCACATCTGAGAAAAAAAAAAAAAGCAAACATCAAAATCATCTACTGGGTATACATATGGAAGTGTGTTATTTAACTGTATCATGGTAGCATTGTGAATGCACAAATGACAAGTTTTGCAAGAATCAGACGACATAATTTACTCCACAGTCAGTGTTTCTATTACCATTATGGAAGGGAGAGCACCCAGCCCGCCTAACAGCACCCCTGCCCAACCACATCCCTTGAAGGTGAGGTTATTTTATTTTCTATATAGAGCCAGATCACAATAGAAGTCATTTAAGGTTAGCTTTTCAATAGGCCAGGTCTATATCCTGTTCTTTTAATAAACAGACTAAACAGCCTTATGTTGTTTGTTGTCTCAGTCTCATCTCAGTGTTTGAAAAGATCTCCATCATTCCACTAGCAGATCATGGATGATCACTGGTTTACCATGCATGACCAACTGGTTGTAGGTTAATGAAACACATGAACACCAATGATTACTTGAAATGTTTATGTCGGTGTCTGTCTGCTGTCTGACAGTGATTGTTATATTTAGTACTTACACGGTTTACTTGGTTGTAGGAGAGACATATGAATGATCCATGCCGCATGCTGTTTGTGTCCCTGTGAACAAAATAAGGCTTTACATGTAGAATCACTGAGGTTTTTCAACTTCTTCATTATGCTGTTAGCTACCATGAGAGCAAAGGAAGCAAATGCATAACTGTAAACTCAGCAAATAATCCCTTCACTGTTTCCTGATGTGTTCAGGGAGCAAAACCTCGTTACTGGCAAGCCGGTAGCTTGTAACAACTTCGAGACTGTCAACGTGAATAACATGCCGGAGGTCGAATAACACAAGCGAAAGGCATTTCAACAGGCTTAGCGTTCGTTCTGCTTCAAAATGAAACAGAATAGTAGTATACATTCATTCTGAATGTAGCTGACAGTAAACAAACCTTGTGGATAAAGTTTTCCTTAACCGTTGCGTTTGACTACATAACTTGAACTTTGCAATAACTGGCTAAGATTCGCATACTTACAAGTGGTAAAGACAGAGATCCGGGCAACCGCAGCTATCTGCCAACACTTATGAGACTGTGATACAACAGCCTTCAGAAAATGCTTGTTCGGCTTGTTCTTGGACACTATGTAACGCTGTTTACAATCACCGAGTTTTACTCAATACCCTTTGACACTCGTTGACAACAAAAAGGAAGAGCTCACATAGAGTGACTTCGATTTGTATTTCTGTAAGGCCGCATTTCATGAGCCTCTCCAACAAACGTCCACTGGCTTTACTCCGCCCACCTCGGCACTTGAAAGATGTCAAAACGAGTGCACGTCCAACAGGACGCAGACGTTCGTTCCGATCACGCGATTGGCTAAGCGTCACTCTAAACAGCAAAACTTCCGGTTTAGTACACTCATATTCAAAATAAAGGCTTATATTGGGACTGTGACGAGTAGGTACAATATTTTGGAAAGGCTAAATCAAAAAATGTCAAATTCAGTTTGTTCATAGAGCATTAAAAACGGCAAAGTTGAACAAAGTGTTCTATAGTCAAATAAAGCTGCTTAATTAAAAACATCAGAGAATAAAAGGCAATGCAATATATTTAAGCACAATTCATTAGTTAGGTAAAGACTAATATATATATATATATATATATATATATATATATATATATATATATATATATATATATATATATATATATATATATATATATATATATATATATATAGCATGTAGTATACTACATATTACCTGCTACAATGTCATGTCTAAATCATTTTAACAATAGATACACTGAGTACAAGGAAATACAGGACAGAGGAAATCGAAAAAAGGCCTTAAAAAATAACCTTATACACAATTATGACTCATTAGCCAGTCCTGACTTTTGTGGAATTAAATGACCAATTTTTAAAAAAAGAAACAAAATATCTTCTCAGATTTGATGAGTCTGAACTGGTTCTTTAGCAGCCCAACAACACATCCTCAGATAAAACGAATAATCAGTCAGAAATTTCCTCCAATACTGTGCAAGCGGTGATGGGGCGGAGACAGTGGGGCCGCCAGCATCGTGCACTGCTGTGGATGAGAGAGGGATAAAACCTCCTCTGCTTTTCATTCAGCACGACGTCGCAGCCACCAATTTGAGAAATTGTAAACGAGGCATTAAATAAAACTTTCACATCAGTTCAGTTACTTCAGGTTTCTCTCACCGTCAGCAGAAGAAGCACAACAACACCAACCCTGGCAACTTCAATTTGAGATTTTCGGAGGAGGCGAGAATTGGAATCGGCTCTCCCCGTAGAAGACAAGTTGCGTCCAAAATAAGGGTTCTGAGGGTCGGAGTGTCGCTCATCACTTCTTCTGCGAGGACCAGAATGAACAGCAGGACCTGAGGTAATGCGGCTCATTGCGTTATACCGCAAATATGCGGTCAAGTTTTACTTACAGACCAATGAAACTCAGCAGGAGGCTAGTGTGACAAAAACAAAAAACAAAAAAACGCAGAACCAATTGTGTAACAACGCTGTCACTGAATATCGAAAAAGCCGAATAGCGGAGTAAGTAGATGAAGCGTAACGATTACGACCTGCTGTACTCAAGCATTATTTATCTCGCTTTCTTTTTTTTTTTAAAGAAAGGGAGGGAGGGGAGATTAGGATAGAGATAGAATGCTGTATGGACGCTTTATTGCATCAAATACGACCATTAAATGCCATTTAGTTGGTGTTTTTTTCGCGTGCCTCGTTAGGAAAGAACATTTCAATAAAAAAGATGCAGACAGGGAGCGCGAGCCGCAGCGAGCTGTCAATCATCACCCTACTATTCCATTGTTTCCCCCTCCTGTTTGTGAGTGAGTTACCATGGAGAGCCTTCCGGTTTCTGTCGGTAATTACCTTATTTGGATAAGGGGCGGCTGTCAAGCGGCCGGGCTGATGGAGCTGTTGGGTTAATAGTGCTGTAGTATTTATGTCCCCTGTGAATAAACGCCAGAATGAGCGAATGCTTGCCATCCGAGCTTAGGCCTTAAACGGAGTTCTCAGTAGACTTTGATTGGACCTGGGTAGCTTTTTATTTTACACTCCGCTAGCCTCTAATGGCCTCAGGATGTGGTAGCATGCAATTAAAGCAATTAACTCTGAACATATGCAATCAATTTGCATTTGCTTGTTCTTGAATTTGAATGCAAGCCACACACAAGGTTTGATATTTTGTGGCGCTGAACTCACACTGTGGTACAAGATGCTTCTGTAAATGGGCAGATTTGATTTAGGACTACTCATGTGTTGTCATTAAGACTATTTAGAGTATATACAGCAGCACACTTACAGTTGCATTCAATATTAGAAAACAATGTATATAGTGTAATACTAATGTTTCTTTTAAATATGATCATCTTTCAGATGTCCTGTTATAGAAGGTAAATGATGCTTTGTTTTCGATAGCCTGCTTCAAATTATATTTGCTGTTCACTCAGAACTTCTTTTTCTATTTCTGTATTTCTGATCAAATCTTGAGCTAATTTTCAGGAAGGAAGTTGTTAATTTGAACATGAATTTCAGAGGAGTTTCTGGACAGGTGAGGATGAGGATCTCTCTGACTGTTGTTATTCCTCGGGGTAAATAAGAGGAGTGAATACTAATGTTAAAAATTGTTCTTGTTACAGTGTCAAAATACACACGCCCTCGAAGTTTTGTCAGACCACCTTTACCTTTGATTTCAGCACACGTTTGCCATGCCATTGTTTGAATAAGCTTTTGTGATTTCATTTTTTTTCTTTTTTTTGTTCAAAGCTTCATTCATTTTTCACCCCACAATCTTGTATTGACGTTGGGAGAGTCTCAACTTAAAACATTGCCGTGAGTTCTGCTTTTGATTTTGTGAGATTCGATGTCACCAAAAGCTTAAGTGATATCCAATCACAGTCATTTAAGATACTTTACAAACCACATTTCTTCCTACAAGATGACGGTTGACCAATATCTTTCTAGGTTTTAATAATATATCAGGCATTTCCTCACCCAGTTTTAATACTCTACTCAACTGTTTTTGTTTGCTTGTTGCAGACTACTAATTAAACCCTTCTGAAACAGAGTAGCATCCTTTCTGCGACCACAGGATGTGTCTTTTAACATGCTAGTTTAAGGAATATGAAACTCCTCACAGCATCAGTTAGGGTTTAACTAACGTTTTGCCAGCTCAAACATATCAACCCCTGCAGTATTTTTCAAATTGGACACTGACATAGCTGCTTAGTGTTTTCTTTTGGCCTGGCAGTACACAAGACCTTTGTCCTGAAATGTGTAACAACTGTCATCATGGCCTCAGCTTTGTGATGGACTGCATTCATTTTCTCTGTTGATCACCGCTTGAAGATTCAAAAGCTAAGCTTTAACGTCAAGTGGATTTGCTGTGATTTCTAATTTATCTGGAAATATGACTCAAAGGAGATGTAATGCAATGTTCCTGTTAGAAATAGGGCAAAACGATGAAAAAATGAAATGCTTCTGGTCAGATCCTTTCTTTGCCTTAAATTTAAGAAACTCACCATCCATCCATCCACCCATTGTGTTATGTCTTGCTGGATGTGAATGTTTTGGAATTCAGAGTATTTGTCAATATATAAAAATTTCTTTGCCAAAGTCTTGTGTTCCTACATGTCTTTGTGGCACTTGCAAAAATTTAGTTGTAAACAGCAGGAAAACAGGCACCATTCATTAACTGCTTTTACAATAGAAAGACACAAAAGTTGCAACGTGTAGCAAAATGAAAATATTTCAGTGTATTATATATACCAGTATGTATAGTATTTGAGTAAATTCAGATAATGAGCATTAGCAAAGTACAATATCTGGTGATTTGTAGATTTGGATAAATGTATATATAATCATGTTATATGTGACATATAATGATTAAATACAATCGTATGCGTAAACCAGTATGAAAACAAGTTGCATAATATAACTCATCATTGCAGGAAAAGCACAAGTGTATCACTAATATCACTAATAAAACCTTTAACCTTTCAAAATATGCAAGCAACGGTCTAAAGCAACTGACCGTTTTAGCAGCATACACTTGTTTATGTGAAAGCATGAAAAGTACTGCAATAATTTATGACTGGCCTGTATTTGGGTGAGTTAGTTCAGAGGTTTGCTATTGTGCTGAACATTTTGGCTCACAGCCCAGACGTGCTTGCTTATTTATTGGAACATTACTAAGCTTAACTTTAATGGCTTCTTTTGCGCACTCACATTTTCACTTACCTCCTATGATTAGTTGAAGTCTGTGAAAAACGGTGTGAAGTCAGGTTATGGGATCTGTACTCTGGATGCACGTGTCTCTCCTCGTCATTGTGACCTTTAATTAACGAGATCACTTCCCTAATGTGCTTTAAATGTTTTAAACTGATGCAAGAAAAATGAAAAAAAAAAAACACTGTTCATTTATTCACAGATTTATCTGAAACTAATTTCAAATTTCACTTATGTGAGAGCGAGTGTCTTGCAGTATAGTCACTCTTATATAAAATTATCTCTTTTTGTCTCACTGCTTAGTGGTCTTCCGTCGTGCTACAGTGGAGGTGTAGCATGCAAGAGATGGAATTTTTATTTGATTTGAGTAATGTGGTGTACTCAGTCCTGGTGATGATGGCTTGGTTCAGTGTATATGTGGAAATGCCATGAAATAGTTTGCAGTAGTAGCAGCTGGTCTTTGGCACAAGTTAAGTGGCGTACATCCAATTTCTATACCTACTTCATAATGTTCAGGGTTTCTAGGGCTGAAGTCTATCCTGGCTGTCATTGGATGAGAGACAGGGTGCACTCTGGACAAGTTGCCAGCCCATCACAGGGCCACACAAAAACGAACCAGTCAAATAACCAGACACCCACACACTCACATCTGAAGACAATTTAGAAATATTAGACAGGCTAACATGTATGTTCTTGAACTGTGGAAGGAGGCTGGAGTATCCGAATAAACCCACACAAGCCTGGGAAGAGCATTGAAATTCCACAGAGAAGGAACCGGCCCAGTTAAAATCAAAATTGGAAACCTTCTTGCTCTAAGGTGACAGAGTTAACCATTGATTGGGGTGCAGCCTTTATTAATATTAGTCCTTACATTTATACATTTTCTGATATTCCAAAAAGGCTGCTGCATTCGTGATCTCCAGAGGTACCATGAGCAGAAGCACTGTGTATCTTTTATGTCTGATGATACCTTAGAACTAAACGCATTACACAGTTATTGGTTGTTGTTTTTTTTAATTTAATCAATAGAAAGTAAATTACCAGTGGAGCAAAACATCCTGCATATCAACACAGATATATTTCCACATTTAGAGGAAATGTTATCCTAATCACATTAGCTTGCACCCATCTCAGTACAGTTTCATGGTCAGTGTTGCATTTCATTTCTGAATTTGGATGGGGATTACAGAGAAACAAGAGTGTTGTATATTATATTGTGCGTGCCAGTTCAGTTGGTGGATAAATTATATGCGGGATACCCTTGATTACTTATTGCTAAATGCATTACATATGTATACCTTATGTATTGTTTGATTAACTCATAAGGGTAGTGATAATCAAAATTATCCTATTGTAATTGATTGTTCCATGGGACCTTTTCAGGCATAGTCTTGTGCATTTGATGCACATGTAGACTGAAATGATTATGAAGTTCCTCTGTTGTGATGGGTTGTCTATGAGGTGTGTGTTTTTTTTTTTGGTGTCTGTGAGATGACTGAAGTTGTGTGTGGTCACTGGAAAGCCAGTCCGGAGCCAGAGTGAATAGACCTTTGTGGGACAAACACCTGCAGTGCTGTGCCTCCTGCTTCTGAAGTGATTAACATTCACCTCCAACCTCCCTGGCCTTCCCATTCTCCAGTCCCGTGGCCAAACATCCAGGCTCTGTTGGCTTGGCACCTGCTCTGCATTAGCCATCCTGCAAAGCCTATAACTCGTCTTTGTACGGACAGAGTCAACACAGTGTGACTACAGAATTGTGCAAGAGTTGTATCCATTAAACCAGTCACACTAATTTTTTATAGGTTTTGTTGAAGACCCCTCCTGTGAAAATGAGGCGTTTAGTCTTGTTTACATGACCATATAGTGTATTTGAAATACATAAGCTACCACAGCAAAACAATTCATCAAAACTATAGGTAATTGCAGTATATCTTTATTGACCAACGATCTTGATGTGGGCATTTTAGGGTTCAGTCTCCTGCCCAAGGACACTTCAACATGTGGTGGGAGGCTTGGGATCGATATGCTGACCGTCCAGTTGGAGGACAGCCGACTCTACCCAAAAATCCACAGCTGCCCCAATCATAGTTAGAAATAATCAAATGAAGCTATGCGGACTATTCCAATCTTAGTCATATTATGTAGAAATGTGTACAACTTAGTTTCTGTGGCAACTTCTGACACAAACTACAACACATGCCCTAGACAGCCGCTGAGCCAATGCAAAGCAGGAAGGCTGCAGGGGGGGTAGTGAAGTGAAGTGAAGCAGAAGGCTGCATATAGTGATGTGTTTTGAGTGATATGGATGTAATTCAGGATTTGCATAAGTGCAAATATTGCAATGGTGTCAGGAGATGTAATGTGTGTATGAGTTATTAAGTGGACTGTGCTCTCTAATCTGTAGAGATGAATGTAAGTGTCATGTCATATATGCAATTCATGTGAACCCTACAATTGAAATATCATTTTATGCAGAATAAATCAATAGTCTGAATATTCCCGTGCATGTAAATATTGCCAGTGTCTCAGTGCAAATAAGCCAAAGATTTAGATTTTAGTTGTGAATTATACATTTCAGTTTTATTTCATAGCTTTATTTCATGGTTTTACACGGTTTTCTGAGACTGAGACTTATAGAAAAGCAGTTTTTATTTTTAGATAAACAGAGATTATCTGTTATTTCTTACAAACCCATCATACTATGATGTAGCTGTAGGATGCTCCTGGTATGTGCAATCCATTTGTGTGATCTACAGTTTCATTCAAAATAGGCCTTTTCCCTTTATTTCTAATTAATAAAACTGATCAATATTCTATAGTTGCCACTAAACTGTGAATCAAGGAACCTCAACCACACAAAAATTTTCTGCTTAGTGAGTGTGAGTACAGGAAAAAGATGTGTTATTGTAATGATATCAAAATGTGAGAGTAGGGTTTGAAGCTGTAATGTACAATATTATCCTTGATTGCCTTCATGTCCTTCTGTAAGATAACTGTACAGTTAATCAATTTACTTGTCAGATGAAGCTGAGTATAGATGAGTGAGTGTCATTACCTCCTTGTCCTACTTATATCACCCGATCCCTTATTGTGAGAGCATTAACAATCCTTCAGATGTCTCAACATTATCAGTTTAACATGGTCGGTACAAACCATTTGATCCATAATTTCATACAAAGACTTTACATTTCCTCCTCAGGTCCAGCTCTTCTTTGTTGGACGCTGATGGTACTTTCAGGCTCTGTTCAGTTGCTAATATTGTGATATTCTTCAGTGGGATTCATTTTGTTGTGTTGTGTCCTTAAAATTACAGGCTTAGTTGGAGGCAGCTACCTTCGACCAGACACATGATGACGCTTGTGTCAAAATTGGTTTTTAAATCAGATTTTCTTCACGTCACCTCCCTTCGCAGCTTTTGCAACCTTGGTCGCTGCTGTTATTAGAATATCAACTGGCCTAAGCCTTGTAACATGCTGACTTACTGATAATCCACTCCCCTTTCTTAACCCCCCACCCCCACCCCACCCACCATCAAGTGTTGCATTAACAGTGCTGATTGAAATCCTCTCCTCAATATTCCCCCAAATGCCCTTTCACCCCCCCCCCCCCCCCACACACACCACACATACACTATTTCAGTGAGCTAAAATGTCTTTACATTCACACACATATGTAAACCCGCACACACACAGGTCTATTATGGCCAGTGTGGGAGGCCAGACAGAACCATGTCTGTCTGTTTGCTCATCTTTCTGGCTGTCCATCCTCTCCATGACACCTCTCTGTTCTCTGCTGTGGGTCTGTGCCACAGGAGGATTAGCCCCACCCTCAACATTCTGGTTTGCCTTGATTATGTTCAGGGATAAGAGCTGCTTAATTGTAATCACTGGAGCTACCCTGAGCAGCATAAACACATGAGCATGGATCAGCCCAGGCCATGCAATAAAGTACAACATACTGTAGAACATGGAAAAGCACCATTCCTATGTTTTTTTGACAGTGCCCTGAGCTGCAATTAACACGTTTTTTTTATTACCCCTGTCCAGAGGGGGTGTAGATGTCTGTGGGAAACTGGGACGAACCGTCACACTCTGGAAACAGATCCGATGGTACTGGATATGAATCCTAGAATGGCACCACTCACATAGCAGCCTTTTGGAGTAGCTCTGTCAAATTGTGTCATTCTCTGTATCTTCCTGAGATTTTTTTCCTGAACTTTTTTCTATTTATAATATGATAATTGAAATATTTTTCCATTCTGGTTTGGATGCAGCTCTTGCCTGGAGGATTTCTACTGGTAATTCTGGTATTCTGGCCCTGTTTTATATTTCACATGATCAATTATCAATTATTATTCATGACAACAGAAAGTTTTTTACATGTAGAAGCAGCAGATGGAGCTTTCTGAGGACTAGCTGATGATCAGGAAAAGACCAAAGGTCAAGGATATAGAACTTGAGAAAAACCTTGAGCAAAAAGGTCAGAGGTTTTTTTCATGATCACCATGGAGATTGTGGATGGGTGCTGCACAGAGGAAAGAAAAAGTTCACATTCGGAGAATTATGCATCACTTCTCCGCTTGACTTGTGTTCATTTTGAATCTCCCTGAGATTCTGTAGGCATTGGCATTCCTTATATTTGCATTTCTTCCATTGGCCCCACAATAGTGAGCATGCATATTGGCCATCTCAGGAATGCATTTTCAGCACATTGGTCTTACATAAACAGTAAATGTCAGTTGTCAGTTGAGTGGGAAAACTTTTTCCCCCTGAACTCTATGTGAACTGCAGGCCCGTTCCTCAGGAGAGTGCAGCATGATATCTAGTGTATGTGAAAAGACATCTTCATGCTCAGAACTGTAAAGCAAACTTTTTACTGGACTATCTTGCCCATCTTGCTGAACAGGTTGGCCATTTGGCATTTTGAGTTAAGTTAAAGTCCAGCATCAGTCGACATTTTCTCAAAGTCACTTATCACTAGGCTTGGGCGGTATTACGGTAATACCGTTTACTTCCGGTATTTAAAAATAGCGGCGGTATCAGTTTCAATACTGTCATTAAAAAATGCAATGAATGATTTCTGTGGTTTAAAGTTTAGTTTAGTTTCTCTCCTGTATCGCTGTGTGTTCCGCTTTATTTTACCGTTTATTCGTGTTCGCTTGGAGCTGATCTCGGTTTGACTCGTCCTGTTAAGGTACTGACGATGAAAACAACACTTCCTGAGTTTGCTGCTTCAAAATAAAAGCTTCTAATGAAACTAATAATGTTGGACTTTTATGTTGAAGAATTTATAGGAAGTGAAATGTCCGGCATCAGACACTTTACTATAAAGCGCGTTTCAGCAAACACACCTCGGCAGCAGAGAGGAGCTGGGGCACAGAAGGAACAGTTAAAACTACAGTGAAAAGCAAGAAATACACAAATAAATAACAACTGTAGTTGAGCCAAGTTTATATTGAAGCACTGAACTGCTGTTTCGAGGTAAACTCGCCTTTTTTTCCCCAGGCGTCAACGCTGGGAATAGTACAGAACCGTAAAGCCCCGCGGCAGCGTGCCTGGGGTACATAATTGGGGGGGGGGGGGGCTGTTTTCACGCGCGGCGACCGCCGGCGGTGTGTGTTCACCTTAATAGTCGCGGGAATACCATATACCCCGGTAAAATGTGAGGGAGGTTTGACGGTATCAAAATTTGGATACCGCCCAAGCCTACTTATCACCCTCCAATGCACTTTGTCCTAGTTTTATCCAGTCAGTGCTTGGATATGCATCTTTGGAGGTACTTAGTTTAACTATTTTTGTAGTATTACATATATCATCCCATGCAAAAGCTTTGTATACTGTCTTCCCATGATGTAGAAGAGATGCTTTTATAAGAAGCTGCAGTGAGGAAAGATTTGCCTGACTCTGTCCATACCACCAAGGCTTCTATGACTCATTGTTTGGCTTGTGCCAGTGTAAAACCCTCTTGAAATGAACCTGGTTATTTTTGATACTGCTAATAAGTCAAGCCAGATGCTTTACTGGGTATCGGATATAGGCTGTATAAGACAAATGCCCTATGAAGCAATGTGTAGGTTTTCTGAATACTCTTTTGTTAAGGCTGCCATCTTGCTAATTCAATTCAGTGCAATTCAATTTTATTTGTATAGACCTTTTCGACTTGAAAATTTGGACATGCGCCCTGTAGTGGCCCCGCCATAACTGGAGTGTGTGGTGCTCCACCAACTAACCCAAACACAGCAGCGTGGAGGATCTGTTACGGATAACGCAGACATGTCTTGGATTGATGATGTTAGGCAGTGGCCTCCAGTTACAGATGAAGGTAGTTTATCGCTGTTTTCAATGATTGGTTATGGAAATGACATGATTTATTCCCATAATCAAACACTAAAAACTGTGGGAATACGTGAAAAATGCAACGCTGGCTATAACTAACATCAACAAGCCATAAAGATTATGCTACTGTAACGTTAACGCTAGCAGTAAATTAGGCTATGTGTTAATGTTATATTTAATTTATTTTATCATTCTCCTAAGTTATTCATTCATTCATTCATTCATTCATTTATAGGCTTGTGCTAGTGCCGAGGGCTACAGTAGCCTCATACTGCTGTTCTTTCGGCCAGAATCGTCCGGGACTCTCAGCGAGACTATGAGTAGTACGAGACTGAATGTTAACAAAAACTCACCCGGCTGTATTCATTTGGAACAAAGTCCTTTCTGTTGATATTTTTCACCCACGTCTTCCTAACTTCTTGTTCTGCAAACAAGGCAGTCTTCGTGCAGTAAAGGCTTGTGTATTTCACATACTTTCTTCTTCCATTGTTGAATTTTCACGGCAATGTTGGCACAGTTTATGACGGAACATGTATTCCCACTCGACCGACTCGACATTATAAAAATACATATTTGTAGAAAGAGAAAACCACTGGTTAATCTGCGAGCCGGTGAAAGTGTCGCTCTGTACCACAACCCAGCAATGGTGGACGGGGTACTTACGGGGGGCTGGCCCGAAAAGGTCTATAGCGTTTGTTACAATGCCAATTGTCTCTAGGCACTTTACAGAGACCCAGAGCATGACCCCCGAGCAAATATCATTAACTAAAATTATAATATTAAATCAAGGATAATGACAAAATAATGACCCCACCCAAATCTCTGATTTATCCAAAAGTGGAAAAATGGATCTAGCAACCTGGAGCCCTCTGGGAATACGCCCACCTTAACTCAGCTACCGCAAGTGAGCTAGTTTACCTCGGCTTAGCTGATGCTAGTTATGATGCTAACTATCACTGCTTCGTATTCATTCTGATCAAATCTGTCCATCCATCCTTATTTCTTGTGCTGCTACCAAACCAACACTTGAAACAGCAATACCAGAGCTGAAACAAAGACTGGCAGAGTTCTGACTGATGAGCACCCCCCAGACCCCTGACGACCTGACATTTGGCTAAGTGACATAGCCTCTATGTCCATGAGGGTATGCCAGAGACCTGATTCTTGTTGAACTATGATGCTAACTGGCTTTACTTACCAATCATTCTGGTTAAATATCATGTCTGACAAAGCTGAAATGAGGACCGGTAGATTTGTGACAACAGGACAGACATCCTTTTGTCTATTTGACTCTTAACTAAGCATATCTCCAAGCCCTATCCACTTGACTGTGTTCATTAAATCGTCTCCTTAAATAAAGTCCCAGAGATGGAAGACAAGGGCAGCTTTGGGGGCCCAAAAGCCACCATGCGGAATTTTAATTAATCTTCCTGAATGAACAAAGGGGCCACATTAAAAGCAGAAAAATATCCCAAAAGTACAAAATGAGAAAACAAAAATACACAAAAAACTGACAATTTATGTTGTATTTATAACCATATGTTATGTTGTTACTAATGTTGCATGTAAAATTAAAATAAATGCAGTAAGTTAAAAAATAATGTTATATAATTTCAAATGTATGGTATGATGTTGGTTGACACTGTAAAAAGACATAATATATCAGGGCATCAAGGAACTGAGCAGATGGATAGAACCCGGCAGAGATAGTTTAGAACTTTAAAATAGATTTATGCAGATGCTGTATGTGAGAACCTCATTAGAGATTTAGATACTCAAGGTCTTTCCTCTCACTGCATTGCTGTTCGCTCTCCTGCTGTGCTCAGCCATTTGATTTTCCTGAGCAATTACAGGAGATGTAATTGAGGGTTGGAAGATGATAAAGAATACACTATTCAATTTGGGGAATTTAATTGACAAAAGCATGGAACAAATAGTCCCAGCAATTCCATTTTACAGAAATAATGATATCACTCTTATGTAATGCCTTTTCAATAGTAACTAGTGAGTGTTGCTTTCCCTTTAATTAGCTATGAAGACAGCAGTTTAAAAAAGGACACTTATTTGGATTGTGATAACCTCAATCTGCACATGTTAAAAGAGTATTGTTACACACCAGGGAGCATAAGCATCAGAGCTTTAGCTTCAATTTAGTATATAAAAATGAGAAAAAGTTGGGAACAACTTATAATGTTGTACTATCTGCATTTAATGTATTGCTCATACAGTGGTATTACTGTTTGCCTCTGATGATATTTTCACAGGTGGATAATTTTATGGTGAGTTCACTCAACCCAGTGTGTCATTTTCCTGCGCTCTGGGCAAATAAATGTGCATCATGCACTAGCATTTGACATTACATGATTAACTTCTTCTTTTTCTTTTGGCTGCTCCCATCAAGGGGAGTCACCTGACTCCTTCCAACTCTTGCCTCTGCATCCTCCTCTCTCACACCAACTAACTTCATGTCCTCTTTCACTACATGCTCTCTGGTCTTCATCTCCTGCCTGGCATTTCCAACCTCATCATCCTTCTCCCAATATATTCACCTATCCCTCCTCTGTACATCTCCAAATCATCTCAGTCTGGTCTCCTTGACTTTCTCTCCAAAACATCTAGCATGCGCTGTCCCTCTGATGTACTCATTCCTGATCTTATCCATCCTCATCACTCCCAAACATTACATGATCAACTAATGCCCCAAATAGCACTCAGTGACACTTGATTTGGATTACCACAAGACCCAGACACTAATCAAATGTGTTTTGTAGTCACATCCAATGGTGCATTGTCAAAATTATTTTGTAATCTCATGTGAAAGTTGCAATATGAAGAAGTAGATAAACTAGCATCCACAAAATGGTTGATGATTTATGTTAAAGCTCTCTGTATGAAGCCACCTCTGCAGAGGAGGCACATTGAGGACCAGTTTCTGTGCAGTAATGTACAGAACTGCCTTAAGTACCTGAAACAGCTTTACTCACTGGGAAATATAACTACTTGTTGCACTGCATTCATGGGTTGTACGCCTGTCGTAGTGTGCAACAGCACTGGCTTTGAAGACCAGCAACACCAGACAGCCCTCATGACCTACAGGAAGGTGCCACAGGGCACTGCATCCATATCTACCGTTTTCAATGTTTCTGTTGTAAAGAACACAAGCTATTTTCTGTGATATCATGTTGTGGGCCAGCATCAACGTGACTCCTAATTTATGCAGGGTTCATGTGAGACGGCCTCATGAAGAGGCTGTCAAATAAAGACAGGAAGATGTTTTTCTCCCCTACTTAAGAGCTGGCAGCAAATATAAAGGGACACTGTCACAACGTGAATGTGGCAAAGGAGGTGCCAGTGTATTCATCAATGCCAGGCTCTATGTGTGGGAGGGTTTTTGATGTGCAGGGCTCATGCTGCAGCGGTCCTCTGTGGACTGTGAAAGCCAAGAGCTTTGCCCAGCTGGGACTGAGTGGCAGTGGATACAAGCTGCCTTCCCTGCGTTCCACCCTGGAATGTTCTAGAATGTTAAACACATTTTAGGTGCTGGCGTGTTGATAAAGCACATTCCTCTCTTGCAACATCTCCCATCTATTTGAAATGTACCTATCTCAGATATGGAGGTCTGTGTAGCACTAAGAGGCCCTGCAAGGGAGAGTCGGTGCCATCCAGTGTTTTGGTCGAGATGAAATCAATTCTGAGCGCTGCAGAGCTTTGCAGCATAGAGGGCAGTGCTGCAGTGGGTATGAGGCTCTTTCAGCTATGGAACCAGATGTGCTGCAGTAATGTATGGCACATGCTACACACAAAAGAAAGTATTTCTACCAAGGAGACTAGTCAGCTGTGACTGTAAGACAATTCAAGCTTAGTCAGCACTCAGGTCCACATAATGCTCCTTAATTTAGAGGCTGATAACTCCCAAACAGAGAAAAAGCTTGGCTAAGCCTTTCTGTGCCCTATTTTGACAAATGTGTTGAACAAATTTGACTGTGTGTCCTTTGTTGCTATGGTATCTGTACTAACTTTCCATAAATTGATTTGCGAGAGAAACAGTAACCCTCTTACTGTGAAAGTTGTCCCACTTAGAAACTAAAGTTTAGGCATGCTCAAACTCTGTTTGCGGCAGGCTTGCATTTATTCTGCTCTATAAGGCAGTTCACTGAAGTCATTCTGGACCACAACAGAGCATCATGGAAGACTGTGAGACACATCATGTTATGAAACAGTGCTGATCTGTACAAGCCAAATGTGTATCTTCATGCCTGTGTGGAGATCAGAGCCCACAGTGGTTTTGCTGTTGATGCAGAAAACCTCTTTTATTTAATTTCTCCTTGATAGAGCTGCAGGTCTGTGGGTAGCTGCTGTTAGACGAGGGATATTTGCCCACTCTGCAGCTTCAAATGAGCTGTTCAGTCCATATATTAGGTCAGAAGGGTCCATCCAGAGAACAGGGATGTGAAGGAAAGAGGAAAAGGAAATGAGGGAAACATTTGACGTTACTTGAAGATGGATTTGATTTAGCAGATTACAATACATGCTAGTGTTTCTGTCGTGGGTATTAGATGGAAGAAGAAAATAGAGGAGTTGGTGTTTGGCAAAAGGAAAAATTCACTTAGATACAACAGTCATGAGTCTTAGCTTCTGTGACAATCCAGCCACTAATCCTGGAAAAAAAAATTTCACAAACCCAATGTGGATGTAAGCTTTAAACAATCCACATTATTAACCCAGATGTTTCTTAGTATGTCAGCTTTTTCTTTGTAAAATGCCTGCAGTTATATTGCAAGATATTCTCCCCCATAGAGGTCTGCTTCAGACATGCCTGAAACCTGCCATTTGAAGTCCATCATTTCATTTTTTATTCATTTATCCACATCACTGTGTAACCCATATACATGTCTAGTTGTTTTGTATTCCACATTTTGAGCCATCAGCATACCAGTCAGAGCATCCTGGATTCTCCAGGTCCAGTGTTTTACCTATGATGCATCAAGGGTGGGGTAGGTGTTCTTTTTTTGCAGCACTTTTTACAATATTGTCTGAAAACCTTTTCACATTCTCATTGCACCCACTGAAATAAAATGTTTGCAAAAAAAACCCAAACGTTGTGGTCCGGTCTAGAGGGTATAATCAGAGAAAAACTCTGACCAATCAAAATAGTGATCATCATTACTTTCATTGGCTGTCTAATACGTCCATCAAATATCAATGCACTCCCACCCACCCCTCCCTCCCTGTGGTTCATGTAGTCGTGAATCGTGTGAAGGTGTGGTTTCGAGGGGTGGGCTGAAAAGGAGGAGGCGGAGCCTTTGGGAGGAGGGAGGGAGTGTATATTTTCAAAATCTCACTTGAGTTGGATGCTGGAACCGTTTTTTTCAAAGAACACCTACCCCACCTTTAAAGCAGCACAAAGGAACTTTTGCCACTTTTTGCTCAGCAGGTCCCTCTATAGCTGTGGAGGTTATGTAATTTTTAATTGTGTAGTCTTTTACTCAGTCATTCAGTTGTTTTTTCTTCTATCATTACTTTTTGTACTCTCCTAGTTGCTTCTATCAGCATTACCACTGTAGCTGTTTGACTCTGCTTCATGGTTGTTGATGTTTGACATGGTACCAGTACCTGATACTCATTTGCTACAAGATGACTGGGTTTTTGCAGGTGTGGAAGACGGTAAGAGAGAGATGATGCTTCCTTGAAGTAATCAACTATTAAAATCAAATGATACTGAAACTGGTATTTTTTAATGAAATTATTTTGTGCTGCTTTAAAGAGATCATAGCTTAAACTGGGATGGAGAAAGACAGCGAGAAAAGTTATTATTTGTTCTTTGAACATTAAAGCATGTAAATATCTTATAGAAGACCCCAAAATAAAGTCCTGAACCTGAAAATCTACTGAAGATGGGTTCTACTGTGGTATATTGTTTGCTTTCTCTGTAAAGGTTAAGAAACCATAAATATTACACATTTTTTTGGGTTTGAGTACTCTGTATAACCTTGTTTTGCAAACTAACAGTAACATGAAGTTATACAGTATTTTGAAGCAAAGCAAGTTGTTACATTTCTTTTTTAATTTAATCTTTCGCCATGCTTGTTTGGAATTGTGTATGTGTTTAAGACCTTTTAAGATTCTTAAAAGGTCTTAAACTGCTATGCATTCAGTTATCAGGCTTTCTAGCGGTCATTTTGAGAGGTGCACCAATATTTTGGCAACAATCAAGGAAGTTCTGAAAGAGCAGTTGAACAGGGAGCTTCCTAAGATTTTTTTTTTTCTCAAAATGACTTTCTGCTTAAACAAGCATTAATTGCATATATAGGTTGGCCCTCTAAACTCCAGCCACAGATCAATCTAGCCCATGCAAAGGATCACCCCCACCCCACTTAGGGCTCCTGCAGAATTTCTGCAGTTGTTTAAGATTATAATATCTCACACTGTCGGGTTTGGATTTGGTTAATCTTGGGCATGATGCCTAGAACGGTATATGCAGACTGTACGATGATGAGCCCTCTTGAATGGTAGTCTATGACTGATGCAGAGATGCAGACAGATGAAGAATTACATCACCAGTATATGGTGACTGTAGACAAACAACAACTGAAAGAAAAAACAAAAACAAAAAATGCTCAGATAGCTCAGTCAGTTGAGCAGCAGCCCATATACAGAGGCCATTGTCCTGCAGCAGTTGCAGGTTCAGCTCCCAGCCTGTGACCCTTGACTGTGTGTCTTTTCTCTCCGTCTCACTTTCTTGCCTCTCAGCTTTTGACAGTAAAGGCCACTAGAGCCACAAAATCTTGAAAAAAAAGTGGTGAAAGAGAAGAAAGTGGTCCTGGTCATTGTTAGGGAGAAAAGGCCAACTTGGGATTTTTTGTTTTCTCTTAAATGCAGGTAGGTTGTATTAATTAATGCATCATTTCATTTGAAATGGCTAGTATGTAGATGAAGATTTATGATTTCTGACACTGTCAGAAAATTAAATCACAGAAAACAGAAGAGTCTAACAGATCCAGAGACTTTTGGAATCAAAATTAAATTAAAACAACTCTATTATGTTGCTTGATCAATATGAATAGGTATCAAAATTGCATGATAATGGACCTTAAAACATCAGTAATTTATCCAGTTAGACCTACACTCTGTGCACATAAGAATGGATAGATTTTCACACACATTTTTTAAATTCACTTAAATTCATTCAAAGCCAAAACATACGTGTTCAACAATGAAATTCATATTTATAACCTAAACTTTAAAATCTATTAGATTAAATTAACTGCAGGATTCACCATTGTATGTTGAAGTGATTGAAATGGCTGGAGGTTGAATTGAGCGATGGGATGGAGGATTGTTAAAGTAAAAGACTTGGAGGATATTCTTTTTGGGTTTACCTGCACGAACAGCCCCTTTGACTGGTGATCTATTATTTATATTGTTCTGATTGAATGAAACTGTGGTGTATTTTAAGAACGCTGCCCTCAATTTTTTGAAGCTGTACAGAAAAGAAAACAAGCTTAAACATAAGATTGATTCAACACCACTAAATGAGTCATCCCTCTATATGGTTTTAACTGTGCAATATGTTATCCTGTCACAAATGGCCTCCCTGTCCCATGCCCTCTTTTTCTTCACTGAGTCACTTCAAACAGATACTCTAGGATGTCACCATGTGTGCAGGCGTTGGCTAGAATAATGAAATTCACATAAACAGCCATTTAATGATGTTTATTAAATTGTGCGCTCTGTATTCTCCGTATCTGAGCTTTACAATCTATAAATAAGTAGACGTACTCAGGCCTGTTTCTAAACGTGGGTAGTCCTACGAGATGGGATGTTGAGATACTTTACGTATATAATATTAGCTAATGCAGCCTGCAAAGATGAGGCCATACAGTGAAGAAATCCTCTTCCCTGTATCCCCTGGCTTTACTCAGATTTCTCTCTGCTTTTCTGGTGTGTGAGACCCTCAAAATTAGAGAGGAAACTCTAGAGTGGAGCAGAAACATAAAAATCACAGAGATAAAAACTGTGCTTTCTTGCTTATTTAGTGTGTCACATTAAAGGCATTGTTATCTCTTCAAACAAATGTAAGTTAGGTTGCGTTTTTATTTCTTTAGAAATAACAAAAGTGTCGTTACAAGTACTGAAAGTAATTTAAAATTCAGTGTTCACATACAGAGCCTGCCTGTCGGTCACCAACAAGTGTTGAAGGGAAAATGTTAGGGATGCACATTAACAATTTTTTTAAACCGATACAGATAACCGATAACTTTCAGCTCCTAAAGGCAGATACCGATAACTGATAACACAGATATACCTAAGATCATTACATCAATACTATGAACAAAACCAAAAACAGTTTTGACTCTTTAAATGAACATATATTTATTTTTTACAATGAAAAACTATTGGCAAGCCTCTCAAACATTTTCATAAGGCTATCAAACAAACCTATTTGATATCTCACATTAACTTAAATAAGCTGCATTACTGACTGATATAAAAAAATAAAGGCTGCTTGAACTACATGCATCAGAATTACAAACTGAAAAAGATTAACATTTAAAAGATTTTGGCTTGTGGTTCCATTTAAATTAATACCTTTAATTAAAGTAAATGAGGTTCAGTAGTTTTTGTTTTTTATTTTTTAATCTCATGGAAGCTTTAGATGAAAGGAATGAGGGAGAGGGGAGACTGCTGCTGGCCTGCGCCCATTTGCTTTCGTTAGCTCACGTTAGCGCGATTTCAAAACTCCATGGAAGCGATTTTTATGTTGTAGGTGGCCGATCAGGTTTTACGTATTAAAGCTTGTGCTTGTGGTTCCCTCCTCGTAGAATTCGCTTGGAGGATTCGTCACAAATAACCACCAAACTATCTTCTTCTGAAACTTTAACGAAGTTCCACGCCGCCATGTTTGTTGTGATCAGCACAATGCATGCTGCATTCAAGGTGTAACGTAAATTCCGACGTTCCCTCGTTTGCTAGTCATTCTTTCAGCCTTTTCTATTTTTTTCTTTTTTATGTGTAACATGTGGGAGAATACTGCGAATATCAATTCAAGTCAGCAACTACCAAAATTATGACCGAGTTAATGAGTTGTTTTCTGGCACGAGGGGGTATTCTTGATTTTCCTTACTGAGTAATCGTTTTTTTGATTATGCCGATGTCACTTGAACATAACATTCACTGCCGGTCATTCAAGGCTCAGAGGGAGCGAGGCACTGCCATGTTGACAAAAATATGTATATGT
This sequence comes from Hirundichthys speculiger, assembly GCA_018398805.1. Classification (NCBI taxonomy): domain Eukaryota; kingdom Metazoa; phylum Chordata; class Actinopteri; order Beloniformes; family Exocoetidae; genus Hirundichthys; species Hirundichthys speculiger. The sequence goes on along the minus strand of JAGFBZ010000287.1, from coordinate 3,320,425 downwards.
TATCGGGGCTATTCGTAGTGATATCGGACTTATCGGGACGACGTCATAACTTCCTGTTATCGGCCCGATAGTTATCGTGCACCCCTAGTTATCCATATGTCACCCTGCTAATTAGGCTCACGTTGTAAGGACCTGAAGATTATATTGAAGTGTTTATTAGGATACAGTTATTTTGAGCTATTATAGTCATGTGAAATATAGAGGCCATCCTTTCACAATTCTAAAGTTTTACATGTCAAGATATAACAGATAAATCCTCTGGTCCTTAATGATGTTTAGATACACTTGGTGGATTGACCAACTTATAAAAACAACTTTGGAATCGTACCAGTACCTGTTAGGGTTGGAGGATGACCCCAAAAGCACGACACAAGCAAAGGCAGTTCAAAAGCCCAAAGGCAGAGTTTATTGAAGCTCGTAAAGTCAGATAATCGGAGCCGGCGCACCGGAGCTCCGACGGGGTATCCCGGAAAAGTCCTCTCTTTAACCCCGGAGAAAGTCACTGGAGCGGTGAGGCTCGAAGTCGGGATCGGTGATAATAATTCCACAGGGAACGGTATCCACAGAGATCCGGAATCGCCCAGGAAACGCCACTGGAAGCAAGTTACAGGTAAGTAATCCACACGAGGAATAAATCCAACAAGACGTGAGCGAGAACAAAACACAAGGGACCACACTACACAAGTGTACCATCAGAACGAACTCGCACTGAGGTTCAGGGATGCATGGTTTAAGTATCCTCCCAGATGAGCTGGTGACTGCAGGTGCGTGATGAGAGTGATGAGAATCAGGTGTGTAGGGGAGCGCGCCTCGCCAGCTCCCGGCGTCGGGCACGTAGCTCCCTGGCAGCGCTCTGAGAGGTGCTGGGCGTGTCCTGAGGGAGACTGGGCTGCAGCGTGGCAGGTGGAGACCCAACAGTACCCCCCCCTCCACGGGAGCCCCCAGGCGACCTACCCGGCTTGTCCGGATGCGAGCGATAGAAGTCCGTAATCAGGCTTGGGTCCATAATGAGCTGGCGGGAGACCCAGCTTCGTTCCTCCGGCCCGTAACCCTCCCAGTCAACCAGGAACTGGAAACCCCTTCCCCGTCGCCGGACGTCCAACAGCTGGCGGACCCTCCATTGGGGGTGTCCATCCACAATCTCCGGAGGGGGCGGCACAGGAGTAGGAGGCATGAGAGGGCTGGAGGAGACAGGCTTGACCTGGGAAACATGGAACACGGGGTGTATTCTCATGGGCTCGGGCAGCTTGAGACTCACCGCGCCGGGCTCAGGACCCGCTCTATCTCGAAGGGTCCGACGTAGCGGGGTCGCAGCTTCTTCGCTCTCGTCTGGAGTGGGAGGTCCTTAGAGGAGAGCCAGACCTGCTGCCCAGGTTGGTAGGTCGGGGCTGGAGTCCTGCGCCTGTCAGCCCCCCGCCTGGCCTGGTCCGAAGCACGGAGGAGGGCAGTACGAGTGGTCTCCCATACCCGACGACACCGGTCCAGATGGTCCTGTACCGAGGGGACTGCTACCTCCGCCTCCGCTGCTGGGTGGGGAAGAGAGGTGGCTGGTAGCCCAGAGATACCTCAAAAGGGGAGAGTCCAGTGGCGGAGCTGACCAGGGAGTTGATGGCATACTCGACCCATGGGAGGAACCGGCACCAAGAGGAGGGCTTCTCTGCGGCAACACAGCGGAGGGCGGACTCGACACTCTGATTCATCCTCTCGGTCTGGCCGTTGGTCTGTGGATGGTAACCTGAAGAGAGACTGATAGTTGCCCCCAACCCCTTGCCAAATGCCCGCCATACCTGGGAGATGAATTGGGGACCCCGGTCTGACACCACGTCCTGCGGGAAACCGTGAAGACGGAACACGTGGCTGGTGAGAAGCTCCGCGGTCTCGAGGGCAGACGGGAGCTTGGGGAGGGCCACCAGGTGGACCCCTTTGCTGAATCGATCCACCACAGTCAGGATAACGGTGTTCCCCTGGGAAGGGGGGAGTCCCGAGACGAAGTCCAAAGCGATGTGGGACCAGGGCCGACTAGGGACGGGAAGGGGTTGGAGGAGTCCAGACGGGGCCTGGTGGGACGCCTTGCTGCGAGCGCAGACGGGACAGGCCGTGACGAAGTCCCGCACCTCCTTTCTCATGGAGGGCCACCAAAACCGTCGAGCCAAGAAGGTAAACGTCCGGTGAACTCCAGGGTGGCACGCAAACTTGCTGGCGTGCCCCCACTGGAGGACACGGGAACGGACCAACTCAGGCACGAAGAGACGGCCGGGCGGCGTACCTCTGGGAGCTGGATGGTTGCGGAGGGCGTTTCCTCACGATGGTCTCCACGCCCCAGGCCACTCTCCCAACCACCTTACCCTCGGGGAGGATGGGTGACGGCTCCTCGGCGACGGCCTCCTTGGGGTGTTGGCGAGACAGAGCGTCGGCCTTCGTGTTCCGGGAACCTGGACGGTAAGTCAAGGTAAAATCAAACAAAGCGGCCGAGGAAGCTGGCCCAACGAGCCTGACGCCCACTAAGACGCTTGGTGGCCCGGATGTAGGTCAGGTTTTGTGGTCGGTCCAGATGGTGAATGGTAGTTCGGCTCCCTCCAGCCAATGACGCCACTCCTCCAGGGCGGCCACCACTGCCAACAGTTCTCGATTGCCGATGTCGTAATTCTCCTCCGCCGGAAGGAAACGGCGGGAGAAAAAGGCGCAGGGATGGACTTTATGATCAGTGGCCGACCGTTGGGAAAGGACCGCGCCCAGTCCGGTATCCGAGGCGTCCACCTCCACGATGAACTGCCGCTTGGGGTCCGGGTGGAGTAACACGGGCGCTTTGGTGAACCGCTCCTTGAGCTCCAGAAAGGCTGCCTCGGCGACAGGGGACCAGATGAAAGGCCTAGACGGTGAGGTGAGCCTGGTGAGGGGTTCAGCCACAGTACTAAAGCGACGAATGAAACGCCGATAGAAATTAGCAAACCCCAGGAAGCTTTGCAGTTCTTTACGGGAACGAGGGGCAGGCCAGTCCACCACAGCCTGGATCTTATGAGGGTCCGCCCGGGTCTGTCCCTCCTCAATAATGAAGCCCAGGTATTCCACAGAGGAGGCGTGAAATTTGCACTTCTCGGCCTTGACAAACAGCCGGTTATGTAGGAGGCGCTCAAGGACCCGACGAACATGCTGGATATGTTCTTCGTGGCTCCTGGAAAAGATCAGGATGTCGTCCAGGTAGACCACCACAAACTCCTCCAGCATGTCACGGAGGACGTCATTCATCAGGGCCTGAAACACCGCCGGGGCGTTGGTGAGGCCGAAGGGCATCACCAGGTATTCGTAGTGACCCCGGGGCGTCTTGAAGGCCGTTTTCCATTCGTCCCCCTCCCTGATGCGGACCAGATGGTAAGCGCTCCGCAGGTCCAGCTTGGTGAACACGGTGGCCTGAGTGAGGGGCTCAAGGGTGGAGTCCATGAGAGGTAGAGGATACTTATTGCGGATGGTGATCTCATTGAGGGCTCGATAGTCTATACAGGGGCGGAGATCCCCGTCCTTCTTCTTAACAAAGAAAAACCCCGCAGCCACCGGTGAGGAGGAAGGTCTGATGAGCCCCGCGGCCAAAGACTCCGAGATGTATGTCTCCATAGCCGCCTTCTCGGGAATAGTCAGGCTATACAGGCGGCTGCTAGGAAGTGTGGCCCCAGGTCGGAGGTTGATCGCACAGTCATATGGTCTGTGGGGGGGGAGAGACTGGGCCCGGTTCTTACTGAACACCTCCCCGAGGTCGTGATACACAGAGGGAACGGAGAAGAGATCAATCGAGGAGACACTGGGGGCCGGGCGAGACACTGGACTGGGAGCAGCCTGCAGACACTGGGCGTGGCACGCGGCCCCCCATTCCAGTATCGAGCCTGAGGACCAAGCGATGCGTGGATCATGCTGGACAAACCAGGGGAGCCCCAGGACGACCGGAACCAGAGGTGAGGTGATGATGTAGAACCGGCGCTGCTCGATGTGGTGCCGGCGATGATGAGGGTGACGAGGCGGGTGCGCTGTGTCACGCTGGCCAGACGGCGTTCATCGAGCGCGAACGCCTCCAGTGGTTGCTCCAGGTGTTCCAGGGGGATGCCGGCCTGAGCAGCGAATTCAGCGTCCATAAAACACTCGTCGGCCCCTGAGTCGAGGAGCGCCCCAATGGTGATCCGCTGGTCCAACCAGGCCAGGCTGACGCTCACGAGCCGGGACTCAGGACGACGGGAGCAAGACAAACGGCTCAACAGGATCCCCCGTCGTCCTGGTGAGCCTGACCTTTTGGCCGGTTGGGGCAGGTTCGAATGAGATGTCCTCTCTGCCCGCAGTATAAACAGAGCCCAGCCCTGAACCGGGCCTCCCGTTCAGCGGGCGGAAGCCGGGTCCGACCCAACTGCATCGGCTCCTCTCCCGTAGCAGTCTGGTGTGAGGGGCGTGATTCCACGGCTGGGAGTGTTAAGTGGACCGGGAGTCGGTCTGAAGAGCGGGAAGGCGGACGGCGGGGAGGAGATCGGCGCTGGTTCTGCTCCCGCTTTCTTTCCTGGAGCCGACCATCAATCCGTATAGCGAGAGCAATCAGTTCATCCAGCGAGGTGGGCTCCTCCCGGGTGGCGAGCTGATCTTTCACCGCCTCGCTGAGACCTCTCCGGAACGTCGCCCGCAGCGCCTGATCGTTCCAACCGCTCTCCATCGCGGCTAAGCGGAACTCCACGGAGTAATCCGAGACCCGGCCGTTGCCCTGCTGAAGCCGATTCAACCGGGCTCCGGGATCCTGGCCGCCGACCGGGTGATGAAACACCTTCCGGAGCTCTTTGGCAAAGTCCGTGTAATTGTGACAGAACTGAGCCCCCATGGACCAGGAAGCGGTAGCCCACTGAGCCGCTCGACCCGTAAGGAGGTTTGTCATATATGCAATGCGAGCGGCGCTGGTGGAAAACATGCTGGGCTGATGATGAAACACCAGCTCGCATTGCATAATGAAGGTTGCGCAGTTCTCAAAATCTCCATCAAATGGTCGTGGGCTGGATAAACTGGGTTCTCGGGACGCCGGGGGGCTGACGGACGCTTCCTCCGCAGAAGCGGTAACCTGGGCGGGACCCCTCCCGATGTCGGGTGCCGGCTGATCCGCCGGTGGGCTGGTAAGCGCCGCGGTGATCAGCTGGAGCTGGCGAAGCATCTCAGCCCGCTGACCGACCATCGCCAACTGCTGGGTGTTAAGGGTGTCGACGGCGGCCTGGAGGGGCTGAACCTGGTCCTGGAGCTCCTGTACCGCCGCGGAGGTCGTCTGCAGCTGTTGGGAGTGGGCTTGCGTCAGCTGCATCTGCTGGTATAAGGCGGCCTCAACCGGGCTGGTATGCGCACTGCCTGTGCCGGCTGGGGTCGTCGACATGGCGAGTTCGTACTGTTAGGGTTGGAGGATGACCCCAAAAGCACGACACAAGCAAAGGCAGTTCAAAAGCCCAAAGGCAGAGTTTATTGAAGCTCGTAAAGTCAGATAATCGGAGCCGGCGCACCGGAGCTCCGACGGGGTATCCCGGAAAGTCCTCTCTTTAACCCCGGAGAAAGTCACTGGAGCGGTGAGGCTCGAAGTCGGGATCGGTGATAATAATTCCACAGGGAACGGTATCCACAGAGATCCGGAATCGCCCCAGGAAACGCCACTGGAAGCAAGTCACAGGTAAGTAATCCACACGAGGAATAAATCCAACAAGACGTGAGCGAGAACAAAACACAAGGGACCACACTACACAAGTGTACCATCAGAACGAACTCGCACTGAGGTTCAGGGATGCATGGTTTAAGTATCCTCCCAGATGAGCTGGCGACTGCAGGTGCGTGATGAGAGTGATGAGAATCAGGTGTGTAGGGGAGCGCGCCTCGCCAGCTCCCGGCGTCGGGCACGTAGCTCCCTGGCAGCGCTCTGAGAGGTGCTGGGCGTGTCCTGAGGGAGACTGGGCTGCAGCGTGGCAGGTGGAGACCCAACAGTACCAGTCACTTGAAGAATTTAATCATTTTCTGTGTCAAATTATCATTCTCTCAAATCTGGGATCCCCCCTTTTTCCTGATCGGCTGTTATCAGTCACTGGACTCTGCAGAACCGAAGTGCTTTCATGTGACTCAATAAATGCATCATATCCATATGATGTAATCATGAGCATTTAAAAAGGCAGTAAACATTAACAAGGCATATGAACAAACACATATAAACTGGAAAATCTGTGTTAAGACCTTAAGAACTTACGTTTAACCCTGCCCTATTCAACCGATCCTGGGTCATCAACCCAGACTTCCACGGACGTCACAACGGCATCGATAGCTCCCAGAGCGATCCACGCAAGAGGCTTTTGTGTCTGGGCAGAGCTAAGTTTAGTGTTGTTTGCAAACTCCTTTTCTTGTGTGTCACATGAGTTTAGAACCGGACCATCGGTCCCGCTGTAACTGTGAATTGCGCTCATGTGTTTTTTAATTTATTTTTATTTATTTTTTGCGATTAGCAACTTGAATGTCCGTTTCCTAGTTCAAAGATCAGAGCAGCTCGGTGAAGTGGCTTCACATCGCTGCATCTGTGGGGAAACGACAGAGTAGTTGGTCGCTAAGAAAACTGTCCTTTCCTTCCTATTTTCTTCAACTAACCACACCACTAGGGGTGTGAAAAAAAATTCGAATTGGCAATATATCACGATATGAGGCCGCCTGATATAATATCGATTTTTCAGCTCCTAATATGGATTTTTTAGGAAAATTAATTCATTCACTTAAATGTGCAAAAACACTAATAATAAACAATAAATAGGTTGTTTTGAAGCAAATAGTTTCGACTCAATTTGTCCTCTGAATGATCAATATCATCTGATGAACATATACAGCAACTTGATTTTTCATCTCTACTTTAAATTTTGATATTAACTGGGTAGAATATTGCAATATATCACGATATCGTGATGATATCGTATCGTGATGATATCATATCGTGACCCAAGTATCACGAGACATATCGTGTTGCGAGGTCCTTGCCAATACTCACCCCTACACACCATATGACAATTATCAGCGGGAGAAAATTCCTGCTTTGTCGGCAGCCATCTTGATTCCGGAGCGAGGTCAGCACGTGACCCCGTCCGCCACCTTGAAACGCCGTACCGCGTGAGTCGGCAGACATCTTGGTTTTCCTCTCACTGCTACAAAGCCATATTAATTGATCTCACACACACAGTTCGCCAGCATACATGTATGTATATACTGACACCTTTTCCATTTCATGTTTATCTGCTTATGTTAGTCTAATTGTCTATTAGTTAGTAGACATCACAATCTTGATTCAAGTGTTTGTTCATCTTAATACTTGTCGATAAATTCTGACATATTATAATAAGAGATGTTGTTGGTGGTCATTTCACACAGGTTTGTAACATTTGCTGGTTGAAGAGGCCTGCGCTCGGACTCACTCCTCCTCTGTTGCTCTATAGCGCCACCCTTGGTCACAGGCTGACACGCAGAACAACAGCCATTTAGGGACTGATTGTGCCGTATAGTCTTTGTTTTCCTGATTATCAGGTGGTGCCTCATTTTAATTGATTAATTTTGTTAAGACATTTCTTGTTATTAACCATTTCTTAAGACACTTGGTAATAACCCCATCATAACTAAATGAGCACTTTATCTGCACAACAGGGGGAGAGAAGAGGATGCAGATGATGGGATTAGATGTAGGTGGATGATTCACTGAAGGACAAGACGACAACACAAACTCTTGAATCGCAGATTTGAAAAATATAAAATAAAATCAAATAAAAAGCAGATAAGAGTGTGGAAATGGAAAACTCCATGATTCTAACATGCAGTCTCTTGATGCCAAACCAAGTTCTTTTAAAAAATAAATCAAACAGCGGTTGGTATGACACTCAGAAAACTGATTACCAAAGATGGAGAAATTTATAATGCAACAAATGTAGCAAGAATGGTTTAAATAATGAGTTGTGATGTTGAACCATTTTTTTCTCCTCTCAACTGTCCACTTGACTTGCTCCCTAACACCACCATTTTGCAGAAGTACAGTGTGGTGGAAATTTTTATTTGGTTTATTTCATCTTGTAATTTTGTTAACAATATGTTTAAAAGTGATGCCTTTCTTAACAAGACCAATACACATAGTCAACAAAGACCAAATGTCTGACAAAAGGCTAAGCCGGGGGTCGGCTATGGTTCATTGACATGTGAGACACAGCATAGGAAGAGCTGTAACTTCCTAAATTCAATCAGTCTGTCTTGAGACAAATGTCTTTTTGTCTTAACCACCACCTGCTGTGTCTATTCTGTATGCAAAACCTGTAAGCACAATCAACATCTTCTGTCTTGGTATCCTGTATGCAAAACCTGTAAGCACAATCAACATCTTCTGTCTTGGTATCCTGTATGCAAAACCTGTAACACCTTGCTGTCTGGTATAAAAATCAGCTTGTTCTTTGTATCTGCAGAGTCATTAGCCGGCACTCTGCGAGTGGTGGCTGGTGGCTCTCCTTGTGGCCACAAGTATTTGTATGTCTGTCTTTCTTTCTCTGTAATAAATTCTATTCTGATTTTCTCATCAAGATCGGATCTAATTTTTTCCACAACAATTTGGCGCTGCAAAGTAGGGTCCCTCGCTTGGCCGTCTGGACGGAGTGACCAGAGACCGAGAACCTCAAAAGTGCTGTTGAGATGGGAGCTGACTCACTGCGTTCTGGCTGCCAACGCTGGGATCCAACGAACTTAAGTCCTACAATCTGATTTGGTGAGAAATTCATTTTCAAAACACATTTGGTCTCGAAAAGGTTCAGATCTGAGGTGGTTCAGCATTCTCCATAGCATTTGGGGAAGTTTTAGTCTGCAGGAGTGACTGCGACTAGGTTAGTTTCTGAGATCTGTTCTGAAACACACCTTCTGTAAAGTAACTCAGAGGGTTAGGCTTTAACTGTTTGGGGCAGGCAAACAGATTTTGCAAAGACGTTTGCAATCTTAGCAAGAGTATGCATACTGACTCATAAAGAAATGAGTTCTGGTAAATCCAAACCTCTTTTTTGTTCCTCAGAGTTCCAATGTGGAATAGGTGAGAGAAAGAAATAGTCGTGAGAGTGTTGAATGTCTGGACTCAGAAATATGGGTTTGTCAATGAGAAATTGACTGAAAGATTTGTGTAAAAGATTTGGAAGAATGTGAAACATAGCGCTTTTTTTTTTTTTTTTTTTAAGGAGTGAATGTATTTTTATTGTTGATTCTGATGCTATTCCGCATCTCTAACCCCTGCGCATGCGCAATAATATATATATATATATATATAATATATATGTATATATGTATATATATGTATTATTTTTTGGTACCTTAAGTGTTGTATGTATGTCCTGTGCTTTGTCTGTCTCACTAAGCCCCAGAACAGAGACAGTTGTTTGTTCAACACTGATGCCCCCCTTTTTTCTTTTTTACTCATTTGCTTTTGGCCAAAGCAATTTACAGTGATGCGACCTAGATTTTTTTTTTTTTTTTTTTTTTTTTTTTTTTTTTTTTTAAACTGTCAGAACTGAAAGCCAGTCCTGATTTCAAAGTTTGTGTTTTTTTTTTTTTTTTTTTTTTTTTTTTTTCTCCCTCCTTAAGGTGTACAGACAACAACCATGTACTGTATGCAAATCAGTGAAACCGGTTTTCCATGGCTGCTGTCACTTTTCACAGCTTCCTGTCTGAGGAACAGGCAGCAGCCATTCCCCCCCCCTTATGGGACGTCCCCCTCAGATCGAGCTGGGCCGGTACGTCTCCGTGCCCAGAGTCTGTAGAACGTAGTTCTTGATCTCGCGGCGGAAGTTGGCGTCGATGGCGACCACCTCTGCTGGTACTGCGTCTTCACATCTGGGTCTTTGGAGGTCAGGGAGTTCTTCACCTGCAGACCTGCCAGCAACTCGGGCCACCTGGGTGTTTCCGGGGTTCGCCAGAACTTTGGACAGCTCCCACGTCAGGCCTTTCCTGATCCAGAAAGACTTCTCATCCCCCGACAACCAGATGGCTCGACAGGAAAAAAGCAGCTCTTCCTGAGACCAGCAGACACCCCTGCTCACGAGTCAATCACCCAGCATCAGAGTAGACGCTCTACTCCACCCATCACCAGGCGAAAGTCATGTCCTCACCAACTGAGGGGACATCTCAGCTGAAGGAATGAGTGCTGATCGGCCTCTGGCAGCACTCCGAGCTACAAGCTGCTCAACACAATTGCTTCCCTCTGCTTGGTGAGTGACTTTGGCTGAACCTGTGTGCACCGATGACTGCTTTGGAGACTCCCAGGAGACACAGACGATGGCAGCCTGCTGCACTGACAGGCTGTGGATTATTTTGGCTCAAAAATGATCCTAATTTGGATTGTTGTCGTCATTTGGCCCGTTTCCTGGTGGTCAGGAGGTCATTCAAGATTGCTGCATAACAAAAGATCTCACACTGCAGCACTTTTATGTGGTGTCAGCTCATGACACACCCCGCCATCGCTGCTCTCCAACTGACCCACATGATTCAATCTGGGGCTCGGATGTCCCACCTGACAGGAAACTCTGGTCAAACACTTTTTTTCCCCTTGATGGGAAAACTCATGCTCTGCCTGTAAACTGTGAACTACAAGCTGGACGAATTCACCAGGAACTGTGTTTGCCCTAAAAGGACTCTGCTTGCGGACCATGTGTCCTCCTCTGGCTGGCTTTCATTGCTAGCTGGTAACAGCTAAAAGGTCTCTCCTGCTGTGGATTATGACCTCAGTCATCATTGTGTTCTTTCATGCTGCATTATTCCCTTAAGTCAAGAACTGTCTAAGATGATTCCCATCCAGTTTTTTTGGATCTGTATACCCCATGTTCCCTCAACAAATCCCATGGACTCTATTTCTAAACCTCCCTCATCGCCTGGATATTATGACGATTCATCAGAATGACTCTGACAACGACTCCTTTGTGTGATCGTCCGTTTTCCAACACTGAATATTATTGTCCATATTCATAAGTCGAACATTGTTTCTGTTTTCAATCATGTTTATGATGGTGATCATTGAATCTCAGTGAATTTGGTGACCTAATGTTACAGTTAATGGTTGTTATTGTGTGATTAATATGAAACATATCAATGTTTCATTTGTAATCAAAAGAGGGAAATTGTGGTGGAAATTTTTATTTGGTTTATTTCATCTTGTAATTTGTTAACAATATGTTTAAAAGTGATGCCTTTCTTAACAAGACCAATACACATAGTCAACAAAGACCAAATGTCTGACAAAAGGCTAAGCCGGGGGTCGGCTATGGTTCATTGACATGTGAGACACAGCATAGGAAGAGCTGTAACTTCCTAAATTCAATCAGTCTGTCTTGAGACAAATGTCTTTTTGTCTTAACCACCACCTGCTGTGTCTATTCTGTATGCAAAACCTGTAAGCACAATCAACATCTTCTGTCTTGGTATCCGTATGCAAAACCTGTAAGCACAATCAACATCTTCTGTCTTGGTATCCTGTATGCAAAACCTGTAACACCTTGCTGTCTGGTATAAAAATCAGCTTGTTCTTTGTATCGCAGAGTCATTAGCCGGCACTCTGCGAAGTGTGGCTGGTGGCTCTCCTTGTGGCCACAAGTATTTGTATGTCTGTCTTTCTTTCTCTGTAATAAATTCTATTCTGATTTTCTCATCAAGATCGGATCTAATTTTTTCCACAACAACAGCTAAATGACACCTCCATCAGCACCGTGATTTACTTTAAGGCATTACAGCAGTCAGAGTAAATTAATGATGATGTCACTCATCGCTACAAGCCTTTATGGGATGCTTATCCCAAAAATGACTATTTTGTTTGTGTAGATTTTAAGTATGAGGCAAGATAAAAGTCTGCACAAACTGCACAGCGAAGAGCAATAAAACATAACGCCACAGGAGTAAAACAAATCAGTAAAATGAATTAAATAAAGACAAAAAGCAAGATATGCTGGTAACTGAGACTAAAAAGCCACAAATAGAAATATATTTTCAGGGGTTTTAAAATGACCAAGGCGTGAGGAATCCTGTTACTAAAAAGACTTGTCAGCTCTGTTTTTCAGTCTTGATCTGGAATCATCCGGAGTAACTGTCTGCACACCTCAGTGCTCCGCTCCCGTGTGAGGCTTCAAATCACACAAGCAGGAAGGGGCTACCCTTTTAAGACACTTTAAAGCAAGTAATAACCTTGAACTGGATCTTGAATGGACGGGACCCCAATTAAAGATGCCAGTACAAGAGTGATGTAATATTGATCACTTCTTTCTTTTTTATTTTACTCCAGCCAGAAACCCAAGCTGCTTCTGGTGTCAACGTTGAAGTATGACCCAAAGATGAATATATAAGAATTACAATAATTACTAAGAGCCTTAATTAAAAAAAAAAAAAAAAAAAAAAAGCATATCTTGACAATTGACAACCCATTTGTAAAAATTTGAAGGGTTCAGTTAAAATGGAAGTGGCGCTCAGACCTAATGGCATGATCTGTGAGGTTCCCCAGGGGTCAATCTGGGACCGATATTGTTCAATCTGTACTGCTCCATTAGGCCAACCTATGATGACCAAAGACGACATATGAATTTGTTTGCAATTTTATTATCCTTTACATCAAATGTTTGTTCATGGGAAAAAAAGTAGTAGAAATGGAGCACCCGGAAAAAAATTAAACAGAAAAACAGAAAAATTAAACACAAATTAAACAGAAGGAACATCAACAGGAATCAAGAGTTTGGACAGACTGAATTCATTGTGAGGTAATGAGGCGTCCAAACTTTTAACTGCTGCCGTATATGTGAACACTAAAGCTCTGTGACTCCTTTTATCTGTCACAGTCTTGTGTTCTTGTTCTTAGTCCTGTTTCGTTCTTATGCTTGTACTGCCGCAGATGAAGGAAGAATTCTTGATTCGTCTCCACCAAGAAGGTGTATTCCTTCTCAGAGATCAATCGGAAGCNTTCCACGGCTGGGAGTGTTAAGTGGACCGGGAGTCGTTCTGAAGAGGGGAAGGCGGACGGCGGGGGGAGATCGGCGCTGGTTCTGCTCCCGCTTTCTTTCCTGGAGCCGACCATCAATCCGTATGCGAGAGCAATCAGTTATAGGAGGGGGGCTCCTCCCGGGTGGCGAGCTGATCTTTCACCGCCTCGCTGAGACCTCCGGAACGTCGCCCGCAGCGCCTGATGTTCCACCGCTCTCCATCGCGGCTAAGCGGAACTCCACGGAGTAATCCGAGACCCGGCCGTTGCCTGCTGAAGCCGATTCACCGGGCTCCGGGATCTGGCCGCCGACCGGGTGATGAAACACCTTTCCGGAGCTCTTTGGCAAAGTCGGTATTGTGACAGAACTGAGCCCCCTGGACAAAAGCGGTAGCCACTGAGCCGCTCGACCCCGTAAGGAGGTTTGTTCATATATGCAATGCGAGCGGCGCGGTGGAAAACATGCGGGCTTGATGAAACACCAGCTCGCATTGCATAATGAAGGTTGCGCAGTTCTCAAAATCTCCATCAAATGGTCGTGGGCTGATAAACTGGGTTCGGGACGGGGGGGGCGACGGAAGCTTCATCCGCAGAAGCGGTACCTGGGCGGACCCCCCGATGTCGGGTGCGGCTGATCCGCCGGGGGATGGTAAGCAAGAGTGATCACGGAGGGGGAAGCATCTCAGCCGCTGACCGCCATCGCCAAACTGCTGGGTGTTAAGGGTGTGACGGCGGCCTGGAGGGGCTGACCTGGCCTGGAGCTCCTGTACCGCCGCGGGGTCGTCTGCAGCTGTTGGGAGTGGGCTTGCGTCAGCTGCATCGGTGGTATAGGCGGGCCTCACCGGCTGGATGCGCACTGCTGTGCCGGCTGGGGTCGTCGACATGGGAGTTCGTACTGTTAGGGTTGGAGGATGACCCCAAAGCACGACCAAGCAAAGGCAGTTCAAAGCCCAAGGCAGAGTTTGAAGCTCGTAAAGTCGATAATCGGAGCCGGCGCACCGGAGCTCCGACGGGGTATCCCGGAAAGTCCTCTCTTTACCCGGAGAAGTCACTGGAGGGTGAGGCTCGAAGCGGGATCGGTGATAATAATTCCACAGGAACGGTATCCACAGAGATCCGGAATCGCCGGAAACGCCACTGGAAGCAAGTCACAGGTAAGTAATCACAAGAGGAATAAATAAAAAGCGTGAGCGAGAACAAAACACAGGGACCAACTACCAAGTGTACCATCAGAACGAACTCGCACTGAGGTTCAGGATGCATGGTTTAAGTATCCCAAGATGAGCTGGCGACTGCAGTGCGTTATGAGAGTGATGAAATCATGTTGTGTGGGGGAGCGCCTCGCCAGCTCCCGGCGTCGGGCACGTAGCCCCTGGCAGCGCTCTGAGAGGTGCTGGGCGTGTCCTGAGGGAGACTGGGCTGCAGCGTGGCAGTGGAGCCCAACATACCAGTCACTTGAGAATTTAATCATTTCTGTGTCAATTATCATTCTCTCAAATCTGGGATCCCCCCTTTTCTGATCGGCTGTTATCAGTCACTGGACTCTGCGAAACCGAAGTGCTTTCATGTGACTCAATAAAGCATCATATCCATTGATGTAATATGAGATTTAAAAGGCAGAAAACATTAAAAAAGCATATGAAACAAACACATATAAACTGGAAAATCTGTGTTAAACCTTAAGAACTTAGTTAACCCTGCCCTATTCAACCGATCCGGGTTCATCAACCCGACTTCCACGGACGTCACCGGCATCGATGCTCCCGAGCATCCACGCAAGAGGCTTTTGTCTGGCAGAGCTAAGTTTAGTGTTGTTGCAAACTCATTTTCTTGTGTGTCACTGATTTAGAACCGGACCACGGTCCCGCTGTAATGTGAATTGCGCTCTGTGTTTTTAATTTATTTTTATTTATTTTGCCGATTAGCAACTTGAATGCCGTTTCCTGTTCAAAGATCAGAGCAGCTCGGGGAAGTGGCTTCACATCGCTGCATCTGTGGGGAAACGCCAGAGTAGTTGGTCGCTAAGAACTGTCCTTTCCTTCCTATTTTCTTCAACTAACCACACCACTAGGGGTGTGAAAAAAATCGAATGGCAATATATCACGAATGAGGCCGCCTGATATAATATCGATTTTTCAGCTCCTAATATGGATTTTTTAGGAAAAATTCATTCACTAAATGTGCAAAAACACTAATAATAACAATAAATAGGTTGTTTTGAACAAATAGTTCGACTCATTTGTCCTTGAATGTCAATATCATCTGATGAACATATACAGCAACTTGATTTTCATCTCTACTTTAAATTTTGATATTAACGGGTAAATATTGATATATCACGATATCGTGATGATATCGTATCGTGATGATATCATATCGTGACCCAAGTATCACGAGACATATCGTGTTGCGAGGGTCCTTGCCAATACTCACCCCTAACACCATATGACAATTATCACGGGAGAAAAATCTGCTTGTCGGCAGCCATCTTGATTCCGGAGCGAGGTCAGCACGTTGACCCCGTCCGCCCTTGAAACGCCGTACCGCGTGAGTCGGCAGACATCTTGGTTCCTATCACCTACAAAGCCATATTAATTGTCTCACACCACAGTTCGCCAGCATACATGTATGTATATACTGACACCTTTTCCATTTCATGTATCTGCTTTTGTCTAATTGTCTATTAGTTAGTAGACATCACAATCTTGATTCAGTGTGTTTCATCTTAATACTTGTCGAGAAAATTTGACATATTATAAGAGATGTTTTGGTGGTCATTTCACACAGGTTTGTAACATTTGGGTGAAGAGGCCTGCGCCGGACTCATCCCCTCGTTGCTCTAGCGCCACCCTTGGTCACAGGCTGACACGCAGAACCAGCCATTTAGGGGACTGATTGTGCCGTATAGTCTTTGTTTCCTGATAAGGTGGCCTCATTTTAATTGATTAATTTTGTTAAAGACATTTCTGTTATTAACCATTTCTTAAGACACTTGGTATAAACCCCATCATACTAAATGAGCACTTTATCGCACAACAGGGGAGAGAAGAGGATGCAGATGTGGGATAGATGTAGGTGGATGATTCATGAAGGACAAGACGCAACACCAAATCTTGAATCGCAGATTTGAAAAATATAAATAAAAATCAAATAAACGCAGATAAGAGTGTGGAAATGGAAAACTCCCATGATTCTAACATGCAGTCTCTTGATGCCAAACCAAGTCTTTTAAAAAATAATAAACAGCGGTTGGTATGACACTCAGAAACTGATACCAAAGATGGAGAAGAAATTTAGGCAAACAAATGTAGCAAGAATGGTTTAAATAATGAGTTGTGATGTTTGAACCATTTTTTTCTCCTCTCAACTGTCCACTTGACTTGACTCCCAACACACCATTTTGCGAAGTACAGTGTGGTGGAAATTTTATTTGGTTTATTTCATCTTGTAATTTTGTTAACAATATGTTTAAAAGTGATGCCTTTCTTACAAACCAATACATAGTCAACAAGACCAAATTCTGACCAAAAAAAGGCAAGCCGGGTCGCTATGGTTCATACATTGAGACCAGCATAGGAAGAGCTGTAACTTCCTAAATTCAATCAGTCTGTCTGAGACAAATGTCTTTTTGTCTTAACCACCACCTGCTGTTCTATTCTGTAGCAAAACTGTAAGCACAATCAACATTTCTGTCTTGGTATCCTGTATGCAAACCTGTAAGCACAATCAACATCTTCTGTCTTGGTATCCGTATGCAAACCTGTAAACCTTGCTGTCTGGTATAAATCAGCTTGTTCTTGTATCTGCAGAGTCATTAGCCGGCACTCGCGAGTGGACTTGGGGCTCTCCTGTGGCCACAAGTATTTGTATGTCTGTCTTTCTTTCTCTGTAATAAATTCTATTCTGTTTTCTCATCAAGCGGATCAATTTTTTCCACAACAATTTGGCGCTGCAAAGTAGGTCCCTCGCTTGGCCGTCTGGACGGAGTGACCAGAGACCGAGAACCTCAAAAGTGCTGTTGAGATGGGAGCTGACTCACTGCGTTCTGGCTGCCAACGCTGGGATCCAACGAACGTAAGTCCTCAATCTGATTGGTGAGAAATTCATTTTCAAAAACACTTTGGTCTCGAAAAGGTTCAGATCGAGGGGTTCAGCATTCTCCATAGCATTTGGGGAAGTTTAGTCTGCAGGAGTGACTGCGACTAGGTTATTTCTGAGATCTGTTCTGAAACACACCTTCTGTAAAGTAACTCAGAGGTTAGGCTTTAATGTTTGGGGCAGGCAAACAGATTTTGCAAAGACGTTTGCAATCTTAGCAAGAGTATGCATACGATCATAAAGAAATGAGTTCTGGTAATCCAAACCCTTTTTTGTCCTCAGAGTTCCAATGTAATAGGTGGAGAAAGAATAGTCGTGAGAGTGTGAATGTCTGGACTCAGAAAATGGGTTTGTCATGAGAAATTGACTGAATTTGTGGTAAAAGATTGGAAGAAGAATGGAAACATAGCCTTTTTTTTTTTTTTTTTAAGGAGTGAATGTTTTTTATTGTGATTCTGATGTATCCATCTTAACCCCTGCGCATGCGCAAATATATATATATATATATATATTATATGTTATATGTATATATAGTATTTTTTTGGACCTTAAGTGTTGTATGTCCTGTGCTTTGTCTGTCTCACTAAGCCCAGAACAGAGACAGTTGTTGTTCAACAGATGCCCCCCTTTTTTTTTTTACTCATTGCTTTTGGCCAAAGAATTTTCAGTGATGCGACCTAGATTTTTTTTTTTTTTTTTTTTTTTTGTTTTAAAACTGTCAGAACTGAAAGCCAGTCCTGATTTCAAGTTGTGTTTTTTTTTTTTTTTTTTTTTTTTTCTCCCTCCTTAAGGTGTACAGACAACAACCATGTACTGTATGCAAATCAGTGAAACCGGTTTTCCATGGGCTGCTCACTTTCACAAGCTTCCTGTCTGAGGAACAGGCAGCAGCCATTCCCCCCCCTTATGGGACTCCCCCCTCAATCGAGCTGGGCGGTACGTCTCCTGCCCAGATCTGTAGAACGTAGTTCTTGATCTCGCGGCGGAGTTGGCGCGATGGCGAGGCCCCTCTGCTGGTACTGCTCTTCACATCTGGGTCTTTGGAGTCAGGAGTTCTTCACCTGCAGACCTGCAGCAACTCGGGCCACCTGGGTGTTTCCGGGGTTCGCCAGAACTTTGGACAGCTCCACGTCAGGCTTTCCGATCCAGAAAGACTTCTCATCCCCCGACAACCAGATGGCCGACAGGAAAAAAGCAGCTCTTCGAGACCACGACACCCCTGCTCACGGTCAATCACCCCACGAGTAGACGCTAACTCCACCCATCACCAGGCGAAAGTCATGTCCTCACCAACTAGGGGACATCTCAGCTGAAGGAATGAGTGCTGATCGGCCTCTGGCGCACTCCTACAAGGCTCAACACATTGCTTCCCTCTGCTTGGTGAGTGATTGGCTGAACCTGTGTGCACCGATGACTGCTTTGGAGACCCCAGGAGACCAGACGATGGCAGCCTGCTGCATGACAGGCTGTGGATTATTTTGGCTCAAAATGATCAATTGGATTGTTGTCGTCATTGGCCTTTCCTGGTGGTCAGGAGTCATTCAGATTGCTGCATAACAAAAGATCTCACACGCAGCACTTTTAGTGGTGTCAGCTCTGACACAACCCCCCATCGCTGCTCTCCAACTGACCCACATGATTCAATCTGGGGCTCGGATGTCACCTGCAGGAAACTCTGGTCAAACACTTTTTTTCCTTGATGGGAAAACTCATGCTCTGCCTTAAACTGTGAACTACAATCTGGAAGAATTCACCAGGAACTGTGTTTGCCCTAAAAGGACTCTGCTTGCGGACCATGTTCCTCCTCTGGCTGGCTTTCATTGCTAGCTGTACAGCTAAAAGGTCTCCTGCGTGGATTATGACCCTCAGTCATCATTGTGTTCTTTCATGCTGCATTATTCCCTTAAGTCAAGAACTCTAAGATGATTCCCCATTTTTTTTGGATCTGTATACCCCATGTTCCCTCTCAAAATCCCTGACTCTATTTCTAAACCTCCCTCATCGCCTGGATATTGCGATTCTCAGAATGACTCTGACAACGACTCCTTTGTGATCCGTTTCCAACACGAATATTATTGCCATATTATAAGTCGAACATTGTTTTGTTTTCATTGTTATGATGGGATCATTGAATCTCAGTGAATTTGGTACCTAATGTTACAGTATGGTGTTTTGTGTGATTAAGAAACTATCAATGTTTCATTGTAATCAAAAGAGGGAAATTGTTGGTGGAAATTTTTATTTGGTTTATTTCCTCTTGTAATTTGTTAACATATGTTAAAAGTGATGCCTTTCTTAACAAGACCAATACACATAGTCACAAAGACCAATGTCTGACAAAAGGCTAAGCCGGGGGTCGGCTAGGTTCATTGACATGTGAACACACATAGGAAGAGCTGTACTTCCTAAATTCAATCAGTCTGTCTTGAGACAAAGTCTTTTTGTCTTAACCACCACTGCTGTGTCTATTCTGTGGAAGTCTTGGTATTGTATCCTAGCATCCTGTATCCTGTAAAAACCTGTAACACCTTGCTGTCTGGTATAAAAATCAGCTTGTTCTTTGTATCTGCAGAGTCATTAGCCGGCACTCTGCGAGTGGTGGCTGGTGGCTCTCTTGTGGCCACAAGATTTGATGTCTGTCTTCTTTCTCTGTAATAAATTCTATTCTGATTTCTCATCAAGATCGGATTAATTTTTTCCACAACAACATCTAAATGACACCTCCATCAGCACCGTGATTTACTTTAAGGCATTACAGCAGTCAGAGTAAATTAATGATGATGTCATTCATCGCTACAAGCCTTTATGGGATGCTTATCCCAAAAATGACTATTTTGTTTGAGTAGATTTTAAGTATGAGGCAAGATAAAAGTCTGGACAAACTGCACAGCGAAGAGCAATAAAACATAATGCCACAGGAGTAAAACAAATCAGTAAAATGAATTAAAATAAAGACAAAAAGCAAAGATATGCTGGTTAACTGAGACTAAAAAGCCACAAATTAGAAATATATTTTCAGGGGTTTTAAAATGACCAAGGCTGTGAGGAATCCTGTTACGAAAAAGACTTTGTCAGCTCTGTTTTTCAGTCTTGATCTGGAATCATCCAGGAGTAACTGGTCTGCACACCTCAGTGCTCCGGCTCCCGTGTGAGGCTTCAAATGTTCACACAAGCAGGAAGGTGCTACGCCTTTAAGACACTTTAAAGCAAGTAATAAACCTTTGAACTGGATCTTGAAATGGACGGGACCCCAATGTAAAGATGCCAGTACAAGAGTGATGTAATATTGTAATCACTTCTTTTTTATTTTACTCCAGCCAGAACCCAAGCTGCTTCTGGTGTCAACGTTGAAGTAATGACCCAAAAAGATGAATATATAAAGAATTACAATAATTACTAAAGAGCCTTAATTTAAAAAAAAAAAAAAAAAAAAAAAAAAGCATATCTTGACAATTTGACAAACCCATTTGTAAAATTTGAAGGTTCAGTTAAAATTGGAAGTGGCGTCTCAGACCTAATGGCCATGATCTGTGAGGTTCCCCAGGGGTCAATCCTGGGACCGATATTGTTCAATCTGTACATGCCTCCATTAGGCAACCTATGATGACCAAAGACGACATGATATGAAATTTGTTTGCAATTTTTATTTATCCATTTACATCAAATTGTTTGTTCATGGGAAAAAAAGTAGTAGAAACTGGAGCACCCGGAAAAAAATTAAACAGAAAAACAGAAAAATTAAACACAAATTAAACAGAAGGAACATCCAACAGGAATCAAGAGTTTGGACAGACTGAATTCATTGTGAGGTAATGAGTGCGTCCAAACTTTTAACTGCTGCCGTATATGTGAACACTAAAGCTCTGTGACTCCTTTTATCTGTCACAGTCTTTGTGTTCTTGTTCTTAGTCCTGTTTCGCTTCTTATGCTTGTACTGCCGCAGACATGACAAGGTGAAGAATTTCTTGATTCGTCTCCACCAAGAAGGTTGTATTCCTTCTCAGAGATCACATCGGAAGCAATGACTTCTTCTGGCTCTGAGACCTCAGTTTCAACAAATGGTTCTGCTGGAACAACCAAACCCCTTTTGAGAAACGACTTCAAGTGGTTTATGCATGTCTGCAACAATCTCACACTGCTTTTTGTTGTCAGTGAGTTCTTTTGTCTTCTCCTTTCTGCGTACGGCCTTCTTTATTATTCGATGAGAGACATCGACTTTTTGGGAGACCTCTGGTGGTGGAGAGACCTCTGGTGGTGGAGAGACCTCCGGTGGTGGAGAGACCTCCGGTGAGAGACCTCTGGTGGTGGAGAGACCTCTGCTGGTGGAGAGACCTCCGGTGGTGGAGAGACCTCCTCCGGTGGAGGAGAGACCTCTGGTGGAGGAGAGACCCCTGGTGGTGGAGAGACCTCCGGTGTTGGAGAGACCTCTGGTGGTGGAGAAACCTCCGGTGATGGAGAGACCTCTGGTGCTGGAGAGACCTCTAGTGGTGGAGAAACCTCTGCTGGTGGAGAGACCTCTGGTGGAGGAGAGACCTCTAGTGGTGGAGAAACCTCTAGTGGTGGAGAGACCTCTGATGGAGGAGAGACCTCTAGTGGTGGAGAGACCTCCAGTGGTGGAGAGACCTCCGGTGGTGGAGAGACCTCCGGTGGTGGAGAGACCTCTGGTGGTGGAGAGACCTCTGGTGGTGGAGAGACCTCCGGTGGTGGAGAGACCTCTGGTGGAGGAGAGACCTCTAGTGGTGGAGAGACCTCCAGTGGTGGAGAGACCTCCGGTGGTGGAGAGACCTCCGGTGGTGGAGAGACCTCCAGTGGTGGAGAGACCTCCGGTGGTGGAGAGACCTCCGGTGGTGGAGAGACCTTCGGTCGTGGAGAGGCCTCGGGTAAATTCTTTTTTTGTTGCGCATGCCTCATTATTTCCAAGAGTTTAAACTTGTGGTTTATCTTCTTCACAAGATAATCAAATGAATTATTTTCAGGTTCTTTTCCAGTGTTACTGGAATCTTCTTCATCATCTTCTTCTTCTTCTGGCTCTGGTATATTGATGATAAGTATCTCGTTCCAGTCTTCCCAGTCTCAGTATTTTTTCCCCACATCACTCCTAGGAAGTTGACCAGAAGTTGGTTCAAATTTAGCAACTGGCGCTGGTATCTTGACGAAAGGTTTCTCATGCGGTTTATGATTTAAACGACCGATGGGATGAATAAAACTCTCTTCATCGTCATCACTCCAGTCAGAACCATCCTCCCAAACTTTATTCTCCACATCACTCCTAGGAAGTTGACCAGAAGTTGGTTGAAATTTAGCAACTGGCGCTGGTATCTTGACGAAAGGTTTCTCATGCGGTTTATGATTTAAACGACCGATGGGATGAATAAAACTCTCTTCATCGTCATCACTCCAGTCAGAACCATCCTCCCAATCTTTATTCTCCACATCACTCCTAGGAAGTTGACCAGAAGTTGGTTGAAATTTAGCAACTGGCGCTGGTATCTTGACGAAAGGTCCCTTATGCTGTTCTTGACGAAAACGAGCGATGTTATGAATAAAACTCTCTTCATCATCATCACTCCAATCAGAACCATCCTCCCAATCGTCAGATGGTTCTCCAAAATCTTCATCCACCATTTCACTCCAGGGACGATTACCAGAGGTTATCTCAAATCCATCCAATGAATCCATCATTTCCCTCAAGAGTTTGTCTGATGTCTCAATTTCACTCATTGTTTCTTTGGATTGTACTTTTTCAGCAACGTCAAAGTAATATTTGCCTTCAATGCTTCAGTATTCGTCAGAACTGTGTGGGCTCCAGGAATTCAAAAGTACAACAGTGAATTCTGGATATGAAATTACAACTCTAAAACTTAAAAACCGGATAAATTTTAAGGGTAATTATGGAAAATTGGAGAAGGGTAGGATTAAATCAGTTTTACTTCTCCCTACCCCTTTTCAGACATATTAAACCAGATATGCTTTATGCATATTGTTGTGTGCGTGTATGCATCTATATTTATCTATCCACATATATATATATATATATATATATATATATATATATATATATATATATATATATATAGGACCACCCACTACCCTAAACAAGCGATCGCAAGATACTGAGTTTGCGAAAAGCGCAACTTGAATGTCGGTGCGTAAAAGAGCGCGTCCAAATAGGAATAATTGTGCAACTGTGGCAGCTCTCATCCAGATGTCTGCTGTGGAGGAAACCAAGGAGATCTCTGTCTCTCGTGTCAAGCTGTAAAAGGTTGGATGCGGGAATTTATTTCCGATATGTCTGAAACTGTTGGTGGTGGAGGAGGGACAGGAACATTAATTGTTCATGACCTTTAAATGCGCATCCAACGATTCGTTCTGCAGTATTTTAAAAAGCACATCAGCTGCACCAAGACGCACAACTGGTAACAACTGGATCTTACGCAGGTAAGATCCGGGTTTAGGGAGGTGGAAGATTGCGTTCTGTTAACTGTTAACTGTTTTCACTCCCTCACCGGTGTATTCAACAGCAAAACCAAAATGCTCCCACGCTAGCGATTTAAATAAGTTTTCTTCCAACTTCTCCGCTATCGCTGGCCATGCCTGCTTGTTTTTTGGTTTTTTTTCTGCGTCTATGAGCTGCAGCCAACCGGCCAAAGTGTGATCGGCTGGTCACTGTGAGTGAGTGGAGGCGAGTGGATATTGACATGCAGTGGTAGCCTGTTGCCTAAAAGGCACGCACGCTCACGTGCAAGTCCAATGCAAAGTTATTGGAACATAAATACCACGGGACATAAAAGCCCATGTTGTCCCGTGCAGGTCGTACCGAACCGTACCGTCTTTTACAGAGTACCGTTGCATCCCTAATATATATATATATATATATATATATATATATATATATATATATATATAGGGATGCACGCTAACTGTTTTTTCAAACCGATACCAATAACCGATAACTTTCAGCTCCTAAAGGCCGATACCGATAACCGATAACACACACATATACAAGATCATTACATCAATGCTATGACAAAATCAAAAATAGTTTTGACATTTTTAAATGAACAGATATTTATTTTTTACAAAGAAAAACTATTGGCAGGGCTCTCAAACATTCTCTTAAAGCTATCAAACAAACCTATTTGATATCTCACATTACCTTAAATAAGGTTCATTACTTACTGATATAAAAAAAAAAATAAGGGCTCCTTGAACTGATGGAAATACATGCATCAGAATTACAAACTGAAAAAAATTAACATTTAAAGGATTTTGACTTGTGGTTCCATTTAAATAATACCTTTAATTAAAGTAAATGAGATTCAGTAGTTTTTATTTTTTTAATCTCATGGAAGGTTTAGATGAGAGGAATGAGGGAGAGGAGAGACTGCTGCTGGCTTGTGCATGTTAGCATTAGTCTCTGTTAGCTCACATTAGCGTGATTTCAAAACTTCATGGAAGCGATTGTTATCAAATCAAACTTTATTTATACAGCGCTTTTCATGCCCTCAGGCAACACAAAGTGCTTTACATAAAAATAATTAAAAAAAAAAAAAAAAAAAATTAAAGTTTTTTGTTAAAGTTATGTTGTAGGTGGCTGATTGGGTTTTACGTATTAAAGCTTATGCTTGTGCTTCCCTCCTCGTAGAATTCGCTCGGAGGATTCGTCACAAATAACCACCAAACTATCTTCTTCTGAAACTTTAATGAAGTTCTACACCGCCATGTTTGTTGTGATCAACGCTGTGCTGCAGGCTGCATTCAAGGTGTAACGTAAATTCTGACGTTCCCTCGTTTGCTAGTCGTTCTTTCAGCCTTTTCTATTTTTTTTTCTTTTTTTTATGTGAAACATGTGGGAGAATACTGCGAATATCAATTCAAGTCAGCAACTACCAAAATTATGACCGAGTTAATGAGTTGTTTTCTGGCATGAGGAGGTATTCTTGATTTTCCTTATTGAGTAATCATTTTTCTGATAATGCCGATGTTACTTGAACATAACATTCACTGCCGGTTATTCAAGGCTCAGAGGGAGCGAGGCACTGCCGTGTTGACAGAAATATATGTTATCAGGGCTATTCGTCGTCATATCAGAGTTATCAGGATGACGTCATAATTTCTTGTTATCGGCCCGATAGTTATCGTGCACCCCTACCTGTACTTTAGTAATTAGATACTGTATTGACAGGAATGATGAAAAAATATAAGAAACAATTAAAAATACAGTTAAACATTTCTTGTGAGCCTAACTATATTAGAATAAAATCTATTATCTTCCAACAAAGAACTAACAGCAGGAGCTGAAGGATTATGGGATATGTATATTAGCCATGTCCTGTCTGGATCAAGTTTTGTTCCATTTTAATATCTGTTTTAAAGTTAAAGTTGTCAAGTAAAGTCGGTTTCAAGCTCTCTATTGTCACTTCTCTATCTAGATTACAATTAACATTGATAACTAATCAAACTAATAACTCCAGCCACACAAGCACTTCTGATCTCGATTTTATTTTAAGTAATACTGAGAAAAAAGGAACCCTTCATGCACAATCAGTGATAATCTCAAACAAACTTCAGAGCAAGTGTAAAATGAGAATTTGGATGTATTCTCACTTGTAAGAATTATTATTGTGCATTGGTGAAGCAGTCAATTCCGTTGTTAAAACAAGGCACTGACAAACGATGGAGGTGCAAAACGAGTTTATTCTCTAAAGTGCATGCAGATTTAAAGAGGTCATTACAGAATGCGGGATCGTTCAGGAATGACAAACATCAGTGGAAAAACAAGGAGACCTTGAGCAAAACCGTCTAGACGCCTACGTGTCACAACTTAGCTACTTGATGGAGGAGAACAATAACAAATCATGGCCTTTGAACAGAACCAGGACCAGGAGTCATGGACTCATGACACAGCAATTTAGACCTCAAAATGCAATTTTTAATATTACAGCAAGTCATAACAACAATACGAGGTTTACTTGGTTCCTCTGGCACACGTCAGTTATATTTTTAGCAGTGAAGAAAATCAAAGGTGTCTACTCCAAAGACCAGAGAGTACTCAAGACTGAGACACTTAAAAATAAAAATTTAAAAAACAATAATAAATATGAATCTATTTGTATTTGCACATCCAGCAGCACAAATCTGAAGTGCATTTCTGTTCATCTAATATCTCCTTCAGATTCCTTCCATTTCCTGAGTGAATTAACTGGTTTCTGTAACTACATGCTTCACTAAACTCACAACCTAAATGCTGACTTTGTCTAAATAATTGTCAGTTAATTTTTTTTTTTTCCTCCACAGAAAATAGTTGTCTGCTGCAGCTTAAAACAACACGGTTGAAAGCAGTCGCAGTGAACCAAGACACTATAATTGAAAGCCATGAAACCAAAACAGAAAGCTGGTAAAATGCTCCCAGAGGGAAGATTTGAACATGTTTAGCAAAGTCAAGTAGCCTTCATAATATACCTTGTAACCTGACATTATAAGAAAAATACTGCATATATAGTTCCCTCCTTTATTTTATGGTACTTTACATCTATTCTACCATCTATCACAGAGTCAAGGTTTATGTGCTTTATGTCTATAAAAATGGAACCAGAATAAGGGCATCCCAGCTGGTTTATATAGAAACACATGTCACTAGCTCTGCCTTTTCTGTGTAGCCCAGTTATTCCAGGAGACTGTGACCGTAAGGGAAGCCATGTAAGTTCTTCTGGATCAACATCAACACTGACCTTGACGGTGCTCTCTGCTGTGATAAGTGACGCCTTCAGCTTGTGGGACTTCTCACGATTTTCTTGGGCCTTGTCCGTTACTCTGGCCAGCTCGGCCCTCAGTTTTCCAAGGGTTTTCTGGAGCACTGCCTCCTGAGTCTGAAACTCCCGCCGCAGTTCAGCCTCGGTGCGTTTCCAAGCCAGCAGGTTGTCGGCAGTCAGCTGCTGGGTTCTTTTCATGGCTTCCAACTCACGTTCATAAAAGGCCTGAGCCTGCAGAGAAAACAAGCAGATGTGGAACTGCTCAGCACGGAAAAGACTGGAATCTAAACAGCTAAACAACATGATAATGACTCAAAATCATTACTGCTAAACATAGTTTTTAATGTATTTTTTAAACCATGCACTGAACTATTTTACTTTTAATATTAAAGTAAAATCAGTTCCTGTAATTGCAGATACATACACTATTGTATGATGGTCTAAATGCATAGAAAATCATGGGATTATTTTCTTTAGTATCACTTTTCAAAAGTAAAACTTGCATAGTTTTATACAATAGAAGCGGATAAAACATTTTACTGCAATCTGATCTGATTTCAAGGTTTAATGGTGGATTCAATTTAAGAAACGGGTGAATGCAGCATGTTCAGATCATCTTCCCCTTTCAAAAACACATTTGCATACATATATGCACCTTTAATGATGCTTGTCATCTGATTTATTATCTGCTATGAAAATAAAAACTGAAACTTATATAAATTGTACACAGTAATGTGAAAATAAGTACTCCCTATTTAGGAAATGATTAAAAAAAACATAATCTTAAAATAAAATAAAGTAAATACAATCAGAGATAAATAGCACTATACAAAAAAATGTAACATAATAGTATATTTTGTGCGGAGAACTAAAGGAAAAGGACACACAATGTGAAAAAGAAAAATATTAAGTAGTTTGTATGACCAATAGCAATAACGTTAAGTAACTATTTTCTGTATTACACTGCGTTTCAAAACGTTGTCTCATTCTAAAAGTCCTGCCGCAGCGTTTTCATTCAGTTCAGATCAGTATTTTGGGTGGATGAGGCAGGCTTTTTCTAAGTATACTGTTGTGAACTACAACATTTAACATGCCAACTGGGGCTCCATAAATTGTGAGATGTCGCCCTTGAGTTTTTTTTTTGCAGTATATTTCTGCATTGTATTGTATATTTCACAATATGAGTTTGGGGTGAACTGGCCATGGTGTCCAATTGTCAGAAGATTGACAATTTTATTTATTTTAGTTGACGATCTTTCTCGCTGTAAAATCATGGCTTCAAAATAGTTTGCAAATGATGTTACATCGCTTATCCCTGATATTAAAACCCTTAAAAAAAACAACTTAAATTTGAAAGAGGATGCACTTTCTTGTTCTCAGGGCTGTGAAAGCATCCTTAAAATAAAGCTGTTTGGGCTACTTTCTGATGCATTTACAGTCAAATACTCCACGTGAGACGCTGTGAACAAACAATCAATGACTCAACTAGTGTGCAATATGTGGAAGTGGATACTAAAACCGTCTGTAGGGGTCTACCTTGCTGAGTTTGGCCTCATACTCCTCCACCAGCCTCTTCTTGTCCTGTTTGAGCTCCTCCACCCGCTCTGTCAGAGAATCCACCTGTAGCACAACAAGACACCATTGTTACCATTACAATGACCAGTAAAGTCTGACCACATGGTTTTCTGAGCGGAGGAACCTCAAAAGGACTCCAATTCCCAACATACTTTGCAGCATTTCATTGTTTTACAACAGTTATGAAAGTGATGTCATGCCCTCTTACTTGCTAAGGACCCTCACAACACCAAAAGCTTAAATGTGTGCAGTTTAATGCTTAACATACTGCAGGAGATTCCGGTTGGGCTGTTGTCTGAAGTTGTTTAGCACAAAACTTTGTACACAAACAGCTGACAGCACCATTAATAGCTGTCATATTGTCATATTTGCTATGTCTCTCAGGATGTACATTTGCACAGGCTGATGTTACCTCAGCTTTACGGAGCTGTCCCAGTTTCTCCTGGTCTTTACTGTAGTTTGCATTCTGACTTTGGTGGCTGCGAAGGAGTTCCTGGATCTCCTGTCTGTGCTGAGCTTTGAGCTCCTCCAGTGCAGCCCACTTCTCCTGCTCAAACTGAACTTGGGCCTGGCTGAACGTACGCAGCGGGCCCTATCTTGCGCCAAACCTCCTAAACCTGCTATTAAGGGATAGCAGGTAGTAGGAGGGGCGTTCCCCCACAAAGAACGCAATCTTCCACCTCCCGAAACCTGTGATATTACCTGCGTCAACCACTATATTATGCACACATTATGCATGGGAGTGGTTAGGGCGTTCTACCTGTTAAACCAATCAGTGCGTTAGTAGCCATTGCCTTTAAGAGCAGGTTGCGGTACCTGCAAACTGCTATGGAGTGTCTTTTCACCCAGATCGGAGCAGCTCTCATGGGCAGCTCATCTGGGACTCTGCTGTAGAGCTTCCTCCTCTTTTTTCCTCTTCCTCTGCACTGATATATACATAACTAGCTCTAACTAATGTGGAGCAAATGATTTAATCATTTCTTTTGTACTCCAAGAAGTTTCAACAAACTGCTCAGAAAAAAATAGAGCCGGTGAATTTCCAGGAAAGCATTTCTTAACTAGAAAAGCACTCAGAGAGCGCAGACCTCCGCCAAGCACAACAGTTGTGGTTGCTCTATGGTTCAAGAAACAACTAAACAGCGCAATGTTAGCGAAAATTTTAAAGTGATCCAAAATCCAGGATTTCTTCCGGATCACACCCAAAATAAAATCAGTTCTTCCTTTTCACATTTCTGTCAACTCCTGAAAATGTCATTAAAATCCATCCATAACTTTTTGAGTTATCTTGAACATATCCCCTGCGCCAAGACGCACCAAGACGAACAGCTGCACCAAGATGCATAGCCGCTGGGAGCGGTGCTTTTTAAAATACTGCTGAACGGATCATTGGATGAGCATTGAGCCAGAGGAACAGGTATGATGACATTTACCTTCTACCACTGAGCACATCTCAGGTGTTCCGGTGCGCAAGGAGAGGGTCAGAGGGATACGAGCACAGTACAAGAAACTCCACGACAGAGTTCTGTGATCTCCTCGTTTCCTCCACAGCAAACATCTGAATGAGATCATGCCACAGCTGTACAGAAATCATCTGCCCTTAAGAGAATAATAACATATGCAAGTAATACAGTGATGCATAATCGAGAGATAGAGCCGGTTGTGCAGTCCACATGTGACTGGGTGGACGCGCAATGATGCGATTTGGACGCGCTCTTTTACACGCCGACATGCCAGTTGCGCTTTCCACAAACTCGGTATCTTGCGGTACCTGTATCTCGCAGATTTTGGATATTGGGTACTGGGTGGTCAGACCACCCACTACCCAATATCCAAAATCTGCGAGATACAGGTACCGCAAGATACCGAGTTTGTGGAAAGCGCAAGAGACACGCCCATTGCCGCACCCACAATGTGAGTAAGGGAGTCAGCATAATGGGTAGCAGCTTTTGGGAGCGGAAGATTGCATAAGCGGTTGGCAGAGGCTCCTAAATCTGCAATTTGTGGGTAGTGGGTATTGGGTAGCAGGAGGTGTAAGATCGGGCCCAGCTTCTCCTCAAAGGACCGTCTCATCTCATCCACCTCCCTGGACATCGACACCACACGCTGGGTGTGCTGCCAGAAACAAAAGGAATGAAAGACTGAGCTAACATGAAGGATACCAGGGACCACCATGACTAGATTTACATACATTTTCGAGCTTTTCATGTAATTTGGCTTCACAGTCTGAAATTAGCATTTTGTTTACTTAGGCAGCAGATAATTACGCAATCAACAACTTGCACTAACAACTAGAAGCAATTTGTACTTTAACTGAAGTACAGAAATGGCTTAAAGCTGAGGTTGTACCCAATCAGTTGAAAGCTTTAACTGAAAGGTTAAGATTTCTGCTGATGATTGTCTTTGGAATAGTAAAGAGTTTAAACTTATAAACTCTTCCACTCTTATATTAACCCACATTTTTGTAGTAGTAAGGTACTGGCAATGACTTTTCATGTTCTGATGGGATTTTCTTAGTTACCAGGTTATATCTGAGCATCTGTGAAACTCCATTTTCAGCTGTAAATACAATTAACCGAGTTGCAAATCAATGAGAACCGTTGACTGACTATTGATGGATGGGTGACGATATTTGATAGATTTCTATAAATAGGATTCACCGTGTGCAGCTCTATGTCACTGAGGAGTAGGAGTGAGTATTGACAAGGACCTCACAATACGATAGGTATCGTGATACTTGGGTCACAATATGGTATTATCACGATATTGCGATATATTGTGATATATTGCGATATTCTAGCAGTGAGAGGAAAACCAAGATGTCTGCCGACTCACGTGGTACGGCGTTTCAAGGTGGCGGACGGGGTCACGTGCTAACCTCGCTCCAGAATCAAGATGGCTGCCGACAAAGCAGGAATTTTCTCCTGCTGATAATTGTCATGTGGTGTGTAGGGGTGAGTATTGGCAAGGACCTCGCAACACGATATGTCTCGTGATACTTAAGTCACGATATGATATCATCACGATACGATACCGTAGATATCGCAATATATTGCGATATTCTACCCAGTTAATATCAAAATTAAAAGTAGAGATGAAAAATCAAATTGCTGTATATGTTCATCAGATGATATTGATCATTCAGAGTCAAAACTATTTGCTTCAAAACAACCAATTTATTGTTTATTGTTAGTGTTTTTGCACATTTTGCACATGCGTCTAATACATGAATTTTCTTTAAAAAAAATCAATATTAGGAGCTAGGGGTGAGTATTGGCAAGGACCTCTCAATACGATATGTATCGTGATACTTGGGTCACGATGTGATCTTATCACGATATATTGCGATATTCTACCCAGTTAAGCAATAGTTTTACTTTAGCAGATTATAAAATGATAGTTATGTCATCAGAAACAGAAACTGTCACCCCTGTATCCATCTCTTAATATCTCTTTCAAGTATGCTATTGCTTTAAGTTTCAAGAGGTGGTTTTGGTTTCAGCAAGTCTGTTGTCCTGATCTACACAGATACAAACAAGAGGATTTAATAATGGGAATCAATTTGATGCAAAACTACTTTACTCATCGTTTAGTTTAGTCCAAGAACAAAAACCAAAAAATAAAAAACCTGTGACTGTCAGAGACAGTTTTCCTCCATAAATTAGCTGAGATTTACTTTTCAAATAACCTGCCATGAAATGAATTATTACCCTTTACAGAGTTTATGATTAATGTCAAGGGAAGGTTCACTTTTCATGTGTGAGTGACATCAAGTCACACTGTCTGTCTGTCAAACTAATGTGTACTTTTGGATATTCTTGGCCATCTCAGGCCACTTTCCTTTTCGATGTGAAATACGTTGCTTAAAACTTTTTAGATGTGGAGGACTTTTTAAATTTAAAGCGTCACAAAGTGTCACAAAATAATGAACTCCTCTGTTTTTTGTAAAGCTTTTGTAGGCGTTTAGTTCTACTTTTAAATGGAAATGTTGCTTAATGAGATCTCATTTTTGACTTATTCAAAACTTTGCCAAGTGTTCAGTTTGAAATAATGAGGAGAAGACAGATTTTCATGCCACTGCACCAGACTTGACTTTGGGGACTCCATTAATTGAAGTTCTGTAACTCCACTATAATTTGATAGGTCTCCCCTACTTTAAGCACATATATAACATGTAGTCACTCCATAACTAATAACCCCCCTGATGTTTCTTTGTTTGAGCTGTCTTACATGCAAAAAAAAAGGGGGTTAGACTTTGGTACCTCATTTTCAAGCTGCCATTTGACGGTGGGCAATAGTTTGGGCACAGCACGTGTCAGGATTTTTGCAGAATCCTATAATTTTCCATGATTAGATTTGCAACCAGCCACACAAGGTATAAACAGTTCACCAAAAGGAAAGGAAAGAAAAAAAAAAAACAACTTACAATTAACTGTGTGTCCGTGAAGTGTCTTAGGTAAGAATGATTGCATCTTGTAATCATCTCATACAATCAATTTCAAAGTCCAATAAAATGTCTTATATGTAGTTTTTTGTCAATACTGCAGCATCCACAAAAAATGCACAATTCTGATATGAAAGGAAGTTACAGAAATAAACTGACTGGCTTGAGGGTGTGCAGTTTGAGATGAAGTACAAAAGCATGCCATCTTCTTGTAGGTCCTTTCTGTATCTGCTCCTATTGGGTCTGCAATCTGCATTCAGCTGTTTGGGGCAGGATATGAATATTCAGAGCCACTCTTTTGCATACAAAGCAGGGCCAGCTTAAACATTCTTGTTAATTGTAGCATTTGCTAAAAGATGCCAAGAGGCAGTCATTTGATGAGAGCACAGTGTGCAAAGAGATGGCCCGTGCTGTATATGAATGATTGACGACAATGCACCAACATTGCAACAGCCAGGCCTTATAATCCATTTTTGTGATGAAAACTCACCTTTGTCCTCCTTCCCCTTATATCCTTTTCCTTCTTGATCCGTACTAATCTGCTCTTATGGGTCTCTACCCATGACATCTTAAACCCCTCTGTCTCCAACAGCTGCTGAAGACTGGTAGGTGGGGGTGGTGGTGGTGAGAATGAAATAAGTGAACCCTTGCAGCTTCCTTGATGAATCCCACATGTCTTGCTGCCTTTAGGCCCTACAAGAGTCTTTTGATCTGAGTGTATTTTCCAACGTGGTCAGGGCCTACAGGCTGCTAGGGGACTCCTACATATGCTAACCTACATAAAGACCTCTTTGGACTCCAGCTAGCGGTTGAGCTTATCACAGTTGTTTAGTTCAGTGCAGATAAAAGGCTCAGCTGGAGCTTAATGCTGTAGGAAATCAGTGTATTCAGAGCTGCTTGCTTGTGCCCTAGATATTAATAGGGTTTTGTCAAAATCTTTCACTGGATATGGACGTACCACTCATGGATGCAATGTTGTTAATTTCTAGCTTTTTTGTGAACCCTTTGGCTACGTGGAATCAGTGAAATCTGCTCTAGTTTGAAGATCCGTTGCAGCTGACAAATCTCTGCAGAATGTTTGTCACATCATGTTAGCCAATTACAGTTAAATGCTTGCAATGGCCCTGGATGATGCACAAACAAATTAATGAGTGTAGATGACCTGTGCTTCACCTTGTACACCAGATGAAGCACAGACCTGGTTTCAGGACAGCAGTTACAGTCTCCCCTCCTTTGTCACATATATGCATCAATGTTAAAATGTAAGCTTTCATGAAAGTGAATGTCATATTGTAATAATACTACTGTGAGCCATATCCCACTATTTCCCACTAATATTCCCAGTAATATCCCACTATTTCATTCCACTACGTACATTCTTTGGTAAGTGAAGCTTCTCTGGCACACAGTGGAAAACTAAAGCAGTGCATGCTAAAATCTCAAGGCTGCTGTAACCCTGGTAACGTTAAGAGGGAATTTGGAAGATCAGTTGTAGATTATTCTCAGTGTGCAGCCACTAAGTTAATATAGTATGTCTCTCACGTGTATCTAATTTTCACAGCTGGGCTGGTTCTGTGGCTTTTAATTTCGCTTTTACCACAACTAAAGTGAGTCTTTATAAGAGAAATATTTTGTGGCCATTTAGCAGTCAATGCATTGCAAAATGTATAGTTGAATTCCCCCATCATAATATGAATGATATTTTTTTCTTTCCCTTATGTTTTCTTCTGATTTGCTTTGATGCCTCCTGGGTTTGATTTTGAGATTATGGATCTTTAAATTCTTAACCCTGCTTGTATTGGAAGTAGTTTTATCGATGTTTTATACCTCCTGTGGATTTGATGTTTCTCAAAGAGCACACTTGCCAAAGTACCATATTTAAGTGCTGGATGTTGGCGCTCTGCTGAAGGCTGCGTGGGTTAACATGTGTTACCACACATACCAGATGCTTATGCCCGAGGTATCAGTCAGGAATCTGGCTGTAATATCATCCTGTTTTTATATCCGACTCATTTCCATTATTGCATGCCACATTCCTCCTTCCATTTTCCTAAATGACAACACACGGGCCCCCTCTATAAACAGACAACGAAACATTTTTCATTTTTGTTTTATTTATATCTTTGCATGTTTTTGTCAGATCTGGAGTACAACA
Organism: Hirundichthys speculiger; assembly: GCA_018398805.1. NCBI lineage: Eukaryota > Metazoa > Chordata > Actinopteri > Beloniformes > Exocoetidae > Hirundichthys > Hirundichthys speculiger. The sequence continues at coordinate 3,285,410 of JAGFBZ010000287.1, read as the reverse complement.
CCACTAAGCATTTTAATACAGTACATTGAAGAAACATAGAAGAAAACCTGTGATACTTCATTTTATTTAAAGTTCCTTTAAATTGAGCTTGATAAGACAAATATTGAGAGTATAGGAAAACATTATTGAAGGAGGCCATGTGTGATTCATGAAGACCAACTATTTACTATAATTTTCTATTCTGATAAAGGTGTTATGGAAGTAACAGTCCTGCTTTCAAATTTCATCACATGATGAGCTCCATGTTGTTCTTTTGTTCTGTGTGAGAGGGACAGAAAACATTACTGAGATTAAAAATACTGTTTTCAAATCTACAAAAACATGCAAATGTGTCATATTTTTCACGTAGTTGAATTAAAAGATTGACAATGTGGTCAATTAATAAATTATAATAGTTATGATTGTCTGCCCCTACTCTTGAATTTAGAGATTTTTTAACCCATTTTCTGTGGACACAGGTGTATAATTAGTGATCTATTAAAGGGGAACTAAAACAAGCCTAGGTCTAGATGGAACATAAACTTCCATTAGGGACCAATGAAATAGTGTTGGAAAGGAATATGTGTTTGCAGCAAAATGGAAAGTGATCGCCCTACGTCAGAAGATTCAGGTAGGTCCCTAATGAAAGTCTGCCCTCCTTAGCATCTTAAACCAGACCTGGAGTTGTTTTAACTCTGGAATGTTCCTTTTATCAGAATGATCTGCAGCCACAACACATCTGCTATGTAAAAAGAGGGGAAAACTGTTCAGGCATTAGTGTGAAAATAGGTTTCCTGTATTAGACCATCGTTTTGAATGTTCATATGTTAAAAGACTGAGAATTACACGTTGAATTGTTAAGTGGGAATATTATTATTTTGGCTCAGAGGGTCGAGGGCCCAAGTCAACAGTCTCAAACAGCAGCTGCTACAGGTGTCACGTAGTTAACACAGTAACACACTGCTGGTTAATTTTCTAATTATTCAACATCACAGCATGCATGACCATCCTTATTTATTTGAGGCCAGAGTAAATGAAATTTAAGCTCTTAGAAAAAACTGAGAGGACTCGGGCCGAGAAACAGATCATTTATTATGATGATTTCTTTATCCTGGTTAAAATATTCACTCGGGAGGCGTTTGCATAGCAGCGTTTATAGGAAATATTTGTAGCACAAACTTGCTGTGTTTCAGTTCCCCAACCTTAAGCTTTGCAAACTGTAGAAGGATATTTGTGAGAAAAGCGCAAACACACACATGATTTGCTTTGTCTCCCAACAATGTACTTTTTCAGAGCTGCAGCCTCTGGTGTAAAAGACATAAAAAAGGTTTTCCTTCATGGTTTCAATGAACAATCTAAGGCTGCCAGTTTTTTGCAGCTACACAAAATTGCCAATTACTAACAGAAATTGGAAAATTAGATGGTATGAATATCAAATCTAATTGTCAAGATTTTTATGTTTAAATATGTTTAAATATAAAAGAAACATCATGGCATCTTTCTCAATTTCCAAAATGTAAACCTACCTACCTTTTAAGTTAAATATGACAAATACTTTAGAATAAAAGTTGATTTAATTTATGTGATTTTTGTCATGGCCTGGGTCGGCCATGGCATCCCTGTGTGTGTCTGTGTCTGTCACATTGGCGTCTCTCCCTGTCTTTAGTGGTTCCTGTTTTACTTTGAAAGGTCTGCCTTGTCTACCATTGTTTTCTGCTTTGCTTCCTTCCTCTCGTTACCACTGATTCCCTGCACCTGCCTCTCGTTTATTCCTCTGTGTATTTAAGTCCTGTCATTTTCCCCCTGTTCTCTGTGGGTCCATTGTCGTTAGTATGTGTTTGCAGTCTGGCATGTTTCCCTCTCGTCTCCTGGATTAAGTTAAGTTATGCTTTGCATTTTTGGACTTTTTGTGTTTTCGGATCATTTGGACATTTGTGTTTTTTTGTAATAAACCTTTTGCTTTTTGAGATCTCCTGCTCTTTGGTCCTCTTTAAGCCACTGCAAACATGACAATTTTGTCCCGAATTCTGACCTTGTTATAATACTGGCATAATGTGTTACACACTTATGTAAAGAAGACCTTACACAAGCAATGTGTTACTGATGTCCAATATTATTCTGTCATTTGCGCTGTAATGATCATAATTATATTAGACCAAAAACCTTTTACGCAGAGCTGTCCACCAACTTTTATGCTTATTTGCATTCACCTGCTTTTTATGTGAACACCTCAAATGTGCAATAGCTGTGTTTCTTGCTATTTTCTGCACTTTGTTCACATGAACTGATGCCACTATGTGAGCTGCTACCGTTATTTGAAAACGTCATAATGTTAAGCTTCTCATCTTGTGCCTTGGACAGTGTTGTCATAATAATACAGATGAGTAGAATAATTCTGTTGTACACAGCCAAAGTACAACAATCTACTACAAACACAGTCTCTCTAAAATTGAAAATATTAAGTATAAATACAAATGATCATAATTCTGTGATTGGTCAAGACATATCTGGTCTTTTAACAATTTATTACCAATCATTAAAAACTGGATTACTCTGACCAACTCAGGAAGGCTGGAATGACGTGACAACTCTTTAACTTTCTGCTTTTTAAAAACATCTTTCCCATTGTCTTGCGACGGGTAATGGTTGATGTCTGAGTTCTGAAAAAGCTATCACGCCTAATTGACTATAAATATAAGTTGGAAAAGTTGACCGCTATCTGTTTACACCGACATATGTTGACAGCCTCAGATTCAGTACGCTGCACTAAAGCAGTCTCCAGTGTTGCACAATGTTGCATTTGTTTCATCAGGTTAGTCTCTGACATGCAACAAGTTTTAATGCATTTTGCCAAGTTTAAGTTATATTTGGTGATACGACAGTGAGTGTTGGCCATGATCATGCAGAGCAGATATTTATTTTGAATTTCCTTTTTTTTTGCCACACCTTATAGTAAATGGTGTTTTTGTTGTCATATGGTCGCATGTACGAAAGCACTTAGCGCTTGTACGTGCCAGTGTGTGAGTGAAAGTGAGAGCTGCTGTCCAAGTGTTAGAGATTAATCCGTTTACAGAGAGCTAATTATAGTAGACTGAGACGTGCATTCAATTGCCTATATCACTTTCTTCTTTTATCTTTTTTTCAGAAACACACATACGTGCACATATTTAAAGAGAACAAAAAGAGAGGTCTCACCCCAAGAGGGCTGCGATAAGCTCCACCAGACCTCCATGGCCCTGAACAGGGAGGAGCAGGTGTGGATAAACGATGGATGGATGAGACATGAAAGATTCCTCTGATGTTCATGTGCAGGGAAATCCCAGTATTTACTTGTTGCACATAAAAGATTTTGTACTTTAATATTTTATTTTGTGTATTAATATGGTTCTCTGCTATGGTTTGATGTCAGCCTCTCATGTCTTGCATTGCTTATTTCTTTCTTTGAGAGAGAATTGAGCTACTTAAAATAATTCATGAACTTCTGTGAAGGTCTGGTAAAAGTCATTCCAAGTAGAAGATACATGCGTATACCAGAATAGAGAGTTGCCATAAAAGAAGCAAACAAGTACAAAATTTGCAAACACTCCTTCCTTTTTCTCAGGATTGGACGATGTCTTTCTGAGAGACCTTTGTAATCCGAAAGCTGTTGACCAATCCCCAGTGTGGCTCAAAGCCAGCTTCTTTACTCGGGCCCAGAGCGACGAGTCATTTGAGAACGCTGACTCTGACCAGACTCCCGTTTGTTCAGCAGCCTTCGATGTGGCCTGTCTGGAAATATCGAGGTCAGGCTAAGCCACCCCGCAGTGGTTTCCAGGGCACAAAACACATCAGAACTGCAGAGAATTGAAATGTGTTTCAGACAGCCGCTGGAGGAGGTAAAGTGTGTGGTGTCAGCTAAATCCCCCACTTCATAAACAGTGTAGGCCCAAATGACTTGGCCTAATGGGGTCATTTTCTCTCACGCCTCTGTCAACTGGACCCGCAGGAAGCTGCGGGCAGTTCGTGTGGATAAGTGGTTAATCTGCACTGTGGGACTGGATATCCAATAATGCTACTGGGCTGCAACACAAGTGCATGACAGCACAGCTGAACCCTCCTCAGATACGCATAGAGAGGTTATGCCTATGAGCATTTGCCTCTCATCGTTCATCGATTAAAACTTCTAATATCACAGCGCCAAATTTATATTTGACAATGATGCTACAGTTTAGAAATATGACAGAATTTGCTTATCATTCATAAAACCTCCCCCACATCCAGCAGAATGGTTCCAGTACTGTTTTGGAGCCCATGGCCAACTCTGAACCAGTTATTTCACTCTAAGCCAAAGCTCAGACTTCAAGAAAACTGGTGCGACAGTTGCGCTAACTCTTTGCGATCCAGAACAGAGAGCTGCTTACATAAGATGCTAGTTTAATGTTTTGATATCGCTAGATAGCTGCCCTACAAAGCAGAGAGGCATTCACAGTTGCTATTTACAAGTGAATTTATAAATGGTGGCTACTACATTTATTATCATTATGTAGCTGTAGTTGGTGTTTTGATATCAGCAGGCTGGATTTTTCAGATTTCACTTAAAGCCATCATATATAAATCCATTTGTATCAGCATTCGTGTACATTGATCAGAAGTTTAGAATATGCTAGATGCATTTTACAACAATATTTTGCAAGAAACAAAACCACATGATGATGTGGATTTTCTTAGCTGATTCTGAGCATTTTAATTTATGGTACCAAAACATGTTGGGCGAGGAAGCCCGCCTGGAAGGAAGACTGACTTCTCTCAACCTCACTTGTTGGTGGTTTAGAGAAAGAATGAAATCTTGTAAAGTGCCTGAATGCTGATCTTAGCCGGAAGTCTGTTCCATCCTCCATCCTTTTTTTCTGGTAGGCTTTAAGAGACATCAGAGGTTATTACCACCCTGTGAAAGGTTACAAGCCAGTTCCTGTAATGAAAGATTTTTTTTTTTCAAGTAAAGCTCTGCTATGAAATGAGAGACTCTAATCTCCTCCTCTTTCCTACCTCTTTTAAAGCCTTGGACACTATAATCTGACATATTCAGGGTGATTAGATGTTTCCTTGTTTTTTGGGGACTTTTTTTTCCCCCAGCATGTGATTTTTGGATTTGTGATATAACCACAGTCAGAGCAGGACGTCACCAGGACACTGACTAAGCAGATCTGTCCATCTATCATGTGTGATCATCTGACGGTGTTTGGGAGGTGCGTGCCAGCTGTTCAGTGCACAACTGTTAAAGATTTGTACAGTGATCATTGATTAAAAGATATTGGAGGTCTTTTAATTAGACACAGTAATCAGAAGTATGAGTTCTAACTTTGTCCGTGAATATCACTACACTTTGCATCTTTCTTTTTCATCACCCTCCCCACTCCTTTCAAGTTACATGCCATTGATAAGCTGACCTCTAGTCATTTTTTGTACCATGTGCTGTATCTGTACTGAACTGTATCTCACAGTTTATAATGACGTGTCACACTTTTTGGGCTACCAGACCAGACCATACCACAGCTTTGTTAAAAAAAAAAAGCAACCCAAATAATCACATTTAATCTATCGTGTTAGTTGCACTAAGAATGACAGTTTTAAACATCCTGTTTTCCTTTAATGTCCTCCATGGCTGACATCTTCCTCCACCTACTCTGTCCTTTACCCTTTTCCCTCTCGTTTCACTCAAACTCGTCTGTTGCCATAGCCACGCTATCAGCCACTGCAGGTGACTCCAACATATGGGAGCTGATCACATTTAAAACTGCTCTCTATCTCGCCAAGATGAAATCTCACTCCACACGGATTTTCTCTTTAATACAGTGCATGAATTTTCTTGCCTTACAGGAGAGATGAGTGCTGTTCCTCCATTTTCTTACTTTCCACCCAAGCTGCCTCTCTCACTTTGGTCACATTCGTTTTTCTCCATCTTCTGTTTTCACTTTCTCTTTGTCAGTAAAGATTTTGATGTTCTGCATGGAGGTTCAGCAAGTGTTTTGTTAAAGGAAGCAGCTTTCTCACTGATGTTAGGTGATGTGTTTTGATGTGAGGATTTTTTTCTTTTTTTCAAGCTAAGCCTTCTGCTGTGTCTGGCATGTTCCACAGACAAAAGAAACAATTTAAAGATGTAAAGCATGCTTTTCGGACATTTTATGTATTTTTCCTCTTAATTTAATCATCCTGAACACTGGGTAATTTCCCGGTGCAAGGAGGTCAGTGGATATTAATGGTGCTTGGCGGAGAGCCCAGACTGGACTGACAGGTGTTGGAGTGTTGGGCAATCCTTGGCAGAGTTAATTTGGATTAACAGCCTTGGCACAGAACAGGGACCATTTTCACTGTAGTCTTTATCTGCAGCATAGTTCTTGATGTGGGATCTAGCCTGCCATCATGTATTTGAGAATATATCCAGCTTGGTAACAGAGACCCTGCCTTTGTTTCCTTTTGCTCTTCTGCTCTGAAGTCACACAAGCAAAGTCCTGTAATATCAAGAGTGATAGTAACAAGAGTATTGATTTTAAGTACCACTGGAATTCATCATATATTACTGTGTATGCATCCTACCTCATCTTTTTTTTACTGGCCATACTCGCTTGGTGATGCATATGACTGTCTCCAGGCTGCTTTGTTAAAGAGGTTCCTGACCGAATTTGTCATCACTTGGATGATTTAAACCTCAGGAGACTGTAGGGTTCTGCAACACAAGTTAAACACAACCAGGGTTTCTTTGCATTATTCTGGGGCCTAATAGGCAATGTAGTGCTTGCAACCTCAGGTACCCCAGGGAGCATTTTGGATGTGCTTCCGAGCACTGTCTGCTCAGTTGGATTCATGAGATCACAGGTTTAGCTGAAAGTTTTGAGATCATGTGAGAGTCACGTGATATTCTATTCATTTGAAAACATAATTATAAGGTAATACTCACTTTCCGCTCCAAAACTACTCACCACAATGTCTCCTTTCTGCTATTAACCTCATGAAAAAAGGATGGATGGCATCAAATAAAATGTGCTTCACTTCTTCTAATAAGAACCTCTCCCAATAGTTGAAATCTCATCTGAGACCCATTTGCCGGTTCACCTGCAGCCGTGCCGCCCGTGTTGTGAAATAATGTCAGTGTCCAGGTTGGAACCCACTCATGTTATTTTATTTTGAAAATCAACTGGGGTGTCCATGCCCTGCTTGTGCCTGACTTCTTGTCAGCTTGACCTGGCATGTATAAATTGATGTGGCTATCTCTGGCTGAATGCCAAAATAGACTTGCATATCTTCAGCACAGCAGTGTGGAAGGTCATTTCGTTGACACTGTGACACTTCTGGTGGAACTCACTGATTAGATATGCCATTGCTGGTGTAGTGCAGCTGGACCACGGCTTTATGAGATTTATTTGTTAATTCAAGCTTTCCTCTTCAGGTTCACATAAAAATAAACATTTTATATGCCATTTAGCATGTCCAAACAGTGTGGAGAGACAAAATTTAAGGCAGCGGCGAAGGAATTTTATGGAAAGATGATATCACTTGGACCATGTTTGCTCAGTTGCTCTTTCACTCAGGTGAAAAGTAGAAGTGCGTAAGAATTCTATGAACCCAAGTTTATACCGACAGCCAGAGTGATAATAAAATACAGATTTTTGAAGCTTAAGCTTTCGATGACGGTACGGCAATGTTTAAATGCTGATGTCATTATAAATTTCTGTATCAGTTAGCGCTCTTAGAGATATTCTCATAAAAGCCAATATCACTCTTTCTATATATATACATATGTATGTATGTATGTATGTATGTATGTGTATGTGTGTGTGTATGTATGTGTGTGTGTGCATATACACAAGCACATACACACACACACACACAATGTGCTCGTCATATCATCTCCTTAGTTCAGATGTTTAAGCAGTTCTTTGTGAGACCCTGAATGAGAGATGAGGAAGCCATATGGGTTTGACTCATCCATTATTGAATCTGAACGAGAGTAGCTGGTGACTCTTTTCCCTCTGCTTTGCCCAACTGCTCCTCTACAAATTATACATACATACAGCAGACATGCCATCCTGCTTTACATGTTCACAACATCCGGCAGCACAACAGGTTCCACTGCATATTAAGATTGTCATGTAAAGGTAAATCGCCTTAACAATTTCAGGTTTACCTTTTTTTTTTTTTTTTTTACATGTCACTAGTTTTTTTTTCATGCTATAAGTTTGCTTTTGTGTTATGTAAGGTCAACATGGACTAACAGGCTGCAAATCATTCACCCATGCCAGAAAACCATTTGTCATATCTGCCATCTGGAGAATTTTAATCAGAGGCAGAGCTCATCATTTGGAAATATAAGACTCAACTGTTGCATTGTAAGTCAGGCGTTTCACAGGTGGTCTGTGGACTTACTATTGTGCAGCTTATCTTATGGATAATGACAAAAAGATTGAATATCCAGAGATAAATGAATCAGAAATGGAGGATGACATGAAATTGAAGGGCAATGGGCAAAAGAATCAGGGTGTTCTTATACTGTTGACAGCTGTGACTTAGAGCATTATGTTTTCAGCTTTTCGGTAATCATTATTCTTAAATCTTTTCAGCATCTACAGTAGCGATCATCACTGATTTTTAGTAGAGCCACACTGGTGAGACAGATACACCAGGAGAGCCATATTCATCACCAAACAAAATGCCATTGATTGAATCTTCTTACCCAGCATACTTTAGGTTTATGTCTTACACTGGATAGAATTGAGGCACTGTACAAGTGTTTTTATGAAGGCATGGAGGAGAAACACATTATAAAGTATTTCTACTGGCAAGCAGGCCTGCATTTCCTTGACTCCTTGACATATTTAATTTCTGATTTGTTTTTGAAATACATTCTTCTCCCTCTCTATCTGGTTCTCTCCTTTCCTTGATCAGAAACTGATATTTTAAGTTTGTGCTCATGCCTCCAGACAGCCTAGCATGTAGCACTAAAAATAACCAAAAAGAATAATAAAATTACAGCAAGTATTCGTAGGTTTGTATCAATTTTCGCCCTTTTAGCAAAAAGGAATGTCATTTTCCAAAAAGTTCATGTGTTTTCCTCACCTGTCCCAAAATGCAATTATTATCATGATACTTCTAACAGGGACCAAAGTATGTGTAGTTTTGAGCAGGCATGTTTGTAATCTGTAATCTTGCCTATAAATGACATAGTTGCTTTGGATCTGTTTCAAATTTATTGGCAACATTTTCCTGTAACCATTAACTATAAATACACTACGGTTTAAGATTTAGTGAGCCTCATGAGACCTGCAAGCAGTGAGCAAGACTGATCTAGAAGAAATTTTTCAAAATGTGGCACAAACTTTGAAGGATGACTTGATTAATTTTGGAGGACAAAAAGGTCAAAAATAATGTGTAATGCTGAAAGTGAAACCAAATGCACAAAATATATGGTCAGATACTGATTGCATGACACTGATCTTCCCACCATGAAACCATGGTGATTGGCAATTCAATTCAAAAAGGGAGAGGTTTTTTTGTTTCTAATAGTTGTTGGCGGATCAATATTTATTTTCTGGGATGTCTTTAGCATCATGTTTTCTCAAAATCTAATTGATCAGATTCAGATTATACTGATATCTCCAACAAGGATATTTGTCAGTTTGTAAACTGTAGTGTGACTGGTTGGCAGAGCCATACATCTAAGACATGGCCATTCTTGTTTTTTAGGTTGCTTGTAACATTTCTGATAATTTTGGTCAATCAAAATGTGCAATTCAGGCAAGATAAGTTCACTCCCCACACAGAGAAATCACTATTTTCCTTTTCATACAATGATGCAGGTATCCAGATCTGTAATGATTTAAGTCGACCAGTCTCACAAGCAAATATGGGGAGCTACTTTATGGCAATGGATGTGATATATCAGATACTAGAATGCCATTTTTTTGTGGCAGAGTTTTTAGTTCATTAAAATAATGAAGAAATGTTGGAAACTGAATTTATCCTCCTTGCGTTGGATGAGTTTAATGTTGCTTATGAAGCCTCACTGCTTTCTGTGAAGCAGTTGGTGGGTTAATTAAAATGTCACCTAGTTTTCTTACTTGATGCGAGTCACACAGATACAAAATATGAAAAATGTAAAAATGTGTGTATTTAGCGGTCAAGAAATGGTGAAATACTTGCAGTTTCGACCCCATATAAACCAGCTATTTTAAGTGTTGTTTTAGCCACCGGTTTGCTCTGAGGATATATTTTCATTGTTGAACTTGGAGCGAGACACTGCATAGTTCTGGAAGGAAAAACACCATAAATTAGATGTACGTTTTTCTTAAACAGTTCAGGGTTTGTTCTGCCATGGAATGCATGGTGTATTTTGTTCATTTAGGCAATATCTCAGTGATTTAAGAAAATACAAAAAAAAAAAAAAAAAAACAAGAAACAATGCTGACTGGAGCCAAACAGATTCTCAGAAGTTTGCTTTTTCACTGCTGCATTTCATCTCCAATAATGGTACTAAGGAAAAGGTAACAGTAAAGATAGCTTTAAATACCAGTAATGGTTTCACTGTCTGAGCAGGGAAAAAAAAAAGATGGAGCTCAACGTGTGGGAAATGTTCCTTATGATAGTCCTGAATATGTCCTGAATTTAAATTCTGTTATATCTGCTTGTGAGCTGTTTTAGAGTAATGCCAAACCCCTTATCAGAAAAAGTTTTGATGCCACATGAAATGCAAAAGAAAAGAAAGAAAAAACTGCTGTGATTCTTCCAGTTACTCTGACCTTTATTTCATTGCAACAGTCTGAAATTTTTCTTTGTTTTGTCTCAACTTTATCTAATTTGTTGATCAACTATTTAACATCCATTAATCCATTTCATTACATTCTAAAAGAAATGAATAAACAAAAATAATCAGTTGAGTGTGAGGCTCCAGCCTAATTAATCACTACTTTTTAGTTGTATGTAGAGGACTTGGGAATCATGAACTCAACGTAATCCCCAATTTTTAAGGCTGATTTACGCTTCTGCATAGCAGCTACACATGCAGGCTAAGCACAGCCCCTACACCATCTCTGCTGTTCATACCTGTACATTATTGTTTGCGCGGCTCTGTACTCACACCGCCACTGCTTGACGGCACTGTGGGATCTCTTCTGCAGCGCTGTAGCTCACAGTGCAGAGTTTCCATTTGTTTACTTTCTATATGTAGCGCGGACATAGCAACAGAGCAAAAAAAATGGTATATTTTACATGATTTGGCACTGATAAATGTTGAGCATCAGTTGTTTTTTAAAGACATTGCCACAAACTGATGTTCTATTCAACTTGATGATGGCGAAGAAGAAGTAGCGGTGGGAAATTCAAAGACGAAAAAGAACAAACTGACCAATCATGTTTCTTGCGTTCTCTGTCAATGCACAATTACATTTGGAGAGAGGCTCTGCCGTAGCCTCAGGCGCAGGGTTCACACCTACGGGGTAGCTACGGCGTAGCTTTGACGCAGAAGTATAAATCAACCTTTAGAATTGTAGCTTGGAAGAGGTTGATGTTAAGAGCGGCAGCAAACTTAGCGGGCTGGAGATATCAGAAGGAATGAGAGAGAGAGTGCCTCTGGCTCTTTGGAATAGACCTGTGAATGAGATGTTATAATTGGGATGAATCATACAGAGGGCTAAAAGACAAACAAATATCTGCTCCAGGTTGACTCCCTGAACTTTCTCCAGGTTGGCTGCCTGGACTTGCTCCAGACGGTTGCCTCGTTTTATGTTCGATTGTCTGTGTACATTTGGATGGCTGAAAGAAGTGCTCAGGAAGTGAATGAGTGAGGAAGCTTCTGAATGAGCAATTCAGTGAGTTGCAAGTGACCTAGCTGCATGTGTGGGTAGGCGACTGAACAAACGAGTCAGTGTTTGAATGAGTGTGCGAGTGACTGATTCATTATTATTGATAAAGTGTGCTTTCTTTCAGTGTTGCTTTGTAAGTGTTGCTGCAATGTGTTGAATGTTGTCTGGCAGCCAAAGATCTGCAGGCCAGTATATTGCAGCAGGTTTTGCAGAAACTGGTGTAACTTACTTGTTGTGAGATGCTGCTGTGCACACGGCTCACAGCTTCCACATTACACAGTACAGTGATCTCTGTCCATGCATCCTTCCCCCCATTGCTCCCATTACACCCACTGAAATAATGTACCCTATTTTTTTTCTTCATCCAAATACTCTACACACTACTATTTATACTCAGAACCAAATACTCATGATGTGTTTGTTCTGTCATATGCATATAATGAACACATCTGCCATCAAAACAACAACAACAACAACAAAAAACACTTGTTGATCCAGGCTGTTAATAGCAATTATTGAACACTCCTGGATGAGTCATTACATAAATTCTGCCCCTGCCTCGTTGTGATTTCTTTGGTAGGTTTTGTACCAGTGAAAATATTTGTTGACAGGAGGGATACCAGACCCAGTTCACTGGTTGACATTGTCGTGAAGTGAATAGGTTTCCTTGGCCAGGTTAGTCTTTTTTTTATTTTTTTATTTTACCTTGCTTTACTTTCATAACACCCCTGATTTCCAAAAAATCAAATGGATTTAAACAAATTTTTCTTCAAGTTTATTATAATAATCCCATTAATGAGTTTTAAGCTTTTACAGCAGAGAACACCCCTCCAACTGTATCATACCTTCTGGTGTGATCAATAAAACAACCAATTAGACTTCCTTTTAGAACATTAGTAGTATTATTATTACTTTTTTTTTTATTTATCAGGTCTTGTAATGCTTAGTTTGTATGTTGGAAATTAGCAAGCAAGAGCTTTCAGTTCCTTTTAAAAATGACATCTCCTCTGTTGACATTATCACTTTGTCTTACTTTGCCATGAAAATGCTTTCAAACATGGAAACCTTATTTATTCCTCTCATCCTCTCAGATCTTTGCTGGATTACACATCATAGCATGCTGGGTATGATCAGTGGCGAGACCTCTGAGTCGCTGGGAGAATTCACACAATCATCCTCCTCCGATGCAACGTGCTTCCTAGATCTCCAGGGATCTCTGGGGTGCAGCAGAGGGACCTACCAATTAAACAATATGAACTGTGGCCTTCCCCTGGCTCTTTGAAGCTCAGTCAACATACACACAGACCTCATTTGTTTGGTCTTGCTCTGTGAAATCTTTTACCTAACCGATCTGGTGTGTTTCCACCTTGTTTTTCATGGTTACTGTCCACAGCATGGGGCAGTGAGGAGAGTGCAGAGGAAAACACAGACTTTCCTTTGTGCTGTATTGAAATTGGCTCGCAAAAGAGCAGAATTTGAAACCAGAGGTGCTCGAACAGTTTGTGGTGCATCGGGTTAGAGCTTGGAAATGCTGTATATTTCTCAAGGAATTCCACAAGAAATTATGTAAGCAGACCTCTGAAATTTAGCACTGTGCTATAAAAAAACAAAAATCTGTTGTGTTGTTCTCCTTTTCCCTTTGTGGCTAAAGCAATGCCTGATGACTGGCACATGGGCAAGATAAGGAGAAATTAAAGCTGCCTCTTTGCAAGTGATGCTCTGTTTTCACACCCATAGAGGGCAGCTGTGGTCTCCACAATCTCTCCACTCTGACTAGCAGAGTAAAGCACACAGGGAGAGAGACATATAACAAGCTAGTAGAAGAGGTGTGTTTTCCCGTGTTATGGCCTATTAAGCTCTTAACACCCAGAGAGAGTCAATTTCATCTATGTTGTTTATAGGCGCTGCCTACTGAAGTGTGTGAATCTTCATGTGGATCCCTTATGAAGTCAACATCTGCCACAGACAGCACAATGTCTTGTGTTGAATGCTGAGCTCTTTAAACTTACTTTGTATCTCCGTCTCGTCTCTGTGAAAGTCTTTTACATGCAGGAGAGTAACCACAGATTACTACTGCCTCAAATAACTGAAGGTAATGAGTCAGAACAGTAAATGATGGGTTCTTGAAAAAGAGGCATTTGGTGTTGTAAAAAAAAAAATAAATAAATACACTTTCAGAGTGTGGCTACAGCTGAGCAGTTGTTCTGCTGTAATACAGTTGGCTCAGGAGCAAGACTCTTGTAGATGTCATATGTTTTTGCTAAGCTGCAGAAGTAGAGAAGGAATGAGACAGAGCAGGGTGAGTGCTGGCATCAAATCAGCTCCGTGCAGGGTCCTGGCAGGCACTGACTGTAATAAACCAAACAATATCACATCAACGTTCAAGGTCCACCATTAATGGGCCTCGGCTCTGGCCAGCAGATGAGTTTCAGCATAAACACTCATTTGCACATGGGTGCACATACAGATTACTATAAGTAACAACCATCACTCTCTACTCTGAACATTTTATTTTGTGGTTTAATTGTTAACTGTTGCCTCTAAAAGATGATCAAGCTCTGCCAGCACCCAGTAATTTGCAATGTGACAGTTGTTAAGTGGCATGAATTGTGTCTGATCTCATTCTTCCTTTTCCAGAGTCTAAGTCTGCTTTACTTTGGTGCATGTCATATAACAAGGACCTTTGCTACTTATCAGCAGTTTAAAAGCCTGGTGAAAGACAGTTGGAAATAAATTAGCCACAGGTAGAAAATGAAAAAAAGGATGTGTTATCTCAGCAGAACTGTAGGCATACTAGCAAATCAGAAACAGACCTCCTAACCATCCATGCTTAGATTGTCTTTAAATGAGAGATTAATTAGAGTGTAAACTACCTCTTAGCTTCACCCTACACTCCCTCTCACCCTTTGTATTGTAAAATTGATGTTAAAGCTTTGTGCTAACCATTTCTGAGGTGCACAGCAAATGCTGCATACTTATAAAAATTGGGAAGCTCGATAATCCCATCGTGATCTGGATGTGTGACGTCGCAGCTCGCTGCAGACCTGAATGGCTCAGTCATAGAGAAATGTTTAGACCGCCTGAAACAAACTGACAGGGTTGTGTGACATTAAAGTTTTTCAGATGTCATTGACTTCAAACACCAAAATAAATTATCTCAGTAAAAGAAAATGTTATTCCCCCCCCCATTATATGTTCCCTTTATTCAGCCAGCAAATGACATGATTTGCCCTCTGTGTCCATATGAGACTGTGTAAGCTGCTGTCTTCAATGCAGCTGGTAGAAATGGCACAATGAGTGTGACCTTCCTGAACCCAAATGCTGCACTAATCCCTCTAAACTGACAATTTTCAAAGGAAGATTTAGAGTGTAAGTGCTTTCGTGATAATTGTTAATCACAATATATGCCATACATTTAGAAGCAGTGTCATGTGTTCCGACAGCTACATTGAGGTGAAGAGAAATAGGGGTCAGCTGCAGAACCAAAGCTTTTAGGGCAGTGATTCTCAACCAGGGGTCCACGGACACCCGATGGTCCATGGTGTAATTGCAAGGGGTCCGTGGGTCCATGATAATGGGATCCAGGACCCCAAAAAGGTTGAGAACCACTGTTTTAGGACTTCCATTGACTTTATCTTACTGTTTGGCTCAAAGGTTTTTTCTCAGTAGGGGAGTTTTTATTTCTATTTACTGCTTGTTCCCATTAATCTTTGCTCTGGGGTCATCCTCCGGGTCTCTGAAAAGGGCCTAGAGACAGTTTGTATTGTAATAGATGCTATACAAATACGGACAAACTGACCTGAATTGATTTAAGTGACAAGCAAGTTAATGTCCAATTTCAGCTTCCTCTACATTGTGGCCTTTATCCAGCATCAGCAGTGCTGGGTATATGCACAGCTCACTTCAGCTAGTAGGGAAGGCAAATTAATGCCATGCTGTCAGGCTGTCACAGGCCTGACACATCCAGGCAACCATTCACACTTTTATTTACGTCTTCACTTGACTTAATCTGCATGCAATCTGAGATAGAAAGCTGAAGTGCCCGACTCTTGGCTCTTGCACAGACACCGTTCCTCCTACCCTGTTACTACATTTCACATTTAGATTCCTAATTTCACTTTCAAAACACCACGACGACCTTTGATTCTCATACCAATCGAATATTGTCAATGCTGGCCTGGCAGAATTAGCCTCTGTAAGATTCTGCATTCTGTAAGAAAAGTTATGTAGGTCTAGAGACAACATGAAGGGCTTGCTGATGAGCTCTGCCTCGACTCTAATGTCATGTATAAGGCAGCCAAAATTATAGTGGTGGTAAACAGACAGACATAAACTTTCTCTACTCTTTCCTGCTTTCTTTTTTGGACCACATCCTAGACTGAATTAAATGACAGTAAAAAGTGATGATAGTGTCTGCTTCATTTCTTCAGATGTTAATGGTTCAGCTTGGCAGGATAAAGTTCAATGAAGTTTAACTAAACAGGAAAAATGAAGTTACGTCTTCACTTTGTTCATATTAGAAGATGATGTAGCTTGGTCTTGAGTGCATTTGTCGCACAGAGATGTTTTCTATTTAACAGGAGTAAAGAGTTTCTTTAAATGTATGTTTCATACATTGAGATGGCAAGTGAACTTTCCTGGAGGATTTGGATGGATAAATAACTCCAACTCTTTTTTCCAGACAGAGGAATGTTGACGCTACTGTTCTTGACAGCAGCCCTGACAGCGTGCCACAAAACTTGCTCATGAAGGAAGACCACGGGATGAAGTCCACCACTGCTCCATATCTCCCCTTCAGTGCTTCCTCTAGCCCCCGTCTTTATTTAAAACCCTTTTTTCTCACCCCCACCTTCCCTGTCTTTGTCTTCCACTGTTCATGCCCCCATTCTTGTGTCCTCTCTTCCCACCTTTTTTCATTTCAGATTCCCTCATGTGGCATCCTTCTGACACTGTTTAAATTGGATAGTGTTTGTGCAGCTGATGCAATCCCAACAAAAGTGGAAGATGTGATATTTATTTCTCTGCTCACTAACAGACAAGCCTGTCCTTTTCCTGGTTGTGGGGGAAATATGTTGGGGCAGTGGTATGCCATATTCCACACAATAAGCTGGGGCCAGCATGCACAAATCAAACCTCTGCCCTTTCCCTCCATGGGAACTAATATTTATAAATGTTTGAAGAATGTTTGTTGGGAATGCATACACCTCACACATTCTTGGGACAGTACAGGCCTGAAATGGTTAAGTGGAAATAAGAGGGGAAAAAAAGATGAGAGAGTTTGAAAAGGATGTGACAGTCGATGTGAGGTATCTTCAATTTGTACCTCTTCAGCTTGGTTGCTTTGCCACAAAGGAAGTCATCGCTGACAGACTAAAACTTCACAGCTTGCTTTGAGCACCCTGGATCACTTTTTTCTCTTTCTGCCATCTTTCTGCTTCCTAACTCACTTCCCTTTGTGAGATCTTTCCCCCTGCCTTCAACTACAAAGACTACTAAAACCAAAACATATTACCATATAAGTTTAGGAAGAGCTTTTGGCAGTGTACCCACCTGCTGCAGTACAACGCTGATATGATTTGGCACAATGTGTCTTGTTTACCTTTATATAATAGTTTGGGCTATTTATGCAGTCCTCAACTTTGGAAGCTTCCACTCTGAATACCAATCTTTGTGGTGCTGCAGTGCTGCTGCTGCTTGTGCACACGTATTTACAACTCCTGGATGGGCTCCAGACTCAGATATATTGCTGCAGGCTTGAATAGATGTCAGAAAGGTCTGTACTTGCATTTTCCATTGGGAGAACTCAATAAAGGTGTAACGCTGTTGGACGCGAAAGGAGGGGTGAGCTGAAGTGGGACAGAAGATATAACTGGAACAACACACATTAAATAAGCAAAATATTTGGGGCATGATGTTGGGTTGCAGCACCTTCTGAGATAAAGATCAAACTCATCTGCTTCCCTTTTGTGACAAGCATAGCAAGAGAGGGTAATAAATTAATGGTGGCTTTTAACTAAAATCCTCCCTTTTGTGTAGTATTTTCTTTTACATTTTTGCTTTATTTTTGGACGAATTAATGACTTCCATCTCAAAGACAAATTCCAATTTGAAGGGATGAACTGAACAGGGATTCTTAAATCTTGGAAAGAAAGGCAAACTGAAAAGTGGGGAGGGGCTATGAATGTGTATGTGCATTGTCAGGGACAACTCAGTGGCTTAGAGTTTGCATGTTTAAGTGCCACAGGTAGGGGGATGGGACAGCGAAGAGAGTCCGTAGTGCATTAGGTCCATCTGAATGGCTATTTACTGTGCTCAATTTCTTTTTTTAATAACACTGCTCAATCACCGTTTCCATTTTCCTAATTCTTTCCATCTTTTGTTGCGGACAGCAGACTTGGCAGCTATTGTTATCACACTGCTTGTGCCAGAAAGAGCTGCGTTTGTGTTTGTTTATGTATGTGGGAGATTTGGGACTGGCTAATCCACAAGACATAATAGATGACTGTTGCTTTTAATGCCACGTCAAGCTGAAGTGTCTTTGCTTCTGCCAGTATCCATTTTACAAACTCTGAGGTGAGATGGAAGGTTAGACTCCGACTGTGTCAAGATATGTATGTTGCTGGTGTTGGATTGAGTGAACAAGGAATAGCCTAGTATTATTTCTCACACTGACAGTGTGATTTTTGAGAACCAATGTGTAACTATGCAAAATGAACAAGTAATTTAGCAGAAAAAAAGGAAAGAAATTGGGATTTTGGGGATTCTCTGCAACAGCAGCAGCAAGCCTTTATTTATTCTGTGCATCAAGCTAATTCAATAATTTGTCTGAAGATTGAGCATGAACAAACAAATCATAAAGTCAAATGACTGCTTACCTGTTGTGAATTTGTTCTATAAATTTTAAGATTGGATCTGCAGTCTAGAGGGAATTATTTCTCAGACTGAGGGAAATCCTGACAGAAGCACTTTCTTTCCAAAAGCCAGTCTATTCACACTTGAGGCACTGGTTTTCTTTAAGTTGTTCTTGAGGAAAATCTGCTCCACTTGCATCCAAAAAGAGGGTGTTTTTGTATTAGGATCAAAATACCAGTAAGCCGCTGTGAGAGGGTTAATTGTGAGAGGAAAAACATTCAGAAAGATTGACTTTTCTCTCCAGGGCCTTTAATTCTGCCCATTTCTCCAAACTAACATCCATTAAGGCCACGTGCAAGACACATGGTGAAAGACGGCAGTTAAAATCTTCCAGTCTTGGCAGTGAATACAAGCTCCAGATGAATTGCAGGACAATAAAGCATTTTGGCAGTAATGCACATGTAAAAGCTTTAGCAGGTAAATAGCTCGCAAATGTTTTACAGTTTTGCCTGGAGCTGTTTTTTTTTTTTTTTTTATTTTCCTCCATTTCATTGTAGATATTTCCAATACTTTACTAAATATAGTAAAGTATACTGTTTAGTTACAAGCATAGTGCATGACTTTTGGCAAGATAGTGTTCCCTCCAATCAAGCATAGCAGATTGTGTATGTACAGGGCTACCAACGTTCAAGTTTATGTGAAAGTGAGAATTGATTGGGGGTGGGGGAGAGTGAATTTAGTGAGGAGCTGCCACCTGCAGTAGTAGATTGTCCAAGTGTGCCATGGAAACAAGAATAGTTCAATATCTCTAAGCACCATTTGCATCAGTACAGTGAATTATTACAGTCTGAAATTTCTCTACATATTCTGCATAGGGGACAGGTGAGAACTGCAGACAGGCCAGTCTCAGACCCTCTTCTTCCTCAGCCTTGACTTTAGAAGATGGTTTTGCACTGAGTAACACTGAGTTGGTCAACTTCATGGGAGTCCTGAAAAGTTTCAGAGAGATATACTTCCTCAAATCAGCTTGAGTGGTCTTACTCTGACAAATCCTTAGGCCAATAAAGGGATTAAAAGGTAAGCATATTAAAATATTGCAGTATATCCTCAAAGAGTGACTGCCAAGAAGCTTCATTTTTGGTTCAATAAACAGACAAATATATAACCCAGTAAGCTTGGCTGCCATCTCCCTGCAAAGAGTCTTCAGGCTGCGTTTAGTCCTGCTGTGCTGAAAGGGGAAGAAAAATGACTGACACGCCTGTGTGACTGTGATGGTTAATTTCATTGATGAAAGTGTGGTCTTTGTTCCCCCACCTTGAAATTTCAGTGAACATTGAAATTGTTTGTGATCAACAGTTTTTGATACAGAAGATTTCCAAATATTTGTACAGCATGGATGCATATAAAGCTGCCTCATCTAAAATCTGATGAAAGTAATTTTAGATGCTGTGAATTCTTCTCTGTAGGATATGTATGTGGGTAGACAAGAGAGTAGGATGTGAACCCAAGTCACTCTGCAGGCACACTAGCTGTAACGAGGCTGACAGACTCATGAGTCTCTTAATATTTTTCCACGTATAAAGATTTAATAATTTGTTTATAAACTATCAATATTGCACACACTTATGATTTGTAGTTTTATTTAATTTTTTATCTGAAACAGTCCTTGTTCTGCTTTCAATCTGACCACGGCCTTCTCAGTATTTGCTGCAGTGTCACTGAAGCTCCATCAGGTTGGTGGAATAATCATTCCTGCAGAAAATATTCTACAGTGGGTTAAAAAAAAGTTATCTATATACAGTTATTTACACTTTTATTAGTCAATACTGTGTTAATGTTATCAGCAAGTTATTGAATCACAAAAGTACTTTGCAACTATTTTTTTTTCCAACTCCAAAAATCAATATTATTTCAGTTCTGGGTCACTGCTTGTACGATCGGCTTGTTTTGCCTGTAAATCTTTTTTATACACATTTTCTTCTCTCCATTCTTATATGATGTGCCCTGTCTGCCCTGTCTTAGGACACTACACAGATGTTTCTCACCCCCCCATACAAAAACTGCCATCCATCTTTATGGCCAATGTGCGCACTCTCCGTAAAACAAACCAGAGAAGCTGCAGGACAGCATTAACCATATGCATAAATACAGATCTCTTCTATTCTTGCATTCACGGTAACATGGTTGAATAAGAATGATGATGATGGCATGCTGCAAAGATACCTTTGCCCCTCCACTACGTCTGGACTGGGACAGTTCACCAATGGGAACCTCTGCTCAGCTTGGCAGGGCCTCTAAACCATGGTCTCCATGGACACTGCTGCCACCAACCCCAGATCCATTTGGATGGAGGGCACTCAGACCCAATAACTGCATTTACCTTCATCACCAAGGACGTGGTGAGAATCCTCGGGAGGACCAGAGAGACCAGCTCACCTGGTCCAGACAACCAGTGGCAGCTAGGGAATCTGTTTCAGATCTTGTTCCAGATCTCCATGAACAGCAGCACTGCCCCTCAACTGTGGAAACACTCCACAGTTATCCCCATCCTCAAGAAAAGAATGACTAAACCTCTGAAAGACCTAGGGCCTGTGGCTCTCATCTCCTCGTAATGAAAGCCATAAAGAAGATCTTAAACCCCATGTCATCAGAGCAACAGTCTCCCTGATGAACCCACTCCAACACAGAGATGCAGAAACATTCATCATAGAGAGTATACATAAACATCTGGAGCTCCCAAACTCTTCAGCCAGACTCCCGTTTGAAGACTTCTCAGCATTCAACAATTTTCCGCCTCACATCCTGGCCACTAAACTTTCCTCTCGCTTTCACCTGGATGACCAGCTAATTCTGTGGATAAGGAAATCTCTAACCAACAGGTCACCGACAGAAATGAACCTCCGCTATGCCTCATCTGGCTCCCCCTGGGGCTGCCCCTGCTTTTCATGTCGTACACTGATGACTACAGAGCCACAGAGCCCAACTGTCACCTAGTTAAATATGCTGATGACACAGTTCTGTCTGCTGTCGGGCCCCTCACACCACCACAGACTGATTCTACAGGGGTCTGTAGAGTGGTGTGGCAGCTCACACCTGGAACTGAACGCCAGCAAAACCAAAGAGATGATGGTGACCTTTGCCATCAAGCAGAGGGATCTGGCTTCAGCAGTCACTAGCATCATCCATGACAACTCAGTGGAGCAAGTCGAGGAGTACATCTGTTTGGGCTCCATCTTCAACTACCTGCTGAAACTCTCCTCTAACACACAGAAGACTCAGGAAGCATCAGAAGTAGCAATAGCTCCTTAGGAAACTCAGTTCCTTTGGAGTCAGTAAAGACAGTCTGTTGACTTTGTTTACATCCTCTATGGACAATTAAAAAAAAAAAAATCAAAATATTTATTGTATATACATCATAAAATTTTATTATACATTTTTTTGAGGTTGTTCTTATATTTATTTGCACATTTGTGCTTTTAAATTGTTCCCTGGGCTAAAATAAAAAAAAAATTTTTAAATTGAAAATTGAATTATTACAGTCCTACCCAATATTCAATGAATGTGTGGCCACACTAAATCGAGTAAAGAAAAGAAAAGGGAAAAAGAGTTTTTAATACTGCTACATCTGTGTCAGGATTGATACCAGAAACAGGAGCGGAAGGGACACTGAAAAAATCCAACCATTTTAAACAAAGAGGAGGATCTGGCATTTAACAAAGGAAACCCCAGGGTGCAAATACTGCAAGAAATCATGAGTAACGTGATGCAGGTGTGGAAATCAATAATGGAGCCCAGCTGTGCAACACAGAGAGCAAAGAAGATTTAACAGAAAGCACAAGAGATCTACAAAATAAAACATGAAGTAAAGACTTTACATGGTATCCTGTCTTTGTTTTTTTTTTTTTGTTTTTTTTTTTAAATCTGTTCAGTCTAAATTTACTCTTCTCATGGAAGATATTTTCTAAAATTCTCCACTGTATATGCTGAATTGAGTCACATGTGTTAACATTTTATAATCTGGTATTCCATTTAAGTGCATCATTTGTGTTCATTCTGTTATTACCATATTGTGCTGTTGCAAAGGTTCATTTGATACATTATCTAACACAATTATGAGTTTGACTTCAAAAGACTAGAAACTAGTAAAAGCAGCCACATTAAAGCGTAAGTTATTACTTTATACTTGCTTTTAAGTGTTACGTTCGCAAACCTCAATTGGTGTAATTTGTTCTTCTTGTAACTGTTGGACATGAAAGAATTCTCACATGCAGAAACAGAAGAAGAATGATAGATATGCTTTGAAAATGAGGAACGCATACCAGTTAGACATGCACTGGAGTCATTAGCCCTCCCAACACCTTGCATGTGTGAACATGAGCCATCTGGACAGAATCACTTCTTTTAACTCCCTCCTTTCTGTCTCTGTGTGTAAAGACTGCCGACATTGATAAGAAAGCCAGAGCTTTCTCCAGATGACTTCCACATTACCTCATCTGTCAGCATCAATTCAGCCAGTAGATCTGAAGCTAAGCTCCTCTGAAGCCAAGAGCTGCAGACAGCGAGGAGAATTAGAGGAAGCGCTTCAAAGCGGCTTGATAAGTGGACATGCTGCAGCTTTGAGTCCTGTGCAGTATAGATGAATGAAAGGCCTGATCAGTCCCGTCTTATTGTGCATGTTTAAGTAATTGGGATTTTGTTTGGATATTCTCAGTGTTCAAAATGTATCCTGTCTGTGTATTTAGTGCGGATAGATTAAAAAAAATAAAAAATCAAACTAAAAATTCTTACACTTTTTGTTCATAGCTGTGAATAGGATTGATCAATAATA
The DNA here is from genome assembly GCA_018398805.1 of Hirundichthys speculiger. Classification (NCBI taxonomy): domain Eukaryota; kingdom Metazoa; phylum Chordata; class Actinopteri; order Beloniformes; family Exocoetidae; genus Hirundichthys; species Hirundichthys speculiger. The sequence continues at coordinate 3,261,920 of JAGFBZ010000287.1, read as the reverse complement.
GATAACTATAGGAATAAAATAAAAAAGACCAAACGTTTTACTTTTTTACCCAAAGGCATTTAATTCCACTGCAATAAAGGCACCAAGTAGTAGTTATGTTTGAATTTCTGCTGTGCAGTTGCGTGGGGAGGTGCTGGTCCAGTGCACCTGACAGAGAAGGCTGAAAGAAATCCATATCTCATCTGGTTTTTCACTGCACACGGGCTCTGTTCTTTCTTATCCTAACCTGCCCTCTCTCCCCTCTACTATTGCAACCTTTTTGAATCTTCTGCAGATGAGAACAATGTCTGGTTTTATCTGAGACCAGCAGGGGCGGTCTGGATGTTTTTGCCTGGCCGCTTTCAAGGAGTCCATCAGACTGTGACTGAGGCGGGGGAGTAGAGGTTGTATGTGTATGCAGGGACGGCGGTCGGGCTGCTGGAAATGGCGGAGCAGGCTGGGCAGGCCCAGCCTTCTGACGCTTCAGAGCTGCATTTGGGCTGTCGGGGGGCTGCCATTTAGGAGCGGAGGGGCCCAGCTGAGGAGCAAATTGCTTTTAAATCGATCATTTTCCCAGTAAAAGCCACTCCCAGCAGCTACTTGCCTACTTTTCATTCTATTTCTAGAACCTGCCTGCCTCTGACTACTGCATGTGTGTGGTCTGAGGAAAAAATAGAAGGAGCCAATAGATATAAGATTTGTTGATAACTTCCAGTCAGTAAAAACAGAATTATGTTTTATACTTTTATCTTCAGTAAACGCCTCTGCGTGGACTTGTCTGTGCTCATTAAAATCAGAGCACTACAAGGACCTTATAACACTCATGGTTTAAAATTACACAGGGGATGATATCAAGCTGTTTTTGTAGCAAGCTGTTTCTTTTGTCTTGTACAGAGCAATTGATTGCAGACACTGTCACAGTGACAACAAATAAAATCTTCTCCAGTATTAAACGCTGGGTCACAGTTCTTCTATATAGGCCTAGCACTTCTATAATGTGGCAATGTTCCAAGTTTCTGCTTCTTGTGTCTATTTTATCTTGTGCACCCTAAACAGTGGCAGTGATAAAGGATCAGCCAACTGTTGGATCTCTTTTCTCAAATGCATTTATTGCAAATAATGTATGTGTACAGGTCCTTCTATGATTTTTCTTCATCTTATTCATTGGGTTTCTTCTGCATGACACAATAACTTAGCAGTTCATAACTGGGGGTCATCTTCCTGATGTACTTCTGCTCTGTCATCCTGGGTTGTGGATTTGATGTGATCCTCACTGGTCCTTGGACTCCTTCAGTGTACAGTGTTAGGGTGCAGGACTTGAGATGAAACCCTCCATGCACTGTGAGAGGCTTTAGTGTCTTGACATAATTGGCTTCCACTTCCTCTGCCAGTTTATTATACCAGGATATACATCATGAGGGCTCAGTCTCCGACCTTGTTCTTTCTGTTCAGCTGGTGCTTCAGAATCTCCATAGGTACTTAGCTGTGGCTAATTTCCTTGGAGCTTCTTCATAGTTGTCAATTTATTTGTGGGATCCCAAGCTGTTTGTAGCAGTTCTGAATAACTGCTGCTGCCTTCTGATGGTTCAAACTATTCAACTGTAATCATTTGGCCTCTCTTTCATACTGGCGACCTGTCCAGGGTGTACCCCTGGTCAGAAGAGAGCTGGGATAGGCTCCAGCAGATCCCCATGACCCTGCATAGGATTAAGTGGGGATAGATAATGGATGGATGGATGGTGTCACATTTGTGAGGAGCATGCATTTGTGGGATTAGCAGCAGAGCTGAATATGTGGGTTGCACAAATGAAAGATTTGCCAAATCTTCTCTGGCAATTCCAAACAGCTTTTTTGTTTTGAGCTTCTGGTACCTCCAAGTTGCTGATAATCAGGTGCCTGTGTCAGGACCTGTGAGCATGGGCCCCACTACAGAGGTCAGTTGGTGTCAGCTCCAAGTATTGGCATGCCACATTTGACTTGATCTGGATAGGGCTTGTGTGATAGAGCAACTTCAAGCTGGTGTTCTGCAAACCAAGTTATAGCACTATTTGGAGTGAGCCCTAGTGCCTGGTTTTTTATATTTCAATTAAGACTTGGATCAAAAATATGAAATGAAAAATCGGACCACAGGACTGAATTTGTTTTTAATATTTAATTGTCCGATTTACGTGACCCAGAAATGGCTTTGTGCACGGCAGTTCAGGTAGCATGGTGGCGCTGGAATCACATACTATAATATTTGCAATATTGTGGAAAAATGAATGAAAACTCAGCTCATATATAGATCGAACCAAAGCGCTCTCCAGTCCAAATATGGGATGATATTTTAATCCATGCTGGAGCAGATCTGATATAAAATGGAGGAATGACACAATCATCTTGATCAAAGGGGTTTGAAAGTTTTGTTGCAGTCCAGAATTTTTTTTCAGACAAAATTATTAATATTGCTACCTGAGTTGCTACCCGAACTGTAAAATACACAGATTTTTACCACTTTCCATATCTGTTTCAGCTTTTTGTTTACCTGCCAATTCTCTTCCGGTTCTGCAACAGCCATTAACAGACTTTTCAAAACAAAAGCATGTGAGCAACATGTGTTAACGCGCAATGAAATAAATGTCGGCGTTAATAAATTTAATGAGTTAATGCGATAATAACGCGTTAACTTGCCCAGCCCTAGTTTTTACTTTTCTGCAGCGTTCAGGTAAGAAATGTACCTTAATGCATTCACACATGCATTTTTTTCAGGAAATGCAATTTTTCTAGTTTGGTTTTGTTTTTTGGATTTCACCTGCCACGCAGCATTGTTTAGGAACTTTAAAAAAGTTAAATTTTATTAAAAGTTAATAAAGTTTAAATTTATTTAAACTTTATTAAACGTTTGAATTTATTTAAACTTTATTAAAAGTTTAAACTTAATTAAAAGCATTTTAAGTTGGAGTGTCCTGGATCACCTGCACTTGGGTCCTTGACTCTGTGGATCTTAACACATCCATTTATTACCTATGCTGGGTTTTTTTTTTTGGCACTAATGGCCTTTATTTGACAGTGACAGACAAACAGCAGTGGGGAAGACATGTGGCAAAGGGTCATCCGGGCTGGGAGTCAAACCCGCAACCAGCTGCACGAGGACTGTTAGCCTCTGTATATGGGCCGCCTGCCCTAACCACTGCGCCCTAATCCATGCCTGCTTAAGGGTCACAGGGATCTGCTGGAGCCTATCCCAAGCTCTCGCCCAAAGAGATGGACTGGATAGGTCGCCGGTCCATCACATGCATGTCTTTGGATTGTGGGAGGAAGCCAGAGTACCTGGAGAAAACACAAACTTAGGGAGAACATGCAAACTCCACCCAGAAAGACCCCTGCTGAGGTTTGAACCAGGAACCTTCTTGCGGTGAGACAACAATGCTGACCACCAAGCCACCATGCTGCCCGATCTTACTTTTAGGCATACAGTTACAGGTCAAGATGGCCTGTTGATTTTCAAATCAAGCACTGCAATGGGGAAGTAAGGTGATTTTGAATGAACCTTTGCTGAGATTTTTATGCACGGCTATGTCTAGAGCCAAAAATGCCTTGTTGACGCTAAAGTTGCGAGAGGGAAGTGGCCAGACTTATTTGTTATCTAGAAAGGCAACCATCTCTAAATGCATTTCTAAACATTGGATAAGATGGGCTACAGAAGCAGAACACCACACTTGGGGCCATTGTCAACTAGGAAAAGGGAACTGGGGCTCCGGCTATCATATTGTTTGGCATATGAGAGCAATATTGATGCTTACTTGTATCAACAGTTCAGGCTTATGGGGGTAGTGGTGGTGGTGTGGAACATATTTTACTGCCACATTTTAGGGCCCTTAGTACCAAGCATTGTTTAAATACCACACCTTATGACCAAAGTGTGCCCATCTTCTACGTCTATGTGTACTAGGATAACGTGCCATGTCACAAAGTTTAATAACCTCAAGTTGGTTTCTTCAGTATGACAACTAGATCTCTACTAAATGGCCTCATAGTCACCAGATTTCAATCCAACAGAACACCTTTGAGATCTGGTGGAGATTCTAGGATATGCAGCTATAGAAACTGTAGGATGCTGTCATGTCAACATGGCCCAAAATACTTCTAGATCCTTGAACTGTCAGGAGTCCAGGGTTTTTTTGCAGTTTGATAACTACTTTTAAGTGTGTTTCTCCTTTATCAACAGTGAAATGGTATTCTAGTAGAATTTGTAGAGGCAAGATCTTAATGTGATTAAAACAGATTTACCTCCAACATCTGTTTGAAACAGCCCCAAATGCTCACCTCACCATAAATTAAGGACAAAATAAAGATGCACCAGGAAAAAAAAGGACAAAAATGTAATCGAGTAGATTTACTGTGAGAAGGCATACTGCAGAAGCACAAGCATATCAAAAGCAGGAAGGAGAGTGAATCAGTGTAATTAGAATACGAGGGTGAATAACATACTCATCTGTGGGATATCCTTCATCGGTTTCTTGCCATGGTCTTGCCCCCTGGACAAACAGGACGCAGGCCTCATCAGCCCACACTGCTGTCTGCCTCTCCTGCCTCACCACTCATACAGCAACATTTATTCTGGTAGTCCTCCACAGTTAATCACTGTGCACAAAGGTTCTCCCGCAGGCTTCCTGTTCAGACCGGTGGCAGACTAATACAGTCATTGAGTGTTGTTTGCAAATTATAAATCCAATAGCAGCTAGTCAATATTGTCAACCCCTGACATTCTGGAGCTTCCTCTTTAACCACAGCAAGCCAATAAGTTGATGTTATTAATTTAACATGTCTGGGTAAAGAAACTGACTAGAGGGGGGGCTTTATTGTGCAAATCAGAAGTCTAGCAGTAGACTTAATACTTATGAGGAATGCAAGCAACCCCTTTTTCTCCCATTCAGACTATGTTGTAAAGTCCCCATGACTCATTTATATATATATAATATGATGATGATGAGAGTCCAAAAAGTTTATTCAGAGCTTTATTCAGCCTCATATTTATCACAGTAACACAGACATCTTAAATGTCTCTCACTCTTCTTTTGCAGGAACCACAGCTCAAGAGTCGTAACTCTGCTCTGATAAATGTCAACCTTCCATCATATTTGTATGGGTCTTTCTGATCAACCAAAGGTAAGTCCAATCTCTTTCCAGACCAGTTCAGTTTTAACTCACTGCTTTCAGTCCGGGGCAGCAGATGAGGCAGTGCTTGATAAAAGTGACACACATGGAGTCAAACAGCGGGTGTCTTATCACTTTTATGGTTGCTGCATATTGCTCGTTTAAACTGACAGAAAGCTGTACAAGCAGCAGCGCTCAAAATGAAAATGATTTGGAACACATCATGCCAGGTTCCTCATGACCTAGTAGACTTTAATGGATATGATGTGATTCTGTGATTGGTTAACAGGCCGTTGGTTATTCTGCGCAGTCAAATGACAGAGATTCCAATGATAAACAGCAGATTTCAGCAATTTCATTGCTCTCACAGAGCAATGTGGATGATGTGGTGCTGTTGGCTTCCTCGAGCCACTATCTCCAGCTTGCACTGGAGCAGTGTTCAGCATAGTGTGAAGAGGCGAGCATGAGAATCAGCACATCCAAACTTGAGACTGTAATATTCAGTCAGAAAAGGTTGAAATGCCCTCTCCAGGTTTGGGATGAGGTGCTGCTTCAAGTGGGGGAGTTTAAGGATCTTTGGGATTTGTTCACAAGTGGGACTAGAATAGAGTGGGAGACCGGCAGGCAGATCAGTGTGCTGCATTAATGTAGAAGTTAGAAGGCAAGGCTCTCTGTTAACTGGTCAACTACTGTCACGAACTAAGAGTACTGACTGAAAAAATGTGTGCTTACAAGTGGATGAAATTAGTTTCTTCCATGGCTGAACTCTCCCTTAGAGAGGATGAGGTTAGGGCTAGGGTTACACCCTTACCATTCAGTAAGGGTGTCCAACCAGGAGGAAGCCCTGCGGCAGATATAGGACATTCTGGAGAGATTACATCTCTTGGCTGGCTTGAGAATACGGCAATATTCCCCTGGAATAGCTCGAGGAAGTGGCTGGGGAGCTGTCTTTGCTTTGACTGCTGCCCCTGCAACCTGAACTGGGTAAGCAGTTGATGGATGGATGGATGGATGGATTGGTGGATGGATGGATGGATTGGTGGATCGATGGGTTGATTCATGTCATAAAGTAAGTATGAAAGTATCATGCTGAAATTCAAAAATTCATGAAATACTTTTTGAGCTCAAAGAGATCTCATTGTAGTGTTTGTTCATCCAGATCTTCAAATAAACAATATTAATGCTTAGGTGCACTAAAACCAAAACTGGCCTCACAAATATTTAGATAAAACAATCTTTTTGAGATTCTTTTTGAGGAATTGCGTAATATTTTATTTGTTCTTCATACATTTATCAAATTTATTTTGAAACGTTACAGGTAATGAGAACTTACAAGTAATGAAAAGTTACAAGTAAATAGTCCAATTTTCCTCTGAAATGCAGTAGAGTAGAAACATTTCTAAACATTTCTAAAAAAAAATTGTGGTGTTGCATCACTGTCCCAAATTGAAAGTAATTACTTTCATTTTGTTCTTTTAACCTTGATATGTCCTCTCAAAATTCTCCAGATGCACTTCAAACAAGCATTTAAGTGCTTATTTTTCAAAAGAGACAAACACCTTAGCTTATTCTTCACTTTTTTTTTTCAGTTTCCCAATTTATGCTTCATACTCTGCTTCAAACCCCAGCCACTGTACTGCAGTGGATTTATGAAACAGGTGCAGCATATTTTAGGAAGAGATGCCAAAGCTCATCTGCAGATATGCTGATAGTGACTAAAATGTTGGCAAAGACAGCTCATAAGAGTCTAGATGATCCATTACATATATGATGTGGTTCAATGGTGGGTTCATAAACTTTGAGGCTACAGATGACTTGAAACACCCCTGTAAATCTACATTTGTAGAATTAAATGGATGTTTCATAACACAAGGAAACAGATTTTGAGCTTTATCATAGTTTCTGATGTATCTTGCGTCTTTCATTGAGACTGTTGTGCGGTGTTTGCATGAGACACAGACTCCCTGGTTAAGTCCAAGTCTCTTGCATGGATCTTGGTTGACCGCCGTATGTGCCCAGCCACTTCCTTGGGGTGCCCTTCCTTTCACTGTCTTGCAAGATTTTTGTTTCAGGAAAGTCCGTTAATGTTTTGTTGCCACCTAACAAACACCTCAGGCATTGACGTCGGTTGCCCAGGAGCTAGAAACTGAGGCTGAATTTATTTATAGCAGTGAAATAAAAGGAAGAACAAAATGGTTGGCCTCCTCCAGCCTTTTTTTTGGTAACTATGACATTAGGAATTTCTTTAGCAACTGAACACTTACTTGAATACTAGGTCTCAAGGGTATGTCATTCCTTTTTGCTGTTGGGGTTGATCTTCTTGATGAAGATTAAAACAAATCCTTTACATAGTTTGGCTGAAGAAATGTGTTGTTTCTGTCTTGGGCTTGTACTTTTTGTTCAGTGGGACCAAGCTTCTGTACTGGCTGTTTTGGGAGAGCAGTACATCACCTGAGCTGCACCTGAACACCTCACCCAGCAGTTAGGGCCTGGCCTCAAATGAGATATGAGCACTAAGACTAGACATAAAATTTAGATTTAAAGACTGTCAACCCACCCCACCACCACGCACATTGGCTGGTCTCCATCCCACTGAGAGACAGGCTGCTGGGACAGAACCAGTCTGTGCTTCCTCACTGTCATCAGCTGCTAAACTGCATGTTTACAGCACACAGCTAGAAGTCATTACCAGTGTTGTTAGTTTTTATGATTTTATGCCTCACTTCCTTCCTCTTAAAGACATGAAAACCCTTTGTTTTTGATTCATGTGGAGACTCCAAGTGTCCATTTATGGACCCACTATTTATGGCAGATAGGCTTTACGGGTCAGATCAGGGACACCTGCTCAGCTGGTCTTTTACTACCTTGCTGTTCCTCCAGGGATCATTCCACAGTGACTTTTGAGAACTTTTGGAATCAGAGCCCATGTAAAATATTTATGGAAGCTTTTCTTTCATAGTGCTGTGGAGTTATACATATATTATGGCATGGACAATTCACTGAAGCAAAGTAAGGTTGTGATTACAGACTATACAGTCTTTGTGTAAAATTGAGTGTACTGTATCTCTGTGTTCTGGTGGCTAACACCTCTTCTTCTAATCAGATTCATGCAAAGCAAGCATTTTAATTTTTTCATATTTATTATTGGGAAATTTCCCACCAATTACTAGTTTGACATGCCTTTTGTCCTCTTTTGGGCTGTTGCTTTTTCTGTTACTGGAAGTATTTGAGCGATGCTCTTGTCGTTGTTGTGAAATTTTATCCATTGGGATTATTCTTTGTAAATATATTCAACTTGACCTTTCTCAGTAAAACTTCTGCAGCCATTCTTTAGTCATAAATTATGTTCTCGTCAGCCGTTGCTGTACTATACAAAATGTCAGGTTCAAGCTCAACGGGTTAACCTATTAAAGACAAGTAAATGCAAGACAGGGAGGGTCAAGTGCACTGATATAAGGACAGTGCAACCATCCATCTATGAGCCTTGCCTCTCATATCAAGGTCAGTCTCTCCTCAAATCTTCCTCCCTCCAAAATGTCATTGGTTTAATTAATTTTCTGGAGTCTCACTAAGATAGTCCATTTTAATAGTTAAGGGAATGTGTATTAATCTACTGGCAAAGGTCCAATTATGGTTGACTGTCACTGTGCATGCACATGATGTACGGACTAATTGGACATCTCCAGGCCTGGGCTGCATGATTTAAACTCCTGTGTTCTTACGTTTTATGTAATTGCACTTGAGAAATATTGAAAAGCAACGCACTCAGTATAGTGGAAGAAAATATTTGACATCAAAGTTATTTTTAAGCTCTAAATCAGTGGTTCTTAAACTTTCAGTACTGCGTACCATCTGAGAAACTGTTCAGCTCTCTGAGTACCACCATGATGACCAATTTTAAAATATAGCCAAATATGCCTTCTCAATTAGCTTTAAACACAGAGATGTTTATTCCTTATTGTGGTTATTTGTTACCTGAATTGTTCTGAATCAGACATTTACAACTCTGTCCAACAATTCTAACATACTCATACTCTCATACAGAGCAAAATAAACACACTCAAAAGTTGTTACATCTGCACTGCAACTGAATATGCAACAAATATTTTTTTTAGAAGACAGTTTTGATTATCTCAAGCTACACATTTCATTTGAAACATATTTATAATGCATTGTATGTTTCCGATTTTTTTTTAAACTGAAAATGTGGAAAAAATGTGGAAAGTCGTGATGTTCCCTGCGTACCACAGTTTGCGCACCACTGCTCTAAATTAACTGCTTTTACTACTGTATTTATAATAATTATTTAGAATGAGCAATAAAGTTCATATCATGCATTCTCGACGCCTGGGCTTTGATTAAGACATTCAAAGGCATTTTTTTTTCATCACCATCCTTATCAACATGTTGCCACCACCATGCTTTACTGTGGGATTGTTCTCGGATAATGATGAACTTGAACTTGAATTTGCACAACAGGTGTCATTTTTCTTGGCAGCCAGAAAGTTCTGTTTTTGCCTCATAGTTTCATCAAAACACAGCATCTTATTCAGCATGACTGTAAATGGTTTTGATTATTTTCCTTTAACCACCATACAAGACTTTGCTGTTCACAATCAGCAGAAGGTTGCAGTGGCAATCATAACATATACAGGGTCCCAGGTAAATTATGGCCCCCGTGTCTGTAACTCAGCCATAGTTTGTTTAATCTGGTCCAAGATTGATGTGTATGGTTGTAGTCAGAGCCTGGGAATGTTGACTAACAGTTGTAGCGCTGTTGGCAACAGCAAACGCCGTGTTTTATATGATGCACGCCTGCTTTTAGTGGGTTGAGCAGATGCAGCTAAAACTTGGTCAATCAGTAGTTAAGACATTGACGATGACCCACTGTAAAGGTTAATTTATGCTTCTGTGTAGCAGCTTTGCATGTAAGCTGTGCAAGGCCCCTACGATGTCTCTGGCATTTATACTTGTGCATTATTGTTGTGTCGCTCTGTAATTTCACCAGCTATCGTTAGACAGTCAGGGTGAATGTATTTCTCTGCTCTGTAGCTCGGAGTGCTGATTTGTCCTTTTATTTCCTTCCTGTATGTACCTCAGACAAACAATGTATATTTTACATTAGTTGGAGCTGATAAATGTTGAGCATGAGTCTTTTTTACTGTAAACTATTGTTCTACCCGACGTGAAAACAACGAAGAAGAAGTAGCGGCAGGAAATTCAAAGGCATACACTCATGGTATACATCATGAGTGGACTTGTCTCTGTGATGCACCTCACCTGGACAGAAGTAAAATGAGAAGGAGTGAACTGTTTCAAAATGTTTAGAGGTTGCTTTTCCAGTTGTATTGACTGTGCTGATGAGAATTTTTATGAAGACAATTTTGAACTCAGTGTCACAAAATTAGCCTCTTTGGCCAGCACACAGCCAGGAACTCATCAGCTTTTTTAATAAACTCATTTACTGTCTCCATCCCTCTCTTACACAGGTGGCTTGGAGACGTTCATTTTATTTTCTTTGTTTCCACTTTAAGGACCAGCAACAACTGGCTTGTAGTGCAGTGATCCACAATGACACATTTTGAAAAAGTAATTCATACGTTTTATAAGGAACACAGATACAGCTCTAAATTTTAATTTGAGTACTTCTTGGCATCTTTCACACCATTTTATTGTAAGAACAGTTTATCTATTTCATCTGACATTTCAGCCATGTTGCCTTTGAGATGATTTCTTGCCATGCAGTCTCTCATCTTCAGGAAATGTTCAAATGTTGTTTATTACTCATTTTGATTCATTCAGTGTCAGAATGAGCCTGAAGCTGCTGTTTATCATTTCATGCAGTGAAGGGATGTTAATGTGTTAATGGTGCAGGGAAAATGACATTAATAAGTTAATGTGTCCCAAGTTAGGGGAGCTTTTTACTTTTTTTTTTTTTTTTGAATGGATCTGGCAACATGAATTGGATGGGACAGAGAGGGAAATGGGTTTTCAGCAGTGCAGTCAACTCCAGCCCACAGATGAATGTGCAATCGTTTAGGAAATTGTAAGTTGTAATGATAAAACCTTCAAGTTCATCACGTCTGCGTCTACTACTGTAATGAGCCTGACCACACTTGTAACATGCCATTCCCAGGATCTCATCTGTGGCAAAGCCCTCCATAGTGAGAAAAACTGAATTTTCAGCTTCCTCTGAAAATTGCATGTTTGACTTCTGAAGAAAATGGGAATGGTGTTGGAGGAGCGGCTGAAGTAAAGCTGATGTTTGCAGAGTCCAAACATGGATTTGGTCTTCCAGCTGTAATGCTGAATCCAATAATAATGCTGTATTGTCAGCACACTGTAACCAAGCTACAATATATATAAAATATATTTCTATTCTGTCTCTGTACAAAAGTAGTAAGACTGTGGAAATGCTTTGAGACCAAAAGCCAATTTTAGCAGAATGGTTTGTAAAGTACTGAGCCATGTCTTTACTGCTTCTCCCTGTAATAATTACATTCCTCATAGCAACGGAGAGAGAGCACACATTTGGCTCTCGTATCCCTTTATTTCTATATTGCAATTTGAAGTATCTGACTGAACCACAGCACAGCTATTAATCATATTCACAAAACACAGACAGGCAGACGACCTAAAACATCTTCCAGAATAATGAGAGTAAATGGAAAAACTTGAAGTGGCTTCATATTATAGATTATGCAATACTCTTTGAAGAAATTGTAGAGCACATGGGTCAAACAGAAGGCCCGTGGGCCAAATGTGGCCTGTTACGTCATTGTATGTGGCCCTCTAAAGCTTGTGCATTATTGGCTTAAGTTTTAAACCAATATTTTAAGACTTAAAATAAGCTTACGCCACTTTAAAGCGCATATTGACAATAAACTGCATCTCCCATAGTACATTTCGTCGTTACCCAGACGATAACAGTATATCACCATGAGCAAGACATCAAGACAATTTTCAAAACTGATGGACTTGAGAAAAACCTCTACAAACTAGGCCTAACATGTCCAAGAAAAGAAAAAATGATGCACAAGGAAGGCAGCTAAATGAACGATGGGAAAAAAAATACAAGTTTGTATCTCAAGCTGAAAAAGCAGTATGTTTTATGTGTTATGAGGCGGTGTCAGTCGTGAAAGAGTATAATCTACGTCACCATTTTGACAGCAAACACGGAGCTGAGTATGCTAAATTTAGCCCACAAGAAAAACAAAGAATCATTTCCGCTTCTGAAACCAAGGTAATGGATACAGGTGATGTAAACATCACCTGTGCGAGAGCAGGGTTACAACCACAATCCCTGCGTTTAATATAATGATTTAAATATTTGAAACTTGAATACATAATAAATACAGAAACACTTATTTAACAATATAATAAGGTGTAGTTTAATTTATTTTTGATTTACATTGCCTTTTGTTACATTTATGCTGCCAATCTGGCCCTTCGAGGGCAACCATGATGTGGCCCTCAGTGAAAATGAGCCTGACACCCCTGGTGTAGAGTTGTGTTGCTACTGCAATGCACAGCTTGTATACTTTTTAAAAGTATAAAAATGCAAATATGAATTTCCATGCCCGATTATGCCCTTTTCAGTGCATGGTTGAGCACTTCTTACGTACCTGATACACACTGTTGGCTGTGTTATTTGAAGTTATAATTAGCTACTGGGCTGCAACAGAGCTTACTGTCTGATTTCACCATTTGCATTTAGTGTACGGTAGTTCACTGTTGCCCTTGCTGTGGTGTTTTGAGACCATATTTGGATGCATGTAAGCATTGCAGCAGCATCAGCAGATGACCAGTGAGCGTGACTAATCCAGGGATCTCTTGTGTGGTGTGTACGGCTGGCAGTCCTTCACGCCGGATGCCTCAGTGAATGGGAAGCGCTCGCCCACAGTCTCACACGGTGTGGGGAGTGTGGTGGCAAGATTTGGTCGTAGCCCCGTGGAGGTCAGTGCGTTATCACCAAAGAAAGTGAGGCTTTGCCTTTCATAAGTCCCCTGCATGACTTCTTCTTGCAATAAAATAGTCTGCCATTGTATTGGCACATAATTAGTAGCTGTGTTCCAAATTGTGCATTTACACTTACTATTCTGAATGCATTAGTGCTTTCACACTGATGATTCTGTTGTTATGCAGTACAATGTAAGTACCTGGATGGTGGACTCAAAATGGATGAGTATGGAACGTGAGACACTTCACAGACTCAATTTTCACCATCTTGTCAAAGTAGCGGAAGTCATGGGATGCTCTTTTGCTACGGTTTTAGTTAAAAAGAGGAGACTGCTGCATCTTAAGCAGCAACAATGGCACAGCTTTAATAAATCACAAAAGGAGAGTGCCATGAGACACAGAACAAGGGAAATTTGGTTAATTTTGTTTGAAATATACAACTGTCAAAGTCTAATCTTGATGGTAATATCGCAGTAACTTCAGGGAAGCGGTTGAAGAAGAAATTCATGTCTGATAAGAACACAATGGCCTTTTATATAGTGGGACAGGACTCATTCACGCACTGTACATGAAACACAGCGTACACAGTTCACTGTTACAGTGAAAGTTTGCCATTTCGAACACAGCCAGTGTAGAACATTGCACACTGATGCAGTCCTGTTATCTTGATCATAGCAGTGTTTGCTTGGATGCCGCTGAGGTATCACCTTTTACTCAAGCAAAAGCATTTGGCCAAAGTCATCTTTGGGATATGGAATCTGCTTGTGTGTCTTTCCTTCTGGGTGATTTTCTCCACTGAGAATTTAAAAAAAAGAACAGCTGCTCAGTCCATTTTCCACAAAAATAGCATTTAATCTCAAAGGATTCCATTTTAAAACCGATGTTGCCATGTGTCACTTGTTAGATTCATTATTATGGTCTTTGACCTGTTTTGACTGCCCAGCCTTCACTTTATACAAACTCTCTATCACAGCTACAGTCCTTCAGAGACCTTAATTTAGTTTTAATATGTCAGTTTTCATTCCGCTGGTTACAGCAGAAGTGACAAAACTGACATATGGGGACACTGACCAAAGCCTTGCTTTCTAAAGCTCTGAAGGGAAGAAATTGGAAGTGCCCTCTGCTAATGGGATTACTTTGTTCTTAGCTACAGAGAGGGGAACTCATATGCTGCCGACTGCTCTCAACTGTCATGTGCTCCTCCAACATCACGAGGCTGTTCATAAACTAGCTTCTGGTTGTGTATGGAAACGGTAACAAACAGTGCAATGCAACTAAATAATATATTTCTGCACAAGCTGTTATTGTTTTCAGAGACACTTTATGGAGTCGTACAACATACAGACAAGTCATAAAAACCCTATTTTCAGTTCATCTTGGATCTCAGTTACATGATGCTTTTTGTACTTAATCTTTTTTGTGTTATCTCTGTCACACTTTTTGAGTAAATATTACAAAACAATCTTTGCTGTATCTAAAGAAATTACTACAGATGCCACAAACAAGAAAACTGGGTCACAAAATATAAAAGTTTCACATCCAGAGGAAAGAAAAGACTTTCTAACATTGGTGTCATGGCAGGGGATGCTTCTTGGTCCTTTACGCTGTGGGAGCATGGTAAAAACACAGATTTTTAACATTTAGGTTTTGTCCTTTATCATAATTTGGGCTCTTTAGAGACATCTTAGTTCAGTGATTTCTATGATCTTCAGTAGATGGGTATTGAACTGGGCAGTTTTAGGGTGCACTGGTGTGATTGATCCTCCCTCCCCACAGCTCTGTCACTCAGGGTCCCATTCCAGTAGAACAGAGCAACACACAATAATTACAGTACAGTGGCTTTTCTTTTGAAACAAGGCCCTGTGGTTGCAGCAGCACTGGATTCTGGTGTGTGTCTCCCTGGTACCAGCACACTACTCCTAAATAAAGGGCGATAGCTGATTGAAAATGTGGGGTAGCGGTGTCAATCACTCTGTCCTTGGCACTGTTCCCTGAACCACTGTCCCAGATCTCTCCCTGCAGGTGAGCAGAAACCATGCCCCCCCTGGCCTACACTCATATTGCTCCAGCCTCAATCATGCTTGAGCACAACTGCTGCTTGTACATACATCATCCTGTCACTACATTAACTGCCCATTTGCTTACTGAAAGCAAGACCGGTCTCAGAAAATCAGCCCAATGGAGTGCAGCACAGAAAAT
Organism: Hirundichthys speculiger; assembly: GCA_018398805.1. NCBI lineage: Eukaryota > Metazoa > Chordata > Actinopteri > Beloniformes > Exocoetidae > Hirundichthys > Hirundichthys speculiger. The sequence goes on along the minus strand of JAGFBZ010000287.1, from coordinate 3,246,647 downwards.
ATTATTTTGAGTTTTGCAGTCACACAAAGGCTTCTCATATCTCTGAATTCATGTATTAAGCCACTATGTTGTTAAATGGTTGTTCTGAGGAACTATTGCATGTACGAGTCATGTTTTTTTGTGTACATGCCCTCCTCCTCATACATGTGCTACTGCTCTTCGTCCAAACATACCTCTTCCAACGATACCAGATACCAGGAATATTGCCATGCTTGAGCACAGAATAAAGCACTCACATTAGCAAAACAAAGATGACTTTAGTGGTCAATCATCTTTGGGCACCGTGTGGATTTAGTGTGAGTTTGCATACATACTTTGCATGTTTGGTTTGATTAAAGTGATTGCCCTGTTGGTGCAGTTCTTCTGAACATGCGTGAACTCTGCCACCTAAACCTTTGCACCAAACGAGAGGAGGACCAAGTGGTTTTGGTCTGGTAATTGGACCCTACCAAAAAATGTGAACAGCATGCAGCATGACCATGTTACAAATGCAGAGCTGCTACAACTCTACTATAAACACAATGAGCAGAGGGCAAACCTGAAGCAATAGGAAGATAAAATGCCTAATCATTTCATGCTTTGGTCTGAAGTGCAAAACAACAAGTGTGAATTTATCCTTCAAAACTGAGGTCATCTGTCTTGGATTGTGCACATCTCATGCCAGTTTGTGATGTTTCCACTGATAGTACTCACTATTGTTCATCTGTAGAAGTTTACAACAACCTGCCATGGGCAATTGTCATTTTCGTTAGGAAGCACAGTTATGTCTGACCTTTCATAATGATGGTGGAGGTGTGTTTACCGTTCTAACATTCCCCTCACTGCACCAGAGTCTCTTGCTATGTCAGCAGAGAACATGATTTGCACATCAAGCTATGATGGAGCCAGGCATCTCCAGAGATGTGGGTTCAGTCTCTGATTTGACATTGCAACAGCCAGAGCGTCATCCATCAACTCCATTCTGCTGCACTGAACATCTGCCATAAGCTGGGTAGATAGAAAAACAACCTCAGGTAACAGCTGACTTAGCTTAATGTTACAACAGCTTTCTTCCTTCTTTCTGAATCAGTTCATTCTACTCGTGGTGACTCTCTGCCTGACTGTTTTGGCTGGCTGTCCTGAGCACACAGGAGGCACAACATTGTTGTCATAATTAATTAAGTTAAGAAGAAATCTCAATATTCCAATTCTTTAACTGTGTTTTGAAGGAAATAGCTGGATTTTTATTTTATAAATGCACCATTAAATTCAGTAAGTAGATCCTAACTGTGTTTGCTTCTTGGTACTGGACAGTGTTGTGACAGTTGTTCACTTTCTGTTACTTATGTTGTTCACAGAGTATGTTCATATACATTATTGCTTCATTTCAGTGTATCTTTGAAACCAAAGAATGGTATGTATTGTGTGCTGTATATATAGCTACATACAATAACGCTTTTTGTGCCCTTGTATCCTTAAATGTACTGTTACAGCATATACATACAATATGTTTATTTGTCTTGCACTTGATGTACATTATGTTTATGTTTGAATTACGTGTGAGGAAGTGCACTTAAGGATGCGTGTGTTTGTGTGAGAGAACGTAAAGCCTCCTGTTCTCAGGCTGCAAAGCCACTGCACTGGAATGTTAATTGGCAGGACTGGTCTGCCTCTCAGATAAGACGCAAGGCCGTGTTTGAAAGAGGAAAGAACTAAATAGAATAAAATAAAACAAAGATTGGGACGCCTCACGTTCTTACCCCATGAGACAGGGAGGAGGAAGGGGGCGTGCGTCTTTCCTTTCCTTGCTCCTACGCATCCTGTGGCCTCATGACAAATGCAGAAATACTACAGAGCCTGAGTTGATTCACAGGGACGCTCAGAGCGTGTTCATTATTAAGACTGGAGCTGCAAGGTTTTGATGTTATGCTAATGAGGAGCCTTTTTGGAGCTACAAATCTAACAGACATTTGAATAATTTTTCTGCCTGTCCCTCCTCCTCTCCCCCCCCTCCTTTACATTCTTCAAAATAACATGTTCATGAATGCAGCGTTCACCATGATGACTTCTCTTAAACGTGCTGCTTAAGAGAAGTGACAGTAGATTAAACATCAGCTACAAAAAAAACTAATGTGAATATCTGACAAGAAGCATCTTCTCTCTCATAAAGCCCATAAAGAGCTCATTTTATGTTTTTTTCTCCTCCTGCCATGCATATACATGAATGTGTATCTAAAAGACACTAAATCTCACATAACATTTAATCCTGCACAACCTACATCTGCACTCAAACAGAAGGGCATCACCACATTTAACATAATTGATAGATTTGCTGAATATCATCAAACATTTCATGAAATATACACAGGGAATGTATTATACCTTTGAACAGATGCAGCAGTGTGATGTTGCAAGTGTCTGTGCATGTCTAAATGTTTGGCCGATTTTCAAGCAAAGACTTGGAAGTATTGTAAACTGAAACCACAGTACATGCAGAATTTAGGGCCAGTTTGACTGAGAGAAAAAAACATAGCATTAGCAAAATGCAGTGCATATCCCCCAGGCTTTTATTTTGGACAGAGAGATCAGTTATACTGCCGAAACAGCAATTAAACCACAGGCCCTAAATCACTCCAGGATGGTACTGCTGCTGGTATTACTGAATAATTCATACAATACATCTGCTTTTAAGCCAGAGTGTCCAGAAAGCAGAATAGTATTGATCAGTTATGCAATAAAGAGGTCAAACTGTTTAGAAAGATGCAAAGCAAAAGTAAATGAATCTGTAGTATACCAAGAACATTTCAAATAAAATGTCTTCACTGGACTTGCATGGGGCATTGAGTTAATACTAATTACGAGAGAAGATTCTGAGGCACCCACTTGTGAAACCCTGGTTTGAAAACAGTTTACACTGCTTAATGTGATGTGTCATCAGGATAAAAGTGAAATGTGATATCATGCTTGTGTGCGCAGTTCAGACACAATGTAATTTGCGCAAACGTTCCAACTCATGCAAATACACACACATATACACAAGTGCATGCACACACACAACCAGTCTTACAGTGCTCACAGTGTCAGTGAGCTCTGAACGATTACATGTTTCATTTGCATTGGGAAAGTATATTGAGGATCCAAATACGACTGCAGTCAAACCGTATATGGGATACCCCGATGAATTTTATTACGTCTGAGCGTTGAGTCTACTGTTTTTCTGCACAGTTACATATGTGATCTTATCCTACCATACATCACAAATATCACCTATCGTATGCAACACTTGGGAAGTGGACATGCTGAACAAAACCTATTGGAAAGGGATGCAGAACTGAGAAAAGAGGCCTGGCTCTTGAGCCATTTTTCAAACCCTTTTTCATCTTCACTCACGGAAGAGTCAACAAAGATCAATTTCACAGGATTTCAGGCAGTCTACATGATTTAGAAGTTAATAACATTAATGATTTAAAATACATTTTTCATAGCATCCTTCTTCCACTTCTGTCAGTAAAAGTTTTCTTTTAAGATTTCCCACAGTGATTGGATTGATGGCTCCCATATTCCCATTAAAGTTCCTTGAATCTTTTTTTTTTTTTTACTTTGTTAGGGCTAAATTTGATTAGATTGAGTGACAACTGAGCCTGTTACATTAATGCTACCTGTCTGAATTATGTTTTTCATACTTCATCTTCTGCAGTTTGAACGTTGTTTTTTTTTTTCCCCAGGCAGGATTTCAAATTGCATTAAATATTTAAATTGCACAGTGAGCCGCTATGTAATTTCTACCACATCAACTATCTTTCCTTCACCGGCGCAGCCGTCTTATGTTTCTGCAGCTCCTACTCGATTGCAATAAAAGCTCTAATTCAACGAAGAAGAGCAGGAGGATCCGTTTACTCGGCGTTGCCATTGTAAATCACAGTAACAGAGTTCCATTGATGATGTCTTTGTACAGCCGCGGTAACTCAGAGGCAGATTTGACAGAACCAACCCCAAACCGCTGTTGAAACTGGAACTCATAGTTTCTTAACTCAGAGTTTGTTGAACCTTCTTTCTGAAACGAGCTCTGAGCAAACCAGTTTTTGTCTGAGTATTGCTTGGTTTGATGTGCACCAGGATATTTTGTTTTTGGAAGTATTCTTCTAAGTTGCTCAGACACTCCTGACACATATGGAATGACGCTATCTCAGCACTTGTTTATCTTTTCCTCTATGTTCAAAGCCGTATTTCTTGTTTTTTCTTTACCAGATAGGGCATCTAAAGGTTGAAATTCTTTCTTGATGAATCCCTTCCTTTTTCCTTTGTATTTTTGAAGACATGCTCAGCATGATGATATTGAGTTTTGATGACAGACAGTTAGTGTTCCTGTGGATGGTGTGAGTCAAAAAGCGGATATTATATGTGTAAGCAGGTTTCTGGTATAGCCTACCTCAGTGTTAAGACTTATTTTGTCCTCAGTGTCCATAGCTCAGTCCAAAAAGGTGCCTTATTAGTGTGACCCAAACACACCACATGTTGACAGGAGGGGTAAACATTTCACAATTGACAGCGAGCCACAGGATGTGCAGGTAGGTCAGTAACATATCCGACTTTAACAACTCATTGTATATGAATGTTCCGACAACAAATTCTGTAAGCCTAAAATTTACCACCAGTTAGTTTAAACAGAGAAAACCTTTTGGATAAGAGGTGAAATGTCTTCAAGAACCTAGAAAAGAGTTCGGAAGATTATAGAGCATTAAAAAAGAAACACAAAATTTTACAATAACTGCATGAAGGAGCAATATGTTTTTCCTTTTTTGTCCTTAATGACCTTTAAGGATAAAACATCCCCAGAGTAAACTTACCATTAAGCTCTTGAAGAATTTAAAAATGGTTAAACTTGCGTTTTACGTTTGAGGAGAAATTGGAATTGGAGTACCTCTTCCATGACTTTTAATCTGGTTTTAGAGCTGCCAGTGTGTGTATGTGTGTGTGTGTGTGTGTGTGTGTGTGTGTGTGACTGAAAGACACCTGGGCTGAATGTGCTTTTTGCTCGACCAGCCAAATGTGGGAATGGTTGACAGTTGTGAGATGCGCTCAGATATTGCAGGGGTGCATCTTCAGATTGAGGAGATGCCTTGTTCCTCTTGAGAGAGCAGGCAACACAGATGCATTTCTAATAATAATCTTAGGAAATTATAACAGTTAACATAGCAGCAACAATCAGTCCATCACTGAGGAATTTACATTATGACCGTGACTTATCTGCAGAGAGCTGACTAGAGGCTCAAAAACAAGTTAAATGTATGTTGTAGTATGCTTACGTACGTATTACGAAGAATATTTGCTATTGTTATGCTTCCAAAGTGTTTTTGATTGTGAGGGAAAGTTGAATGCATTTTGTTTGTTTGTTTTTGGTTTGTTTTTTCCCGGTCAACAACAAATTGACTGTATTTGTGTTATTTATTTATTTTGCAACATGTCATAAAGGACTGTTTTATGAACAAGTCCCAGCACGCTGCTGGATTTGCAGAAAGAATAAAGTTGACAGTTAGTGCTTTTCCACTTCCAGAACCTGAGTCTGAACCATAAGTAGAAAGTAAACTGTGCAAATGTCAGTAGAGTAGAGAGACGTACACTTTTATGTTCTGTGTCACCCTAGAAGTGAAAGAAAAAATGAATAAATTCACTTCAAAGCATATCACACAAAAAAAGAAATCAATTTAATTGATTATCACACAAAGACAGCCTTGATTGTTAGCAGCTATTAGGGCTGCAGCTATCGAATATTTTAGTAATCGAGTATTCTACTGAAAATTCCATCGATTAATCGAGTAATCGGATAAATCATATTTTTGTTTAGTTAAAGAGCAATTATAAATATACATGAGACAATAAGACATTTCACTTAATAATGAACAATTGGTTTCCTTTTTTAGACAATCAATGTCTTTATTTTTAGATGCACATTGTTTAAAACAGCCAACAGCAATTGCATCTCAGGAAATGTGACTAAAAAAATAAATAAATAAAACACAAATATAAAATAAAACAACTTTCAATATAGTGTATTCTTGTAAGTAACAAAAACATTTGGCATTAATAAAAATAGAAAAAAAAATACTTTGGCTACAAGTAACAGGCATAACAGTCTTCTCCTTTGGGATTCTTTCTGGCATAGGCAAAAACATTTGAACTAGAATGAGTCCATGCATCAATATTGTAATATTCAGACAGGTCTGATATCTCATGATCTGAAGCTTATTTCTGAAAGTTAAAGTGCGCTAAATTGTTTTCAATTTTTTTGCTGTGATTTAGCCTTTGTTCCATCCCTCTAGGGTCAAAGGAAAGGTGTGTCAGTGTAAACCACCAACATACCCATTTTGGGATTTTGTCGGTCTAAACCACCCGCAACTGTATGTGTGTGTGTGTGTGTGTGTTAAGTTTGAGTTACTGTTTCCCACCAAATTAATTTCAGTTAAGCACACTCACATAGCAGTTGTATCCAAAGTCTCTGTGTTGTATCCAACAGAAATGAAAAGCTTGTTCTTCCCAAAGTGTCAAATATATTACTGACATCGTTAAAAAGACATCACTTGACATTCAAAGCTCTGCAAAAGTGTGGGCATGCTCACCTCCATTTGCAGTCAATATCTCATAGGTGCAAAGTTAGATGGACCTTCTCTTCAGTTCATGAGCCTTCATTTTAACAAGAAGAGTGTATCACATATGAAAGGTGCACATCTGCGTTAAGAGTGCTTTTAGGCTGTGATGATGATATATGCATTTGTTCACTGCTATTGGTCTGCTCATCTGAAGACACAATGTAGATGCATGTGTTGGTTAAATACAGTGCATATGGACGTAGAAGAGGAGGTCAAAGTTATCCGTCTCATAGTCCTTCACTTGAGTCATCCACATAAAGCTGTTTGTAGTCTTCAACCAAGATATAAAAATCCTTGGTCTCCCTTGACTGCAGAAATACCATTACGTAACCAAACAAAGCCAGCATTAAAAGTCCAGAAACCTAATGCCGAATTCTTACAGTATGTTTGCTATTTCAGGGACACAAAAAACATTTAAGATCACTCATATAATTAGGCTGTCTGATGCAATAGATTTTGCCACAACCATCTTACATAGTTTGACATGCAGTGAGCTGGGAAGACTGCTGTTATCACACATTCAGTCTGAACAAGCCTGACAGCATGGCAGTGTGTGCAAATTGAATTGAGTCCTACATAATAACAGCAAGTGGTCACATTGTCTTGTGAAACAAATACAGTGCATATGGATGTCTTATGAAACAAAACAATGTAGTTTAACTGACAAGTTCTCCATTGTTTTGTTCAATAAGCAGCTGCTACATCAACACAACAGTTCAGTTTGTGCCCTTTTATCTCCCGTTTAGGTCAAGGTCCAAAGATTCTAGCTCATGCTTCTCTTATAATTCATTTCTGATACAGTGTTTACTAGATCCTCCTTTCCCACATTCTTCACATCCTAACAAATTCTCAGCGGCTAAACTGAGATAATAATGTGGCATTATCAGAGAAGTTAACGGAGCGCTTAGCGCTGTAACAAAGCTGAGCTCCCTATGTGGATCTGGTCTTTCCTGTGTGGAGGTTCCCATGCTCTCCTCAGGTTTACAGTTATTATGGACCTCTACGTGTTACATGTGCAGTTTGAATGCCCCGTTACTCCCCCAAACCTGGAAACAATGTTTTTCATGTGCAAAATATTTTACAGGTTTTGCACATTTGTTTCAAATGATGTGGACCAGCATGGGAAAATGAGTTCTTGCTTTGAGTGGGAAAATAAGGTGAAATGAGACTGTGACGCTCTGCGATAAGAGCTGCTCTCTTATTCTCTTTCTCTGTAGGAGGGAAGAATAGTTGGGTCAGGGTTGACTGCGCCTTCTGTCTTCCCTCACTTTCATTGTTCCCTTTTATTCTCTGCTAAACACCACTGATGGCATCGCTGCTCATTCAGATCGCCCTTCTGCTCACCTGTCCCCATGGCCCCACTAAAACCATCAAAATAAGAGGGAGTCCAGAAGTCTTACTGTTACTTTCCCTCATCTCCAGAGATACAGAAGGAGAATCGATGGTTTTTCATTAAGCTGTCTTCCTCCTTGTAAGCACGTAGGTACAGCCTCGGGTGTCAACGAATGCTGCAGCAGTGATAGAGATGGGGATGATATCTTTTTTCTCAAACTGCATGAATGTTTTATTGAAAACTTCTTAGACAAAAACTTATGATAAAACAAAACTAGTTTAGCAAAATGCTTATTTTCTAAAGCCAACATGGCACAGAAACCTCATGCAGGTCACAGTCTCTGCACCAGAGATTTTATTCCATGTGAAAACGGCAACATAGGCTGTTTGTTCAAGCAGTATTTACGACCTATAGAAATGTTTTGTTTATGCATAATGGAAGAATAGTTGCCCACAAAACTTAGAAAAGTGGCATGTGCTGCATGTGGCAGTTGAATGTTTTCCATGACCTTGTCCTCCACAGAACTAAGTAGCTTTTGCTTTGAATCCAGATTTGCATATGCATATATGTTGAGTATACGAATACCAAAACCTAAAACCATATCTGCTTAATCTTTGTTTATGTTTCCATCAACACAAGAATTGGTTTCTTTTCCTCATCATAAATCACTACACACCAAAGTATTTTTTTTAAATATTGTTAAAATGTTTAAAATGCTCTTACTGATGTGTGAGACTCTGTCACTACTATACAAACCCTCTGTGATGTCACCTCTATGGTTTTCTACAGAGAGATTTTGAAGCCTATATACGGCACCATGTTGACAAAAGAATGGAAATAAGCAGCGGTGAGAAGCCAGGTGAAGCACGCCCACCTTAATTCAGTTACAATTAGCGAGTGGCTTGGCTTATGTTAACCCAGGATGATAATTAAGATTTCTTTACATTCGTTTTGACCATTTTGATCAAATCTGTCCTAATATTCTCATTTCAAGAATTGCTACCGATTTTGCATTCAATAACAAGTGCGCAGTCAAAGCTGAAACAAGGACAGAGCTCTGCTCCGTCATTTACGTAGGAAGGTCACACATTTGAGAAAGGGCAATGCAGGATGATACGTTCTCAATGACAATAAAGAACTGAGTCTAGGGAATGGTAGAGCATCCTTTGGCAGTCAGCATGCAATGATGGTGTAATTTACAGCAGTTTTTGTCATTCTGGCCCATCTTGAACCAGATAAGAGGGAGTTATAAGGAGTTGGTTTTTGCTGCAGTTCAGATACTTTTTTATTCCACCTTTGCTCTAACTCTCTCCTACTGAGCTTTTTATTTGACAAACCCTTTAAACTTTTTCCATGCCATGTGGCTAATGGCCATCATAATATTCATGAACTGATCAAAGATCTGCTCTGCGCCGGCTCTCCTTCCTTGATTTTGCAATTCCTCCATAACAGCATGATGGAACCAAGTGCATTAAACCATTCAAAAGATAAAACACATTTACTTTTACAAGGGTTAGTCCAATGGCATAATTTTCTCCCCCATCTGCCAACTAAATAGCTATATATGGAGAATTATACAAACTGACTTTCTAATGCTGAGCAGTGATGCTAGCACTTCAGAATAGCCTTCTCTGTTTGATTCCTACAGCTACCAATGTGCTGTGAATAGCTGAATCCACATGGAAGTCTTTGCTTGCCTGATAATTAATTGAAAAAAAACATTTCAAAAGATATATGTACACGATCTCCTGACATTTAAAATCAATGCCTATCTTAAAGTAATATGGTACAGTGAACCTACATTCCATTACAGAGTCGACAGTTGTGTCTGTTGCTTTTTCATTTGGCTCACAACAGTGCTATTCGCGTTCCTTCTGTCTGACTGATCATCAGTATCTCACATCTCTGTCTTTTAACACAATGTAGCTACTGTCCAGGAATGACCTTACTTCTTGTTCTGTGCCAGCCTCCCATCCATAACACATTAATCTTTCCTGTCCCACGTGAGCTTTTGCGCTGTGTCTTGTGTTTTAAACACAATGGGATTCTGTGTAGCCTCTAATTCTTTGTGTGTGTTTGAACATGGAGTCTGTCAAACCTGAAAGTGAGGAACACCCGCTGCAGTTGTTGCATCATCAGCAAGTCCCGTGTAACTGGAGGTGAAGCAGACTGGGTTTTATCCGAGTATGCATAAGTGTCGCTGCTTTTCCTGTCACCTGTAAGTGTGTCTCTGCTTTGCCTTGTCTCCTCCGTTCATGCAAACACTGTCTTGCTGTGATGAGAAGCCAAACATCGAAGAGATGTTCAGCAACGGAATCACATAACACATTTAGCAAGTGGTGAAAAGATGAGTTCGAATTTCCTCAAGATGGGAAAACTAATTCAGAGGTGGTGCCAGAGAAGGCTGAAATTGAACAAATGATTTTAATTTATTGGAATTTTAATGGTCATGGAAGTATGTGCAGTCTAAGGAGTTGACAGTACCTGCGACACTGACTCATCCAACAATTAAAATGCCTTCAGAAGCTTGAATTGGTTTGACCTGCCAAAATGGATAAACGAGACAGTTACTGGCCACAGGTAAAAATTTTCATTATTTGTCTGTTGTAAATTTTCTAACTTGACAAGGAGACAGCAGTCGGACCACTGTTATTGGTGTTGCTTGGATCCAGATGGCCCAAAACAGAAGGGGGTGGATGCAATCACCTATTGGCTGCTAATGCTCCATTAGACACTCGCATGCTCAACAACAAACAAAGGCAACTGTATGTCAGTTAGCCAAAGTTTCCCCGGTGTTTCACCATACTCTCTGCTGCTGCTGAGTTGTTGCATATGGTTCACATACATATTTTACCTGTTGTCATCTTCTACTCGGGGGAAATAACTAACTTCGGTGGTGCATTGTGATCTAATTTTTAGGGTAATTATTTACAGAGGAAAAAATCATGGAAGAACGTGTTGGCTAAAACTGACTTCAATTTTGACATGCTTTCTTTAATTCTCACTGCTATAAACTGGAGGTAACAACTGATGACTGTGAGACTGGTTTCCTTACAAACCTGCTGCTCTGTCGACCGTCTCTCAGCTGTTTCGTGGATTTCATACCGGAAGTCCAGTGGCAAGAGACATGTTTATAAATTGTCAAAAAGCCAAGAGGCAATTCGGTAATATGAGCCAAATATAGCTTTACAACACAACTGCATATTTCCCATTATGGAAGGGTATTAACTTTATGGATGAAGTGAAAGAGGACATGAAGTTAGATAGATAGATGGAGGCAGAGGAGAAGAAGTGTAGAAAATGGAATGACTTATTTTGGTTACCTCACAATTTTAAAGAACTCCACCTCTGTATTGAATTTTCCATTGTAGGAAATGTGATTACCTGATGGAAATTTTTTTTTCACTCCTACCTGGTTAAAGTGACTCATGATTTTACTTATATTTATTTTTTTTTTTAATGTATGATTATTGGTTTGGTCAACCTTGTGGCCCTGCAGAGGATTAAGCGGGTATAGATAATGGATGGATGGATGGATGATGGATGGTTTGGTCAAGGATGTGCTTCCTGTAAAGACCACAACTGTGGAGGCAAAACTTTATTGGGATCCTAAATTGTTATGTGGGTCAGATCAAAATTAGCAGTGGGAAGGATCTGGCCTGTCGCCCATTACTTTGACTCATGTGACTCAAATAAGCATCCAGATGAATCACATGAGGTATACACTCTCTACACAGCTCAGAGGGGAAAAAAAAAGAAGCCTGTGAACAAAACTGCACATCGCTATGGGTAATCTGATGGTCGGAGTCTCCCACCTTCCCGCTTCGTGTGCTGGTGTGTCCCTGGAGGACGCTCCGAAATACAATGACGGGGTTAGAAAAACAAGCAACAGCTTCTGTGTAACTGAGATTTATGAATGCCATATTCAATAATGCATGACTGTTGCTAAGAAGCTTAAGGAGAACTACAACCTCCGTCACTTCACATAGCCTCTGTGATCTTAACGCTAATTAGGAGTTCTTTGTTTATATCAGTTCACATATGGGATTTGCAGTCGGTTTTAGATTTAACTGTCAGCACTTTGATCAAAGTGATTAGAATGAGGTCTCCTGTCTAAGCAAACATGCTCATACTCCTTCCCAGTGAAGATATGAGCCTAATTTGTGTTTTGTTTTTGTGAAACCCTACAGCTGTCTAATTTCAGCTGAAAAGGCTCTCTGTAGTGAGCCATTCTAGCTGTGTGCTTTAGCTCTGACAGGATGCTCTACACAGATCATTCTGGCCATGTTTTCTTTGTCTTTTATTTTCCATTGCTTTAATTGCCATTACCAAAATGCTGCTTTGATTCCTGCTATCCTGCTGGGTATTTATAAGCCATTGCCTCTATGTCAAGACTAATTTAGTTTTCTCATGCAAAACAATACAACCCCTTATTTCAGATTTTATTGTATGCTCATTTTTGAAAGCAGGAGGCATATCTATCTTTGTTCTAATTTGATTGTTTAAATATGATACAGCGATCAAAGCTGACATCTATTTTAAAATTTGCCTTTGAACTTTGTCTTTGTCATCATACTCATGATTCAGCTCCAGTGATCAGGTTTGTCTTCTCTGAGAGATGAATGTCATGTTATCTTCACTCAGTTAAACCTCCTTTGCTGACACTCCTCTTCAGTACTGTAATCAACCATTGTACATTAGATTGTGTGTGTAATCGCATTTCTTGTTAAAAATTCTACAGGTAAAAGAAATCCAAATGTGGCAAATGGCTATGCCAAGATTCTGTCTATATGCTCCTGTTAAGTGTAACTCTTTAATTCTTGGCTTTGTTTTCTGTTGTTTTTGGTTTCTGTTTGTGTGTAATTCGACCTCATTAAAGCGTATTTCACACTTGTTTCCAGGATTCATCCCAGTGTCGCTCATTGTCACCAAGACTCTTCATCCACAGAGGCTTGGCAGGTCAGCTTTTCTCATGAATGACGATGGACATTCACCAATTCAATCAATGCCTTGTATGTCCAGCTCATTTCCTTCTCTTCCACCTCTTTTTTTCTGCTCCTGCAGGGTTACACATGATGAGAGATGTAAACAGTAGCTTTGCTACCACACAGAGTAATCTTGCTTTGGTGGCATTTGGTGATGGCCTCATGTGGTTAATGCCATTTTACACATATACTTGGACACTGTAGAACTGAATGAACAGATTATTGAATTATTCCTTTCATGCATGCATTCATGCGTGACTCACTTGAGTTAAAGTGAATTTGAAGCTGCACATTCTGAATATACACTTTTAAAAACTATACAGGAAACACAAGCTAAGACTATTTAATGCCTTAATTAGCAATCAGCAAATGTTTATAATTAGTATTCAAGAAATTCACCCCAGGAAATACATTTGAGAGTGGTGCATGGTGGATGGGTGGGTGGCACTGCTGCCTCACAGCTAAAAATCCCCTCCAGGGGCTTTTCTGCGTGGAGTTTGTATGTTCTACTTGTGCTTGCATGTGTTTATCACACTTCATACTACACTGCTCAAAAAAATTAAAGGAACACTTTGAAAACACATCAGATCTCAATGGGGAAAAAAAATCATGCTGTTTATTTATACTGATATGGACTGGGTGATGTGTTAGGAACAAAAGGATGCCACATCATTTGATGGAAATGAAAATTATCAACATACAGAGGGCTGAATTCAAAGACACCCCAAAAATTACAGTGAAAAAAATGATGTGGCAGGCTAGTCCATTTTGCTGAAATTTCATTGCAGCAACTCAAAATGGTATTCAGTAATTTGTATGGCCTCCATATGCGTGTATGCATGCCTGACAACATCGGGGCATGCTCCTAATGAGACGACGCATGGCGTCCTGGGGTATCTCCTCCCACATCTGGACCAGGGCATCACTGAGCTCCTGGACAGTCTGTGGTGCAACCTGGCGGCGTCGGATAGATTGAAACATAATGTCCCAGAGGTGTTCTGTTGGATTTAGGTCAGGCGAGCGTGGGGGCCAATCAATGGTATCAATTCCTTCATCCTCCAGGAACTGCCTGCATACTCTCGCCACATGAGGCCGGGCATTGTCATGCACCAGGAGGTGCCGTTGTCTAGCCTGTATAGGTCTGTGGTCCCTCCATGGATATGCCTCCCCAGACCATCACTAACCCACCACCAAACCGGTCATGCTGAACGATGTTACAGGCAGCATAACGTTCTCTACGGCTTCTCCAGACCCTTTCACGTCTGTCACATGTGCTCAGGGTGAACCTGCTCTCATCTGTGAAAAGCACAGGGCGCCAGTGGCCGACTTGCCAATTCCGGTATTCTGTGGCAAATGCCAATCGAGCTCCACGGTGCCGGGCAGTGAGCACAGGGCCCACTAGAGGACGTCGGGCCCTCAGGCCACCCTCATGAAGTCTGTTTCTGATTGTTTGGTCAGAGACATTCACACCAGTGGCCTGCTGGAGGCCATTTTGTAGGGCTCTGGCAGTGCTCCTCCTGCTCCTCCTTGCACAAAGGAGCAGATACCGGTCCTGCTGATGGGTTGTAGACCTTCTACGGCTCTGTCCAGCTCTCCTGGAGTAACTGCCTGTCTCCTGGAATCTCCTCCATGCTCTTGAGATTGTGCTGGGAGACACAGCAAACCTCCTGGCAATGGCACGTATTGATGTGCCATCCTGGAGGAGTTGGACTGCCTGTGCAACCTCTGTAGGGTCCAGGTATCGCCTCATGCTAACAGTAGCGACAGTGACCCTAGCCAAATGCAAAACTGGTGAAAAAGAGTCAGAAAAGATGAGGAGGGGAAAAAAATGTCAGTGGCCTCCACCTGTAAAACCATTCCTGTTTTGATGGTCGTCTCATTGTTGCCCCTCTAGTGCACCTGTTGTTAATTTCATTAACACCAAAGCAGCTGAAACTGATTAACAACCCCCTCTGCTACTTACCTGACCAAATCAGTATCCCAGAAGTTTAATTGACTTGATGCTATACTCTGATTACAATGTGTTCCTTTAATTTTTTTGAGTAGTGTATAATTTTGCTTGAATGCATTTCATTACAAATATCAGCATAAATACCAGTCCACAAACATTCTCTAACATCTGCCATGTTAAATATGTTCCTTTTATCCCAATATATGTATTGCATATGCAACATATGTGAAAAAATACACCCCCATGGAAACTGGGGTTGTGTCATACATGACATTACAAGTCCCTAACCACTGCGCCACCGGGCGGCCCAAGGAAACTATCTTTAAATAACTTCTTTTTGTTAAGTGCAAGACCCAGAGGCTTCCACAAACTTTTATCGGAGGGGTTTTGAGAGCTTTTTAAAAGTCATAATGATGACACCACTCATTTTAACAGCAAAGAGGACGAAAGGTCCCAAATGTCAGCGGTTTAGCTAAGACTCCACAAGCGCCATTACCATCTAGTCACAGAGTAGACATCAAGTTAATTGGAAGGTAATGTAACTGCAGAGTGATATGACTGGAATTAGCTCATCGTCTGCACTGAGGAGATTATATTTTGAAGCGGCGGCTCTCTGAGACATGAAACATCAAACAGTCGTAAAAGAGAAGTAAACAATCTTTCAGATGATGTATAAAAAATATATTAATGTATGCTCAAATATATCTCTAAAATCTTTGATTTGCTTAAGTGATAAAGGAAATGCATTGTCATAGCAAATAATAACCGAGTTAACGAATTAAAGACGTGCTTGCTCGGATATTTAAATGAGCCTTCCCTGACGCCGAATATTTTCTGGTCTCTGTGACTTAGAGTGGCATTTGTTTGAAGTGCTTGTGCTTCAAGTGGGAATCACTGACAGTGTTTAACAGAAATAACAGGGTGATTGAGCTAAGTTTGAAATCATTATGCTTGCTTAATTTACCCGGAGCCTGGGTGCTTGTGTAACGACATGACCTTGTTGACTTCAGAGTGCATATGTGCTAATTCATCCATCGCATCTCATAAAATCTAGCCTTTCACTGGATTAAACTGTTTACTGCAGTGTCAGTGTGAATGGGTTTGCGTTTGTTTCTTGGCTTCCAGTTTAGTCCCTTTAACTTGAGCAGTGGTACATTTTATCCCAGGAGGGGGCAATGCTCTGACCTCAGAGGGGAGTCGAGGTAGCGCCGGGTCAATGGAGATGTACCGCCTCAGCTGCACAATCTGACAGACCTAATGCAGCTATTTGTAATGGGATTCTCTCTCCCTGCAGCTCTCAGCCCTGTTATCAGTGGCCAAGCACGCTCGCTGCAGCAGAGCTCAGGTCAGCTCATCAGTATACCGTTCTCCCGGTGTCGTCTGGCAGCTGAACAAATGATCACATTAGGCGGAGTGGACTGTGGCTCGGCCATTAAGGCCGTTCATTCTGATCCCAGATTGATTTTACAATTCACATTATAAAACGTTCGTGCATAAATAACATCTAATTGGGCGCTCAGGTAAGGGAAACATGTAAGTATTGTAATCATCAATTTGTTGTTGGTGAGTACCATTTTTCTTGTATTGATAGTGTACTTTGAAAGGTTCTGAGTGAAAGGTGGAGGCTTATTCCAGAAATTATGATGATGAGCTGCAGCTGTCCTCGCTGATTGTTCAGTTATATCGGTAAGACTGATGATTCACACCTGAAAGGAACAAAGTTGGAAGGAAGAAGACGCCCGTGGGGGCTATACTGAAACAGAAATAAGCTAACAAAAGGAGGCCTTCGCCAATTGCAGGTGTTCCTTTTAGCAGTACTCCAAGAGTTTGCAAGGAACTGGAATTGTTTACATGAGTTCGTTTCAGTTCTTTCTCAGCTTTCCTCTAACTTCTCGAGGAAATATCTGGCTCTTTAGCTGCTCAGAGCCCCACGATACTCACCAGCTAATCATTAATTTAGGCTGTCTCCCTTTTGGTGTTGGACAGGTAGTGAATAGTGATTAGACTCTAATAGAGATTTCTATTTGAGTACATCTCCTTTCATTGAGAGTTGCAGTGTCTATATTATATACGCAAATGGATTCCATCCATTATGCTAATACGAACATATTGATTAGAGCAGAATCCTGTTTTGAACCTAATAACAACTTTAAAGACGTAAAATTTTCTCATGTGTTTTTTTTTCTTCTTACTTTAAGTTTGTCTTTCTACTTGTACTGGTTGCATGAGGAGGAGTCAGCAAGTTTACATTGTGATCATAAACTAGTCATTCAGTCTAATTGGAGAAGTTCAGATTTAAGACACTGACTGATCTGTGGCTCTTCAGGATACTTGGTTTCTCATGTTTAAGATCAGATAGAGACTTTGATCTCTCTGTTTGGAAGGCAGTTTGTGATATTCATACAGTTTATATAGCTTTTTTCTGCAAGGCGACTTTCATGAGTCTGTCTGAGATTTTAGTTTCAGCTCCTCAGCCAGCAGTCCACCATCCCATTGCAGCCGAATAAGCACTGTTTAATCACCTAGATTGTGCTGAGAGATTCTTCCGGCCTTTGCTCAGATTAAGAGGACATTACCCAGAAATGAGGGGCAGAAAATAGTCTGTGGGTTATTAAATACTCTGGAGAGCTTTGGTTTTATAGTCTTTTATTTTGGTAATTTTTCTCCTGCTTATATTTATCTATGGGTAGGCTTTGCAGATTTTACTTTCCCCAGCACCCTAATTCATATTCATGCCTTTGCACACACGGATACATGAGAGCTACTTTGGAGAAGGTGCACTTGTGCTCTTGAGGTTTGGTTCCTCTGCTCAGTGAAGTTGTTCAGAGAGATGAGTGCTCATTTCACAACACGCCGGAGACCTTTTCGTGTCATGAGAACAATCGAGTACAGTAAAAGATTCTTTACATTCTTACCGACAAATTCCAAGAAAGACAGCTTGTATTTGTTGTTAAATTTAGAATGAGTTTCTGTCGTGCATCACTGCTGTCATCTTTTGTCAAAGCCTTTCAAGGTCTTTTCCATCAGTGTCAGTGGATTCTGGCATTTGGAATTAAGCCTGCTCGCCTGTCCCTCTTTCTCTTATAGACTTCTTGTTGCTAGACTGCTCGTTGCGTCTCCATACTCCCCTCACTTTAATCGTCAGCGCTGACGCCTGATTATCAGCCGTTTCTAATCATGCGGTATCAGGGTAGTTTTTCTGTCCTCCTGCAAACGTCAGTGAGACAGCAACAACAGTAGTTTAATAAAAAAAACTTACATAGAACATTTTTTTTGGATTTGTCACTTGAACTATGGTAAACAATGCCTTTTTGTTGATAAAATGGCCGGTGGTAGCTCATCACCAGAAGAGAATGCTTTATTTTCCTGAATAGTTAATGATTCATTTAGGTATACAAGGGTGTAATTGTGTCCCTGGTGAGGCCTGTGTTCGAAGCTCTGACATCTGATGTTAAATTATAGCTATGACACTCTGGGCAGCACTAAGTTGCATCTTTGTGCCAAGTTGGCATAAACTGGTGGTCCTTTTCAGCTGGACTGAATAGAAGTAAGGCAAAGTATTCACATTGATCCCACATATAATTACTTTACATCGGACAATATGATTTAGCTTTACACTCTGAACTGAAACCTGAACCTGAAACTGCAGTATGATACTCGGAAGTATAAAAATATACATTTAGAGCTATCTAGACCCTGGCTCTGTAAATGTATTCAAATGCAGTGAGAGTAGATGCAGGCTTTTGTCTGAGTCTTCCTTATTAATAGTGCAGTAGCAGAGCAGGATGGTGCCGAAGTGTTGGTCGTGATAAATTGAGGCTGCCTGCCTTGTTGGAGACAGTATGTGTTACCCATCAGCGCTCCTCTCTCAGCCTGGACTTCCTGCTTCCTGCCTCTGCCCCAGCCTGTTCATCAGGAGGGAACATCGATGTGGCATAAAATCCTTTGCCTCTTACAAAGTTTTTGGAAAAGGCAAAAAAAAAAAAAATGCAGCGCTCTCCTTCATAGACTGATAGAATCAACAAAGTAAAAGACTGCTGCAACTGACAACAATAGCTGAAGTGAGGGTGGTCGACAAAAATACTTCAGAAATCTTTTCTCTTTCTTCAGAGGATCTCAGTCAGTGGGTATCTTCTCAACACTTAGATTCAACACACACACACAAAGTTATAATCAGCCGTAAAGAGTTTTTAAAATAGTCAATGCTAGTGCAGAGTAGGGATGCTACAAACATTTTTCCTTACACTGCCTGTCTTAAAAAGATAATAATTATGATAAATACTGCATGCGCAGACATGACAGTAGGCACTACACATGATGGGCGCATCCTTTCATCTGCTGCTCTTCTTATCCTGGAAAATATTAGTCTGGAGAAAAGTCGATCTGGACCGATTGCTCCATTATTCCAGAGTTCAATCTAAAGAAACGAAAGTCAAAGTAAATGTAAGACTTTGACTTTGTATAAAATGAGGCACATTTAAAGGGATTTATTTTCCTTTCTGCTTTTCTGAGAAGAAGAGTTCATCATGAAACAGCAGTTGCAGCTGTCTCTTAGTTGACCTTCACATCTACGCACACATACACTTGTGCAGAATCAAGCCTCACTTGTGATTAGATGTGTTGTGGTGGATTTTTACCACCAGTTAAATAAAATTAGACTTTGGGTTGTCTGCTGTTAATCAGCTGTTCACCCCTGGGGCTTTTATCACCTTGCTGCAGCTAACAATATGTCCTTCTTGATTATGGAGTAATCAGCATAAACAAAGTGTTTACTTCTGCGTAATGAACTGTTTCTTGTCACGAAAAAATGACAATAACAATAAAAAAAATAATAAAATAACAAATGTATGCCTTTCAAGGTTGCTTGAAAAGCACTTCATAGTTAACAGGAATTATAAGAATTTTTGGGTATTTTTATCTGTGTTTTGTTATCCTGTTGGAGGACTCATGACCGACAACTGAGGCTGAGCTTTCTTACACTGGGCAGTCTGTTTCACTCCAGGTTAGAGGCTTTATTGTGCCGGTCTGGCTCTTTTTATTAGTCCTTCTGGCTCTTCTTCCATTGTTGTTCAGAAACTGTTCAAATGATGGTAAAGTCTGACAGTGACATACCTTGATCTTGGAGTTCCATTTGAATATCTTTGTTTTGTTGGCTCTTCGTCTACCATCTTCACTGTCCTTCTGGTGAGCCTGGGGTTTGCATTTCATTTTACAGCCACATCCTGAGAGGTTGGTTACAGTTGCATGTACCTTATACTTGGTCATGTGAAATAAACAATAAATTCTTATACTTTCACGATCCACTCCATCACATACTAAATGCAAGCGGGACTGCAAGAGAAAACTGCTTTTAATATAATCCATTCTTCAGAGAGGATGAAGCCTTCCTTCAGTGAGCTGTGAGGGTACCAGCACATGTGTCCATGTCTATATTTGTGTAACTGACTTAGTGAGATGTTTCTGCTTATTCCTGCTGCAAATGGAGGCAGCTGATAAAGTTCTTAAAGCATGTTTGACTTCTTCACTGCTTTGACACTTTCTAACACACACAAAACAACACATACTTAACCATCTCAATTCTTTCCCACTTCTTCTCATTTTCTGATACACTAGATAATGTACACCGCTGTCTTTGCCAAAACCAACTTGTCTACAGAAGCAGGTTTCAGGCTTCCTGCCATGCACAAATCCTTACATTGATCTCTGAATCAACACAGCAGTACATAAAAAAACCCCTCCTTCTCAGCTGAATTGTTGCACCATCAGAGACTTGTGTTTGTCTGTTACAATGCTCAGGCTGATGGGGTGGAATTCACAATCTGATCATCTCCAGTCAACCTGAGTATACACGCGTATGAACACACAGACACCTCAAACAGTCTCAAACATCTTAAAACTGTAATATTGTCAGCTATTCCTACTCAGCCTTTTATCAAAGTGTGAGATACTGAAGAAAATACATACACACACACACACACACGAGTGTGACACTATATATAGATATACGTATATATATATTTGAGAGAAATAGGCCTTTTGTGTATATAGAAAAAGTCTTAGATCTTTGAGGTCAGCTCATGAAAAATGGGGTCAAAAACAAAAGTGTAACATTTATATTTTGGTTCAGTGTAGTTTTCCTCTTTAATTGTTTCGAAGGGAAAAAGATAACAGCTTTTTGTCTTATGTCTTTTTTTCCCTTTCAACAGAAGAATTTGTCATTCTTCTGATAATAACATCAGAATAATATTTATAATATCAGAGACTCCTGCAGTTACACTGTTTATCATTTCCAAAGATAATACTGTATATGAAAGCAATGCTCCAGTAGGTAGAAGTTCCTGCTGGCTTCATCTGGCAAACTTGTGCTGACAGTCATGCCTCCAGTGTCACAGGAGACTGTACTCAAGCAGCAGAGTGAAACGACTCAGGTGGTAAGAGATTTCTCATCGCGCCAGAGGTCTTATTAACCCATCTACACCAAGCTGGGCATCAGCACCTGCTGAGACAAGAAGCAGAGAAGCAGAAAGTTGACTTTGGGGATTGTAGGTTATTGATTTTTTCACTTTCTTTTGACACAACTAGCTACAGCGGCAGGATGGACCTGAATGGTTTAACCACACTACAGAATTACACAGACAAACAAACAGGAAGTGATGGATGCTAGACGATAGAACATTAATTAGCAAAGACGAATAGTTGAAAAACTTTAAACGCATTTGTAACACACTCACATTCAGCTGTTGTACAGGTTTAAAACTTTCAGTTTAACAAACTAATGTCACTGTATTTTTGGGGCACAGTTTCCAAAAGAAAATGCTGTGTAGTCTGCATGAAAGAGAATAAATTGTTTTAGTTTAGATCTAAAACATTTTTAAGGGATCCAAAAGCCTCTAGTTCTAGTTATTTTTTGCATGGTTTATTTAGCTAAGACGTATTTATGTCAGTTTATTTGCACATTTAAAATGAATTGTTTACGCATTTAGTTGAATTAATTGAATGTGGATGAATCAGGAAGGCTTTTGTGCAATGTGATATGAACTCTGTAAAAGTACTGTAATGACTTCTGTTTCACGGTTTCTGGGAAAAAAAAAAAACTTCTTGGGTGAATGTTGCCGGTGTTTTTTTTTTTCGACGGGGACTCTAGGGATGCCTCAAGGTCAGATAATATGAAGGAGGACCCAAAGAGCAGTGCATGAACCTGGTTGATCTCCCATTTTGATTTTGTGAAACTTGAGTGAGGTATTTGGTGATGTACAGCACCATGGTAACAACATATGGATTCTGTTCATCCGTATAGTCCTCCTGTAATTAATCTGTAACCTTGTTAAATATGCAAGAAATTTTGATAATGTCCACAGTCCAGTTTACAAACAAGCCACCTTCTACACACATTCATATTTTTCAGAAAGCTCACTTTGTTTTGGCAGGAGGCCTTTGTCTCTGTGCCATGACATTTATTTTGATGACTTGTTCTCCATTAACAGACACTTAGCTCTCATGAATTAAAACTATTTCTTCCTGTTAAAGATAGGGATGTTAGCTCTCTGTGTCAGCCCTCTTTGATGGGCCCTGAAATGTATGCCTATCTTTTTTTTTTTTACATGATGCAAGCATATTGTTTTTTTTTTTTTCCTGGACTAGTAGTGGTCTGTGAAATCTTTTTGGATTTTTAAATTAGCAGTGCTGCGCTCTGCAAACACAGTCTGCACACCCAGGTGGAGCATCTGTGACACAACGTGTCCTTGCAGTGCTTTCATCCACACAATCACCTGCAAGCTTAGGTCTCTAAGGGAATATTTTCATGGTACGTATAGTTCCAGACCTGCTGCAATAAGTTACAGGGTTTTTATTTTCTGTTTCTTCTTTCTTTTTATTTGTGTGTGTGTGTGTGTGTGTGTGGGGAGGGGGGGGGGGGGGGGGGGGGTGCTGACAGTGAATATGAGTCATAGATTTTACCTGCAAACAAATGTCTTCAAATGAAGTTTGTGGGTGTACATGTATGGTGAGAATTCTCCATGCCATCCGTTGGTTAATCCACAGATGATGCAGAAAGGCACTTTCATCCCCTAAACTAGAACACAGTTCTGATTCACTTCCACTTTCTGATTTTTGTGGCTCACATTCTTGTCCAATGTGAAACCATACACATGCATTTGGACTTGTTCTCACTCTCAAATTATATACAAGTAAAGAAATGTAGAAGTTTGAAATTGTTCGGGCTTTGGTTCGACCTATGTAAATTTGAAGAAAAGGCTAAAGAGGTACTGCGTTTTTGTGGTCCTATACATGCCAGTGTCTAGACTGGTTACAGACACAATACCTCGTGGAGTCATGGTAACCAGTTGATACTTGCAAAAGAAGCCATTTTTCATTTTTCTTTCTTTCTTTTTTTAAATGAATGAGTTTCTATGGGAGTATCAACTCAACAACCTGAAAGAGCTCCTGTACATACTTGAGGAGCTAACAGTTCAGGGTGGAGAAGGCCATGGGATCAATTGCCAGCGATGATCCTTGGACAGTAATGTTTAGGACACAGAACTCTACATTACCCCCATAAGCTCATTGAGGTGTGATTGGACAAATAAAGCACAAGTGTATATACAGCACATACATAATAGAAGAAGTGTGAGTGGACTCCTGTATTTGGGTGAAGAAGAAATTCATTGTAAAGCCTGAAAAAGGATTGTAAAATCTGGTTAAGGTATAAAAGATGCAATGCAAGTGCAGAGCATTCACTTATTGCCCTTCATGTTTTTAGTTTGGAAAGATGCTGTTTAGGTTCATTCCCAGCTACATTGAACTATATGAAAAATATCCAATTCACCAAAAAAAGATTTAATCTTGAATCTATTTTGCAACTTTTCAAATGAAATGCAGACTCATCCCTCACAGTGGTTATATGACGTTACTGGAAGTTGAGGGACTGAATCAAGCCATGGGCCTGAAATAAGACTGGATTTTTCCATTTTCAGTTGTTCTTTATTCTTACACACCTGCAGATAAAGGACATATGCATCATGTTAGCCTTAAAGGGAGTCTGCAGAAGGAGAAGGCACCTCCAAGTGCTTTTCAGTTTAGACTTACTGACCCAGAATGCAACAACCACAATTTTAAAAAGAAAAATAATTTCATTTCTATAGCAGTTTATTTACAAATAGAAAGGAGATTGTTGCAATAAAAGATAAGTCACTCAATATGATAGTCACTTCAAAAAATTATTGTTGGAATGTTTTAGCTGAGGAAAGGAACAATCTATTGCGGCCTGTATGGCAGTAAACCTGGAGAAGCCTCTGACTGAGGATCCTCAGTTCTTTATGCACCGTGTTGTGCAGATGATTAACAGTGTTGTCCAGTGTGTTTTGAAAATGTTGCAACATTCTCTTTTGCACAATCAGCTCTAGAAGTTCCAGAACAGTCCCAAGAAAAGCTGTCATCTTTAGCAGTTTGTGCAGATTCTCAGTCACTGGCTGATACTACTGTCCCAACAGATGACTGCAGTTGAAATGCATTCTTCACCATAGACTTATAGAAGATATGCCTGGTCCTCCTTAACTTTGCTTGTTCTTTTTTCTTTTGACTATTTTCAAGAGTAACCAACATGAACAGTAGTCTAATGCAGTGGCCCAAAGTGGGTCGCAGACCCATTTTCAGTGGGTCGTGGGCCTTTGGAAAGGAAAGGAAATGCTTAAAAAAAAAAAAAAAAGCGTGTCATTCATACTCCTTAACAGTAGATGGCGATAATGTCCTGTAATGGGAGTTGACACCTGCCAGTTCATACCATAGAAAAAGACCTGCAAAGTTTGTTTCCATATGTTGAGCATGGTGAAACACTGATACAACAAAGAATATATGAGATATAGATTTTCTTATCTTGAAGACAAAGGTCAGTGAATGGTTATTCAGCTAAAACTATATATTTGAGTTCTTTTTGAAACTACTTCTCATATTATCATTACTAGCACTATTATCATTATCATATTATATATACATATCATATACATAGTTATATACGTATATTATATTATAGAATTTACAATCATATTGCCATATCTTATGCGTACTGAGTATCTGTACTATACTATATCACATTATATATACACTTACATTAACCTATACTTATATTATCATTATTGTTATTACTATTATATTATATTATTATTATATTACACATTGTGACCCACTGTACACTTACCGCATATGCTTGAAATTTTTATTTTTCACTGCATTATTTGTCGGAATTCTCTACTGTGTAGAGTGTACTGTACTTTTATCTTACTCTTTTTATCCGGTTTTTCCCTGGCGAGTCACGAGGGGTTCTTTCTTTCTCCCCGCAAGCATTTCATTGCATCCTTGACCCTGTGTTAACTATGCATATGACAAATAAAGCCTTGAATCTGAATCTTGAATCTGTGGTTCCACTGTTTTATTTCATGTTTATGCATAAAAGCACTATTGAGTCTTAAAAATGGCTGTTACTGAAATGTTGTGTTTGTTATGTCAGCTTTATGATTAATGCTTAAATAAGTGACTAGATAGTTTTAATAGGAAATTGTTATATATTCAGGAAGTGGGTACTCAGCAAACGCTACATATTTGAGTTCTTTTTAAAACTACTGCTCAGTGGTTGCACTTTTTTATTTCATGTTTGTGCATGTTGAATCTGTTAAAAAAGGCTGAAGTTATTGAAGTGAAGTGTTTTGGATTTAATTAAAATGCAGCTAATTGAGCATCAAAGGGAATATTTTCCACTTACAGTTATTTTGGGTATGCCATTTTGGTTTTTGCCGTTTCGGTTCACCAATAAACTTATTTTTTTGTGTTGGCATTCTGTGATATTCTATTCTACTATCTCCGATTCAAACTGCACGATCTCTTCATTCAATAAATTTGAGAAGTTGGAAATTTTCCTTGATTTGGGTCACGGCTTGTCATTAAGGGTGATGGTGGGTCCTGAAGCCAAACCAGTTGAGAACCACTGGTCTAATGTATATACAGCCACGTTGCTAATGTACAGTGTATAATTTACATTTCTAATGTATACAGCCATGTTGCTTACTGCATTCAAGAGGAACCTGTATTCAAAACAGCAGTTCTTTTTTTGAGTGAAGAGGCACTGACAGCTCAGAGGAGGCCTTGATCAGCGTTGCATTCCCCAGACAGTCAGCCCATCATTCAGTCAGTCCGTCAGCTTGCAAGCAAAGCTTCACTCTACATTCATTATTAATCACAGAATTACACTGGGGTCCTCTTCTGACGATGTGGGTTGAAGGGAGAGAAGTCATGATGAAATATGCAATTGTCTGCATAATACAGATAAAATAAGGTATGAGCTGCAGATAAGAAGCACAAATACTGTATGAGAATTCCGCATTTATTACTGACAGATAGCGGTGGAGGTATCTGCACCAGCAGACATGACTGTCAACATGCTCCACAGACCTAAAAGACATGGAAATAAATATGACTGGATAACACGTGATTCTTTTTTTAAAAACATATATATTTACCAACCAAGTCTTGTTGTCCACATTTACTCCTCAGAGTTGCTATTGCAAGTCTTTGTAGTATTTAGACCATGATTGCTTAAGCAATATGTCAGCTCTGTCAAAGTTGGCCTTTTACCAAGAACTCTTTAGCTGCATGATCTCTCGGCTACCACCTCAATAATCACAGTTTCCCTCTATTAACCTCCGGCCAGCTCCACAGAATCAGGTGGGAGGTTAAGCAGTGTTAGCTAAGGGCCGACAAGCGTATCATTCATTCATTTATAGTCACTGACCATCAATCTTGTCATTCTCAAAGCAGGTTGGTGGGCTGGCAGTATGCCACTTACAAAAGCACTGCATCATTTTAAATTGAAATTAAAAGGGTATTAATCAGAGCGAAACTGAGAAGTGGCTATGTGTCGATAAAATCTCCATTCAGGAACGATGTAAGGCCTCCTCCTCCAGAGACAGAGAGAAAGAGAGGGATTACAGATGCAGTTAGGCTTAGCTTCACCTTTGAAGTTTGTACGAGAAATCCAAGGTGCTCATACCCAATCTGTCCTTGAAGTGAACACCTCATGGAATCCCTAGTGAAGAGCAGATATCCTAATCCCAGATACAGCGAAGACACAGAGAAGAAAGTTAACTTTTCATCATTTTTTTGTTAACTCAGTGAGAGTCTTGTGATCATAGGTAATGAAACATTCCTTGGCTTTCCTATTCATTGATGTACATATTGCCAAGAGTCAGAGTGGCTTTTGTAGATACTTAACATGAAGAGTGCACACACACACACACACACACTTTCTAATTCATTTATTTTCCCCCAAAAACTTTTTTGGATGCATACCAGTTAATATGTGAGATGAGCTGCACTGATGAACTCAGTTTGGGAATTGTATTTATTTACATAAATATTCCACTAGTCAAGTGCTTCTTGAGGTATGAGGCAATTTTTATGCAGCCATTGCATCCTTTATAAAATCAGAGTGTGAATGAATATTGGTTTGCAAGGAAGCGTGTAAAGGAGAGTGTTTGATGTCGTCATCACTGACATCTTCAAGGGGGCAGTTGATCCAGCGGAGCCTCTGGACAAGTCGATGTGCAAGTCAGAATGATTCATCTCATTTTAGTCATCAAAGCCACATTGTGTATTGGAAAATGGCTTTTATACTTTCTTTGTTATTTTATTGTTTCTGTTTCTCTGGTCTCACAATGTGAATACTTGGTCAGACTGAGTAATTTCTTCTTTTTTTTTTTTTAAGTATTTAGTAAGTGTTGCCTTAATAGTAATAATCAAATATTGACCAGACTTTGGCCTCTAATATTTAGTGATGAACTGATAATCTTTCAAGCAAGAACAATTTAAGACGAATGTTTGAAATTAAGATTACAGGTGTTATCCTTATTGAACTTTGGTTTTGTACTAAAAGAGGGTGACTCAATGCCAGAGTAACTTGTTTCAAATGTTCAGTACCAGTTTCAGTTGTTCCCATCGGGGCATAGGTTTTAGGTCTTCCCATGATGTGTTGTTCCATCTGCTATTAGTGCTAAGTAGGTTAAAGTGATTCATTACGCTTACCTATTTTTATTTTTTTACCTTGTACCCTTTGTCTTTAAATGGATAGTGGGGTCAGCTGAATTTAGACTCTGTGTAGTTTATTCCACATGATAGGTGTTAGACAGCTGTCTGTGAAGCAACTTGTGGTACCCGGACATTAGTTCTACTCTGCTCCACTCTTTGATTTAAGTTTTTCTTGTTAGGTTTCTTGCCCTGTTAGGTTTTCCTTACTGTTGCACAGTAACAGTCCTTTTACATCTCTTGCTTCACTGTAATTTCACAGTTATAATTGCTATCTTGAGGAATATTTGAGGATTTTAGTGTCTGTAGTAAAACTGATCGAATGATCTGGTTTTGAACGTCAGTAAAAAGTTTTATCTTCTGCCGTCATCACATGAAAATTAGTGGGAAGCAAGTTTCTTAAGGAATACTAACGATAGACAACCTACAGTTAAATTCAGCGATGCTCAGAACTGTTAATACTATTACAATTATTATAACTGAATGCTATTATTCAGTTGGCTGCGCAGTGAAGCTTTGCCTGTGAATGTCATAAAACCTAAATAACATATTTTGAATCAGTTCTAAAATCATTAACAGTGGAGAATGGCTAAGACTATATATCCTAATTTCAGGGATTTTTTTTTAAAGAATTCACTACAATGGGTTTACATGTAATGCTCAAAAATGCAATATTTTGTTACATTAAACATTACAATAGCGCCTATTGTTACCTTTTGGCTGAAAAGTCCATTTTAGCTTCTGCCTTTTATTAGACCTCCCTTTCCACTTAAACTATTCGTTAGGCTGATGTTATGCAAAGCCATTATATGGTGATTTCAATAAAGGAAGAAAAGTAAGGTGTACAAAGGAGCTTTGTCTTTTGTGGGAGAGGCACACTCACATAACTGTGGGCTTAGGGCTTTCTAGATAAGCATAACCTTTACATGCACAAAGAGTTATATCCACTTAATACGCTGGTGTAGACTTTCGGTCATTCAGGTCATGGTAGCTGAATGGTAGCAGGCAACTCGACTTCTTTTTCTTTGTTCTTGAAGACATTTCACCTTCCACCAGAAGTCTTTATCGATTCAAACTGAGTTCGGGGAGTTTTGAATTTATAAGCTGTGAAGTCATGAGTTAGTCAGTGAACCTCCCATCACTCCTGTAGGTCTTTTTGGAGTTTTTTCTCCACTATAAGTCATTTACCTGTTTTTTGTCACATGAAAACAAAGTGTGAATGTCTTTGAAACCATCTCTATCCAGGTTGCTTTGCAGGTGTTTGTAAGGTGAAATCTGAGTCCTCCCCCTCTATTTAATGTTGTTTTTTTTCACATTTGACATACAGTGGGTAAAATAAGTATTGAAAATGTCACAATTTTTCTCAGTAGATATATTTCTAAAGGTGCTATTGGCTTGAAACTTTCACCAGATTTTGATAACAACCCATGTGATCCACACGCGCAAAGAAATCAAACCATAGATGTCCATAAATTATGTTATGTGTAATAAAATGAAATAACATTGGGAAAAAGAATTGAACACATGAGGAAGTCATCTGACTTGAATGTAACTGAAAATATATGGAGAGAGCTAGAGATCAGAGTTCATTCAAGACGCCACAGAACCTTCAAATGAATCAACTGTTTGTGTGGAAGAATGGACCAAACTCACACCTGAGTGATGCATGCTACTAGTTTCTCCATGCAAGAGGCATCTTAAAGCTGTCATTACCAACAGAGACTTTTGTACGATATATTACATACTTTTCAAAATTTGTGTGTTATTGTCCTGAAAAGAGGGTCCCTTATCCTTGAGATATACAGGTAGACTGCTGAATCTGGCCCACGTGACAGAGGATCTTGACCTGTATTTAATTCTCCTGAATAAAAAATACCAAATTCACTGAAAAGATTTACAAAAAAACCAAAAAAACAAAACATGACCTCTTTAAAATTCTCCCTACATCTTTTTACGAGGCCTCCTCCAGTCCAAATGAAACATAAATGACTGAATTTCATACAAGGTCAAAGTGAGGCACAGTTATGAGCAAGGGTTTTTATTTGGAGATCAAATGGCTCAATGGAATTTTTTTGAAAACTCTTTTTACTTTCCACTAGTTTGTGGTATCCATTTTATCCTTTTTTTGAAAGCTAGAAAAATAGCAGGACAACACAACATTCTTGAACATCAAAGACAGTTGAACAGGATTTCCAGGTAAAAAGTTTAAACACAGTTCTTTAACAGACTGCCAAGGTTGTCACTGAACAATTGAATTGAATGGTTTAACATCCAGGATTTAGCTAACAATTTAAATTAATCAGAGCTACTGTTGTAGTGGGTACAATTAGCAGGGTGTCATCTGTATACAACTTAAACAGAACTTGTATTTGTTAATAATGTTAGGAAGCTTATAAACCGAAGCGTGTAGTGGATCTAAAACTAAGCCTGAAGCTTCACTAATGGAACCTTAATCATGTTTCATGGTTGAGAACATATTAGATGACGGATATGAAACCACCGTGACTCTGCTGTAAATGCCTCTAAATTACACAAGGCCTGCACTGTCATTGGATTGGCCGATTATTTATTTTCATGTTTTCTTCCTGAATATTTATTTGTTGTTTTGTTTTTTCATTTAATTCACAGATTTCCCCTGGTGGATCGAACGGACCTCGTGATTCCAGCATAGCTACAGCTGTCCTCAGTCTGCTTGTGGTCTGACGGCACCCGTATCAAAGGTACACCTACTTTTCTTTCTTCATCTCCTTTCTCACTTTATTCAGTTCATCACTGCAGTAATTACGTTTAACCTTTTTTTTTTTTTTTTTCATATCCAAGACTGCATATTCTCTATTATCTCTTCAGGAGAGCTCCACTTCTTGCTGAAGTACCTTGTAGGATTTTCTTTTCAATACATGCAGAGGCTTTTTCCTTCAGGAACTGTGCTTTAATTTCAATAATTCACACTGCTGAATCAGCGGAGGTAAAGCGATTTCAGTGTGTTTTAGAGCAGAACGGGAAAAGACGTTCGTTCTGGTCCAGTATTCCTACAGACAGACTCGACTGTGTAATTGTACCTTTGAAGTCTGTCACCTGTAGTTAGATATAACCTGAGATGCTTAATTGCATTTCAGGTGTCTTATGCACTGGAAGAGATTTACTCATTTTTACATGACTTTTCTTTAAAAACTTTCTTTAAGAAGTAGGGCACAGAGTACATAAGAGCTAATTAAAATACTGACTGATATTCGTGCCTGTAGTTTTGTGCTTTTAGTTTGGACACGAGAACTTCTTTGTTGCTTTAATTATTTTACTTTGCCTTAGAATCAAAAACTGACTCTTCTGTCATTTTTCTTTCTTTTTCTTCTGTCTTCTGTCACAATTATTTCTGCTTCATTCTTAATCTTGATATCCTCAGTTCTGCTTAAACTTACATTATTGTGTAAAACCTCGCAACGCTGTATTGACATTTGAAATAGATGGTTTAACATCCAACATCACCATATTGTTCAGCGTGTTTTTTTCATTTTTTTTTTTGTGCGTTTGTGTGTGTGTGTATGTGTGTGTGGGCATGACAAAATACACCAGTGTCTACGCTTTAACTAACAGCTCTTGTCCTCTTTTCAAGATTAACGAGGCATTTGCATTCGTATTGCTTGCGCATGTTTCAATACTTTCCAACCTGAAATCCCCCACACAATACAAAACATGGTAAACAGCATTTGAATTTATTTTCTTCTTAGTTTGAAAATGATCAGTTATGGATGGCACACACCTTGCTGCTGATCCTGGCAGCACTTGACATTACCCCTCTGGCATTAGCGCTCTCTTTCATGATGCTCAAAGTGACAAATGGAATCTTAATTTGGAGGAAAGCTCAGCCCCGGTGATGAAATGCATTTCATGTTTTCCTCTTTATTTTCTGTTGCATCAATTAGTATGTCAGTCTTTTATTGACAGTGTTACTTATTTGTTATTTTGATATCCATTAACTGCATGTCAACCTGAAAAAATAACATTTATTATTTTTTATGATATGATATGGGTGTTTTAAACCTTGTCACAGGCATTTAGATACATAGGTAGGCTTGGAAAAGCAAAAGTAAAACTCCTAATACCATTTAACATTAGTTATAAACTGTCATGTTGGTCCAGAAATGAATCAAAGCTTTATATTCCCTCGTAGGTGGCTTTAATTCCATCTTACTTTAATCTTCCTGAGTAGTGCTTTTAGAGTCATAAATCCTAAAACATTCCTTTCATTAAACAAAAATTCCCAAGTAAACAGATTAAAATCTGTCATCATGATGGGTCACTCAACTGCGACTAACAATAAGAGAGTCAATGTAGAGGAGAGCCTTGTGAAGGAAAAAAAATCTTTAAAATCCTTTTAAAGCTTGAAATTCATGGACACGTCCATGTGTGGATGTGTGCACCGCATCCACACATGGACACACACACACAGAGAAGGAGCAGGTGTCTCTAAATACCCAATTGTACCACTGAGACCAACAACCTCGTATGGGGATCAGATGGGTTTAGTAAGGGAATTAATTTGAGCTACCTCTAGAAAAGGTTAAATCAGTGATGAGGAGTGAAGAAGAATCTCACCACCCACCCAGTCCCTAATCAGGTGAATGTTTCTATGACAGTATCAGGCATCAGTGGTCACACTCAATTTTCATCTGTTCCCCTATGCACTCATGTCTGTCCAAACCCCCCCCACCAGACCCCTTCAAGATACAGTCATGGAAAAAATTATTAGACCACCCTTGTTTTCTTCAGTTTCTTGTTCATTTTAATGCCTGGTACAACTAAAGGTGCATTTGTTTGGACAAACATAACGATAACCACAAAGATTGCTCATAAGAGTTTTATTTAAGAGCTGATATCTTATCATTTTCCATGGTTTTCTTGATTATAACCTAAATCACTTAAGTTTTTACATCAATACCTATGGCGTTGTACTGCCAAAAACACTGCTTTTATGCATTCAGTGTTTTCTTTTCTGTCTGTTTTAGTCACATGATGACGTTTAGTGGTACCAGGTATTAAAATGAACAAGAAAGTGGAAGAAAAAATGGTGGTCTAATAATTTTTTCCATGACTGTATGTTGATTCTGCTCTGAACAGCCCGCTCAGTAGCTACATATCTTAGCAGATTGGGCAGACTGGACATATCGTTGTCCAATCTGATCCCAAAATCCATACTTATGATGATTCTTCTACCTCAAACAAGTGTATATGACAATTTTGCATGAACGCCATAGCGCCACCATCTGGTCAAAGGAATATGATTTTGGTCACAGTATGTACGTGATCTACCTCGCTGTTCATCATATCAGCCTGAAATGTGTACAGAATAAACTCATAAGTGTCCTCATGCACCATAGATATTTTTGTGTATGGACCTCTAAAGGTGTCAGCATTATTCACCGTAAAATTGATTAAAAATTGCTGATTGCTCCCTGGGAGGACATTATCATTTCAAACTTATTCTGCAGGTAACCGGTAGCCAGTGTCAAGATCTCAGAACTGCAGTTAATGTGCTCAGTTTTCCTGGTTCTTGTCAGAACTCTGGCAACAGAGTTCATCATGAGCTGAAGTTATCTAAACAGACAAAAGAGCATTACATCAATCAAGTCTGCTGAAGATGAAGACTGGATGAGTTTCTGTAAATCTGCTCTTGACATCAGATCTCTGACTGTATTTGTGCAAGGTGAAATAAAAGCTGTTTTAGTTACAGTCTTGATGTGGCAGCTTAGAACTCGGGTCTGAGTAGATTCAGAACCAGTTTTTTGTTTTCATAGCCCTGGATTCAAGCTGGGCAGCAACTTTTATCGATTCCATTGTGCAGCTGAATAAAATAATTTCTGTGTTGTTTTTTTTGCCAACTGTCGTGGGAAATCGGTGGGTACCTGGTGGGGCGGTGGCGATGGGTGCAAGGGCCCGATCAATGCTGCTTGCAGCTTTAATTAAGTCTTGATTTTTCTTTTGTTCCTTGCTAGTCTGTCTGTTTCTGTTGAGTTTAGTTCAGTCATGTCTTGTTTATTCCCTGTGTTGCTGCCCTGCTTTTCCTCTGTTCCTTGGTGACCCTCCTTCAGTTAAGTTTATACACTTTGGAAATCAAGTTGGAAGGACTCAAGGACTCAAGTTGGAGTGTCCTGCCTCCTTGTGTCTTGTATTTGGGTCCATACATCCATCCATTATCTATACCCGCTTAATCCTTTGGGCGAAAGGCAGGGGTACACCCTGGACAGGTCGCCCGTTGTATTTGGGTCATAACCCCTAAATCCTTTGTATGCCTAAATATTGTTGCCTAATGAACTTTGAGTTAATATGATTAAACGGCTGGTGAAAGAGGAAAGAGTCAAACAGGTTCTCACTCTCTTCCAGCCTACAGAGCTGCAGTGGACATCACAGAGGAGACAACTAGGAACCAACTAAGAAGCTCAAGAAAGTAATGGAGTAATGGGAAGTAATAAATCAGAAGTAAATTTTAGACACCATTGTAAAAGCATCTTAACCTCCACTGCCTATAGGGAGATTGAGAAGTTATTTTATGCTACTTTTAATCAAGTAAACCATTTTAGATATGTTTTAATTTGGTCATTCGGAGTAGAAATGGGTTGCGGCATGATTCTAGACGTCAGTTTTACCATATGTGCATGGGTGTACAAAAGAGAGCCTTGGTGCTGGGAGTAACTTTGCAAAATGGAGTATAAATAAACAAGTTCTGTTTGTATTGTTTGGTTTTTGTTCTTTTTTTATAGGTTGCAGAAGTTTAATTTGTGCCTGCAATAGCTTTGGATTTAGAGAACAGACATGAGGAGGATATCACTTGCACTTGTGGGGTGGGGGGGTGGGCGGTGGGGTGAGGTGGGGTCCAGTGCTCCTATTTGACTCCCCACAACCTCACAAAATGACCACAGGGGCTGCAAAGATGAGGGGTCTGACACCTGGCTGCTTCTTCTTTTTTCTTTTTTTTTTTTTAACAGATGCACTTGGCAATTCTTACTGCTGGTTTCAAATGGCATTGAGAGGTAACTGCTGGTATGCAATATCAGCAGCCATCAATCCTGTTGGAAGTTTGTTGACAGCACTCACATTCTCACCACATTGGTCCAGTTTGAGATGAGTACATCTAAGAAACAAGAGAGGCACATAAAGTGACGGTCGTGCCAGTTAACTCTGCTTAAAGTGTTTTCATGCTGCTTGAGGCCTTTTTTTAAAAATGAAAAATATATGTGGTAACAGGGGATGCAGCCCAGTTTGCTAAAGAGAGGTTGATAATTGCAGAGGGTCATACTTTAGACCTGATAATTAGGGTTGCAAGGATTTATTACCTGATTTTTCAGAAAGCCTTTGAAGCAATAGTCCAATGTATCTCATCTGCTAATCCACGCTTATGATTTTGGTTGTATTTTTAGTTTTATCACAGGGCTATTTTTAAAGCATTTGTGCTGCACTGTGTTTGTTGCTCAGGAAAAGTCTTGCAACAGCAAATGTGGTGCGTCAACTCCTCACATGGAATATAAGCCTGTTTTTCTGTTCTTCTAATTAAAGATGTTTTTGCCTTAAGAGTACTCAAATATAACCCGTGTGTCTTTGTGGAGTTAATTAAACATTTTTCACTTTTAAAGGTTTTTATCGCTTTGATTAGTTATCATCCCCTCCGAGCTTCAGCTTCCTATAGTGGCATCCACAAATGACGCGGCTGCCCTTGGAGTCATACTTTAACATGCTTCCCCCATATAAAGTTGGGAGTAACTGGGGCATGTGCAATTGAGGATGGGGTTAAACGTGCAGACCTTGGCTGTGTTTTTATCCCCTCTGACCCATACCATTAGCAGACATCTGCTGAACTAAAGCTGTAAGAACGCAGGGTTGTCATAGTGGTGCAGGGGCATTCTTCAGACACCCCTCCTTGTGCATTCTGGGCTATTTTGAGTAGGGCCAGGAGGTGGTGTTTAATGATAAGCTGTGGGGTGTAGCTGACATGCTTTCCATACAATCCAACCTTATGACTCAGGAAGCAATGGCTATGTAGCCCCAACAACCCTCCAGGGGTGTGAATCATTAGAGCCTGTCTTCAAGTATGTCTAATCAACATGGTTTATGGAAATCTATTACTGTCACTTATCTTTAGTGGTCTATAACTTTCAATGTAGACAAGGATGCTATTTTTGCATGTAGTCATTACCAAGTGCTCTTTCCATTTTAAAGCAATGTCGCAAACTGCTGACTGTAAATGCATACCAGCCTGAAATATGCGATGTGAACAAAAAAGACATGGAGACACAGAGAAAATTAAGCAACACAGACACTTTTTTTGTACATTTACAGATCTGTACTTAAATACTGGAAACACAAGCTCCTTGGCACAACAGCTTTGAGTAGAAGAGTCAGACAAGATAAATAAATGATCAACATGCAACAAACATCAAAGAGGGATTGTGTGCTTCAAAGTGAATGAGGGCTTTACACTCACCGGGTTCTTTAGTAAAGAATGATTACTTTTTATGCGAATACACACTTAGACACGCATATGGTATTCTCTGTTTCCATAATCCAGCCTGTTTAAAATGCCAGTGGTTGCACCTGCATTGATCATCCCTGCTGAGCCAAACCACCCTTCCGCACTTTTTGCTTTCTTGTGCTGCATCCTTGAATTGAGTTGCTTTTAAAATGGTTTACAGATTAAATGTTTTGCAACTAAGACATGGCCGGACCAGATCTTCCTACAATTCATGTTCTTGTTACTTAATTCTACAAATCCCATCTGTGTGTAGAGGGGCCAAATGTGAGGTGGAGGGTGGAAGACATGATGTTTCTGCTGCGAACTGCTTTTTTTTTTTTTTTTTATCTCATTATAGATTTCCACATAATTATTAGCTTTTTCTAAAAAGTACCACAGTGACATTAGCAGCCATGCAGACATCTTCAAAAAAATTGATTAAAACTTTACTCTTGATCATGAAAACTGTTTTGTCATTGAATGTACTCCAGAGCTTTTGCAGGATTGAAGGAACATCTGAGAGTTAAGATAACCCTACGTCTATTATTAGATTGGTATTTCAGTGGGACCAAAATGCATCAAAGTAGTTTTGAGTTCGAGCAGAAAATGTGTTTGTAGCAAAGTGGCAGATAATGTTTGTGGCAGCAACTGGAGGGAGATGCCAAGTGGTCCTTTTAATCTACTTTTTGTACACATACAAAGTTAAAAAGACCTCAGTTTTTCTGTATGAACTCAATCCACATCATCACTTCAGTGGAATGACTTGAGTTTTGTGTGATGCTTAGAACAACAATATATTTTGACGTAGCTCCATCGCCCCTTGTTCTAAGATTAATTGCAATCTTGCTGCAAACACATACTGCAAACACTTAAAACTCATTGGATTCTAATTGTTTTGGTCCATGTACAAACTTTACACTCTTGACAATCTAAAAATAGACCAGGATTGTTTTAACTCTGGAATGTTCCTTTAACTGATATAAGCTTCTGCTCTGAAATTAGCAGTGCAAATGATCAGGTTGTTGTTGTTTTTTTCTCCAGTAATGGGACTGAACAACATAATTATCACTGTAAATATG
Organism: Hirundichthys speculiger; assembly: GCA_018398805.1. NCBI lineage: Eukaryota > Metazoa > Chordata > Actinopteri > Beloniformes > Exocoetidae > Hirundichthys > Hirundichthys speculiger. Next base: position 3,209,105 of record JAGFBZ010000287.1, on the reverse strand, counting down.
CATATGGCCTGTTCTTAATTATTATCTTCTACTTATATACTCTATTATGTACTTTCTACTGTGAGCCGCTCTACCAAGTGAATTTCCCCACTATGGGATAAATAAAGTTTGGTTCTTCATTATTAAGATAAGCTCATTCTTCATATCTGTTTGCTTAAAGATTAAACTTCAACTGATGTCTTTCTGAACCAATAGGTGTGCTGTACAATAATGTATGGTGAACAAACGATGGATATTTTTGTTTTAAATACTTTTTGCACCTGTTTATTACATGCCAGTTTACCATAAAGTAGTATACAAGTCAGAAGAATCATAAACTGTCTGCTGTTTTACATTTAAGTTTTTTAATCTCTGGTATTTTCTTTTCTTTCTTGTTTTTTCTTTCCCTTCTCTCCCAGTGTTCCATTCTCCTTCTTGTTTCATCCCTCTGCATCTGTTAGAGTCGGGGATGACTGTTTTCTAACACCTCTCAGGCTGCTACTCTACTAGGTCTGTATTGTTGTAGACTTATATTTACACCCCCATTTGTTATTGTGCTGTCAACCCCTTTGGTGTCAACGCCACCATCAGTTATGGACATTGGGGTTTGTGTGGCAGTCATCTGCACTGTGGCTTTATGATAGACTGTGCGTGTTTCTGATATCAGGCCTGGTTGTCCATGTGGGTGGCTGTGCGAATCCTGCATGTGTTGGATTTTTGCCTGTGACAGTGCTTGTGTGTCAGAATGCATTATGGCTCTGTGCATGACCATATCCGATGACAGGGCCACTCTTCCATGCCGGTTGTGATTGTTCATTTGAAGGCGCAACGTCATTGCTTTCCATCTTTCTGATTTCCAGAAACAGAAATATTCATTTTAGCCAGTCTGCAGTTTGCGCTGTTATTTAATTCCCTTTATTATAATTTTTTGTTTGTTTGTTTTGGAACTGGTTCATCATATTTTCATTTTGCTATGCCGATGTATTAGTGAAACGGTGTTGCATTTAGTTTGTGGTTTGAGGATTGTATTAATTACATGAAAAGCTCAAACTCCTTAAAAGTTAACACATAATTGGCAGTTGGAGTTTGTCATGCTGGACTTGAGTGTGGCAGACTTCCATGTGTAGTCACTCTTAATGTGAAGAACTGAATTCTGTCCTACCAGGATTTTGGCATTAGACACTACAGTAAATGTTAAACAGACTCTCTGAACTATGACCCTCCCTCCCAAGTTATCCAGTCAGTTGTCACATTTGCTCTCTTTCAGTGGATCCAGCCATAACTCAGCTGTATGCCAAATCATCAGTGTTCTATGTTTAACAGTGGAAAAAAAACTTAAATAATGATATGAACGTGAGGCATTTGTCACCCTGATGATGCCGCTCATCCAGCCTGTTGGGTCTGGGTGTCTTTAATGACCTGGTGCACCTCCCTCCCCTCCTTGTCTTCCTTCCCTTCCTGACCTTGAAGATCCAACACAACTTCAGCCAGCACTGAACATGGAGGACTATGACGTTCGCTCTGCTGCCAGCATCTTGGCCTCAGTGAAAGAGCAGGAGGAGCGTTTTGAGCAGCTGACCCGAGCCCTTGAGGAAGAGCGTCGCAACGTCACCCTGCAGCTTGAGCGCTCCAATCTGCCTCCAAACCCCTCAACCAGCCAGCCTCTAGCATGGCAACAAGTGGTGATGAAGGTAAATGATGCCAGCATGCTGGTCAACCCCCGCTCAGGTTTTTCCAACAACCATTTTGTGCTCCATGTGTCTACCTTCCTGCTTTTATCACTACAGTGACGTTGACCTCCCCAGCTCCCTCCTTCCATCCGAGAAAACTCATTTCATCTTGATGTTTGCTCAACAGTGATTACTATTCTTCATTTCTGGGATTCTGTAATCTCTGTTTAATTTCCCTGTGATATGGGACACTTGCTCCCATTGTCCAACCCGCTGTCCTGGATCTTGTGCAATAATCTTTTCTGCAGTAAGTCATTGTTAAAGCCGAGTTTATGAGATTCAACTTCTCATGCATTCTTCCTCCACCAACCTCTTGCATGTCCTATCTCCTTTCACCCACTGGTCTCTGAAATTGTCTTGTGGTGTTGTTTATTGGATTTGGCCCTCTACTCAGCAGCTGCAACTGCCTAGGGTCCTAGCCATGCTGGCTTACCTTGCTGGAGCAGAAAATGCCCATTCCTTCATTTTCCACATCTACTTTGGGGTCGGGGTCACAGGGGCTGGAACCCATCCTAGCTGCAACAGGGCGAGATGTGGGATATACAACGGCCAGATCACCAGTTCAACACAGGGAAACAGACAAACGACATGCACGCTCACACTCACACCTGCTGTCATTTTAGAATCACCAGTCAGCCGAAGATTCATGTTTTTGAGAGGAAGCTGGAATATCCAAAGAAAACCCACAAAAACATGCAAACTCCCCATGAAAAGGACGCTGCCAGGATTTGAACCTCCTCACTGTGATGCAACATTGGTAACCAATGTATAATCAAGTCTGGGGGCTTAAATTGTAAGGTGCAGAAATAATTACTCAGAAATATAAGTACACTGATGGACATAACTCCTTTAGTTTGACAAGATTAAATGTGATCATTCTGGTTATCTAGTCTATCTATTATCTAGGCTGCCCATGAACACAAACCAGAATCCTAACGTATTGTAATAAACAGTGCAATATAGGCTACTATTACTACTACTACTACTAATGTCACCAGCAATTAGATGATGAAAAAAGAGATCTTTAAAAAGAAGATGCCAGAATATAAGTGTGGACAGAAGAAAACATTTAACATAGCTATTTACAACATGCAAACTGCTATATATATTTATAATTGCAGTGATGTACAATTACAGTTACAGTGACACTCTAAAATTCCTAAAAACACCTCAGCATCAGTGTCATCTTTACTCATATGTGTTACTCACTATATGTGTTACTCCGCCATGGAAACTGATGCACCCCCATACCATCACAGACGCCTACACCATCTTCAGCTGTCAGCAGGCCGGTTGATCTATCTCATCTTTCTTATCACATAGAACCTGTACCCTTTTTTTCCCCAAAAGCAAGGCTAAACTTTTTACTTGTCTGTCCACAGAAAACATGTCCTTTGTCTTTCATTTCATCTGAAATGAGCTCTTGCCCAGATAGCATGGCAGTGTTTCTGTGCAAAGTTGATATGTGGCTTCCTCCTTGCATGAAACAGTTTCAAGTTACATTTCTGGGTGCAGCAGTGGTCTGTGTTGGACGGTGCTGAGGTATTTCTGAGCCCATGTGGCTATATTGATCACACTGGCATGAACGTTTCTCATGCAGTGCCACCTGAAGCCTTGAAGGTCATGTCTGTGCAATAATGGCTTCTGGCCTTGGTCTTCACCCACTATGATTACTTCTGATTTACTGAGGTTTTATATTTTGCTTTTAGAAAAATAATGAGAGAGACTTAGCCTTTGCTTCTTTTACACAAACGTTTGGGCATCCTTGCATGGTACCAAATCATCTGCTGATTGTATAACCTTGTTATTTTTATGTTCTCTAAACATAAATATTTAACAACTTCTTTTAAATTTTTTTTCTGGAAATGAGGTTTGTATCTACATCAAGGAGGTGAATACAACAAGGAGGTGTTGTCATAATTAAGAACATAGCAAGGCTTGCAGGGATGGAAATGCATTGCCTACATTTACATGTGGCTACTCTCGCCTCCAGTCACATCTTGTAAACCGTCGGTAGCTGTGTTCACTTTTCAAGGGCTTAGTGCCATTCTGTTCTTATGAAGAGAAAATCCAGAGGTTTCTTTGAAAATATAGCTGGGGAGAGAAAAGTTATAAGCCCACCACAAATGTAATTTACTGGTTTTCTGTGCCTGTATGAATGAGACAGAGAGAGGAAATAAGGGGCAGAAAGAGATGTCTTTCATTTAAATTGGTCAGTGATTTGCTGGACAGTGCTTAATATGATCTGGTCATGCCTGCCACACAGGCTTATAGTGTTGTTTGCAGTGAAACATTATAATAGACAATGACATCAACTGAGCACATGGCTAAGTAAGATAATATTACAAAAGCTTGCCACTAAAGCTTTTTCTCAAAATGTTATGTTCAACTTCTAGCAACACTCTGTGTTGTCTAAACTTGCAGTGAAATATGTATTTGCAATATAGCCTACCATGAGCATCCCTGCTGTTTGATAGAGCAGCTGTTTTTTTTTCTGCACCATAGTTGTGATGTAATCTGTCCCCTGTGCATGTTTTTGTTCATGCACTAAGCCCTTACACCTCACAAAACTTTTACAACTTCTGTTTGGCTGAAATTCTGTGGACTACTGAGTCTTCATGGTATTTGTCCAGCCTCCTCTCACGCAGAAAAGTTGCTAACATAAAATCCCTTTACAGTAATTTATGTGTCCATGTATGTGTGGCAGATTGGGCTCACTGGGGAGACTGTGATTTTGGCTCATGATGCTAATTAGCCACTGGCATCATCTGTCAGTCCAACCATTGGGGTTGAGAATCTTTAGTTCTCTCACGAGTCCATCCAGATTCAAAATTAGTCTTGTTTACGAAGTCTTTAATTCAGCACTAAAGAGTATTAATTTAAAAATCTATTTTGCTGTGTGCAAAGAAGCAAAAGAAAGCTTGAAAGGAGAGTAAAATTGTAGAAGTGTATCTCTTTTATTGAGGTTTTGTATTTTTAAATCAACAGATGCAAGTGGAGTGAAGTTAAAACAACCTTAGGTCTATTATTAGATGGTAAGGAGTGTAAATGCTTCCCTATTTTGTCTTTAATATGAAAGTAGTGATCACATTCTATGAAAACAGAGGACAAGAACTCTCCTCCTTTTGTGTCTCTTGACATGACAAACTCTTGACACTAGTTTGTCGATGTGGCGAACCTCAGATAAATTCCAGACTGTGTTTCCGTCAGTTTGGCAAAGAAAATATCATCACCAACACGAGTTGTGATCCTGTCTACTTTGCCTTTCTGCACTATGGCTTCGTCCAGTTATTCCTGGCACACATCTGTAAGCTCCAGATGGGAATAAGTGGTGCCCCCTTACATCCACAGTAGTCGGGAGCCCCTATCGAATGGGGGTGCCCATACAAACAGTCCTTTTTATACACTTTTTGTACACATATAAAAGATAGAATTACCTCGGTTTGTTTCTGGGGACCCTACCTACTTAGGTAGAGTAAAATTTTTTATGTCTTGTCAGAGGATGAAAATAACTATTTATTTTGATGTTCCTCCATTGGCCCAAGTGCTCACATTAATAGCCACACTGCTGCAAACACATCACTCAAAGATTCTTTGATTCACGTGCTTTGAGTCACGGTCCAAAGCAAAAGTTTACACTCCTCACCATCTTGTTTTAACTTATATCATTGCCATTTAATGTTTAACAAAACAGGTAAGTTTCATATCATTCTGGAGTGATGAAAGGGGTTGTTGGGCACTGTAGTAAAGCTACCTAGCCAACATGAAGACTGAGCCGTAAAGAAAAGTCCCCCACATTGACCTCTCTTATTGTGTCTGAGTAAAAGGAAAAAAGAAAAGAAAAAGCATTAATCCCATACTCCAGAGACCACTGCCACCAAAGACATGCAATCTACCCCCACACAAGAGGAGAGCACAGAAGGGGGTGGAAGAAAATACATAATTCAGTGAGGAAAACAAAACTGGAAGATGACATATATATATATATATATATATATATATATATATATATATATATATATATATAGTGTGCATGTATATGTATGATATGTATGTGTGTATATATATATATATATATATATATATATATATATGTATATATATATATATATATATATTAGTATATATGTGTGTGTGTGTGTGTGTGTGTGTGTGTGTGTGACTTTGTGACGAGATTTGCTTTCTTTTACTGCTGCCTCATTTCTCATACTTTTATTTACAATGCCAAACAGTAAATAACAGCAATCTTGTCTAATTCAAAAGGTTTTAAAAAAAGAAATGTCCATGGGGTCCAAGAGTGCCAATAGTGGATTACTCAGTGAAAAGACGAGGGCAGCATATGTTCTCCGACACTGCCGATTACAACAGCTATTTGCTGCCTTGAGGTCTAAGAACCCTTAGAGTTTGCATATGCCGTAAGACCCTCTCCACTCACATAATGATGTTGTAAGAGTTATAATGAATGCATCAGGTTGCTCTCTTGTCCCTCTGTCTCACTTCCCCTCCAAACACTACAAAAAAAGGAGCCTGAATCAGTAACTGAATGTTTAGATTCACATCCCCAGGGACAGAGTCAATGAGGTTAGCCATTATTTAATGTTGAGGTCATGAAAGAAAAAGTAAACCTAGTCTTAATGAAATTAGATGAAAGCAGAGAACTAATGAGCATGATAAGCCACTGATTTAGATAACTTTATGCTACGGGGCAGTCACCTCTGAACAGTCTGAATCTAAACATCAGCGGGCAGCTAACACTTTTATGTGCGTTTACCATTATTATCAGCTCATTAACGCAGGCGCCTGAGCAGGAAGCAAATAAACATGAGCCAAATTATCTTTAGTCTGGATAGATGGTTGCTTTAAATATATCAGCAAATGGTACTTCAATACAAATCAAAGCATGCAATAAGAAGTGTTAACACTTTTTTCCTATTAGTATTATTATTTTTCTCAGTGTAAGGCTTAATGAATGGCCACCTAAGATGAGAGTTTAAGCATTTATGCTATGCCTCACAGTGAGGAAAATCAGAGCAAAGCTGTCAGACACTCCACTGACTTCTTGCCATGTCTGATCATATTATTTGCACTATCAGCGACACAGAGCAATGAGTCTCAGACAGCCCGAACATGTAACCGCTCGCTTGCTAAGACCATACCCTTTCTACATTTTACATGTCTGCCTGTGCTGATTGATTTCAGTCTGATTGAGCATTATTGCCAAGGCTCTGAAAGATCTTGTGGTTAATGGCATCGCATTGTGGAGACAAGTTTACAGCAGTTAGAAAAACAGGCCTGACTGGAACTAAAGGAAAAAAAGACCACATTTCATATATACTATGCAGCTAATCTATCTACCCATTCTGCTCCCCAGCATATTTCAGGAAATACATACGGTTTAATGAAACTTTGGGGTAGTTTCTTACACTGTTGATACCATAAAAATGTTAGCATTTGATATGCAGAAGCTGTATTCAGTGGGCTGCAAGAATTGCAGAGGCATGTCATGCCTTTGTGCAAATGTTGTGGGAAGTTTTCAAAGGTTGTGAGCTTTAAAAAGAGGGAACAGTGCAGCCTTTGATCTGTCTGCTGTCTGTGCTGAAGATGTACAGGCAGTGGCTCTGCGATGGCACCACAGTACTCAACCAACAATCGCTCCAGCCTCCCTCCACCCACTTTCATCTCCACAACCCAACGCCCCTTTGCTCTGTCCAGGCACAATGGATACAAAGGGCTGAGGGTGCTATAGCGACAGAAGATCTATCCCTCCACTGGCAGGGCCAGGAGCCTCTGTACCCTTGTAAATCACCTACCTAACAATGAGCCTTAGTTTACCCTTCCCCTCGTCTATCGTGCCCTGTCTTCTTTTACTTCTGTGGCATCAAGAACCTTCATGGCTTCCATAAATCCTTTAATTACCTTGTTATGAAAGTGTCCCCTTTGTCCTTTCTTCTTTTTTTTTTTAGGTATACCACACTGCCACTGTATCCCCACCTCATTAGCCTGTAGAAAAGTAATTCTTAAAGTTTATTATTTTTTCTATTTTTGCTTGGGTCTGTATGTAACATAAAATGTCTTTTGTGAGTTCAAAGGTTACTTGAGCTACACTAGAGGTGTCCAAATCCAGTCTTCAAGGGCCGCTGTCCTGCATGTCTTAGATGTTTCCCTGCTTCAGCACACCTGACTCAAACAAATGGGTCATTAACAGCCTTTTGTAGACCTTAATGACAAGCTGGTGGTGATCCATTGTCTCCACCCCGATCGACATCTATGCCAGTCAGTCTCAATTACAAAGTTGATTGTACTTATGATTTTTGAAAATGATTTGTAAAGACAAATGCAAAGGAGACAAACTGAGTATCAGCACCATTGCAGAAGTGGAGTGGCTCCTCTAGATACAGCTCCTTACTTACCAAAACCATTGATTCCCAAAGATTCCTAATCTGTAAAATACCCAGAGAATTCACAAGTTTTGAGTGTGTTCAAGACTTTTTCTATGTTTCTATTTTGAAACTGGTAAGAAAAACAGACATAAATGAAAAAAAGGTTGAAGAAGGCTTATTTAAACAAAGTTAGCAACACCAATGCCTAAGGGATAAAAAAAAGAGTTGAGAACTTTAGTCTATAAGCAGGGGTGAAAGTAGAGGTTGGGATTCCCAACATGCTCTAGACCGTGTTTGTTAACATGAGTTTACACGGCGTGTAAGGGGGCAACACTCACACTCATCCAGGCCTTCACAGATATGTGTCTTTTTGATCTTCCCCGCACTAGCAGCTTCCTCCAGTTTTACCAGGCAAAGTAGACAGGATCACCAGTCGCATAGCCGTCACTGCTGATATTTTCCTTGTCAAAATGACCGAAACATAGTTGAAAAATTCTTGTGAGGTTCAGGACGTTGACATTGTTTAGAGAGGTCTTTCGACCACTTTACCAACATCATGTTAGCCAAGAAGTGATAAATGTGCAGCTTCTTTACTTTGAAGCTTTGTGACGTAGACTCGATAGCACTGCAGTAATGCAATGTTTGTTTGGTGACAAAAAATTAATGATATGTATGACTCATTTTGGCTTGTTACTTTCTTTACTGGAAATGGTTGTGTCTTCAGAAGTCCCAAATGCAACACTTAATGACCGATGCTGCCACCTAGTGGATAAAGATTTCTGCGGTTCTTGGGTAAAATGTATTGCCATTTTTTTGCGAACAAGCACTGCATTCCAACTCTAAACTGCTTTGACTTTAGTTACTTTGGTCCGTAACAAAAGTTTACACTAATAACCACCTAATAGGGACAACCTGACTACCAGGGAATATGACGTGTAAGGCGGCAGAACTTGCACTCATCCGGGGCTCAATGTTGATCTGTTCATGGACAAGATTATTGCCTGGAATTTCATGTGAGCTTCAGCACATTGATAATCTTCCCTGTTTTGTCCTTTGCCTCGTATAGTTACTTCAAAACCAGAAGTTTGCATGGCACACAAAAAGCCCCAAATGCAGTGGTAACCGCCGGTTTCAACCGGTGCTGCCACTCAGTGGATATTATTTTTGCAATACTTGGGTTTCTCCTATTACAGACCTTGGGTAGTTTTAACTCTGGAATGTTCCTTTAATTCTCTAAACCCAATAATGTTTTTCCTTAATGTTATACAGGGCCATTCTGGGCTACTTTAACCACTGGCTGACACGAAAATCACATGGCAATTCAAAATAATTCATTTTTGCATCATGCTTTACTTCCTGTCTTGACACCAAAACTTCATATAAATCAAACTAAGTGGTTTCCAGAAATGAGAACACATCTGATTTGGGCATTCTTCTGTTGATACAGTAGTTAACCTGGACGGACAGGAATTTTCACTTCAGACTGAAGTTGTGCGTATTACCCCCTGTTGAGATTAGAAAGGAAAGAAGGATTTTTAAGTGATGAAGGAGGCAGTGAGAAACCTTTTAGTGCTGTTGGCTGTTTATATTCCTCTGGGTGGCCCAAATCTTCATCTTTCCAATCATTCCCAATATTGGTGGACTTAAAGCTTATCCTAGTGCATCTCCCTCCACTTGATTGCAATCCATTTTACCACTGAGCTCACTAAAAACACAGAAGGGTACCCAAAATCCTTTTTCCTTGTCTTTACCACATTTTCTGTCTACTTACTTCTCCTACCAATGAACACACAAGCTAAATATGTGAAGGGTACCACTTGAGTTTAATGTTCTGGACAACATAAAATTCAGCGTATGCCCCTGAAGATGTACCGTGGTTTAATCAGACAGTCGGGCTTAGCTGAGTCAGGGACTAAACTAAAGCCCATGTGTTTAAAATAAAGCACCTCCTCTTCACAAGACCCCACTGCCAACTCAGGAATGTGACCTCAACTTTTCCAGTGTCCAGCAGAACGACTGAACAAGGCAGGACGTTGACCTCTTCAGCTGAAACAAAACTAAATTGAAAACAGTCTTAGAGCTTTATAGTTGGGTTGGAAGTGTTCTTCAAAGCCTTGATTTAATTATCCCCAAGAGTTGAACATACCTGTGCGACATTTTTACTACATGACTTACAAGCACGTGAATACTGATCAAATAGAGAACAGAAGCTTTGCTGAGCCTTATTTTTGGAGGTTTTAATGCATAAATGTACACTTATTGAGCAGTAACACTCCATAAAATGATTATTCTAATAAATGTTTTCATAATTTTAATGACCAAATGAGACCAGGGGCTTAAGTGTTTTTCCATTTGATCCTAATGTGTTCTTTAATTAAAAAAAGAACTCTGTAAACAATTTATCAACAAATGTAAATATTCATGTTAACTACCCCAGTGAGCTAATGTTATTTAGAAATATGCCTAATACATATTTGTTTAGATTCCCGGTTGAAATTAAGTCTTCATTCACATATACTGACAAAGCAGACAAATCTGATTTAAAAATGTAATGAAAAGAAACAAAACAAGAAAAAGACCAAGAGACTGCTGTAAATACAATAACTGATGAATGTCAGATGTGGCAACTTTAACTGGTATTTGTTATCTTTCTTCCACCTGAGTACAGTGGAGACATTGTCAACTTAGCTGCTCTTTGCAAAACCAGTATTTTTGCTGCAAAAGAAGTCTACAGTCAATATTTTTCCACATTTCAGGCATGAAGTCAGAAGCACCTATACAGTTTTAACTCAAGGTGAATCTCTTGATGACTTCTGGCATTGCCTCAGGCTGAGGTACACTGTACATCTGTGCAGACTGTGACATAGTTTGCATTTTACATCAAGTATGATGTTTGCATCAACTTCCCTCATGAAATTCTAAATAAATATTTTTTATTCTTCGCACAAGTCTATGTGATATCATCACATAGATTCACTCCCTTTGGTCAGTATGCAGGTGGTCATTTTGACAACGAATCCATATTTATTTATATATTAAGACTCAAATATGCTTTTTAAAAACTCAAATACTTGGTGCTGGTTGGATCTGATATTGACAGGATATGATGTTGTTCAGCTGTTTTGATGTCCTCTCTTCTAATTCATTCCCATGAATTCTACCGAGTCTATCACTGTAATGGAGAAACAATGGCTGAAAGGACTGAGCAGGAGGTTGGCCCTTTCACAAGTCCAGCCTCCTAGGTTTTACCCCAGACACCTGCTAATGGAAATTCAGTTATTATTTACAAAGGTCTGTAATCATATCCACTAAATTCTGGTCTATCTACCCATCTATGGAAAAGCAGTGGGACTTTTAAACTAGCTTTTACTAAGATCATTTCAAAGAATGTAAAAGGTATGCAAAGAGCAAGCTCGAATGTTTAAAAATCTGATGTCTAAACTTCTCAATGGCCTAAATTATAATTAAACAAAGTATATGCTGAAATCACAGCTTAACAACTGAAAGACCTGCATGCAATGGCTCTTCTTGTTGTGATTTCAGCTGAATGGAGGACTCAAAATGTAGGAGGTACAAGCAAATGTGAATTATTCACAAAAACAAAGTCCAAACTCAACTGAAATCCAAAAGACAAGGTGACACTCAGGACAGCTAGCAGGACCGTGAAGGGGAGAAGGGCAGAGAATATCCAGGGAGGAGAACAGACGATCCAGCGAACAGAAAGGGAAAGAAGAGACTTAAATACACAGATGTAGGTGCAAACAATCAGGATAACACAGGGGAGGAAGAAAAGCAGAGCAGTACGAAGACAAGACAGACCTTCAAAGTAAAACATGAAACGACAGACTCAGGACAGGGGCGACGAGATGAGACGAGACCCTCACTAAACCCAGAAACACACTGTGCATACAGATATAATGCACTTCTTGTGTTAATTTCATTAATACCGTTGTTTGATATCTGTAAGGAGGAAAAAATAACTGCCCTGAAAATAACTCCCAAACTGTAGAAGCCTTTAAAACATTACCTGGACAGTCACTTGACTTTGTTCGCTTGTGACACTACTTTTTGAAATGTATCAAATTAAACACATTTGGTACTTCCGTTTGCAACAAAAAACTGACATTTACAATGTGAGCAGATCAGAAGCAAAATGTAAACCCCTGAGCAAGGTGACAACCACAGAGAGGTGTCTCTAAAGACTGGCATCTACGGCATCTACGTGTAAATATCTGTCGTGCCATAATGTGTGTCGCAGCTAGACAAAAAAAAAAGTCAAATTCTGTGACAGTTCAGATACAAATTGAACTGTGCAATTATAGTGTTACAACAGAAAATATAACTTTTTGACCTGAAATGATGTCATTTAAACTGAGCTTTACTTCTCTAAACGAAGTGGAAATTGCCTTATTTGCGAGACAAAAGCCCCAAATAGTACTCTAATCCTCTGCATCGCTGACCAGACATTTTTCAAGGGGAAAATAAAACATGATTGTAAAAGTCATTAGATAAGGGCTTTTTTAAACCATCTGTGCCATTGTTAGAATAAACAGCAGTCATACTGTAGTACAGCAGATCGTCTCATCCTCGAAACTCTCACACTTGCGTATAATTAGCCATCAGACCTTAACAGTGTGCAATGATTGTCCTGAAAGAACATACAGCAAAGCCAGTATTATATTTAAAATTGCTTTCTTTGCATCTTGAGGTCCAGCTTTGTGTTTAGCAGAATATGATGTCGAACTCATTGACCTCTCAGTGAAGGGTAAAAGAATTTAAAATTAAATGTCATTATGTCCTTTGAAACTGAAAGTTACAACATTATTTTAAGTAATATCAAACAACATGTATTTTCTAAGTGCAAGTCCTTCTCTGTCTCTCTTATTTTCTCTCTGTTCTCTTCTGCCTCCGCTTTCATTAATCGAAGCAAAAAGTGGTGATGTTAACAGATGTAGTTTCACTGGAGGTGTCTGGCTGTCAGAGCGTGTCTTGTTGCTGAACATTAACCTTTCTACCATCTGCTACATTCTACACATCTCCACAGACTAAAAGCTGGCTCCAGGAGCTTTCATGATAACTCCTGGATTATTCATACACCTCGTCGTTTATTTTACCAGCCCTAAATGTGGACTCAGGAGAATGAAGCTTTGGCTGATCCAATTATTCATCACAATTGTGTGGCACATACTATGCTCCTCAGGTTTGGTCAAGACAAGAAATAAAAGGTGCCTATGCATAAACATTATGGAACTGATGCCTCCAATGATACAATGGATCCCGATATGAAGTTAGACCAAACATTTCTGGTCTGTTATTCACAGTTTTTCTAACTGTAACTTGAAGAAAAAGATTTGAGAACTATTTTTTACAGGGCTTTTAGGTAAATGTCAGAGGAAATATCCTTCATATTTTTTCAGTTTAAACAAAAGAATTACTCATATATACACTTGGGCATGATATCTTTCTTTTATCCACTAGAGACAGTGTTTTCAAATGTATTTGTGTGTCAAAGGCCACCGGGAGGAAGGGAAGACATTTTGATTTATTATAGTACACCTAAGGCCAAACGAACCTGTGAAGCACACTAAAAGATTATTTTAAGGAATAGCATGTAGTAATATGAAATATGAGCACACAATGGACTAATATCGTAAATGTGAAATCTCCACCACAAATGGGTTACCATTAATTTCACAGAGACACTGATGATCCCAGGAGGATGAATCCCACTTCCTATAGTTTTCCCTTAACTTTTAATCTCTACCATCAGCAGGTCCTTTATGGCTCCCTGATGATGAATCCTACTGTCTTTGCTCACACTCTAACATTTTTCTTTAGTTGCATAGTTGTATAGCTTGCATTTTTAAAGAATTCACACCTTTTGGCATTTTTTTTCCTATTTTGTTGCTTTACTGCTTGGAAATGACCTGAATGTTTAGGGATTTTGTGTGACTTTTATGTGAAGTGCATGTTAAGTCAACATAATGAAGAATTATTAAAAACTCAGACTGTCTCTCAGAGATCCAATAAAAATCCAGTATTCAAAAATGATAGGAATATGTCCTAAAGTAAAGCATGCTGGTGGGAGCATCATGCTGTGGCAATGATTTTCATCAGCAGGATCTGGGAAATCATGGATGGTGCAAAATACAGATAAATTCTTCAGAGATAAATTCTTCCAGAGATTGAGACTAAGATTCACCTTCCAGCAAGACAGTGATTCCAAGAATAATACTGAAGTGATACTTAAGTGGTTTGAAGCGGCACCAGTGAACTTTTGGAACTATTAGCTCGTAGGGTTCCCACAGAGGCGTGGGGGTTAAACCACTTTAATGGCACCATCCAAGATTTACTCATGTTTGTTCTCTTGCTTGGTCATTCTCTTATTTTATATTCTCTCATTACCCTCTAGAGCAGCCTTTCTCAGCCGGGGTGTCGCTGCACACTGGGGTGTCGTCTGACTGCTTCAGGGGTGTCGTCAAAAAAATGACCTATTCTGACATTTCATATATAGCGGTACCTCTACTTACGAACGTTTCTACATACAAAATTTTCAGGTTACGAAACCGCCTTAAAGGGAAAATATTGCCTCTCGTTACGAAAGAAATTTCAGGATACGAAAGGCAGAAATTACATTACGCGCTGCTACTCGATGCTCCCAGAGTTTACCGAACGTAAACATAGCTGTCGGCTCTGTATCTCGGTTTGAAAGCGGAGCGTCAGAGCTGCTCTGCCATTGGCTATCGCTTAGCATCTTCCTGGCATCCCATTGGCTAGGAGGGCCCCTTGTCTGTATGAGCGTAACCCAACAACCCAGGTAAACAAACAATTTTTACCTCCGCAAGGAGGTTATGTTTTTGCCGCCGTTTATCTGTCTGTCTGTCTGTCTGTCTGTCTGTCTGTCTGTGTACAAGATAACTCAAAAAGTTATGGATGGATTTTGATGAAATTTTCAGGAGTTGTCAGAAATGTGAACAGGAAGAACTGATTTCATTTTGGGTGTGATCCAGAAGAAATCCTGGATTCTGGATCACTTTCAAATTTTCGATAATTGTTGCGTTTGTGGAGGTCTGCGCTCTGCGCTTTTCTAGTTCTAACATGTATTTCTTACAGGTTTTTGTGTCATTTCATGTATAATTTTTAATTTGTAAAAAAAAAAAATGTTCAAATTTTGGGGGGCTTAGAATGGATTAGGGCATTTACATGAAATTTTCAGGTTACGAAACAACTTCCAGAACCAATTAATTTCGTAAGTAGAGGTAGCACTGTATAAATATATGAATGTATACATAAATACATACTTTTTGCCTATGAATGAATGAATGAATGAATGAATAAATAAATAAATAAATAAGATACATAATTGGACATAAAATGAATAATAAAAATATGTCTCACATGCCCATTTCCCAATGTTAACAACGTCAGTACGGGGTCAGCGTAAGGTCAACGTGACTGCCCAGTTAGCTTACGTCGTAATATCATTTAACCACTGGAATTTTATTTCACAGATAGCGAAGAGAACTTTTTAGGAGCATCATGGATCGTTTTCTTCAGCACCCCTAAATTGAAATTCAGCACCCCAAAAACCTGGAGTAAGAAATGTTGTTATTCTAACATTTTAGTTTGCATTTGACAGGCTTAGATAATGTCCAAAACTTAATCCATAGTTTGTGGTTTAAGTTTATATTTTAAGAATGAAAATGAAAACGACCCCGCCTAATGTATCGTCCTCTTCTCACTAACGTTACTTGTGGTGGGGCTCATTGCGTGCTCAGCACCCCTAAAGCTCTGACCCTAAAATCGCCCCTGCCCACAGGAACGGAACATCACAAAAGAGCCGACGATTCTTCATGCAAGCCTTCATCCACCAGCTCTGAATCTGCACCATAGGTCGCAAAGGTAGTCGCTAGCGATGAGGCTAAAAAGAGGCAATACAAGGATGATGGATGGAAGCAAGCACATCACGGATGAAAAGAAGATTTCCTGCTGAGAACTACTCTGGTGCACTTATCGTGTTCAGGTTATTTAAACAAAATAAACAGGACGTATGCATTTACGGTCGGAGCGATTCAGTATGGCTTTGGATTATATTTTACTCTGGGGTGTCGTGAGATTTTATTCACTTTTGAAAGGTGTCGTGACTGAAAAAAGGTTGAGAAAGGCCTCTGCTATACTGCCCACCATAGCTCCGTGAACTAGATTAATCGTTTTTGATGTAACAATGCTGTTAACCACAATTGTCGCAAAAGATGGTTGGATGGGAGTTATTTTGGGTTGTTTTTGCTAGTTAATAGGGATGGGAGACCACTAGAGCTAGATGGCACTTCCCAGAAGTAATCAAGTACTCCTTCAAATGTTATTGACGCGAAAATTTATCATAAAAACCTTGGCTTCACTAAGCACTTAAAAGAAGAAAAAATGAGTCAAAGCCCAGACCCCAGAATCCATGATACTATTTCAAGATTGCTGTACATCAGCAGAACCCATCCAGCCTGAAGCAGATGGAGCAGTTTTGCATTAAACAATAGCCCTCAATAAATTAATAAAAATCCCACTGTCTACGAAAGTTAATATCAAATGAAGCCAATGCCCAGAAAATAAATATAAATTCCAGGTTTTAGACCAAGAAAATGTCAAAAGTGGTTTATTGTGGTTGTAAGGAATACTAAAGAAATACTAAAAAAAAAACCATTTCCATCAGTGTTTAGTCTTATTAATGTTATAAAGGTGAGATGGAAGTTGAATAGATGGCATACTAATGCCAGTGCTTAATTTAGCCTCAAAGAGAGATTTATAGGTTTACTTCGTATTGTTTCTTGGCATGGAAATTTGGCAAATGTTCTTGAAATCTGTAAACACAGCATTAACAACATAAACTGGGTACATGCAAAGCCCGTCTGTGCAGATTTATCGAGAAAGTACAGAGCAGTGCTGCTTTTCTCATCTTTTCCCAGGAGTATTCCAAAGCACTTAATGGATTTTTAAACAGGGTTATGAAAGTCACTCACTGTTTAAATGGCTCAAATGGAATGTGATATCGCAAATCACATAAAAGAAAAAAACTTCAACTGAAGCCATGTGGCTTTCTTTTTTCAACCACTCTTCTATTGTAATGTTAGTTGAATTCCTAATGCGATTGTTGAAAGTAGAAGATCTAAATGTAATGGTGCACGGTGAGCCAGGGCCTTTATTAAGAATAAATGGAGCAGTAACATTTTGTGACATGAACTAGCAGGGCCGAGCTGGTGGAATGCAAAACCTCAGCCGTTTTCTCTCTGTTTGGTGTTTTCCTTTCACTCTTTTTCTCCTTTCAGTCCAGTTGTTCTTTTTTTCTTGCTGTAGTTGTTTTTCCTCCTATATTTTCAGATTTCTTTCAAACTAGTCCCGTTAAGCTTCTATCGATATTATTAGATTAACATTCCTCCTCTGTCTTGGTCCCAGTCATAGATATTTGAATGTGAATTCTTTCACGTACATCCCAACCCCTCCCTTATATCAAGTGCAGTGAGAGGAGCAGCACAAAGAACCTGAGAAAGATAAGTGTGTGTGTGTCTGTGTGTGTGTGTGTGTGTGTAGAAATGTGCAGAGTAGCTTATGGGATGCCTATGCTTTAAAAGGGGCAACTTTTGTTTTGCGTGTGAGCCCCTGTCCTTCCCCCCCTCCACCTCTTTTCCCTCTTCTGCCTCTGTCTGTGCCAACAAGGGGGAGGGGTCGAGGGGTTGACAGACAGATGCAGCTGGAGAGCAAAGAGGAGAGCTGGTCCCGCCCCACTGATGCCAGAGATAGAGTGAGAGACATTGACCCAATGAGAGAAAAGAGAAAGAGCTGCTACGTTTCTAACTCCGGCTGGCCGTCTGGGAACCCTCGTTTCTATGAGGACACCTCCTCTCCCCCCAGTTCTCTCAGCCCTGGAGGGTCTATCTAACTTTTTTGTTCGGTGAAGATGCATCTGTGTTTGAGTGCGTGTGCGCACAAAGAATTCAGATCACCCCCATTCCCTTTCTGGTGCTTTAGTTGAAGAGGTACGAGTCTCTCTGTGCCCTCTATCTCCCATCACTGTATACAAAAATACAACATATCTGTCCAAGAAAAGGCACCTTCCTTTTTCAGCTCTGTTAAAGCAGCATCAGATAGCCAGATCCACACGGGATGTAAGGTGGATTTGCTTTCAAAGTAAAAGCATGATTGTTTTCGTTCACTGGTGTTGGAGCTCAGATTTGTCCTTTACTGATTTGCCTCCTGAAAGTACTGCACGTTTCAGCTGTACGGCCACATTTTTGTTAAGAATCCAAGCCTGTTGTCTGATCCACATGTTTTGTGTTATCTCAAGGAAATGCCAAATATGCATTAAAGCAACAGACATTGAGGAGTTAATTGTCAGTATGTAATTTTGAAACGAAAAAATACAAGTACTACTTATAAGAGTTATCCCAAACTGTAGTAAGACGAACCTGAGATGTCTTATTTTTCTGCTTCATAGATACACACATGGACTATCTTGACATTGACCAAAAAAAATGTCATTGTTTTAATTTTTAATGTGTTGGAGTTAGGTTTTATTATAACTATAACGAATGTATACTAAGAGACAAAAAGGCAAAGTAACACCTTCAAGTGCAACGTCATCACAAATGGCCTACAAGGATCAATGCATACGAGATTGTACGTAGCTTATTTCAGATATGGAAAATAAGGTAAAAACTTTAGATGATGCTTTATGATGTCCTAATATGTAAAACCTTTGTACGTGAATGTGCTGTGCCTGAGACCAGCTGACCATGCTGTCAAACAACAACACTCATCAGTGCAGGAAATGTAAAAATATCTTCGTCAAATATGGCTGTAATGTGAGGTTACATTCACACTGGGCAATCTGTAGCATGCACAGATTTACACTTGAAGTCTTTATCCTTTGGCCTTGTTTGGGTACTCTGTACCTTGCTCAAGCATGGTATGATTCCCAGCATCTGACATGGCAGGAAGAGCAGTGCTGAGGCACAGCACTGTTGCATATGTATGTGGCAGAGCACATGTACACGATCCTTACATGTTGCTTAGATGCGACAGCTCCTTGTGACAATCATTTGACAACATGGCAGCATAACTCAGAAATTCAAAAATGTGTGAGGTCTGTACCTAAGCAGGGAAAGCTCAAAAAAGCAACGAACTAAGTGCCATTGCTGTCATATTTTCTGTGCTGTTTCTGTGGATGCTTCGAATTAACAACAGGGCGCTTAACGTGACCACATGATGATGTATCTACAGGACGTATTTGTGCCCAAGCATGATTGAAACTGGAGCAATGTGAATGAGGGCAGCAGGGGAATCAGGAGGGAGGGTCAGTTGTGCGTAGACATGTCTAGTGTAAATGCACCCTACAGCTTTTTTACCAAACATGAAAATGTTGTCAGCATAATAATAGTTGTCAAGTATGAGGAAACTGGGAGTGGGGAGTGGGGGGGGATTCCTATTCAAAAAAAAGAAAAGAACTTACTCTAGACTAATAGTTGTCTTTGCTGGTTTAATGGAGAACATTTTCATGATTGAAGACAGGATGATTAAAAGGCGGGATGAGGGGCACGTGGACTGCTGTAACAGCATTTTATTTTGTTTCATTTTATCGTTGATCCCAGCGTATCTCATGTGCGTCACATCTGTCATGCTGTCTTCCACGAACATTTGCGATGCTTTTATTTTGAAAGGCGCTGCGCCTCATTTCCGGTGCTGCTCGGGGTAACCTCGTGCAGCTCGACCAGAGTCGACGAGCTCGACGCAGCTGAGCAGAGGATGGCTGCTTTCGTCTGAGTGGTTACCTCTGCGCTCACAGGGGAAAACTCCACGTAAATAAACAAGGACAAGGTGAGGAGACCAGAGGAGCGACGGGAGAACTTTTTTTTTTTCCCGAGACGGGGCACACAGCTTACACACACCTCCTTCGGATTTGTTTTTTGCTTAATTTTTTTTTTTTTTTTTTCGGGAACAGAGGTGGATTGTAGACCATGCCTGCTGAAGTCAAACAGGTTAGTGTCTCCTCTCCTGCATCTCGCCGCATCTCCAGTCTCACTTACTTATTTCTCCCATATTTATTCACGATTGTTGGTATTCTTGTTGCACACGTCAAATCTTCAATGTTTTTTTTTTTTTTTTTTAACTCAGTTAAACTCGTGAGAGCTGAAATAATATTTATCATTGTTCTCCTGAAGGATGTGCACACATGTAGTCACTGTGCATGTTTGCATTTATATACAAAGTACATGTTTAGAGGCTTTCTTGTGTGAGTGAGTGTGTTTCAAAAACAAAAAAAAAAAAAAAAACTAATTTTGTGACTTATGAGTTCCCTGACACATTCAAGAGCTTGGATGTTATCAGTGCCTCCTATAGAGGGATGGTGTGAATAAAAGACAGCAGTGAAGCATTGAAAGTTTGTCCCTGATCATCAGCTGCAAGGCTCTGAAAGAGCGCTGGGCAGGATTTATAGCCCGTGGGATCTTGTGCCAATTGTGTGAGAGGCATGGCATTAGTCTCTTTTGTCTGTCACTTGCACAGATACCACAGGAATGTGCTTTTGCTAGCTCCTGTGAGTTGGTGTGGGTGTGTGTGCGCGTCAGGGCATGATGATGATGCGCATACATTAATAGAAGTGTTTCCTGGGTTTGAAACACATCCACCGGCAACCCAGATCATCTGTTCCCATCATGCTTGGCAGCACTTGGATGTATTTTTGTTTTTTTATATATATATATATACAGGGAAATACACATTAACAAAGAGAGAAAGGAAATGATAATATGATTGAATAAGGTCAACTGGTCTCCTCCATTGAGGTGAGAGGGCTGGAGGCACCAGGCTTCTGTCTGGTTTCCACATTGCTCTGATAATGATGGTTAACAGTTGCCCCCGTGAATGAGAGCCACCTGATAACTTGAGGAGCCCAAGGCAGATAGAGAGCTGATTTGCCTCGCTCAAAAACTCTTGTCTCTTTCCGTCCAGTGGGTTTTTTGATAAGTTTGAAGGCCGGACTCAAGTGTGCTCACAGGTGTGAGGAGATGAACCACAAGCGGAGGCAAATGTTGCTGGCTGGAATCCAGGCTCAGATTATGTGATGGAGGTGTGAAATGCAATTTCAAAAAGTCGTTTTGTGTGTGTGTCATCTTGAAATGGATCTCAGCCGGGTCCAGAAGGTGGGACCCCTGGGTCCGTGACCCCCGTTACGACCGAGATGGTTGGCATACCTTTCCAACTCAGATGTGCATTCTTCAGTTTTAGCCGTCACCCATGTGTCATGTCATATCGAAGCCACAAACGGATTGATGTCAGTCTCCATGTTGTTGATATTCCCTTTTTGCTGTCAAGCCTTTAAGAGCTTTATGAAACAGATGTCGAGTTGTTATTTGAATTATTTCCAGTGTGTCTTTTAGCAGTGGTGGTCTGCTCTGTACGCTGCACATCCTTCGAGATTTCCAGGGGGTTTAAATCAGATGTTATAATCAAAGAACCTGATAACACTGGGACCTGAGATAAATGCTGCTCTGCCCTGAACTCATCCTAATGCGGCAGTAGAATTAGTTTATTAGTTTTAGCCCTCTGAAGATTTCTAGTTATCCCACAATTAGCAGGCAAGTCTGCAGCAGATCATGTCTGAGTTAAATATAAAGTTTTTTGTTTTTTTTTGCTATTTAGAGCTGCGCTCACAGCGAGGAGGGCACGAATCCTGCAAATGTATTTGCACAAGCTGTAACATCTTTGGTTCATGAAAAATAGAAGAAGAGTTTTGTCATGACGGAAAAGAAAAACATTATGAATAATCCAGTAGTCATCTCCTCTCCAAGGCCGTCCATAATCAGGTTTTTCTTTTTCTGCAGTAGGAGAATGTAGGAGAACCCACCTGAATAACAAAATAATGCGTCTGTGATTCAGCCAACGACTAAAGAAGGTCTTGTCTCCAGACTGGTGGTTATTGCCAGATTCCTGACAGCAAACAGAGGTTTCATGTAGCTACCGGGTGTTCTCCCCCCCCCCCTCCTCGGTGCCGTTTGATTTCATATCGAAATTAAATAGCTGTCAGACTTCTGTCTGTGGGGGTGTTTTTGTGTGACAGCCTGAAAGTCCCTGTCTGTGTGTGTCTGTGTGTGTTTTTTATGTTTTTCCTCAGACTCCTCTTGTGTGACTGAGGAGGATGATGGGCAAATCAATATTTGAAGACATGTAGAGCATGAGGAGTGCCATTGTTTGGTTAGGGGAGGTCATACGAGAATAATGCCAATGACCGGAAACATATGAGCGTTCAATAAGTGTAAAGACTCTATCCATGCATGGGGGATGGGTATGGGGTAGGGGGGGAAGGCTGTTGGGTCTTGAAAGCTGTTATTTTTTTGAAGGCGCCGGTGTTGGAAGAGGTTTGATCATGTTGTGCTGCCTGCCTGGTGCCTGCTAACAGATGGCCTTCCCATCACATAGCCTGTCCATACCTCCCATGTTTGCCATACTATGCTTTGACATGTCACAGTATCTTCGACCCCGCTCATCATTTAGACCTCCTCCGTCTTTCGCTGGGTCGCCTAATCTGGCTTCAAGTAACGTGAACTTACACAAGAGGAAAGTTGACATCACATGGAGCAGAGCACTGTCTTTTGGAATTTTTTTTTGTATTTTATACTTACTTGAAATGCGTCATTCTCAATATTGACACTTTTAATTCCTCAGTTGCCTCCAAATACTTGAGCAACCATCTAACCTTCACATAGAAACCTTTAATTAGAAGTAAATAAAGAAGCAGGAATGAAAAAACATTACAGCTATGACATGTCGACGCAACAAGACAAGGGTGCAGCAAGATGATGCCACTAAAAGAACATAAAGGCTTCAGTGGGTTTAATTGTCGCTCACTCTGAATGTAGTGGTGGAAAGTATTAAGTTGAACTCCAGATCTGATGCTTTGCTAGCATAGCATAGCTGTGAATAGTTAAACTTTTCAAGCAGCAGCGTAAGTGCCAGGCAGTCAAAAATGCCTGACTGGTCATGGGTCCGAACTCGTGACTGAGAGTTGCTACGACTCCAAATGCCAGGCCTGCCTACCGTAGGACGTTAACGCATCTCGTCTGAGTAAATCCGGCTTCATCAAATAATTGAAATAAATAGTACAGGTATGTGGCTGCTTCAATCAGGTGTCTCCATAGAAACAAATGAAGATGATCATGATGAATATGAAGAAATTATCGCAGTTATCTTGTGGTTGATTACATGGTTGTTTATAGTTACAGGGTTTAACAACGGTTTTAAACAAAACAACATGCAAATTATTTTTATTTTTACCTCAGCAAATGTTTAATTGTTAAACTGGCTCTGGATGAAATGAGCATGCCCGGGGGTCTTGATATTTACTCTTTGATTATGTTCTTTGGGGAACCAGGGCTCTGTGCCCCCGCCTCCTCCCCTTCCCCGTCCCCTCTGCCCCGGTGTCCCCTCTGTTTGTCCTGACCCGTTTGGCCAGCTGACAGTGTGACCGATGCAGACCCGCACTAGCTCTCTCACTGTCTGAATCATAATGCCTTCTCAGTTTTCATCATCACACGGCTGGAATTAGAAAAAAGGTGAGTGGCAGTAAAGTGGGGGGGTGGGGGGGCTGGCGTAGATGGATACCCTCACACTGCTATCTTTTTAAAATGGCATTGGAGAAAAGAACCAGCACATTAATGAGATGACAGCTTATTATCTTGCCAGGGCCGTTGCTTTTGATTCATCTGTTTAGCTCCTTTGTGCACCTGTAGACCACAAAGGGATGCATATATATTTCACCCACATACAGGTATTCTCCTCATTTTCACTGACTATTGGAGATTTCTTTTTTTTTTTTTAAATGTGTGTGTTTTTTACTGCTGTGAAAATTGGTGAATCCTCTCTGAAGGTGAGGTGTAGATATGATATCAGCCCAGTTCCACAACAACAACAACACACTAATTCACACACACAAATGCTGGAGCCTGCGGAGGAACATCAGTTGGATATTCCGCTTATTTGTTCTGTTTATGTCTTCAGGCCACGGACATGCAGCACTGTTTATAAGGGACTGGGATTCATGGTTCCCCTGACTGTGTCCAATAAGCAGCTTCTTACTCTTGGTGCTAGCAGCAACAACAGCCGTGTTTTTGATCGGCTGGATAAGAAACCCACTTGCCCTCAAGAAAGCAGAAGATGCTGTGCTACATTGTGAAAGAGGCTGACCAGAAAGCTGGGGAAGTAGAACTAATCCCAGTTGGAATAAAGTTGTGCTTTCATCCACATTAAGGCTGCAATTATTATAGTGACAATACATAATAATTTCCTTCCATTATGGTGTGTGACTGCTCAGTGGCAGAAGTTTGGTTGTTACACAACTTGATGTTTTGTCTTGAAATACATAATTACCATTTCCCTGTGAGGATTTTGAGAGGAGAGAATTTACGGGCGCTGAAGAGGATTACTTGCTAGCGGAAAAGCAGTGTTGATGACTTTGTGCGCTTGCAGCTGCCTGTGGAAATTTCTCAGGGCAATTAATGTGTGTGTGTGTGTGTGTGTGTGTGTGTGTGTGTATGCATGTGTCATGACTATCATTGATTTTGCAACAGGGACTGCAGTTTGAGTTGCATACGTGGCAGTTCTTCAGATGGCATCATTTTCTTGCTGATCTTTAAAGCTGGTGATTGATGACGCTGTGTGTAGAAAACACATACGAACAGCACGAGACACAAAAGACTGCTTTCATTTGAATGGAGCACATAGTAAGTGCATGAGGACAGTACTGTCAATCAACTCTTCCTGCACTGCACCTTTGACAGGAGAGGGGTTGCATACTGGGGTCCTTTTTTAAAAGAACCAGGGCTTTTTGGACATAGTTGGGAAAGCCTGCACCTGAGGTCCTCTTGCTCTTCTCAAGCAGAAGTCCAAAAACAAATGCCTCATGATGCCTGCCTTTCTCTCTTTAACACTACAGTACCACCTCCATCTCACCGGCTGAGGATGCAGGAGATGTCTCTCCCCGCATGTTTAGTCTGGGACTTTCTTTTGAGTGATTAGCCCTCTTCCTGCCACTTGGCCAGTGACTAGAAGCAGGCAGGATGGCAGGGAGAGCATTGATCCTCCATCATCATACCATCTGCCTCATGCTGTCTTTTGGGATTAATGATTCCCTCTGACAGCTCTACACTGGAGCTCTTGACCATTCAGATCATACAGGCATGTGGCCGTGTGAAGACCGTGCATGCAGGAGACATCGCAGTCTTTGCAGTTTGAATGTTGATTAAATATCTGTAGCTCAAATTAAAAGAAGGTTCAACAGAAGCCGTGTTGTTAAAATCCATTGAGATAACATTGTTCTGTGAATAATGGGGCAAGAAAAAGTACATGAATCCTTGGTGTTCTGCCTTAAATTTCTATAAATGTGATCTTTATCTAGGTTACAATAATAGGCAAACACAATGTGTTTAAGATGATATCTCAAAAACAATTAGAATTTCTCATGTCTTTATTGAATGCAGTATTATTATAGTATTATTATTGTGGTGGATTTACTTCAGTGCTTGGGATCATTGTTCTGTTGCTTCACCTCAACCTCTACCAAGCTTTAGTTGGTGGACAGCCACTATGATATTATCATTTATAAGGTAAACTAAAATGTACAGTATTGTCCCTTGATGATGGCAAGTGATCCAGGCCCTGTTGCAGTGGAGCAAGACAGGCCATGTAAGTACACCATACATAGCACTGCCAGGGTGATCTTTCATCTCCCTCTGTGGTTTCTTGTTGCCGTGGACACCCAGCCTGTTCAGTGACTTGACTATGGTAGACTCATGAAAATATTTGCCAGTTCCAGTGATGTCTTCAAGGCTATATCCATTATTGTTGGTTCTGAATTGCGCCAGTATTGGTTTCCTTGGTTTTTCTCCCACTTCTAGAAAGGATAGCCACAGTGCAATTTGTCTAACTGTGCAGTGATTATCCCTTAACACGGTGAGATTATTTAGATCAACTACCGTAATGCTAAACGAAAGTAGATAATCTCAATGTATCTGCAGTGTTTCTTTTTTTTTTTTTGGTTTTCCTTTTAAACTTTTTACCTGTAATCACTTTAGCAGCAGGCTCATTAACTATGTGAAACCAGTGTACATCCAGTTGCAGTAGATGCATGTCACGGATCTCAGAAAGTCTGTTGGGTTGTCTGAAGTGAAGACCGCCCGTTTCTGACCCGCTGGCAGTTGAAATGTGTTGATGAGGTCTGGCACCTCATTAGGATGCGGCTTCAAAAGTCACAGCACACAGTGTTTACCGTAACTGCCCATGGCCTGGGCCCAGAGAAGAAAATAAAAGAGAACGATAGAAAAGAATGGAGGGAAAGTCCAAGCTATTGTACACCGAACGGCGTTAGGGGCCCAAATGCCCTGGCTACATGCTGCCTCCGCTGTGGCAGCTACAGGTCTTTTTTTTGTGACAGCTACAGTTCTGGTCACAAAACAAAATAAGTCGACCAGTGGTAAGAGTTCAGCCAAGCCAAGACCGGAGCCTCCTGAAGTCTGAAAGGTTACCGGTATATTTTCAGTGCTATTCATTATCTGTGCTGACAGTTTGTAGAAAGCACTGGGGTTGTTTTTATTTTCCAACAGAGGCTTCTAGACAGTGTTGTGGTTGTCATGTGCCATTACATATGATGGTGCGACATTGTTACGCATCTCCCATAATCCCCTGATGTGTGAGCGGCCCATTCCCAAAAGAGCCACTGGTGAACAATGGAGTGACATTCCACGAGTCTCTGTTGAGCTGTTTAATGAACCTCTACGGCATGCGTGGCCTACACTGGCTGCTGGGGCTCCACAAAAATACCCCAGCTCACCCCCTAATGTTTGATTTGTTTGGAATGGGTAACGGGCTGTGAAGCGGAGCTTGGTGCAGTGTTGATCTGTGCCAGCCAGGTCTGCGGATGTGAAGGGACAGGTGCCAGCCATCCACGGAAGGTACTGTACTTAACGCTCTGCGCTGGGTTGGAAGGTGTACAACCTCGGCATAGCCTTTATGAGCTGCCAGTATCCTGTTGCTCCTGCCAAGCAAGCCTTTAGTTCAGTAATAGGGCATGGTGTGTGTGTGTGTGTGTGTGATCCCTTTTTTTCAAGAGGGGACAGCTGAAGAAGTTGTAGCAGAATTCAGTTGGAGGCCAGACCAGAGTAGAAAATGTTGCAAAGCAATACACTTTCTTTCTCCTGTAAGTCTACTCTTTTTTTTTTTGTATGCATTTACATTGATGGTTAGTGCCATCATCTAGCAAAACCATCTAGTGTGTATATGCCATTTAATCTTGTTGCAGACCTTTTGTTTAAGTCTACTCTATATGATTGGGGGGACTCGTACATGGGGTACGTCAAGTACATGCAGAAGTAGACTAAATTAAATCAGCTGTAGGCCAGTTCTTTTTACAGCTATATACGGTCAGGTAAGAATTCCAGATAAATAATATATCTCTGTAATATCGCAGCTTAAATTACATTTTTGCTTTAACAGGATGGCGTCAGTCGAAGCCAGATGGAGCACATACTTACTTTATCTGCTGACCCACAAAACCCAGCTTTTCTATGACTTTTAATAACTTGATAGTCTTCAGATAAAGAGTGGCATAAAAACCTGTACTTCTGAGCTTCAGATTGGGAAAAAAAAAAAATGCATCTGTGACAATTCCAGTACGTTGCCTCTGGAAAATTCTCATTGCATACACCCATGTTTATGGTGTCACATTTATATCAAATGTGGAGAGCGCAATAAAACATGCTCACAAGCAAGTTATATTTTTCTCCTCTGCAAATTATCACTTATGGCAGCAGAATTAAGCTCCTCAAGAGCAAGAAGCCCCTGCACCAAAGAGATCCTGTTTAATCTGGTCTTTGACAGGTTGGCCTTTGAGACCAGTGAGTCCACTGATGAACTCATGATTTGCTGCCATTGCTGATTTTTCTTCAAAACATACCAGCCTTTTGTGCTCACTGTATCTATTATCTGTCAATCAAAGTCAAGGTACACATCCCTGTGGGTGTGATCACACTTATCATGACTAATTATGAGCTGGTCAATGCTGTCAAAGGTCAGTGATCAGAAACGAACTTTGAGAGCAGAATTACCCAAGAGACTGGAGTTATCCTTTGGTGATGAACAGGAAATACTTCTCATACGTGTGGAGAGGTGCCGACCATGAAAAAATGGCTGTTTTTGGCTCTGAGGATGTTTAATTTTGCAACTGCAAGTAATGCATTTAATGCACAAGAATAATATGACTTGTTCATGTGAATATTTTACTGCGGTCTCAACATTTGACGTAAACGCGGCCTCGTATATGTTTTCCTAACTAAATGAGACTGGATCTCGTGATATCACTCAACGCCGTATTTATTTCCCTATGGCTTTTTCTCCATTTCTGTTGGTCATCAGGCTGCTTTCCTCAATCCTTATAGTTATAAGGAGGATTTGCACACACTGGCTGGTCATTGATGCACTAAGTTTTTTTCTTGTTTTGTTTTTTTCCATTCCCGTACCCCCTCAGATTAAGGATGTGTGGAAAAGTGTGCTATAAACCCTGCAGGGTATCAAAGTTAAGCAAACAAGCCCTGTTGACACAGACCTTCTTGAATTCCCAAATTCTTTCCATCATATTCTAGTACAGTTAAGAAAGGCTTAATCCAATCAAACCCTCTCTGCCTCCGCTTTGTTCTCCGTCTCTTTTGAATCTGAGAGAAGAAGTGGCCAGCTGCAGGCTCTGTTGTTCAGACCACAACGGAACAGGGGGGGTGTGTTTTGGGGGTCATGAGCAGCCACATTCCAGACTTGAATTGTCAGATGGGAGCACTTCACTGCTGTAGCATTCCAGCTCCCACCTCCACTGTTTTCCTCAGCTTTTTAAAGTGTAACGTCTCTGAAACGCTGGTGCAAATTACAGCTGCTCAGTAACTCACCAGCATAACACACACCATTGCCCTCCATGGACAGTATATCAGCACTGCTGCAAAATGAAGGATGACTTTTAGTTTTGTGTCTTTCAGTCTAGCTTTCTCTAGCTTATCCCTGAGCACATTGCTCAGGGATAAAGAAATGGCAGTGGTGTGTGTGTGTGTGGACCAGTATGTGGAAACATTTCTGCTTTTCTGAGGTGTTGATGCATGTAAATGCTGATAGTTGGAACATGTGAGTGCATACGTTGAAGCGCTCACCCCAGGGTGGGTATATGTGGAAAAACTACCCACAGCCTCGGGATATGACCTCAAGTCAATGTCATGGTTAACTGATCATTTTACATATTTATATATTTTTTTTCTTTTTAATGAGTGAGGGGAAATGCATACAGACACACTATTTATGCTCATTTATTAAATACTTTACACAAATTAAATGATTGAAGTAACTGACATGGGAATGAGAGCTTCGGTTATGGGTTTGAAATGTTGGTTTTAATTCATTTTGGATAAATTGCCCAGCCTTGTCACAGCCCATTTTAGCTGTCAGGTGTCAACACAAATAGAATTAAAAATTAATAATTTCTGAAAAATCCATTGATATTATCACATTGATGCAAAATCCAATAAGACAAATAAGATGAATGTTGATTATTATATTGTTACCGAGAACAAGGCATGCAGAAGGATGGTATATCAAGACACAGTCCAAACCTAAGCAGCTGGGTTGTAGGGTGGATTTAAGGCCAAATATTAATAATATATATTAATTAGTTCTTCTTCTTCGTATTTTTTTTTAACAGTGCGACAGTTTCACAAATGACCAAAATGTAAAGTGAGGAGAAAGAGCCTGCAAAAGTTGCAAATGGTTCCCGCCAGTCACGCCGAAATATGGTCAAAGCAGCAGGCCTGTGAGTTGGATGTAAAATCTGTGGGACTGCTTTCAAAGGGAAGGGTATTGAGTCCCCCGCCACTCTGTGGTGTGGAAATCACAGTAGGAACATGCACAGAGTGTGATCTGAAATTACAGGCCATCCACTCTACAATCTGAGGCTTGCAGGCAGCAGGACTGGCACTTTGTCTCCTGCACTCTGAGCCTCCTGCGCCAGCATCACAAGCTGCTGTTGCTTTCGCACTCTGCTCAAGTCTCTGTGGCAAATAAGCCGACTGTCTTTTCTCTCCAACAAACCTAATTAACTCTCCCTCCTGGCCAAATGTTTCTAACTGTCTTCCACCCCAGCTGTGCATTTTAAGACGTGCTCACTACTTTGAAAAGTCTTTCTTCTAGACGGAACGTTTGTAGTATCTCAAATCATGGCTGATCTGGTGCCAGTTCATGGCACCTGATCCCTGAGGTTTGCTTCAAAGTCACACTTGAGCACATTATGAATGGTTTGCCCTGTTTTGGGGTCTGCAGAGTCTTGAGTAGGTTGTCACAGAGGAGAACTTTCTCTGCCTTTCAACTGCAGTCAACCTCTCAGGAGAGGCGCTAACGTCTGGAAGATGAAGTTGAAAGCTCAGTTTCTTTGTCGTGTTTACTGCGCAGTGGCTGTGCGTTTTTGCGTATCATGAATGCTAATGTTACAGAGCCTGCATTGCATGAACTCCTGTGTATATTAGACAGCATTTGTGAACTTTGCTGGCAGCGGCACTGCAGCATTGTGAAATGAGGTTGTGAAGTGGGTCAGCCCTTCTGTAGCACTGAAGCTCCTGTTCACAGAGGAGGAAGTTTGAACCAGGAAATATCTGTCATGGATGAACTTCACCATGACTTATGCTCCACACACAGTTGTATCTAGGATTGCAGAATTCTGGGAATTTTTAAAGTTGGAAACTTTTAATGAGCATTAATGGGATTAAATGGGAATTAAAATAAGTATATGGAAATTAATAGGAATATATGGGAATTTATGAGAATAAACTGGAGTGCTGCTGGAAACGGCGAACCTAAATGTTGTTGAAAAGTGAAAACAGCTTCCAACATAATCTTGGTTAAAACTGTCAGATTGAATGCAATTTTATTTGGATTTCTATCCTGTGTATGCCTTCATCTCACCCGTGGATCATTCCAAGAGTCTTGCACGCTACACTAAGACTACTAAAACTGACATGACGTTGCTTTCGTGCTTTCTGGAAGATTTGCTGTAATCATGTTCCACAGACCAGTGTTACATCATTTGACTTCATATTGGAATATTTCCAACATTTCCCAGCTTAACCAGTGTTTTCAAAAACAGCCGTCGGCCGTCGCATCCGACGGCAACTTTTCCATTTGCGACGCCTACTTTCCCTTGGGTAAATAAATTATGAAATAAATAAAGTTTTCGTAAAAGAGCCAAGTGTCCACAAAGGTTTTTGAGTTAATAACCTCAGAGGTTAAAGTATCTCCGGCTTTTGACTATGATTTAGGGGAAGAAAAAAAAAACACGCACAGAAACACGTTATTTCTGAGTGGTCTTAAAACGCAGGCGAAATGAGCCGGTGGTTTTTTCTCAGGCAATCAGAAGAACGGAGGCAAAATTCAAGCGTCTCTGGGCGGGGACAGAGGGACAGGGGACAGAGGAACAGGGGACAGAGCCGGTTTGGGAGCTGCTGCCAGAAGCTGCCTGCTACCTGACTATGTTGTGCTCCAAGAAGTTAGTCTATAGCAGCAAAAGAAAAAAAGCTCTTCGCCGTCACGAAGGAGACGCCGGGTATGAAGCAGTTGTCCGCGGGCTCCGACACACGGACAGCTGCTTTCCCGGAGCAACAGCCACAGCGCCGCGGACGTAGCGGCCCCGATGACCGGTTTTATTTCCGACTTGAAAATACACGTGCGCTCGTTCACTGTGGAACGTGCCTGATCATTAACGGTCGCTCAACCGCTGTAGATCCGTGTAAAAAAAAAAAAAAAAAAAAGCAGCGTTAATAAAGAACACTTTACAAATCTGTCCGTTTCCACTCAGCAGGCCAGTTATATGAACACACATGACAGCTCCAGAGTTCTAGAAACGTCTGTCTGATCAGCTCCAAGGGTGGACGTTTTCTCTGAATGTTGTTGAATGAACCACCCAAAACATGGAAAAAAAAAAAAAAAAAACCTAAATGTAATGGTTCACTTTTCTAATGATGATGCAACCAGAGTAATAACATCTAATAACATCTTCCGACTTCCTCCGTATAAATGCACCTGCTCTGTGATAGTCTCAGGGTTCTGGTTAAAGCTCAGAGAGCATCAGGAAGACCAAGGAACACACCAGGCAGGTCCCAGATACTGTTGTGGAGAAGTTTAAAGCTGGATGTGGATACAAAAAGATTTTTCAAGCTTTAAACATCTCAAGGAGCTCTGAGCAAGCAACCAGACTGAAATGGAAGATGTGTTAGAACGGCCAAGTCAAAGTCCAGACCTGAATCCAGTCCAGAATCTGTGGAAAGAGCTGCAGACTGCTGTTCACAAACTCTCTCCGTCCAACCTCACTGAGCTCCAGCTGTTTTACAGGAAGAATGAACCAGAATTTAGTCTCTGGATGTGTTAAACTGATAGAGACAAACCCCAAGAGACCTGCAGCTGGAACTGCAGCAGAAGGTGGCGCTACAGAGTATTAACGCAAGGAGAATGAATAATATTACACGCCCCACTTTACTGTTTATTTATTTGTTAAAGTTTAAAATATCAAATAAATTTTGTTCCACTTCACAATTGTGTCCCACTAGTTGATTCTTGACAAAAAATCTTTGCTTGAAATGTGGCAAAAAGTTTAAGTGGGCCAAACACTTTTGCAAGGCACTGTATTTCCTATAAATTAATTTGCTGTTGTTTTGAACAAAAATGATGGAGAAGTTGCAATTTGTTTTTTTTTCTTCTTGTACAAATTGCCCTTTACTGAATTAAGTAGTTGCTAAATTAATCAGATTATTGGGCTTGACTGAGTTTACATGTTTTAACTTAACCTTTACTTTCGAAAATTCACATTTAAATTGTTGGTAATCTTGCATATTACTAAGCACAATGCCAAAATGTTGCCAATAGTGAGTATGCGTTGGATCCACTACTGTCCACTAATATCAAGGACGTTAATGTTATCATAAACCAAGCAAACATGGAGTTATAAAATAACTAGTTTATTTTCATTTGATTTGTTATTAAATACATGTATCACACTTTGCTCTTTCAAACTTGCGATTACTTTCTTTACTCTTGTTTAACAAAAGACATGCAATGTTATGGCTAGGGTTATTTTAATAAAAAAAAAAGGTATCTGAACATCCCATTTTGCGTCTCAAAATGCTGGAAAATGCGTCTCCGAGAGTCTAGAATTTTAAAATTTGCTGGGGGAGCATGCCCCCAGACCCCCCTAGGGGGGTCTTTCGGGCCTTGCAACTCCTACTTCACTCAACGCAACTTCTACTTTCAAAAGTTGTGAAAACACTGTTAACTTCCCATGGAAAGCTTCTGGAAATTTCTTCCACTTTGCCACCTTACCTGTGTCCCAGGTGGCTACAAAATGCTCGAGGTTACCTGCATACCAGATTAATGCATCCTTGTTAATTTTTCACAACTTGCTCCATCGATCGTAGATATCTTTTGCATTGAAAAATTGGATGCTCTTATTCCTAATTCTCCACAGTGTCTCACTGCTGTCATAGTAAGTCCACATTACTTAAGTGCAAATTCCTTTTGCTTGGAATTATATTACTTTTGGATCGGCTGTGAGCATGCTTCATAATGAGGCAGTTGCAAGCATGCAGCAGTCATTGTAGTGAATATAATGCTTTGTTTACACTGTTGTTTTTCCCTCATGAAGTTACATCTTTTTGCTTGGCTGCTCAGTCTGATGAGTATTTGGCTGTTTGCGGATCCTTTTGTCCTCCCTGGAAGGCAGTGCTGGCTTAATTGTTACATGCCTCCAGAACGTGGCTCACTAATAGGGTTGTTGGAGTTCCAATCAGTTTATGTCTGTCTGCAATTTTTTCCTCTCTCTCTCGAGCATGCCAGCTTGAACTCACAGGACAGCCTTGATGATGCAACACACTGTTTTTGGTGTCATAATGCAGGAGGTTGCAGCCTTAAGAAATGACATTGCTTTCATCCCTCTGATATCAAACTGGGATCCAGCAGTGATGATTTTATAGTAATATCTGTACAGTATGTTTTATGGGTGCCATCCGGCTTGTCTGGTGCTTGAATATAAACAGATGTGATGAAATATGACAACCATTCATTCAGACATTTACATGCATTGACAAATTTCTCAGATTGTAGCAGCCTACAGTAATTCATGGTAGATGAGCAGAGAATCTGTTTTAATGTTACTCCACTGATGCCTCAATAGGGGGTTTTGTTTTGTTGATGCCATTACTAATGCTGTTAGTAAAGTAGCTCTGTGACTGCTCAGTCATAGCTGCTAATCCTCTTCAACACCGCTGAACCCTCATACAGGTAAAAGATCCTGAATGGATCGCAGTCACAGTGAAGATTTTCCCATAAAACTCCAGAGATTTACATAAAATCTGCTTATTTCTCATTTAGTGGAATCATAGCAGATTGAACTGGAAACGCCACCATTCACTTAGTGTCCAAGTGATGACTCATAGCATTGTCCCACAAGTCTATGGTGGTGGTTTGGTAAACTGGAACAGCAATGCTCTAATACCTCAAATGAGTCATGATTCCTGTGACGAAGCCCTTTCCCGTCTCTGACCTCTTCTAGCTACTTCATTCTCCTCCATCCAGCTTTTGGGTTGACTATGAGAGGAGGCTTAACCAGTCACACAAAAAAAAAAACATGACTTTTCTCCTCTTCTGCTGTTTGTAATTTATTTGTATTTATTATTTGCTCTCGGTTGTCACTCAAAGAATCATAATACTGAATAATCCAAATGTCCAGTCAGTAAGACCTGACTGGAGTGATGATGTGGTCACTAAGAAGCACACCTTAAAAGTGTTTTTTTCACTGTGACTACAGAATACTTGTAGTTACCAATTTGTAGAACTTATAGAACAGTGATTCCCAAAGTGTGGGCCGCGGCCCCCTGATGGGCCGTCGTGGTACTGCAGGTGGGCTGTGAGAGGTCATTAAAGTTATTTAAATATGTTTTTATAAACTGTAAAATATTCATGAATAATTAAAAAAACATTAAGATGTACTAAAACAAACAAGTTATTCTACTGTCATCTTAATTTAATATGACAAGTGTCACCTTATTTGTTGACCCCAGAACATTGCTTCTAGTCCTGTATGTTGACCACAGTTGTGATTAAAGGTTTGGGTGGGCCGCAGAGATTTTTCACATTTCAAATTGGGCCTTTATTCTGAAGTTTGGGAATGGCTGCTCTATAGTGTTTGTGTTCCATTTTATATTCCTCAAATGTTCATAAACAGGCAAATAAACAAAATGAAGAGGCTGGGTCAAGTATGAGCAGACACATGTGGAAGTTAGTGGTAGGATTTCTGATTTGTCACCAGAAGTGAAAAGGTGTTTCCTCAACTCAAGTGAAGTAGTTATGTGCCAGATGTCATTGCCTTGTTCCCGTGGTGCTCGGAGGCAGCTCAGTAGCTCCGCTATTGTTCAGGGGGCCCAGCGCAGACTTGCTAAAGAGCTTCTGGTGATTCAAAGCATTTCTCAGCTGGTCACCAGAGGTTTTAAGTGGGATGAATTGCATGACTCATTTCAACTTAACATCTTGATTGTAATTTCAATTGATTTATTGTTTATATAACTTTTATTCCCTCTCTTTTTTTTAGGGGGGGGGGGGGTGTTATATTTTTATTTTCAATATATTTGCAAAGACTTCAGTCTTTTAGCACCACTGTATGCTTCAGTTATTTTAGTTTTAATAATGAAATGTTGATTTCTTTTTGTGGTTACAAAAAAAAAAAAAAAAGAAATGTTTTCCCATGAAACAGACCCGTATGCTTCAGTTAGTGGTAAAAATGACAACAGTTTATATGACACGGCGTCACTCCTACTGTGAAATGTTGTTATTTGCGTGGCTGTCAGATCTGGAAGAAGTGATTCTGTCAGTTGTGTTTTGAGGCTTGTGGAGTGGTGGTCTGTCGCCTCGTTTGTACATAACTCATTAAGTTATGCGTAAACATTCAGAGTGATCATCTTTTTTTTTTTTCTTCCTTCCCATATGTGGACAATCATTTGTGGTCTATTGCACGCAGTTTCTCTTGGCATCCTTGAATGATAATGGAGAACAGACCGTTCCCTGTTTGATACATTCCACAGATTTAGCTGAAGTCTTCAAATATCATCCGTCTTTTTGGTCTTTGTGCACCGAATCGCTGGCCAAAAAAGAAGTTGTTTTCATCATATTGAGATATTGCCGGGTTTCTTCCTGAGGCCAGTGGTCTAATGGGCTTTGCTCGGTGGAATCCACTCTAGTACCCCCCCTTCCCGGCACTCTTCATTGGGCCATTTGCTGAGGCCCCAGTGGGTCAGACAACAGTAGGAATATTCACTATTACTGGGGCATGACAGCAAGCAACTGCTCTGTTCTCAGCATTTCAGGAGTTAGATAAAAATTTGATAACTAAATTACTGAATAAAAAAAAAACGAATAAAAATAAAAACAAAAAAAAACAACACAACCTTGATGCTTCCAGAGGGTTCAAAATTAGATTTCATTAGTGTTAGTGTTCATTGCGTTATTGGGTGGTGCCTGCTTGTTTTTTTGTTTTTGTCTTTTTTCCCGCCGTCTGGCACGCAATGCTTATGGTTCTGTCTTGTCTCTCATTGTCTGACTCAGTTTCAGCCAAATGAAATGAGCGTGGAGTCTAAACAGTTGTAACAGATCGTATTTATTTGCTGAAATTGCTGGACATCGTGGCTGAGCACAAACTCCCGGCGGTGTTAACAAGCGGTCGATGTTGCACAGAGCTCAGGTGGTTGAAACCTGGAGAGGACTCAGATCCTCAGAGAACTGCTGCTCCTGATGACAAATCCTTTCATTTACATGGCTATTAGCCTTAATAAGACTATACTAGCATTTATCAGTGTGTAAATGTTACGGTAAGTGGACTGGGTTTTAGGGTAGATTGTCCAATCATTTGTGCTTTGTAAATGCTTACGTTATTTGATGGGAAATCTGGACAGTAATTTCTCTCCAAGGACAAGACTACTGGCACAGTAAATACACATTAACAGACAGAGCTCTTTTGTATATAGTTTGAAATGCGTCACAGACCACCTGAGTGAATGTATGAATGCTCACGTTCCTGCTGGGGCAGGAAGGAAGAGGACAATGATGAAGCCAGAAAAGAAGGGATCTTAGAAAGTATTGTGGTCAATGTTGTTTTTGTCAGTCCAGAATTCCTCATCACATCCTTCAAAGTACTTTTGTAACCTCTGCAATCTTGTGTGAAAAGCTGACGGGCACCTTTTAAGAAAACTTGCATTTCTACCTCACTGTAAAGCTGACAAAAATCCCCTGTGGTTTCATTGCATTTACCAAGTTGTTGCTTTCAAGTGTTTGCTTTCTTTTGTTTTGCCAAAGTTGGCTTCTTTCAGCTCTTTCTCATGAGGGATAATTGGTGAAGGCTGCCACTGTCTCTTAATTTTTTCTTTTTTTTCTGCACTCAAAAATAAAAATGCTGTGGCAGATTTGTTGTGTGTGGCTCTATTGCTATGTGCTCGAGTGCACAGCTATTTGTGTTGGTTGCCTTGCTGGTCGGCTTCTGATGACAAAATTCCTTGAGTAAGAGAGCATAACTGGGTTAGCCAATATTTTTAGCCTTTCATCAGATTTGAGACAGACAGCCTTGACATAAAGTATGTTCCTCTGTAACCACGCCTGGTGGATGTTTTTTTTTTTTTATTATAATTCCAGTAATTGTCAGCCATCGTGCCAACTATTCCACTGTGTTTTGATTTCGCTCGGCAGCCTGAGGAGTCTCAGTCTGTAAAACCTGCAGTAGAAGCTGCCTCATGCTGCTTTAAGGAGCCGGTAAAGTCAAATTTCATGACTTGCTTCATTTTACTGTCCGATTTTGTAAACGCCATCTGGGATTCTTTAAAGGCATGCCTGAGGTCTACGTATGTAGATCTGGCGTCGAGTTGTTCTTGAGCTCTGTGTACAGTACACGCTGCAGAAGTCATTGCACAGCAGAGACAGCTTTTGGATGCAGCACCACGCACCCCCCCCCCTCCCTCCCTCCCCCCCCACCACCACCACCAACATCGCTTCCAGACAAATGTTGGTCTGGCTGCAGTCACCTCACACCCTGTGTTCTATTTTAAGTTTCAGACAGAGGCCCACTCCCCCCTTGACTGGAACCCACTGTAGCCCCACACACACACTCGCTGTGTGGGCCGGAGCACGGGCCTCTCTCTGCCCGAGACATTTACACATTCTCAGAAAGCAGCTCCCACCAGCTATTGCAAAGGTAACAGCAGAGGTAACCTCCCAGCTGCTGCTTCCTTGCTAAATATCTTGCATGGAGAGTCAAGAAGATGTTCATTAAAGCAGGCTTTCTTACAGGAGTGTTCCCATGTTGGTGAGAGCGTCCCACTGGCTCAGCACACACACACCCACACACACACACACATTTTCTGCTCTGAACAGTTTACGAAACACTTACTTATTTTTTCTTGCAGTCTAAACAAAGTCTGTATTTCTGTGGATATTTTGTTTGACACTTCTTTTTCCTAATTTGGGGTTATTCTGTCTTGAAATATTGCCCCATTTGTAGTTGAAACTGCACTGTATCTGCAGTTTCTTCTTTCTTTATGAAGTCAGGGTGGGGTTGAATTCCTCAGTGGGCAGACAGCAGGAAAGTGACGAGTGCCCGTTTTTCCTTCCTGTCTGCACCATTTAGCCTGGTCCCGGGTTGCTCCCGATGCTTTCACCAGCAGTATGCCATTTTCCATTACAATCATATGAACAAGTACCCAGGGGTTAAAGACGTGACCTGGCTCTACTTTGCTTGCATTAATATGTGTTGCCACAGCTTATTGACTTTGTGTTACTGCTTCTCACATTCTCCATGTTAAAGCTGGTGCTCAGTGTCTTACATAACCCAAACAGTACTCGAACTGCATACGTTTAGAACAATTTTTAAAGTGGGTTTCCACCTGTAAATGCACTAAAATGTGTAACATACAGTGTCTTGATTTCAGGTTTCATCAGGTTTGCCAAACATCCTTGGTCACGAAAGCTGGGAAGTACCCTCATTTTAGGTTAATTAAGAGAGGGAGAATAGGCTAAACTGATTTGGAGCAGCTGCATAGCATCAGACTTTTGGGCAATCGGATGGCTGGCATGCACCGGACATCCTCTGTCTGACAGAGACAAAAACACACAAACCTCTCAGTGTTCCTGATAATCTGAGTGGGAGACAGGGAGGCGTGGTGGCTCTTGTCAGCAGCAGCTTCAGTCTCGTCTTCAAGTATCAACTAGCCACAACCGCCATTCCCAGATGCGTCCAGTGATTGCTGCTGTACCTTGAATTATTGTGTGTAAATTATTCACATTACCATTGGATAGACTATTGGGCGTAATAATTGTGGCACATCTCTATAACAAGAGGGAGTCTGAAGAATGGCAGGGATCATCGGTTTCTAGAGGTCCCCAGGAAAATGAAAGGCGGCCTCACTTTAAATTAGTTTCAGTAGAATTTCTCTAAGATTAAAATGACTGATATGACTGTGCATCTTATTTTTTAATTGCACTGTTATAATTGTTTTTCCCCAGTATGCAAAGTAGGAAGGCTTCTAACACAAGTGTTTGAGAACTCATCTAAAGGTTTAGTTCTGACTTGGAAGCAATCCACTGAATGAATCAATTTGGAATGAAGGTTGAGAGGGAAAAAGTTATGTCTGATTATGTCTATTTCCATTTTTAGTTCATAGTTATTCTTACAGAAATAATTGCTTCGACCTGGGAAATTAAACCAGCAGATTATCTCCACAACTTCAAGGTATTGGCAGATGGTGGCAAGTCTTTCCTGGCGAATACAAGTATGATGTTATTTCCACATGTGCACATTTAGCGTAAAAATCCTAGAAAAACATTTCAACTTATGTGTTAGAATTGCCATATAAGTACAGTCAGTACATAAACAAAGTTGCTGAATTTGAGCCAAGGACATGGCATGTTATCCTGATGGAGGTAGCCATCAGAGAAGAGTTTAGTGTCATCATAAAAGGATAGACATGGTCAGAAATGGTACTTAGGTAGGCTGTGGAGTGTTTAGTTGGTGCTAAAACATCTAAAGTGTGCAAAGAAAATATCCTCCATGTCATTACACCAGCAGCCTGAATTTTTGATACGAGGCAGAATGGATTAACGCTTTTATTTTGTTTGTGCAAAATTCTGACCCTGTAATCAGAGACTCATCAGACCAGGCAACATTTTTCCAGTCTTTTATTGTCCAACTTTGCTGAGGCTGTGCAAACTGCAGCCTCAGTTTCCTGTGTGTGGCTGACAGAAGTAGCACCCAGTATGGTCTTTTGCTGCTGTAGCCGATCTGCACCGATGGCCCTGTCATAACGAGTGGTTATTTAAGTTAAGCTGCTGTTTCCTTTCTGTCATCTTGAACCAGTCTGGCCATTCTCCCCTGACCTCTGGCATTAACAGGGCATTTCCACCCAAGCGAACTGCCACTCGCTACACACTGTTTTTCAGACCATTCTCTGTAAACTGTTCCTGAAATTCCCCATAAATCAGATTGTCTGTCAACAATCACCATGCCACAAGTCACGTAAGTGACCTCCACATTCTGATACTCTGAACTTCAGCTGGTTGTCTTAGCTATGATCACCGTATGAGCCTAAATGCATTGAGCTACGGATTTGCTGATGAGACATTTGACCAGGTTTACCTAATAAAGTGGACAGTGAACATGCATTCCCCTCTTCTGAAATGGCAGAAGCTAACTTTGGGACTAAAATTGCAAAAATGAAAATCCAGTGTGAGTGGGGACAGGTCATATCATGTTAGTGGGGAGCTGAATTTGTGACTCTATTGAGTCACTAATGTGAGTTCAGGAGTTGGAGCAGTTCTGCTTAATGTCCCAGAGGACTTTGGGGAGCTGGACTGAGGTTTCCTTCCTGCTGGGAGTTTGGATGGTATCTGTCATCTAAACTGTCCTGACCCCTCTCTTGATTGGACAGTTTGAAGCTTCTGGTCTGTCGTCACTCCTCTCCCAGTTAATAGCTATTTTGGGCAAAGATCCTGTTTACGGGACCTTCTAAATCTTCAAAAGTCAGCATTTCCTGTTGCACAAAAAACACCAAACGACAGTAGATATCGCAGATGTGGGAGGGAAGGGTGGAGGGTTGTGGTTTTATCTTAGAAGAGATGGATAGAGATGCTTGTAGGTGTCTGTGTTAGCTTAATTAAATTCAGGGTGAGGAGAAACCCAGTAAAAGAAGCAGTTCCAGCAAAGCAGGGCTCATCCAGACACTTAGAGGCAATAATCCATATTTCATCTGCATCCCCTTCTTCCTCCCAACCAGCTAGAAAACAGCACGATACAGACCAAGAGCATGAATACTTTATGTAAAATTTGAGAAGTGCCAACTCTTTAGTGGAAGAAAGAGATACCCCTTTCACATCCAGGACCTGTGGGAGCTTCTCAGAACTTGAGCATGATTCTGATGCAGGGAAATATTCAAAGCTTCCCCCTCTACCAGGCTGAAGAAAAAACCTGCTTTCTTGCCCATCTTTCAGTGCAGTGGACACCTTTGCAGTCCCTATCCAGTCAACAGGCCTCAGCAAGCTTTCATAGTACTCTCTGGAGTGTTTTCCTGATCTTTGCCTGAAAATGCAATATTTCTGATACTTAAATTCAGCCAGCAAATGATGAAAGGCACACTTATAGTGAATGAGCAACAGCTTCAAAGATGGCATTTATTTTTGCAACATGGATGTTGCTAGAAACGTGCTCTAATAATTTAGCATGCAAAAAAAAAAAAAGTACTCTATTAAAGCTGTACTTGAGATATCTGCTTGGTTTAAATATTCATCATCAGCTTGTAGCTTTGAAAGTCATCTTAAAAGACTGTTTTGCTTGCTCGATCTAACTCTCTCTCACACACACACACGCACAGTTACACAGCAATGCTAGCATTTTTTGGGTATTTTTTTTTACCTTTATGCTATAAACAGAGAAATGGGGTAAGCTTGTCTCCATTTGCTTGGAAATTACTTTTTTGTGGCCCTCCTAATCTCTGATTAAAGCTCTTAACTGCAACACAATGTCATCTGTAGAAAACAATGCAGACCAAAACCCATTCTGATCCAATTTAGTCCTCTCTATTTTTCATTCCAGAGGCAGAGGAATAGGTATGCTGGCCTTCGCCCCCCTTTTTGTCTCATTCTCTTTATTTCAGTTATGTGTCTGGTCAAAAAAGAAAAAAAAGTTCTTTGTCTGGATATAGATGGGATATTTTTCATTTTTTTAGCACTGTGAGAAGAGAGGGAGCTCTGTCTTTGTTCTGGAGTGAAGATGAGGGCATCATGTCTATGTACTCTGGTTGACCCACTGATATCAGATGTATTTCTGTTTCACAGTAAGCTCTGGCTTGGAATTAATCTGATTCAGAGGTTCTGTTTGTGTGAGGATTGTTCAGCCCTCCTGAAATTATTTTTCTTTTAACTATATTTCACATTGTAACAATGGTATTTCTTTGTAAGTGGAGAGAGCAAAAACATTGGCCCCAGCTTCTCATGTGTCTAGAGTTGTCTTTCTTTGTAAGTGGAATTATTGTTAAGTGAAATCTTTGGGTTTGGGGTTGATAAAAGAAGGAAAAAATGGTTAACCGACAGTAACCATGAAGGAAAGAGTCTTTGAGGTGCAAAGAAGGGAAGAAGATCCCCACTTTGTCAACAAATGTCTGAGAAAATCTCTGAATCTTTGAACCTCACGGGCAAGGGATTACTTTGGGAAACCTTTGTCATCGGATTACAAAGAGATGGCTGAAGACGAGGGACTGGATTGGCCTGCTCGCCATCTTGACCTGTCCCAATACAGAATGTGTGGAGAGAAAGTTTGAACTGAATGCAACGTTGACAATTGTTGCACACCTAAACATCTTTGCGGGAAAGATGAGAGGAAAAACAAAACCAGTACACTTAATCAACTGGTGTCCTGAATGACATAAGACCATTCAGGAATGGCAACATTACCAGATGGTTAAAAACATTGCTCTCCCGACGTTGTCTGCAAAGTGTCTCAAGCCTGATATGTGAAAATGAATACACATTAACAAATATAAGGGTTACATTTTAATTAATTCATACAGTTATAAAAAAATAAGTTAAAGTAAGAATCACTGTTTCATGCATTTCAAAATTGTCCAAACCTTTTCTAAATTTAGGGTTGTCACTTAGATCCAAAGACACCTAGACAAAACATGAATTAACAGATGAAAGGGGTAATAACAGCTGAATGGGCCTGGATTTAATCGGGTTGGAAAATATATATTTTTTAGATATGTCTACC
This sequence comes from Hirundichthys speculiger, assembly GCA_018398805.1. Lineage (NCBI taxonomy): Eukaryota > Metazoa > Chordata > Actinopteri > Beloniformes > Exocoetidae > Hirundichthys > Hirundichthys speculiger. Next base: position 3,165,621 of record JAGFBZ010000287.1, on the reverse strand, counting down.
CAGATGGGAGCAGTCAGAGGCCATTTGAGTATTTAGCAACTTACACGCACACACATGCATGCATACCTTGCAAAGCCTTTAAAGCAGAACTCGGCAGACCAGATGAAGTATTGCATTTTTTTTTTCCTCCACCAGAAAGAAAATAATAAAGTCGCTGGGCCGTTGCTCAGGTCTGCTGATAGATTTAGCCAGCTGCACAATGGTTCCTTTATATGACAAATACACATCCAGCCTGACCTTATCGCCTGACCCCCAGAAGGTTAGCAGTAAATCGGCTGCAATCTCCCCCTCTGCAAATTCTCGCACCTCGTCCTCCATTCGTGGTCGTGAGCTCTGGTCTGCAAAATGAGCTTATTTCTTTACTGGACAGTTGGCGCGCAGCCATACAAATATCCCTTGAAAGGGTTTATTCTGGTCTGACCCACCACATATTTAAAAGCAATCAAACTTGTTGTGATGGACTGCAGTAGTTCTGCGAGGTGTTATCTACTGTATGCGTACACCACTGTTAGTTTTCATTGATGGTAGCTGTGCTTTGGGATTTGGATAACAGATTGCAGGGTTTTCAAGTCAAAATGAGGGGAATTTTAATTGTTGATATGCATGTGTTGGTGTCAGACTTCTGCCTGACAGTGTGCTGTAGATGTTTATCCAGTTCAGAAGCGAACCTATTAAAGCACACTGTATGTTTGTCCAAACAGGTTTGTAAGGTTTATTTTGAAGTAAAAGAAATACGGCACCCCTCGCTGCATTGCTGTGAATGACCTGATGACCGCTTTTTTTTAGAGGCCACACACATCCCTCTACTGCAGTCCCCCAGGAACGAGTTTAGTGCCTCCACTAACACAGGGCGAGAATAATGCTAAGCCTGTTAGTAGTAGCCTGTTTCAAGTGCTCCAGGCTTCACTGTTTTCAACACAAGAAACGGAGAAAGACAGTCAGTAATGGAGGAGAGGGAGGGGGTAAATATCTGCTAAATTGGAGACCCCGAGGCTGCACACACAGCCAGTTTTTGGAGAAAGGGTGTCGGGGGAACAATAAGTGTTGGTAGTATGACAGGAAGTGGAGCATATGTCCTCTTTCCAACTCCCTGCATCTCCAGTAGACCTCACATGAACTAAGCTTCTGGCAAAGCTTGTCTCAGAGCGTCCTCCTCACACTGCAGTCTACCCCTCCAGTCACCAGTCCTCTGACAGAATCACACTGACAACAATTCAGGGGCTGAGGGGAGGGCTGCTGGAAAACAAGCCATCCTCCGGGAAACCAGAATTACACCATCATAGCATTCCCACTTCCTGTCCCACACCCCTCCCACCACCCGTTGGCTCTTCAAAGCTACCTCTGATCTTCATCTATGGTGCTGAATTCTTCTTTCCGTCTGTCTCATGGTCATCCCTGCTGTCCAAACAATCAAGCACTGACTCTGAGTACTGACCTCTCTACACTATTCTTTGTTGTCGTTTGCTTAATGGCTCTGGTGATTTTCTTATTTTTTATTTTCTTTAATTACCACCTCTTTGTCTTTGTCTCTTCTGCTGCTTAGGGCAGCAGAAGACTTACGCACATGACTTATTTATTCTCCACTGCTTGTGTTGTCGGCTGCTGCATTGAATTCCATTGTAAATGTGACTTTCTGGATGTTTAACTTCTAATCTGACTCCATGAATTGCGACGAAAGCATATGTGGTATGTGACTGTGTGTGTGTGTGTGCAAGTGCAAGTTTGTGCGTATGGAGTATAATTGATGGCACATGTAAGAAATTATCCAAGCTTTCAAAACATCTTCTGGCCAATTTGCTTGGGAATATCAGTCTTTCCAAAGATTAAGCCAGTGTCGAATGTTCCCTGGGGTTCAGCTGGGGTTTCCATCCTTTACTGGATAGTCTGCTCCGAGTGGGAAAATGCGGTCATGATGCCCTGTCGGGAAGCAGTCGAGCCTGTGTCAGTCAAGGCCTGGTTGTTTTGTCCGATATCAAGGCACTGCTGCAAAGGAACAAAGGGCACATCGTCGGAGGGTGGTGTTGGGGGGGAGTAGACAGGCGCTTCTGGCAAAGCCATTCTGAAATGTGGAATAATGGAGGTGTCTGAAACCAAGAGACGAAGCGTGAAAGGAAGGAGGGTGATCTTGGCCCACTTTTGGCCCAAGATCAGTCACCAGAGTGCAGATTAAGGTCCCTTCATTCCCAGCTGCATCATCGGGTCTCTGCCCTCCCTCATTAGTTTTTTTCTGTCTGCTTTACTCCTTTAAACAACTGAAGGAGTTTTAGAATTGAAACATGCACTTTGGGGCACAAATGTGACACTGCTACTTGTTCCAGAGAGGTGGGACCTCTGCCCTGACTCTAACAGAGATGCAACTCGTCTTACTAGCAATGAATATGACTGAATGTCCCCATTCTCCTTTTTTACCCTTTGGAGAGTGTGCAGTTTTGGGTGTCTGCCATGCATTGTCAGCCTCTCTAGTTCCCCTTCCTCTACTTGACTTCCCTTCCTCCCACAAACTAAATTCCACAAACGAGCGTTGTTTTGAATGTTTGGGTCACACGACCACAGTTCACATTTGCTTTTTCACCTCAGTGCTCTGTGCTCTCACACGCTCCCTCTGTCTCTCTTATTCTCTTTTGAACTTTATCATGTGATTTGTTGCTATGAAGAGCTGCTGGGAAGGCAGGTGGTAGAAACAGAAGGGGTGGACGGGAAATTGGACGACCCGAGGTTGGCCGAGCGATCTTTGCTAGAGGATTAATTGTGTAAGAGCCATGTAATGATTGCTGGCATGGCTCGGGAGTGAAATCCTGTTAGTTGCTGCACAGGGGTTGGGTTAAGTCTGAGCGAGTTGGCGAGTCGTGTAGGTGTGGAAGATGTGCGTTAGGAAGGAAGGTGACTCTGATCACACTAGAATGCGTGACCAGGTGGTGATCTGACAGGGTGAGCCGTCTCCAACCAAAAGAGCCAGAGCATCCCTCCCACTGTGCTCAGTCTGAGACATAAAGAGTGAATTCCAATTCCTCCCTTAACCTTCAGTCTCAACCCTCAATCTCAAAAATGCGTGCTCCCGCTAAATGCAAGTGCCGTCCCGATTCTAAGAACGTCAAATTGAGGGACAAGTTTGAGGGCCGTATCGCCCTCAAAATTGAGATTCTCCGGCACCACCCTTGGAGGTAAGGGCTACCCAGAAGGCATTGGGTAATTTAGCCAAGACATCTTCGAAAATGATGGCAACAAAAAAAGCTAGCTACAAATGTAAGTATCTTCGTAGTTCTTAAAGATATAAATGTTATGAAACCATCTTATTGTCTTTGTTTGAGACTTTTTTCATGGATTAACATCGTTGTTGCATAGCATTTATTTTTTACTTTACGATGTTTGCTGCCGGGCTGGCGGTCCCGGCCGGCGATACTGCCCTCTATTGTGAGGGCGGTATCCTCGCGGTATAACTATATTATGTTATTTGCTAATATTATTTGGAGAATATACACCACTCTTTTCAGTGTTATCCCTGTGTCATTTCAGGGAATACAGAGACAACACGGCTCTGATACATTTCAGTCTGAAGAGGTAACTGCACTCAAGGGGTGTCCCATTTCGAAGTCACAAGATAGCCCTTACACTTACTTTGGAGGGTTAAGATTGAGGGCCAAAAATTGAGGGTTAAGGGTGAGGGTTGAGATTGAGGGTTAAGGGAGGAATTGGAATTCACCCCTAATGTCTGCTTTAGTGCAGGAGTAAGTGGGAAATGTGTCATATGTGTGTATCTGGAGTAATCAACAGTTTGACAAATGTGACCCCATTCATTTCATTTATTTAGTGGAACTGATTTTCAGTTCCACTCTGTGTCTCAAGCTCTGTGTCTCTCTTTCATTTTATTTTAAGATTGAGGCTAAAAATGTGTCTATTTAGTTTGGCTTTTCTACCTTAGTTGCTTAGTGATACTGCCTGAACTGTATTATCTTAAAAATATTTTTTGAAAGAGTTAAACTGTACTTTAATCAAAAAGTTGCCCATTTAAGAAATTACTTTGGTTCTCCTCGACTGTAATAATATTCTGTCATTAGGGGCCTCATCGCCCTTCATAGGCTGTAGAGGTGATGGATAGAGCCATCAGCTGACAATCACGAAGCGAACGCCTTAAGTTTTTTAAAGTGCAACACTCTCAATGACTACTAGGCACTTTCTCCATACCATTTAACTCTTAAGCCTGGTTTATACTATATATAATCAAGTCGTCTGCGTGTGTGACGCAGATAATGCAGAGATACTCCCCCCACCCTCCGCAGACACTCTGGTGCACCTCCCCAAAATTGTAGGTGACCGCAGACAGTGTCGGAGATAGTGTCGGAGGAGAGAAAGGAGGCTTCTGATTGGTCAGTTCTACAACCGCATAGAAAAAACCCACATCTGTACAATTCTCATTTTCCACACTACAAAGACAGCACATATTCTAGTAATTCATGGAGGGAGATAGCGATGAATATGGGTGTAGATACGGCCGAGATGGTGAGGAAGTAGAAAAACGCAAGAGATAAGTTTAGTAAGTTTAGCTAGTTTGTGACTGTCCCTCTTGCGTTGTGACGTGAAATAACATAGCGCAGACCGCGCTTCAAAATTGGGCATTAATCAAAAATAACTGCGGCATACCTGCGACAAGCTAACTGCGACACATTGCCACGAGATTATACACAGCCTTTTATCCCAATATTGTTGCTTTGGCTCCAAACGATCCATATGACATCAGCCAGAACCAGCAGTTAACAAACTAATCGGTGACATTATTTGGGTTCGTTGACTCAGTAATATACAGTTTATGCTTCAAAGGAAATGCTAAGCTCATCTCAGCAGGATAAGGGAATGATCATAACTTCTGAACGGGACCATAAGCCTCCCACACACTGTGAGACAATTGGTTCCAATTCTGGTCTCAACTCTTTCCATTAATCCTTAGTAAAGTCTTGACTGTGACATTCTGCAGGTTATCTTATTAGATTGCTCTGTAATGTAAGGTGTGTTAAAGTTGATAGACTGTGCTTGGGAGGACATTTGAGCTGCACTGATTTTAAATGGTAAGATTTTCAGATTTTCTGTTGTGTGGGGGGGTCACCCCAGGAACAAAGGCTCACAAACCTTAAAGAGAATAATCCCTTGAAATTTGCAAGACTTGTGACATGTGTGACAGATTTTAACCTTCAACTGAAGCTGCAACATGTAACGTGATGTGGTTAAAGTCATGCTGTCTCCAGAATTTCATCCAAACTCTTTTTTCTTTCTTTTCTTCCTTTTTCTCTCTCTTTTTTAAAAAAAGTTTCCTGGTTCTAACATTAATTCAGTTTTTTTCTCTCGCTCGCTGCCTGCAGTGTTTGTATACACTGCATCTGACTGTGAGGGATTTCTGTGCGACTTCCCGTGTTCACAGTCGGGACTCTGTGAGTGGACGTTGTGAAGTGTGTGATGTGCTGTCTGGGTCATATCGTGGCACTTTCACTCAGTATTATTGCAAAACGATCTAGATCTGTACTTTTTTTTTATTGTCAGGTGTGGTCTCGCATGTGAAAGATCTGTTATGACTGTAAAATTATTTTGCTTATGGACCAAACTTTGGAAGTCTAATTTACAAGTTGTTGCTGAGATCAGTGGTTTGCAGGGGGCTACAATGTCCAGCAGCAGTGGCAGTCTATTCAACAACTCTGCTCTGTTTCATGTAGTTGAAAATAAAACTAAGCTAATTTAAACAAAAATACCATGTGTGTATTGCTGTTAGGTGCTGTTTTTAGTACTATTACTGCAAACCAGTAGGACCATTTGAGCTGTACGTCTAGATACTTACGTCCAGAGTTGTGTCTCGTTCTGTTAACTCTAACAGAAGTTTTTGCCTGATTTCTCCCTAGAGTCGAACAAAATCCTTATCTGTTTAGTTATACCCATTTTACTTGCCAATTATAGTCTATTTCTCTATTCTTAGAACTGAGCATCTTATTGACCTGAGATGATGAATGGGTTTGGGTTAATGGCAGATAGCAGGCTGCTGTTAATTGACACCACTGTATCACTCAATCTCCTGTTTTTGTATTCCTAGCTACCCACTTTTTGTTTTTTTTCTACAAAGCAATCCATTATGGTTAAGATTGGGTGCTTTTAAGGACCCGGTGTGCCTGCATGGTATATCGCAGGGGTCCCCAACCTCCGGTCCCTGGCCCGATACCGGGCTGCAGAGGTCAAAAAATACTGGGCCGCAGAGACTTCCATTATTATCCGTTTGATTTATTATCCAAGTCTAAATTATGTTTAATTTTGAAAAATGACCTCCATTTCACCCGTCTATGAACTTACTCTTGACAACACATGACAAGACTTCAAGACCCGTGTCTCGGTCACGAGTCAAAATGAGTAAAACAAACATCTTCAGAAAGTGTCTTTCCAAAGAATGTTCCTGATGGTTCTGTTGTTGGTGTATGTTACGAGGACGCTGCTAATAAAGTTGCACATGAATACATAATGGATTTACGTTTATTATAATATATAGAAAATACCACCATTTTTATGCTGGCCCTATCATTTTGTTGTATTTATCTGCAGCACATTTTACAGACGGGTCCCTGAAAATATTTAACTGGTTTGTGGCGCAAAAAAGGTCGGGGACCACTGGTTTATCGTAATGAAATATACCAAATATGACAGGGTCTTATTTATTTTGAAGCCATTGATTGTTGCAGGTGATGTCTAGCGGCAGAGGAGCAGAAATTCTTGGGGATTGTGCTCTGTACTCAAATGTGCAACATTTTTATTTAGATTTCACATTTCATCTTTGTCTAGGCACACTCCCAAGGGTTCATCTGTGCAAACGTGAGCCATTGTAATACTCTTCTTGGTCAAGGCATTGCTCAAAAAAGTGAGATTTTATTATCCATCAAGTCAGCTTCACAGCTAGTCAGGTTCAATCACTATAAGATTGTAAGAAGTGAAGGTTGTACAAACCGTTAGGCCTTCTCTTGGGCCAAATCCACGTCTCTTTGACACGTCAGCTTCTCTGGTCTGCTGACTGAGCCGAAGTGATTTAACTGCCAAGCTATTGCAAGTTATTTTCTCCTCATCAAAAGTGGGGTCCAGTTTTTGTCAAGGCGGAGAGACAAACTTTTATTATTTACTTGTGGCCAGGATCCTACTGTAGATCTTGTTTTTCTTCATTAAGCCAATTCTTAAGTGCTAGGCTTTTTGTGGTGTATAAAAGTTTGTGTTTTGTCTGCTGGGGGTGCTTTTCAGTAAAGCCCCTTTCACACAGTCTGTTCGAGGCAGGACTCGTGTAGTTTCGATGTGCCTCTGTGAGCCGTGTTTACATAACCGGGGGTCAAAATTGATGCACCGCTGGTATGCCTCTCAGCTGCCAACAGAAGTAGTCACAAAGCAGAATCGGCGTGTTTGTGTAAGGGATATCTTCCACGGCGGAGCAAACCTCTCTTAGCAATGATGCTGCTGTCACTCAACTGTTCTGTGACATTTGGTCTGTGCAAAATAGTAAAGTGGAACAAAAGTGGTATTTTTTGCCCCGATGAGGTGCAACGATTGTTACCGAGGATCCGATGCCACTTGTGTTCTGTACTGAGGTTTGATTCTTGCTGTCAGGAACTCGCTTTTGTTAGTAAGATCCGTACATAAATGCATCTATCCAACAGCCATTTTCAAGAGACCTGTGGATGGTTTTCAACCTGGCGTTGTTTTTGATGTCATCAGAAGCTTGCTTATCTAGCCTTAAAGTTTTACTGCCTCATACGGACCATTTGCGCCACTAAAATCTGCACATGCTCAAGCTTATTCCCCTTCATTCCTGACATGCTCTTGTATGTCCTTTCTACCATTTATACCATTTAATCATTCCTTTCTCAGAGCTCAGCCATTAACTCACTGGACTCCGTCCCTCTTGCCCTTGACTGCTCTCTTGAGTCTCCTCGACTCCGAATCAGCCTCATTTTCCCTCGCGGCTGCCAGAAAACTGCTCTAGCCCACAGCTAGAAAGCTTTTAATCATTTATTTAGGGGCTTTAATGTCAACGTTGACTGAATTCTCTTACTTAGAATATGCAGAGATGAGGGGGGAGAGCCAGGAAAGTGAACGGGAGACACCGTCTTAAGATTGGATCAAGAAAGCGGTTTGTCAGCAAGCCTCTAAGGAGCCTCTTCTTTCTGTCCAGCGTATTCCTCAAGCACTGCATGTTTTAAACAAATATAGGATGATGCTGTTTTTATTAAGCATTTCCGCATTGACGCCACCTCCTCTGGGTTGAGAGGGTCCCAGTGAGCCTTCAAAGGAACTGGATGTCATATGAATGTAATTATTTGGTCCAAATTAGCAGGGAGCTGAAGACAAAGGGCAAGAGTATGGAGTATCCTTGGCCTATCCATGCACACAACCACACCCAGGTCCATGTACACTGCAAAGCTGAATTATAGTGATTTGATCTCTATTAAACAGGCTTGTCACAATTAACTCTTAATTATATAATCACAGTTATTTGAAATAATTGCGATTGTGCTTGCATGATTGTCAAGTGTGTTCATGTGTTTGCAAATGGCCCGGTGAAACTGGGAAAAATGTCATATTTCCACATTGTTTTTATAGCAACTAAATGACAGACTGACTGAAAAGCTCAACAAAGAGATATTTTTATCATGGATTGTTAATATAGATGCATTATTGCGGTGATAATAACTGTAACCAGCAGCCAATGAGTAATAACAGATTCAGAAAGTCCATGTTTTTTTTCCCCATTGGCATTTTAGTCAATGATCCATTTGTATTTCGGAACAACTCTTTATTCTAGTTGTACAACTGATCTTAAATTAACTTCACTTGGTACTGGAAGAGGGAATTACAAATAAGGAAAAGTCTTTTGCTGTTTCACCACTGGGCAGTGAGTCAGGAGGATAATTAACTTTTATAACTGAAGAGAACAAGAATGTCAACTTAAGCTGAAATTAGGTTTTGATTTCAGAATCGAGACCTTCCTTTCATTCAGTGCCAAAGAACCGACTTTCCACTCGTACTTTTATATCTGTGTTGAATTATGGTGATGTGATTTACATGCACGCATCTTTGTCCAGCTTACATGGAAGGAAGGAAACTATTGTCTGTTCTCATGATCTTTTCCTGCTGTCAGCTTCTGGCCCCAAAAGAGCTGTTAAATGTCCTTTTCTCTTTGTATGGAATCAGCTTCAAGTCTGCTTGAAACTGAAGGAACTGATATTTCTAAATGAATTAATACTTGAATTTATCTAAGTCATAGGCAGATTTTCTAAGCAGGACTTTTTTCTCCACAAAATAGATTCCTTTTCTCATTGGAATATACCAGTATATACTGATTGGTGACAGTTTATCAACTCTGACCTTTTTCTTTTTCTGAACACCATCAATAGACCCCGACCAATAAGAGTGTGCTGTTTATCCCTCGGCCATTTGTAAAAAGTTGTAAAAGGTTCCCTCAGCTCATCAGTGATTGTGCAAAAATAAACATGCAATGCAATTAATGGCGTTCCTCGTCAGTGAGCCCAGAAATCAGGTTGTGGAAACTCAGTGCTGAGCTGCTGGTTAGAGGTGAGCAGGTGCACAAAGAAAGTTTTTGATGTTGTTGAAGGAGGTGATGCATGCACTAAAAATAGAGGTTTGGGACTTTTTCCCGCAGTGACAAGAAGGCGAAAGGGGTTAGCATCCTCAGCAAAGAGAATGCAAACTTTTGATTAATCAGCAACCAAGGACTGGAGATCTATGGGTGCTGAATTGGCTTGAGGCTTGAGAACAGTTGACAAATCAATAAAAAAAAAAGTATTCTTTCATCAGCAACTTCAAAAACACAAAGAAAACACAATGTTCTTCCTCCTTCTTATGCTGTCATCTGCAGTGTTTTTGACAAAATACCATTAGGGAATAACGCAAAAACTTTTTGTCCGGCTTATTTCTCCTGGTCTTTGTTCAGTTTTTCACATCAAGTTGATGTAATTGGTGTGACAGATCTCATGTCCTTTCTGTTAGTTCTGTTCATGATTTATTTCTTTTTTACTCTTTGTGTGTTAGTGGAAGTTACATGTTGTTTTTTTTTTCCCCTCTTGTTAGGTGCCTTATGTTTTTTTTTTTTTCCTTTTATCACATGACGCTTCACTTGGGCAGAAAGGAACAGAGACTGCACATATTAAAACTGTCAGAGGAGCCTGGGAAAAAAAAATCCTGCATGTATAACTTTTTGGCTTCTCTCTCGCTCTCATATGAAAAACTCTAATTCCCATTGCTCTATCACTCTTCATCTCTCAGCCTCTCCACCCTCCCCATTGCTTATTATCCCCCCCCTTGGTTCTGTGTTGTTTTGGTTATCAGTGATTGCCTTAATGCTTTCCTTCCCCTTCTCCATCATGAAAGCTATAATTTTGTCACTCTCTTACACGCCAGCAGGCCACGTCAAGGCGTTGCACCTACGGCCACAACTGGCTTCATATTATTTGCCATCAGCAGGAAGCACAGCAGGAAGTACATTTTTCTCATTCTTTCTCATAGGATCAGGTGGGGAATGCAGGACTAACCACATGCTTTCATCCATAGCTCCACATGCACTTTTTTTCCCCCCAAGTCCATGGCCTCCCGATAAAATATGAATCAAAACGAGTTTTTCAAGCTTTTCCTTGCCTTCAAATAAGCTGTGACTTAGTCTGAGGTTTCGGGAGATGAGGAGTTGTCAGCTTCTCTGCATTGCAGGGTTTGCAGTGTCAGAAAAAAAAACAACGTGGATGGACTTGGATTGTCATCTGATTTGACTTCAGAGAACTGGCTTTTTCTTTTTAGACCTTAATGACATATTTATCAAAATGCCAAAATCAGGACAAAATTAGGTTAATATCTGATCCTCACTAACTCTCAAAGCTTGGTATCTATAATCCCATATAAACAACAGAAATGTCATTATTTTGTTTAACAAAAAACAAACCAAATTCAGAACAATCTGTGAGAAACAAATTAAACCCTGCTGTCCCAGGAATTAAAAGTGTAAGGAGCAGCCAGCTGCTCCTAATCACTGGCACTTAATTTACAAATCATCAGCAAGTGTGAGCTCCTCTATAAAAGCAGGGACTTTAGCACTTTGCTGGTCTGGAGCCTTCAGGTGTGGGTTAACACAACACCAAGCAGTTAAGACATCAGCATTGGTCATGCAGTGATCTCCTGTAACAATATCCTTGGTACTGAATGGATTTGTCATCTGGGGTTATTTGGCCATAATGGACAGCGTCACATTTGTTGAAAACCTCATACCCTCTGGCAAGCACAGTGGTGGAAGGGTCATGATTTTAGCTTGTTTTAGAGCTGCGAGATCCAAGTCTCGTGGAGTCACCATGATGTGAGAGACTAATAGTTTCATAAAGAAAATAATTCAAGTTGTTGCAGCTAAAGGTGCTTCTTTGTACAGCTGTGCTACCTGCGAATGTTTAGTGTTTGAGCTGATTAAACAAATTAAGTTCAGTGATGCATATTTGTAATGTAGACTCATGGACATTTATTTGTACAATGAGTCAGGGAGGTTTAGAATCATTATTACCTGCTGTTTGTTTTTTGTTCTACATATCAGTTTTTGTCTGTTTTTATTTCTCCTTATCTCCTTGTTCCAGTATAAATTACCACAGTTATTTTACTGATAATATCACCCATACTGTGTGTTTAACAATATCATCTACTTTTGCTTGAGTGTTCCATTACAAGTTTTGCGTGACAATGAAATACATAGCGTTTATTTGGATTGTTCTTATGTATCCCCTACTTTTCCAAGCTGAATTTGAATCTCAATTCTTGTTGCAGCACTGCAGTAATGAATTTTGTTGCATGTTTAAGAAAAGTTCACCAGGATGATGTTATTTTTTTTTTTGTACTGTGATGAAAATAATCAGTCTCTAAGTCCTGACTGTTGAAATTCTCATTTCCCTCCCTTCTGCAGGAGCAGAGCCCAAGTAACGCCACATCGCTGGCCATGATGCAGGAGCCACAGGAAGTGGTGGAGGAGACGGTCACCATCGAAGAGGACCCAGGCACTCCAACCTCCCACGTCTCAGTGGTCACCTCAGATGATGGAACCACACGACGCACAGAAACCAAGGTAAGACAAAGCTGCACTCTGCAGGGTTCTAGTATGGCATTTGTTCTGCAAAAAATGTAACAGGTGTATAATTAATACATACTGGACTCTGAAAATATGCTGCATTTTAACACTGTTGATATACAATTTTTATATATTGTCCTGATTTTTTTATTTTTTTTTTGAAAATGTTTTTTGTCAAAAATAACTAAATAAATAAACCTCAACCTGGTACCCACTGTCACAACTTAATAAGACACCTGAGAATAGTTGCATTGTTGTAGCATATGGATCTTTTCAGCTCACAGCAGGAAAACCCCACGAAGTCCCTTTGATCCATTTCAATATTACTCCAAAATTATGGATTTGGATTACTGCCACCAAACTGAATACTAAACTTCCACTCATAGATTTTCATTCTTAAGAACTCTAAATCTCATAATCCTATGGCCCGAAGTGGTTTAATACCCCTCCCATAGCTTTATTTATATATTTTTATTATTATTATTTGCCAACTCCCTTGGTGTTCTAATTGTGTGCTTCTGAAAAGCTCATTTGTTGATTTGTCCTCTACTGTGTTCTGTTGTTTTTTTGAAAGGATATGTCAACTAACGTGAAGGTGAGTGTATTCTTTTTTTGCTGTTGCTTTTGTCACCATGCCACCATTTAATGTGCGCCCATACAGGCTCCAGTAGCGGTGTTCAACACAATCTGCATCACCGCAAGCTAAATACAACTTCTCTACTTTAATATACTTTGTCAGTGCTTGCCGCTTCCACACTCTAGGTAGATTCCTCCTTTGAAACACAATAATGGCATGCTTTTTCCTCTCTGTTTATATTAGCTTTAACCTGTAAATAACTACGAATGTTGTTCAATAACACATGAGAGGAAATGTAGATTATCTTTTATTGTCAACTATAGTATAGCAAATGAAAATGTTGAGGTCACTGTAAGGCCTGAGGAGTTACAATTCAAGTGACTTAAACAAGAAAAAAAATCTGAAATGTGTGATGTCTTGTCTATAATCTTCAACCAGATGATGGAAAAAAATAACATCCTTATCTGTGTTTGTTGAGAAGGAAACTGTAGGCTTTTTAAAAATAAACAAATAAATCAAAGTAAACCAAACTAAAAACACCCCCTTTTAACACATGAAAAATATTTCTATCACAAGAAAGTGTTTATTTACAGAGCAGTGCTTTAAAGAAAAATACAGCTTTGGACAAAAATAAAGATCTTAAGTCTGAATATATTACACAGTGTTATCTAGTGGTGAAGTTTAGGATTGAAGCTAAATCCTTGTCTTATTATCTCCCTCTGAGCTACAAGGAAAATATATGGTGGCCCCTAGATAGGAATGCAAAAGACCTTTTTTGGAGCCAGTGTTTGGTTTGAGAGGTCCAAGCTACAGCAACATAGTGCACACTTTGAAACATGCTTCACCTGCTGATACAGTTCTCCTTTTCTTGAGATTCTCTGTGAGTTTATTGTATATTCCATATTGTATTGCGTCTCTGCTGATGGAGTTCCCTGAATGAGATTAGCATGCATAGCAATTTTGAGATATACCTACAAAGGTTGACATTTTGTCATTCAGTGTTTTGTGGATAGCTCCAGTCAGCTGTTGCTGTAGGCTTCCATAGGAGTGGAGAGCGCTGTGTGGAGCTCTTCCTCCAGGGACTGTGAAACTGTAATTAAAAAGACCGGTCTAATCCCTCATCAGGGAGGACCCATTGCCCTTCAGCCTGTTTGCTGTGAAAGGATTGGCCACACACACGCACACACACTCCCTTTCACTCATGTTTTTATGCATTGGAGCACAGAACTTCGGGAATAATGTGCACCAATACACACATCAAAGCATCAAACTAATAAAGGGCTTTGCTGAGGACAAGGGTGAAGGAAGGACAGTACTTTAAAGACTCCACTGCCCCGCTGAGAGCAGATATTGGGTGTTTTCACTTTGAGATGGGGAAAGCAGATTCATATTTAGGATAAACTTCTGGGTGCTCGCACAGACAAGGATGCCTTTAGTGTTTCCTGGTTGCTTACCTTGTCTTGTCTTTTCATCTCTTTCATCTGTTGTTTTCATCGTCTCCTTTTCAATCTTTCTTGTCATTTCTTTTTAGCAGCTCCCAGTTTTATTTATGTGCATATCTGTTCTTTTGAACCGAAGTCTTCCGTTCCTGTCTAATGCTAATGTACCCTTCTCCATTGATGGTTATCCTCCGTCTAACCGTTGGAGATGAAACATGGACATTTCTCCTATCGTGCTGACTTGTGGGCAAAAAAAAAAAAAAAAAAGTTTTTTTTTGTGGTAAACATGTTTCTTGTAATTTATCAGCAATATCACCAGCCAGAAAACTGGGAAGTGAGTGGAAAGTGGCGCTGCACCTAGATGGTGCTACTGTATTTAACAGGGATGTGAGCACACTCTGTTTTGTATTTGTTAACTGGGTCAGGTTAAGTTTTTTTAGATTTGGTTTCTCATCAAAACATTTTTTCAGATAAAACTAGGGGGACAAAACAGGGAACAGCCTTTTTTAAAACAGTTTAACTGCTCTTTCTCTTTACATTTTCAGTCGATTCAACTTGGGGTGAATTATCAGGAATGTGTGTGAATCTGAGCACATGCACATGCTCAATTAGTTCTACTTCCTTCCTCCTGTCCAAGCATGCCATATTTTCCTTTGACAATCATCCAGCCCTTTTTCCTGCTGGCAGACAGTCTGAAAAGAACACCATTCATTTTAGAATTGGATCAATAGAAGCAGCGTTCCTCCTCTTTCCTCTGGATACGAGCTAATGAGACCTGAGGTAGACCACGCAAACAAGTTAGAGGATCTTTTTACTACCCTTCATAAGCTCAGGATCCACTCTGATGATACATCTTCTCAGGATCGAAATTTACCTTTTCACTTAGTGTCACTGGTGCTCCCAATTTCAAAAACTTAGCAACCAGAATATAGGAGCACCCACCAAAATGTTGAGATCGTCAATAATTCATATAATAAATAGACTTTATTTATTGCTGGCTTGGTGCCTGTATAAAATAAATATTACATGTTCGG
Source organism: Hirundichthys speculiger (assembly GCA_018398805.1). Classification (NCBI taxonomy): domain Eukaryota; kingdom Metazoa; phylum Chordata; class Actinopteri; order Beloniformes; family Exocoetidae; genus Hirundichthys; species Hirundichthys speculiger. The sequence goes on along the minus strand of JAGFBZ010000287.1, from coordinate 3,150,453 downwards.
TATTGTTGGGTTGATTAATTATTTAACAATAAAATTTAGTAAAAGGTATCTAAATAAAATAGAAAACAAATGTATACATTCAGCAAGATGCTGAATAATTGTTATATTACAAGTGTAGGCTGCCATTGATAAAAGCATTTACAGTATGTGCATGTAACTATAGAGGGTTTTCACCTACGTCACGTTTTGGTCAGTGACCCAGATGCGCAGCCATCTTGGAGGTACTCGGATGTAAACACACCGCTGGATCAACCATGGATAAAGGATGGATAAACCACAGAAAAGCTCTTCAAAAGGCGTTACACACGCAAAAACATACAGAGAAGGACTTGGTCCACGGGAAAGGGAACGATATTCTGAAAAGTTACAGTTTGTCGGTGGTGCCGATCCGTACAAGTTAGCTCCCTCGTCTTGGAGCAATGATGAGCCAGAGAGCCTCCCTTCGATTGTATACCCCGACATCGTAAACTACCTGGTTTTCTCGCCAAGCCCATATACAGCAGAAGATCTTAAATCTTACAAAAGTTTGGAGGCCTATAACCAGATTGTCTGTGGATGGGTGAGAGACCTGCAGTATCAAATAATCAACAACAGATTTGTTGTGAAGGCCGAAGTAAGTAATGCCATAACGTTTTTAATCAATCTAATCTTAACTGTATGATATCCAGGGGTGGAAGTAATTAATTACAAATACTCAAATTACTGTAATTAAGTAGTTTTTTGGGGTACTTGTACTTTATGAATAGATGAGTAGCTTGATATTATCATTAGACTAGAAATTAAAACCTTTTTTTCTTGATAATTGTTTATGTATGAAATTAAGAGCTAACAACATTTCACCTAATTTATCTGACACGAAATGGGCCAAACAAATTTGGATGTTGTCCAGATTTTTGCCACGCAGGTCTTGGTTTAGCTTTGCTAACCACAAGCGCCTCTCTTCCTCTGACAACTTCTGGCATTGTTCTCCCTGATTTTTAATAACTTTGGCAGTAGCGTTTTTAGAAACGCTAGCTGTCCTAAGAAAAAAAGAAATTTGTTATTGTTCCCTTCCTTGGCGCCGTAAAAAGGGACCTATAAATGTACATATTTTTGTAGTTAATAAAGATATAAATGTTATAAAACTATCTTACTGTCTTCGTTACATATACTAATATTATCTTATTCTTCTTCTACGTCTTCTTCTCCTTCTTCTTCGCCGTTGTCGTTTTCTTGACAGATTGGACGTAGCTTTGGCGTAAGGCCGCCCCCCACAGTCTGAAGATGTAACTGCACTCAAGGAGCGTCCCATTTCTAAAGGGCCGTGTATACTCTCGCGGCAATGTGTAGCCATCAGCTTGTCGCAGAGATGCTGCCGTCACTTTTGATTTACACTCGCGCGGTCTCTGCTATGTTATTCCAAGCCACAACGCAAGAGGGACAATCACGGACTAGCTAAACTTACTAAACATATCTCTTGCGTTTTTCCACTTCCTCATCGTCTCGGCCGTATCCAGACCCACAATCATCGCAATCTCCCTCCATGAATTACTAGAATATGTGCTGTCTTTGTAGTGTGGAGAACCAGAATCGTACAGATGTGGGTACTTCCTCATTTCTTCAATGACGCGCTCTTTTCTATGCGGATGTAGAATTGACCAATCAGAGGCCCACTTTCTCTCCTCTCTGCGACACTGTCTGCGTCGACCTACAATTTTGGGTAGGCGCACCGGAGTGTCTGCGTAGTCTCTGCGTAGGGTGGGGGGCATCTCTGCATCGTTCGCGTAGGTGACGCAGATGACCTGATTTGAGTATAAAGTCACAAGATAGCCCTTACACTTACTTTGGAGGGCCAAGATTGAGGGCCAAAGACTGAGGGTTAAGGGTGGGGGTTGAGATTGAGGGTTAAGGGAGGAACTGGAATTGGCCCCAAATATATCGGACACCTATGACCAGAACAGCCATGATTTCGAGCCCTGATCTTCTGGTTCAACTGTTATGAAAAGTAGAGAATCGCTCCTGAACAAAAATAAGAGAAAGATTTTTATTTTTGTGTTTTTTTTTTTTTTTTAAAGACTTCACAGGCTCTCCCATTTCAGAGTGTATATATATTTGCTTGTGTCTTTAAAGTGTTCATTGCTGTGACATGAGTCTCAGGTCATGTTCATCTTAAAACCAAAACAGCAGGATGGAGTCTTGTCCATACATAATGAAAACTAAAGTAGCCCTTTCCCACATGTCCCTCCAACTGTAGGTTACCAAAGTGGTGAAAACCATCACACGCCGCACGTACCACCCAGTGATGGTGCCTGACAACCCGTTAGTGGAGTCCAGGGTCTCCACTCGGACCCCGACTCCAGACGCCATCTCAACCCCCAGCTCACACGAGAAAGACCCAGTAGGATTCCAGACCCTGTGTGGTTTTTGCTGTGCTTTCCCCTCCCCTTGCCTGCCTCTATTTCCTCTAACAGAAGACATTGAACATTTAGCCATTTAAATTTACTGAAATTGCAAAGAAAATAACCATTTATATTTTCAGCATCTTCACAGATGGCTTTTAGTTGGGCTCAAAAGCCATCACAGCCTTCATCATCACAGGTTAAAAACGTGAATTACTACCTCATCAGGTCTAACCAAACAAGCCTCCTTGTCCATTTAAGCTCTCAATAAAGTGAAAGCTGCAGAGGTTGTGAAACCCCCCGCTGTGCTGTAAATTGGACAGTTTGACACCTGCTGCCTTTCCCTTCATTCTTAACAGTTTGGTAAACAGTTGTGGACTGCCTCTAACAGCCTGTGGTTGCTTAAAACACATTTCTCTGCACTGATGTGACTTTACATGCATGCAAAAATACATAGAAATCTTTAGACGTGCTACATTTGCTTATAATCACACTGTTACACCATCAATTCAGAGATTCTCTTTCAGGCCTGTTTATCCCACTTTGGCATATTTCAGAGGCTCCTCTAATACCGAAGCTCCTCGTCTTCCCATGTGTGACGGTTTAACGCCTTGTGAACTTGAGCGTACATCAAAGAGTCTTCTAAACCTGTGTGATGGCTCCCTTTGCAGCTCCTGCAAATTGCCTTAAAAGCTGTGTTAGTACAAGCAAGCTGGGCATGTAAGGCTGGGAAGCTGTAGTATTCATTGTACCCTCCTCACAGCTTCTGATAGTCATTTTAGAAAAGAATAAACTATGAGGATTACCAGCAGTTTTTTTTTTTTTAATTATTATTATTAGAAGATATGAATAAGAGTTCAGGCTCTATTATGACTGTTGCTTTAGTTTTGCAAGCTTCATCTCACCAGAAAAGTGTATAAGAAGCTGTAGTACTAGTGTATTTAGTCAGTGTAATCACTTGATATTAAGCTCTGGTTCCTTTTGATATGAACACCAGCTGATTTGGGTTTTAAGGGCCAGCCCCATAAATCATGAAGATGGAAATTTGTTTGTTATCCCAAGATGGAGGTTTGCTTGTTATCTCAAGGTCCCGCAGATCCTGGAGCTGATGTGAATCAAGCAAATTACGTATTTATTTTTAACAGTGCAAAGCCATGGCATCAAAAGCAAACTATTCAGTAATTACTTAGAATATGGAAATGAAGCCTGATGTTCCTGAAATGGCCTTAGTTATGTAGCTCAGTCAGGATTTAATCAAGAAACGAGGCCAGTGTAAATTTCTATTTGTTTCAGCCGAGATAATGAGGACACCATGTTGAACAACCGGTATGTGGTTTGTGCTTGTGCTTTTGGCACCCCTCTGTGTAGCGTAGGTTAATTCTTCCTTGTGGTTTCTTGACATTGTTACAAGCCCTGACTCACTACTGATTACAACCCAAATTATAGCTTTCATGAGAAACTAAAGCCAGCTCTTTACAATTAAGAGAGCTGATGCTGGAAATTAAAACCATCAGATGCCGAAATGGGCACAGATTTTTTTTTTCCTTTATCATTATTATTATTTGTATTGTTATTTTGATATTTTCCTTACATAATACAGAATTTCCATCTGCTCTTTTCAAGTCAGAATGAAACTTTGTCAAGCTCAACATGAATTGCACCAGACGGACACCACTGCAGATTACGATTCATTTTCATCATTCTCATTAAAGTTGAAGATGAATCTCTAGCCGCGGACAAAACAGTCAATTATCAGGCACAGCAGAATTCACTGGGCGGCAAATAGGTTTCTATATGGGTGGAGAACCCAAGTAGGGAGCTTACTTGCTGTCTGTAATTCTCAAGTCAAGCAGTTTCAGAGACAGCAGTGAGAGTAGCCATATTTAGCTGAAGGGAGGGCTGAGCATAAGAAATAGACACATTCTGGTCTGGTTGTCAAAGTCTCCCAGCAGTAGAGTGTGATGCTACCTTGCTCTCCCGGGATTCGAGCCCTAGTGGACACTGGTGTAGCACGATACAGGAAGCTTAAGCTTCCTGCATGGTTTCCACATGTGGAAGCCGATTCGGAGTTTGCAACGGCACACATGGTTCTATTCACAGTACCTTTTTATGGGTACCAGGAATAGAACCATACAATTACACGGATGAAGATGTAATTGGTCTACAGTACACCGTATAATTGTCTCTCCTCAAAACAAGTGCCCGTATGGTTCTTTTGTTATTGTTTTGTTTTCTGAATGGGAGGTTGATCTAAGTGCATGTCTGGTTTTGGGCTGCCTGCAGTCACCCTTGAGTGAAACCCAATGGGGACTTGTCGACGAGTGCAGACGATGAAACTTACATCACACGGGATTCACGCACAAGCGTATGTGGAAACCATGAATTAGCTCTTAACTGCCGGAAACATAAATTAACTAAAGCATCTGTTACAATTTGTTTCAGTGTGCGTGAGGCTCACTTTGAATTTTGAACATAAACTAATGAGTTTTCTTCAGCGGTACGTTTAAAATACATGTTTCAATATGACAAATAATATGCAAATTTTAGCAGCTTTTTTTTTTAATTGATGCGTGTGTTCAGCCTGAATGTGACATGGCGCAGGTCAGTTGGACCCAGTTTTATTAACATGCACTTCATGCCACACTGTCTTATAGGTGTATCTGGTCCACTCCACAGGTAACCAAGATGGTGAAGACAGTGACCACCCGGAACGGTGCGTCAGTTACCCCTCGGCCCCGATGGCTTGCCCCTGCCTGACGGCTCATCCCCTCTGGGAAGCTATACAGATTCCATTGACCGGCGTTACATGAAGAATGGGAGTGACCGCTTCATCACACCTCAAGCAACCTCTACCCTGACACGCTCCTACAACAACTCCTACAATGATTCATATGCCGAGACACCAGAGAGCCAGTATGTTCGCCACTACGGCCTGCACGATGGCTACGCTGATTTGACGGACAACTACGGCAGTCTGTCTCGTGGTGTCAACTTCAGGCCGCCACGCTACCCTTACATGCCCAATAGTTACCGTCCAGAGAACAGCTACACACTGCCCATTCGCAAGGACGACTATGGCCATGTGGCACAGCCCCAGGTTCCCATGGGGAGCAGCACTGTAGACCTGAACCGCTCACAACCGGAGCGCTTCCAGCCTGAGCCATATGGCTTGGAGGATGATCGCCGCAGTTTGGGCCCCGAAGAGGAAGAGCCGTACGAGCTGGAACCCGACTACTCCACTGCCAACCGCCGCACCCTGCCAGGGGCCAACCGGGGTCGCACTCATCGTGAGCCTCTACGTGATGTGCCCCGAGTCAGGTAAACATAGTAAACTCAAGAGGGTAGAAGTTTGCTCTCAAACAACAAGCACTTCTGATCTTCTGCAGAGAGAAGATGTTGCACAACTTATTTAACCCAAAATGTTTTCACACATCAGTAGCTGGTGTTATGTTAAAAACCGTCTGAAATGACACATCCCACTGAAGACTGGAATGTAATGAGTACAAGTTCACACAGTAAACATGCGATTCTTTTTGCACCAATTACCAAATTCTTACTTAACTGCATGAGCACAGACTTTCCCTTGACAGAAACGAGAGATCAAGAATGCTAAGACAAGAGAGAATAAAGAATACTTGTCTTATTATGGAAAAAAGACTACACTACAATATACAGCTGTTTGAGCAACTTTCTTTAGAAAGGAAGCATGGGAAGAAATGGGATTTGATTTCTGTTTTCCTGCAAATTGCTACAGACTGTGGGTCCGTGTTGAGTTAAAGAAAAGGGAATGATTGAGTGAGGGAAACAATGCAGAGAAGGGGAGAAAATAGCAGGCTTTTGTCAGTTCTCTCATAGCCTCATATTTTATTTTCAGGCAAACTTGGATTCGAGGAGCATAACTCCTCACTACAGTGGGCAAAAATTCTTGTTAGCCCCCAATAAACCCCAGAATGGCCTCCCGTCCTTTGAAAGCTTTCAATCGCTTTATTGCTGCCCAAAAGGATGTCTTGAATGGATGTAGTCCTTCAGCTTAAATGTCCATTCTCAAGTAAAAATGTAAGTAGTAGTTTGAAGTTAAGTAGGTAAATTGGTGATAACTGTGCGTTAAAGACTCCCTTTTAATCACTCATCTGTAGCAGGTGGATATTTTCGAGCTCTCTCCACTTTTTTCATTAATCTGAGGGGAAAATGTTTGATCTCACATCAGATCTGAAAGGAGCAGAGCTAAGAACGTTTACAAGCAGGGAAATAGGAGGCTGGCCATTAGTTGGAGTCCGTACGTGCTTTTGTCCTTATCAAAGATGCAACAGAAAGCAGGTTCACCAGCTTCTCAAATGAGCGCATGTACACAACACTTATGGAATATATAGCTTCACAAATTAAAAGGCTCCTCCACTAATGTGCAGGAGGCCTAAAATCCTAATTCCTTATCAGACTCTCTGTCTTTAAACAGATTTGATTTTGCTGTGACACCTGGACACAGTATAAAAATCCCCATCTTCAGAAAATGAGTCACTCCCCTATCTGCCTAGTGAAAGGCGATTGCTGTGACAGGTAATTTGTAGCCTGCCTTATATGTGTCACAGCACGGCTCCATATACATGCTTATCCAGACACACACATTGACAGCTGCTCACATGCATGCCAAAACACAAACATGCATTTCAGGTTGTTTGTATCCCCTGGGCGTCTACTGTAATTGCACCAGTTGAAATCAAAACATCAAAACATTTTTTCCTCTGTCCCAGAAGCTGTTTCAGTCAGCTCTGGCTCTCTTCAGGATTTACACAGTGATTGGTATTGTTCCAAGAAGGACTCAGTGACTCTAAACCGTTGTAATGAATCCTACAATTAAAATGCTTTAATTACAGTTTATCATGTCATGCAAGCCTTCAATTACGTGCAGACAAAAATTAAGACATTTCGTACTAAAATGGCTTTTTGCATTGGCGCCATGAACTCATTTAGATACCACAGTATCTGCATGAGACTCAGCATGTGGATGGGAATAAGAACTTCTGGAGGTTTACTGAATGTGCTTCATTTTTCAATTTTAGGATTAACTTTGGCATTGGGTGTTCACTCATTAAGGGTAATATCTGGGAATCTACATGTTTTTATTTTTTGAAAAATCATGAATTTTGAATTAATTTATCATATTTCCTGTGATTTCCCCCTGCCCAGAAAGCCATGTAAAATTGTATTAAATTCACATTGCTTCTGGATGTGAGCGCCCATTAATTGTGAAGCAATTTCATGATAAAATGCTGTGCTTCAAACTTTATAGCAACAGTTTGGGGAAGGCCACACAGCAAGCACTATAAAGAGATGGTTTGAGTTTGGTGAGGAAGAATTTAAATGGCTCACACAGAGCCCTGACCTCAGATGAACTGAATCTGAGATTTTGAGCCAGGTTTTCTTGTCCAGTGTCAGTGCCTGACCTCATAAATCCTCTGTCAAATGAATGGGCACACATTCTCACAGAAACACTCCCAAAATTTGTGGAAAGCCTCCAAGAAGAGTGGAAGATGTTATAGTTGTAAAACTGGGACCAACTCCATGTCAAAGTGTATGCCTACAATACAATTTCAGTTTCCTCTTGGCGTAATGGTCAGGCATCTGATTACTATAGTGGGCTTGTATGGTAACATCATCAAAATCTTTCTTGACTGGATGTAGTACATGATCTCCAATATTGTGGTTTCAGTAATCTTCATGTTATTTCCAGGATTCTCATGTCCCCAAGATTATACTGCAAATTGTTTTCCAACTACATTTATGTTCTCTATTATAGAGTTACCTGCAACATTGCAAATTACCTGCTTATTCCTGTGCAGAGTCACAGGACAGCCATATCCTTCTGCTAAATCATATGGAAAGTTTCTGACTTTGGCAGTTCCTGGAATTTTGCAGCTCTTAAGGAACAGCATTTGTTTTTCCTGTATCTTTGTGGAGGCAGGGATAAACTGTCAGGATGGGAATCCCTTCTAAAATATCCTTCATTTGTTTGTAACACAGTGTGTGTCCATGAGCACCTTTCTGTGAGTGTGAGTGCCCTCATGCCATTGTGATTAATAGCCACTTTTCAGCTCTGTTAAACTACGGGGCGTCTTTCAGCCCATCTCAAATGCTCCTCGCTCCTTGGGCGAGCTGTAGCACTTAGTCCGCCCACCTGCATCCAGGGGTCGCCACTCACACACAGTTACACACAGACAGAAACTCAGACTTATATAAATACATGCACACGTTTTCATAGTCACTTTTTACTTAATTTAGAGAGACAGTGTTGTCTTAATTCTAATCTACTGTTGTATGTGGAATGCAGAAAAACAATGAAGAAACAATGCGATACCTCATTTGCCTTTGCCTCAAACCTACCAAGAGAATTTAACTGACAGCTAATACTTGACTTGATATTTGATATTCCCGCTCCCATGTTTACAGCTTTTCTGAAGCATTCTCCAAATTATAGCGAAAGCAATTCCACTTTCCTTCAACTGTCATAAAAGGAAATGGTGTCAAGTGTGGAAAATGCCATCCAAGCACCAGCACTCCTGCTCAATGTAACAGTCACTGCCCATAATTCAAAATGTACACCATAGTGAGTGTCAGTGGAAAGCTCAAAAAGATGTGGCAGTGATGGTAAGTGTACTTGCGAGATGCAAACATCATCTCGGTCTGTAATCCTTTTTAGTGAATCTTCTTTGATGTGCTGGCAGAAGAACAGGGTTAGGCATGGCTGGCTCAATAATGGAAGTAATCGACAGAAGAGGAAGGAAAAGAATAATAATCAGGATGTGAGAAAGTTTAGATGATTGCTTAAGTTGTCAGATAATACATTTCATTTCCAAAAAACAAAATAAGTGCAGCCACACATTCCTAGATAAACACATAGATACAAACAAATGGCCCAGACGGCTCGATTAACATGAGGAGAGCGATTTGCTATAATCACGGTCAGACTATCACATCTGGCAGCAGAGAGCCCTTTAACATCCCGTGAATACACCATTCCCTTTACACACAATGCCACCAATTTAAATGCAAATCCTGACATTCCCATCACTCAGCCTTGTGATGCCTCTTTACCAAAAGCTCTGCTACGTCAACCCAGATCTAAATGAGTCGTGATCTGAACAACTGTACATATTATCTGGGTGTTGGGTGTCTGTGAGAAACCGTATGAGAAACACTGGGTGACACATAAGAGAGAAACAGATACGGTCTGTGACACAAATGGAGACTCATCGAGGCAGTAATAGTAATGATGATTCTGAGACTATGAAATGTTCTTCTCTTTAAGTGAGAAGTCTGCGGAAATTTTCAGTGATGGCGTCTGAGTGTGTTCGCATCTTAGTAAATGCAAGGAAAGGTTTGGTAACCACCATAATGGGCATCCATATTTACAAATTTTCCGCTTTTTCCATGATATGCAGCTCAGTCACTCTTCAAATAAAATGCTGTATCAGATTCTCAGTCCTCTTCTGTACAGCAACTATTACGGCGACCATTATACAGTGATGATACACAACATCAGATCCATCTTGGCTTAAGTTAATTATTTTTCAATCAGTTGTTTAATGTATTTGATAATCTCATATGCCTGCAAAATTTATCATAAACATTTATCATGCTGTGTCTTTCATCTCGGTTAACTTGGATAATTTTGAAAATCGTTGTTCTTCACCGCAGTGTTATCACACTCCACCTGTATAAAACCTCTTCCATCCACCAGAATAAAAGATTTAATATCTTGACACACTGTTTGAGTAGGGGTTTACACATCGGTTCGTCTCATATTGATTTCCCTGGCTGCAGAATGTGCAAGGCAAAGTAAATGTCCTAAAAGCCAATATGCTACTGTGGGGCTTCCAGATAAAAGAAATACTGAGGCAAGACACTACACAGACGCCCACCCCCCACCCCCCAATTCCCCGGGTCTGTCAAAACACATAATTAACATAAAACTCATTAAAATCTAAGCTCAGAATGAAATTTTCTGCCAACAACCAACTTAAGACACCATTTTGCTGCACCACCAACCACCATAGATCAAGGATGGTGAGAGGACACCAGCTGGATTGTGTTTTGAGCGTAAACAAGTCTCAAACTGTGTGACGGGTGGTGGGGTAATGCCTGTGCATAGGCACACAAACCTTATTTAATTCCACTATCCATGTCAGAACTCGGCCTACCAAACATCCTCAATCCTCTTTTGTGGAAACAACTTTTAAAAATACCTTCTGCACTGTATCGGCCAGTGTTAAACAAGCATTGCATCCTCAGTGTCGGCACTGGCTGCAAGTGAAAAATCCCCCCTTTGATTAAAGAGTTTTAAAACTTGCCTACACTCCAGCAACAAATGATCTGTCACTAGAATCGAGCGCCTATATTTTCACCCATGTCCCAGTAAAAAATTTATGAGGCTGTCTGTGCAGTAAAGAGCCAAAGAGAACAGACTCTCTGAGGCTTTGGAAATAGTGAATCATTGGAGGAAACCCCTCTGTGGGCCACTTTGCCACCTAATTCCGTCACCAAAAGCGAGTAGAGCTCTGTACTGTTAAAAGCCCCAGCACTAATAGTAGTAATGCTAATGATTATAACGCTAGCAGAGATGTCCCAGAGTATTGGTCATTAACATTTAGGCAACTGCATGCTTGGGTTTGGAGCTGAGTGCAGCGGGAGCCCTGGAGGCACAATTAGAGGCTCATGGTCTTCCCATGGGGGACGGTATCGCTTTTTTATGCACCCCCTGGGGTTCGAGACATTAAGTTCTTACTTGAAGAGAAGAAAAAGAAACAGCTTCACAAATTCTTATACATAAAAGCTTTTATTTTGTGTTTTTGTCTTGTCTCTGTTTCTTTGTGAGCTGTCAATTTCTTTTTCTTTGTGCAGTCTTTACCTGTCTTTCAAGAACTCTTTCTTCAACTTTATGCTTGTTGACATACTGGTACCTGACAGGGAATTAGAAGCAGAATCCTACAATCCATGTCACTTAAAAAAAAAAAAAGAAAACACAAAAAAAAGTCCCTCTACCAAACCTGATTATAGCAGATCCAAACACATCTTGTTCTCTCTTTTCTTCCTCCCCTCATCAGTCATTGACTTTGACCTCAGTTGGCTTCTCTGAAAGTCTTCCCCTTGATGCCTATTTCTTTTCAGATAAATTTGTCTGAGTCACACTTCATTTACCTCTTCCATCTTCCCCGTCCTAACTGTCCTCTCTTATCTTACAGAGGGTACCCAGATGACCCCATTGAGGCAGAGCTGATCGATGAGCGCCACCCTTATATCCATGGTATGTATTCAGCGCCACTGGCTCAGCCGGAGAGGGGGAGCATGGCCAGTCTGGATCGAATGGGTGGGCGACGCTCACCTTCCATTGATAGCATCCGCAAGGACCCACGCTGGCGGGACCCCGATCTCCCTGAGGTCATTGCCATGCTAGGTCATCCTATCGACCCAGTCAAGTCCAATGCTGCTGCCTACCTGCAGCACTTGTGTTACGAAAATGACAAGATCAAGAAGGATGTGCGCCAGCTGAAGGGGATCCCTGTGCTGGTGGGTCCTTTTGGATCACCCCAAATCTGAAGTCCATCGGAAGGCTTGCGGTGCCCTTCGTAACATCTCCTACGGTAAGGACAATGACAACAAGGTGGCCATCAAGAACTGTGACGGGATCCCGGGCCTTATCCGCCTCCTGAGGAAGACCAATGACATGGAAGTTCGGGAACTCATCACAGGTAAGATGAATATTTCCATATGAAGTTAGAAGTAAGAAATTTAAATGAAATGTACTTGTTCTGGTTTAATTGAAGCTTTAGAAAAGTATGATTATGCAGCCAACAGGTGGTGAACTTTGCTTAGGATTAAAGGTTGAAGTTGTGGTAAAACAATTAACCTGGTCTTGTGAAACTGGAAAAAAAGAACAAGAAATAAAATCTCTGTCTTGGCGGATGTGATGGATTTCTGACTTGGTCATATTACACCATTGCGTTTGAAGTTTGGTAAGTTACATTTGATGTCTCTATGCAGTTGGACCTATATCAATCCTCTCAATATACAATCCAGATATATTCTATTGATTTAACCCAGTGTAGCTGAGTGTTAGAAAACTTTAGGAATTCTGACAGTTTAAATGTCTGTCATGTGGATGTCATTATTTAAAGTTGGTGTGGCAAATATTTTATGTCTCAAAACACCCCTGCTGTTAGACATGTTTTAGTAAGTCTCACCAAGTCATAAAATTGACAGAAGGCAGAGTTGAAGGTAGCAGGGGTTAAAATGTTAGATGGACAGGATCAGGAATGAGTTCATCAGGGGAACACCACATGTTAGATGTTTTGAAGAGAAAGTCAAAGAGACCAGACTGAGATGGTTTGGACATGTACAGAGGAGGGATAGTGAATATATCTGTAGAAGGATGGATGATAAGGTTGGAACTGCCGGGCAGGAGGTTTAGAGGAAGACCAAAGAGGAGATTTATGGATTTAGTGTAAGACGACATGAGGTTAGTTTTGTGAGAGAAGTGGATGCAGAGGATAGGGTTAGATGGAAGCAGGTGATTCACTGTATCAGATTCGCTCTGATAGAAACAGCCAAAAGGAAAAGAAGATGGCTTAAATAAGAGTTTTTCTACAAAAAAAAACCAAAAACACTTGTTCAGCACTGGCACAGTCAATCTTGTTCAATATCTTGACTATAAGCTATACGATTCTTCTTCCTTCTTACCCCACTGTGGAGGAGTACAAGTACCTGGGCGTCTACATAGACAACGAACTGAACTGGAGGGTCAACACTGATGCTGTGTACAAGAAGGGGATGAGCCGCCTCTACTTCCTGAGGAAGCTCAGATCTTTCAACGTATGCAGCAGGATGCTGGAGATCTTCTATCAGTCTGTTGTTGCCAGCGCCCTTTACTTTGCAGTGGTCTGCTGGGGGAGCAGCATCAGAGCCAGTGACATCAACAGGCTGAACAAGCTGATCAGAAAGGCCGGCTCTGTGATTGGCTGCAAACCGGACACTTTTGAAGTTGTGGTGGAAAGGAGAATCCTGAAAAAACTGCTGTCAATCATGGACAATCCTGACCACCCACTTCACACAGTACTGGACAGACAGCGGAGCAGTTTCTCCAACAGACTAGTTCAGCTCCGCTGTCACAAGGACAGATTACAGGAAGTCGTTCCTGCCAACATTAAAATGTTTAACCAGTCACCTCTGGCTATTGAGAATTAACTTTGGACTAAGTAAAAAAACTACGCTCAATACGTCACTTTATCACACAGTCACTTTATTGTACTGCATGTGCATTTGTTTATAATTTTGTTTATAATATTGTATATATATTTACCATTTATCGTCCACATGAGTACTTTCATACTTTTGTTTTGTCTTGGTGGTGGTCACTTTTCTTACTTCAATGTTGCTACTGTAACGCCAGAATTTCCCCCCGGGGATCAATAAAGTATTTCTATTCTATTCTATTCTATTCTATTCTATTATTCTTATCCTTCTAAAACACCCAAGGTTATGGGTGGCCTTAAAAAAAAAAAAAAAAAAAAAAAAAAACAGACCAATATGACTTGTATGGTTTTTTTGATTAGCATTTTCATTGCCAGTATTGATGTTAAAACAAATAATGCCAAGATATATATTTTTTTATAATGTTAGAGATAATCCTTCATCTCATTCTCTTACATTGTGGTTTACATAGCACTGCATTATGCATAGTAAATTGCATTATTGATCATAAATGGATTGTATATCAAACTGATTTACAATCCATTCAGCTTGGTTCTGAGCCCAGCGTAAGTCTTGAAGACAACATTGAAGACAATTAATGGAAATGCATACCAAGATGATGAATGTCAGAGAGGTAGGAAGAGGAGAGTTGATAAAAGTCTGTGGTGTTTGTCCAAGAGCTGCCTTTCAATATTATCAATGCTCTCTGTCATCTGTCATCGGCTGTTTAGGTTAAACATATTGTAGTGACCTGAGCGGGGCAGAAAGTTCTATACTAGTTCTTCCCTGTTAGTACTGGTTGACAAAGGTAAGAAAAAAATGAAAAGAGGTCTTCTGATATGATTTTTTTCCCCCTTTCTGGTTCTTATTCTGATGCATTGGATTGGGCATCGACCAATTCTGAGTATTGATTCAATACCAGTTCCCGACGTAGTGCTAATGCTAGATAGCTAGCTCAGCACCACCTCTGCTGGCTCAAAAAGAAAGTTGCAAGGTAGTATTGCATAATTTCCAGCCTGGCTTTTAGAGCAAGAAAGAAATATAGTGATTCTGTTTGTAAAAATGACATGGTATCGCATAGACGTAAATACCTGGAGATCTTGTGGCCATTATTTTCAGCAAGTGTTTCTGATGCTAGAAAGGAAATTGGAACAGCCTTGGGGAAAATAAACATGGCAGGAACATGAGACGAGAAGCTGTTTCTGCTCTTTTTATTTTCAAAGAAATCTGAGAAGAGTTAAAGCTCAAGTTTTTAATAGAGAAAGGACTTACAGATAGGATACATTGTGCACTGTGCTCCACTATGGAAACAGTTACTTTATATGTACTGAACAGTGCAAGAACGTACGGGTCTTGCACTAAAGTTGATCGCGGCACAAGGACGTTCCTGCTGCCGCTGTACCTTTGCTCTGAATTTGAAAAACATTGGAATTGCAGTTCAGCATATGTGACAAACATTATGGAATTAGAAATAATTAAGATATTTCATGTGCTTAAACTGCTAGTTGAGCTTTTTAAGTTGATATGATGGTACCTGAGCATGGTTTCCTGCAGACCTTATTTGGCCAGGCGCCCCGCCCGGCCTGAAATCTCGAGCGCCCGGGCTACAATGTCGGGAAAAAAAAATGTCAGGGCAAAAAAAAAAAAAAAATGCAATGCATGCAAGCGACACGGCAGCGCTTGAGAACTGATCAGCGCACATAGGTTTGTGTTATAATGAATTAATGTTGATTCTCTAGTGCTGCGATGTTTGCCTACAGTGCATTCTGCGCCACCTCTCTCTCTCTCTTTCACACACACACACACACACACACACAGTGATAACCTCTCTGTCGATCACTCACATTTGACAGCTCACGTCTCGTCTCACTTCAATACAAGTTTTCCTCCGCTCGCTTTTATGTCGGTCCGTAATTATTTATAGTCAGTAGAGATTCTGGTAAACTTTATTCGTAATAGACCCGGTGCTTTTGTTTTGACCAGACAGTGCGACCTCTCACTGCCGTTTTTTTTTTTTTTTTTTTTGGTTCGCCAATTCATTAAAGTGACACACGCACACACTAATCAACATTATGTTTAACTTTGTCTATAAAAGAAAAAAAAGAACACTAGGTATTTAAACTAACTAAATAAATAAAGACCAATGGGCGCACTGCCTGTCATCTGGACTCCAAGCTCACGTAGCTTCACTTGACAGCTGTCACTCTGAGGTGATTGATGACCAGTCCGCCCAGTCAAAAAGGTAACGCCTACTAATTTACTGGTATGCAATTGATCAGTAGTAGAGTAAATGAGACATAGTCTTTTAGTTAAGAAACTGAGGTAGCCTACACTTTATAGTGTTTTCCATCATTGTGTTTGTGGGTTTGTTGTTAAGCAACTTCTTTCATATTTTGAGGGCAAAAATAATAATTGAACAATCTAATTAATTAAGTAATTTATCCTTTTTTTGGTTCTCGGCTTGAACACACCCCCCCCCCCGGCCAAAGTTTTTTTTCCTGCAGGAAACCCTGCTGAGTATGCCATTCTGTTCTGATTACTGGCTGCAGACTTTCCAGTAGGTGTATATTCCATCTAGTTTCCTATAAACATGCCCTGGACAGCAACGTAGTGTTGTGACTGGTCACAAGTCAGACCTTTGACCTTTTTTCACTTTGTACTACATAACAATATTGTCATCTAAATATCAACTTGAACCCTTTACATGATAAGATGTTGGTTCCTAGGTGTACTTGAAATACTTATGTGGTGAAAACTGTAATTAGCCACATTTTGTCAGAGATGTAATATTTCTGACCGAATGCTTGTACCTGTTCCATACACTAATGAGCAAAGAATTTTTTTCTCATTGAAGTGTCTCAGAGGTTACTGCTAATTTTTAATACAGAGCAAATATTGTATTTGTTCACTGAAACCTCAAATGTATTACTGAGAGAGATGGAGCGAAGATAAAAGGATTGTCTTTAGCAAAGTAGAAAGCATATAAATATTGATCTTTGTATAGAAATCTATGAGCTACGTTGGGTAATGAAATAAGTTTTAATTCCTTTTAGAAGAGTTATTGATTTAGATGCAGTGAGAGGGTGGTTTCTGTTTGCCCTGGTAAAAGTCAGCTGGGGAACACAGTTGTGTTTGTAGGCTCAGGTTATCCCTGAGGATTCGACCTGAAACAGTTGCACACTTTGGGATCTGAGAAGGGGCTTTTACTTCCAGTGTACTTGCGTGAAAAATTAAAGCAAGCCGAAACATGACCCTTTTGAAGTTGAGCTGAATATACAGTATACACACTGACATTAATAGGGTTATTTTAATGGTGCTTTTAAAGTTTAGGGAACAGTAATGGTTGTTAAGCCCGGTTTTGGGGGCTGATCACGGTTACTATCTATGAGGATGAATGTCAAGATTTCTTAAAAATGCTTGTTGATCTTGTTTTAATGTGTGTGAATGAGTGTGTATGTGTGCATTCTCCTTTACTACGTTGCAATGAGCAATGACGTTGCTGCCAAAAAATGATTGTGTTGCTCCACATTGTGGCTAAAAATAACCTGAACTACAAGACAAGGAGGAGAGAAGGGACGAGGCTTTTTTTCCTTCCTCTCCTCATCATTTAACCCTCCCACTCTGTCTCACTTTTTTTTTTTCATTCTATCTAGACTATAAGTGATTTTCTCTCTCATCCTGGTTTACCATGTGTCCAGCTTTCAGCAGTCATTGTCAGTGCTCCGGCCTCACTGGCAACAGACTGTTCACAGCACAAGCTCAGCTTCAATCCACAGAATTGAGAATTGAAAACCAGTTTTTACCTCAGAGCCCAAATTTCATGAAGAATCAGAATTACAAGCATCTAAACATGTCTATTCCATTGTCATTACTGAAAATATACATATGGAATTATTTAATTCGGAATTAAAATTAGAATAAACCAGCCACTTACTTCGGAATTAAGTTTAATTCAGAATTGACATTTTCATATGGAATTAGGTGTTTACATGGTAACTTTTATTCAGATTTAACTTTAATTCTGAATTAAAGAGGAATTAAACTTCCCATGTAAACCCACTGATTAAAGCAGATGCATTGAGGTTAAAAACCTCATACTTGTTTCCTCATTGAAAGTTGGTCTGGAATTGATAGGAAATCGATACAGAATCGGATCGATAAGCAGAATCAATCATGGCATCAGTATTGATAAAATCTTACTTACCCATTCATGGGCAAATGTTTTGACTGCAATATGAATTTAAATAGTAAATGGACTGCACTTACATACCGCTTTTCCACACCTCTTATTCACCCATTCACACACCATTGGACAGCCGCTGCCATGCAAGGTGCTGCCAATCCACTGGGGGCAAGTTAGGGTTCAGTGTCTTGCCCAAGGACACTTTGGAGGACAGTTGGAGCCAGGATCGAACCGCCAACCTTCCAGTGACTGGATGACCCGCTTTACCAACTGAGCTACAGCCACCCCGATATTTCTATTTCACAAATTTTGCTGCTTCAGTTGATGGCCGATATTGATTCATGTAGGGATCTATTTGTTCTTCAAACCTAGTTCAACATATTTCAAAGAGATCCATTTCTGTGCAATGTAGTATTCAATGAATGTCCCTTCCAGCTGTTTGGGAAATCTAGAATGATCAATCTTCCACAGAAGATGAGATAAATGCCACCTTGAGTCGTGTATCATGCCAACAGTTAAACATCCTGTGATTAATCATAGTCG
The DNA here is from genome assembly GCA_018398805.1 of Hirundichthys speculiger. NCBI lineage: Eukaryota > Metazoa > Chordata > Actinopteri > Beloniformes > Exocoetidae > Hirundichthys > Hirundichthys speculiger. The sequence continues at coordinate 3,132,108 of JAGFBZ010000287.1, read as the reverse complement.
GGCTTGCTTCTCATCTATGGGAGTGGGTTCGCCTACAGTTCTACCCAAAACCACTGCCATGAATATAGAGTGGAAACAAAATGTTTCCTCCCACAATCCAGGTGTAATTTTGGTGCTGATCTGTGCATCATCATGCACAATGTCACATATCAAATGTGGTAAAGTGACTCAGAAATCTTGCTATTGAAGTTTTGTCTTGAAGTTTTGTAACTACAGAAAAGGAAAAGGAGGACAAAAAGAAAATAAGTCATCTCATAGTTTGCAAAAACTAAAATTTGTGTCACTGCCAAACTTTCTGGCCACGACTGTTGAATTGGCCATGTTGTTCTGCAATTAAATATAATTGGGGGTGTTAAATATGGGCCCATTTTCTTGGTCCATGTGTTTAAGAGTTTGCTGTGGGAGTTTGGCCATCCCTGCAAAGCCACAGAGAGTTCTGTTTTCTATAAGCGGATATGGGTGACGTGGAAGAAACCTAGTGGTTTCATTTTCCAACACACGAGACAGACAGAAAAGTCTTTTATATTTTTAGAACTTTGTACAGACCAGAGTAATTCTAGTTTCCTCTTTTGGTAGACTCTGAGCCGCTTGTGCCCTCTAGCAATACCTATTTTTAAAATGCAGATTACTGAGCAGATATATATCCTGTTTTTCCTGGAAGTAATGTCATTTGAATGAAAAATGCAAATAGGCCAGGTTGCTAGGGACTTTATTTTGAAGACAAATAACACCTAGACATATAAAGCTCTTGTGCTTCTGTCTGTAGAATGTAGAGAGATGCTTTGGCTTTGGTACTGGAAGACTAATTAAAAAAAAGGAAAAACTTTTACCATTTAAGCTGGTCAGTTCATCTTAAGCCTACATTAACAGATGAGGTACTGATTTTTCTGTGTCTTCCCTGTGGGTAGTTTTTTAGAAGAGGGGAAACATCAGATGCTTTTGCTGCTTCCAGAGTCTCAAACGTGTTGGAACAGCTGTGTGCACATAGAAAAGGTGAGCCTCGCGTTTGCAGAATGACATTTGTGCACATGATGAAGATGTGTCCTTGCAGCCACGCTTCTCTGTTATTGAACTGCTGAACTGCAGAAATCCTCCCTTATGATGGTAGTTTTCCACTCATGAGTAGTATTCTATGGGCTCCTATCGCATTTCAGCACTCATGTTTTTCATGCCTGTTCTCCTTAACGTTTATTTTATTGGCAGTATACTTTCCGGTCCAGCTAACTTAGATCAAGTCATGATTGTCTTAATTGTTCTTTAAATTAGGGGTGCTCCGATCAGGGTTTTTGGGGCCGATCACCAATCACCGAAATCAATATCGGCCGATCCGATACCGATCGTATTTATTTCCCTTTGTTTCTTGCTGTCTTAGACCTTTTCGACTTGAAAATTGTGGACATGCGCCCCCTAGTGGCCTAGCCATAACTGGAATGTGCGGCGCTCCACCAACTAACCCAAACACAGCAGCGTGGAGCATTATTTACGGATAACACAGACATGTCTTGGATTGATGATGTTAGGCAGTGGCCTCCAGTTACAGATGAAGGTAGTTTATCGCTGTTTTTAATGATTGGTTATGGAAATAGCATGATCTATTCCCATAATCAAACACTAAAAACTGTGGAACGCTGCAACGCTGGCTATAACTAACGTCAACAAGCCATAAAGATTATGCTACTGTAACGTTAACGCTAGCGGTAAATTAGGCTATGTGTTAATGTTATATTTAATTTATTTTATCATTCTCCTAAGTCATTCATTCATTCATTCATTCATTTATAGGCTTGTGCTAGTACCGAGGGCTACAGTAGCCTCATACTGCTGTTCTTTCGGCCAGAATCGTCCGGGACTCTCAGCGAGACTATGAGTAGTACGAGACTGAATGTTAACGAAAACTCTACCGGCTGTATTCATTTGGAACAAAGTTCTTTCTGTTGATATTTTTCACCCACGTCTTCCTAACTTCTTGGTTGTTGGTGCACCCAGGAAATCGGTGCAAACTGTATGGCTGCAAACAAGGCAGTCTTCGTGCAGTAAAGGCTTGTGTATTTCACATACTTTCTTCTTCCATTGTTGAATTTTCACGCCATTGTTGGCACAGTTTATGACGGATCATTATTCCCACTCGACCGACTCGACATTATAAAAATATATATTTGTAGAAAGAGAAAAACACTGGTTATCTGCGAGCCGGTGAAAGTGTCGCTCTGTAGCACAACCCCGCAATGGCGGACGGGGTACTTCCGGGGGGCTGGCCCGAAACGGTCTCTACACAGTGTATGCGCACGAGAATAGAGCGTTTTTGATCGGCTCTTTTGATCGGCTTTAATGACAATTCTGACCGATCCCGATCATATGCATATCGGCCGATCTGATCAGGTCACCGATCGATCGGAGCACCCCTACTTTAAATACTAAGACTTATAGAATCTGTTTAAAAGAACACACTGATGTAAAATCATAAATATGCGGAAGTATTCGGCCCCCTTGAACTTTTTGACCTTTTGCCATGTTTTAGGCTTCTAACAAAGATATAAAATTTCAATTTTTTGTCAAGAATCAACAACAAGTGCGGCACAATCATGAAGTGAAACAAAATCTATTGAATATTTTTAACTTTTTTAATAAAAAAAAAACTGAAAAGTGGGCCGTGCAATATTATTCGGCCCCCTTGCATTAATATTTTGTAGCGCCACCTTTTGCTGCAATTACAGCTGCAAGTCTCTTGGAGTTTGTCTCTATCAGTTTTGCACATCCAGAGACTGAAATTCTTGCCCATTCTTCCTGTAAAACAGCTGGAGCTCAGTGAGGTTGGATGGAGAGCGTTTGTGAACAGCAGTCTTCAGCTCTTTTTACAGATTCTGGACTGGATTCAGGTCTGGACTTTGACTTGGCTGTTCTAACACCTGGATGCATTTATTTGTGAACCATTTCTTTGTAGATTTGGCTTTATGTTTTGGATCATTGTCCTGTTGGAAGATAAATCTCCATCCCAGTCTCAGGTCTTTTGCAGACTCCAACAGGTTTTCTTCCAGAATGGTCCTGTATTTGGCTCCATCCATCTTCGAGTCTTGGTAGAATTGCAGTGGTCTGATACTCCTTCCATTTCAATATGATTGCTTGCTCAGTGCTCCTTGAGATGTTCAAAACCTTTTCTCAAAACTTCTCAAATCTTTTTGTATCCACATCCAACTTTAAACTTATCTACAACAGTATCTGGGACCTGCCTGGTGTGTTCCTTGGTCTTCATGATTCTCTCTGTGCTTTAAACAGAACCCTGAGACTATCACAGAGCAGGTGCATTTATACGGAGACTTGATTCCACACAGGTGGATTCTATCGATCATCATCAGTCATTCAGGACAACATTGGATCATTCAGAGATCCTCACTGAACTTCTGGAGTCAGTTTGCTGCTCTGAAAGTAAAGGGGCCGAATAATATTGCACACCCCACTTTTCAGTTTTTTAATTGTTGAAAAAGTTTGAAATATCCAATCAAGTTCGTTCCACTTCACGAGTGTGTCCCACTTGTTGATTCTTGACAAATATATATATATATATCTTTATGTTTGAAGCCTGAAATGTGGCAAAAGGTTGAAAAGTTCAAGGGGGCCGAATACTTTCACATGTTGTATTGCATACAATATGTTACATATTTACATGTAAAATCAGAAATCCTTATGTGTGTCAAGAGCTTCAGCAACAACCACTCACCTGCTCTGTGATGTGTCAGAATATAAGGATGCCCACAATCAGAAATCATGTGGACAAAAGAACCATATTTGAATTACCTTCATTTTTATATTTATGTAATCATTTCTTTTTTCAAAAAAGACATGAGGCACAAAACATTTGCAAAATAGTGTGACATTTGTCACCAACTTTTCTCACCTCCAGCTCGTATCATAACCTATAATCCCTTTTCCCTTGTTTTTTTTTCCCAAGCACAATTGTGTTTGTTTCTTTTTCATGTCATCTTACGGATTTATTTTCACTTGCACTGAGTCAAGAGACAGTTGAGACTCTGGATGTTTTTGTGAATTGAATCCTTGAGTGTGTGGTTTGTTGTCTGGGTCGTATCATTGTTGTTAGTGGTGTGTTAGTGGTCTCGTACATTCTGAAAATCTTTAAAGATTTTAAAAATATCTTGGTGTGGGCCGGCCTTTAGTGATTTGCCTTCTAATGATTTTTCTTTTTTTTTTTCCATTCCTTAGTGCCACTGCTTTTTTTTTTAGATACAACTGGATATGCTGCGCTTCATTTTCAGTTAAATTGAATTTGTCCAGAATTACTCTGTCCATCAATCTGGAGGTCTTCTTCCTGTTTTATTCTTTTCTTTCTTTTTTTAGGCCTTTGGAAAGCCTTTTTTATAAGATGCAGGTTTAATATTTGAAGTGCTTTTAGTTGACTTCACATTAATGTTCCTTAACCCTTCAACTGCAACATACCCACGATGGCAACAGAGAGCAGCAGATATGGGACATTGGAGATGTACAGCACATCAAGCAGTATGTTTACTCTTCTTGTGAAAATCTCATGTTGACATTGTAAATGATAATACAAATCAAAGTGAAAAAAATATTTCAACCTCTGTTATATTTGCACTGGCGCATAACTCTGACATGTATATGCAACGGTGAGTTTGAGAAATTTTCATATCAACATTTACAACCCATGTTCCCTGGTGTACACTTTTATTGGAAAGAAACATTTGCACATCTATGGAGGTCTCCTTCCTACGATGATCCCAAAGACAAACTGAGTCCAGCATTAGCACTGATGTCTGTGTGTGTCTGTGTGTGTGTGTCTGTGTTGCTTCCCCCCTCCAGCCTTATTTAATTAATGGTTTTCTGTCGGATGGTGCCTCACATATGTGTGCGTCCGTGTATTTATATGCACATTCACAAACATATATATGAAGCTTCAGTTTCTCCTGTGTGGTGTATATTTCATATCGAATAAATGTACTCATTTAGCTCTACATCCGCCTTTCATTATGCCTTCAATGCCATTTTTTATTCCAACTCTTGTCTCTTTCCTTCCTTACCACTGAAAGTGTGATGGATGACATAAGGGGTGAAGAGGGGAAGGGTAGGAGGAGAATGGTAATGAGCAGAACTAAGTTAATCGCCCTGCTTGAAGAGCAACATGTCTACCAGTCGTTCCTGGAAAATTTAATTAGCCACAGCTCCAGTCCAGTTCCCAGTCCTCGTCCCAGTCCGAGCACATCAGTCACAGAGAGGATGATGTGAAAGGAAAGCAGTAAATGGGTAATTGGGAGGCAACGTTTACTTAATACTCTGCCTGCATTTTGTCTATTTTGGATATACTTTTGCAATACACTAAACACTGTTGCATTACATGAAAGCAAACTTGTAATGACAAAGAAACCTGCTTGTCCTTGCATCATCTTCTTTGGGACTGCTGAGGTTTAAAAGTCTGTCCTTTAGTGAGCTGTTCAGATTTACTTGATATTGGTATGGCATAGATCCATATCAGAGCAGAGTCATAAGATCCCCCCATCTTTATCCTCATCAAGCTTCAACTTCAAGGCACAGTCCATTTACTGTATATCCATCGTGGGAAGCACGAAAACTGTTTTTCTCTCAAATTTTGATTTAACAGCAAATTCCCACCATCATATAAATAGTTACATTAACATCAGAAAGAAATTAACTAATAATGTTTCACCACTATTTATGTAATGTTTGATATCTTGACTAGAAAGTCAGATTCTTTTGTCAGTTTTACAGTTTGTTACTGTATGCAGCATCAATAATGCAACACCTTGAACTTTAAAAAACAGCCTTGTAAACATCAGTAAAACATCTGTATGTGACTAAGGAACTGTCATGGAAGCTTGACCCTTCTGGTAACAACCAGCTGACTTTTACATTACCTCAGCTTTCCTATCTGTGTTGATTTTCATATCCTTTCCGGGTTCGTTCAACAATTGTTGCATTATGGGATTAAAAAAGGGTTCGGGGTCAACTTTCAGAGGCCGAATTGCAGGGAAACATGATGGATGTACGTATTTGGGGGTCAAATAATATGTGTGCAGGTGTGAGCTGTCATGTTAGGTGTTACTTTTGTTCAAATCATTCCATTTATAGCAGGATAAAGAGGAATAGAATAATGTATCTAGTTCCACTTAAGTAGCCATTCCTACATTTTTCCTGTTGATAAAAAATGCTCCATCTCTGTTTTTTTTAATGTGTGCTGCTTACAGAAGTGATGAAGTGCAGTTTTTTGGAATTCTTTTCATTTTTAACTCAGCCAGGCTGTTTACACCCTTAGATCTTTTCTCAACATATAAACATATAAACACCATTAATAAATCAGAAAGATCACTTTCAGATCTTGACAGTAGTTGGACTTGGTTATTAGAGGTCATGGGAAAGCCTTGGAATTCTATATCAAGGTCCTGATGGAAGACCTGACTTATGTGACTTATTTATCTTTGATCAAAATTCATTATTTGCACCAGTGATTGCTTTTTCTACTGGAGGCAAACACTCAGCATGAAGATGCATCAAGATGTATCTGAACACCATCCAAGGTAAGTTGGAGGTGAATATTTAAAAAGGGCCTGTGGAAAACCAACCTGTAAAAAGATTCCCTTCCTGTTAGAAGGTGGGTTAAATGTGAAACCTGATTAATCTGGATATCTTCAGATCTGCAGATTAAGATTACAGGTTATTGCTGAAACAGATGCATTATACATCATGCAACCCCTATCTGAAGTCCATTTATCCATCATTGTGGTGGATCTACAGTACACTTGCTCACAACATTAATTCTGAAGTGAGTTTATTTTTGATAACTGATGTTCCCAGTACTTGTTTTGTTTTGTTTTTTTCTATAGCAAAGATAAATCAGGTTTCAGTTTGCGGGATTATATTTGACATTAAGTTTCACTTGCATCATATTAGTCAGATTCACCGGTGCATTTTTTATATCAGGCGTGAAGTGAGCCTTTGACTTGGTTTCAGCCTCTGACCTCAGAAACAGGGGGACATCTACTAAATGCCCATCTCCAAAAAACTGTCAGAGGACAGTGAATGGAATAAATCTGATCAAATGTCACCGGCCTGAAACAGCGGCCGGGCGGATGGAGATCATCACTTCCACAGCACTCCGTCATTTTAAATAGCATTCTGTCTGTGAGCTGTATACCTGTCATTCTTGATGGATCACAGCCACAGCAGAGACATGCCTTTTCCTCCCCTCTGACATATGTGACCAGTGTAGAGGTGACTGATTCCACCATTCTGAACAGCAATTAATGCTGGAGCGGTGGAGGTCACAATGTTCCACCAGTGTGGGAATAGTTTGATTTTACGTCATGCATCATATGGGCAGAAGAGACTCAAGTGTCTTTGAAGTTCTGCATTTTTTCTCTAAGTCATGTTTTTTTTGAATACTCTGTGTTTACAAAGTTAAAGATGGACACCTGTCTATTTCATGTTTATACAAATAGCTTTTTATAGCAATGTTGGATGGGGACTGCAGAACACATTTCATGGTGATGTTGAAACAGTAACACTCAAAATGCTCTGGATTAATTAAGACATCTCACATCGTTAACCTCACGGTGGGGCGTATCGTATAAATGAATGGGAAAGATGTTATTTGTGTATTATTAATGAGCTGTTTGTTTCTTCGTCATCTGCGAACTAGATGTAGCACACTGCAGAGCTCATAAATGAGCACTAAATATTTCCACGCAACGCCTGACCAAGATGCTGTGACAGAAAGTCTCTTTCGTATCCCTCACAATGTTGATTAAAAGTTGAATGCTCGTTGAATGTTGCTTGTCACAAGCTGATGCTAATGAGACAACAGCGGATGTACTATAATCAAGCTATTAGCCAGGAAAGCAGGCGTGAATGTTATGCTGTCTGCACCGGAGTGCATGCACCGCAAATGCACATTTGTTTTTAATTGGATTCATGGGTGAATGCTGATACTTTTTCTAAATACTCTCAGTTTTAAAATTGACAGATTTTAAAAACTTAGAGTGGAGAAAATGTGCATCAGGAATGGATTGCTGGTTATACAAGAGGAGAGAGGATTTTAAAGAGCAACACAATGACAGAACAGCGCTTTCCTGGAGTTCCTGGATCGAACCTTTGCTTTGGCTTATCTACGTGGAGCTGTGCATGTGTGGGTTTCTGATGGCTGATTCTAAACTGGCTTTAGATTTTCCTGAGAGCATTGTAGTCTTCCCCTGTATTAGGTTTAAGCGTTTACGTTGATTTCACTGCGTTGAGTCATTCGGGTGCAGTGAAGTCATGATTCTCAGCAGAGTTTTGTCGTCTCTCTCAATACTGCACGTATTCACATGCAAGTTTCTTTCTCATGTTGCACATCTAGACACTTTAATGATATAACACAGAACTACCAGAATTATAATTCAACTCAGTATAGGATCATTTTGTATGATGTTTGTGTTGCTAATGTCTTATCCAACAAAATCAAGCAAAGCATATTAATTGGATGACACATTTAGGCATAATTGTCATGTAAAGGTATATGTGTGCATGTTTTTGTGTTCAAAATTTGCACATAATGGATATCTGGACTAATCCTCAGTGGTCTGTATGGATTGGAAGATTTATCTGTATTGGAGAAAATATGCAGCTGCTATCACACAAGGATTTGCAGAGGTACAAATATTGTCCTCACGTAATCTGATATGGCCGTGTGAAAGCTGTAGAAAAAATAAATCAGTGTTAAATTTCCAGAGGTATTACTTTTACAGTAAAATCACTGCACTATAGCTGCTTCAGCTTTAGAAATGAGGGTTTTGGGAATACTTTTCTCAGAGAGCCTGTAAGGCAATATTTACATAAATACATTATTTATACCCAAAGGTACATTTTAGTTTACTGTTATTTAGTTTACTCCTATATATGAATCAAGCGGATGCTATTGAATACTATGCAGGACTTGCATTAAAGTATAAAAAAATGTAAGCACAAAGTTGGACCTCATTGTTTTAGTGTATGTGCCTTCCTAGTAAGAAAGTCAGTGTGATCACAGACAACAGAGGGAATGGAAGTGCAGTGTTTACACTGAGGAGATAATTTTAAATGAACATGTTCTTTATGGATGTGCCACGATGGAGTTAAATTTTAGTCTAATCACCTAGCCTTTTTGTTAATTCATTAATCAGTCAATTGCCTCCTCCCTTCCTTGATGCATTTATTCTTGTTCTAAGTAGGGTAAATCTGTTTCCTCAAAGTTCAACCACATTAGAAAGCCCAGTTTTTATTTTATTTTTTTTTTTTCTTTGATTTGTCCCTTGGGTGTAATTTCACAGAGGAAATATCCATATGGATGATGCACAGGAACTGTTTTAAAGCACACAGCCAGGACGCAGGGCAGTATAAGCACTAATAGCCTGTTCTTATAGGGTGAGGGGAGATTGTACACTTTGGGTGTCTGCAGACATATGTGTCCAGAGCGTACACTAGTGTCAGTTCAGTAATGTATACCTGACCACGTAAGGATATGTACAATCACGAACTAGCTAAACTTACTAAACTTATCTCTTGCGTTTTTCCACTTCCTCACCATCTTGGCCGTATCTAGACCCACATTCATCGCTATCTCCCTCCATGAATTACTAGAATATGTGCTGTCCTTGTAGTGTGGAGAACGAGAATCGTACAGATGTGGGTACTTCCTCACTTCTACGCGGATGTAGAATTGACCAATCAGAGGCCTCCTTTCTCTCCTCTCTGTGACATTATCTGCGGCACTGTCTGCGGTCACCTACAGTTTTGGGGATGGTGCACCAGAGTGTCTGCGCAGGGTGGGGGGGCATTTCTGTGTTATCTGCGTCACATACGCAGACGACCTGATTTCTGAGCATAAAGCAGGCTTTGATAAAAATGCTCTCAGCACCAGATTAACATACATAAGATAAGTATAAAAAAAAAGAATACGATACTCTGGTTGTTGCTTTCATATGTGCTGCACTCCTCCTTCAACTTATGTTTGGATGGAGAAATAAATCAAATCTGTACCTGCCCTGATTTTATAGAAAGTGCTTCATGTATATTGTTCGCTTGTACTAACAGCATCTCCACAACATTTCTGCATTAAGCTTCTGACACAATATTGCAGTGTCAAAAACAAAAAAAAAGAATCCATACAAATTACTTCAGTGAGAAGTTTGTACACCTGGAGTAATGACATTAGTTGGTTTAGAGCGGCTTTGATTGATACAAGACACTTGCTGCTCATGAGAAGAATTTGCTTATGTTAAGAACAGTATGTTATGCAAATGAGATATAAAATGAAGTCACTGATCTGCATAAAGCTACAAAGGGATCCATCAGTCCAGAGTTAGAACGCCTATAAATGGAGACAGTTTAATTCTGCAACTTTTTCTTACTGACTGTTGTCAAATCTTTCCTCCTGTTCTGCAGCCTATTACTTTTTTCATTTGCAAATTCCTGCCTAAAGCAGCCTTACTTCACCACTCTAAAAGTTCTCCTAACGAGTATGTACCATGTATATACTATCATCTCTTATTACCTCCATGTTGCTCTTCACAGTCCTCTTTCCAACTCAACTGTTTCCCCTCCTTTTTTTCAGTCTGTTAATATACTTTTTCATCTTCCTTCTCCTTGTGCTCCACTGCAGGAACCCTGTGGAATCTGTCGTCTTATGAGCCCCTGAAGATGGTGATCATCAACCACGGCCTGCAGACCATGACCAATGAGGTCATCATCCCCCACTCAGGTTGGGAGCATGAACCCAACGAGGACTCAAAGCCACGAGATGCTGAGTGGACCACAGTCTTCAAAAACACATCTGGCTGCCTGAGGTAGGTTTGCCAAAAACTGGTTTGTTCACACGTCAACTCATTGTTGATCACTGCAGTGCAGATCATGCAAATTATTGGTGATTTATTAATTTAAGTGACAAATGTGAATGATAATGTTCTTTCATAAAAAAGACGGACAGTTATCCAAACCTCAAGAGTTTGAACTACAGTGTCATTAAGACCAAATGGCTGTTTTAATAGCTTTTCCACAACACTACAGTACACTACAGTTGTCATACTAAAGGATTTATGTCTGAGAATCAAACCAACGGTTCCATCTAAACACCAGAACCGGAGGATGATTGGCAGAAAAACATGCAGGAAAGCTAAAACAGACACGAAGAGTGGTAAAGTTATATAACTTTTACATGGACATTTTCATTTTAAAGTTCTCCCAGATGTAGGATTCGACAGAAACAAGGTTATTTGTAACAACTGCCAAGTTGAATTCCCCGTTAAAAGTTTCTGCTGTTACCTCAGAATTGCCTGTTTTAATGTTCTGATTGTGGCCTCTAGATTGTTAGGATTTCGTTGGTAGACTTTTTTTTAAATTTTTCTTAAAAATAACAGGATGACATAAATGCCCTGGAAGTGGCAATAAGCTTTATTTATTTTAAATGTTTTAAGATGAAATTTACACTAAATATGTGTTACTGACAAGTGCTGATGTTAAACATGTTTGAACAACAAATGTTATGGCACTTTAGTTCATATGGCAGAACATTTAAATACAAGCGGACTTTACACTGCTTTTGAATTCATTATTTGATTTTGCGTATACAATGTGATTAATCGTGATTTATCAGGGAAATCATGCAATTAATCACAATTAAAAATTTTAATTGTTGGCCAGCCCTAGTTTTGCAGTTAAAGCAGAAGCGTCTGGTTCAAAACAGTTTCATACAGAGAAGGAAACTTACACGCAGTAGGAAAGACTCGATCCATACGTTTTGTACACATTCAAGTGACCATCCTGGACTGAGAAGATGCCTGGTGTCATGTACACTGAGCTGTGAATAACAAGAGAAAGGCATTTGCTCATTACCTCTGTTTTTTTCAAAGATACCAGTTGCAGAGGGAAACAGGTGTGATATGTGACACTGCTTGCTGACTGTGGGCCATGGTCAGATGTAACTCTTTAGGTACTATATTAATTTATGATGCAGCAGATGCTTTGTTCCTCCTGTCTGTGTGAATGTCAGGCATGTTGGTATGTCTACAGTAGCACTGCAATGAGACTTTTCTCTGTGGCTGGAGGCAAACAAACACTCCATATAAAGAAAAGGTTTTATCTTCCCTTATTTGTGGGGGAAGTCATTTATCTGTTGGCGCTTGTAACACTCACACCGTATTACCTCCCACCGAAGCCCAACTTGGCCAATTAGAAACACTTGGCTCAAACCAAACATATCACAACTGAATAACCCAAATTAGGTTATTCTGTTACCTCGTGAAGTTTAAGAGGGGTATAGATTAAACTTAATGTGCTAATTGTTTATTTATGACAAGAAAATTCTATATATGTATTTTTTTAAATTTGTGTTTTTCAGTGACCATGAAAGAAACCTTGAGTAAGCACAAATCACAGTCATTCTGTCTTTTCCTGAATAGATATTGAAACCAATCTGCCATTTACTACATGTTTAAGATGGATAACGAGAAGCTCTTAAAAACAGAATCTGACAATTAGCTCTGCACAAACACTGACAAGACTTCTATAATTCCTTAGGAACCATTGTCTGTGCTTTGTGAAGCTTAACACTGTAATCAGCCACCCAAACCTGAAAACCATAACAATCAAATTTCTGACACAATAAAGCAAAACCTCCAGTAAATCAGAACTGATCACCTTGAACATAATATTCACATGAGGTTCCTTTTGAATATGTGCTGTCATTTCATGTTTTACATATTTAGTTAGTTGGTTTGTCAGTAAAAACAGCTCTAAGCAATTCCGAAAATAAAATACTTTTCACCAAAGTCGTGATTGAATGGGTTAGTTTGGTCCCTTTTTAGATGTTACAATGTGGTTCATCCCAGCTGTAGTTCACCAGGTGAAATAGACTCCACTTGTTTGTCACATCACTGCATGAACTCTTTTGGGCTGTTAGAACCTGTTATGGGCTGCCTGACATTAAAAAAAGCAGTAACAGCAAAAATCAAAGGTTTAAAGGATTTAATGGGCATAATAACTTTGCCTTCTTTGCTCACAGTTGCTCATGAGTGCTTGAAGTGAGACCTCACAGAAGCACTAAGAAGGCAGAGTAGCCACCTACAAGTTAATCTGCAGGTATTTGGCTAAAACGTCTTTAATGCGTTTAATTCTGCTTTTAAATTCAGGAAATTTGCTGTTTCTGTTTAAGCGAGTTTCTTTCAGACCATCAGGTGGATATACAGTTGGAAGAAATTCGATTATGCCACCTATGGTTTTTTTTGAAAATTGTAAAGGGCACTTTTTACATTTAACCACCAAATGATGAGCTGGTTTATTTAAGACAGTCGGGGAAAAAAAAGTTGTTTGTTTTTCAATTTAATTTCGGAGATCCTAAGATCTTTTCCCTCGCTTCTACTTTCCACGCTGAAATCTGTGATTTTGGCTTCATCTCAAGTGACAGAGTGTAGGCGTGTGTGAAAGAGAGAGTGTGTTTATGGGTTAGTGTGCCTTGTGTCTGGCTGCGCTGTGTCCTCCTGGGCCGGCTTTGCCTGTCTAGACTATCACCCAATCTACGCTCATGACAGTTGACATCCAGAAAACTCTAGTAACCAAATCCATTGCAGAAAAAAAATGAATAAAAAATTCTCAATGCATTTCACAGTGCTATATTAGCTGCTCCCTAAGAGTGCAGAAACCTGTTTTTAGTTTTGGAAAGGTATCAGCAGCAAAAGACCAAAAGACAATGAATATGGCTGTTCACCAGTAACCGCTAAATACTGTTCAGCATCCAAACATTATATCCAAATCTTAGCCCCCTGCATCTCCACTAGCCTCTTTTTTTTCACGTATCACTACATCCAGACATCTCTCTCACTCTTTTGACCCTAGATGCAGTCCTGTCTGACGAGAACACGTCTCCATGGTAACTGTAACTAAGCCCACAGTTGCCTGGACGCAGGGTTTTGTGCACTGGGGAGAAGTGCTGATGCCAGGGAGAATCTGTTTACTGACGCCAACAGAGACACAGCTTACGCCTCAGTGAAGCCAGGAATAGTTTTATTATGATGGCCTCTCCAGTCGATAGGGGTTCGCTTATATACAGTGTTTACGCTGTGGGCTTACTGAAAATGAAAATCTCTCACTGTGTGTGTGTGTGTGCGTGTGCGTGTGTGTGTGTGTGTTGGAACTGTTCCCAATAAAAAAGACAGAACAGTCTGTCAAACATAATGAATTTCCTTCTGTGCACTGGAGCCCACAGGAGTTGGGATCCGTAGCTCAGTGCTTTTACTTTATTATCGTTCTCAAGTATAAGGAGACTAGATTTTCACAAGTATTTTTTTAAAGCAAATTATGCATCTGGTCAATTATACACATATATGTATATATTCTCTTCAAGTTATACTGCATTCATTAAAAGTCACTATGAGTCTTTGACACATGTAAACGACCATGATGTCATTCTCATTGTTCAGTAACAACATACAACCTCTTAATTGTCATATTCTTTATTTTGTTCAAATACACTTTGGTTTGCACTGTGGAGCTCTTTAGTGTATTATAAAATGACTTGACAACTTGTGGTGACACTAAGATGGCTTGAATCTGCGTTGAAGGTCAGACAACAATGGTGTAGCTGGACAGGTGTCTGCAACAGGTCCACAAAAGTCCCACTCCATGTCTTCCTAACAACTTTTAGCAACTGGAAGCAATGCAGTGCTGTCCATTTCAGTCCACCCTGCCAAATAATTTTTGTTGCTTTCCTGCTTTCATGCATAACTTTCTTTTTTTGCTCAGCCAATTTGAGAAGGACAGACCTGTGATTGGATAAAAAGCTAAATCGATAATGGGATCAGGTTTGATCAAATCTGAAGGATACACCACCTGAGGGCACACATATGGTCCTGCAGCGCGGCTGTTAACCTTGGAGGCCGATAGCAGAGGGCAGCCATGTCTCCATCTATCTCCATTAGTCCTACTCCAGCCTATTCCTCCCAGCTGCTCTTTTGTACTCTGATGGCCACACTCGATACTTGGCGTGACCTTCACACTTCATGTGTTAGAGCAGAAGCACCATATACACGTCAAGATGGCTCTGACAGCATATCAGTGTCTGCACTGATACTTACAGACAAGACACAGTTATTCTTTTACCCTCTAAATTTTAAATGATACAACGAAAGTGGAAAATAACCAGAGTGGAATTAATTCCTGGAATGGTAAATTCTTCACTGCAAACAGTTTATTGAAACAAAAGCCAACAACAGTGGTGGATATACCACAACCAAAGATGTTAGCAGGACACTGTTCACAAAGAAGCAGTTGTCAGCATGGGATGTGGCCAAAGGACGTCTACTTCTGTACCTTCCTGTGACTCTGTGAGTCTCTGTTGCAACATGACACTCTTCAGCTTAGTGGTAAACCTCCAAGAACATCCCGTTTGAAGCTTTACCATGTCTAGGTACTGCTGATTGATTTTTAGCTGTCATCTTGGTCTCATGGTGTCAAAATGTGAACAGTATGATGAAGATGACTGTTTGAATACAAACTGTCATTGAACCAGACTATTTAGTGGTGGATTGATGGATCAGACACTTGTGATTTTTGAGATTAATTACCTTGTCAGAGAACAGCATGTTATGCACTGAAACCCTGAACAGTTGGATGTCTGCATTGAAAAGTTTAGAGTAGGTCAGATTAGGTTTACCCCTAAAAGTTATAGTCCATTTTAGGTGCGTTCTGAAATTTCATCCGCAACTCAAATATCCCTAATTTTTTGAGTAGTGAGGAGTGTAGATTCACAGTTCTGTACGACACAGTCAGTGAAGTCCTTGAATTAACACCTCGCTCTTTTGGTAGCTCTGGATCAGACCTGCACAACATTCCAGAGGATTTTTTTGACCATTCCCGCACCAAAAAGTTAAATGTGATTATTAAACTCCCACAGTTGCTATATGAGCCCCACACACTTCCCAGCAGTACAGTGTTCCAAATGTGCAATACTGATCGCAAGTCAAATGCCAAAGCGTGGGAGGTAAGCTCAAATCTATCTCAAGTCTCCTCAAACACAGGACCCGTTTGGTCCAAATATAATCCAATTCAATTTGATCTCATTATCGATTTCAGTGCAGTCCTGCTATGTAAAGTGGTATTTTAAATGCAAATTCATGGTCCTGACATGCACGAGGAGACACTGGAAAGGAAAGGACTGAAGCCCTGTTAGCAGGAAGACACCTCTAGCAGAACCCTGTCATGAAGTCGACGGGGGCTGTCAGAGATGCCAACAAAGACAAAGAGGGGTGCCCAGTGCATCATGGGAGGTCTTGCAACAATCTAGGCTTATAGCACCATAACTAAAGGGATAGATAAAGGTCATCTAAGCCTTCACTATAAGCTTTAGAAAAATTAAGTTTTGATCCTAAACTTAAAGGTAGAGCGTGTGTCTGGATCCTGAATACTAGCTGAGAGCTGTTTCCACAAGAGAGGAGCCTGATAAACGAAGGCTCCACCTCCCATTTTCCATTTAGATACTCAGTAAAAAAAAAGTAAGCAGTGTGAGAATGAAGTGCTGTGTTTGGATAAAATGGAACAATGTGGTCTTTGAGATACATGGAGCTTGATCAAGGGTTTCAGGGGAAGGAAAAACAAATGGTTTTAACAAAAAGCCAATGTAGAGAAACTAAAATAGGAGAAATAAAGTATCTCCTGCACATTCTCATCAATCTTGAAGCATTTTATTTAATTTTTTTTGTAACAAAATATTATGCCAGGTAACCTGTCCAGAGAGGACAGCAGCTTCCCTCACGGTCTCCTCTGACAGATGTACCTTCCACAAACCTCCCACAACTCAACTCCCTCGAAAAGACTCCCAGAAACAGCTGACAATAAAACTCTTGTGTCTGTGAGCACCTAAACCCAATCTTGTCAAATAAATCCAAGGCCGGTGCTCCTTTGGATCTGTTTATAGGGGAAGTGGTGACTTTTTTTTTTTTTTATTGTTAAAGGCAGGTGGGTTTGATGTATTATGTGAGTTTCGGTGGCCTTTGCTGGCTGGTTGTTTTCCTATCAAACAGTTTTATTTTGAACATTTTAACATTGCTCAAATGACTCAATCGGCTTGTACAAGCTGGCAAAAAATCATTGTTTGAAAATCTATCAGTAGTTGCAGTAAAGTGGTGTGATATTTCAAATATGGCATTTTGGGTAGTGTTCTTGTCTGTTATAGTTGAATGGGATGCAGGTTTCAGTCCACACAGCACTATAGCACACAGTTCTGCTTACCTTTGCAAGCCTGCTGCTCTTCCACAGCACTAACTGAGTGTCAGCTAATGGGATTATGTAGGTTTGAAGCCCTCATAAATGAAGTCCCTGGTGAGGAGTGGGGAGCCCCAGTTATCCTTTAACCCTCTTTAAAGCTGTGCCTTTCACAGCCAGCCAGACAGCCACAGTAAGACTGCGCCGTGCTCAGGGTGCTGACTGACGTAAGACACATGCCACTGCTCTTAGCGCCAAACATGAAATTCATTTATATCATTTTTCAAAGACAATTTCCAAAGCAGTCTGGCTTTAGAAGAGTGTGCTTTTGTGGAAGGCAAGAAGGATAAAGATCAAGTGGGGTGTTTAAAGTCAGACAATTCAATGGTGACTGTGGATCAGGATGTAGAGCAGTCGGCTGCCGACTGGAAGGTCAGTGGTTTGATTCCTGGCTTTGTGACAGAATCCCTTGTTGCCTCAATGCATTCATCAGTGTTTGAGAGGTTGTGTATGTATGACAGAGGGAAAAAAAACACTGCACAGGCTTATTTAATGAAACCATTTAAATCGCTGTAGATTAAGGAAGCGCTGAATGCTGAATGTGAATGTATGAATGCGTGTGTGGGTGTGTGGATGTGACCGTTCCACAAGAGTAGAAAAGCTGGACTGACACTGGCATGCTGATGCTGAGCTTTGATTTAAATATATTTATACATAAGACTGCCATTATCAATCACTCTCTCTCTACTTGTCATATTACACTTCTTTCTGTTAAAAACAAAGCACAGTCATAACTTCTCCTTGAGAGAAAATATATTTATTTAACTGTAATCATTATTTTCTGGAACTTTTAAAGTGACACAAAGGATTTTTTTTTTCTTAAAGGCTTGAATCAAAGCAATTTGGACTTCTTTCTCTTTGCAAAAAGAAAAAGAAGGAAAAAGGTTGCCTTGATTCAAGCCTGGATGAATGAGAGTCTACACTAATAGAAATTAGTTTTTTTCCTAATGAATGAATAAGTTTCAGTTTTTATTTGAAGGGGTATTTGATCATTTTTGAATAAGTGTCATGTCTCACAGTCTCACAGTCTCTTGTGCTAACGATCTGCAAAAACCTCCTAAGTAACTTTGGACTCCTGTCCCTGTTGTCTCCTGTAGCAACTGCGTATCACTTTACAGACTTTGTCGCACATCAGCCATAATAAAGCTAGCGCACAGAGCTACAGTGGACGTCATGACAGAGGTGACTCAGAGACTCTAAGAAAGGACAAATGAGAGAGTGACCAAGCAAGAGACTGAACAAAAAAAGAAAAAGAGCTCCTGTTGCGATGCCCATTTAAACTTCTTCTCTTTTCTGCAGTCATTATTTTACTGTGTAGTTTTAGCTCCATGCTTCTCTTGCATGCTCACTGACAGTTTGTGTTTGTGGGTGACTTTGTTCCTGTAGAAATGTTAGCTCAGACGGGGCAGAGGCTCGGCGCAGGCTGAGGGAGTGCGAGGGGCTGGTGGACGCTCCTGCTGCATGCTCTGCAGTCGGCTGTTGGGAAGAAAGACATGGACAACAAGGTAGAAAAAGTTCATCAACTCGAATCATTTCTGAACGAGTTGAGTGTGAAAGCATGGTGTTTCCTGGAGTTCTGGTTGACGCTACTGCCATCTCTCTTTCCTCCTAGTCTGTTGAAAACTGCGTTTGCATTATGAGGAACCTGTCCTACCACGTCCACAAGGAGGTGCCGGGGGCCGAAAGGTTCCAGGACCCATCAGCACTGCAGGAACCTGGATCAGCGGGACCACAGAGGAAGAAAAAGGATGACGCTGGCTGCTTTGGAGGCAAGAAGGCCAAAGGTGAGAGGGAGGAATAGAGTGAAAGAATAGGCAAGAAATATAAATAATTAAAAAGATTACCTATTCATAATAAATGAGTGCTAGAAAAAAAAAAAAACCTCAGTTCTGTCAAATGACAGTGATAATAAGAAACATATACCCTGGTGGTTCCTGCTACACAGGGAGGTTTTATCTGTTATTACCTTTTCTTAACAGATGTGTCGTGCATGTCGGTGTTGCTTAATGTGTCTTAATCACTGTTCTCCTGGGCTGTAGGCAAAATGAAGCTGTCATCTCCCAGCTGTACAACAATAATGGCCAACATTAATCAGTCAGCCAACGAGATGTGACTACAAGCCAGCGACCATTGACTCTAAATACTCAGAATATTTACAGAAAACACCATTAGTCCAGGAGTCAGGACATGGCTGAGCTTACATGTGTAAATAGACTGCCTGGCCAAAAAAAGAGTCGCCACCAAAAAAAAAGGTCATACACACTATTATTTCGTTGGATCGCCTTTAGCTGTGATTACAGCATGGATTTGCTGTGGCATTGTTTCAATAAGCTTCTGCAACGTTAAAGGATTTATTTCCATCCAGTGTTGCATTAATTTTTCACCAAGATCTTGCATTGATGATGGTAGAGTCAGACCCCTGTGTAAAACCTTCTCCAGCACATCCCAAAGATTCTCAATGGGGTTCAGGTCAGGACTCTGTGGTGGCCAATCCATATCGGAAAATGATGTCTCATGCTCCCTGAACAAGTCTTTCATAATTTGAGCCCGATGAATCCTGACATTGTCATCTTCGAATATGCCCGTGCCATCAGGGAAGAAAAAAATCCATTGAGGGAATAACCTGGTCATTCAGTATATTCAAGGTAGTCAGCTGACCTCATTCTTTGAGCTCATACTGTTGCTGAACCTGGACCTGACCAACTGCAGCAACCCCAGATCATAACACTGCTCCCACAGGCTGGTACAGTAGACACTAGGCATGATGGGTGCATCACTTCATCTGCCTCTCTTCTTACCCTGATGCACCCATCACTCTGGAACAGGGTCAATCTGGACCCATCAGACCACATGACCTTCTCCCATTGCTCCAGAGTCCAATCTTTATGCTCCCGAGCAAATTGAAGCCTTTTTTTCCGGTAAGCCTCACTGATTACTGGTTTTCTTAAGGCTACACAGCTGTTCAGTCCCAATCCCCTAAGTTCCCTTCGCATTGTGCGTGTGGAAATGCTCTTACTTTCACTATTAAACATAGACCTGAGTTCTGCTGTTGTTGTTTTTCTTCGATTTGATCTCGCCAAACGTTTAAGTGATCACCGATCACAATCATTGAAGATTTTTTTTCAGCCACATTTCCTCCTCGAAGACGATGGGTCCCCACTATCCTTCCAGTTTTTAATAATGCTTTGGAAAGTTATTAACCCAATTTTAGTAGTTTCTGCAATCTCCTTTGATGTTTTCTCTGCTTGATGCATGCCAATGATTTGACCCTTCTCAAACACACTAACATCTTTTCCATGACCACTGGATGTGTCTTTCGACATGGTTGTTTAGGAAATGAGAAGCAACTCATTGCACCAGTTGGGGTTAAATAACTTGTTGCCAGCTGAAACATAATCATCCATGCAGTAATTATCCAATAGCAACCCCTTTGTATCTGCTGCAACGAGCCAATTTCCCCTCGGGGATTATTAAAGTATTTTCAATTCAATTCAATTCAATTCAATAGGAGGCTCATACCTATTTGCTTAGTTAAATCTAGGAGGCAACTTTTGTTTTTGGCCAGGCAGTGTATTAGCTACTGCAGACTCTCTTGGTAATCTCTGAGAAAAGACGATCATGTAAAGAAACATTAAATGCAGCTATAAAGGATGACGAAGATGGGTAGTTACGCGTCTCTTTAATTTGTTTAGTTTCTTATATTAGGAAGGCTAAATTTGGTCTCCTCTTTGGCTCAATTTTACATTCAGAATAAAATATACATTTGACCACCATGTGCACACCTGCTCATACTTTGTTTTTGCTAATAAACAATCTATTTCGTGCCTGTAATTTCTTTTCCTCCCAGAGCGATTTTAATTAAGTACCTACCTCTGCAGGTGTTTGCTTCGTTTTTATGAATATCTCACTTTGACTGACCATCCTGACTTTATATATGATCTTTCTTTTTTTCAGATTTTTTTTACCTTTAAAGTTTGCCTATCTAAATGTCTTTCTCTATTTTCCTTTATATTTAACATTGTTCTCCCTGTTTGAAGTATTTCATTTAAAGGTGGGGGCCCGCCTTTAAATAAAGCTCTCTCACCTATCCCAAGTCTCTTCTGCTTTCTTTCAGCCTCCACTTCTTCCCATGTAGGAAAGGATTACTTTTTTGTAGAAAAAAATAAAATGTTTACATGAACTTCACCACAGCTTGTTGACACACATACACATATTTTTCAACATGCCTCTTCTCTCTTGTCCCTGCTTTGTCTTTTTATGGCATTGCTGCTGCTCCCTTGGCTAACAATAGAGGAATGGTTTAATCAAGGTGAGTGTCCCCCATTTAACCCATCGTAGTCCTCATCCTCTACATCCCCCCCCCCCCCCTCCTCTTGCTTGTCCTCCACCTCCACCTGTACTGTAGAATGCAGTTAGAAGTAGTTTTTGGTCTCCAGAAACCTGAGAAAGTTGCAAGGAGCTCAGAAACCTGTAGTGTTTGATTAATTCCACATGTCCTCACCATACCTTACTACTGTAGCTCAGAGTTGGACTCTGCCCATCAAAAACTTCTAAGTTCATTTGAATTACTTTTTTCCTGGCATCTAGTTTTTGTTAGATTGAAGTTTATTTAATTGCTTTTATTTGATTAGTGAGTTTCACACGAATCAAATGAATTAAAAGTAGAAATCTCTCCCCAAGTTTAACTTATTAATTATTGATTAACCTTTCACACTTTTACAGCCTTTCCTTAGCAATTATTCACCTGTTGTATGTACTGAATGTGTCAGGATCTTGTTATTTTTATTCTTTGGGGCACTCCATGCCCCATTAACATGAAAAATCATTCTTGCTCAGTCAAATAAAGAGAGCAATATCATGCTGTGTTGGCAATAGGGCTAATTCCATTAGAAAGTGCATTTTCAAAAATGGCAAACTATTTCTGTAATGTGTTTTCAGACAGCAGTGTTGGTGCATTTCATTTCTTAGCTCAATGCTACCCTAAATTTGATCTGAAAGTTACTACTATCCTTACACGTCTACAGTAGAACTGTCAAGTTTTTCATTGCAACCTATTTAAAAAAATGCTTATCAAATATATCTACCTTCCATCCATCCACTGCTTATCCAAGTCTGGGACGTGGGTGCAGCAGGGAGGCCCAGGCCTCCCTCTCGTCAGCTACCTCCTGTCCCTTTTGGGGGATCTCTCCAGCTGGCTCTGCTGCGGGGCCTCCTCCTGGTTAGCCATGCCCAAACACCTTGCCCTATTCTGAGGCTCTTTAATATGACAGAATCTCTCATCCTATCTCCAAGGGAAGGTCCAGCCACCTTATGGATGAAACCAATTGCAGCTCCTTATACCCTTAATCTTGTTCTTTCTGTGAGTGTAGGAACACAGATTGACTAATAAATATGGAGTATTGCCTTTTGGCTCAGCTGTCTCTCCACCAAAGCAAGTAAAGGGTCACCCCCACTGTAGACTGCACTCTGATCTGCTTGTGATCTCCAGCTCCATTCCTCTCCCACTTGTGAACAAGACCCTACTTAATACTTAAACTCAATCACTCACTTCTGAGACAGAGGGGACATTTCACCCTTTTCCAACCAAGAACCGTGGTCTCAGAATCCCCCCCCCCCCCCCCCCCCGCTCCAAACTCAGATGACGCACTTCACAGCAGTTGGCTCAATTAAACCGAGTGGACCAGAGAAAGATCCTCCTTCAAGAGCTGAAGGATGGTATTTTAAAAATAAAATGTGGGGTACAGCAGATGACATATTTAAGCTTGTTTCCTAAGGCGAAGTGGTTAGCTCAGCCTGGAGGCAGCACAGCTTCTGCTTACACTGAGCCCAGTGAGCATAAATTTTACCTCTCTCCATCTCTGTATCTCTGGACTGTCCTGTGGCCATGTGATCAGTCACATCCCTCATCATTCTTCTGCTGCATTATTTGTGCTGATCCTTTTTCTGTTCAGTATGTTTTTTGAATGCATGCAAATTCATGTGCGGTCTCAATAATAATAATGAAAAGAAAAACTGAATGGTGTGTACATCTCAATGTTCATGTTTTGTTTTGGGTAGATGTGTGCTATTCCCAGTTGCATGGATCACTTTACATTTGCGAAACCTCAGCTTTATTTAGCGCATTTAAATCTGCCAAATGCACTTATAGTTGTATCGCTCGTATTTGTTATTCAGACTCTCATTAATAATGGAAAATTAGATTTCTGGTACATGTTTGCAAACCACAAATACTGATATCACCCTTTCCAATCCACATCAGTCTAACCCTGGAGTCAGTGATCTTCATAATCCACTCTTTCAGGTTAAGGCGCTGACCGGTTCTTGTCTCCTTACTTCTCTATGCAGGCAAAAAGAACGGCGAGAACAACAAAAACTATGACACGTTGGATCTGCCCAAGCGCACAGAGCCCTCAAAAGGTAGGCCCTCATCTAACAAGCAAAGCCTGGTTGGAGTTTCCCTTCAAAGAGAGAATGATCTGGCTGGAGGCGCATCAGCTGTGTTGGTCAACAAACGTGTGGGAGGCCTTTGACAGATAAAGAGGAAGTCGGTTATCTCAGTGTTGATTTAGTTGTGTTTGATGGTTCTGTGCCTCCAGTGAGACAGTCGATTGTTGGCAGCTTGTGAGAGCATCAATTCTGTAATCCCTGTTTCTCTTAACTACTGCAGAAAGGCAATGAGTCACAAACAATAAAAGAGCAGCCTACTATTATATGCTGAGTTGTAACAAGTTTTCTGCCAAATCAGAGTATCATTTTGACTAAATAGCCTCTGTGGAAGTAATAATACTGGAATCTTTGGCCGAAATGCATATATTTTAGTACCAGGATCAAAGTAGAAATAATAAGTAACAAAATAATCAATCTTTTTACTTATTCAAGAAATTAACTGATGCTTCTTTGGTAGCGTGTTACTCCTGGTGTCTTTCTGGCTAAGAATCAAGGGATTGTTGGTAAGTAAATATGAAGCATATTATGAGCATCAGGTGCTGGTTTACCAGAAATAAAAAATCAGCTCTATAGCCAAATTTCTACAGCATCTCTAAAGCTCACAAAACAGATGTGCATCAGCAGTTTACTTTTTAATCTAATGTTATGTGCCAATCTACTTCTTGGATGCAATCAGTAGCTTTGTGGAGTCCTGGATGGTTGCCAGACAGGGATAACTGGATCTCCAAGGGTACTAATAAAGACTTCCAACTGAATACTTTGGCACTTGTGGTAAGGTACCCTATTAAAAGGCTCTTGGTCAAGTTTGAGACTTTTTTTTACCATTTAAACAGGCTTGTTAGAATGTGTTCATATGATATACGATATGCTATGCTGTGCCGCCTCGATTTTGTTTTTTGTTTGTGTTTTGCTGTTATTAAAGTTAAATACAGTGCTTCTCAGACATTGAGGCTTTTTTAAGGCTAAAGTGTGGTCAGTGAAGTCTGCAGAAGTCTGACTTCTCCAACAGCTGGTTTTCCCGTCACAACAAGCCCTCTGCCACTTTGTCAGTCAAGCAACTGATTCATAAACACTGTGAGACGCAGTATGTAGTGAGAGTGTCACCTAGATCCTGCACGAAAACTGAGCTTTCGGAGGCTGAAATCGCCATTAAAGTCCAAAGAACTCAGCAGATGTCAGACAGAAACATAGATTATTCTAAGGTGTGTGTTAAAGATTTAATCAAAGGGAAGAATAATTTCTGCTTCTCAAATCAAATCGGGAAAGATTACCATAGACAGACATCACTGCCTATCTGAGCCTCCTCTACCAACTACTACATTATTTATTTCATTCAGTAAACATTCAGAGCTGATCAGTTATTTTTAAATTAAATGAGTTGACCAACATTTGAAAGTAAAAAGGATCCTATCCAGAAACCTGAAGACAGAGATCAGTTAATATCACCATGACTACCATAGAGGGACATCTCTCATTTCCCCTGATATTATGGATAAAAGTGACTTTAAAATCAATTAAACAAGTAGGTCTCAGGTTAAATGTATTGTGGAACCATTTTGGGAGAATTTAGAAACAACTTGCATGCTCAGATTGTGAAATTAATTTCAACAAACCTTTTCCCCTGCCACAATATGTCCTGCTGATCAAACGGAGCCCCCATCCTTGACTCAGCTGCACACAAACTGATCAGAAGTCTCCAGAGACGTGTGGG
Source organism: Hirundichthys speculiger (assembly GCA_018398805.1). Taxonomy (NCBI): domain Eukaryota; kingdom Metazoa; phylum Chordata; class Actinopteri; order Beloniformes; family Exocoetidae; genus Hirundichthys; species Hirundichthys speculiger. The sequence continues at coordinate 3,106,643 of JAGFBZ010000287.1, read as the reverse complement.
TTTTCAGTCCCTCCAAAGTTTTGGTGCTTTTGTCATGAAAAATATAATTGCAGATCTCAGGGTACAACACATCAGGCAAGTCCTTCGGACCATGTGTATAATCCTTTTCAGATGTCTGTACTGGACAATCCCGCCATTGCTGCTATTTTCTTGCATAACAAGATTGAGTTGAGCATCAAGCGTTTCCACATACTTATCTTTTTTTCCTTTTGCCTTCTGCTGCGGTTTGGGTGTGTTTCTCTGGTTATTTTTGTCTATTTCTGATGACTAACATTAGTAACTTGTGAACACACGAATGCACAAGAATGAATGAGTAACTGGTTCTGCACTGTGAAGTTGGTCCTACAAAATAACAACACTGGACCAAAATACCTGGACATGTGTTGTCAATGAATACTATCTATACATTAACAACTTTTGAATCCTTTCACCTTCTGATATTGTTGCCAATGAATAGCTGTGCTAAGTCCAGTATACGTGTCCTCTTCATCCTCAGCCATGCCTTTGTAACGTGTACTGAATGTGGTTTTGCATTGTTTTATTGAAAAATGCATTAACATCCCTAGAAGATGCACCCATCAGAGACGTATAAATATGTCACTGGCCATATTTATAATGATGATTTATAATGATGGCTAATGCAACATATAATTTCCCTTCTGAGATGAATAAAGGAATTGAATTGATACAGGGTCTTTGATGGTATGAGACAATCACAGACTGTGACTTTTAGACTTGTTGCTGATGGTCCTTTTATGTCTTTTGTTTCATCAAAAAAGAAAAAAATATATATATCAAATGATTACTCTGAAAAAAATGTACTTTTCTACAGTCTCGTATTAAGTGGTGTTTGTGAATGTAGCTCTATATTTAAGTAATTAATAAAGGTTTCCTCCCTCAGTAAGTCCTTTCCCGTACGGTTTTATCAGCTATTGATCAATAATGATTGTTGATGCAGGGCTGTCTGAAGGATCGGAGAGCTGTCAGCCATTTAATTTTGACTTGTTCTCAGGTGTTCCTCTCACTGAAATTCTTCCAGATTCTCTTAATTGTATCATGATATTTTCCCTATAGAAGGAAAAGTATCCCAATCCCTTCCAGTCTTTCTGTCAGAAATCAGCATATTAAATTTTTTTCACACACAGTTAAGATCCTCTGCCCATCTTTGCTCCTTAAAGAGTCATCCTTTCATGGATTTTGCCATGTAATCTTTAAAATCCCCTATTGACATCACACGTTTGAATTAACAACTGGTAAAAAAAAAAAAAAGAAAGACATTTAATATCTTAGATTCAAAGAAACAGAAGCCACGTTGAGAACAGATGAAGTATTTTCTCACTGGCAGTCTTTTATATAGTCTGTGGGGTTGTAGCATTAATAATGTAACTTTGTTGATTATTTATGCACTCATACAGGCAGTTGGAGCTGTTATAAATCAAATTAACATGCAGCACACACATCAGTACGTCCAAGTAGTTATGAAATAAGCTTAAGTGTCTTGAGTGAGAAGGCATAATAGCTTTTTCTTTGTGAAGATGTTTGTGTTTATGCATGGAAGCTGTTTTCCATCTGTGTAGCGTCATCTATAGAGTATGCCTGTGCTTGTCAGACACGTTCTTATGGTATTTACACATCAGCACCTTCATGAATGTCTAGTGGCAGACACTCAAAGTCAATATCACTTCCTATTTGACTGGTAATTAGCCACATTAGCACAGCAAAGCGGGTTCTCATTAGACTAGATCACAATTAATTGCTGTGCTTTTTCCAAGTTAAGCCGATTTAGGCTCTTTTTTTTTTTTTGCTTTCTTATCACTCCTAAAGTAAAAGAAAGCAGATGAGCTCCGAGGATGATAATTAATATTTTCCACTCACTGGGTTTTCGTGGCTAAAGAGCCAAGCTGGCATGCCTCGGCTGCGGATACGTCGCAGGAAGAATTGTGCTACGATTACAGTACACAGTGTGGAGACAACACCCTTCAGAGTTTTGACTCTAGAGGAGGCATCTGTCATTGTAGGCCTAAATGTCACACACTGTTTAAATGAGTGTGGGCTTGCATTGTTGAGAGCAGCTCTGCATTTTCTAGCTCACAGACAGACAAATCACATTTAACATTATTGGCTTGCTGCAAAAGGAAACAACAGAGGGATGCACAGATAATAAACTTCATAATCAAACCAAAACCCACATTGACCTGTTGTTGCCTATTTAGTCCTCTTAACATCAGATATGAGTTAGGGCGGGACTGGAAGTGTTCAGGAGGCTGCTGGATGTTTGTTGATCCCTGAAAGTGTGTGTTTGTGTGGTTCAAGCACTATGCTTTCCCCACCCACCCCTTCCAACATCCCCTCCATGGTCAGCTGTAGAGAGCTTGCGGACAGAGCATTTTTCATTTTGGGGCGATGGCGAAGGGAGATATTGGAGCTTACATGTGTATCACCGTCCTGATCTGCTGTCAGGGAGAGATGGGTCAAAGCAAGGAGCAGCCTGGAAGTGGCAGTGGGCAATGATTAATCGTTTCATGTGTGTGTTTGTGCACGCACGTGTGTGTGTGTGTGTGTGTTGTCTGCATGTGGGGAATAGAAAGAGAGGGAAAGAGCACAAAACATGAATTCAGTTAAGTTTATTTGTAAAGTGCTATTTCACAACAAATGTTCCAATCCCTTTATACAGAAAGCAAATACTTTCAATACAGTCTAGTTAAGTACAGTTAAGTTCAGTCCAGTTATATGCCAATTTAGGCCAATTTGTTGTGATTCACTTTTAATCCAATTCCATCACCATGAAAAGGTTCCCAGTCCATTTGAGCATCACATAAAAACATTGAATCGCTTTAGAATTTATGTAATGCCAATTCATAAAAAAAAAAAAAGAATAAACTACCTTGCTGAGGAACTCTACAGAGTGGATCAGATGTTTAGTGCAGTGCAATCCCCCATCCTGAGCAAGCACAAGGCAACAGTGGATAGGAACACTCCCCAGTTAACAGAAAGAAACCACCAGCAGAACCAGACTCAGGGAGAGCAACCATCTGCTTCAGACCAGGAGGTCTGAGATGACAGGAGAGACATCAACAAACACAGAGAGATTATTCCAGGTATCTCTGCTTATGTGACACAAAAGAAAACAATGTTAACTGCAATAATAATGGCATGTAAACACATGAGAGTTCATGCACTTGTTCACTTTTACCAGCTAATTGCCCGCATTGTATGTCTGTCTGTCACACGGACAGCCACTGAGCGGTTGGATGAAGCAAGGATGACGCAGGCAGGAGTACAGTCCGAATCAATCTTTCGTTTATTTTAACAAAAAAACATAAAAAATAAGGCACACACCCACGAGAATGAACAGCAGTACCTCAGCCCTCTAGCAGCTCTCACTAAGGGCCCGATCTTGCACCTCCCATTACCCAATACCCAAAACCCATTACCTGCAAATCACAGATTTAGGAGCCGAAATGCAATCTTCCACCTCCCAATACCCAAAACCCATTTTGCCGTCTCCCTTAAGCACATTGTGGGCGCGGCAATGGGCGTGTCACTAGCGCTTTCCACGAATTCGGTATCTTGCGGTACCTGTACTTCGCAGATTTTGGGTATTGGGTAATGGGTGGTGTGACCACCCATTACCCAATACCCAAAATCTGCGAGACACCAGTACCGCAAGATACCGAGTTTGTGGAAAGCGCAACTGGCATGTCGGCGCGTAAAAGAGCGCGTCCAAATCCTGTCATTGCGCGTCCACCCAGTCACATGTGGACTGCACAACCGGCTCTACCTCTCGATTATGCATCACTGTATTACTTTCATACATTATTCTCTTAAGGGCAGATGATGTCTGTACAGCTGTGACATGATCTCATTCAGATGTTTGCTGTGGAGGAAACGAGGAGATCACAGAACTCTGTTGTGAAAAAAGCACCGCTCCCAGCAACTATGCGTCTTGGCGCAGCTGTGCGTCTTTGCGCAGGGGATATGTTCAAGATAACTCAAAAAGTTATGGATGGATTTTGATGACATTTTCAGGAGTTGTCAGAAATGTGAAAAGGAAGAACTGATTTTATTTTGGGTGTGATCCGGAAGAAATCCTGGATTCTGGATCACTTTCAAATTTTCGATAACATTGCGCTGTTTAGTTGTTTCTTGAACCCTAAAGCAACCACAACTGCTGTGCTTGGCGGAGGTCTGCGCTCTCCGATTGCTTTTCTAGTTAATAAATGCTTTCCTGGAAGCTCACCGGCTCTATTTTCTGAGCAGTTTGTTGGAACTTCTTGGAGTACAAAAGAAATGATTAAATCATTTGCTCCACATTAGTTAAAGCTAGTTATGTATATATCAGTGCAGAGGAGGAGGAGGAAAAAAAGAGGAGGAAGCCTACAGCACAGTCCCAGACCAGCTGTCCATGAGAGCTCTCTGATCTGGGTGAAAAGACGCTCCATGGCAGTTTGCAGTACTGCAACCTGCTCTAAAGGCAATGGCTACTGACGCACTGATTGGTTAAACAGGTGGAACGCCCTAACCACTCCCATGCATAATGTGTGCATGACATCGTGGATTTCGCAGGTGAGATCGTGGGTTTTGGGAGGTGGAAGATTGCGTTCTTCGTGGGGGAACGCCCCTCCCAATACCTTTTATCCCTTAATAGCAGGTTTTGGAGGTTTGGCGCAAGATCGGGCCCTAAATGCCCACAGTCAGCCTTTTATCCCTGCTGCCATTACTGGGCCTAAACCATTCATTACCACGAGGAATGTTCCTTCTTGACAACACCTTTAAAAACAATACCACACTTCTATCATATTTAACATTAATACATATTAAAACAAATACCAAAAATGATAAGTATCACATTGATTAAAACACAACCCGGCTACAAAAAGACCTCCAACCACACCCAGTTCCCCCCATCCTTCTCATCCTGTGGTCTCTCCCGGAACCTTTAAAATGATGCTCAGGCTCCCTGGGAAACTTTTGCCTGAACACCCTGGAGAAACCAGGAGAAGGACAGGTTAGTAAAATACATGCCCTCAAATCAAAGTGCAAAATGACTTAAGTGCAGAAAATACTTCAAGTGCCTCACCTTTACAAACATTTCTAAATTTAGTAACAAAGATCTCCTTGGTTACACCATCGTTTTGGTGGTTTTATTGTCTTAAACTCGGATATATTACCAAAAAAGACGATCATAAATTCATAGAAAAGAATAACTATTGACACAAAGATCTTCGTACGAAATCTTTGTTAATCAAATCAAAAGAATTATCTTTTTTTCTTTTTCAAAGTACATATCTAACATTTTCTGTGTAAGCAGAATGACATGTTTTGACAACGGTATCATTAAAGTGCAAAATATCAACCGGCACCATAACTGACAACAACACACAACCATTATGTCATTGATTTGTCTGTCTTGTTTTTATTTTCTTTCCTTTAATCTCTAAAAAATACCATTTCTGTTTTGTCTGGGGCCTTTTGCTGTCCTCTAAGTTTTTGGATGTTTTCTCATTGCTATTATCGTCGTATATGTACAATTCATCTTGTTAAATAAAGCTAGATATATATATACAATTTGAATTCTGGAAAAAGTTGCAATGTTTTAGTTTTTTTTTTTTTTCAATTTGAATAACATGAATACTCAAAGACTTGGAAATGATAGGGGTTTCCAGCTGCTGAAGAGTCTTTGGTTGTCATTGATGCATTTTTCATTTAATGATGTACCAAATGTTCTGGTGAAAGATCTGGACTGCAGGCAGACAAATTCAGCACCTGGACTCTTCTCTAATGAAGCCATGCTGTTGAAGCCATCATGCTGTTTTTGATGGGGCGGTACCGCCCCCGTTGAGAAACCCTACTCTAGATGGATTTTAAGACCAGGGTAAACAGGGCTATACAGATATTACAAAGTAAAATAGTCTCATGTTTATAAGGCTAATTCTTGACATAAAGATCTTTGCACTAAGTGTTTGTTTATTGACAAGAGGTTCAAGACCCTACAAGTTGTTTATTACCATATGTTAAGAGTTGATAAGTTGTGCATGTTAAAAACATCGTTTGCCCTTGCCGTATGCACCACTCATGATGAACTACCCACAAAAAAGCAGCATTTAGGTTTTTAGTGCATAGTTAAGTTTCATTTTCAAAAAACTATTTAGTTTTCCAATAAAGCAACAAAAAGTATGTTAAATAGATAGCCATTAAAAAAAGAGTGAGTTAATGTATTTTTAGCTGCTATCATAAACTCATAAACATGCCATGCATTGTTAATCACATTGCACATTTGTAAATGTTCTTCTTTGGCATTAAACTAATTCCTTAAAATGGCTCAGGTCTAACTTTAGACACCATGTTATTCTGGGTTCTATGAATTTGTGAATTAGCACTGCATTGCTCCCCTGTTGCTTGCCCAACCCCACCCTGACTGTTTAAGCAAGACATTTTCCCTTTTGTAGTTGAACCAGAACCAATACAGGTTGTCAGCGCATATGTGCATATGTCTTCAGAGAGTTTGAAGTCAGTAGAGGTGTATTATTCATGCAATTCAGACCAGAGCCAGAGAAATGTGACAAAATTAATCAAAAACACTGAAAAGACTCTTTTCATTAAATAAGCTGCACGTGTGGTAGTCGGTAAGATGATTAAATGCTTTCCTATCAGTTAACTGAAACTACAGAATTTCCCTTAAGATTTGTTTCCAAAATGATTAAACAGATTAAAAACTGTTTCAGCTAAACATCTGCATCAAATGCATTTCAGAATTAAACAAATGATCCATCTCTGAATATGACTCTTTAAAGTGAAAATCATGTTGAAGTTGTATTTCAGGCAGCACACAATCAAGAACAAGTTACAAGATTAACCAATTTCTCTTGTTCACTTCAGCCAGGTAATTGTATATAGTTGCCATTTAGTATTTTTGCCCACATGAGCCCACTGGGGCCTGAAATATTTTACATAAAGAAAATAATTTTATTCTGCAGACAGATCTCTCTCTTCTTCTTGGCTATGCTCCAAATGGCATACTTTTGTAAGTACAGTCAAACACAGTGTAATACTTACAGCCGTGAATGAGTGCTGTCCAAGTAAAGTACTGTTGTGCCTTTACTGGAAATGACTATGGTGAACTTTCCTTCTTTGGCTACTTAACCCAAGTTACCACCATATTACTGCCAAGATTTGACTTTTTATCTATTACAAATGAACCCAAACAAAATGAACCCAGTTTTTCTTGATATGTGTGTAGTCTTTCTCACTTTTCTCCCCACGCCGGTCCCCATTAACCGGGGAAAAACAAGGGATCACTGGAGGAAGAGCTAGAGGTGTTGGAGGTTAAAATGTTGAGGTTCTCTTTAGTGAACCAGGATGGATAGGATCAGGAATGAGTACATCAGAGGGACAGCACATGTTGGATATTTTGGAGAGAAAGTCAGAGAGGCCAGACTGAGATGGCTTAGACATGTACAGAGGAGGGATAGTAAATATATCAGTAGAAGGATGATGAGGCTGGAGCTGGCAGGCAGGAGGCCTGGAGGAAGACCACAGAGGAGATTTATGGATGTAGTGAAAGAGGACATGAGGTTAGTTGGTGTGAGAGAAGAGAGAAGAGAATAGAGTTAGATGGAGGCAGATGATTCACTGTGGTGACCCCTAGTAGGAACAGCTGAAAGGAAAAGAAGAAGAAGCTCTCAGAACCAATCCTTCACAAATTAAGCTTCTTAGAAAATGTCTGTGCCATCAGCGAAGAAAAAAGTCTTCAGGCATTTTACTGAGCTCATTAGTTTGGGCATATTATGTTGTTGCACCTCGACACAGCCAACTAAAGCAGCCCTAGCTCACAATACTGGATCCACAGACTTGCACAGTAGCTTTCATCACTTCATCTGCCAGCTTTCTTACCCTGATGCGGCCTTCACTCTGGAATAGCGTAGATGGAGTCACATTTCTTTCTACAAGATGATGACCACGATCCTTCCAGGTTTGAATAATGTTTAATAATGTAATGATTTAATAATAATGTTTGACAATAATGTTTAAAAAAGCTGGACAGCTTTTTTAGATTTGATGATGACCTCCAAAATTTGTCTGTGACAAAAGAAGTTCTCCATTAGTTGTTTGCTTCAGCAAACAACATTAGAGGGTTTAAAGGGAAAAAAGGTGCATCAGACCATTTCACAAGAAGACAAAAGAACCTTGTGATAGTTGAGAAAACAAGGATGAGATTTACAGTTCCATCACATGTGAAGTTGCAATGTTTGTATTTATGACATTCTATGATACAGACAGTTTGCAAGGCATGGCAATATTGAGCAGATTTAACCTTGTGAAGCTGTACTTAAACAAAAAGACTTTAAACTCAACAGTGTCATCACAATTGTGATGGCTGTAGGTGAGGTGGGTTTTGCATGCTAGCATTCTAACATTTGCTGTTTTGGCACTAAAGTATTAAAGTCAGTGGAAAATTCATATATTTTGTTGGTACTTTGAATTAAGCAGAAATATTGTACAATGAAACAAGGCGATGCATTATAATGTATCCATTAGTATCAGATTTGATGAAAAACCAGAACAATAATTGTTGAAATATTTAACAAAGAACAGAAAAAGGGACCGGATCACCCAAATTGAGGGACTGCTGAAGTCTGCTCTGTTTAATAGTTTTTAAGAGTTTGCTGTGCTGGTAGGACGACTACAGAAATACACTGTATTGCCAAAAGGCATCGCTCACCTGCCTTGACTCACATATGAGCTTTGGTGGCTGTCCACAAGGTTTAGGAGTGTGTTTATGGGGATTTTTGACCATTCTACCAGAAGTGTATTTGTGAGGTCAAACACTGATGTTGGCTGAGAAGGCCTGGCTCTCAGTCTCTGCTCTAATTCATCCCAAAGGTGTTCTATCAGGTTGAGGTCAGGACTCTGTGCAGGCCAGTCAAGTTCATCCACACCAGACTCCTCCATCCATGTCTTTATGGTCCTTGCTTTGTGCACTGGTGCACAGTCATGTTGGAAGAGGAGGGGGCCAGCTCCAAACTGTTCCCACAAAGTTGGGAGCATGGACTTGTCCAAAATGTCTTGGTCTGCTGAAGCATTCAGAATTCCTTTCACTGGAACTAAGGGGCCAAGACCAGCTCCTGAAAAACAACCCCACACCATAATCCCCCCTCTACCAAACTTAACACTTGGCAAAATGCAGTTAGACAAGTACCGTTCTCCTGGCAACCACAAAACCCAGACTCTTCATCAGATTGCCAGATGGAGAAGCGTTATTCGTTACTCCAGAGAACGTTCCTCTATTGCTCTAGAGTCCAGTGGCAGCTGCTTTACACCACTGCATCCAACGCTTTGCATCACCTGGTGATGTCTGGCTTGGATGCAGCTGCTCCACCATGGAAACCCATTCATGAAGCTCTCTGCGCTGTTGTTGAGCTAATCTGAAGACCACATGAAGTTTGTAGGTCTGTAGCGATTGACTCTGCAGAAAGTTGATGACCTCTTCACACTATGTTCTTCAGCATCCTCTGACCCCGCTCCATCAGTTTACGTGTCCTACCACTTCATGGCTGAGTTGCTGTCGTTCCCAAACACTTCCATTTCCTTATAATACAGATGACAGTTGACTGTGGAATATTTAGGAGCGAGGACATTTCATGACTGGATTTGTTGCACAGGTGTCATCCTATCACAGTTCCACGCTGGAATTCACTGAGCGTCTGAGAGCGACCTATTCTTTCACAAATGTTTGTAGAAACAGTCTGCATGTCTAAGTGCTTAATTTTATACACCTGTGGCCATGGAAGTGACTGGAACACCTGATTACCATAATATGAGCCATACCATAATAATAAAATGGATGAGCAAATACATTTGGCAATATAGTGTATCTGGTTGATTGTTCCTTTCCAGCCAGTGTAGTCTATTAACTTAGCTCTGTTTCTTGATATAGTGATGTTAATTTATGTGTCAAAACATTGTCAACTTGAAAAATATACTTCAGCATAAGCAAAACCCAACTGTGCATTTTCTTATAGAAAAATTAACTTTGTGGGTAAACTGTATTTTCTTGCAGTTTATTCCCGTTTTCTTCTGGGGGGTTTTTTCCTTCTTTTCTTTTAGCAAATGTGTTCATTAAATTATGAATCTTTTGTTTTTAAACTGCTTGTCCAAAGGGGCTTTTTGATGCCTGCTGCACTCAGGAATCATAATCAGTCATCCCTGACATTAAAAGCCTCTGTGCTTTTCATATTTGCCCTTTTTTCCCCTTTCTGTTTTTTCCCCTTTTTAACCTCACTCACTAATTCTCATTTCATTTTTTCTCTGCCCTCCCTTTGGCCCAGAAGAGACTTGTTGTTCTCCCCTCAATCACACAATGATCAATTCAGAACACAGCAGCATCTACCAAGATGATGCCCACTGAACGTGTCTCGCTGTTTTGTTTTGTTTTTCCTTGGAAGCCAAGCATTTAAATAAATCGGAAGGTCTTTGCAATGACAAACAACACTGGGTATTTATAGTATTATTTTACTCTCTCTGATATCATCCTGATGGACCCGTACTTGTAAAAAAAATGAGCAGTGACAGTTTTGCTGTCAGAGTCATCTTTGTCTGACAAGCCAGAGTCTGAAGGAAATGAAGCTTCTCTTTTATTGCTTGTCTCGGTTGTTGTCACCTCACACAGACGAGAACATTTTCAGTCGCTGGCTCTGTGGCACGAATCCCATCCTTGTAATCTTTCCTGCTTTATCACCATAGCTTAGTGGCGGCCAAGAGAAAAATCAGTTGTCTTGCCCAGAGTTTCGATAAATGCCCTGCTGCCGTGAGGAAATACAGTGAAGCGGGTCCATTTTTCAAGAGCAAGCATCTTCTGTCATCATGCCAGAGCCAGGTTTGCCTCAGAGCAGCAAAGCTCCGCTGGGAGGGAACGCTTTGCCTCTTCTCCTTCTACTTTATACCAAAAGTAAAAGCAGAATGTCATGAATAATTTACTCCATATCCTAAATTCCAAGCAGCAGTATCATGTGGGAGCTCTTGTGTTTTCATGTCCTGTGGAATCTTGCAACTTAATATCTGACTCCAGACTGTGCCGATGTCGTGCCAGCTCTTAACCTGTCGGCCACTGCAGTGAATCATTTTGCACGTTCTTTCAAACAAACGCTCAATTATTCTCATTGCCTCCCTCCTCAGCCCTCTCGTCCTCACTTGCTGCTGTCATATTTTGCAGTGAGGTGCGACTTCCCTCCAAACACGGCAGCCTCGTGAACATTTTACCCACATGATAAAATGATAAAATGTCATTTACAGGAAGCGTAAGTACAAATAACAAGCATACATACAGTCATATCATTACATGTGCAAATGTTAATGTCCAATCACACATATTATCCTCTGCCCTCAGGGTTAGTCCCAGACTGTCTGGCACCTTATATCATTTCTGGACAGTATCTCTGTAGCCTCTGTCATTGCAGTTCCCCTGGCGTTACACCTTCCTTATGCCAAATACACCACGTGCTACTTTTATATTGAATGCCGTCATGCCCCAGGGAAGTTCTATCCTGCTCTAGAAAAAGGAGGCCAGTGTATCACAAAGCATGATGGATGACTACTAGGTTTCATATTTCTTGTCCCACACTGCCACAACAGTCGGACAAGGCAAAGCAAACTGGGATACAAACAAGTAAAACCTACAAAGAGGTATTATATTTCAATAGACCTTTCTGGTTAACTCAAGGATAATCAATTGCAAACAAAACTAAAGCATTCTCATGCTTTATGACACATTATGAAGTTCTTCTGTTGCCCTCATTAAAACTGTATACATTACTGCAATTATATTATTAACAGCTCCCTCCACTCAATGACTTGAGAAGTGGTATCAGGAGATAACTGATGCTTCTCTACGGTGAAGGCACAAGTGTCATGTTGCCCATTCGTACATTGCAGCGGGATTGAATATTAGATAGCTTTCTTATTCCAAAAGTCAACAGAAAATACGACACAGAAGTTTTTGAGACATGCAGCGATGCAGTCAGACGTTGAAAAGGTCTGAATCCATCCAGTTATAAGATACTATTAAAACTGGTTCTTCGAAGGCAGCTACTTGTCATGTCATGGCAGGGAAGATGACACTAAAATAAAGCAAAAAGTCACTTTTGCATTACAGTGACAAGATTTGTTTCTGCAACCTCTGCAGCCTTTGGAGCCGCAGCCTGACTTTGGTCCACCCTGACTTTCATTACATAGCAGGAAAAGCAAAACAGAAGCAGGAAAAAATATTGTGACATTGTTGTTTCCACAATTACATTTTACCCAGCTGTTTTGTTTGTTTGTTTTTTTTCATATATCTGTGTAATAAAGTATGAAGGGAATAAGCTTGACATTTTATGCAGTAGAGTATATTCAGCCAGGATTTCATGTTTCAAGCTGCCTGACCTCAAATTATCTGCATTTGTGACAGTGCAAATTCATTAAGCTACACTGCCTCCTCCACTCCCAGGTGTCACCAAACATCTATTATAAAGCTGCATCTAGAGTCATGTCTCCCTAAAGTATTTTATTATACTTGTGGATTGCCAGCAGGACATACGCTCCTGAATGATAATGGAAATATTAAAATAATATTATGTGAATAGGACTACTGCAGGCAGGCGTGTGTCTCTTTAATCCTATTGCTTATATAATGTGAACACACATTGCTGTTGTTCAGTTAGTCTATCGTTCAGTAATAAAAACTGTCGACAGTCGGGGGGCCCCCTTGTGTTTGCGCGTGTATGTGAGTGTGTGTGGGTGTGTGTAAAAGAGAGACAGATGGAAGAGACACGGTGACAGAGAGGAAAGAAATCCATAGGTCTTTTAATGTAGCAAATAAAGCCAACACTTCTTTGTAGCTTTTTGAAGCTGCTCCCCGAAACTGATGAAAGAATTTTTTCAAAGTGTGATCGATCGATTCTGTTTCACAGAACACAAAATGTTTCAGTGTTAATTAAAAATTCAATTATGTTTTCCATAATGAATTGATGGCATTAGATAACATACATTTTCTCAAACAGAGCAGGTTACAGGGTGATATCTTTAAATAAACTTCTTCAGGTACAAATAAAACAACTAATGAGTAATTACAATGTATCTCCGAAGTGTTTACTGTGAGACAGATTTCTGTGTTGAGACCAGCTATCAACAGGTTGTATATGACACTTGAAAAGAGACATAGCAATGTTCAAGGAGTATCTCCTGATCTGTGTTACATAGTTTGGAGTGGGATGATTAATCAGATTTCTGAAACCTCTGTCCTTGACTCAGAAAATGTCAGCCAGAGCTGAGAGCCTTCTTAATAGTGGCTTAACTTTTTTCATTGCCGGCACCAGTTCAAAGACAGCAGCAGATTTGAGGCTAGTTGTGTGCTCTCGTTAGTTATAATTGTACCCATTTTGCCTTTGTGAGCTTTGTCTAATTGGACACATTAACTGGTGGAAGCTGTTTTAACAGCCATATTAATTTGATTGCCCCAAATCTTTTGGTGGTTGTCCTTCCATAACTTACTTTCTTTTTATAAATGTTTGTTATGTTATAATTGGGAACTTTGTGTCTTCTGCATTCAAAGGAAACTAATTCCACACCTAAGACGTTCTTGCTTTTGAGTGTGTGCAGCTCTTTGCATCTCTGTGTGTGATACTTTTATTTTTCTCTTTACTTTTTCTCTGTATTTCTCTGAGCTCTTTCTGCCCTTCTTTGTTCATAGCTGCACAGTGTATTCAAAAGGCCCTTCTCAACACGATTTCCATTGCCGCTCTCTTCCAGGCTGAAACCTTGACATGCATTGAGGATCTCTTTGATGCAGATAAGGAAGAATCCCCTGTTCCTCCCTCCTTAAGGGGGAAGCAATATGAGTACAGCACATTTTGATGATCTTCTGCGACAGTCCAATTTGGGTCACTATCTGACTCCTTAAGGACGTAGATTGTTGCATCTTTAAGGTTCCTCACATCATTTGGGAGCATGCAGTGAAACTAACTTTACTAATGTGTATTTATCAGTAAAGCACGACATGTTTAACAGTATACGCATGTTGAAAACTTGTCCCAGAGTTCATTTCACTTGAGATTAAATTGAAATCTTGATCTACGACCACCCAGCTACCTGCCGCTAAGTTGCCACTGTTCTATAACAGTTGTAATTTCTTGTCATTGTTGTTGATAATAAAAGTAGCTCAACATATATAAAAAGACTGCTTATGTGAATAACCTTCAAGGTTGCAGCTGGCATTTTAGTTGTAGTACCCTCCACCGCCATCCTCTGTTCATGTGAAACACAGCTCATGCTGAAAAGGAGTCAACATAAGGCAATGACCAAGAAACAAATAAAGAGAACCGAGAGGTTTATTTAAATGAGACTGCCTCATGTTTGTTGTTTTGCATAATAAATGCTATCCCCGAATCCCAGCACTTCCTCTGTGTTAGTATGCATACAATGATCAACTGTTTCTCTAAACTTTCCTCACCCTGATAAACCCCTTACTCTCCATCTCCTCCTGTGATGTTCAGCAGAATTTTGAGATCAAGCCAGAAATTCCACAGAAGGCATCAATATCAGGGTCTTTGATGGTGTCATTTGCCTCCCACATTTCCCTACACCTGAAGACTTGGACCAAAATTGATGACGACGTGACAATGATGATTCTGTGGAAACTGAGGGAAACACTGAGATTTTCTTGCCAACTGGGACCTTTCCTTTAGCCTGTTCAAGATGCCGCTGCCCGTTTCTACGGCAGACGCTTTAATCTAAATAGAAACTCTTCATGGTGTGAAGAGGAAGCCATCCCCATCCAGATGCCCTTTGCCCTTGCCACTGCTCTGCTACTGTCTCAGCTAGTGAAAGTGATATTTCCTTAATGCATCCCAAGCACTGCTATCCTCACGTACAGTCAAAAGTGAGGGTCAGAAGAAGTAGGGGAGAATCCATCTATTTTTAGGTTCTACTCAGAGCATAACTACAGAAAGATAAACAGACGGAGGTCTTAGTGTTTTATCAATACCTCTTGTGGCAATGCAGTGGGCATGAAAAAGAACCTAAAGAGGAAAGTATAAACAGTCGAAGGAGAAATATGTATGAACCAATTTACTTTAAGTGCTTTTTGGTGTGTAGTTTTTCTGGTATTCACAGACAGGACTTTTTGACTGGTCTGTAATCAAAAGACTTTTGAATATTAATGTGCATTTGATTCAACAGTGTGGCTTCATTTAAGCCCGGTGGGGGAAACCCATCCTCACTGCCTTCCAGTTGACTCTTAACAGCTAAAGCAAATCCCAATTCATGCAGCTCAGCACAAACACAACCACTGTTTATTCTGTGCAGCTCTTTCTTTCTCCCACATGCACACATAAAAAAACCACAATGCGCTTGTGCCTTGACCATAAGGTTGATATTATGCGACTGTTAGAGGTGGTGTTGTTTGTCCTGGGACTGCAGAGAGAGAAAACTGAGCATTAACTTTATGTGTGTTTGAGCAGGAGAAGCGGAACTGAGCATTAAATAAAAGATGGGCACTGGAACTGACCAAGTCACAGGAAATCTCTCCACCATCAAACACCATCACGGCTGCCATTGAACATTATAGATGTACAGTCGTGCCGTAGATTTATTTTGAAGGCTGACAGATGGAGCCATCGAGGGTGAGTTCACATTCACTGTAAATAAGAGGCAAAGTCAACATTGCATTACCCAATGGCTTCTGAACTGCCTTTCCAAAAGCCTCAAGTTTCATAGTTGGACATCTCAATGTTGGGCTTTTTGGAACCGATAGTGGATAGAAATAGACAAGAGTGGAGTTGTATCGGGATATTTGACACCTGCTATGGCAAAAATAAGCCCCTTTTTGGCCCAATATCAATTAAATTTTGGTATCACACTCAGAACAGATCAGAAGCAGTGGCTTTAGCTGACACCATAATGATTTGTGGGAAATATTCACATCACATTTCAGAAAAAAGTGGAAGAACAGAAGATGCTTTAGAGCACCTCGTGGCCATCTTAAACTTTGAGGCTGTTCTCGCTGGCTTCACTTTGTGAGGGTAACTACCTCCATCTTTTAGTACACTCAGTGTATGGTTCAGTGTAGCAGAAAAGTGACATTGGGCCTGTTGCCAGTCTGTAGGAAAACCCTGAGTTTATCATTGTTGGATTAAAAACATGCAGTTAACAAGATGTTGTGTCCATGTTTCTAAAATGAGCCTGAAAAAAGCAAATCCTGATTTATCTTATTTAAATCTGGCCAAAACCTGCTTTTGAAATGATGATCTTGTGTAGCTTCCAACACTCCTGCCAGCACTGAAATAATCTCTGGAAGCCACTTACAAGTGCGGGTTCATGACCAGCGCGAGACCTCCTCAAGTGTGTCAATGTGACCCTTAAACTCGTTGGGAGCTAAATCTGTTGCGCAGGGCAGATGGTGATCGACAGCTGTGTCCAAGTGGTCTAAAAATGTTTTCAATACGCTGTTAATGGATCTGCAGAGGCATGACGGCAAACTCCCCAGTTCAGATGTGAAAATGTTTATGTGGGAGATTTTTGTGTCTCATACAAGTCAGAGCAAAAATGTATATTTATACTTCCAGAAAAGACAACAGCTTATGAGAATTACACCTTTACACAATCATATTACCATGTGGGTTCTCAAATGCAGTCAAGACCTTCAGAAAAACTTCTAATCTCACAAATCTGGCAAACAGGTAGCGCTTGGAAGCACTCAGCTTCTGAGATGCTCCAGTGGGGCCGGAAGTCAGGCTGATGGCGTAGAAAAACTGCAGCCAAGCCAGACTGCTCTCGGTGGGACCCAGGCCTTTGGCTATGTCGACACTAGTGCAGTTTCTTTTCTTTTCAGCTCGCCATCCACACTGCACCAGCATAAACGCATATCACATGACCCTCCATGCTTACTGGGCTTGAAAACAAAGCTGGAAATAACCTCTTGCTGAATATTGTTTTTAATAAAAGGCTTGTCTCCTGCATATGTAGGCAGTTGCAGTATGATTAAATGCAGATTTAGCTGGAAAATAGCTGATACCAAGGTCAAAGTCAAAGCACTTCCTGTTTCCACCTTTATGCTGTTGTTTACACAGTCAATAATGTTCATGTAGTCTTTATTGTTCAGTCATATGATACAATCTTGGCGACTTAGGGAAGGATGCATTGTAGCCCAGAAGAGCATATCATGAATTGAACTTCGAAACTGTATCTTTTCAAAGCTTCTGGTTTTGAATGTCCCCACTGTACCATAACTGCGACATTTGCAAACTGACACAGTCTGCATCATCAGGTCAAAAATGGACTATTTTTGAGGGCATAAATTACAGGAGTTGTGTGGACGTCAGATGGAACTGTAACAAATGTTTCATGTCGTCAAATGAAACTGCGTGTGTGGTTGCAGCCTCAAAAGGGGATTTTAATGTTGAAGGTGTGGAAAAGAAAGTCAGCGGTGCACTGAAGCCACAGCCACAGCCGGCACCACCCTTCATTAGATAAGCAAAGGGGTGACACAATGGACGATGATGGAGTTTGATAATCATATCCTCCGTTGACTTTATTGTTTAGCTACCCTTGTAAGAAGGTTAGTTGGATGCATATGATGTGATTTTGTAGCAAAGCATCCCAGTCAATGTTTTTTAAAAATTTAAGACAGCTCCTTCCAAATAGACTGTTGCTCTTTTTATAGAGGTGTTAAACTTTGAGTACATGACAGTCCACCATGGTCAGGCTGTCACGATCGGAGATGGTACATGAAATTCTATGAGTGCATGCTAATTATCTGTGACCAAATTGATTTCTCTCCCCTTCCCTCACGCATCTGTACCATATTTTCCCTTTTTGGTTTTTGGCACCAGATGTTGACTCCAAATAATGACTTATTTAAAGCAACAACCCAGTGTGTGTGTGTGTGTGTGTGTGTGTGTGTGTGTGTGTGTGTTTGTATTTGTGTAGACGTAGGGCAATCCTCTGCCTCCATCTTCAGTCCTTGTTCCAGTCGCTGCCATATCTCTGTGAACACCCCCCCCCCCCCACACACACACACACACACACTTAAACCTCATACATACTGGCAGTCCACAGGATTATCTTGGCTTATTCCTCAAAAACTGGACACAAAAAAATCCCAACCCTCACGCCCAAACAGCAAAGCATGTGATTTGTGTGGCCCTGCCCTGCATCCGTTTTTCTTATAGTAAACAGTGATTGCTTGTTTTTCTCTTTTACCTCCTCTTACTGCTTTGATGTCCTGAAAATGTTGTCTGTTTACCACACAGCTGTCCCATCCACCATGAAACTTTCAAAGCTTAAATCCACTCAGTCAGGATATCTTACTGCTCTCCAGAAATCCAACCTTCCCTTTTTTCTTTTATTTTTATTTTTTACTTTGTATACTATTCTCTTTACAGCTCCTTTATCCATCATATTATTCCTTCCCTCCCTGCTCCCTGGCCTCCAGCTGTCCTTTTCTTGTCAATCAACATTCTCCTCTCCCTCTTCCTTTGCTCTCTCTTTTTTCTTTTCTCCCTTTCCAAACCCATCCACATCTTTCTTTCCAGTACCTCTCTGTCTCGTATCTCCCCTGTGCTCCCTTCCTCCTCTTCCTTGTCTCTTTATATTTGTAGATGTGCAATTATCGTGTCAAATATGTAGCATGTTGGGAATTGACTGTTAGGTGGAATTTGGGATAAAAGCACAACACCTCCCTGACAGTTTAAATTTGTATTTCAATCTTCGAGTCTCAAGCGAGTGACGGAAACTGCCGAAGAGGACATAGAGAACATCCAAGACCCTCTCGCTTTTCTCTGTGATCAGCCTCCCTCTTCCTCTCTTGATCTTTATCCTTTTTGTTGTCATCATCTTTCCTCTCCCGTCTCGTTCTCCCTGTTAGCCTCATGCTGTTGCTGGAGTTTTTAGTTTCGTTTGTGTCTGCGTGAGGACGTGACTTGCCTGGGTAAGAAGATCCAGCTCCCAACGGGGATGCTAATACACCCTTAAGTCACGCCCGTGTTAAAAACCCTCGAAAGCACGTACATGCACCTCTTCTTCTCTAAAACACTTGAGTGTTTGACTGAACTGTTGCCACACTGGGCAAAGTGGGGCTCAGAATAGCATTTTGTCCAGTTGCAGTAGAATTATAGGAAATGAAGGAAAGGATGGGGGAGATCCCTTTAAATTACTCTATGAACAATATAAATCTTTTATTCCTGTCTTTAAGGTGTTAACTCTAAATGAATTTCATGTTACATACAGATTGAAAAACACTGTTTTTCTTTTTCTTTCATTTCACTGTTTCGGGCTCAATTGTCTCCAGTGAATGTAAAATGATCCCATTTGTTAGTCGTGATGTGGAGGGTGGTTTCCATAGCAACCCTAGTACTACCATTGTGTACTCTTTCAGTTTGTCTTTTTGTCTACATCAGTAGCATTTTTGGCATGGGTGGTGCATTTAGTGTTCATAGGGGGTATGGGAGGTGATGGCAGAAAAAGAGGGCAGAAAAGAATGACAAAAGAAAGGAAGGAGTCAGAACAGAGAGTGGGATGGGAGCAAGAAAATTAATGTATCTCCTCTGTACCTGTTCTCCATTTGAAGCCAGCCAAATAGCTTATGCTAGAATAACTGGCAGTTTCCAGAGTCTGGCATGTTCCCCAGCAGCTTTATTGCTGAGTATAAACAGTTTAACAGGCTCTAAAGCTGCACTCTCATCAACTTGGATGAAGACAGAACTGGGAAATTCATATGACCATGACATTAATAAACTATCATTACTCTTTCATGCTTTTTTCGGGGAAAGTAAGTGTTTCCCTCACTTGAACTGTTAAAGAGTGGGTTAAATGACATTCAAATGTGGGGTTTAAATAATCTATATAACCCATTTTGTTGCACTTAAAATGTATAACAGGATGAAGTTCCTCTCAGTCGGTCAAAGGCTGTGGAATAAATACATTCACCCCGAAAACAGCGCCACTTCATAAAAGATGGACACCACATATCAACAGCTTTCAACAGCCGTTTCACTCTGCTTTGATGTTTTACACAAAATAGGCCATATTGGAAAATCAAAAGTGATACCCAGTAAATCACCTACTCTGAAAATGCTTGACCTTGCATTTCTTATGAGGGTGCCAATGACTAGAACGAAAAGATAAAGAAGGTCAGCGTGATGTCTGTGTTTGCTTTGTGAACAGGCATTTGGTTGTCACCATCTTTATATTTGGACATTCAAGGGAAGCTGGAGTGATCTATTAAATTATAAAACTATTTTTCAGAGGGACGACCACCCCACCAATCAGAGACAATAGAGTCCAACTAATAAAACCACAAAGACTATAAATATATTGGCTCTGCATCTCATGAAAGAAGATACTTTTTTTAATGGGAATCTATTAGAGGTAGAAATTCTGTGATGCCGTCCACTTTCAGTCACTTTGGATTAGGTTTCCTGTTGGTCAGCAGAAGACCACATCTTTTTTCTTTTTTTTTTTTTAAATCCTCTCTGGTGGGCTTAAAATGTGTATGGTCAAGCACAGCACTGGATTCACTTACTCCATTTAGCATCTTGAACACAGAATTTAACATAAAGTATCTCTGGTTATTGTGTGCTTCCAATAACTTGGTTCTAATCGAATTATACTTGAGAGTTAAAAACAGTTTCTCATTGGTTTTCACTGGTAAGTTTGATGCTGTAGACACAAAGAATTTCATTACGTCACATTAAAATAACACCCTACAATGGTTCAGTAGTGAACACTGGAACATGGCATGAATTGTCTGTATCATTGACAGTACTTGGATAATCTGAAGTGATTGAAGTCATAGTCTGATATTCAACTACTGTCACACATGTCATAGCTTAGGTTTGATTGCACCTGAATGAAAATAAGAGTCTGCGGTTGTTACTGCAGAAAGCACAGAGTGAGTTTCAGTGGTTGAGAATCTCTTAAATGACACTGCGTGAACACTGGGTGATCCATCCATTTGTTCATTAAAACTAGTTATGAAAGCTTGCTTCATACTCCAAGCAACGTTTAAAATGACATATTTCGCTAATAGATTACTTTTTTTGTCCTCAGGGAAATAACTTTGGGAACAGATAGATGTTCTAATTTAAACTATCACCTCCACCCCAGGCCCTAAAATGCTTACATAAGAAAGAGGAACTCTGGAAGCAAACAGCCATAACATTACCACTGTTTATCCTCCGAGAGGCTGGTTTGCTGCAAGGCACATTCCTATGTTAGCCACAGAAAATCTAATACAACCATGGCTCAGCAGTGAAAGACCCACTGGTTCTGTCTTTGTGCCCAAAGTTCAAAGGTTGCAGCTTGGAGAGATGGAGCATTTTTAATGAGCTGTGTGAATGAAGTTCTGGGACATTTCAGACAACTTGGTGTCAGTTCATCAGCAGGTTTTTGCCACCGGTGCCGATGTGTTTTTTTTCTTTTACAAAAAGCACGCAGCATGACTTATCTGAACTATCCGCCCAGGAAAGAGGAAGTAGACTGACTGTCACTGCAAAAGCAGCTTGCTGCAAAGAGTCCCATTATGTTAAATTGGTAGGAGACCAGCTTTCATGAACCAGGGTTATGGGAACACTGGAAAAGGACCCCTGCAGTGGGATGGCAGGAGAATAAGGAAGGGAGTGACAGAGGGCTCTGTGCTGCACATTTGCCATGTGCCCTTAGCTCACTTTTGCCTCTGTGCCCAGCTCCCCTTCCCTCTTCTGAACCATCCCGTCGTTCTAAAGCATTTTTGTGGCTCTGAACTTGACAGATGGGCAGTTCTCTGAGACTTGGGCCACTGGCCACCTTCCGCCTCTCTTTGTCAACATCCTACAAAGTAAGGGCAGCCACCCTGTGGTTATGTTAATGTGTGCTGCCCATAGATATGCCAATCCGTGGCTGAAACCTACATGTTATTAGAGGATAAAATAAGGCTTTAACTCCCGGACCCTGTCGATCTGAAGGGGTGACTGGAGGGTGAATTGTTCATTGCAGGTCAGTCTTTATTGGCTCCACTTTCCTCTGGTTCTTTCAGGGGGGAGCTTGGATAAATTGAATTCAACATCTCCCCTTCAGCTTATAATGAGGGCGTTTACCTGTTTTGAATCAGCTAAAGCAGACATTGGTGATGTTGAGTTTACAAAAAAAAAAAAAAGTTTGTTTCAAGTATAACCCACCTGGAGCAGCAAATCTTCACAGTGATGTACCACGACAGAAATTAAAACAGTAGAGTAGTGGGAAAGAAATTTGAAGGTTACGGTAATTCTGACTTAGAATCTCACCAGCCAAGATTCATGTCAATACATGCCACTTGTTTTTTTAATATTTGAGCATTAAAACCAGAAGTCCATTGTACCCGTCCCAAAGAATGCTGTGACCATTTCCTGATAAGTCGAGTCAAAGCTGCAGATTTATCATTAATTGTCCAAATGAAACTAAAGCTGACACTGCAGCACCATGATGGTTCAGATTGATTCCCCAAAATTGGTTCCTTTTTTTCAGATTAAATGTGTACACAATAGAAATGAAATGTTATCCAAACCCTCTGGAATGTACTAGGTTTATGCATAAATTTCCCCTAACATTTCATCTGATCTGGTATCGCTTAAACTGATAACACACAAGGAATTATACTCCTTGAGTTTTTATTGAACAAACCCATTTAACATTAACAGTGTTATGAAATTCAACTGTTTGGGAAGAATACTAATGTATGCAACAAAATAAATACAGTTTAACATCATTTATTCATGGAGTAGGATGGTAGGAACATCATGACTTAGGCTTATTTCAATGCCTTAACACCTAAACCACTTTACATCATAAATATATAGGAAAATGAATTTCTAATTTTACCAAAAATAATATCAGGGGTTGCTGTCTTAGACTTAGACTTAGACTTAGACTTAGACTTTCTTTATTGTCATTGCACAAAAAAACACACGGCAGTGATGTTTTTCGTCAACGAAATGTCGTTGCTTGGCTTTCCGTATTACAGCTTTAAAAATTACAAGACAGTACTGTAGTGCTACAGACCTAAAAAAAACCTAAAGGTTGTAGTGAGTGCAGCGTAAGGAATAAATAGATAAAACCAGGATGTAAAACAGCAGAATCCGGTGTAAACAGCAGGTTGAAGTGCAGTGCAGAGCTACGTAGCAGCAATAAAAAATATATATATGAATATGAATATGACTATGGAATATACAAATATACAAATATTGCACAGAAATTGAGATTAAAAATATTGCACAGAATTTGAATTGAAAAATGTATTGTACAGAAAAAAATATATATATGTCTGACAGCCAAAGCATTGTAGAAGTTTAGTGAAGCTGCAGGACAATGACCTGGAGCATTGAAATAAATACATCATAGATTGGCTTCAGAAAAAAAAGAATCACACCTTTGGAGTGGCCCAACCAGAGCACTGTCTTTAACCCTAATGCTGTGGAATGACCTCAAGAGAGACTCTCAAACCAGAAAACCTGAGCTGAACCAGGTCTGGAAAGAGAAGTGATCAAAAATTCCTCCTGAATGTTGTGCAGAGATACCGAAAATGCTTGGAGGAGGTAATTGCCAGAGGTCATGCTAACTATTAACTCCAAGGGTTCACTTACTTTTCCCTGCAGCACTGTGAATATATAATGTGCATGTTCAATAAAGACACATGAAATTATAATTGTTTCCAGTCATCAGCTTAAGCACATTGCTTATCTAATATTGTGACTTTAAATAACATTAACTCACATTTTATGGCAAATTAATGCAAAAAAACAAGTCAATTCACAGGGTTCATATACTTTTTCTTGTCACTGTGTCCAGTTCTAATTATTGGCCTTGTAATAGAAGATTGGTGCTGTCTGTTATCACCATCATATGCTGCTGCTCTAAGCAGCACCATCTGGATGGTGATAACAACAACATCAAAGAAGTGTTGATTGCAAACACTATGACTCCACATGAACTGTTGAGGGTATTTCATAAGCCCCCGCGAACCCTGCCAATTTATTTGTTTAGTTTATGTGGCTCCACAGCTTACCTTTTTTGTTTTTAATGAACTCAAGAGAGTCACAACCATTATTCTATATGTGACATGCTTCTTTTAATGATGTGTTGTTTCTGGCCATGGCAGCGCTGTGGCTCTGTCCTTGGAAAGTCTTCATTAGCAACACAATGCTCTCCCATGTGCTGCATGTACTTAGATAAAAGCACCCTGACATAAAAAGGGGACTTTTGGGGATAAAAACGTGCATGTCTTTCAGATGTGGCATTAGACTTGAGACTTGAGGCTTCACCACAAGCAGGGTTTCATGTGGAGAGAATGACCTTGTGGTCAGTATCTCTGTAAGCACAGCTTCTCTGTTTTCCTGCTTTGTCTTGCACATCGTACCTGGAAAAACTTCACCAAAAGTCCAGATGTCCATTATGTTGTGGAAAGTGATACATCATCCTGTCCCCCTGCTTTCTGGAAGTGTTGCGTGCTGTAAGTGTGCTGGAAATGGAGCTGGCAGTAAGTGGAGCACTTGTATGGGTGCAAGAAGGAACTCTATGTACGATGGAGGCAGAGAGCAACAATGAACATCACTTTTGACATGCCTTGGCAATTGCTCTGTGTGTCTGTGGATTTATGTGCATGCATGAGGTGTTTTAGGTCAGTAGTTATGTTGTCTTCCTTATGCTCACATGCATGTGTGAATGTTCGTATGTGTGTTCCTTCCTCATATATCAGTTAATGCATTATTATTTACCAGCCTGTCACACATCAGCTTCGCTTGCATCCAACAGTGAAGCCACTTCAACCAATTAATGGTGTTGCTCCTCACTAAGTATCTCTCAGTTACTTCAAGGGCACTTTGTTTTGTTTTTTAACCCAGTTTTCATGCTCCAAAGCACCACAAAACCTCTTATCTGTGGTACCCGGAAACTAATTGAGCTTTGCCTTAATTGCAAGAGCTGTCGCCATCGTCTTCCACTTTGAAAAACAACCTACTGCTACTCATCATTTAGGGATGAGCTTCGATCTCAGGCACATTTCCTGTTTGTGCTCACACTGCGCCCATTTGTATCTGCATGTCTGTGTGTCAAAGTGTGTGTTTGTGTGCACTGGCACTGCATCAGAACTCAACAGGAGTCTCAGAAGGAGGCCACAGTTGTGTGTGATGTTTCCCTATTGAAAATAGATTCACGGTTCTCTGACATTAATGTTAACTAAACTTTAAGTCATTGTTTTTGTGCATTTAGCTATGTATGGACATGTGGTAAGAGGTTATGAAAAGGCCACTGGCCAGTCTGTTTACATGCTCTTGTTGCTGCCTTAACACAATGCCACTTCTTTGTTACACTAATTAGCAGCTAAACTATTGATATTACTGTCTTTCTTTATAAGTTTATAATGACCTTGAAGACGTGATCACTTTTTGCATAAGATACAACAATTTCTTCCTTGATTTGCATAAAAATGCTGCTTAAACTGGAATGCATCATTAACATTAAAAGTAATACAAATGCTGAAATTCAACTGGCATTCAGAGCCATAGTGGCTGGAACTGGTCCCAGCTTTGGGAAAGATGCAGGGGACACCCTGTGGAGGTTTCTGGGGCATCTCAGGGGTAGATACATCATATTTAAATAATTTCATCACGTTTTCAGTCTATCACATAATAAAGCTATTTCACATCACACTGACAGGTCATCTCCCTGCCTAAATATTAATTCTGAATTAGAAACTGACAAGCAGCAGAATAAACACGCACGCGCTAATTGGGACGGTCCTGAGGGACACAGTGTTGACATTAAGCCTGTGGTGCAGAATGCTGAGTTGAAGTTCCAGCAGAGACACTTTCTGGAAAATGGAACCAGAACTGAACAGAACAGTTTATAGGTCCAGATAACTTCTTACCGATAAAAATATCTTTTTATTGTTGTTATTGTTGTTTTAATTTACACTACAAAACAAAAAACATAAAAACATATACAAATATAAATTGAACTGGCGATCTGTCCAGGATGTACCTCTGCCTTTCACCCGAAGAGAGCTGGAATAGGCTCCAGCAGATCTCCGTGACCCTGCAGAGGATTAAGCAGGCATAGATAATGGATGGATGGAAATATAAATTGACATACATTTCACATTTTAACGGTATATGTATACATACGCCAAAGATGCATTTACACATACAGGCTACACATCATTTCCTATGAATTGTCACACCATAGTTTTGTAGATGAAACATGGTTTGGAGATGAGGTAGTCATTGAGTCACCATGTCCCTGTCAAATTGTGACGTGTGTGGCCAGTCCGTAGTCAGTAACTTAATGTGAACAACACAGCAACTCAAAGATTCATACAAAACCCCAAGTTGTATAGTCTGAACAGCACAACAATCTGACGACGCTAAACCTGTGGAAGCGCCGTTACTTGTAAAACTCCAAGTCACTGCTTTTGGGTTTGCAGACTATGCAACAAAACAGATATTTTGATAGTAGGGTTTTGGAGTGTAGGAAAACCTTAAAAATGTTCAGCATGGCATGCATTTTGTGCAGATTCTGCCTTGGAGGTGAAATGCCTGTCAACAGGCCTGACGATCTCCAGTTTGCTGACCGGGCACCCAGTAGACCCAAAAATATGAGGCACATGGAGAATATTGCTGTGTGTACAGTTTGCAGACTCCCTGTTCAGTGTTGCTTCTAAGGAAAGGTGGATTCATGTGTTTCATGTTTCAGCACATGTTTACAACTTTGGGCTCCAACGACTCAGACTTCTGCTTTTTGTTTGACTAGAAGTCCAGCATTTCTCAAGCAGCATCTCCAGTAACATTCACCCGATCTGGCAGTTCCTCCCACACACATTCTGGAGCCATGGTCTTGCGGGGAAACGCCACAGGGAGGAAAACCACAGTTTCTGAGTGTTAACAACCATGTTGCTGAGTCTGAATCTGGTAATCTGCGAGGATATGCTCAAGCTTCTGTTCTCTGAAAATGATGGGTGTGAGATGTGGATTTAGAGACATGAATGTAAGTTTATGTGTAACCGTTACCTCCCAAGCACAAAAATGAAATGCTTTCCTCTGCCAATGTTTTCTTTTCATCCACTCAGAGAACAAACAGAAGTCACTACCTTAGGATGCCAACTTTGGGGGTTTTGATTACATTTTCATACTTGGACCCAAATCACACTTATACCACAAAAGATTTTTTTTCTTTGTTTTTTTTAACGTGTCATATGTACTGAGCACATGCCGAGCCTATAGCATCAGTCAAATGCGGTTACTATAGTATATATATTTTTGCCTAGATAATACGGGGGATTTCAAACAGACCCTTGCAAACACTCGGCTCAGAAAGACACAATAAGTTAAATTCTCCTCTGTTTGAACCCTGAGGCATGGAAGAAGAATTTGAAATTGCTTGCGTGCTTTTGTAGGGGATAAGTAAGAAGACGTATTTCTACTAAAGCACATCTGCCAGCTTGCGTTCCGGAGAGCAGGAGTTGGCCAAGGCTTTTGTTTGATTGCAGTGCAGATCATACTCCCTGTTGAAACCTCTCACCTTACTTCTGGACTTAACGTAAAGGCAGTGATTTTCCACCCTTTGACATATTTTTATGTGAGTGCTTTTTAATATGTATGTACATTAAACCTTGAAAAATGATGTAGCTGTCAACATTTGTCTCATGGGACATTAAAAATACAAAAGAAACTATTTCTTTCTTCTGACAAGCCATCAAAATTTGGTTAGATGTCCTGCCTTTCTGCAGTGTGACATATCCCGCCATAAAAAATGTATGACTTCCTCTCGAGAGGTGAACAGCTCAATGTGACCTTGTCCTACAATCTCCAGCTTTTAATTGTCTGGTTTCGTGTCCCATTGGTCCCCTGTAAAACACTCAGTGATGAGCCTCTCTGGATGAAAGCATTCGATTTGATGCTGTTTGACGCCTCTGTCTCTCCCTGTGCCTGCACTGTCTAATAGCTGATAATGTAATTACGTTTCCATCAGAGGAATGCCTAATGATTGACTGTAGCAGAACGTCCTGTCTGTTGGTGAGATAAACCCCCCTTTCAAATACTCTGGGTATGGAATGGCACATCAGATCAATAATGTCTCCTTGTGTTTCCTATAAGACTGAAGGGTTTTCAGTGGTTATATTTTTATGTTTAGCAAAACGGAAATTTATGAGGCATTCTTCCAGCTTTTCTTCAGAAAGGAGTTGTAGTCGTTCAGTGTTTTCCATGGTGTAGTCTCTGTAGAGTTGCCTACCTTTTTCATATTTTTTGGAACTTTTCACACAATACACACAAAAAAACTTGCAATCCAAATTTTGCTGCATTAGACAAGGTTTTTTTTATCTCTCCAAAGGCATTGTCCATTATAGCAAACCCAGGCTTCTTTCTGTGGAGGTGGGCCAAAGGACAGTCCTCATGGATTGAGATAAACCTCAGCGCTGGTCTGCTGGAGCCTTCATCCCGACAGACATGTCTCGTCCACTAACCAGTGTGTTTGTGCGTGTCTCTCTGTGTCCCCCTGCAGGCTTTGAGCTGCTATACCAGCCAGAAGTGGTGAGGCTCTACCTATCTCTGCTGACAGAGAGCCAGAACTACAACACCCTGGAGGCAGCTGCAGGAGCTCTGCAAAACCTCAGTGCTGGACAGTGGACCGTGAGTCCTGGGTTGGGGATTGTATAAAGGAAAGACACTACGTTTGATATCATGCTTAATATGTGGGCTACATCAAAAACATTACAGTTTTTGATGTAGTAGTCACTTCAGACACCAAGCTATGTGCTCCATATGGAAGCTTCATAGGAATCAGAGCTGGTAAAGGACTCAAACCACAAATCTTTGAAAAGCAGCAATGAATTTCGCAACAGATACATAGTTGGCACCAAGTGTGTCACACAGGCACACTCTTTAACAGATGATTCAGAGGTTGTTGGAGGCTGACATCAGGGAAAACGAACACTGCTTTCTAAAAACGGATGGATACGTTTATAGAAAAAATCGTGATGAGTTTTAGTGATGTTTTAGTTATTCTGTGAAAAAATGTTTTTCATCGAAACACTTAAATGGAGTTTAGAGTTGCTGCAGTGCATGAAGACCCAATCTACATGAACAGGACAGCTGTCGGGGTTGAATAGGAAAGGTACTGGTAACATCTGTGTTGGTTCGCATCTTCCATCCAGGTGAAACTGCATGATCTGGTACAGGTTGCACTGTAACTAGTGTGTACCAGAGTCTTTTCAGCGTCTTCCTGATGATGGGCGAGGTGAGCGCTTCCACAGCCTTAGTCAGTCATTTATTCCAACCAGCGTGCCTGTGGAGCAACTGAGAGGCTGTGTGGCTGCAGGCAGAAGTAAATTATCAACAGGGAAGGCTAGCTGTCAAATGCCAGATTAAGCCAAGTACCTGAGGCAAAAGCAGTCACCTGTTTTTCAACAGACTACCTGCACTCAGCCCACAGCGGCAGAATCACAAAAGTGCTTTTCTTGTTCCCTGTGTTAGGCATTGAACACAATCTTTGTTCTTCATTTTCATCAGCAGCATTGAGCTCTTTTGAATTGCTTGAACTCTAGCTTGGGGTTTCACATTTAATATGTTGAATATTTCCAAAGTAGTGATTTTTTCAGCTAAGACGAGTATTTTAAGGGCAATTATTATTAGGCTAAGGAGCCTCTGGAGCTACTGACACATAACACCTCACACCTGCAAGCTGGACAGAGCTTGTCTTTGTCCCTAAGAGGATATCTGAGTTTCTGTTTTAAATCTGGATCATTCTTTGCCTTTCCTCAGCAACCCACCATTGACCTGTTTTCCTGCAGCTTACTACCACCACCTGGTGGCTCAGTCATGCCTGTCCTTTGTTTAACTGCATCTCTTGGTATGGCAGCACTTAAAAGAGCAACCCTTTTATGACAGCATTAATGTTCCCTGGTAAAAATAAATAAATAAATAAAACTAAAAGAGAAGTAAACTCCACTGATGTTTAAATCAAGACAAATTGTATCGCATGTCCAGTCAGAGCCTCTCTGAGTCGAGCCAAAGGTGAAGCTGCTTTGTTCTTGCTGTGCATGTGCGGACAATAAAAAGCATAGATGTCATGCTCACAGTATCTCCTCTTCCTGTATTCCAGTGGTCTAACTACATCCGAGCCACAGTGCGGAAGGAAAAAGGTCTCCCAATCCTGGTGGAGCTGCTGCGCTCCGACTCTGACAAGGTGGTCCGAGCTGTAGCCATCGCGTTGCGCAACCTGTCCATTGACCGTCGCAATAAGGACCTGATTGGTACAAAAACATTAGCACCACCGTACACACACTGCCTGACACAGATATCGTGGATGTTGTTGTTCTTCCCGTAGACAGATGCAGCAACATAACACCGGTCTGACTGAGGTTTATGTGTAAAATTGCAATTAATTCCTCCTGCCTTCGCTGCCCTTGAAGAAAACCCCTTTGCTGATGAAATATAATTGTAAGAGAAGTTCAGCTAGAGCAAATACACTGCCTTTAACGGTGAAGGTTTGCCAAATCAAATGCAACAGAACAGAAACTTTTCTTGTTTTTGTGATTTTCAGAGCTCCAAAAGGGCATGCTATACAAGTAGTTTGAAAAGATGTCAAGTCAGTTTGGCTCAAATTCACTAAAACTAGTGAAATATCTTGTCTTCTATGAATGGACTGTAGACTATCACGCTGTTATACACACTGATTGCAAATGGCGTCAATTTAGCAATAGGCCTGTTGACATTGTTTATAACAGATTTGAAAAAATGTGAACTTAGCTTTTAAATACCTCTGGGGTGCATAGATGTTTACAGTTAAATTCCTGCACGTCTTTCTGAAGGATGACCCTCAGTAACTGATTTTTTCTTTTGTTTGCATTTGCAAAATGCAGGAGACCACACGCAATGATAAATTTGAAATATTTAACAGTTTTGTTCCTATACTGTAAGTGCCACGATATGACTGAGGCAAGGCACATAAAATCATTATCATTTTTGCAATTTACATTTTTAAGAATTCTTTTATAAACACTCAGGACATGTCGTATGAAATTATAAATCTCATCGCAGTCATCAGGTTAATCTAGAAAAACACTTGCCCTTAAAGGAAGTTACGCCATGCGGGATTTGGTGAGCAACCTGCCCAGTGGTCAGCAGCGACCAGCCAAGAACCTGGAGGAGGACACTGTGGTCGCCATCCTCAACACCATCCACGAGATCGTGACAGACAGCTCTGAAAACGCTCGCTCCCTCATCCAGGCCCAGGCCATCGAGAAGCTGGTCGCCATTAACAGGACCAGGTAAGAATTTTTTCAAAATGCAGTACAACTAATCCAGAACCAGGATTATAATGTTAATTTTCAGCTTCCAACCTGAGTATTAACCAGCGCCATGAGCTTTCTCATACAGTGGTCACTTATCTTGATGGGGAGTTAACTATTCTTAATTCTACTTTTTAGTAGAACTGTGTCGCTTTTCCCCTCTGAATTAACTGTCTGTTTTTGCCGTGTGTGTGTGATATTGGTCAAGCAGGCTGGACAGAAGCAATGTGAGCCAAACCAAATCACTATATTGATGTTTTGTAAACCATATACGTCGGCGCTCCAGTGAGACATTATTCACATAATAATTAGAGTTAGATCCTGAAAGCTAAAGATGTAAGCTCAAGAGCCTGTCCCAAAGGCTGGTTTTTGTGTGGAGATGTATTGATCATACTCAGAGCCGCAGAGTAGCATGAATATACATAGTTCATTGACAGACCAAATAGCTGTTTTCTTTCAGCCTCCTGAGATTAGCTTTCTTTGATGTGAGCCCCCCTCCAATATTTTTAATTAATACTGGTGGCTTAGAGGTAGCTAATGAAAGAAAATGTGCATTTGTCTGGTTGTGAATTAAAAACCAGACCCCAGAGCTACCAGGGGGACGCGGCGTCTTTGAACAGAGGGACTGGCTGCTCGCCAGCCGTCATTGTGTTCAGAGTTTCTGATTTTAATTGCTTCAGTAACTTCTTCATTCATTTATTTATTTATTTATTTATTTATTTATTTATTTTTGTGGCACTCTCAGCCAATCAGGACGCGAAACAAAGGCAGCATCCCACGTGTTGCAGACGGTGTGGAGCTACAAGGATCCTGAGGAACGCTTTGACCAAGGACGGCTGGAACAAGAGCCACTTCCAGGTGCAGAACTGCAATCTGGTGCAATTTATAATATATGAACACTGGAACCCTTGTTTATACCCATGTGGATGCACATGATTTAAAGAGGTAGAACTTTTCCTTTAACGAGGCACGATATTAAGAGCATGTTTGAGGTACAAAGCATATTAGTAGCATCATTATCTACTCCTGATTTCATACAGTAATTGCAGATAAATCTCAGATATTCCAGATAAAAAAGTGAAAAATTCTATGATATATATGGAAACCACATTAAGGCAGTGAAATCCCTTCAGATATTTATGTTTTATAACTGTAAGCAGGCATATTAAACCCTAGGCCAGCATCAAGAAAGAAAACAGTGCTTCTGTTGTGCTTCTATGAGCTGATTGAATTGATGCACCTTGCTTCATCTCTTCACTCAGCCCACTGTGACTGCCACCCCTAAAGCAACCAAGAATGGAAAAACAGGTTATGATGACACCACCCTGCCACCTGCCCCTGATGGAGAAGAACCAAGGTCAGTCAGAGTGCTGCATCTGACTGTGTGTTCCTGTTTGTTTTTGCCTGTTTAGAGGACGAAAATTGGAAGGATTTTGGAAGGGCCAAATTATAAATGTAACAATAGCCTGAAAAACGCAACATATATATTAATATAATAGTTTATGCTGTGCTAAAAACTAAAATTGTCCATATAGTTTTGTCATTGTCAGCAGATCCCATGTTATTAAAAACTCAGTTTTTTCAATATAAAAATATGTTCAATAATTATCTAAAATATGGGGCATATTTAGGGGACTATTTGCCCACAAGGGGTGAATATACGTTTGTACGCTTTACACAACAAGATTGTGTATATGGTCTGAAATTGCCCATTTTTATAACAGCAAATGAGCATGTCATCCGTTATACAGTTTAACATTATACAGTTTAACAGACTTCAGCTGCAACCTTAGCACCTTTAATTATCAGATCTTTGATGGGATTTGTTTGACACTAACAAAAATATATATTACTATAAGATTCATTGTTAAACAAGTCCTGAAAACAAAGAAAATATAAAAGAAATTAGGCCAGAAAGATTTTCCTTGAAGGAGTAAGTCTTCCTTTGCGAGTCCTCAAAGCTGGTCAAAACAAAACACTACTGGAAAACAGCATCCCACTCAGTGTGTGTCCAGTTGCTAAGGAATATTTGCCTTTTTTCTCATGCCTGTATTGGAACTGCTCTGCTTGCCACATTACAACTCATCCCTCTGCGTGGTGACGTAATGGTCTGTTTGATGCAACAATGCTCTTCATAGGAGTCAAAAATAATGTGGACAAAACATGAGACAGGCCTTTGAACAACATACTGCCGTTGTTTTATTAATCCTTTGAACCCTTGGAAAGTTAGTCTTAGTGGATGAGGAGGACAGCAGCATTTTAGTCTGATGTAAACTGATACTATTGTACCAGGAATAAAGGTTTCCCATGATGAACAAAGGTTTTCTATAATAGCAGCAAGATTCAAAGGTTGGGAAGGGGACTTGTGAAATGCTTTAGTGCAGTGACGAGCATGTTTTAGACAGAGGAGTTAATAGCAAAGCAGCATTTTACTGCCCTGACATTTTTTTTCTTCTTCTTTTGCATCCATACATAAATCACATCGCTTCTGCCTCTCCACTCATAGTGTGCATTATTTAATCACCGACCGACAACTATAAACCTGAAAAGCAGCAGCTTTTTGGCTCATTGACAGACTGTTTGAGTGCCGCTTTTTGTACAAATGGCATATGAATGCTTTTCAGGCCCCAGGAAAAGTGGCAGTGGTGATATGATACCTATGGATGAGCTGGGTCCAGGTAAGAGCCAGACTGCATGATGGTCCGCAGCCAAAGAAGAGCTAGCTCTTCACTAAACTCTCTGCAGCAGCCAGTAAGGCTTCCCTGTGATTCCACACCGTTTTTACGAGTTGCCAAGATTTTTTGTTTGTTTGTTTGTTTTCTGAAATTTGACCCGTTAAGTTCTCTTGTTGTGTGTTCTGTCACAACACTCTTTGGACTAAGAGTCAGATAGATGCCTGTTGCTGACAAGCCTTCTACGCAAGACCCTGGTCTCAAAAGATGTTTGTACAAAGCTGGCTTTGTTTAGCACTGAAAGATCCCTTACTGGTCCCCTTGCTGCATAACGAATACAGTTTAAATTTTTCATATTGAAGATTTTCCTCTGCTGTGCTTCCAACAATTTAAATATTATCCCTGTTGTTGGAAATATGAACATTTTTTTACTGTCTTAATGAGTGTGACAGGAAAATATCTGAAGAAACGATCATTTTTTAACCACTCTTTCGCTCAAAGTCACCGTCTTGGAGTATGTGATATTCATTTTCCTGTGGACCCCTGCATCTATATATTTCACGCATTTTATAATACATCTTGGAACATGTGCTGAAAATGTAACTTGGAGCGTTCCACCATCAAAGTAGAAGGAGAGCGTAACATTTAAAGCTCTTCCACGCTCACGTTCTTTAAGGAGACACTTTTCTTCTAGAAATGACTGCAACACTGCTGTTTTACAGCATGTGGAGCCGCTAAGTAGCCCACCGCTTTGGCACTCTTCTGGTCTTGTGCGATGATATTGGCATTGTTTAAATACAAAAGTCAGTTCTGGCAGTCATCCTCTCTATCTGCTGCAACCTCATTCTGGGTTGCGGGGAGGAGCTGCGCCTGGATGAGAGGTGGAGTCGCTGATCAGGTCTACCTCAGGGCCTGTCTACAAATTATGACAGTTTTTGCATGTGATTATGTTCTGACAGCTCCGTTTCAAAGAATACAAAGGAAAAGGAGACGACTCCTCATTGTAAGCATGGGACTAAGTATTTCTCTCAGTGACCATATGTTACATTAATTAAATAGCCAAATCAAGTTTTCTCCATCTGTGAGGGACAAGAACAAGACAAGAATATTCTGTATCACTTAAGAGCCATTAGTTTGGACTACACATAGTTACATCAGTGATATGCAGACACAGGTACATGTGGGTTCATCTGGCAGGTGATCTGCTTTTCAAAAAAATCTGACAAAACATTGCATCAATAAAAACATTCTTCATCACAATTCCTGAGTAACTGAGGTTTTTTTGTTTGTTTGTTTGTTTTCTTTCATTTTGCCTTTTGCTCTTGTTCATGAATTGCTTGCAGCCTCTCCTCTTTATGTGGCACACAAACATACACATTCAGAAAGCAAGACACAGCAGTGGAATCCATGGATGAGTTAAAGGTAGTATTTTTGCATCACTACCAGCAACTGCACTAATTACTGGGAGTGCAGAGCAGTAATGCGGTTATGAGTGAGACTACACACACCGCCTGTCACGTAGCTGAAACCTCACCTGCCCACGCAGCTGTGAAAATGTGGTGTTTTCATCTTATTCCACTCATCATCAGTACGTTTCAGCCACAACCCCAGCACACCCAGTAATATAAACGGTCTTCATAACATGACATGTTGTTGTGCAATTTCCTGACTCCATGTATTGGTGCATTTGAAGAAGTGCCAATTTACACGTGGGGCAAATGTCAAGTGTGCCGCAGCGTCTGCTTTCAGCCCGAAGGAAACTGTTAGGAACATGATATGACCTTTGTCCAAGTCACAGAAGGCTGTTTTAATGGTCTGATGTAGTCATTAAATGTTCCATCTCCAGCTTCTGAAATGACTGCATGTTTTGTGTGAATTCTCTTCAAGTGCTGTTTAGAAATGAAGGTTTTTGTGTGGAGTGTGACTGTAGTTGTCGCTGTCGGTGATGGCAGAGTCAGAGAGTTAACCGACTACATTACTTTTTCATTACATAAAAAATATTTGTTGAAAATAAAAAGGCTTGTTAAAACACCAAATAGTCTGAGAAGTGGCATGTCCATCTCATCCAGCTTTGGAAAATGTGTGACTACTTTCCAAGATAGAAATACTCCACACAAGTGCATATTTACAGACAGTTTTGTTGACACGGTTTAACACCATTTACAAATACTTTGCATAGTTTACATAAGACCTGTTATGAGAGTAAACAATGTGAGAAGAATTCACGAACCAAGTTTGAGTGCATGTGTAGTCTGTGTTCAACAGCTTCCCTGGAAGCCATGTTAAGTATTCAGTGCAGGAAAACTTCAAACCTGTCTCCTCACACATGCTAAAACATGAGATCTCCCTGTATTGTCATCAAGAAGTGGGGATAATTAGCTGACCATTGTTCTCCGACCTCATTAGATGGCTACTCCACCATTGACCAGAGGGACAAGGACTGCAAATATAAGACAGGCGATGCTTCAGTGGACCCAACAGAACACGAGCCGCTGAAGGTACGGACAGACACCCTCTGATCTTATGTGGGATCGGGGCTACAGATGATGAAATAATGATGTCTTCTGGAAATATTCCCACATGCTCTCTTCTCTTGCGTCTCTTTCTTCCCCTATCCACGTATTCAGCGGTGGTCCTCATTAGAGGCTGTTAATCCCATCGATTCTTTAAAGAGGCTGGAAGTTGTCATTCTCTGTTAACGTTGCTGCCACAGCTCAGCTCGGCGCTGTGGACGCCCTCAGATATGTGAACCACCACTTAATTGTGTGTAAGCTTTTGGAGTCTGTTAAGTAATTAATCTGAGACTGATGAAAAGACCCGCCAGCAAGTGCACATCACGGAGAGAAAGCCCCACATTAAAAACGAACAGACTGCTGCATTATCAAGAGGTCATCCACTGATTAAAGGGACTGCTCATGCTGCAGCCAGAGCTTGTTTATTGTCAGACTGATTAGCAATCCAGTTTTAAAGTGGAGTCGGATATAATGGCCTCAGAGGGTGTCTGACATGCCAGATGACTTGTAAGTACTTTGGCTTGTTTAGTTTTCATCTGCGGTAGATGGGTATTGCCCTGCGGTGCTCTAAAATGAATGGAGTAATGAGTCAGCTTGAGTCACATAAGCATATACAGTATGTATATTTAGGATAACATATTTGCTTTTCTTTGCAGGTTTAAAGATACTATTATTCTGCTTAAGGGATAGTGTGGTTAGAGTCCCTAAAGGCACACAGAAGCAAAAAGGACTGTTTGTCCAGGAATCTAAACCCCGTTGATGTCATCTTGCCACAAATCCATGCAAGTCAACTGCTGTCAGTAGACACAAAAGAAAGGAGAAATTATGGAAAACCAAGGGGATTTTTTTTTTCCTCAGTTATTTTCGATGAACTGAAAATTCCAAAGAATGATTTGGTTTGGAATCTGATATTGTTTCCCACTAAGAACCAGATTCCAGTTGGTTCCAAATGTCAACATCACTGGCATGAGCCATGCGAACAAAATCAGAATCAGAATCAGATCAGAATCAGATTTATTATTGTCACTGAGCCAGCGTCCCAACACAGTGAAATTTGTCTTCCCAGTACACCGTCCAAGAGAAACATACAGAAACAACAACAACATATGGACAGGAGTCAACGGTGCTTGGGTCAGCGCTATAAGAGCGCTTCTACCGTGTCAGAGAGTAGTACACTTAAGCACATGCCCAAGTACACCACCCTCCGGCCAGGGCACTTTTAGCAGAAGAAAATATGATCACATTGGGGAAGGAGGGTGGAGGTTAAAAAAAAGAACATCTCCCACTACGTGTCAAATGGACACGTCGTGAGAGGGGAAAAAAAAAAAACACCTCAGCACATTTAATTACAAGCATAACAAACTTATTACGAAGACATCATATGGGTCAGGAAAGAGGGGGGGAGGGGGTCCAGCTAAACAGTCTGTGCGCTCAGTGCCCAGTCTGTCAAGCGTGGGGGGGTAAAAACATCCAGGAGCCA
This sequence comes from Hirundichthys speculiger, assembly GCA_018398805.1. Taxonomy (NCBI): domain Eukaryota; kingdom Metazoa; phylum Chordata; class Actinopteri; order Beloniformes; family Exocoetidae; genus Hirundichthys; species Hirundichthys speculiger. The sequence continues at coordinate 3,068,651 of JAGFBZ010000287.1, read as the reverse complement.
GCGGAGGCAGTTGGGCAGGGGGAGGGAAGTGTGTGTGTGTACATGTGTATGTGTGTGTGTAAGCCAGTGACTCCTGGTCTGGAGCCACAGGTGTTGTTTGGAAAGGGGAGGGGTCGGGAAGGAGCGTCGAAAAGTCATAATATTCAGGAGAGATTAGGTCGAAGGCCGGCCTTGAGGCGAGCTTCGTCAGGGGAGCCGGATTCAGATAAGAGAAGAATGTTTACGGTCAGGCTGACATAATTCTGTCTGCCTTCAGAGTTTTTGCTGGTCCATCTCGGCGGGAATGACTCCAATTGTCCGAATTACTGGTCAATTCTCCCTGAGCGGCGCTTGAACTTCTCCAGGATCGAATCCATTTCGCCAGAGTTCAAAACCGTCACTAGAATCACTTCCAGTTTCCGGTTCAGCTCACCAAGAGCAGCAGTCTGAGTGTTCACAGCGCGACTCACTCCAACACACACAGCAGGCAGGTTGGCGGTGTCCAGGATAGCAGCTGCCGTGTAAATTTTCCGATACAACAGGTATCCGCCAACTCCAAACCGCAGAAATCCTGTGATCATAAATCCCAATAGGTACACTTTGGTGTCCGCAATGAACAAGGGGGGCAGACATCCCAGATTCCATCCAAAATCTTTGATGTATCCAGCCAGTATTCCATCGGGACCGGAGGACTCTCCTGTGTCCTGTTTTCTCTTCGAGAAAAATTGATTAATTGCATTGAGAAACCAGCTGATCAGATCCATAATTAGAGATTTGAATATTATGCCGAGTGAGGCTCCAAAAAAAAAAGCTCAGACAAGACAAAAGAGAAGCAGCAGGGACAGATAGATGGGAGCTCACAGAAATGCGACTGCCTCCACCGAGAGCAGGAAGTAAGAAGAAGAAGTAAGAAATCCATGAACCATTTTTTGTCAGAAGTCTAACATCTTTGAGTTTTTCTAAACAGGGTTAAAAGGGCTGGACAACGTGACCTCCGTATTGAACGTGTTACCCTGATTATGATTAATGAGCAATAAGTCTAGTATCTTTTCACTTTTTTCCCCTCATAGATCACAAACAAGGTTTTTTTTGCTCCAAATATCCTCAACTGTTAAAACTGAAATGTTTTTCTATTAAAAAGTACGTATCTTTGATTTTATATGGTAATTTATTGTACACGTCAAAGGATAGAAATAATTGAAATAATGGACTTGGGCAAGATCACATCGGTTAAAGATTCTGAATGTAATGTTTAGTAATATTAGCATTTAGACTTGTGATTGGCTGAGACATGTTGAAAGGACTGCTACTTTAATCAGCTCACGATCTGCAGACAGCAGTAACCAGAGCGAGCTGCTGCGCTCACAGCGCCTGTAGCATAACTGCACAGCTGCCGTCTGTTCTTCCTGGAGGTGTTCTTCTGCTCGCTTTGAAAGCAGCTTGGCTGTCGAAACTTCTTTCTCCCTCTTTTGTTTGCATGTTTTATTGTACTGTTTTTATAATCACTGACTTCTTTCCAAAGCTCTCCTTAAGGCAGGCAACTAACACTGGCTTCTCTCATCCTGGATGCATGTATGCGTGAGTTTTTATGTGAAATGTATTGACCTATTTTTGTTTTTGCTGTTTTGTTTTGTTTTTCCTCCTTAACCCGTCCTCCTGCGGCTACAGAATGACACAAATAGGAAACACTATATCAGGAGTAACAGGCCTGCGGTCAGTCTGGTGGACGCTTGTGATGTTAAGCCCCAGCCTGTTGACTCCTGGGTCTAAATGCATGCATGGTAGGTCTGACGAAAAAAAAAAAAAAAGCACAAACGTAACTCCCTGCACCTTCTATTTGAATTGAAGCATCCTTTTCATCCTCTATTAGTTCATCATCTCCACCTCTTTTCCTCTCATGCTTTCTCATGCAGACCCGTTGTCTTCCAGTCAGTTCAGGAAGTTACTGTCTTCTGTTCATAGAAACACAAAACAGATCGGCTGAAAATACTGATCCAAAACAGAAAATGTTAGGATGATATGGAGAAGAGAATAAACACAACAAATCGTACATTTCCTTTTTTCTTAGCAGGCAGAATGAACACAAGATAGTTCCTTTTTTACACGCCACCCTCATTTTGTTTGTTGGTACACATCCTATTTTACATATAAGTCTGCAACACATCCCAAAAATAAATTGGAACAAGTTTTTGCCACTTTATAACATTGTCTTGCCGTTCACAACCTATTAAAGGCATTTAGGAATGAAGACTCCAAGTGATGAAGTGTTTCAGCAGCAGTATGGACTCAACATTTTCCCTTTTTTTTTTTTTTTTTTTTTTTTTTTTTAAATTTCCAAATTCTCCACACATTGTTTGTTCAGGACAGGTCAGAAGTGCAGGCAGTTCCAGTCCAATACCCACACCCTCTACTTCCTCAGCTGTGAATTTTTAATGTGGGCAGAATGTGGTTTTGCATTGTAAAATTCATGTTCATCCCTGGAGAAGATGTAGTCTGGGAGGCAGAATGTTGCTCTTTTCTGCATTAATGCTTCCCTCACAGAAGTGTAAATGCTATAAACATTGATACAGCCCCGCACCGTCACAGAGTGTCCCAAGTCTTATGACAGAGTTTATAATATGTCCTCTCCAGCCGGATCTGCCTCTCTGACTGCTGTGATTGAAAACCCACTGTTTTTTCTTTTCTTTTTTGTGTTTAGCTTGTTTAACACTTGGCTAAGCATTCTGTCAAATGGCCCATCAAGCTATCTCTCAACATTCCCGTGATGTGTGATGGACTGCTCTGATCCGCTGTGCAGAGTTTGCATCCGTCCACTCGCCCCAATTAGGCCTTTTTTGCATTGCCAATTCTGAAAGCATTAATTTCACCCCTGTTACAGCTCTGTTGCTACCCCCCAAGGTGGTATAGCCACAGAACTAAATGTTACACCGTTCCCAATCACATGCCATTCACACTGCACAGCAGGGCAGAACAAAGGTGCTGCATGGGTGAAATGAGCTGGCTGTGTGAATGGGGCCTTGGCCTGATGTACCGAAGTTCCTCCAGATTCTTTCATTCATTTACTGACCCAACGCACTCTAGAAGGAGAAATACACAAATCCCATCCAATCTCTCTTTTGTTAATATTTTTTTTTAACATTTCAATGGTTCCCTCAAGAATTTTTTGGCAATGTATTCTTGCCCATTCAATACTCTCCAAAGACTTTTTTTGTGCCAACTTTTTTTGGAATCTGTTGCAGACTTGAACAGGTTTGTAACTTTTGCAATATTTTACACAGGTCTTGCTCTTGTAAGAAATACCTTTAAAAAAACATGTTCAGCCAAATGCTGTTGCTGAGGGAGATGGTCATGACATATAAACGTTGGCATGACTTCACCAGCATGTAACACTCATAGAGCGCGGACAGACTTCAGTCTCTGTTTACGGATCAGTACCGCCTGCCTCATTAAAATCTACACCCAGCCTCACTTCCTGCATCCAAAGACAGCCTTTGATGGAACTGGTGCTAAATGCTGTAAAGGGACCCTCCGGAGATTCAGGTTTCCCTAAACGAAAAGCAGCAGGGAAAGAAGAAAGATATGTGCACGTGCTCACACATCCCTCTGTCTGCATTTTTCACACACACAATTTCTTGAGTAAAAGCAAGATGATTTTGGATAAATAATTTATGCGGCCGGGTAAAGGGATGATGGAAGCTTGCACTAATGCATTGCAGAAGATGAGCTCCCAGGAATATTTGATATATTACATTTTGAAGTTGGCATCAGATTCATATTTAAGTGATTACAAACTGCCTCATGAAACGTTGATGGTCATATTTGAAGAAGGAAATTCTTCTTTTTTTAATCAATAAAAAGCCAAACCAGTTAAGCGATTGAAGGCAGCCTGTCTGCATCTTCCTTTTACATTTTAACATTCATGCACAGTACAAACAACTTATGAATATTTGATTGTTTTCCTGTTACTCCTGTGATTTTTATCCACCATTTCAACTCGTACTGAATGACTATCTCAAGACTGCAAGCTGATCTGGGTCAGTCTCTATAGCGTTATCTCTTCCCATCTCCTCCTCACCGGTATTATTCCCCTCTCTGCCTTTCTGTCTTCTGTCAGAGCCCACTGCCTTCCTCATTGTCATCCTCTTATCTCAGACGTCTTTGTTATTGGCCATCCATTCAGTCTCTCTCATTTCCATCCACTGTGCTATGCCTCACACAGTGACTCTTCAGGGTCAAGTATTGTGATTTGTAGTGTTTACTGTGATTCTGCCTCTTTTGAAAGACACGTAGGTGCAGGTAATGGTAAGAATGAGTCATCAGGTAAGTTATCACTTCATTGAGAACTTAAAGGATTTCATTTGTTTTGCTGTCTTTTACTCACATTTATAATTTGGACTGAGCTAACTGAAGCAGTCATGCTTTTAATGTACGGTGATACTGTGACACCGTATTAGACCACGTGTCCATTGTTCCACGAGTGATTTCTCGTGCAGACGCATCACTTCCCCTATTTTGTTGCACAGAGGTCTGCACTTCAGAATTCAGGTTACAGCCACACCTGGAGTGTATTTCAACTTTGACATTTTGCTGTGACAAACAAATACAAACAACAAATTTAACCAGATAACTCTAGCAAACAAAATTACTTCTATTCTCAACCTCTGCCACTTTTCTCCAAGTCTCATTCTTCTGTCGACGTGACAGGCAGGTAATTGGCAGATCATAAAGAAGTGGGAAACCTGCCACAGCCACCATAAGCATCCCCTCCATGGTTTTCAATGTGCTACTGCACTGTAAAAAAAAAAAAAATTGTTATATAACAGAGTTTTACTGTCTATTTTACAGATTTTTTTCTGTATTTTTAAAATACCATTTAATTTACAATGTCATGTCAAAATACATATCAAATGTAAAATAACATTAAATCACTGTAACTGTGAAAACACACAATATTTCTGTTCTTTTACAAAAAATACATATATTTATTGTTAAAATACGTTCACAAATATATTGTAATTTCACAAATATTTGTCTGTTATTTAAGGGAATAAACCTTAAAACTGCTAGTGATCTGGCAGGTCCTTTTGGGTTGTTTCCCAGCATCCTTTGCAGCCCTGGTTGTTTAGATGCTTATCTGTGTTTATTTGTTAGCTATTTGATTTAATGCTGCCATGTAAAGTCTGTTGCTGGTTTGACCCCCGGTTGATTCATACCCCTTATATTTAACATGTTAATTTGTGTCACCTTGAGTTAAGTCTGTCTGTATTCGAATTAGTACCCGTGAGTTTTTTTAATAAAGTGTGTAAAACAAAACTTGTGCTGTGCAAAAACAGGAAGTTGACAATCTACTCCTTTTGCTAGTGCCATGGCTCTGTCAGGTATTGCAGACTGGGCACCAACACAATGCAAAGGCTACAGTCCTTAAAATTGTAGCAATTTAAAACCCAAAACTGTTTTGCAACAGTTTTTTGACAAGTTTTGAAAAATGAATCACATTATTTTTTTGTGTCATATACTGTTATATTACATCAAAAACAAATTATTATACAACTTCTTTACATAAAATAATGTCATTGAAACCAATTAATAATGGCACATTTCCATAAATTTAAGCATTATTTTTCGTAATACAGCATTTACTTACCATATTTAATTGTTTTAAAATGTGAAAATGTTTCTAATTAAATGTTAAAAACAACCTAAAAATAAGGCAAAATCTTGTTAAAATTACAACTTAAAACTTTATTTTAATTATGGAAAAAAACTTTTTATGAGAGAGTAATTTTCTGTTATTTCACAGTATTTTTCTGGCACCCAAGCTGCTGGAAAATTACTGTTTTTTTACGACTTCTTTTTTTTTTACAGTGTGGAGTAGAGAAGCGGACCAAGGGAGAAACTTCCTGTCAAATGCAGTCATTGTAGTGAACGAATGTTTTCTTTGATAGGACGATACTTTAATGTGCACGCTACCTTACCATGATTCTTTGCATAGGCAATGACTACACCTCCTTACTTTTCTGAGAAAATAATGAGATCCGTGTGACATGAGTGATTAGTCGTGTATAGTGGACACCAGCCGTTTCTTACCAAATTCACATCCATTGATGGCAAATGTACAAAAATTGTTTTAGCTTCAATACAAAGTTGAAATACATCAGCTAAATCAAGAGGAAGAGTTTGGACTAAAACTCTTTATTTACTGTCATGTTAAACTGTTATCTTAATATTTTGTGTGTTCTCTTTCATGCTTCAGGCTTAAAACAGTAAGAGTGCCACACCCCAGCCAGAGGAGGATCTCTTTACATCACCACTGCCATTTCACAGGAACTCATCTTTGGAGTTGAACTTTGTACAGAAGATTTTAAAACGTTAATGGTCACAACAGCAGCCGCCAGCATTCAGACATGCTTTTCAGAGAAAATATTTACAAAGAATAAAAAAGTGACTCTTACTACTTTGTCATATCTACATTCCCACTGGACATCATGTGAATTTTACAATGTTGACTTGTTGAGCTCCTGGGAGGTCGATGATGGAGTGAGAGTGTGACGAGCAGAAGAAGCAAAGTAAAGCGAAGGAAATAGAAGAGGAACAGAAGAGGAACGTGTGTCAGAAGGAAACCTGCAGGAAAAGGAATTTTTAAAAAAAAAGAAAAAAAAATTTTTCTTTTTTTTTTTAAATCTGGAAGAAGTTTGGAGAAAGTTTATTTTCATTGTTTTGTCAGACGTTGGAATTTTGATGTGAACAGGTTTGGGCTGGTGTGTTTGAAAGTTACTGAATGTTTGCTTTGGGTTTGATGAAACAGAAACTGGTAGCAGAAGAGGAAAGGACTGAAGCCGAACCCCGGCAAGAGCTGTAGCATCGCGGATGAACATGTACCCCAAATGGGCTGCTCTCATGAACTGAAAATCCATCTGGGTTCACTGTGTTGTTTTTTTTTTTTTTTTCTTTTTTTCTTTTTTTTTTGTTTGTTTGTTGTTTGAGGGGTTTTTTTTCCCAGCAAAAGATTTTTTAAAAAGTGCACTGATTTGAAATCAAATGTGTTAAACAGGTTATGGTTGCTTATTTTTTAAAGCAATGAGTCTGCAAGTTGGAATCTTGGGAAAAGCAAGTGACAGAGTGAGTACATTGGAAGAAGTTACAGTCTTTGTTCAGGGAAGGGAGCTAAAGTAGAAACAGAATAACGAAAAACTTTCTGTTGTACTGAGTGAGTGTGTACAAGCCAAGCGTTGTCACCCTCAGAGTCGTGGTTTCTGCAGCTACCGTTCAGGTTGTGCAGTGATGCAGCTTCGTAACTTTCCTGGCTGGTTGCTGTTTGTCAGTGATGTGTACTAAAGAGGATATAAAGGCGTTTTGTTTATAATATGATTTATTGATCAGTGAAAAAAAAAAAATTCTTGTTTTAATTTTTCTTGAGCTTTATATAAATGTATATTAGAGTAACACAAAAAAAAACATTGGAAAAAAAATGAAGGAAAAAAACACAAATCACAGACTTCTTAGTTGTATATTAATATCACAGTGTGGAAAGCACATCTCATTTGATAAAGGTTCACCATGTTTGTAAGGAAAAAATAACCGTCTGTATAACTTAAATGTGCGTCAAACATTGTCCTGTCATGCTGATGATCACTTATTTATATTTTGTATTTGTCAAAAAGATTACAGAAGAAGTTTATCTGCAGTGTTCTTTACAAAGACGATGGGTCTGTGTTTGTTTCGCCTTATGTCTTCAGAGAACAGTCATGCTAAAGTTAGAAGCCCTTCTTTTAATCCCTATGTTTTTGGATTTTTATTGTTTTTTGGTTGTTTTTTTTTTTTCTTTTTTCAAAAAGACAATACAAATTATCCGATCGTATTGTGTCTTAGTATTTGGGAAACCTCAACAGCATTTGACTGTGACATTATTAATTGAACAAAAATAAAGCCAAAAACAGAAATTAATCTGGGAAATACTAAGTGTTCCCATGATTCTTTAGATTGTAGGTCCACATTGAGCAGCAATAACTTGAAGTAATACCAGTTTGATTTTATCAGTCTCTTACAAGATTGTGGAGGGATTTTGGTCCTTTCTTCTTTACAGCCTTCCTTCAGTTCACTGAGGTTTAGAGCAGTGCTTATACGCAGTTCTCTTAAGATCCTGCCATAGCATTTAATTTGTTTTTTCCACCCTTTCATTTAGTTTATCAGTTAAAAAAGGGCAGCCAACCCCACTTTTATCCGACGTGTCTATAGCACATTATACCAGGAGTCCTGTGATTTGTGCAAGTGCAGTTACTGTGAGCAGTACAGGGGTTACTTACTTTTACCCATGATTTTTTGATTTTTTTTTTAAATATACATATGGCACAGTTAAAAAGTTACATATTGCTGTTCATCTAAAGCTGCCTTTTTACCTAATACTAAGACACACAATGATGATCATCATTTTTATGATGTTTTTACACAAAAAGCATTCGATTAAAATAGGGGATACTCATTTTTGTACATGACTGTAGGTACTCCTGAGGGGCCGGAGTCAGAAGCAGGTCACTGGAAAAACGAGAGTTGACAGTGTTAATCAAAGATGCTTCATGTTAGTTTTTCACGCATTTAAAGATTATTTAATTCTCGCCAACTCTTCTTCACTCCTACATATTAAATGCAAATATTAAGTCGTGAGCATGAAGAAAATCTGTACAGATGTTTATATTTTATTCTTTCCAAGTGCCAGTTCTTTGTGGTGTTATTTGGATATTAACTCATTCAAACAAGCGGAGTATCAGCAAATGATTGGCTGTGGCTGGATGCATAAGCACTGCAGTGTATAAAATATGTTACGTCATGGTTGTTCTTATGGTGTATGTTTTTTACAGTGGTTAAGGCTGGGCGGTTGAAATGAAGAATCATATTGCCATTTATGCGAATTCCAATCCAAGCTGGTGTCACTTGTGCAACTTTCACTCAAGGCGAACAGCATGTGCCTGCGTTGACGTCTGATTTCTCTTTGTGACATATGTGACTTTTAAAAGCTTGCATATTTTACATGGTGTTTACAAAGGTGTATGTTGTGGTAAAAACAAACAATGAACTACACAAAAAAAAAAAAAAAAGCTACTGTACATTTAAATTTAAAAATGAAAAACATCATAACACCCAACATCCCTTTTGAGCGTCCTCAGACGCTAGTGTGTTCAATGGACAAAGGCCCGTGTGACTGTCTGTCCCTAAATGCACTACGCAGTACCACAACGAAAGGATGTGGAGTCGTTTTCACACCGTTTAATAACAATTGGGTCCCTGCTTTTGTGGATGCGCAGCCCACTGTTCGCTTACAGAACAAAGAGCCGAGCAGCTGTGCTGGAAAGTACACAGGCACACATCGAATCTAACAAACCTACCTGTGTAGATAAATAACTGATTCAAGAGCGTCAAACTAAAGTGAACAAAGTAGCAGATACGTTTGTACCTATCATGTGCCTTAACCTTTTCCATGGTAGATAAAGGTAAATGTGTTTTATACAACTTTATTCCTCCCCTTCCAATGTCATCTTTTCATTCCATCTTTTCACCATCCCTTCCCTGTCAGCCTCCCCTCACTCACCTCACCCATCCTGCATTCCCACCCTATCGCCCTACGCCCCCACCTCTCCCCCTCCAAAGTAGTCTAGACTGTTGGTGGGTTTCTGCCTTGTATAACATTGTATTATAAACTTTTAAAAAGCTAGAGTCATTCGAAAAATGGGTTTGATTTCCTAGAGAAGTGAAGTTGTTAATGCTTTCGTAGCGAGCAGAGGCGATGCCACAGTGACAGAATGTATTATGTTAATTTTACTAATACCCAGAGGCAAATATTACGCTTGTTGAACATAACAAAAAAAAGATTCTGGTTTGTAGAGTATACATTTGGTGTGTTTTCAATAAATCATGCCTGGAAAGAAGATGTTGCCTTTGTCTTATTTTGAACTTATTACTGTTACTGTTTCTGCACAAATATAATTGCTGTCTCCAATTGCTGTTGGCTCTTGTTTGGTGTTGTTACAAACAGGAGCCTCAGTAGTATGTGGAAGAACCATACCAGCTACACCAGCCTGGTCCCTCCTCCTCCTCATGCTGGTCACCAGCCTGGTCGCCCTCTCTGTTACACCCTGCTCTGTGGGGGCGAGTGTTGTAATCTTGGAGAATGGAGTTTAGTCCCAGGCTGTTGTGATATGGGATTGCTGCTAGTTGCAGAATTTCTCCTTGATATCTCTCTGCATTAAGATTGCATCAAATGATGGCAAGCCTGTTTTTTTACATTGTCGGAGATGAAACCCCACATAATTACACTGCCTCCACCAAAGATGTTACTGTATTGGTGCAGCCATCACCAAAATGTTCTCCACGTCTTCTCAACGCTTTGACCCTACGATCCAAGTGCCGCAGGCAGACTGTGGATTCATCGCTGAAGATAATGTTACTCCACATGTTCAGGAGAATCGGGCACCTGATTGTCAGCATCTGGGGGTACCACAAGCTCCAAACAAGAGTCAATAGCAACAGAAAAAAAAAGGCTGTTTGGCATGTCAGAGGAGATTTGGCAAATCTTTCATGGGCACAGCCCACATACTCAGCTCTGCTGCTCATCACACAAATGCATGTTCTATACAAATGTGGCACCATTTAAAAGAGAAATGTGGAATTTAGGATTCCATATGTGACTGTTGTTTTTTTTTTTCTTGGAATTTTTTACGAATCATGCCACGTTAGTAGCAAAATGCACACACATACGTCCAGCATTGAGAAACAGGTTGAGTCAAGCCTCTAACAAATCCTCCACAATTACAAAATGTAGTTTAAAGGAACATTCTGAAGTAAAAAAACAACCCTTGGTCTATTATTAGGCCATGGGGAGTGTGAAAATTAGTTAGGGAACGAAAAGCAGTCTGAATCAAAGCAGAATGAGGTAGAATATAATATGTGTGTGCAGCAAAATGGAATTACTGGTAGCACAGGGGGCAAAAATATATGTATATTAAAAATGTAGTTAAATATAAGGGTAATCTCATGTTAGGGCTGGGCGATCAATTGAAAGTTAATCGAAAGTGACCTGTGATCAACAGTAATTTTGTCTTTGTCAGTTGTTTCACATTTTCCTAAATTCCATTGTTACTTTATCCTCAATGTGTGCTCATGTACATCACCTTGTTTTAAAATCACAGAGATATATATCAAAGTTTTATTATATTTAATGAACGTATTCAGCAACAACAACAAAACAGCATTGAAATTGTTCTGTGAGGGCAAAAAATACAACTAACTAAAATAATTGTTCAGTAATTGCAATCTTGGTAAAAGGTTCAGTTACTCTTGATAGAGATTTGAAGTCACATTGCCAGCCCTACCTCATATATGAATCATATGTTAACTATATCTGTCAGTGGTATGAAATTAAAATGAAATGAAATTGCAATAATGTTGCAACACTGTGTAAATCTCTAAACCCAGCCCATAAAGAAGATATCAGATGTTGAAACTGAGACATTTTACCATTTCATTGAATGAAATGCATATCTTAAAAGTCTCTTGTGGAGAGAACTCAGTCTCATCTGTTGGGGGAGCAGTAACTTAAAGAAACTGAACAAACTGATCAAGAAGGCTGTCTCTGTTCTGGAGCCTCAAGAGCTCATTCAGCAAAGGAGGATACTTCATAAAATAAAAACATCATGAACAAGCCTGAGCATCCTCCACACAACACGGAGTGCCTTCAGTAAGAGTCCTCTTCAGATCTGTTGCAACACAGACCCCTACAGGAGATCCTTCCTGGCCGCAGCACTAACCGTCTAATGAATCATTGGGATTAATAAAGTATTTTATGAATCAAATTTGAAATGAATTGAATTTTGACTGATGGCTCCAACACATCTCAAAAAAGTTGAAACAGGGTGATGCTTACTGTCTGTAACTGTAAATGTCTGAGAAGTGAGGACACCAGTTGCTGAAGTTTTAGAGAGGAATGTTGTCCTGGTCTTGCCTGATGCAAGATTCCAACTGTTCAGCAGTCCAGGGGCTTTGCTGCTGGACTTTTTTGTTTTATGATGTGACAAATGTTTTCTATTGGTGAAATGTCTGGACTGCAGGCAGGCCAATTCAGCACCTGGACTTTTTTCCTTCAAAGTCATGCTGTTGTGATGGATGCAGTATGTGGTTTAGCATTGTCTTGCTGAAATATGCGAGACCTTCCCTGAAAGAGATATTGTCTGGATGGGAACATATGTTGTTCCAAAACCTCTATGTACTCTTCAGCACTGATGCTGCCTTTCCAGGTGTTGCAGGGTTGAAGGCTTGTTGTTTTGTAATGAGACCAAAGATGTTTTTTTTTTAAACTGAAAGTAAATTTTTTAAGTTCAATCAACTCATAAAATTTGAGTTCAGTCAACTCAAAACTTTTGAGTTCAGTCAATTCAAAACTTTTGAGTTCAGTTTACTCAAAACTTTTGAGTTCAGTTTACTCAAAACTTTTGAGTTCAGTTTACTCAAAACACTTGAGTAAACTAAACTCATAAAATTTGAGTAAAGTAAAGTGATAAAATGTATCCACTAAAATCTGAGATGTCCACCATGGCACAGCAGAAGTGTGCTGGGACCATAACCCAGAAGCTGACAGATCAAAACCATCCTCTGCAAATTTTTTAACTCGATTTGTCCCGTATTTTCATTAACGCCCCATACACACGTCTGTCACACACACATCAACACTAAATTTAACAATAATAAACAAAATAAAATACAGGAAACATTAAGGCCACCAAAATCTTTGTGGCGGGACAACAGGACCTGCTGCGCTCTGTGCCCATATCTTTATATGTGTGTGCCAATCATCTTGTCACTCTCAGTGCCTGCACGGAATTGTCCTTTATTTTCATGTCTGGAAGGTGGCAACCCTACAAGGGAGTATAATTAGCTTTGAACAAAGTCACCTTCACAGAATCACTACATGAACTAAATTTCCGTAATAAAGTATTTGCATGCATATACAACACACAAAGCTGTCGGTGAATGTCCTCCTCCTCATCAGTGTACATTAGATGGTTCACCACAGCACTGCCCACCATACAACCAGTTCTACAAGTATTTAACTGTTTTGACAGATCATTCATATAAAAATTAAACAGTGCTGGAGATTTTCTTGTCTGACACCATTACACACATGAAAGGGTGCTGATACGCAATTTTTTTTTTCTATTTAACCTGCATGGTCTAATGTGAATACCAAAAACACCAAATTCTTACAGTGAACTTAGGCACACCTGCTTGATCCAATTTTTAAAATAAATTTTTATTATTTACTCGATCAAAGGCCTTAGAGGCATCTAAAAAGCAGGTAAGAACAGATTAGTTTTTTTCTTTTGTAATTATTTATGATTTCCTTTAGAGCGTATATACACATGTCGGGGCCAAATTTAGGTTTAAATCCAAATTGATTATCGGAGGAACCAACAAGATGATGTAATTTTTTTCACGTGTAATTTCTTGAAATTTTCGGACGCATAAAGTGACTCGAATGCTTAAACATTTCCAGGTTTTATGTCCGGGGGGCTGCTTTTTCTTTTCAGGCAGCTACATGGGCACCGTTATGTGGTCGTGAGGTCCTTTCATAACAACAACATGGCTGCCCTCTGCAGAGGCAGACACCGGTGGAAAAAGGTTAACTATTTTAGTGTTTTCACAAGAAACCTAACAGGTAATATAAGCGATATGATTTAGACATGTTTATGTAGATCCGTAAGGACTAGACTAGGTGAAACTATCAAATGGGAACGTGTTTTTCGGTCATTATGACTCCAAAAACGTATAGATGTAAAATTGAAGCAGGGAGCTGGGAGTGAGTTGTTGCTGGTTAGCTTCTGGAAATGAGTTTGACTTAATGTCGTTACACTCGCAGTTAAACAAAGAGTTAAACACCTCTTTATAGACACATTAACGAGGCAGTTGACCCCAACAAACTGCAGAACATGTAAATGCTTAGTTAGCACCTGGTTGTTCAGAAATGTCTTCTTCTGTTAACATTCATTTGTACAAACTAACAAGTTGTGCGGTGAGAGGTTATTATTGGTATTGCTCTTTTATTATTATTATTTTGTTGTTATCTCTGCTGCAACTTGCTGAATCTGCTCTTCCGTTTATTGTTTCATAACAGCAGACTTCTACTCTGACAGCTGTACTATTACATCATTTTCCTGTGTCTAGTATTCATTGGTCTGTATTGTCTCACAGGAAAGTATGAATATGATCTAGTGGTTGTCGGTGGTGGTTCAGGAGGCCTTGCCTGCTCCAAAGAAGGTATGGTCATTAGGCATCTATAAACTTTGCTTTCTGATTTCTGTCTGATTTAAAAAAAAATAGAAAAAAAAACTAACTTAAACCCCACATTATCCACACAGCTGCACAGTTGGGACAGAAAGTTGCTGTATTAGATTATGTGGAGCCTTCTGCCAAAGGTGAAACGTTTTCTTTCATTCCATTAGGAAAAAAATATATAGATTAGATATTCAAAAAGTGTAGTTTTTAAGTGTATTGCAAAATGGCTTTTCCTAACAGGCACCAAGTGGGGTCTTGGAGGTACATGTGTCAATGTCGGCTGCATACCTAAAAAGCTCATGCATCAGGCTGCTCTCCTTGGTAGTGCAGTCAAAGATGCCAAGAAGTACGGCTGGCAGATATCAGGGCCAGTCTGCCATGACTGGTAAGTCAAAGTCAAGCTTGACCAATGTGAGCAGTTTTCTTCACCAAAGTGATATTTAGATACTTGGTGGATCTAGAAGCTGAATAGCACCATCTGGTGATGCAGCTCCAGCTCTGCTGGATGGGATATGGCTTTTAGTGTTTTGTTGGTCTTTGTGGTCTCTCTTTAACAACTTTTTTTTTTGGTAGAAATACAAACAGTGCCAAAAGGTTTTAAATTATTTAGGTTTATATATATATATATATATATATATATATATATATATATATATATATATATATATATATATATATATATATATATATATATATATATATATATATTATGCATGCATATACACATACACACGCATATACCTAGGTTTAAAAAATGTATCAGCAGTGGTTAAGATTATAATTTTTCCTAAAATTTTCATTAAATTTCCTAAAATGCAGTGGCGTGGTACTTGTATCATGGTTTAATGTAACCTGAGGCTTGTTTTCCAGGACCACCATGGCAGAAGCTGTTCAAAACCATGTCAGATCTCTGAACTGGGGTCACAGAGTCCAACTTCAGGACAAGTGAGTGACAGCATGTTCTTTTTTATTTTCTAATTAGTATACCTATTGTTTTTACAGATGAATGTACATGTAGTTTGTTGTTTTAAACATGAAAATGAAGGTAGTAAGTGAGTAGAAAACACAACACATAGGGTAAATATTCAGGTTTGAAGGGCAACCTCTCATACGGACAATTCAGTATACCTTTTAGTTTGTGTACACTGATTGTTGTGAAGCCTCACCTACTCGCACCATCACACTTCATAAGTACCAATTTATATATGACTATATATTCAGAGAAGCATTCTGTTTTTGTTCCTCTCTTCGTGACATGGTGCTGCTGAAGGCTGAACATTTCTGTCATACACATTACACAGCTGCAGGATTAATCATCAGCCACCATGTGTTGATAGACAGGCTGGCTGGAGGGCAAACAGGTGTTAACCTCTGTCTGAAAATCTCAGATGAACTTCCTTTTTTTTTTAATGCATTGTCAACATATGCAAAATCTTAATAATGAATTAATGACTATTTATTTATTTCTTGTTTTATTTATATAACAGAGGTTTAACTGATGTTAACCACATAGCCAAAGATGGACTTTTCTTAGGTGTGTCCACAATGATAAATGATAAGGTTTTCTATCAACCACGTCATTAACTACCACTAATGTATTCAAACAGATTTTTTCAATCTCCCATGGTTTCAAATCACTACCTGTACAGAGTAACAGAACATGTCACCTTGACATTTTAAATACATTCCAAACAAAGTCAAAATTTCTTTCACAGAAGGAACAGAGGCTGCATTTAATGATGTTACAGTCCATAGAAACCGTTAGAATCATACGTGCAGCATAACCAGTTTCTCCCCTCTTGATTTATGCATGTATTTGACCTAAAACCTGCCCAATGCCTCTACTGGTAAAACAAAGAGAAGGATAACAGGTGCAAAAAGCAGTCATTAACAGAATTCACATGATCTCCATCTACTCTGTCACCATATCACAGCCTCTATTCAGAGGATTTCAGAGAACTGAACAATAAAATGTGGAGAATAGATAGAGGACACTACTGTTAGGAGACTGGGAGAAACTAATATGCAAGTTCTTAGTTACTATTAGTGATGTGTTTTGTATTCTGTTGTACAGGAAGGTGAAATATCTGAACCTCAGAGGAAGTCTGGTGGATGAACACACAATTAGAGGCCTTTCTAAAGCAGGAAAAGAGGTAGGGCTCTTATTGATATTAACAAGCTGAGTTAAGATATAAGTTACAGAGATAACAGTCAAAAGTATACTTTGCAAATGTATTGCAGAGATGTCCAAACTCCAGCCCTCAAGGGCTACTGTCCTGGATGTCTTAGATGTTTTCCTGCCACAACACACCTGATTCAAATGAATAGTTCACCATCAGCTTGTTATCAAGGTCTGCAGAAGTCTGTTAAAGTCCCATTCATTTGAATCAGGTGTACTGAAACAGGGAAACATCTCAGACATGTAGGATAGTGACCCTCGAGGGCTGGAGGTTGGACACTGCTGATGTATTGTAAACTGTGTCCCATCCGTTCACCCATTAGCGATCTGTACTTGATCCTGGGGGCTGTCACAGGGGTCGAAAAAGCTCAGCACAAACTGGGTGAGAGTTAGGATACGTTGAAGACAGGTCGCCGGCCCATTACTGCACCAAAGCATGAGTCACATCTGAAAAATGCAGGTTCTACACCAAAGCTTTCTCATGGGCCCATGCAAAGGTGCAGATATGTAGCAACATGCTGTGATGACACAGACCCCAACAACTGTGATCACTCCACTTGGTATTTGTACAGGTTCCGTCAGCTTAATTTCTGTACGCACTAGCCTTCAGTGTTGCTCCTTATTTTCCTGTTGAAATAAATTTAGTTCAAGTGCAATAACTCCTAATGCATTCGCACAAGTAGATCTGCACAAGGGTGCACAAAGAAAGCCTAAGCATTGAAAGCCCCCCCCCCAAAAAAAAAAAAAAAAAAAAAAAATGCTGTATCCCTGTAGGACATTTGTATTCATTCATTGTCCAGAAAATTTTCACTTTCCTTCTACTTTTCGTCAATTGAAAAATCAGCATTTCATATTTACTTTCTTTAGTGCTTTTTATCAAATTATTGTTACTGTGAAATTTGAAGATCCATGAGCCTTAACACTGCTGTACAAACTGTGAGTGTTGTTACTTCTGTAGCTAATTTTAAAGTTTTTCTGTCATCACTATGTAGCAATACTGTGGAGACCACTTGGGTTCATTTGACATTTCCTTGTTTTTTTTAAGGGTACTTCACATTTCCCTCTCCTCTCCCACAGACAATCCTGACTGCAAAGAACATTGTGATCGCCACAGGTGGACGACCCAAGTACCCCACAAATGTGAATGTCGTTATCTTTTCAGATGTTTGTGTCTCTGCCAGCGTGTTGTGTTGTTGTTTAGTTGGTTACCAGCTAGACCCTGATGAGAGTGACTATGATACTGGCACTAGACCTAACATGCCAAAAAAAAAAAAAAAAAAAAAAGCAGATTTTAGAGGGGAAGCTGCTCCTTCTTAGTTGTGAATAAATTTGTTGATGGAGAAATTGATAGTTTGTTCACAACTTTAACTGTTGTTTCAGGCCCCTGGAGCGATAGAGCATGGAATTACCAGTGACGACATATTCTGGCTGAAGAAGTCTCCTGGAAAAACGTGAGGAACACCCTCCCACTTAACTCTACACAATTACGTGCATTTTATTAAATAAATGATCATGTTCAGATTTTAAATCAGTCAGTGCCTTCTGTTGTTTATTTTTATTTGATGACATAAACACTTAAAAATAGAATATTGTTTCAGTCCCCAAACAATAACACGACCCCTGATGGAAGTGTTGTTCTCTTTGTTCTCTGTACATCACACTACAAGGGAAACGGGATCTCCAGCCTGAGGAGAGTTAATGTCGCACTAACCTGCTCGCTGACACGTACATCTCACTGACACACTGTAATCATTCAACATATACATGCAGTTTGTTTTTCTCCCTTCCTGTCAGCCTGTCCTCGCCTCATGATTCAGATTAGCAGCGTGCATCCTGACCTTTACAGAACAAGCACTTTAATCCAGCCTTTTAGCTGCTGTCATCACCTGGTTAATTGGTCCTTCCCTGATGTTTCCTCTTGGCATATCACACAGATGGTGACTCGTGGTTGTGGTATACCTGGGCTTCAGAAGTTGTTTGCTTCATGGTGATAGATAAATGGAAATAATCCTTTTGATATTTAATGTTTTTTTTGTGTGTGTGAATTTAGGTTGCAGCGATGTGCTCCTATTAACTGATTTTAATAACGTGTAGGTTAAGCTCTGTGTAGGTTTTGGCTGATAATGAATCCGTCTGATTTAATGGATAATAGATATGCAGCCTATTCATCCTACTTTAATCAATTTATGATTTCACTCAAGTGAGTTGTATGCACAGGAAAATGTTATGTTATTCAGATTTTTGAATAATAATATTTTTTTGCTGAAGGTGTATTAAAGCCACAATTAAAAAGGTGCCTAAATCCAGCGCTTTCTGCATTTCTTCACATGTATGATTTAAACTTCAAAATTTCACAGAGGTCTGAAAGGGTAGTAGTGTGTGGCAGGATGCAATACTTTGTAAATCTGCAGGTGTGGATGAGCCTCCCTGTAAATCTAGAAACTCTTTATGACCATATGGGCTTTTCCACTAACTTGATTTGTCGCGTGTGCGTGAGGGCACATGCTTCTTCCTGTAGATACCAATCTATTGGTACACAGTTTTGCATGGACACACTATAATAAGAAACTTTCCATGTGCATGTCAGCAACCAAGAATAAAAACAAGGTCCTTGAGGTCATATGTGTATTATTGGCCATTCCAGTACATGAAACTTCTCTTTTTCAATCATCCCTGGGTATAAGGACTTGTGTACAGTGTGCCCTTGTTTTCCTGCATAACCCGCTTTCTCTTGAGATCCAGTTCACGAACAGATGTCATGATATTTTCCTTTAGAATAACAAAAAGGAAATTACAGCAAAAACTGTATTACACATCTAAGGTTTTATGTATTAGTACACTATTTAAAAAGTACTCTGGTCCTGAAATTAGGGAGTTATAACCTCAAATGTACAACAGCACATATGCACACACATAACACTATGTCATTGGTTATTTATTAAAGATTAAACCAAAATGCTCAAGTAGTATGCGAAAAAGAAAACTATTAGTGCTTCTGTTGGAATTAGGAGTAAATTATGGGTAAGTAGCAGCTAATCACTTCACTTAATCAGTTTTTAATTTCTAAAGAGAACATGGCAGCATGATTTAGCTTTGTAGTGAACAATCTATGATAAAAAGCTGAATAGATAACCAATATATATTTTTAAAATGCTTAGGACTTTGTAAATCACATTTATTCAGCACCACTGTAACTATTGTACAGTTACTGGCTGTACACCTGAAGAAAGTGTTTAAAAAATATAAAATTAAAAGGATAGTCACCCACTATGACACTACTCTAGTCCAGGAAGTCTTTTGATGTACGAGTGTGATAGATTGCAGAGTTCTCTGTCTCCCCCCAGGCAGACATGGTTTAGCATCAGCTTCCTCTTTAGGAAAACATAACTAAAAGCTATAACTTGGTGATGTGTTGTCAAACCATCAGATGTGAAGGTGAAGTCCAACACGGTGTTTGTGAGGGCAGAGCAGGTATACCACCGGGTTAGAGGTGAGGGACAGGTGTCTAATGAGCCGTCAAGCACACACCTAAATGACAGACTTTGCCTCGGGGCTGCAGTCCACGCTGCCATCGTCATGCTATCAGGGGGAAACACTGAGGACATGTAGTTGTGTGAGGTATGGCCAGTTTAACGAGACAATCAGTGTATTTTTTTGGACTTTGAGGTGGATTTAACTCTGCACTGTGATTTCCATGCTCTCAAAGAGGAAAATAATTGAAAAAACCTGTTATTTAAAAGACACCAGTAGTAAAACTTAAAAAACAGACGTTCTGCATAAACCGTCATATGATATCCACTTTCTCACCTAACCTCTCTTTCTGCTTTTTGAAAAAGGATTCCTACAGTTTGAAAAGCATGTATTTTCATTTTCCAGGTTTCGTTTTCTAGATAAGAATGGGAAAAAAAAAAAACGAAAGATGATTGAAAAATATTTGTTCATTCAGGTTGTTTTCCTGCCATGCCTCAGGTTACAAAAACAGGTTAGTTCAACTGATCACAGAGTTTGTGCTTCAGTCCCTGACCTCTCCAAGTGTTAGTATGTCTCTGGACAAGGCTCTGAGCCTCAAAGAACTCTGTATTTACTGTTAATGGGCGAATGAGTAACAAGTTTTCTATGTTTTTTTTTAAGTGTGAATCCAACTAATGATTAAAAACAAAAGAAAGCTATGCAAGTGCACACCAATTATCGTACTGAAGTTGCTCTTCAGTTTGTCTATTTGACATTAAATAGGGCCATAGTTTTACAAAATGAATGTCATGTTGTATTGCACACTTTGACCTTTTTTTGAAAAAGTGTTTTCTTTGACATAGCATGTCTCACTCACTTGTACAACAGTGGTATCTTAAGTGCAGCCACTAATGTGTGTGTGTTTTTTTTTTTTAATGAAAGGGTTTGGTGCATTACCACCACCTTGTGGTGAATTGAATATTTGCAAATAAGTGTCCAATCATTTGGTTCTCCAGAACCTAGTGGCTCATTCATTAGTAACAAAGAGGTGATAAGGAGTTATTTTCTCAAACTGGCTGGAAAAGAAAACATTATACCTTTTTTTCAAAAGTTTAAATAATTTCCTGATGTATTAATTAAAACACTTTAGAAAATTGCTAGGTCAGTTTTTAACTGGTTAGTTTTTGTTTGAAGCAACTTTTTTTCTTTTTGTGTGTGTGACTCACTGTTTTCATGCTGCAGCTTGCATGAAGTGCTGTGCACCAGTTTGATGGTAAATATTGTCAATTATTTTTATATACCGGGGTGCCTAGAACTATACTCCTCTGGCTAACTAACATAATGACATTATAACATAAACTGATGCCTAAATATTTGGTATTAGGCTTTACAACCTACTCTAGAAGGTTGGAGTCATGTCAGCAATGGCCTGGAGAAAAACAAAACAAAACTTAGAAGTCTGGAAACTTGCATATGGAAAAGTATGGAATTCTAAAATGGAATATGTGTCAACATTTTCACATTAACCAGTGAGGCTTGATCAGTGCACTTTACTATATTGTTGCAAGCTCAGTAAGCGCGTCCACTCACACCTACTCACAGCATCTGAGATTTAGCAGATCCAGCCATGGAAGAAGATTAGATAAGTGGTCCAAAACACACAAAAAATACAGTTACTTTATACGTCTTTTCATCAAAGAAGACATTGCAGTGAAAATTTTTGCTTTGTTGTCCAAAACAAAAAGAAACAAAACTGAAGGAACAGTTTTCCTCTTCTCTTTAGGAAACATTTATCTTTGCTCTACTCATAAACTGGATTTTAAAATAGCTGAAATAGTTTTAAATGTAGCACCTAAAGTTTTCACCAAATCCAAATGTGGTCCAGTACCCTGTGTAGATTTAAGTTGTTTATGTGGTCTTTGTGATGTTATGCAACAATATTCAGTACAAAGATTGCACTGAACTAACAAAGTCTTTCAGTTATGTACCTTCAGTAAGAAATAACATTTATTAAAAAAGACAAAAAAAAAAAAAAAACATCAAATTAAATCTTTGGGTAGAAATTTGCTACAACTGTCAGATGTCTTGGACTTGGTGGGAGACGCCTGTTTTTTAGTTCTATATATGTCCTATTTGCACCTTGCATCAAATACGAGGAAGCATCAAGCCCTTCCTTTATGGGAAAAAGATAAGTTCTTCAGACTTGTACTTACATTGAATTTTTGCAACAAAATTACAGGAGTATCAGAGTCTTGTGTTTATCAGTTCCCAGGCTTTTGAAGGACTGGTCAAGGTTAACATGCGCTTACAGATGGTTCATAGCAGACCTTCCTCAGGAGTTGTGGCACCAGTGAGGCCTTGGCCACAGTTCCCAGTCACACGCTGCTTCTCTGCTGTCAGGAAAGAAGACTGAAGAGTTTTAAAATGTATCTGTTAGCTGCATGGCTCCCTGTCTAAGTTGTTACTTTAATTGGGAGTCCAGTATCATGTGAAATATCCTCACATATAAACTCAGCAACCTGGCCTTATCTTACTTTGATGCTTTCATTCCTGCTATTATATGCATTCATAGTTTGACTTTTTATTATGCCCTTCTATCTTCTGGCAAGTTAACAAGTTCTCTTGGTTTGGTGAATGCAAAAGATGGAGATGTCACTGCTAGACCAGTTTAAAACAGAGCTGAAATGCAGTGGGTTTGAAACAAGGTTTGGGGGAAGGAGTCAGTTTGTCAGTGATGAAAGCATGGAATTGAGCTAAAGCTCTTTGCCTAATCTTTTAAAGCCACTTTACAATACTTGATAAGTGCAGCAGACACGGGAAAAATGAGCACTGGGGCTTTTTGCAGCTAGCATTAGTATGGACAAGGGCAGGATGTGCCGCAGGCAATCAGAGCTGTCATCTGGGGCAAACGTTAAGAGAAGAAGGTCTGCTTTGGAGAGGTAAAAACAAGGGAGAAAGGGGCGTCATCCACACGGGTCACGGGCTTCACTCAGCAACCTGACGTGTGGACTTGAGACCTGAACATGGCACACCCCATCCGCAGGGATTAGGTGAACGCTAACAATTAGCCCCCCTTAGTGGGACAGATCTTTATAGCTTAGATAGATAGATTACGTGGAAAGATTACGAAAGTGATTCATCTGGACCACACACATAAATGCATAGTTTTTGCTGTCTTCATTTTCTGCATTTTCTTCACACTTCTTCACCGCTGAGATTATGAAGTTTTGCAATTCATCACCTCTCTAGTTCTAGCTGTTAAAGTCAACATTTTTACCTTTTGGAATTGCCTTGTTTTATTTGGCTGAAGTGCACTGAACACATGGTGACATGTATCTTATTGTATTGTGGTTTCTGCTCAGACCTTCTCTTTCTTTGTGTTTTTTGCAGACTTGTTGTTGGAGCCAGCTGTATCCTTTGTCTGGCCAAAAGACTTGCAAATGAAGCCACTCATCTTACCTGTCTCTCTCTCGCTCTCTCTCACTTTTTATTTTTAATAAATCTTCCTCCTTGTTTCAAGCCTGTGGCATTGTTTCTGCAGTACCATATAAAGGTTTGAGCAGCTTTATGTGCTGGTGAAACAAATATTTGTATTTGTATTGTATCTTTTTATGTCATGGCCACCCTTTTAATGTGACAAAAGGCTTTAATGTGACAAGATAAAAGGGCTGTGATTCTTAACTTTATCTGACACAGATGTGGCTCTTGAGTGTGCAGGTTTCCTCACAGGCATCGGTTTGGATACCACAGTGATGGTTCGCAGCATCGCCCTCCGGGGTTTTGACCAGGTAGCGCTCCCCGAACTACAGTCCGCATATTCTGGACATCGATTCTGAGTGTCATTTTTGTTCATTTTAGAGGTAAATATTCTGTTTCGTTTCATGCAGCAAATGGCAGGTCTGGTGACAGACTACATGGAAACCTACGGGACCAAGTTTCTATGGAAGTCTGCTCCAAAAAGAGTGGACAAACTCTCTTCAGGAGCCCTACAGGTGACATGGACTGACACCCAGACGGGCATCGAGCACAAAGATGTCTACGATTCTGTGTTATGGGCCGTTGGTGAGTTTGTATGTGTGACGTCATCTGGGTCATTTCAAACAGACAGCAGCAATTTAAATATTAGAAAGCACATTATGTCGTTTACAGTAAATTATACTGATTTATTACATTGGTACAACTTCCCTGAAACGATTTAACACCTATTGCATGTTAAATTCAAATTATTTAAATACTTTGCAATCTTTTCATAAAAAGAAAGAAAAATCAGGAAAAAAGTGGAGTCCCTGTGACTAGTTTCGCTGTGAGCCTCAATAGAGTGCAGTGTCAGCAGATAGGAGACGAATCAAGGCTGAAAACAAAGTAATAAAGCTTGAGTGATGAGAATGGCCAGGGGAAATGTTAATCACCTTCTGCTGGCTTTCTGGTTGGAGAAGGGCAGGACAGAGCAGGATGCACCCAGGCACAGGTCACTACATTCCCCTCTTTGTTCTCTCTCCCTGCGCTTTCCTGCCCATGCCAGCCTTGCGGAAACTAACCTCGCGTCTGTCACTGCCACCCCTGCCTGCATGCCTCTGCCATCAGTAGCTGCCCTCCACCTCTTCATTCTCACTTATCTTTTGTCTCGATTATTCCATCATTTAGAGTCTCCTTTTCCACTAGCAATATGTGTACCAACGGATGAAACATCCATGAGGCATCGGCAGCTGGTTTGCGTGTTTGAATCCTTTCAAAGGCAGGAAGACATCCAAAAATCGGACTTGACAGAGTGTGTAGGGTACATGATGGTCCCTTTTCCCAGTGCGTGTAACAACAAAAAGGATGTTTTTGACCCAGCAGCTGAAGCAGTGTTCATTCTCGTTGCTGAATTCCCCAGTCATCTCTGCGTGAGGCAGTTCAAGTTTTGACCTTTGTGAGATGCTGCATCCTACTTATTTCCTATATTCATTAGAGTCAGTAATGGTTGTTAGTTTGTTAGAAAAAAAAATTAGTTTTGAGCACAATTTACTGTGCATCAGATATGTAAATGTTTAATTTTCTTTTTAGCCTCTTTTCTTTCTTTTAAACCAAGCTTGCCTTGATCAAAATCATAAAAACCACAACTTGAGGCTCCTACACTTTCATTCAGTGCAGTTTAAAAAAAAGCTTCTAGATATTGTTGAAGTACCTGGAGCAGTTTATTCTGCATTGGCAGAACTAGGTAAAAGCCTTGTGGGAGCTACATGTATAAAAAGACAACTTTTGTTCCCATACAGTTTAGTGAGAAGCAGCAACAATGTAGCTTCTGGTCTTTGATGTGTGGATGCAAGAGTACAAGGCCACTTCCCTTTACCGTGGCCTTACACTAGAGGCCAAGGGGGGTTCCAGGCCTCTATGGAGTTATTAAAGGCCAGAGGAGACTAGGGGACAGCATCACCACTCCATACTACATCCTACGCTACGGCTCTGCCTCCCCCCACCTTTCCCCTGCTCCTTCCTGACCTCATGGCCGCTCCCCTGTCCAGGTGTGGCTGTAGAAACAGAGCAGGAAACAGAACATTTCCAAGCTTCCTGTCTGCATACTTACAATGACCACATTAGTCTTTTCCTTTACTGTTGTCTGTAGTGCTCAAGGATGTCATTTTAAAACATTTCCTCTTTAAAAAAGCATTTGACTGTCTTTTATACTCACAACCTTCAGGGCTAAAGAAAAATTTAAGTTGTGTGGAAGTGTCAAAATTTCCTCAAATGGCCACTTGAGACTACTTCCAGAAGCAGGTCAGTCCCGTAGACTGTATTTAAAATAAGCCACTGTGACATCATCCACTGGTTTATGGTCTAGTCTCATGAAATCTTTGATTTTTTATTTGCTTTTGATGTCTTTTCAAAGACAGGCTCCAGATTGATCTGAGAAGCCAATGACAATGCACAGACTCAGAGGAACTTTCACAGTGCTCATCTGTCATTCAGAGCAGCCCAAACTTAAATAACACGGTTTTCATTTTTAAACCCCAGCCCCCGTTTTAAAATAAAAAAAACGATTAATTAGTTAATAAACACAAAACTGATAAATAAACATTTAAACCTGCTCACAAAAAGAACATTTAAAATAAAGTCAGAGGTTTACATGCACTAAGCCATTAAACTGTTTGGGAAAGCCCACATGATGACTTTATGGCTTTGGAAGCTTCTGATTTTGTTATTTCAACAACATTGAGTTAATTGTAAGCAGACCTGTAGATGTATTTTAAGGCAGACCTCAAACACACAGCTTCTTTGTGTGACATCATGGGAAAATCAGAAAAAGTCAGCTAGGACATCAGGAAGAGAATTGTGGATGTCCACAAATCTGGTTCATCCTTGGATACAATGTCCAGATGCCTGAACTTTCCATTTTTATCTGTGCAAACAATTGAATGCAAATAAAAACACCATAGAAATGTCCAGCCATCACACCACTCAGGAAGGAGATGGGATCTGTGTCCCAGAGATGAACGTGCTTTCATGCAAAATATGCGTATCAACCTCAGAAGAAAAGCAAAACACGTTATGAAGATGGTGGGTGAAGATGGTAAGAGAGTGTCATTATCCACAGTAAAACATGTTTTGCACCAACGTGGGCTGGCCACTCAGCTGAGGAGGAGAAGAAGAATAAGCTAAAAAGTCCTTACTCCAAAAGCAACATAAAAAAGTCAGATTAGAGTTTGCAAATGCATACAGGACAAAAGCCTTAAGTTCTGATGAAACAAAAATTAAACTTACTGACCAGCGCCACAATGACCACTGTTACATTTGGAGTTAAAAAGGGGGAAGCTTGCAAGTCTGAGAACATCATCCCAGCTGTGAAGTACGGGGATGGCAGCATCATGCTGTGGGGGTGTTTTGCTGCAGGAGGGACTGGTGGACTTCACAAAATAGATGACATCATGAGGAAAGAACATTATGTTGAAACATTGAAGCAACATGTTAAAACATCAGCCAGGAAGTTGAAGCTTGGGCACAAATGGGTCTTCCAAATGGACAATGACCCCCAAGCATACCAAACTAGTTACAAAATGGCTTAAGGACAACAAAATCAATGTTTTAGAATGGCCATCACAAGGCTGTGATCTCAATCCTACAGAAGATTTGTGAGCAGCACTGTAAAGGTGTGTGTAGGTAAAGTGGCCCACCAACCTGACTCCAGTTTGACCAGTTCTGTCAGGAGGAATTGGATTCATTTCTCCCAAACTATTGTGCGAAGCTTGTGGAAGGAAACGCAAAACCTTCAACCCAAGTCATACAGTTAAAAGACAAGGATACCAAATACTAAGGAAATGTATGTAAGCTTCTGACCTTGAAGATAGTAATAAAAAATTATCGTAAAAATCTCTGTCATTATCTGGCATTAAGCCCATTGAAATAATTGTGGTAATTTTGACTGACCTAAAATGGGAAAAGTTTGGTCTGATTTAATGTAAGGCCGTCAGAAAAAAAGATAAGAAGAAGAAACAGAGGCTAAAATTCACACAGGTTCACCAAAATTGGAAAAACCATTCTCTGGTCTGATTAGTGTAGTTTCTGGTTTTAGCTGCGACATTCAGATGGTAAGGCCAAAATTTGGCATAAACAACACGAAAGCATGGATCCATTGTGCCTTGTATCAGCCGTTCACGCTGATGGTGGTGATTTAATGGTGTTGGGGATATTTTCTTGCCCCTTAGTACCAACTGAGCCTTATTTAAATGCCTCAGCCTACCTGAGTATTGTTGTTGACTGTGTCCATCCCTTTATGACCACAGCCAACTACGTGATGTTATAACATTAATGTCAATATGAACCAAAATGCTAAGGCAAAAGGGAGTCCAACCTGGTACTAGCAAGGTGTACCCAATAAAGTGGTGACAAGAGGCAGGACAATGTTTAGACAACATGCACGTACAGATGGATGTGTTTATGTGTGTGTAGTGGAGTGTGATGTTTCTAGAGAAGAATTCATTGAGAGGTATAGTAGGCAGTAATTCTTTGGCAGTAATTCTTTGGTAATAGACCCCACATCTTGTTAAATAGGGGCTATCTGAGTACCGTGGAATATCGCCTGTAAAGGGGCAGAGTCTCCCGGGGCTTTGCAGACCTGTTTCTTTCTGCGTATTGGCATCCTCCACTTATTCCAGGCAAAGGAGACAGGATCACCACTCGTGTTGCCGTGAGTTATGATCTTTTCCTTGCTGAAATGATGGGAGCGTAGCCGGAAATTTTTTCTGAGTTTCAGCATGTAGACATTCTTCCCCGTTTTGTCCTTACCCTCCAGCTAAATCAGTATCTTTGACGCTAGCTTTTGTATTGTTGCATTCAAACCAGAAGTTTTCTTCCAAAAGCACCAAATGCAGCTGTGGCGACCCATTTGAACTGGTGCTGCCAACTAGTGGATACAGTTTTTGTGGTACTCGGGGAGCCCCTATTGATCAATAACACACAACTTCAAACCTAAATAGAATTTAAAGTAGTAGGTTATTTAGAAAAAAAAAAAAAGGAGCAACGTCCTGCTTAAAGTTGTCCCAAAGAGAAAATCATAATGTACCATGTATTGTAAAAATGTCAAGATTATTTGCACATTGCAGTAAGATTTAACATTAAACATCATTCAGAGCATGGCAGCTCTGAATACAAAGTGGATGCTTTTGTCCTCAGGTTCACAGAGATATCTATCCTTTGCAGCTACATGAGGAAAATTAGACAGCTAAATGACAAACCAGGAAGTCTAAGAGTTAAAAACTACAAAACCCAGCTTTAGCATGATGATATGGGTTTGATTTGATCAAATTTGACTCTCGGGGTTGACAGTATAAACATTAAACTCCACAGCTATCAACACATTTCAGTTTATATTTTGTCAAGGTCTTATTTGTGTGAAGAGGTGTATGACATCTTTCTTTAAGAAATAATACCAGTAAGAAATGCAAAGATAGACTTGGAGTGAAAATTGGGTTGTACCTGCAGATAATGTCCAGGCTCCCTTCACTCACAGTGAGCAGTTGAAAAATAGAAAGATGCTCATGTAATTTAACTGCAGAAAGCAGAAGAAGGAACAGTGATGAGATTGCATGACCAAATCTGTTTCATCTCATCTCCGAACATATTCCACTGACACACTCTAAATTCACCGTAGAATTGTTTCTCTTCACTTCTCTCGTTCCTGTGAATTTTCTTACAATGCAGTAGACGCAACATTTTTTTTCTTTTCTAAATCCCTCTATCAATTTGCATCTTAAAATCTTTTTTGGCTTGAAATGAAACAGCCGTTGTTTTTTTTTTTTTGGCAGTCTGCACGAGCCGGTCCTTGAACAATAACAAGCTCCTGCCACGTTGCGCTCCGTTTTGTCTGCGTTCATTGGTTTCATCAGATAAGCTGCCATTTTAACTTGCGGAGGTTTGTTGGGGTTGTTTAGCAAAGTCGTCCAGAGGCTTCCTCTCAATATCACAACAGGATTTGTTCAGATTGGCCCATTTCGTCACTTTTGTGAGTGCGTCCATGCTTGAGCTAAGTCCCTTATCAGCTCATGCACAATTGTTGTGTCCTAACAGTACAATGGACATCTCTCCACTGCAGAGACTGGAAGACAAGAAGACCGGATGTGTTAAAGAAACACTTTAGTATGAAGGACTATGCTTATGCTTGTGGAATACTACATGCTTTAATGAAACTTTAAAAAAAATGGTATTGGATTTGCATAAGCATAGTTTACAATGGCAAAGCCTTATAAAAGGGGTGAGTTCGTTTTAAGACTAAACAACATTTTACTGAACTAACCAAATTAGGAATACTTTATTTTTATTTTCTTGAAAATAATTTTATTAACACATACAGTCCACACAAAAAACAGATATTAAAAAAAGAGTTTAAACATGAATTCATAAAAAAAATGTGACGTTTATGTGAATTCATTTATGCGTGTGTGTATTTTCTCACACAAAAAAATATAAATGAATTAATTAATGTGAATTTCCTGGAGCCATTTACACGCATGGTTTATATACTTAGAAATGACAGTTGATGCAGGAGAGTGTAAACACCATAACAAAGGAAAGCAAGTTTTAATTCATTGTAAAAATAACAAAGACACACAGTTTCCACAGTAAACAAGACCAACGGGAGAATGGCATGTATTGCAGTGTTTTGGTCTTACAAGACAGGAAAATATTTAGAAGTCCTGCTTTGGGGAATTGGTCAAGGTTCCCTTACTTCCCCTCTCTCCTCATTCTCCACTCTATCCTATTGAGCCACACACGCTGCAGAGAGCCAGACAGTTCCCTGCAGCCTCCCCCTTAGTCTGACTGGAGGGGGAGGACGTTGTTCTTTGGCTCCAGTCAGGAAGAAGGGTCTCGGGGGTTTGTTGTTTTTGCTGTCCGATAGCATCTACATGGGTACCTCAGTGCTAGCTGTTTATTATACTACCCAGGCTGGTTGTGAGGAGCTGTGTTGAGGTGGGGGGGGGTGGGGTGGGGTGGGGTGGTACTAGCACCATCACCGTTGAGACTCGGTGTCGACAGCATCAGTCAGTTGTCCCCTAGGAAGCGTCAGAATTCGCACCTTGGGGTGTCCCGTGGGGTTGGTGGGATACCCATTCCCAGCTGCTCATCAGCTGCTGCTCACCTCGCTGATGGCCAGATGTTGCTCTTTACAAAGTTTTACCTTCAGCCGGACTTTAATAATTTGAGGTAATGCTTGTCCACCCCCAACCGAGAAATATTCAGTTTAGCTTTTTTTTTTTTTTAATGCTGATTTTATTCAGTATTTATCGTAAGTATTGATTCACTGGCAGGATATTACATCAAGTGAGTGTAGGTCTGTAAGGGATATTAACTAATGCACAGACCTGCAGTTAATATGAAAGAAATAATAATAAGAAAAAAATGTTTTCAGATGAATATAAATGCAGATTTTTTTTGTGTGTGTGGGGTGTTTTTTAAAACCTCAGTGCTATATATATATATATATATATATATATATATATATATATATAGTACAGTACAGTCCCGGATCCACAAATTAGTAGCAGTAGTTAACTAGAGGCTATCATAAAAGCTTCTGAAGTCAAGCAAACAAGCATTTGATTGTGAGTTTGGAGTAAAAAAGGAGGATAAAATGGGTTGGACAACTGAGCCCATGTTTTAATTGAATCATTCAATGTGTGGCCCTTTGTTTACTTCAACTTTGGAAGAATGGCCGTATGAGGAAAAAACTGTTGCCCCTCACTGAATCTGGTAGCTTGCTCGACATCAATTTTAAACCATAATGGTTTTGTGATTCATAAATAGTTTAAAATCCAAAACCTTTCAAAGTTTTGATTCCAAGAGGGTTGCGCAGATCCCACCCCTTCTGATTTTATTAATGTCAAGCCTTTTGAAATTCTTGCTCCACATGATGTTATGTTGTGTGAATTAAACCTCAAGCCGACTGTGCTGTGAACACACTCGCTTGTCTCTTTTTCCACAGCTCCCATCACAATAGTACTATTATATTGACTCTGCGTTGTTTCCTTCTGCTAACCTTAGGGAGAGCTCCTGAAACCAAAGCCCTGGGTCTTGACAAGCTCGGCGTTCAACTCAATAAAGAGACGGGGAAAATAGTTGTAGGCGCTGATGAATCTACTTCGGTGCCAAACATCTATGCCATCGGTGACATCAGTGAGGTAGGCATTGATTGACAGCTGAAACAGCCTTGATAACAGTCACAAGTGGAAAACCATTGTAGAATTATATGTTTTGATTTAGACTTTAAAACTCAACACAAGCTACGGGAAGTCCACACCTATCTCAGTGACTTAATGTTTTTCATATTTGAAACAGCTGGTGAAGGTATGTGTTGGCTCAAAAAGAAGTGAATTTCCATTTTTAATTTTTTATTGTATTTTTTTCCCCTCCTCCTAGTTCTGTGCATGATTTGTAAATATTTATCGACTCAATTTGACCCAAATCCAATCATAATGTATAATCTGATTTCATTTTTGACACAAACGTTTTGTAGAATCGTACCAAAAAAACTAAAAACAAACAAGCTCAAACTACTGAGATGGATAACTTAGATTTCAGTACACAACATTTTAAACAACAGCCTTTTTAAATTGTCCAACACATTTTTTTAGTATATTTTCTGTCATTAGGTTTTCCATTTTGTAATCATGAAGTCCTCAGATTTAAATCCATCTGGGCCACTTCCCATTAAATATATACAAAACTTCAAATTTCTTACAAGAAAAATAATTCTGTGTTTTGGCACATTTGGCACAGGGCAAGAGGCAACTGTTTGGCAATGAAAATGTTTCTAATTTGTTCAGAAAAGCAATACGAATAAAGATTTTGTTTTGAAATAAACTGACATAATACATGATTATGAATAATAATTAATAATAGCTTTGCTCCACATCTAAGATGCTGCAGATCCTTAATCAAACATGACACTGTAAACACACCACCTGGTAATCATCACAAGGTAAATAACCATGAAAATGCAACACATCATTCTCGTTCCTTTAGCATTTAGCTAATTTCCTAGTTTTCACTTTGTAAATCTTGCAGGAAGGTTACAATGTGTAGATCCAAATTATAAATGACACTGTTAGGTTTTCATATTTTTCACGGGAAAAAGGTTGATATATTTGTTTGAGATGTTTGTTTATTTATTTATTAAGCTGAAGTTTAACTGAAGCGGCACTATGCTGCCTTCGTACAATCATGAAACTGGCTCCGTGTTAAAACAAGTTAAAGCCACTGCATGAGCTGTCAATATTGTTTTTGTGCTACAGCCAGCTGTGAGCTTCCTCTCTGCCTCCCAGGTTTCCACACACACATGCACGCACGCAGGCACATGCGCACACACACAAAGACGCATTGAGATTTTTTTGGATCGACATCTTACTTTGATGAGTTGTTGCTTTTCACAATAACAGGGAGGGTTCGTTTCTCACTTCATTTTAAAACCTGGAAGGTTGATATTTAATTAAATTTTCACTTTCTTTTTTTTGTCTCAGAAAAGTGTACCAACAAATGCATTATGTTAGCGCACGTTTTCTGGCATGCCAGAGCACACATCCACATATATGCTGAAGTGTAGAAGATGTGTGAGACAACGGGATGTGCTGTGGTAATTTAACAAGTTGAAGTCATGTCTTGAGAATTGCCCTGCAGCTCTACAGTTTCCTGCACAGTTCAGCTGCACGTGCGTCTCCATGGCTGTGCGTTTGTCTGTTGGCAAAAACACAGAGGCAAAGTTTTCCAGTTTTTACCACAGGTGACTCACTGCTTTATGATACATCTTGTTGTCTGTGTGATTTCACACAAAAGTAGGTTCTGAAATAGTGTTCAGTTAGATATTTTGAGAATTTATTGACAAGTGGCCACATTTCTTAAAATCCCCATTTTTGTCCCATTATAAATAACCCAGTATGGGTTTACACTTATGATTATTACAAAATAATTACTCAAGCCTCCATTTCTGCTACTTTAATACATTTTTTATTATCTAGAACAACAAAATATTGCAAGACATATTTTACAATCTCTAGCGTCACAGAATTTACTTAAGCATTGTTAAAGATATAAATGCTGCTCATACAGATGTTTGAAGTAGGTAGCACACATAGGAAGGGTTGCGTTCTCACTACGTCTAAGATTTAAATTCAGTTCAGTTCAATTTACTTGAAGGACCAGTTCACAGAATGATCTTAGTGCATTTTAAACAGAAATAAACCTAGTGTGCAAAGTTTAGTGTGGTGCAATAAATACAATCCAGTTTAGTCCAGCTATATTCCAAATCAGTCCAGCTCGTTGTAATTAATTCATATTGCAGTTGAGTCCGAATTTAAAATTCATAAAATGGCAATTCATAAAAAAGTTTGCTGCGGAACCCAACAGATTGCATATAATCTTCACTTTAATGAAATCACATGTCCTGATCAAGCACAAGGCAACAGTGGAGGGAACAAAAACAAACCTCCGGCTGGGCCTGTTTCATATTACTAAAAATGCAGCAATTTATAAAAGAGAAAAATTCAGACATTTTGACTTGCAAGAGATGTGTGGGGCAACATTAGGTTTAAAGCTTGTGATGCTGTTGTAGAAAATTTTGGGCATGAAAAGAGCATCATTTTATACTACATTTTATTAAATCAGAATACAGTAATTCAGTAATTCTGTTGTTAATGACCATGAAATTAACCTGATGAAGACAGGAAAAAGTATTGGGAGAAACCCCAAATCTCAAACAAATTAGGATGATACAAGGGGGAAAAAATGAATTAAAACAAAATGCAGTGCTTTGATGTGCAAAGAGTTTTGGTTTGTATACATCTGTTTTTGGATTCCAGGCCTGCAGCACATCTCAACATAAGTTGGGACAATCAAGCTTTTATCACTTTGTAGCATTGCCATTCCTTTCTAACACACTTAGGATTTTTTGGCATTAAGGATATCAATCGGATCATGTATTTCAGTTGTTATGTCCTATTTTTTTCTGAAAACACGTCTTAAGGTGTGCAACAGTACGAGGTCACATTTTCCTTTTTTCAAAATTCTTCACACCTTCTGTACAGAGGACAGGTC
This sequence comes from Hirundichthys speculiger, assembly GCA_018398805.1. Classification (NCBI taxonomy): domain Eukaryota; kingdom Metazoa; phylum Chordata; class Actinopteri; order Beloniformes; family Exocoetidae; genus Hirundichthys; species Hirundichthys speculiger. The sequence goes on along the minus strand of JAGFBZ010000287.1, from coordinate 3,034,165 downwards.
AGGGGATGCAGGCAGTCCGGTCCAGTACCTGTAGCCTCTTCGTCTTCAGCTAAACCTCTGTAATGTGTTCAGAATGTGCTTTTGTCTCGTTGGAAAAATACAACAACATAGAAACATCCATGGAAAATATGCTGTCTTGAAAGAAGCATTAAGTTCTTTGTTGCAATTACGCAATAATGCTGCAATCACAGAAGTTTAAATTACCTTTGCCAAGGGCACTAATACAACCCCATACCATCACCCACTGGCTTTTGGGCTGAATGCTGACAACAGTCTGGATAGTGCGTTTTATTCTTGGTCTGGAGCACACGTCATCCAGTTCTTTCAAAAAAGATCTGGAATATCAATTTGTCTGACATGAATGCATGTTTCCAGTGTGAGGTGGTTCATCCCAGATGCTTCTAAACCCATAGACATCGATGCTGCCTCTGGACAAGGTTAACATACGACTTCTTTTGCACAGTAAAAGTTTTAAGTGACATTTGAGAAAGTAGCTCCAGATTCTCGTGCTTGACAAAGATTTTCCAAATAAACCCATAGTCCATGTGATTATATCAGCTTCTGCAGAATGACGGCCCTTGATGCAGTGCCATCTGAGGGATTGGAGCTTAGGCTAGCGCTACTTATCCTCCAGATTCCTTGAATAGTTAGATATTATGTGCTAAAGAAATAGAAATGTTCGAATCCTTTGCAATCTTGCTTTTGGGATTTTTCACGTATTTGTTGCCAAATTGGAGATTCTCTTCCTTTCATGAATACCGCTTCTGTACCAAATTATCATAACAATCCCTTGGTGACATCAACTGTTTGAAGTTACATCTGTTTTTTTTTTTTCTTTATTTCTTTCTTTCCCAACATGCTTGTTTGACAAGATGTCTGGGGTTCATACTGGCTGCAAAGAAATAAGTTGAAGTAAATATAAAAATCGCTGGTGTTTTTTTCTTCCCATTTTTCATTTGTCATATCTTGCTAACAATTTCTGATTTGGGTTTAAACAAGAACATAAAAAAAATACCCAAGTCTGTCACTCCTATTCCTAAATGCCATTCTTGATCAAGAAGGGATAAAAGTCAGCTTGTAGAGTTGGGATGGGCCTGTAGAGTTCTTGGAGTGTGTTTTCTAGAGCACACTGGCACTGTTTAGAGCTATTAGGCCTACAAAAAGAACACTTTACTTTCCTTCAAGCATGGAAATGGAAGTGTCACACTGAGGGACTGTTTTACTGATGCAGGCATCATGAAATCCTTGAAAGGTCATGAATCTGAGCTCTCAAATGATGCACGAGTGTGTGTTGGTTTAGGGGAATAATTTTGGGCTTTATTTAAAAAAAAATGTTATTGTCCATACTATTTAAATCTGGACTCAAAACGGTATAATTAAAGACTGTTAATAGATCTCTGAGATGATTTGCTCTCAGCATTTTAGTCACATAACAAAAATGTTATACAGGCCAATATATGACTTGAAGATGGAGTTTATTTTCCTCAAGACATGAAGATAGAATTACTTGACATCTTTTTGTTTTTTAGGGACGTCCTGAACTGACCCCAACAGCCATTAAAGCGGGAAAGCTCCTCGCCCACAGGCTGGCTGGTCAGAGCACTTTGTTCATGGACTATGAGAAAGTAAGACACACACACACACTGATACCTTCTCTCAATCTCTCCACAGCTTGAGCCTGTGTGGCTTTTTCTGCTTATTGTTTCATACCTCATTTGAGACAAATTTATGACCATTTCTGCTGCTGTTTGGTTAGACTTTCTTCTGCACCACTCTTCATCTTAGTGCTAGCCTCTTCTTAAGATGATTCATAGTGTAATATGCCAGCATTTTCCAAAATATCATCAGTCTTCATCGTTCTTGGTATACTTATTCATCCTTCAGCGAGCTTTAATGAAGGCTTTATTATGGTTGCTGCGTCCTACAAGATTAAGGGTGAGGTTGGACTTTTGTATGTTTATTTAATGTGTGCCTGATATATATTTTCATACCTTATAGATCTTTTTAAAATATGATTATTTCTATATGCCCCATTCAGTAACATGAAGGGAGTCCCTTTTACTTAGAACTGACTTGAACCCTAAAGCAGAAGAATTTTTTACCTAAAAATATGTGACAATTTGAAAACTGTGTAATGACTGGGGTCTGCAGAACTAAACAAGGCCCAGGGCTGTTTAGAAAACTAAGAATTACATAGTTCTATTTGTACTTTTATGTGACAGGTGCCCACGACAGTGTTCACTCCTCTTGAGTATGGCTGCGTTGGTCTGTCTGAGGAGGAGGCTGAGGACAGGCATGGGAAAGATGGCATCGAGGTAGGATCAGTTGCTGTAATCGAGCTAAAGACCGACACTTTCAAACTTTAAAATATTTCCAGAGCCTAAATGGGAGGCTTAGATTGTGTGTGCAGATGCACTTGAACATGGCATGTGATATGATTCAACACCCGTGTTGTGAAATGCCTCACAATCTAAAATTTCACTCGTTAAGCTATATAAACGGGATGTTCTTTTCAGTTAAAAAAAAAAAAAAAAAAAACGTGTATGTATTGTGACATTATGTGTAAGTCAAACAACTCATTTGATTATATGTGGGGGCTGCTGTGCTTCAAATGCAGACGTGTTCATGCCTTGTTACTGCCATCAACCTGCATTACAAGAACAATCTTCCACAATAGCTGTACAAACATCGGCACGCTTACATGATGCAGTAGCAAGTTGCTCTGTATTTACCTGCTAGTGTCCGTGCACAATGTGCCAGATGCTACCAACACCTGCATGAGGCTGTCGATAAATGGTTGAGCCGGCGAGCTGGGGCTCCTGGCTTTGAGTGACAGGCGAAGCAGGAGGTCTGATTGAGGTGTCTATGGGGTGATGACAGGCTCGCTGAGATCTGAGGAGGAGCTGCAGGACCAGCCCCCGACAGCTGCATGGCCCTCACAGCTTGTGTCGGCATGTTCGCTCGTAGAATAAAATACACTACACGCACGTCTCAGTAAGGACTTTGAAACCCAATCAGTCGCAGAAGCCAGCTCTGAGTGGTCTATTTAGGTTTTGCGCAGATGATAACTGTGTCTAAAAGTTCATGCTAATGAGGCTTTTTCTGTCTGAGATTTGTTTCACTCCAATATAAAAAAAAAGAAAATGCATCTCTTAATACTTTTTTTGTGCAAGACGATGGTCTTTACGTTAAGCTTTAGACCATTTTCTTACATCCCCTCTGTCAGCAGTTGCATTTGTTTTTTATGTTAATTTTTACTCTATTAGGCAAAAGAGTCATTGTGCAGAATGTACACAAATCACAGCTGGAATCTCTCTGTGCTTTCTTTGATGTTAAGTCATTTTTGAAGTCGCTGTGAATTACTAATTGGCTGTTATAAGGCCGCACAATATGAAACTAGTCTTTGTTTATTACCACTTCTGTCATTGAGGTATTTGTGTTTATGTCTGTACAGGTTTACCATGCCTTCTACAAGCCTCTAGAATTCACTGTTGCAGAGCGAGATGCCAGCCAGTGTTACATAAAGGTAAGCCCAGAAATGTTTTATTACCTTGTAACACATTTAATGAGACACATTTTTTCCCCACTGGTGTGTACGTTCTCATACAAAAAACGGGCAGCCAAGAAAGGCGCCTCTCTGGTTTAAGGAAGAGTTTCTGTTTTGCATTGACTCAAAAAATGAATTTGTTTAAATGATGCAACAGTAGGGTAATCCTGCTGTATGTGGCCTTGTGAGTCTGCATTAATGTTTATGTAGCGCTTCACCAAACAAAAAAAAAAAAAAAAAACAATTGTCCTAAAAGTCATGGTTTGTTTGACAAATATTGGACATGCAAAAATAATAAGATAAGGAACAATGTCTTGGCTTCAGCTGTTTGGATTGATTTAGTTTTTGTGGGATTTTCATTTTTATTGTTTTTAATATATGTTGTTCCCTTTTATTTCCTTAGGTGATATGTGAGCGCGGTGGTGATCAGAAGATTCTGGGTCTGCACTTCACTGGTCCAAATGCTGGAGAGGTCACACAAGGATTTTCTATGGGCTTGCAGTAAGCTGAATAACTTGTTGATTATGTATACTGTATCTGTTCTTGAATGTAAAAAATTCTTGTTAATGATTGCGTATATGTCTTATTTAAAAACGGTTTAAGTAATTTGATGATTAACAATTCAAAGTCATCTAGTGATGTGGAATTTTTTTTTATTTATTTATTATTTTTTTTTTTTTTTTTGGGGGGGGGGGGGGGGTGATTTGCCTCTGCACGGATTTTTCACACTCTACATTAATGTTTTCAGTGAGTTTTTTTTAACAAGCCGCTTTAGAAAGTTCTGAGCCAGAACTCAAAATACAAGAATATTTTATTGTTCTCTACAACTTCTACAGTTCTGCTGTCGCCCGATTTATGTTGCATTCAGTGGACTCGGCTTTTGGTTTAAATAATCATTTTAATGAGATAAAGAACATATTGAATTATAATGATGTCACAGGTTTATTTTGGTGACAGAAATATGATTGACCTCTGTCGTTTGTGTGTGTGTTTTAGATGTGGGGCGACATATTCTCACCTACTGCAGACAGTAGGAATCCATCCAACCTGTGCTGAGGAGGTGGTCAAGATTAACATCACAAAGCGATCTGGTTTGGACGCCACAGTCACTGGCTGCTGAGGTTAAGCACCTCGGCCTCTGAGCACACAGTGAATCACACAGGGTCAGTTAGTTATGGCAGAAAGAAGTTGGCCAGAGTTGCTCCTCCTTTTATCTCTCCATTTCTATGCCTCGCAGTTTCACTCTGCTTACTGGGATTTGTTTTGCTTCCCCCTGTCTGCAGGAGGGACTCGTCATAGACCAGTGATACAGGTCATCTTAGGCAGTGCCAGGTTAATGTCGCTGACCTGTCATGTGATAACCAGGACTGTTGCTATTCAGCGTACACACATATTGTGTATCCCCTGAAATAGAGCCGTAGATCGAGTTATTGAGAGCCCCAGCGCAGAGCAGACGTCTTTTAAATAAACAGGCTCATCAATCAGGATTGAGACATACATTCAGGATTCTATTGAATCCACACCAGAAACATAGACTCCAAAAGTTCTTCTGAATATATATTCTGCAAATATTGTTCTTTCTCTGGCTGTACTTCCTGTCCATTAGTCTTGGAGGTGACACATACCATACACCCCACCCTCCACCATGACACTGATGGATGGCTCCAGGGCTGTCGCCGCAGCGACACTGCTCCATTTCCCATGGACACACACAAATAGTCGGCAGGGCTCCCGTCAGTCAGCCAGCAAAGAGCTGGGCCAGACTTGGAGCCCCAGTTTGTTTAAGGCCCAGCAGAATCCAGAAGACCCCTTCTTTTCCTTCCATACCTTTGTCCTTCCACATGCAGGAAAATAATATAGTGGGATTACAAATATGTGCTGTCAAAAGCAGTGTGGATACCACATCCCAGACACTCAGCACTGTACTTGATAATAATACTACTGTGAGAGTTTTATCACAGTTGTACTACCCAGTGTCACCCAAAGGCGGCACTATTGCCCACCAGTTCTCCTTTTTTTTGTGAGCCAAGAACAGAAGACAAGATGAGGAAGTCAATGTATAAAACATCAACAGGGATGCATTCAGGTTGCAAATTTAATCCCTTTAATCCCCATTAAAGATATGTGATTTTGGTTGTTGTTGGAAAGCAGACTGGCTTTATTGGTGCCAAACTGATAAGGGTTATCAGTTGTATATTTACATGGATGGAAGGTTAGTCCTTAAGAGTCATCACCCTTTGAGATAAGGTGAGTTGTTTATATCAATAAAACATTAATGGACCCCACAGTTTGCCAAAGTGCTCAAATGTTCAACCTGTTGCCTGCATCAGACATCTTGGGTTTATTAAGTAGATGAGGAGGAGGGAGGAGGAGGACTGTCAATAAAAGAGGGTTGCTCCAGAAATTGAGGGACGTATGAGGAGGCTGTAGTTTATTTTTATTTGAAGTCTAATCTGCCCAGTCTGATTAATGATTCTGATGAGGGGAGTGACAGCGTGCCAGGAGATGGAGAGATGAAAAAGAGAGAGCGCGTGAGCTACCAGGTTTATTTGGACCTGGGCCTGACGAGAGAGAGCTGAGTTCCAGCCCCAGTTAGGGAGGAATGAGGGGAGATTCCTGTGTGCTCTGTTCAGGGCCGAGGTGGTGACTGAAGGACCCTGACCTCCGCTCAGCAGGAACAGCTTGACTCTATCACTTTGAGCACAGAAGGCTCATATGCCGCAGCACGGCACGGCAGGGGCTGTGGTTTGGGCAGGCTGGGGAAGGAGGGGGGGGGTAGGACAGGCAGAACAGGCCGGGGAACAGACAGAACTACCCAACCAACACAACACAGAGTGGTGCCCAGAGTAACTCATTCTGTGTTCCTGTGCTTAATGAGCCCCTTCAGAGACCCCAGGGCCGGCCATAGGCAGCGTGAGGGAAGTCATTGAGACCATCACTTTAACTGTAATGCCTGTTTGCTTTCTACCCTCCGCTATCCCTCTGCTTTGTCTCACATTCTCTGTTATTTCATGTTGAATGCAGCTGTGCACACATACAAACTGAAACATTTGGTGTACGTTTTATGAAATATCTGTCAAACTTGAATGATTACTGTTCATTGTTGATCATTCACTCCAGACCAAAGATTTGACCTTTTAGCCTCAGCTGTGCTCCAGTGTGGGGGGGGGGGTCAGGGTTCAACTTTCAGGTCGGCCAGCTAATGATGACCTACACTAAAACCCTAAACTGGGGAGTGCAGGCCTGATGTCACCTGGCCACAAATTCAGAAGCTGTAAATAGAGAAGTGTAATTTTCCATTAAGGCTTTGTCTTAAATAATTTATATGTAAAGTAATAACATATTGAGATACAGTGTCACTATTAAAGAAATTATAAGTGCTGATTGAGTCTTCAGTGTTATAATTAATTGACTTATTGGTTGTTTTAAACTCAAAATTTGTATCCTAACAGAGAGAAGATGAAACTGGTTACTCTAGAAAAACAAAGAAAATTTCAGTGCATTAACAAATAATAAAATAAATAAAAAGATATCAGAAATGTTAAGTCTCCACTAACCTTAAACAAGAAAAATAATACAACACTAGAATTTACAGGCTGCGCTGATGCTCAAGATAGCAGGCAGCTTGCTTAGCTGAAAACTCTAAACAGGGAACCTGCTAGCATGGCTTTGAGCAAAGGTTTCTGTTTGTTCCTTCTTCTTCTATCAGTGTGAGCATACGCCCCGTTTGATCGGAGGTTTGTCCAAACGACTCATTTATGATATGAAGCAGTATCACAAGGGATGGTCACACTCTGACCCTGGGCTGTCTCTGCTGACAGCCAGCTCTGCTATGCAGCCCTGTCACTCAACTCTCTCCACCAACAATGGCAGAAATTCCACCGTGTTTGTTTGGTTAAGAGCAGAGCTCTCTGAAACCCCTGAACCTCCTCAGCAGTCTCACTCACCCTGAGAATGAAGCTGGTGTGAGTCCTACTCCAGACAGTGGGAGTAAAGTTCACGCCCCCCGCACCCCACCCCCACGTCACAAGAATAGTCATCCCCATTTGGCAATTGTGTCTCTTCTGCCGCTCCACAATGGAGCAAACAGGGTAAATCCACCTTGAAATGCACTTAGTAGAACATGTCAACATGTCAGGGTGCGCTCGGTTCTACGCTCCATCCTAATCCAGCCCATTGAACACTGACAGTTTTGTGCAAGTCAGACATTCACGGGACGGCCTTTGTCACTTCAGGTCTTCAGCTCTAGCAGCCATGCTGGAATAGCAGAATCCTCGTGCACATGTTGAAATACACATGCTCAGTATACAGCAGAGCAATGGCAGCAAAATTCCCAGGAGAAGGAAAAACTGATACATGCCTTGTGTAAAGACATGCAAAAAAATCAATGGGGAATAGTAAAGGTTAAACCTAGGTGAGGATTATGTCTGAGAGATGAATAGGGGGCAATTATGACTGAACTGTTGTACTTCCAGTATCTGGCTCAAGACCTGTCAGCCTGAGTTGCCTGCAGGGCCCGGATGGAGTGCAGTGCCTGAGAAAGGGGACTTTGGGTTTCACTAGACCTTTTAAGACGAGGTGAGCCTCACTTGGATATACATTTAGGTCCATATATATTTGGACAATGCACCGGGTTTTTGTGATTTTGCCTTTATACAACGGCACAACAGGTTTAACCCTTTATAGGGCACTCATTGAAATACTTGGAAATTTAAAATTTCAACCCTGGAGTGTTATTGGTGGATATAAGAGGACATTTCTTCTTTTTTGACTTTTTAAAAAAGTTTTATATTTAGGCTGCAAATCAAAGTCAACGAAGTTACCATATACGGTTCCTTGCCCATCTAGGGTAAAAAAAAAAGCATTCCAAATAATATGTGGATATGTCATTTTCAAAAATACAAATAAAGATGAAGGGACATTTATGAAGGTTATTTATTTAATAACCTGTCAGACATGTATTTTACAGAACTTATTTGTGTCAAAATTGTGTCAAAAACTTACACGTGTGTCAAAATATAACACACACAATACAAATAATGTGCCAAATATGCCAAATCAATATACCAAATCAATATGCCAAATCAATATAATCAATATACTATGAAAATATGTAAAATATGTAATATATATGTGTGTGTGTACATTATGAAAGCGTATTGCTGCCACACCAGGAAAAAATAATAGCTCAGTATTACGCTATAACATGAAGTTTACTGTTCTAACAAGACTTTCACATTATAACAATATATTTTTCTATAATAACAATATATCTTCACTTTAAAATGATGATTTATATTATAAAAAAGTGAAAAGTTTCATGTTATAATGTGATAATTTATATTGTAAGAACATGAAAAGTTTCACGTTATAGTGTGAAACTATTATAAATAGAAACCTTTTATTTTCTTACAATATAAATTTTCGCATTATGACATGAAACTTTTCACATTTTTACAATATAAATTATTATGTTTTATCACTTTATTTTTATAACGTGAAAATATATTGTCATATCATTAAAAACATCTTGTTAGATCAATAAGCTTTTCACGTTATAACATAATGCTGATCCATTATTTTTTTCCTGGTGTGGCAGTGATACGTTTCCCTAATAAATATAATATATAGTTTGGTGTTTATGTATTTTTTCACCATAAGGCTCGCAGTTTAAAAAAATCTGAAAAAAATGTGCCATAAAAGTGTGATTAAAAAAAGCTGACTGGGTCTAAAGCACGGATATTTAACTATTATTGGCTTGAAAATCTATATAAAAGGGTTACATTTTTCACTGGAACACTGTATAAGCTTATATATTTCTGTGGAAACATCCAATGCACTAGTAAGTACTGTTTTCTTTAAATACAATTCATTATTGGTGAAAAAATACAATAAACATGACTTGCTATACATATCGGGCGTATGTCTATAAATAGACTTGCCTGCACTTGCGCTAGTGTTATGAGAACAGGGCGTATGATCAAATATGGGGTCTCCTTTTTTCACTCGAAAATTTCGTTACATTCTACAAATTCAACACAAACAACACTTATGCCAACATTTAGTTAAACTATTAAACAACATTTTGTGTGAGTTTCATCCACTTGCCATGGTTAATTTGGAAGCTAGCAGTGTAGTTTGGGATCCGGTAGAGGGCAGACGATCGCATTTTTCGACTTCTGATGAAACAAGGAAGTTTGAGACGCTCTAGCTCACTCGTGATTGGTCAGAGGCCATAGTGACAATGTTGTGATGTAGCCTGACCTTTGTTGATTGGCTGGATGAAGTTACGTGATTCTGCCCCTTCTTAAAGAGACACGAGAGTGCCGTTTTTAAAGCCTGTGGAAGTTACCATATATGGTTCCTTGCCCGATAAAGGGCTAAACTAAATCAAGATGTGATCAAAGTGTAAACTTTCAGCTTTCCTTGAAGAGGTTTCACATATACAGTATATGCCATTTACCAGTTAGCAGTTACAGTCTTCATTAAAACACGTACATCCATTTTCAGGGCTCAAATATATTTGGACAATGGCTGCTTAAAATATGGAGCCCATGGACATCACCAAGAACCAGGTTGATCACTGAAAAACATTCAGTTTCTTTGCCTTCTTGAGTCTCTTTCTCAGTATGTTTAGGGTCGTTATCCGTCTGCACTGTTAAGCAGAGTCCTTTTACTTTTCTAGCATTTCACTAAATGTGAGCTGAGAATAAAGCCTTGATCACCTCTGACTTCATCTTGTTACTTCTGTCTGCAGTCCCATCATCAGTAAACACCAGTGAACGTATTCCATTGGCAGCCGTACATGCTCATCCCATAATACTATGTAATGTGGTATGCTTCAGGTGATAAATAAGTTATCTTTGTGAATCCTCTTAAATGAGAGCTGAAAGTCTACACTTGGATCACATCTTGATTGTTTTATTTCAAATACATTCTGCCATTGTATAAAGACAGTCATAAAAACTGTCATCGTTCAGTTATTTTACCTAGCTGTAGTTGTTCGCTCTCTCATCTGGCCCCTGAAGATAAAGGAAAGTATCCATCTGAAGGTAGGTCTTACAAAGAACTTGGCATAGAAACTTTCATCCTGACTCAGGACACGGTCGTATGCATACTCCCCATCAAGAATGCCAAGGTTGCCATGTTTGTCTCACACTTCACAAGGCTAAATATTTGATTTTGCAACAAATGTTGCTTTTAAAAATATCCAGTTAATCGTATAACTCCTGTCTTGACTTCTCCCTCAGCTGCAAATGCAGGGAGAAAAATGGGTGAAGTCAGTTTTTGATGGGGTGAGGGTCCTGTTGGTAGCCCAGTAGAGGGCCTGTGAAATGAGCTTATCTGACCCCAGATAAGAACAAGATACCCACAGGAATGGTCTAAATTAAATACACATGGATGCTGTGGCAGCCTTTATCTGAGGTGTTTGAAAAGGAGCTACTCACAGCACTGTGGCTACGTTCGACGAATCTAGATGGATGCATCGGATACAGTCTTACATGGAACAGCGGCGCATATGGTCAAGGGTACAAAGGTTTGTTATATGATGTCATAATTTGTGGTTCCAATTTCAAGGCGTGATTAAGACAGCAATTCCGATTAGCAACCTCAGCCCCTAAATCATTTAGTCAGGTCTTCTGCCACACAGGAAGCTGTCTTATTACCTCTGGAAGCTGCACAAAGATTTACTGAGCTCATGTTTGATGACAGCATACAACAAAGGGTCAATGTTTGTGTGTGCATGTGTGCCAAACCATGTCAGTTTAGACTCTGGAAGTCTGCATGCAAAAACAAATCACATTTATATTCTCTTGTGTCTGGGTTCAAAGAAGACAAGTTTTGCTCTCTTTATTTATGCTCACAGGAGTTATGGTTGTCACTGCTCCTCATACAACCTTTTAATCATTGTCTGTTTGATCAGCTGCACTTTTCTTCATTACAGCGGTTCTCATGTAGATTAATTTCTCATTTGAGGTCCATGTTCTACACCACAGCATCAGCGCTAAAATGAACAGTTTCCTTACAGCTCCGTTCATGGCGGTTGGTTTAAAGGGGTGGAGTCAGCATATCTCCTCCATTCTACCCCCCTTCCTTCAGCAGGGTGTGCCTCTTTTGAAACTGGTGTTGCAGCTTTGTAATACTCATAATACTAATGGTATAGTCAGTGCAGGGAGATGTGAAGTTGGGTTACCACAAATGTTGTGTGTTGTGTGAAAGATTGAGACTTGATTGTCTTTTCAGACACCCAAATATATACTTAAAAGCATTTTTTTTTTTAAATATATGTATACAATTTAATATTTAAAAAAAACTGGCTTAATATGCCAGATAAGAGGTGATAAGTTACTGAAAGAAATACCTTAAGAGTGACTGACAGTGTTTCTTCTATATGCCAGCAACATTACTATGGAGTATCAGTATCAGCTGGTTAGTCTCTCAATAGATACATAGAAACAGCTACTGGAGTCCTCCTGACTTTGGTGGTCCTTTTTTCATTTGGTACATTTACAAGGTTAAGATTTAGTGAAATGCTTCCATGCTTAAAGGGTTGGGTTGCCATTTAAAATACCGCAAGTATCATTGTTTCCATTTTATGATCCTTTTTGTTGTCATGTCAAGTCCAAAATTCCACCGACTCAGATTTTTTTTTTTTGTTGTTGTTGTTTTTTTTTTTGTTGTTCTTTGTTTTTAAATCTAGTGTAGCCTGAAGTGAGGTTAAAACCTCAAACTGAACCCAAGGTTGCAACCCAGTCTGTACTTGATGAGAGCCGTCTCAAAGGGAAACATTTCCACGGGAATTCAAATATGCATGATCAGACACAACTTGGAGATAATACGTTTCACAAGCTACTACATAACAAAACTACTTTTCACTTCCGAAAGGTTTCTCCAAAAACTAGTTGAGCAAAGAAATCATCAACACTGAGCTGGCAGTTTCCCCCTGAGCGTGTCTGCTCTGGGGCTCTGGTGTTATCAGTCTGAGTCACATCACATAAATCAAAGTGCCTTCCACTGCCATAACAGCTTCCCACTCTGCAGCCAACACATCTGGCAGGAGACGGAGGGAGCTGCCTGGGCCTAAGCTGAGCGCAGATTGCAATTCCTGCTGATGGTCCTGTCCGTAAACATGCATCAAGTGGGAATGCAGGCAGACTGGCCAAGCTGCAGAGACGGTCTTGTTCTGTGATGCAGGTAGATGGACTGCACGCTGAGCTCGACGTGTGGCGGCTGTCGATGCCTGGCTGATTGAGTCAGTCTCTTCCATTTGCCCAAGAAAAGCTCTGGGTGGCTTGTGATTAAATTTGACACTGTCCACACATTCTGAATGCATTGTGCATTTCTTAAGTTTGCTTAAGTAGCTTGCAGTCATGTCTGCCTGGGTTTGTATATTTAATTCATCTGATGAGGGACAGTGGTATTTTTTTTTGTGTTTGTGTAGTATATTTGAGCTAGAGGGAATGTGGGTTTCTGTTGTTTCAGCTCTGCAAGCACTTTTGTGACAGACTGTATTTGAGTGTCCACGCATACTGCATCCTGTGTAAACCTGTGCTCAGTACTCGTGAACCCTTCCCAAAAATAAAGTAGTGAATACGAGTACCTCTGCTCGGTTTCCAAAACAAATTCAGAGTATTTGGACAGCTCCAAAACAGCCATGCCAAAGTTATAGACAAATTTTGGTACACACATGTGCTCAGAGACAAATGTATATTCAACCAGCTCAAGCTCAGTAATTACGCGTTGGCTTTAATGTCATCCTGGCAAATGGGGCAGCTAGAGAAGCGGTCATTAGTCTACTTCTCCTCTTACTGATCTAGACCCCTAGTCTTTATTTTTGTTTGTTTTCATGTAAATGCAACAAAAATGACTGATATCCTAAGAATCTGATGCGTTATTGAACCACATTAATATAACTAATTTTTTTTTATGCTTTAAGCTAAGTTTCTGCTTTTTTTCTGTCTTTTTTTCTCCTTGGAGAAATAAATTCTATGAGCTCTTAAGTAAAGATGAAAAAGGACCGTTCTGTTATCAGCAACAAGTCCAAGGGCCAGGCTGTGTGATGGTATGTGGTTGTATCAGTTCCTCTGGCAAAGGTCATTTCCAATTCTGTGATGGCTGCACTAATGCAGAGAAGTACATTGAGATTAAATTTGAGAAATAGATACTGCCTTCAAAGTGATGTTAAAAAAAACAAAAAAAAAAAACATTTTCCATGAACACAGTGCCAGACCACTTTCTATAAATATTACAATAAAAGCAGGGTGCAGGTACTAAACAAGCCAGCCTACAGACCTGATTTGAAGAACTGAAGTGCATCGTAAATGTGCGATAGACACAGTTTGAAGATCTCTCTTTTTTGAAATAAATTGTATTAAATTTCCTCTAAGGAGGCAGGGCTGACCCCATGTAGATGTATGGGCTGTGTTAGGTCTTCTCCTGGAGTAGAAAGGGCCAGTCTGCAAATGCAATTAACCCTTGTTTAAGCAGAAAGTTATATTTGAAAAAAAAAAAAAAAATTGCTTAATTCCCCTCCATCTGTTTCTGTCTGTTTTATATATTCAATTTTAGACAGTTCTTGATGGAGTTCTTTGAGTGCTAAAACCCCATTAAAGGTCCAATTAAGGATCAGATTCAGCTTTCAGACAGTACAGATGATCTTTATGCTTTCTGGATATGATGAATGAACTTGTAGTGGAATCAATAACTGAATGCTTTTCGGTTTCCAGGCAGTGAAGCAGCCCTGAACCACTGTGCTGTACAATTAGTTTTCTTTCAGAGTAATGATATAGTCTAGATTAGGGATGGGAATTGATAAGATTTTTCCGATTCCGATTCCATTATCGATACTGTTTAACAATTTGATTCTTTATCGATTCAAAGTCCAAAGCACGTCCAAAACACAACACTCCTTTAACATTATCGCATGTTGTGTGCGCAAATGTTTCTGCATGTTAGTCGTGTTCCCCCCCGACGCTGTTATCTCCACTTTGCAATGACTGCAAGTTGCCTTGTTACCATCTTTCTTTGGTGAAGTGAAGCCAAACTTTGGAGCGTTTGAACCTGGTGGGCGCCATTGTTGTTTACAACTGCTATGTGCGTGCTAAACCGACGTAACTTCATCACATAAATTCTTACTGGAATTGACTGTGCGTAACTTGTGTAAATTACGTGAGATTCGTGCTGGTTGGAATCGATAAGAGAATTGCTAAATAAAGTGCCAAACGATTCCATGGAATTTAAACACACGGAACCGGTTCTCTACAGGAACCGGTTCTCGATTCCCATCCCTAGTTTAGATATATACAGTTAAACGAGAGGTAGAGATAATAGTTTTTCTTGCCCGTTCCTCCCTCTAGACGTGGACGTGAGGCACAGCTTAATCTTTTAGAGAGATTTCTAAAAAAGAGCTGATAAGAATATTGACTTAGACACTGGATGCCTTCCTCTTTACAATTCTAAGGGAGGACAGTTCAGTTCAGCTGATAGCTGCAGTGAAGTTGCATTTTGCTCCACTCCTCAAAGTGATAGGCAGGCCAGTCACTCTTCGCCCTCCCTGAGATCTCTCCTTTCACACCTGCAGTGATGCCCAAGAAAAACACAAGTGTAGGAGGCCTTACTCTCATTTTTTACGAAACTTGCACATCCAACGCATACTCCCATACACTGTATCTTCTTCCTCCATGATGATAACTTAATGGGTACTCTTGCTGACACATAGAGTTATAGTTATTTTTACGTGCATCTGGGAGAAAAATGCCTCAGTCACTATGTTTCTAGTGTAACTGGAAAGAAGTTTATATTTTCAGCTATCATGTATGGCACTTCCAGCGGCTCTGTTTTACACCAACATTTTGAAATGCAAATATATAGTGATGGAATTATGGGTAATGGAAGAAATGACAAACATCTTTATAAAATAACTTGCTTTATTTTCTGGTTTTGAAGGATTTTGTCCATATAGGCCATGAAAAGAGGCATGAATAAGTCTGCACAAGTTTCTCAGAAACAAACAAGAAGGACCAAAAAAATATTAAAGCTACTTATCTCTCTGGTTACAAGATGGGAGGCTGGAGCATAGAGCTCAGCACTGGAGGAAAGACTAACCCCTAACCCTAACCCTTCCAATATGAAGAAGTGACAGAATATTCATTTATCACTTATGAACATAAGCAATTATATGCAACTTAAAAAACAAACAAACATATGTACAAACAATTGGACAGGGTCAGTCCTTCCTGTTCTTCAGAACTAATGGTCGTTCATCTCTTAACAGTATCTCCAAATATACAATAACAATTTTGAATGTTCTTTTGACTAAGTGTCATTTGCAACTCATTGCCGTTACTGTTCCTTGGTGCATGTATCTTGCTCATCATTCTCATGACACAGCTGTTCTCTGTGTACAAACTGTGTAACCATTGCTTTATTTTCACACCACAGATTCTAGTGTTCCTCCCTGGAGTTCCACAGTCCTCTACATTCGGGAGGTAAATGGGTGCCAGCAGACTTAATCATAGCACTGCCATCTCTGTGGTCTGTCTGCTGCCCAATCTGACCTGTAGTTTTTCTAATTTGGTGATGAGCTGTAAAGTGACCTGCCTGCCCTGGGTTGGAACAGGATTTGGATAGCAGGGATGGATGACACTGAATAAAGCACACACCCCAACCCAGTTACCCACTCCCTCTCAGATCAGGGCACATGCTCCCAGGGGCACCCTGGCATTGTCCCCTGGACCTGCTCTGCTCATGGGTAAGCTGAGATACCAGGAATAATTGATGACGATTTAGGTGATGGTATCTGTCCAGGATGGGCAGGAGACACTTTCTTTCACCTCCTGCAGAGGGGTTAGTGTCATACCTCTTCCATTTGTTCTAATTGGTTTGAAGTCACTGCAGCTTTTCAACTGAGACTCACCCTTTTCATGTTTCTTATTAAGTGCTCATGCTGTTGAGCTGTCTCATTAGCAAATTAATGGTAGTCATCCTCACTGGATCAAAATCTAATCTAGCATGATTCAAGCATAGTATTTCTCAGAGTTGATAATGTATGAAAAGTAGTCACACTACAACAAGTATTGTGACTTGTGTGTTGCCATTAAAAAAATCTCCTTATGGTTTCATCCCCTTGTATTTTAGTACATCCTATCTTTTAGAGCTTTTCTGATGGTTGGAATGACGGATTATTTAGATTTCAAGCTCGATGCATGGTATGTGCCCTCTGCCACTCAGCCACC
This sequence comes from Hirundichthys speculiger, assembly GCA_018398805.1. Classification (NCBI taxonomy): domain Eukaryota; kingdom Metazoa; phylum Chordata; class Actinopteri; order Beloniformes; family Exocoetidae; genus Hirundichthys; species Hirundichthys speculiger. Next base: position 3,017,383 of record JAGFBZ010000287.1, on the reverse strand, counting down.
TGTACTTTGTATTGTTTCATTTTAGAGTTCAGGGGGATTGGCTCACTCTAATCCACGTCCACAGAAGAGGTTTAAAACACTCTGGTTTCATCTAATCTTTCAGCTCAGACCAAACTGAGCTTGAAACTCGCTTTCTCCATGATAGGAATGGACAAATAAGGGTTTCTCCCAGCACTCCCATGAAAGAGGACTGTGTGCTCTGTGGATTAAAGCCCAGTGTTTTCGCTGTCTCTGTTTCTCAATTAGACTGACAAGGATAAGAAAAATAAAGGCACTCCTGTCCATGTGGTATTAAAAGGTTATGAAGGCTTTGCAATTTTTCTTTTCTTTCTTTCTTTCTTTCTTTTTTTTTTTTTTTTTTAATCCAGTGCTTATTTAAATGCTGTAAATCAGAGTCTAATGAATCCTATTCTCAGAAATTCACTTAGGTTATATATAATGAAAGAAAAAGGAAATTGAGGAAAATGAGATATTTTAACATGCAAACTTAATAATATATAATATATGCAAACTCATAATACCCACGGAGCAAAGGAACAGAAAGAGAGGGCGTCCTTTGGTTCAGGCACATTCTTGGACAACTCGTATACTGTCAATAGAGGTCCTTCAAGGCTAGTGTGCTCTTCCCATATCTGCTCAGGTTCTTATGGCAACTTTGAAAGAACTGGTTTCACACTGACATGGTATTTCGTGAAATCTCTCCAAACCGTATTCTTCTATGTCGTTTTCATAAAGTGTACCAACGGTACCAGCTAAAACCTTTGTAATTTTACTGTAGAATATGTACGCTCTTTGTAGAAGTAGCGGTAGGTAAGTGCTAGCTTGCTACGTATGTTAGCCTGTATGTAAACAATCTCACGTGGCTTTTAAACCGAAGGCTCACTGAAATGTGATTTATTTTGAAATACAGCTATTTTTATGTCCATAGTTATGTTAATATTTTGGCTTCAGAATGTCTTTGAACACCCAGAGATTACATATCACCATGCACAGTGCTGTGACGATAGTCTATAACGCCTAACTCTAAAACGGTAGCCTGTTTGCTACATCTCAGCTATAATTCCCGTCAGAATGGTCCCTCAGAGTGCTTAAGCAAGCTGCACTGAGCTGTGTCAGGGTGACAGGAGGGAGGAAATATTTTTGAAATTATGTGTGGATCAGATACTCAATCTAATAACTATATTCCTGCTAAGTTAAAAATATGTTTTTGAACGAACTCTTGTGTGTGGCCAATGACTTAAAATCTACTAAAATACCTTGGATCTAATCTTGTGCTGCTCATATTTTTGAAGACAAAATATAAGCTGCATTTGTGGGAGAGTGTAGGGGATACAGAATGAATAGTGTATTATGAGTCGGGGTAGATGGATTTGGTAGCATTTTTTCTTTAGTATTGATTACATACATGTCTGTTACATGTTTTCTGAAAATTAACATTGATATTTGACTCAATAAGTTAAAAAACAAAATCCAGAACATTTCTAGAAATAACACTGTTACTAGTAAATAGCCAGATTCAGCAAAAACAGTGTTATTTCTAGAAATAACACTGTTACGGTTTTATTTTTGCTGAATCTGGCTATTTACAAGTAAACATTTTAGGGAAATGTTTTTATTTCACTAATAATGTAATCACTGTCAAACTTATACACTTAATTCATTGAATATTTAGAAATGTTGTATCCAAATGTTCAAATAAGCATTATCCAATAAATACACAAGTTTTGTATAAATATACAGTAGCCAAAGTCTAGTTAGATAAAGCATCAGATAATAAGCAGTTATTGAAAACATGGAAACAAATCAGCAAAGTTCTCTTGATCTTCCGCACATACTCTTAATGAATAAAGCCATCACATGTATTTGTTAATCTTGTTTATTATTTTCCAAACTCAAGATCATGAAAAATATTAAACTTCAAAATATTCTCAGTTTTATCTTAGAGTGTAATACTTTTTATAATAAACTTGTATTCAAAAGACTTGCACATCTTTAGTTAAATGCACTCAGACTACATTTAGGTGTGAATTGAATTGAATTGAATTTATTTCAAACAAACATGTACATAAAAAACAACAAAAAACAAATAGTAACATCTTCATATACACATAGGCTTGAAAAAGGAGTAGGAAGAAGTGCACACTTTTTCTTAGTTCCTACCCCTTTAACTATGAATTAACACCATCGCCATTGCTATATCTACACAATATCTATATAAATACAGTCCATATAAACACTCGTAAACAAGCCTACCATAGAAAATACAATATATTATATAAATCTATATAAATATACACTATATAAACTACATAAATATCCCTATAAATATATGAAAAAAAATCTTTGGAGGTATGATATATATACAGTCATGGGAAAAATTATTAGATCACCCTTGTTTTCTTCAGTTTCTTGTTCATTTTAATGCCTGGTACAACTAAAGGTACATTTGTTTGGACAAACATAATGATAACCCCAAAGATTGCTCATAAGAGTTTTATTTAAGAGCTGATGTCTTACCTTTTTCCATGGTTTTCTTGATTATAACCTAAATCACTTAAGTTTTTACATCAATAGCTATGGCGTTGTACTGCCAAAAACACTGCTTTTATGCATTCAGTGTTTTCTTTTCTGTCTGTTTTAGTCACATGATGACATTTAGTGGTACCAGGTATTAAAATGAACAAGAAAGTGAAGAAAAAATGGTGGTCTAATAATTTTTTCCATGACTGTATATATATGTGTGTGTGTGTGTGTGTGTTATTGATGAGCTAATGAGATTTTTTAATTTTCCCCTTGGGGGATGAATAAAGTACATTTAATCTAAACTGCTCAACATCAGCCATGATAACATGCAGATATTCATTAGGGAAAGATGTTGGGATCTGGGTATTGTGTAACTTGCTACATTTGACAGGGGAGTACTAGTTGAACTCCAGAAGCTGTTCGGTATGTACAAATAGTTTGCATTCTTTCAAGCTTTTCATTGTTCTTTACTTAGTCAGCATGCAGTCACTCCTAATAATCTAAAGGTGACTGACAGCTACAACAGTAGGACGATGCCATCTTACATCCTGTAACTCTTGTTTCTTTCTGCTTTCATTATCCCCTGTTGCATTACATCTTATTAGGATTACAGCACAATAAACATTTACTTGTGTTCATGTCTTTGCTGTATTGACAGCAAAATCCCCACATGTCCAAAGGCCATCACACCCAGAATGTGTGGTGATGTATGATGACACTTGAGCTGTCAACCCTCTTGTGTTCCTTTGTCCTGTAGTGTCCAGGTAAATGACCTCATCCAGGAAATGGGTGATCATGCAAACAGATAAACTGACTGACTGTTGACCACAGTCAGAACTTCCTAAATCAGGACCCTCTGACACGGTGCTCCATCAGTTCCTGCTTCAATGACACCCACAAGGCATTGAGCCCTTATCTGCAATGGCCCCTGCTTAGCATTCACGCCATTCACGTGAACAATGCTACCTCTTCCCGCTCATTGGATCTGTGACTGACAGTGGGTGTTGGTGCACTTGTGTCTGACTTCAGCCTCTATCTGACACTGGGCCGTTTGTCCAGTCTAGCAGTCTAGATACCCTCACCAAGACACAATAAAGGGCGTGTGTCTTCCTTGCCACTTCCCATGCTGTTTTTCTAACTGGACTTTTATAATGGTCTTTGCTCTCTATTTGGCACATTGTTTTCTTCCTCAGAGAGACGTGTGTTCATTGGGGGAGGGTTAGGGCAGAAGGGCTGACTAATGGTTGCAGAGCAAGCTCACCACCCACTGATCAGCCAGCAAGGTGGAAACATCATGGGCAGACATTGAAAAGCAGGAAAGCAGCAGATAAGACCATTGCTTTTGATGAAAGAATGGCAAATAGCTAAAGTATGATGTAGTAGTCTTGGATGGATTTTTAAATGTAATTTCCAGTCTGTCAGCCCAGATGTACCAGAACATTTGTTTAGTTTGATAGGTTATAATTTTTGGCATTTCATTGGAACACATATCTAGAATGAAGCTCTTGAGTTATGTGTAATTTACTTTGGGTTTTCATCATGCAGCTCGGATCTCATATTTGATTAGATGGATATCAGAGCATGGGATCTCGGGATCCCATGCCTCCATAATGGCTCCTGTGAAGCTGGAGCATTATAAAGCTTCTATAATACACTCCTGTGATCAGCATATCCCTCCCTCCCTGCTCTAATTTATGAATGGCAGAATTAGACAAGGGGGCAGCTCAGGTGGGTAGGTGCTGATCACATGATACTGGCACTAAGCAAAGAATGCAGACAGGACTTCCCCCTCCCTTCTGCTTAAAAAAAAAAAGAACTTTGATGCCCCATATCATAACGAATACACTCTCCATCTCCTCCCTCTTCAAACCCTCATATGTGCAGCAATGCCACTGAGGGGAACAGGGGAGCACAGATAGTAGCTGTGTTTGATCTGAAGGTCGCCAGCCCTTTGCTGGTGTTGAGAGATCCTTGGCGGACGAGGCTGGCTCTTATTTAATAACATGAAGGGGAAGCGGACCTTTCTCTCATAATTAGGCCTAATTACCCAGTAGGTGTGGACAGACGGCCCAAGAAGAGACAAACTGCCTTTATCCATGGACTTAGAGTCAGATTACCCAGAGCTGTCTTATCTGTTTCAGGGCCAGCAGGAGCCTTGGTCTTCGTCTCTTGCCTCTTCCCACTGGCTTCCATATCCGGCTTGGGTATATTAATCAGTCAGCTTCATTTATTCTGCCTCATCTGTGACATGCAGTTTTAATTAGGCTCAGTCGGTAACTCAGTTCTGTGAATCTGAGATTTTTTTTTTTTCATGCCGTCATGTTTAATGAATGTTTAGTGAATGAAATTCACTCACGTGTTTGGGTCTTCATTATTCCCTGCTCATTATCTATACGTTAAAAAATTAATGCAGTTAATTTTGGAGAAATCTGGTTGTTTTTCCATTACCATATTTGAGTAAAAAGCTCAGATCTGCTGGGGCTACAGCTGGACTAGGAATGAGCTTTTGCATTTAATGATGTTCTTATTGTTTACTTGGCACCCTCCTTCCATTGCGAAGGAAAACTTTAAGGCTCCTTGTGAACCGATTTGACTGACATCCTACCACCTTCTTGTTTGTTTACAGTATCTGTTTCCCCTTTCCTGGGCTGCTTGCATGTTTGTGTTTGGGTTTGTGGGTGACTTGCATGCAGCCATAACACAGACCCATTGTTGGAGGCAGTTGAGAGTTTGGCAATGCTGACGCCTGGAAAACGGAGGCAGGGGAAAGTGACCATTATGCTCACCTTTTTGGTATAAATTTGTTTCTGCAGTCCTCAAGCCCTGCACAGTGTGGCCTCCATCATTTGACTGGGTTGTTATTTTTGATTGACAGCAATCTTTAACTGGCAGTGGAAAGGTTTGCAGCTGCTTGCCTATAGACAATGAGAACAGCCAGTCTCAGGCTGCTGTGTCCATGACTCACAGCTCCATGCAGGCTGACTGTAAGAGGACAATAAGAGATGCTTAATCCACCTGTTATCAGGGCAAACCTCCCCCTGTAGCACACAGGCACAGGACTTTAACTCAGGAATGCAGCCTTACTCATCCTTTCAGAGGAGGAGCAGCTTAACTGATAGACCCTCACAAAAATGCTGTTGACTTTTTTTTGGTGTCTTTTTCTTCATTCCACAGACAAGTTTATACAGTTGTCAATGGAAGGCTTTCTTGTTGGTTTACTTCATTCCTAACTTTCAATATCAACTCTAAAGCAGCCATGATTTGTACAAATCCAAATGTTCATTTTTCCATAGTGTCAGTTTTAGGTGTATGATGATGCAAACTTTTCTAAAGAGAGCACATGAAAATGATAACCATAACTAATTGTTCATATAATGTTAGATGTTAGACTTGTGTGCTGACTTACTGCAGTGTTATTGTGCTTAATTAGGCAGGCTGGTCATGGGTCTGTGTGTCTGCGCTCCACAGGTTCACATGGACAATTTAACCACTAACCTCTTGAAATGAGCTGCTCCTGAATACCTTGGGTTTCAGTTTCAGTGTTGGATGATATCAGCAAGCAAGCATTATAAGTCAAAGTAAAGCATTAGGCGAATGGGAGTGAAGAGGAGAAAAATTTAGCTTTTTGTTCCCACTACACAGCTGCTTGGGGGGGTATGATAATGCATTCAAAAATTTTGTTATAATTGGTTTTCAAATAATAAAAGAATTGTGCAATATAAGGCTAAATGATTTGGGGAAAATATTTAATTATGATATTTTTTGTGATATAAGCTATAGTTCATTATTCACTACATAGGGCTTTTAAAAATGAAACTGAAATTTTATTAGCACCAAAGAAATGTATCAAAATTGTTAGTTTTGAGTCAGATAATTGGAACATATGCAGTTGGCTAATTGCAACAGTTAAAACTGAAATTTTGGTCAAAAATCAATTTATCAAATGCGATACCTGAGATGCTCTCTGTTAATGGACTTTTTTTTTTTTTTTTTACGTTGACACAATTTCCTGGGGTATTAATGAAGTGTCTGTGATATTCTTACTCTTACAGAGAGAAATACAAAGGGTCATACTTCAACCATGTCTTTTTTTCTCTGCACACAGCAGCCAGTTTAAGCGGGTGGAGTCAGACTCCTCCTTTGACCTCCCTCTTCTGATGTACCCCTTTTGAATTTGGTGTGAAATGCAAACTTCCAAGGTACAGAAAATTCATCATGGTGTTTAGTTGGGTGGAGGGACAGAGGGAAAGGCTTGGTAATTATGTTCTGGTCTCACAGTATTATGCAAATTTGAACAACTCAACCTTAATAAATGAGAAATTTTCAGACCGGGGTCTATTACAGTTTTCCAGGTTTATAGTCACTTCAAACACCTAATTCAATGGCCTCAAATTCAGAGGAAGAATTCTTTTTTCCATAATATGTTCACTTTAACAACAACTAAATACATAATTCATACAGAATCCTACATGTGCTTGTAATCCTTCATGTGTAGAGAGCTTTCTGTAGTTCTGCGGCTTTCCCTACCATTTCTTTCTCTTCAAGGAGCATTCTGGAGGTAGCCTCTTAAGCGCCAGCACATTCTCAGATTCCTGCTCGATAATGTCATGCGCCCCTTTTACTAGGGACTCTGGTGTTGAAAGGGTTAAAACAACACTAGGTCTATTTCTAGATTGGAAGGAGTGTAAGCATTTGTTGGGGACCAAAATGATGTCAATCGAAGCACTTTTAAGTTAGAATGGAATGTGTATTTACAACAAAATGGTAATTAATGTGAGCACAGGGATGGACATGATGGATACTGGAGTGTTTGCACAATGGAACAACATCAAAATAGTTTAATCCTCTGAGAAGAATCAGACATGCCATTCCACTTAAGCAATGGAGCAGTGGATAGGGTCCCTGCAGACAAACCAAGGTAACTTTGGCTTTGTATGTGTACAAAAAGTGTATAAAAAGGATGGTTTGTATTGGCATCTTCATCCCAGTTGCTGCCATCTTGTAGTAAGTCCATACAAGTCCACTACCAGTGTTGTGCTAACTGCTGTCAGTAGACACAAAAGGAGGACTCTTTTTTTAGAGAAACATTAGGACATCCTAATGTTATTTTTTTTTTTTAAAATACTGAAGTAGAGTCTTTTTGATAGCAAGAATCTTGTTTCAGCAGGTTTTCATGTAATTACCTTTTAGTTTACAGTCTACAGAATATTTAATTATTCTTTTTTGTATGAAGGATCAAATGTTCCTATTTCTTACACAAAATTCCTACTTTTTAAATTTCAGTTTATTTTTTTTATGTTTATTTCCCTCCTTTAATTTGTCCTCCTACGTTATAAATGATCTTTGGAGATGTTTTCTATTGAATTCCTTAAAATAATCTGGGTATTGGTGTGAAAAGGTTCCCCCATGATTTTAAAGATGGGAATTTAAAGAGAAATATAGGATGAATAGAATGGTATTCAGTATGAGTTGCTTCTGCAGTTACTGCAGTTTCATGTTGTTACTGCAGTTACTGGAATTCCACATTGTTGCTGTAGTTTCATGTTGAAGGCATCATTTCCTTGGCTCATACCTGCGGTCGGCTTCAGTTTCCTCAGCGGCCCGGCCTACAAACGACATTAGAGCTTGAGCTGTTGCCTCTGCCTGTGGGACAGCGGCTGTTGATCACAAGAGGAGTGACAAGCCTGAATCTCTGTCTGTTTACTGTAATTAAGTTGTCAAGGGTTGTGATTTATGATGCATTGACTAAGAGAGGTCTTATCACATAGACGAAAAGGAAGGACACTGAGTGAGAGACAGAACCAGGCACTGTAGATACTAACAGTAGAGAAAATACAGTCAGAACATTAAATACAACTGTCTGCTGTGTGGAACAGAGAAGCTTGAAGGCAAAAGGGAGCTCCTGTTGGACGACCTCTGCTCAGAATTTACACAAAAAGAGCATGAAATCCTCTTAACATATTCCCCTGAAAGAATCCAATTAACTTGCTTCAAATTAAACACCTCATTTCTGAAGAGGTTGCGCAGCCTCATGGGCACATTCCATTTAAACTATTTCAAATTAAAACATAGTATCACCAACTTACATGTTACGTTGTCATTTCTCTTGCAGTGTTGCTGCAGCGGTGCTGCCTTACAGTCTCCCAGCATCGACGCATCAATTGCATGAATGAGGGATGTCTTGTCCTCCTCCATCCCCCATTTACACCTTAAGGGGGGCTGGCAGCCCCCTTAACACCCTTCACTTTAACTGCCATGGAGGGAACACTCCCCTCCTGTTTTCTGGGTAAGTCACCATTTGTCTCTGTTTTCCTCAAACAGTGAAAACTTTGCTGATTCAGTGCTTCAATAAATATTGCAAACATGTTGCCATGTTCTCAAAAAAAAAAAAAAAATTAAAACAGCACACATCAAAGGTTTCAGTATATTTTAATATTTGTTTATTGGACAAGCGCAAATCATACCATTTTCAATCGTGTGTTTTTAGTTGAACCTGTAAGGTTTAAGTAAAATACATAAAGTGTGTGAGTATGGAAAAACCTTTGTAAATCAATGTCTATGGTTTTGTAGGTCTGCAAAGGGTGCCATTCACATCTGGAATCTGAGCAGTCGGAGGGCTGAGAAGATTGTTGAGGGTCATTCTGGAAGTTCGGTCATCTGGGTCAACACACTGAAGTCGACAGGCACACTCATCAGGTTAATCTCCAACCAGAACCTGGTTGATAGACCAGATAGACTGATAGACCTTCTGTTTATGCTTCTGTTTATTTTCTGGGGTGATATCTTTAATCATGGCCAAAAAAACAACAACAACAAAAAAAAACAGCACTCCTGCATAGGGTTGGGAATCGAGAACCGGTTCCGTGTGTTTCAATTCCATGGAATTGTTTGGCAGTTTATCCAGCGATTCTCTTATTGATTCCAACCAGCACGAATCTCACGTTATTTATGCAAGTTATGCAAGTCAATTCCAGAAAGCACTTACGTGATTAAGTTACGTCGGTTTAGCACACGCATTGCAGTTGTAAACAACAATGGCGCCTACCAGGTTCAAACGCTCCAAAGTTTGGCTTCTCTTCACCAAAGAAAGATGGCAACAAGGCAACTTGCAATCATTGCAAAGTGGAGATAACAGCGTCGGGAGGGAACACGACTAACATGCAGGAACATTTGCGCACACAACATTCGGTAACGAGTGTTGTGTTTTTGATGCGCTTCGGACTGATGGATCTCAACCCAGCAGCAGCGGCAGTAGCCAAGCTAAGATCACTTCTGCGGTTACTACGGAAGGCAACTCTGGTAAGTAGCTATCCTGCTGCCTATGTGCTTCTTTGTAAAACACGCTATAACATTAACATTAATGCTATGCTATTAAACGAATGCCTTCTGCATTACGTTTAGAAGATGACCGTGACAAGAGTCTGGCTGGCTCAGAGGCTGGCAGCACTCGCTCCTGCTCACTACCTACCTCCAGAAAGATCGCGTATCCTTCCTGAAAAGCCAGACATGCTTATTTTTCTGCAAAAGAATTGTTAATTCTTCATATTTGCAGATTTGCACTATGCACTGTTCTATTGTATTTAATAGTATTTATCTTTCTTTATTATTATTTTTGAGTGCTTAGTGAGCTCATATATCCTTTTAAAAAGCAGATTTTTTTTATTTCTATAAGGAAAAATCTGTTAGTAAAATGTTACACATCCTTGTGTATTTGCACAGTTACATATTACAACAGTTAACACGTTATCTAGTCTTTGGGGCTCTTTTGACCTTGCTGTTGAGTTTGTAAGGTCGTGACTTCTAAGTAAAAAAAAAATTGATGCTAATAAAACTGTTTGTTCTCCTTTTTACCCAAATTAGAATCAATAAGAGAATCGATAAAGAATCGAATCGTTAAACAGTATCGATAATGCAATCGGAATCGGAAAAATTAGATCAATTCCCATCCCTAGTCCTGCATTGGACAGAGAAAGAGCTTAAAATATCACCATTATAGCAGTTTTGTGAATAAGTATAGCCAGGGACAAATTTGTGACACTGTTGGAAATTCAGGATGATCATCCTGCAGTATACAGTCACCGCTACGACCTACATCTCCTCACCAGCCAACATGAACGTAGCATGGGATGGCATGGTTATCAACCAGCACTAGCATTGTTGTACAAAAACCAAAATAAACCCAAATGATTAAGATATAATGCGCAAAACATAACATTTGTTTTCAATTCTTTGGCATCCCAGTTTGGAGTCTTTTCTTAACCATGACTGAATGTGCAAGACCCTGTAACAGTGCAAGTGAAAGGCACTCTAATGACATTTGATGCTCACTCAATTCTCCTCACATTATGCTACAATTCAGCACCTATCGTCATTGTGCACTTGAGCATGATGTCATAGCTTAGTCCATTAGATGCCTGTCACACAGAGTGGCTTGCAGTGAGCTTATAAAATGGCTAAAAATCTCACACTGTGTAGCCGCTTTCACTTATTTTTTTTCCTGCCTATCACTTCAAAATGTGATATATTAATTAGGTATAAGATGTTCTTTGCCTAATACAACTCCAAATCCAAAAAGATTGAAAGGAAATTGAAAATGTAACTTTAAAAAGTGATACTTATATTTACTTTGACTTTCATTTCTTTGCAGACTGTTTAAATCTATGTTATTAAATGTTTTTTTTCACATCAACCTTTAATTTGATGATATTCATCCATTTTTTGCATTTCAGCCTTGCAACACATTAAAAAAAATTGGGACACTGAAACTAGTTTCTCTGGGGGTAATTTAAAGCTAATAAGAAGGTGATAGAAAAAATTAATGAATAAATAAATAATAGTAATTTTATTTAAATCAGGTAATGTTAAGAGATAATTGTAACATTTCTAGGTAAAAAGCAATACCCCTGAAGGGCTTAGGAACTAAGAAGGGCAGATTATCTCCACTTTTTCAACAAATGAGTGATAAAAATTCTTAAAATGTTTAAAAATTCTTAAAATTATTAAGGCAACATTCCTCAAAGAAAAACTAGAAGGGATTTTCATATTTCTGCATCTATAGTACACAGCATTATTAAATGATTCATGGAATATGGAAGCGCTTCAGTGCATCAAGAGCAAGACATAATCCCTCAGACAACATTGCATCTAGAACTGTCATTAGCCGATGTAACCAAAACCTTTACTGTACTCAAAAGAAGTCTTCTGTCCAAAGGAGCTGCTGACTTCTCTGGGCCTTGATACATCTGGGATGGACATCACACAGTGGAAATGTGAACTGTGGTCAGCATGAATCAACTTTCTAAATTAGTTTGGGAAGAAATGGGAGCTATGCACTCTAGATCAAAGATGGAGAAAACCATCCAAACTGTTATTAGCAACATGTTCTAAAACCAGGCTCCATGATGGTATGAGGTTGTATCTGTCCCCTTGACAAAGGTCATTTGCACTCAAAACCTGCATTGACAAGATTTGTATTCAAGATTTTAGAGCAATGTATGCTTTAATTAAGAATTCCTCTTTTCCAGGGATGTTTATGCATTTTCAAGAAGACAGTGCAAAACTACATTTTGCACACAATACAAAGACATGGCCGAGGAAGAAGAGGGTACAGATACTAGACTACCCTGCAGTTCTTACCTGTTTCTAATATGCTCACCATAGTATGCTCACCATGCGGTGAGCTCTGAAATGAAAAATGCAACCATAATGCACCTGTGCTGTGGCACTCTTTATGACATGCTCGCAGGAAGAATCAGACAAAATAACAACTGAAGTGCTTCTTTGCCTGATATCTACAATGCTAGAATACCTTTAGGTGTTGTAAGAAGAAATGGCATTATGACAGAGTGGTATTGGTTTTATTGTCCAAGTTTTTTTTTTTCAATAATTTCTTACAGTTCTGAAATGCAAAAATGGGTGCATATAAAGATGAAAATGAGTGTAAGAATCAGTGTTATGTTTTGTTCAATTTGTATTTTCCATGTTGTCTCAACTTTTCTTGGCTTTCTATTTCCATGTATGACTGAAGACTGCAACCTTTTTCCCATTATGTTGTCTGTTGTCGGAGCAGTCAGGGACGTGACATGCAGGTGTGTCTCTGGGATCTGACAGAAGGACGCAGTGAGACTGTGGAGTCTGTGTGGACAGGCAGTGTGGGATTTTGTCAGTGCTCATTGCTGGAGACAGGCTACACAAACTGCCTTTTGGCCTTTGCAGGCCAACAGACAGAAGAGGTAAAAGCATGTTTCTAAATGTCTCTCGGCCAGCTTTGCGCCCTGTTCTCTTTCTGGGCATACAGGGATGTGCTTTAACCTTATGCAACCTATACACTTGATTTCAAGTTTAAATTGGAAACAAATAGAAGGTGGGTACATTTCAAGCTAAATATTCCTAAAGCTTCCTTAACCCTCCAGTAGAACTGATTTCAAAAAGAAATGATATGATTGGCTCAGGTTTTAAGATTTTAACCCTAATGTAAGAAGGGCCAGTCTTTCATTTTAATCATGAGAAGCTACCCCACTTTAACCTCTCAAGTTGAAGTGGGGTGGCTCATGCATTTCTGTGATTAGCAGGAGGTAACCTTTCTCTTAGTCTGGAGGTTGAAGTTTGGCACAGGTTAAACAGACTGAGTTGGGTCTAAAATAATAAAACCACCCTTTATGAACCTGACCAGACTTGCTTTTGGTTGACTGACTTTGAAAGTTCGCACATATTTGTGGCTTTTAATAGTGTTTGTCATGGTAGTGGAAAATTCTTTTTCACAACAAGTTGTTTTTTTCTCATCAAATTTGAGTCATCTTTCCTTTTAATGAATTGGCTGCAATCTTTGCACTATAAATACCACCAATCTATTAAGTTTTTGTCAAGGAATTTTTCTGGAGTCAGTGTGATATATGAACATGTAGTTTTCAGCCAGGAACTTCCAAACAGTAATTAAAGTGGCATCATTAATAAACCAGCATTGATGTTATGAGTTAATGTTCACATTCGAAGCAAAGGAACCCGATGCCAACCACTGACTAAATGTCAGTTAATTTTGGCTGTGGTAAGCTTGCCATTCAGTGAATTCTTTTGTCAAAAATACCTAATTGCTCTGAGAGAGCCAATGAAAACCAATTAAATTGTACTTTTTAAAAGAGTAACTAATGAGTAGATTCCTACCTCTTATGCTGGTGGCTATGAAACAGAACCCACTCATGATTATGCACCTGAATGAAATCACACATTTGTCTGCGATGTAGTTAATTCTCAACACCCTCAAGCACCTGTGGTTTTGTGTGGAACCAGCGTCTGAGGGTGAAGCTGGATGGGGAGAGGGCAGCCAGCTATTCAGCCGTCCTTTATTGGCTCCAGATTCAAGTTACTGGCTGCGTTGTGGAGGAGCCACACTTGAAAGGAATGGAGCAATCACCTGATCCAGTCAAATGTGCCTTTGCTAACCCCACTCTGGCAGGCCAGGCATCAGGGCGCCTGTGACTCCCAGCACCTCAATAATACCATTGTCCCAACTGACACAGAAAGAAGCACACTTACATACCTGTAAAAGACAGACCAAAACAGAGAACAGTCAAGTTTGTCATGTGGGCTCTCCACCCCATTCCTGAGATATAACTGGCCAAGACAGATTCTTATCTTGAATATGCAAGTGAAACACCCAGCTAAATGAGTTCCCTCATGAAACAATAAAGCGGCACATGCCACAGAGCACGCACAATGGCGTGATTTAGCGCTTTGGGCATTAAACAATTTAATATTTGGATAATGAAAGCAGACAACCTCCTCCTCATTTTAGGTGGTTTTACTATTTACTGCTCACAATGAGATACCTGCCAGCAGATTGCTATCGTGGCAGAAACAAATTAATAGTGTTGCTGTTATTTATGGGCAGTTTTATGCCACACAAGAACTGTGATCACCTGAGGCACAGACAAGTCCTTAAAAGCCCTCTTTGTCAGGCACGTAGAGGTAAACATGCAGGACAGATGTGGCCTCGTGCTAAAATACAAATCTCTCCCTGAAAGGACTGTTTAATTTGAGACCTAATGAGGATGAATATGTGGATCATCAGCATGGAGGAAGTCGAAGGAACTTGAGGTGGATACACACATACGCCCACAGAGGTGCACAATTTATCACTAGTTCCATTAGTTGTTGTAGTTTTTATCAGAATTTGTGCCAATCTGTGCAGGAAAACACTACTCATGTGGCAGGGTCAGTGAAAAATGATTATAGGCTGTGTGGCAACTGCCCTGCACTGATGGATGCTACTTTTCTGCTGGCTGAGAGCACTCTGATCTGTGGAGGTCTGAAAGAATAATGAAAGATTCAGGTTGCAGCTTTGTTATTTGGATTCTGACAACAATCAAGCCATGAGTTTGCAGACAACTTGCAGACTTATAGCCAATATTTGAGCTCAGCTGTGTTTTGAGATCAATTTGTCATCTGTTTGTCACAGATCAAGATTATTGAGCTGCCAAGTAAGATCCCAGTCTGCACCCTGGTACCAGAGGCAAAGCTGGGAATGGTTATGTGCATAAAACTGTGGCAGGTAAGTGTCAGGCAGTTTGCAAGATCATGACGCCTTTGCTGTTTTTCCCCTAACCCTAAACAGTAGCCCTGTCAAGACATGCCAAGTTCAACCGGCTTACTTTGAGTACAAACAAATAATGTGCTCTGTCTTTCCTTCTTATTTAAAATGGTAATTTTGACTGTATTTAAATGCTTTATTCTGATTGGCCAGCTTCAAATGACAAGATACACTAATAGTAAAATCAGCAAAAATTCAAATGTGAGAGACAGCATTAGATTTACAGCCCAACAGCCCGTCCTGGGCCATTTTTCCATGTATTTCTTCTCAACTGGCAGCAAGTCCCAACACTGTAATTAGAGTGTTTGGAAGGGCCGGGAGTTCACAGCCATATATCAGCCTGCAGCTGTATATCCAATCTGATCTGGGCAAAAAGTTAGTTTTCTGTTTTGTAAATGCTGTCAAACGTTTTATTTTCCACCCATTAACGAGACCCTGTAATTATTTTCTTGCTTAATAATTAACTTTTTGGGTTTTGGGGCTTTGGGCATGGATTTTTTTTTTTTTTTGCATATATTTAATGGGCTGTTCAGTTTTACTAGGCGACAGGTATCAAAACACAGCTTATCACGTCGAACCCAGAGTTGGGCAAGCTGCTGGCCTACACACATTCGGTCCTCTGTTACTGGTGGACTGTTAGGGTTTACTTTTAAACATGAAATACTAAAGCCAACAAGGTGTGACATTTTTTCAGAGACATAAAGACAGAGTCTGAGAGCCTGCTGATGTTGTGTTTGTGTTTTCCTTTGTTTTGCTTTGATTTCATTGCTGCACCCACCTTTCATCGTCTGATTTACGAAACAAAGCTTGCTCAGTAGTGACTGCCAGGACACATAATGATCAATTATATCATTATAAATCACAAAATATCATTGTAATACAACAGAGACAGCTGTCTGACTTCAAAGCTGAATGACTCAGGTGACTGTAAATCATTCCAAGCATAGTCAACTTGAGGTCCAAGCACTGGGAAAAGACTGAAAACCTGCATTTGTAAATGTATGTAAACCCTTCTTTCACTGTGTAATGCAAAATACTAAAAAAAGGTTCTTCACATAAAATGTTTATATTATACCCTCTGCTTCCCTCAATCCCACAAAAAGATGCATCAACTGATACCACCATCCTCTTTCTCCAATAGAAACTACCCGAGTTCTGCAAAAGGGGAATATTTTTACCCTCTATGTGGCAGTAATGTGTTGCATTTTGAGCTTTTTGCAGACACGGTCACTTCCAGTAAAGAAAGCAATGCACCCAAACAAGCGATACAGAGAATTCATTTTACGTCATTTATTGCCTTTATGTAACTGTGGTGTCCTACTGCAGTGCTGCTGAGTGTAAATCACATAGCTCCAAAGCAAAGACATCTGTCCCTTCATGGCAGATGTGAGTGGCTAAAGTGGCCGAAACATCTCTCTGCACAGAGAAGGTAGAAGGCACTGATTCGGCATTAGAGAAGGGACAAAACGGGGAAGAGCATCAATGTGTTGAACACAAGAAATTTCAGGCTTTGTTACCGTAATTTTGACATTTACAGTGTGTCGATCCTGTCTATTTTGCCTGAAATAATCTGAGGAAACCACTAGAAAGACCAGAAAGGCACAAATCTGCAAAGTCCTGGATGAGTATGAGCGCTGCCGCCTTACATGTCATGTTCTGTGGTATTTGGGTAGCTTCTATTCATTTCACACACACTCCAGGGTGACGCCTTCAGCAGTTATCTCTTCTCTCCATCATCTCACTCCCCATGAATCCATCTTTTTTCCCTACTGCTGCGATGAGAAATAGTTATTTTCCTTTATTCTGAAGAGAGACTCACCAACGCATTTATTGTCAACCTCTCAAAGGCTCCGATACACTACATGGACACAAAGAACTGGTGGCATAATAGACCCCCCGCTGTGTCTTCTCACGTGGTGACTTCTGGGGTTGAACACAGAGCAGAGAACATGTCTAACCAGCTGGGATGCACAGTTTATGCTTGTGTAAGAAGACGTAGCTCTGAAGTGGCTGTTAGCATGCACGGTATTCAATAACAGGAGTTGAAAAATGTCATAGCTAAAAATGTAGACAAAACAGTGTTTGCTGATGAAATTAATGCTCAGCACTTGTGTGCAGGAAAATTGGACTTGATAATTGTATTTCTGTGTCCACACAGCCCTGAAAAATAAGACATCAGTCACGTCATTAGAAAATATAAGATCTAGATCACTTAAGCCAAGTAGTGTGAATGTAATAACACTGAGCTTGTCTCTGAATATTAGTTATCAGTTGATTTCCGGTTTTTTCACTCTTGTCAGCAGGACCATTTTCATGTGAAAGGCATTGCTTGTTTTGAATGAAAGGATGAAGGTGACAAATGACAAGTGATTATGTGTAACATGCTGAGATGGTCATTTTGCTTTCTGTCGTCGCTGCCACCTTTCTCTTTGAGGACTCATCTGCTTCATTACAGTGGTTTCACACCGACAGACCCAATGCTGATTCAACATGTTGAGCCATCTGGAAAAAAAACCCCAAAACATTGAACACTGACTAATAGACGTTCATCGATGCTGCTAATGTTCCCAACATCTGATTGTGTATTTTTTATATGTGGACCTTAAGACCTTTAAGTGCCAGTTTCTGGAAATATTTAAATGTTGTGTTAAACATGGCTTTTTTTTTTTTTTTAAATCTACCTCTCAGTTTGAGGCTGTTTTATATCTAAAGGTGAGAGCATTTGTCTTCATCTCATCAGCTCTAGATAATCAAAAATTAGGGAACTGGAAGAGAGAGAAACTGCCTCCACATGTCGGTTTCACTCGTGTGAGGATGTCGGGCTTGGCCGGGGGGACAGTCGTGATCTATGATGTGTGAGACTTGTGATGTGAACAGAGGCCGGCCAGGAAAAGGAAATGTTCCTATCTAGATATCCATCACTCTCAGCTCATCACCTTGCTGCCTTGTGGCCACGGCATCATGGTGGGACCGGTAAGACCACTGAAGGAAACGATTGGTTCCTTATGTTGTAGTAGTTCCTGCCTGAGGCCTGTGGTGGCCACATCAGCAAACAAGCTGCTGGTCTCACGGTTGTTCATAGCTTTGGTAGAACACATATATTTTCCAATAATTGCATGTAGATTTAATTAACTATATATTTGTTTACTTTTGATTGATTTGGCACATAAATCAGAGAGCACACAGAATCCCATCAGATTAAGGTATTGGGCTCGAAAAGTCCTAAAAGAAGTTATCATGTACACCGATCCATATATTCTCCATCAGTTCAGACCGACACCTTGATACTTTGAGTTGAAGAAGCTCTCATATTGTCTGATTTTATTTTGCATGCTTTTTCTGTGTTGTCCATACGGAGGCATTTAGTATACCAGTTCTTTTGTATTGATGTAGTGCTTTTCTAGTCAACTACTCAAAGTCCATTTACACTATTAGACAAATCAAGCCATTCACACCACTTTCTTGATGTATTCAGTTTTCTCTTTTAGTCTATCCAGTGCTTTTTCATGATCATACATACACACAAGCTTATTGGCAATGTTGGGTCTAGTGATTTACCCAAAGACGTCTCCAAGTGTGGACCTTTTAGGCCTGGAAATCAAAGCACCAACCCTTTTGACTGTCAGATGACTGTTCTACTTCCTAAACCAAAGTCATCTATGCCATGTCCAATTTTTTTTTTAGATTAGATTTTATTGTCATTGCACATGTCAAAGTACAGGGCAACGAAATGCAGTTAGCATCTAACCAGAAGTGCTTTTACAGTATACACACACACACACACACACACACACACACACATATATATATATATATATATATATATATATATATATATATATGTATATATATACACAGTCATGGAAAAAAATTATTAGACCACCCTTGTTTTCTTCAGTTTCTTGTTCATTTTAATGCCTGGTACAACTAAAGGTACATTTGTTTGGACAAACACAAAGATTGCTCATAAGAGTTCTATTTAAGAGCTGATATCTTACCATTTTCCATGGTTTTCTTGATTATAACCTAAATCACTTTAGTTTTTACATCAATAGCTATGGCGTTGTACTGCCAAAAACACTGCTTTTATGCATTCAGTGTTTTCTTTTCTGTCTGTTTTAGTCACATGATGACGTTTAGTGGTACCAGGTATTAAAATGAACAAGAAAGTGAAGAAAAAATGGTGGTCTAATAATTTTTTCCATGACTATATATATATATATAGATATATATATATATATATATATATATATATATATCTATATATGTATATATATATATATATAGATATATATATATATATATATATATATATATATATATATATATATATATATATATATATATATATATATATGTACATAGACCAAAATAATATATAGCTATTGTTGTAAAGTGCAGGGGTCAGATTTGGATGAATAAATATATATTATGAGCAGAGATGTGATTATGATGTGATTGTGAATCAAAGGATCTTCTTAGTTTTAGAATTTTAAAAATGTAATTATTTTATTTTATTTTATTTTAGGGATAACTTCACTCAGTTAAGAAAATATTCTTCAGTTATTTCAGTTGTAATTGGAATAAGTGCAGCATACATTGGAAAATAATCACTATTATTAACTCAATCCTGGATGTGAAATTAAACAATTTATATGATTAAAAAAAAAAAAAAAAGAAAACCTTTACCTGTGCTTCAGACCACATATTTAGGGTCTGAAGTCAATGCCAACAAAAGAAAACAAGACAAAACACAACTCAGTCAGTTTATTTTGAATTTTTGTATCATTTGTTTTGTTCCTGTTTTTATTTGTTCATTTTTTATATCTCAGTTACTGATCCCACTAATCTGTTGTTAAAATACTGCTGTCTGAATGTGTCTAAAACACTGAACCAGACACAGTGTACGTCTGTCTAGGTCTCCTGGTATGATTAGCAGTCATCTTTTAAATGTGTTGAGTCTGAAACACAGACAAGCATTTAACATGTGACCACATGGTGTGGTAATTTATATAAATAATTGAAGTTACTGTGCGGTGTATCACACGCAAATAATCACCATAGTTCATCATTCAGGGATGCAAAAATTTGTAAAAAGTGATTATAGGAAACTGGAATGACAACAAAATCAAGGAAGTGTTGGCTGTCAGGGTCAATGAAGACATTTCTCTGGAGATTAGTGACACTGATGTCATATACTCTAAAACATTTTTTTAAATACTCCATGGAGGTGTCAACAAAAGCAAATCACAAATTGAGGGTTGAAATCATGCCATAAATGGTCATCATCGCTTAAGTAACAGTGGGCAAGTTTCATACGGGACAACAAATGTCGGCAAGTTGCAGCTGACCCATGAGATGAGTATCAAGGGAGTGGATCAGTCAGTCAGTGCTGCTCACTCTTACAGATGGTTCCACTGGTTTCAGAGGGATTCTGTCTCAGCCTCTCAATTCAGAGTGGGATGGCAATAGGGAGGGGTTGGAAATAAAGCAGGTAACTGCTGCAAATGAAATGAAGCAAGTAAGTGCTGCATGACTTTTACATTGCTTTAGCGTTGGACGACCCAGTTGAGACACGTTTTAGCTATGGCGGACATTTATCTTGGGAATTCTTTGGTATACAGAAGAATTCATGGTTGAGTTAATGACTGCAAGGTGCAAAAGGTTCTGTGGCTTTAAAACTAGCCCAGATCATCAGTCTTGACATTTGTGTGCTAGTGTGCACACATTTGGGAAAAGATTTTTGTACTGCTATGTTGTGTTTGATTTTTTTTTTTTTTTTGCCAAACATGGCCAAACATGGCACTCATTTTATTGTAATAGATTTTTTCTATGATCCTGTCATTTTAAGTCTTTTGGTTCTTTCAAATTTCACTTTGCAGACCTAAACTGTGCTAGCATACTCTTTTTAGAGAGAAGCTTTCTCCTGGACATGATATGATATTCAGGGAGATTTTCAGCTGTGTTCAATGTTTTCCTGTTGTGAATAGTCTTTATATCTGTAAAATGATGGACTTCACATTTTTATAGTGCATCGAGTACAGTTTATTAGCACCTGGCTACTCTTAAAACTTTTCATTCTTACAGAAGCAGAGAAGGTGAATGTTTTCACTTTCTGTATCTGCAGTTTGTCTTTGTTTCTGTCAAATAAATAATGACATAGTGACGTATGTTATGCATTGTTGTTTATCTGAGGCTGCATCTATCCAATTGACCTAATGTTAAGATATGTTTTTTAATGCAGTGATTTTACTAATTATGTCTTGATGTGTAAAACTTTAGGATTGAAAAAAGGTGTACTTTGATTTTCACCTGACTATGCAATAGCCCCCAGGGTGTTATTTTTGACTGGATAATAGTGGTCAAACCAACCACATGTGAGAGGAACAGATGTCACTCCCACATCCTTTATATAATGGCTAGAAACTTTAAATACTTGAATCAAGATGCTGATGTTTGCAATGCAGTATTCAAACACTAATGTACAGTACCAGTACAGTTTGGACATATTTAATTAAAAAGGAATGAGATGGTGTTTCCAACCATGTGACTTATAACATGCACAAGTACTTGTCCAGTCTCTATATGTATTCTACATAAATACAGCTCTGAAAACATAGCAGAAGATCACACAATAACGTGACAACAGTTTCACCTAAACTAGTTGCCATTCTACAGAAAACGGTTTCCTCCACTGGTCATTCTTCTACCAGCTTCAAGCTGTCTGTCGTTCCAGCTGTTGCTCTGTGATGAATCTCCTCTCAGTGCCCCAGCAGAGAGCCCTCTTGTAGAAAGTTCTGTGGAGGATATAATGAATTAGGTGTCTACCCAGGGTTCCTTGACCTCCGACCCATGACATCATCAATCAAGGAGGTCCTTCACTTAAGTGAAATGGTGGGCCCCAAGCCTGAAACGCTTAGCCTGGTCCCTGCCGGCAAGCAGGGGCCACTGGTTTTCACTTGTTTTTATTTGTTTTCATAATCCCTCGGTGTTCGTCCTCGCTGATGTGTTTAGAAGGAATACACAACTCTGTCTATAATTTGTTTAAAGCTGGAAGAAGAGAAATATAGAGCGTTAACAGAGGAGAGGACTTGAATGTGGATGAAAAATGGAAGACATGGCCTCATTGCACATATGGAAAAAAACATTTTTCCTCCTAATTCCTGCATGGCACAGTGCTTTTTCTGGGGTCCTGAAATTTAAACCAAAATTTAAGTTGCTACACAAGCCTTTTCCAATTGATTGGTGATATCTTTTGAAAAGTGTGTCCTTTACTTGGCTAGTGTAATGTCTTTTAAACTTAACCAGCTTAATGTCTTATTATTATCCTAACTCAATGTGCTATCCCACTCCAGGCATTTGAAGATTTGTAGGGGTGTGTTCAAAGTATGAAGTTTAAATTTTCTTTTGTTATCTGGGTTTTCCGGGTTTTGTTTATATTCGCATGTAGAAGAATTTTAAATTCAAGGAAAGCAGCATGATCAGGTTTTAACCCCTCATATTTTATCAATTTCTTTTCTCTCTCTTTGTTCTCACCTCCAGCAGAGCAAAAATATACATTTTATCAGCTCGTCTTTACTTCTCCCTTCACTACAATGATTTATAAGCTTTGTGCCTGTTTCATCATACACACTCTTGTAGAGGAAGTCAGTGAGAACTGAGAGGTTATCTGAGACTCCCTACAATGTAAAGACACCACTTTGTTATTCTGTTGAAGTGTTACACTTTTAAATAAGCTGCATTTTCTACTCAGTAATGGCTCTGGGTTCAGTATATAAATAATTTCAGCAGAATTTTTTTTCGGTGTCAATATTCAAAATAGAACAAGAAAAGATTTGCAAAAATGAATTGAAACATGTCAAACAATTATGCAAAAAAAAAAAGAGAGAGAATAGCAAAATTAACTGCAATGTTTAAAGAAAACCAGTGTTTTTCTCTTAACTGATATGTGCTGTGCTGGCTGCAAGACCTGTGACTTAGGAATATCGATGAGGAGTGAAGTGAGGAGTGCTGTAATGGCGTGCTGGAAATTGGGAGCAACAAGCTGACGAATGGAGCCCGCAGCATCTTAGAGTGTCAGCGGGAGCTTCCAGGATGATAACCTCTGCTCCTCTCAGCTTCCAGCACTACACAGCGGCTTCTCTGTTTTTACTCCACAGCTCTCATCCCACAACTTAACTCGTGCTGCTCTCTGTGTTCTCTCTACCCCGCTTGCTGTTCCTCCCCCTATTCTCTTATTTATCCTCCTGCTCCTCCAGCCAGACTCGGGCCGTGGACCTCTCCTCTTGGCTGGATATGAGGATGGTTCCCTCTTGCTGTGGGATGTAACCCAGAGGTCCAAGTTGAGCCAAATCAAAGCCCACCCTGAGCCCATCATGTGCCTGACCTTTGATCCCCAGCTCCTGAAGGGTATATCAGGATCCTCTGAGAAGAAACTCTCCTCCTGGATACTGGACAGCCAGAACAACATACAGGTTAGCAGGCTCGGATCTAGTCCACACAGATGGAACAGTTGTATATACTGTTTTTTTTTTCTTTTATGTGGATTTCCCTCCTTCAGTCTTAAATTAAGTTCCATCTACTCAAGCATGTGTGTTATTTTAAGTCCTGAGCACCCCTACCTGCTAAATGGTTGTTGCACAATAGTTGGCTAAATCCCATGGAATGGAATAAAGGGTAATGGAGGAGATGGGAGGAAAAAAGTGTTGCCTTTCGCCAGGGTTGCTCAAAAAAACATTGGGGGCCAGAGAGGAAGAACCACAGCAGGGCTCCAGGGGCCATAAATCAGCTGCTGGTTACACAGTGTTGGCAGGGCTCGGGGCCAAGGGCCAAGCTGGGGCTGTCACTTTATAGTCTAACCACCCACACATGTACTGATGCACAGTCCCACAGTAGATGTTGTTAATCGGTGAAAACACTAAATATTATAATTATGACAAAAAAACATTCTTTTTTTTTTCTTTGTTAGTAATAAATGGAAAAATTCATTTGTACTCTTTCACCATTCCTCCTGACTCAACAACTGTTAATATCTACAGAAAACACTATACATACAACTTCTCACTCATAAAAGAATACTTTTAAAGTGATCCTCTCTATATACTTAAGCCCCTGCCGTATTTAAATAGATCACATCAGCTTTGTATCGTAATTCATTTAACATAACAGCCAATGCTTCAGAGACTTAATGCCTCATTTGAAGCTATATTTTCTCTTGATTTCATGAGCAAAAGGGAATTCTTCCATTTTTCAGTCAACCTCCATGAATCAGAGCCAGCGGGAACCATCGGCCGACCTAGCGCACTTCTGCACAGTTTAGGGGTATTATTCTTTCCAGGGCTTTTTACAAGTGAATGCTTGAGTTAGAAATATTTGCAAGCTCCATTTTCTCACCCTGAATTTGTGTCCAGACAAACACTAAGAAGATTTTTGTCCATTATACTATAAACAGGAGGAGAGTAGTTATTCAGTTTATTTTGCTCGAGATACAAAATATTGATTCAGTATGTAATCCAGGATGAAGGTGACAGGAAAAAAGCACAAAAGAGAGAAAGGATCCATAAGGGGCTTTTAAATAATTCTGAAGTGCAGCTCAGTGTGACGTCCAGACAGCTATCCTCAGTTCTTCCCACAAAAGTATTTTTGTGTGGCTGGAGCGAGGCAGGAGGGGCTCTGCCGGGTGGCGGACCCGGACCCTGGATTCTGACGGACGACCCGTGAGAGGTAATAAAAATATCACAACCTTGGAGGCCCCTAAACCAAACAAAAAACACATCTGCAGTAAGGGGAACAGTAGTTCACAGTGGGAGGCTGCAATAAAAGCTGAGGAGGCTGTAAGTGCCACAGCATCCCACGTCCCACAAATTACCCCTGCGATACAGTCCAGCACAGTGATACTGGCTTTGCAAGGCGAAGCGAAACGTTTTGTGAAATGGAGGGGAAACTGAATGTGACACAACACAGTGCTGTTATGATTTAATAAAGCCAAAGGCCTGTGAAGTGAGCTTATCAAGGCCAGATAAAGACAGATAGCTGCAGGAATGGAGGTTAATGTCTTGCACATGGCTCCAAGAGGCCTTTATCTGCTCTGTGACCCCACTGGCCTGAGATTGCTTCATTGTAATGAAGCATCATTTTCAGCACTTTTCTTCTGCTCTCCTTCTTGTGCGTATTTTTTGGGATGGAGTAAAGATGAAGCCATGAGGCTGTGAATGTTGGGATTTACATGCATTTAGGAGGCTGCTCAAAAACATTCATAAATGCAGCAATGTTTTGTTTTTCTTTTTTCAGGCGATAATAAAGACAGAAGGTGTTGTAGCCTGCATGAAGAGAAAGCAGGTATAGACAGAGGAAGATTAGCTATGTAAATCAAGCATGACTGACAGCCAGCTCTGTCTGTGACTGATGACAGTTCGGGCTTTACAGGTGGAAATCTCGCTCACCGTCCTCACTGTGATGCAAAAATATTCTCACTGTACCCCCTCCCAGAGTCGGTTTCCTTAGTCAAAACAGAATTCTTGCAGCCGTCAGCTAGTCCATTTCTGGTCCAACTTCTGTGTCAGATCAGACACAGCCTATGTCTGGTACTGAACTGCTTTTCTACAAATTCTATTTTTTTTCTTAATGATCAACACCCCCTCCACCTGTTTGACACATTCATATCCTGTCATCCAGCACCAAGCTCCAACAAGTAAGGTGACAAAAGGCTGTAATCTCCCTGCTGCTGTGTGTGATTCACGGACAGGGTGTGTCAGAAATACCTGTGAAAGCTTCCCAGCCGCTAGGCTCGAGTGAGTGAGTGATGACGGGATGTTTCAGTGGTTCACCGTGAAGAGAAAGGGTTGTGCCAAGACGAAGGGAAAAGACGGGGAGAAAAGTAGAGCAAAACTTGATTGACACCTGCCAAGTGGAGGTTCTCTTTCAACTCAAGCTGTGTCAGTGAGGTGCTACAAAAGAGGATCCTGAAATGAGTCTTGTGGTCTGAGGTGCAGGCTAAGAGCTGGTACTGTTCTGACAGATGAGAAAGCCGGCATTCAAAAAACAAAACCTGCTGTGTGTATGCGTATTTGTGTAAAGATGGGGGGGGGGAGCCCAAAGATGGATGCTGTGTTTTATGAGACAGAAGGAGCCAATAGAGCTCCCTGAAAAGAGCAAATGGGTTTCTTCATAGATTGTGATCTGGGTAATGGCTGTGCTTGAGGCTATCTGCATATTTTAAAAATGATTTTTAATATTCATTTAGCTGTTGTGAGGCCCAGCAGCAAGAACACCAATGCAGAAAGGCAAAGAAAAGCCACGCATTTTTCCAAGTATATTCTAACATTTAGAAACCAATAGATGTTAATGTTCTTTAATGTACTGAGAATTGTCTTTGTAAGCTGTTTAGTCCATGAAAAGGCTGCAGCTGTACATGACCCTTTTAGGAAAATTCTGAGACTTTTCTTGGGGAGAGTGTTGCCCCTTTTCTTTCAATTTTTAGAGCAAATATTAAGCAACTTCAAAATTGGGGAAACAGGTTGTCCAGCTCTGTCCTAATTTCCAAAACCAGCCTTAAAAGTTGCCATATGTGACTTGGTGGTGCCCTAGAGAAAAAGTGTTTCAGTCCAACACAAACTGAACAAAACCTAATTAGGATTCTTGGTCAGATTGTAGATATCTCCTCCTCAGGAAAAAGCCAGAGCAATGTGGACTCTGATCTTAGCAAAAATCTTATTTATTCACTGGGGGAATTCTTGTAGTTGGCTTTCATTACAATGCATAGAAAAAAAAACACACTGTAACATGCATGCACGTAGGCTTCTACAACACAAATGCGCTTGCTCCATTTGCATCATACACAGATGGAGAACGGCTGTGCTCTGCTAAGTCCAGTAAAGTCAGCTATACTTATATAGCACATTTAAACAGAACAAAAAAAAGTCATCCAAAGAAATACACTACTGTGCATAATAAAATATTAATTTGAAATAAAACATGCAGCTTGAATCAAAGTAGAGAGAAAATATGTGTCTTCAATAATAACTTGAATAGTCTGAAAGTGGGGGTGGGTCTTATGAGGATGGAAAGCTGCTCCATAATTTAGTTGCAGTAACCCCAAAAGCTTGATCACTCATTTTCAGTCTTGTTCTGGGCACCTCTGAAAGCAGTTGACTAGATGATCTAAATGCCCTGACTGGAGCATGAGCATGAAGCAGCTTAGTCAAATAAGATGGTGCCAGCTCATTCAGAGCTTTAAAGGCTAATGATAAAATGTTAAAATTAACCCGAAATTGAACAGTGAACCAGCAAAAAGATCTTAGTATTGGTGTGATTTGGTCCCTCTTCCTCTTGCCAGTTAAAAGTCACGCTGCCTCATTTTGCATCAGATTAATGAATGGTTTATACCCACATACAAAACGTTGCAGTAATCGAGGTGTAATGTTATAAAAGCATGTATAAGTCACTCCAGGCTAAGAACACCGCTAAACTATTACAGCTTCATTTAACAAGTCTCTTTTTTCCTGTTCAGGCTCACAATATTATATAGTTACCTTTAACACATGTTTTAATAGTTTTAGCTCTGTTTTTATCATATCCAGGTACTGCTTGCACGGCAGTTATAGTCTAAACACACTAATATAAATATTGCTTTGTACCTGCCAGTAATATTTATCTAGAGAATTAATTAACATATTGGTTGTCATTTTTTTATTGAGGAATTATTACATAAATTGCCAGAAAGTTATGTAAAGAGCAGGCCTGATTTCTTTTTTTAAATCCATTCTGATGCTTTTAAAAGTTTTGTTTTCACCTGATAAATAAACCATTATTTGCTATGCTTAGGTGACAGATACATTTTCTGATTGCTTACTAAATGCAATTGAATTTAAATGAATTGCATTTAAATGGAAATACAAATACATTTAAATTGAAATTGAAATGCAATGAATTTGAACATAAAATAATTGAAATATACTTTTTTTTATATTTATTTACTAATCAACTAATGAAGTCAACACTGTTGTCTTCAAACACCGGTTCCAGAAGAAATCACAGAACATAAACACTGATCAGTGGCGGTTTAGGGACCAGCATAGCCGCACATGAGCATCATTTATTTTAAGTGATAGCACAGAACGGCCTTTTTTTTTTTTTAACAACTTTTTCCTCTCCACTTTCTCAGACAGAAAGTAAAAACAATTAACCAGGCAGCCTTGCTGAATGACCATTACTACATCATTAGCCATTTACTGCTTGCAATTGACCCTTAAATGAAACAAATGCCTTTTCCTGACACAAACTATGGGAAGCAAAACAAACAAAAACAGACACTTAAACCCATCATTATCAGGCCTCTAATGCAAACCAGATGGAGAAAGGTAGGGGCATACCAAATACTTGAGGTAATAACAAAGCTCCAAATAATCTTTCACTTCCCAGGTTTCTTTGTATCTGTTTATGTGGGTTGTTTGGTCTTAGCAGACACACACTGTTTTGCTCTGGTTATGGCAACCATAAAAATCTAATTTCCAAAAAAAAAAAAAAAAATCAAAAAGCAAAATGAGAAAGTCTGACTGTTTTGAGCTTGACTTTCCTTTTGTTATGAATGATCAATGACATTCCTCCCTGCTTTCTCTCTCCCTTGCATTCCCCTTTATCCATTTGGGCTATGTGTACCTGGCTTATATCTTCCACATGCAGCTTGTGGATGGTTTCTGCCCAGGACAGGAGCATGCAGATATATTCTCCTAACATCTCCTCCCATCCAAGGCCATTAGTCTCCCTAGACACAACTTATGAAGTCAATTTTACGCTGTCCAGTTTGATCACAGCTGCCATATCCAGATGTTTGAAGCTTGTCTAGTGATCCAACCAGCAGAGTTCCCCTCCCTGCAGGAAGAGCACGTTTGCTCTCCTGGAATGCCCACAGCAGCAGACCCTTTAGATAGCGATCATAGCCGCCATTCATTATAATATGTCAGAATGTTGCCCCCTTAAAGAGATTGATATAGTCCTTGGGACACTGTAGATCACAAGGAGAGGGGGCTGTGGATAATCTTTAGCAGGCAGACATTACACAGTGTATATATCGGAACTCTTCGCCCGCTGACCAGATCTTTCAGTGCAAGTGTAATTCATCAGACGCCTAAAGCAACACAGTCTCTGCAAACAAGCATTTCAGCAATATGGTCTCTCTTTTTCTTGCAAACTGTCACACAGGTAACTCATTGCCCTGACGTGCTAACCGCAAACCAAATAATGAGGCTCAGAAAAATTTACTCATGACTCTTGTGCTCTAATGTTTTACGGCCGATGATTGAGTCCCTAGAGTCTACGGCCAGGTTCAACAGACCTCCAGTCTAGCGCTTGGATCTCCTTCATCAGATCAGCTGATAGCATCTTCTAATACATGTTTGTATCAGCCACAAGTTTCTGTACAGCAGTGTCTTAGCAGTTTACTGACCCAATTTTAATGTCTGATTTATTTTTTTTCTTTTCTCTTTCTCTCTGCATTTGCTTGAGCAAAAGGATTTTTTGTTTTTGCCCTTTTTTCAAGAATTATCATAAAGAAACTACTATTTAGCGTCCTTCGTATTTGCATTGTGTAGAAGTGCTTTTAAAGCATGTTTCTGAATGCTTGTTTGACTCAAGTAAAAATGTGTTGTCTTGGTCTATGTGATTTCACAGCTCCAGGACTGTGTGATGATGGTCAATCCAGGGGTTTCCCAGCTGTGCATCAGAGACGATGGTAAGCTTCTAGCATCAGCGGGCTGGGACCACAGAATTAGGATATTCAGCTGGAAGAAGTTGCGGCCACTGGCAGTCCTTCAGTACCACGCTGATATGGTGCTCAGTGTGGCCTTCTCTGACCATCAAGAACCCAAGCAAAGACTGCTGGCTGCTGGATCCAAGGACCAACGGATCAGCCTGTGGTCAATATACAACGAGGGAGCTAATACCAGCTGAGTATCTGAGCTCTGGGGGAATGTCTTTTTCTCAAGACTTCTGCCATTGCACTGATGTAATTTGACTCTGGCCTCAAGTTTAGCCTCCTTTGCAGTTAAGTCATTGAGGTTAAACATCAGTACTTGTCTCCTTGAAGAGTATTAAATGTATCTCTGTATGTAATTTGTCAGTACATCCAGCCACTGCATGATAAAAAGTTGTAAAAGTTTCAGTATGCTAGAAAGCAAATGATTTAAAAATGGTCCCTCAAACTTTTTTACAGTGTTTACCATCAAAAAATGTTCTAAGTTGTACTGTGTTGATGCTTTTACTCATTTGTTATTATCATACTAAATACACTAATATAGGGAATAACACAGTGTATTTTATTTTATATTATAGTTTCTTGGTGACATTTGTTAATGAGGAATTAGTCGACAATAAAATATGTAGATGATTGACCACCAAACTCAAGACTCCACCCAAGTTTAAAACTTTATTTACTCACACTACAGAGTCAATCTCAATGCAGCTTGTTAGAACCACACAACCACTCGGTCCTTTGCTTTTAGACCAACTGAAATTCTTCCAGATAGCTTGCTGAAGTCTGACACAATGATCTGCAGCTATGCGATTATGTTGACTCATCTGATGGGAGATTTGCTTCAGTGGACTTGAATTTGAGCTATATGCTGCACCTGAGCAGCTATGTAATCCTGCGTTGTTATTATAACAGTTCTTAGTTTAACACGCAGGCTTTCCAGACCAACCTGAGCTTTATTTGTCAAACAAGGTAAATCATGGCAGGGACATGGAGAGCAGGAAGGTGTTGATTTAGTGCCTGTGCTCATGTCTTGTTGTTCTTTCTGGTCAGCATGATCTGCGTATAAGCTGATTTACTTTTCTCAATAAACATATTTTCTTTGCAGGTGTGAAACAAAAGAAAAAAATATATGACATTGTACTATAATTCTGGGGAGTGTTCAAGTAAAACAAGACACCGTTTAAATTTCTTTCACTTTTGTAATGGCAAATAGAAATGTCTTTTCAGTAAAGTTACAGGTTTTTTTGAGAAGGCCCACAGATGATAAAGACAAGTTGTTTTTCTTATCACTCTCTCCAGTAATATCTGAGTCATGTGTTACAACACCGTGATGAGAAGCCGCGGGCCAGAGCTTCAAACACCCAGTGTTCTGCTTCACAGGAGCTTTTTCTCCTGGGATGATCTGTAGCTGAGAAGCTCATAGTGCTGTACAGGAAAGGCCTGAGAAATCAAAGAGCCAGTCGAGCATAATGGCCAGGAATCATTGGGGGAGAAAGGTCATTTACCAGACGAGCCGCTGTGCTGTGACACTACTGTCGTGGAAAAAAGTGTCTAACTGCAATTTGGTGATCCCCCCCCCCTCCCTGTTTGAAACAGTTTTAGTTAAATTCTGTTTGATCAGCTTGTTGGAAACACATTGCTATCCTTTTAAAAATGCACATGAGAACTTTTGTACATTTCTTTGAACGGTGGCACGTTTTAGTGACTTGTTTACCATGTTCCCTGACCCTCCTGGTGACATCTCACATTCATAATAGCTTCCTCGCTCCCCTGTTGTCTTTGAACAAACACCAGAGGTGGTGCGGGTTAGCTTCCGTTCATTCTCTGATAAATCAAATACTGGGTCCATTCGTGCAGATGTCCCCTGAATGGAGCAGACAGCACCTCACCGGCCTCGGAAGAGCCTGGTGGGGTGGCGGTAGACCTCGTAAATCACCTCATAATGGATCATTTAGGAAGTCAATAAATGGACGAGAGGGCTGTCTGCACAATAGGTCTTGTGCTTCACTTATCACCTAACGTGTGTCTTCCTTGGCCTTTAAGGTCAGAGGGCAGCTCTGCTTTAGGATGGGACATAATCCACCAGGTTGGAGAAATCTGCAAGTGTGTGTAGTTCATGCTGTTTCTCCCTAAGCCTTTAGTTGTTTTCATGGATTATATTACCAGCAATGACGTAGTACTGGGTTTGATTATTTAGAAAACCTTAATGGGAGAAAAAGAATGACTTTAAGTAAATAATCCTTTCTGTATAAGCTCAGACCAACGTTTCACCTGACGGTTAAGATGGCTTTACTTTTGTAATATGTGACTTAATAGAAATACGTCAATCTGGTTGTGTGAT
Organism: Hirundichthys speculiger; assembly: GCA_018398805.1. Classification (NCBI taxonomy): domain Eukaryota; kingdom Metazoa; phylum Chordata; class Actinopteri; order Beloniformes; family Exocoetidae; genus Hirundichthys; species Hirundichthys speculiger. The sequence goes on along the minus strand of JAGFBZ010000287.1, from coordinate 2,985,184 downwards.
GGCTGTGTGTTACGATGTTCCTCATAAAATATCTGTCAGCAACCTCATGCATGACATAAACCGGAGCTCATGAGAGCCCATTTGATGGGGGGATATGTGAAACATGTGTTCGGGAGTCAAGGTTCAAGATTCTGTTCAGTTCTTTGGGGGAGAGCTCAGTTGGTTTACCAGAGTTGATTTAAAGACCAACAATACAGCGGCAGAGATTGCCTCGAGGTGAAGCGGGTGCATCAAAGCCTTCGGGGTCCTGTCACAGCAGATGATCCAAATGAGTGTCAAGTGATCTTTCAGGTTGCTTATCATCCATCCTCTACCTCTTTATACTTCAGTGGCGATCACTGGCATGCTGTTTTTTTCTGGAGCTGCTGACATGTGGGCAAATAGACTATTATACAATTAAACAAAAATTGCAAGGCCAGGGCTTTTCCTCTATGTGAAATGAATAAAACCTGAAAAAAAAATACAGTTGAAAACTTGTAGAACCTATTTAAAGAGTATGTGCTCAAAAGTACTTCTATGGAGAATGCCCATGCAGTTTCCAAAAGGAGGAGCCATACTGATAATAAGTGGATACACATATGCAGTTCATTATAATTTCTGCAGTAGGCGCAATTTCCCCAATTTTTCACCGTTTCAGGGCTGCAAATGAGGACCTTGCTGTCAACTGTATATAAATTAATCACATTATACCACTGACACCCATGTATTAAGAGTATGTCTGAGCAAGTGGTGTATGACAAACATTTTCCTCTCTGTACATGGTCTGGAAAAAAACTGTGAATGCCGCAGGGTGGAAAAAAAATGGCATGTTCAGCGTATGAGCTGTATTTAACTACAAAGATTTGTACTCTGGGTACTTACATTCTATGCTCAGTTAAAATGCTGACTACAGTGTACTATAAAATGCATTTGATAACTTTATTTGTTTAGTTTTATGAATTCATACATTACAATGTTTTTAATTATTTATAACATTGTGAGAATGATGGACTGAGCATTAACTCAGTCTTGACTAAAAACAGTAAAGTACCTGCTTCTTAAGGCAATAACAATTCAGTAATAATAAAGCTGGCCCATGCTTTCAGAACATAAAGCTGCATCGAACAGTTACCTTGGCCTGAATAACTGGTTCATTGCAGACATTTTATTGGATTATTTTAATGTTAAGTTAAGTGAAATATTTAATTATTTCCATCTTGACCATGAAATAATTGCAGTAGATCTGGGGGTGTCCTGGACATTAGACTCCCCAGAACTGAAAGTGATTAAAAGTATTAACACATCTAAATTTAATTTACCTTTTATGTTGCACAAAGCAGAATCATGCCATGGGGTTTGTGGGCCATAGGGTGATTGGAACAATCAAGTCCACTTATTTCATTTACAGCACTTACTGGAAGCAGAGCTGCTGGAGGCTTCCTTGTGCTCACTGACATGAGGTCACAGTTGTCCTGCTTAAAGGGATTTCCGAAACACAGCGTCTAGCAGCAGTCTCAGTGATGTGTCCTCTGGATTGTGAAACCTGTAATTAGTGTGAATATAGCCTAGTCTTTTTTTTTTCTTTCCCCCGCCCCTCTCCTATTACCCACACTTAACCCCCCACCCCACGAGGGCCCAGCGGTCAACACACAAACCCTCCATCGTCTCGCGCAGTCTCGCGACGTCCATGCGGCTTGCTCCTCGGCACCTGCCGCCGGACGTCGGTGCTCACTGGCCGGCTTCACATATCCAGAGCGCCGCTCCCCGACCAGAGACACAGGAGTACGAGATATTACTCTCTAAAGGTTGTGCTGAATTATTAGCCTATTTCCATAAAAGTATATATTTAAAATGTTTATACAATTAGGTGAAAAAGAATATCGCTGAGTGTGTTATCACCAAGCCGTGAAAACGCATTTCGGCTGTAGAGTTTAAAACTCCTCAAAAACCCTTCTTTGAATTAGAAAAAAAATTAATAAAATGAATTAATTAAACGACTCTTTTTAAAGAAAATATAAGCAACATTTTTTAATAAGGCTGTATAGCCAAAACTAGCTTACTGCGTTTCACGTGAGCTTCCAAATAATTAGTTCAGCTGTTGGACTTCAATTACTTCATTTAAAAAAAAAAAAAAGTTGCATTGTGAAGTTAACCACGTTAAAGTATCGTTGCTCAAGCAAGCAAGCAAACAAACAACAAACAACAGTTATGCAACCAATTAGCCGCTGTTTGAGTGACTGGAAACATTATTTAACCTCTGACACCTTTACAAGCCATTTACCAGTCAGAGGTCAGGGCCCCGGGCCCCGGGCTCCTCCTCCCCCCCTCAACGCTCACCGGCAGCCATTTCAAGGGGAAAAAAAAACATGCATTATTGAAATGAATCATTAGGTTACATTTCCCCTTGTGTCGTGACAGCCACAAGTCCCAAAGCAGAATTTTTCTCCCAACAAGATTAACCTTGACAACAAAGAGTTCCTCCCAGGACTTCAGATAGGAGATGGAAACGGCTTTACAGACAGGATACCCCCTGACTTTACCATTAATGATGAGCAACCATATCCTTCTGGAGGAAATGACAAATATAAGCGCTGTCCATTATGTCAGATCGCGTGTCATGAAGTGTCTTTGTAATTTCGGAGAAGCTGTTGTTATTATCGTTATGATGATTATTATTATTTTCAAAAAAATTCCACCAAATAAATAGTATGTAAAACGTTCAAATGTGAACAAGTGAACTCTGCAATGTGCTCATGCATCTCTATAACTATAGTTTAAGTATTGTTGCAGGAGTGTGTTCGTGCCTGTCCCTCCTTAAAGCCAGGTGCAGATTTCAACATTTGAATCATTCTGTGGTCTAATGTTTAGACAGCTTCCAGGTCCTGCCTGCCAGTGACTCCAGTGGACACCTCAGCCTATTTCAACAGGGCAAATCCAGTCGGGCAAACTTGAACAATGCTGTCAGTGAGGTAAGCTTTTTTTTTTTTTTTTTTTTTCCAGTTTTTAACCCCCCCTCCCCGCCACCTTCAACTGATGGGACTTTGAATGGAAAATTTGCACAGACACTTTTTTTTTTTATGAATTACAAGAATTTAATGTTTATATTACAGATACAGAAGAGTCATTCGGCTTCATTTATTTACTTAGAATTGCTGCAAGTCAGTGCCATGGTACAAGCTTCTCAGAGCAGCTCAAGGTGTTCAGAATGTTTCAAAACCTTTCTTTTTTTCTTTTTAACCCCATCGCGTAAAAACATTTTGGTGTGTTTCGACATCCTCTCTGTCGAGCTCAACATGCATCTCGTCTACCCTAGAAGTTTGATGGGGACTATATAACATATGGCTTTTTTGAAAGCATTAAAAACAAGGCAAATCAAAAAGTGCATCCAAAAAACGGAAAAGAAAATCAATTTCAGTCTGTAATCAAAGGTTTTGTCCTTTCTCCTCTGCTGGCTGGTGCAGCATCTGCACTGCTCAGGCAGGAGGCGGCCTCATGTAAGGCAGATTGCCAGTTGAGTCCAAAGGTCAAAGCGGACCTCTTTGAGGGCTTAGAACCTGCGCCCATGCTTAATGCAAAGACACATTTCCTTTAAATAAATATGGCAGGGTTTATCCATCTGAGAGCAGTTTCAGTCCGTGATCCCATCCCACAGGTTGCATAAGTCTGCGCTGCCGTTCCTGCCTGTTGTGATTCCCACAGTGCTGTGAGCCATTAGCCGTGGTTGACAGTGATCATTATCTGGGCCCGTAGTCATAGTTTGAGGGGCCACTGGTGGCTGAGTACATGTTAGTTGTGGCGGGATTCATGTGGTGGTGGTATGTGTGTCCTCTGATACCGGGTAAAGGGTAGGGCGACGGCCTGGTCTTCGCTCCTAAGTAGTGTTCGTAAGTGTTGGGATACTTGTAGGGGTGGTGGTGCAGGGTGTCTGGGGGTAGGGTATGGGCATCCGGCCGGAGGTCATGAGGAGGGCTGGGTCGTCCGCCTGTGAGTGGGACCGCGTGAAGACCTCCCGGGACCGGCAGGGCCGGGCTGAGGACGCGGGACATCAGCTGGTGAGCTGGGTCTGCATGTATCGGTGTGCCACTGGGGTCTCGCTCATATTCTCGTCTGCTGTCCTCTGTGAAGGTAATGGACACACGAAGAGTTAAAGACGAAAAGCAAAAGTTAAAGACAAACATATACCAAGCATACTTGGTATATGTTTATTGGGCACTATTTCTTTACTCAGGCTAGCAGTAGGTGAGAAATGGTTAAGGGATTTTAGATGCTCATTTGGATATCACTGTTATTAACAGCTGTCACTGAGCAAATATTTAATAACTCCATTATTAGATGCCCAGAAACTTATCAGTATGTCTTGTATCACAAAGTGAAAGTAGCATTTTTATTATTAAAAGTTTGGAAGGAAACATTTATATATATTTATTAAAAAGAAAATTAATTTATCATGTATGTGATTGAAGGCATTTCATTCAAAACTTAAATACTTTTAAACACATAATGGAAACTGTAGTTATAAAATTCCCATCATTTGTAAAGCCAAGATGAAAAGCCTCAATTTAATATCTATTTAATTGGCCAAATTATTCTCTTTGAACTAATAAATACATCAGTCACCATAATGTCAAGAAGATCTAATTTTCATTCCAGTTTTTGCAGTCCACTGAAGCTGTGGTCAGTTATATAACAGCATAAAAGCCTCTATTATCTTTGCAGTGGATGACAATGTTTAATTAACAACTAGCAACAGCTTGATACTGCAAATACACTGATTATCTTCATTTCAGTTAAAAAAAAAAAGAGAAAAAAAGGCAGGAATGAAGCGTATGACTGACTGAAGGTAAAACATCACTATAAAATACCAAACAGCTAATCGAGACTTTGTTATGCGTATGATACCAGGCAGGAGTTTAGAAATGAAACAAAGAGAGGGCTGCAGACCTTTCTCCGTGCCGTTTTGCTGAGGGGGAGATGACATTGGGTTTCTTGTTCTGGCAAAGGCACTCATTATTGGCAGAGCGCCTGGCCTGTGATTCCTGGGCCTGGAGCAGGGAGAGTGGATTCAGTTACACACTCACTTAATGAACGTCAAGGGCACAATTTCTCCATACTTTAGATCGATGAACACATACTTTAAGTTTTTACAGTGATGTGTCTACTGTGAGCATTTACACACTGACTGATGCAAAATTTGCATGATGTCAAATATGAAGGGACCAGTTTCAAGACAGAGATTTTTCAATAATAATAATAATAAACCTCTTTAATTTCAGTGCATCAGCTCTCAATGCTTTTCAGAGAAATGATTTTGCAGAACAGGATGAACAGCATTTGAAAGAATTCAGTGTGCTTGTTTCATCTCTCAGGATACACTACATGGGTGGGGAATACTACACTTTGACATTCAAGAAACAAAGGAGTTTGTCAGTGACAAACAGTCAACTGATTTTCGAACAATGTACTGTGATTTCTAAAATTCATGGCACCCTGTTCTTCTACATTGCTAATTCCACCCATCTGATGCTTATTTCAGATAGCAAACAACCAAAAATATTTTCCAAAAACCATTGTGAGTGTAGAGTGTAACAGTTGAGTGTGGCGCTCACCAGTCCTCTGGGTCACAGTCCCTGAAGCCCTTCGCAAACGGATTACTGGCTATCTTCAACTGTGTGATCTGAAAAATGAAAAGTAAAATAAACCTCAATGCTCAACACTAAATCATCACTTTTTTTTAAAAAGGCGTTTGAATATGTGAAAAGATGTCAGATTTTTTTGTAGTTTGATTTAACAATGACATTTTATGTTAAAAATGTATTTCATTAAATTAAACACACACACACACACAGTATTACATTTATTATTTACAGTATATGATGAAATGTAAATTTTCATTAATTTTATTTATTATTAGTGCTAAGTTTGACAATTAAGTTTTTTTCTTAAATTAGTGACGTCAGTGAATAGGGAAATAAATAAATAAACATAATTCCGTTGAAGTCACTCTAATTAAACTGAGCACACTGAGGTGAGAATATGAACGAACACAGCAGTTGGAAAACTGCTGGAAACAGTTTTTGCTAAAAGAAGAATAATCACTATTAATTGTACAAAAGTCACGGTGTGAACGGTGTATCGCGATTCACTCGTTAATGCTTTGGCGTACTTTTGTGCAGCCTTTTAGAAACTCTGTGATAAATAGTGCCACTAAATGCAGCGCGTCTTTACTGTAGGCCTGCGGTGAGGTGCGAGTGTTTGCGCTGCGTCCTGCGCGCTCCCTGGACGTCAGACCGCCGGAGCCGCACGCAGGCTGTAAAAGCGGCTCACCCGGTGGTTCTGGTAGGCCGTGACCGCCGTGAAGCGGGTTTCCTCGAAAACAAAGGTTTTGTAATTTTCCTCCGCGTACTTCTCGCTGTCCTTGCGGGGGTCCACATAAACCACGTGGAACCTGGGCTGGTAGCGGTGCATGGAGTTCAGGATGATCTGTAAAAAAAATACAAATGAATAAAATAAAATAAATAAAACGAGTAAATAAATAAATGCATTTCGTTTATCGCGCATATGTACAGGCCTATTGTGGTTCAATAATGTCCAGGACTGCACATGCGCAGAGTGACTGCCATAAACGCAGGAACAATCGGGCGCTTATTTAAAATATACCTTGATAATACACGAAAGGCCAACTGATCAGATGTTATTTGAATATAATTTGGACGCCTACAAACAAGAGCAGTAATGGATATCATTAAACAGTTGCTTTATGTTCCAATATCTGAACAGATCAGCATTCAGACCTCATTCTTTAAATATTCATGGAATTATTCCTCTATAAAGGAACCATTTTTCTCTCCTGATTTCACGGCGACAGAGACACATGTAGCTGATGGGTAAAGCTGGAGCGGGAGGGGCTCAAATCATTTCCAGTGGTGAAATATTCCACTTCCTCGCAGTCATCTTTTGGAGCGCAGCCGCGTGCGCGGGGCCGTTTTTTCTTCTTTTTTTCGCGCGGAGAATTGCTTTTGGCAATATCTGACTATTAGTCAAAATACCGAGGTTTATTGCAATTAAATGATTTCTATCAATCGGTTTGATGACGGATAAAATCGCTCCACTAGGTAATATTTCTGTTCAGTTCTTCAGTTTGTTCTGTTTTACACATTTGCACTCTTGATCAAATCTACCCCCCCCCCTTCTTAGATATTACATTTAATGATGATCGAAGTCATTTTTTATTTTTTTCTTCGCTATATTCTTAGGCTTTTTTCTGACTGGCCCACTCGCTCCTTTAATGGGATCCGGGACAAACGTGGCCCGCACACATCCCTCTGGCTCAGGGCGGCTCTGTTTTATGTGAATTTATTTCCAACACTGTACTCACATGTCCGTTATCGTCCAACAGGTTGTTGGTGAGCTTCAGTTTATCGAACGAAACGATCTGCTTCATCCACTGCGCGCCTTTGGCTGGAGAGTCCGGGTGGTAATGGACCCGACCCGGCGTGGCGGGATCAGCTTTACCGGCCACCAGCCACGACGAGCTGTGGAAGGCATACCTATAAGGGCAATAAAATACAACAGGACGCTCGAATTACTTCATCCTTACGCACGATGAATCGCGAAAATGCACATGATGACACGCGCACACCGAAACTGTAAAACTGTATATAAGAGGAAAAACATGAACGCGTCTGCACGCGTTCATGTTTTTCCTTTGTCAAATGTTCCCGTTACCAACATTTTTTATATGAACTGGGTAATGGAAACATCTTTTAATGTTCCAATTCAAAGGAATAATAACAGATAAACGTTCATGTTTTTCATAAATGCTTGTAGAGATTTATTTTTTTATGCAAAAGCATTTTAAAATTTGACACTGCGAAGTATTTGTGTATTTAAAAATATCCACGAGAGTTTAATTAATTAATTTATCTTTTCTTACTGCCACAACATTTTACTTTATTTTTTGACTGCGACAGTTTGTAGAAAAAGTTACCTGTAACGTTTGTCATCTACAGGCAAGAAGTCCATCAGGAGCATATAGTCTGCCATGGGATCCATCCCAAATATTTTCACTTGGAAAGTTGGAAACATTCTCCTGATAAAGAAAAGACACAATACGTGATGGCTGTTAAATGTCAGCTTGAAATAGTCTCAAATGCTACTGCATTTAATTACCAAAAGACTGCTCCCGCCTAAACCGGATCATCGGTGTGTGCATGTGCGTGTATAAATAAATAAAAAAGACAAGTTGCTCCACGGTCTGCAAAGCTTCATTTTACTTGCGCTGTAATCTTCAAGGAGAACAAGCCTTCAAACTTGTGCAGAGTGTGTCACCAGTGTGATTTTTCTCTGATCTTTGCCACATCTGTAACTTCTAGAAGAGCACTTTCACTGTTTCTACTCATCTGATGAGCTCCAGATAGACCCACAGTAAGACCAGCTGACAGATAAATGCTCTCAGTTTTGTTATTTTAAAGTATTAAAAAAAATGCAACAACAACCTTTTTTTTTTTTAATTAAAAAACAACTTGACATTTAAATTCAAGGCTCCCTGACTGGTACATATAAAGCAATGTTGTTTATTAACAAAATATATTTCTGTTTAATACTAGTAAGCTTATAGAAGATTTGATTTTTTTTTTTTAATTATTATTATTTTCAATTCAGAGTCTCTGATCTGCATTTGGTTATTCAACAGATCAGTAACCCCCACTAGTCGCTGAAAGTTGAGTAATCCGTGGAGTCAGTGAAAGGGATCCTAAAATCGACGCTCAATTAACGTCAGTGTTGTGGCTAGGTGAGGCTGAAGGAGCTGTTAAAGTGATCCCCTTTCTCCTGTCAGGCAACAGAGAAACTCAACTCAACCCTCACCTTCAGCCTTAACATACTAATCTAATGCTTATTTATTTATTTATTTGAAATATATATTCCAACAGAACCATATTTAGATTTCTGGTTGCAAATGGCAGAGTGGAGGATTTTCATGTAAAATGTTGTCAGTTCTCGTGGATCAGTAATTGCAATAAATTCATACAAGTTAGCCTTAATTTACTGTAGGATATTAGTGCAGCAAATATGTGACCAAAGCTATGTGTAAGAGAGAAATAAAAGATAAAAAAAAAAATGGGGGGAAAAAAATCAGCAGTGTAATCGGCTGGTACAAGTAAGCCCTGACAAATACAAAGCAACAATGTGCCATATAAGAACCATGCGTAAAATTGAACCTGACGGTGAAGAAAAGCAGCTGAAAGACGCGGTTATCCCTGTCAGATCTAAGCCCATAAAACACAGCAGGATCAGATGAGCAAGGTGTTTACAGCTGACACACAAAATACACCAGTCACTCACTCACGCGCCACAGCAGAACCCTTTCCACTTTCAACAATGAGGATTTTATAAAACCAAAGACGCATTAGTGCCACAAATGCTCCGTCACTTCCCGTTAATATAAAACATACAGCAGACTTTCATGTGCACGAGGCAACATTTTTATTTTTGTCAGCTGTTCTTAAAAAAAAGTTTGATTTTTTTTTTTGCTCATAAATATGAAAAACAACGTAGCAAAAATAAAATAAATAAAATAAAATAATAAAAAAAAATACGAAACGCATTTAACTTCCCTTGTTTTGTCAGCCTACAGTGATTAGTGTTACAGGCTCAGAAATCAATTAAACTAAATAATAAATACAATTTCGTGTGTGATTCTTTGGCGTAAGTTATCAACAAATAGTGGTTGCTAAAAGTAGGTCTTTTTCCTCACGTGGCTCTTCCTTTTAGGCAGAAAATAAATGTGTATGTTTGCTACAGTGAAGCATGTTAAAGTGTTTCTTTTGAAAGGCAACAGTCCCTCTGACCTGCGCGTAATTCGCACTCACCTGCCAGCTTTCGTAACGATCATCTCCGTGCCAAGCTGATTAAATTCGTCCCATAAAGCCTTCATCTCCAGCTGCACGTTAATGTTCGCCACTTTGGGGTTTTTCTTCACTATATTTTTGCTGTTCGGCGTGGAGTTAGAGGACGACGAGGAGCAGTTGGGAGTCCCGCCGTCGCTCGGCTGGGCCTGGCCCGGGTTGGATCCCGGGTAGTTGTAGTTGTGCTGTGCGGCCGGGCAGGGCTCGAAGTGGGCCTCATGCTGGCTGTAAGGGTCCCCGGGGGACGGGGAGAGGTGGTAGCCCCCCGGCGTGTTGAGGCTGCTCAGGCTGCTCGTCGTGAAGGCTGCAACATCGCAAAAATGGGACAGCTGCGTCAGCCACGGGCTGGATATGGCTGAAATCATCCCAGAAAACACGATTTACCAAACACGCCTTGCGTTAGAAATCGGTTTAAAAAATACAAAACATTCAGTGATCTCCAGGTGAAGGTGTCAAGCACAAATGCACCCCTTTCTGTTCAAAAAGTTCTGTGTCGGCTGTTCATTAGTCCTCGAGGTTGCATCCACTGCGAGCTCAGCCTACAACAGGCTGCCTGGTCTAAAACTGCAGTCGTCCGAGGATTGACGAAATATCCCCCAAAACCTTAAAAAGCCACGTCGAATTTCGGAACAGTTCTCAGAAACGAGCGCGGAGGAGGTGTGAACTGCTTTTTTTTGCTTTGGATCGATTGCGCTCTGAGCCGCCTCTGTTGCGCGCTGCTGCTCTGCGTTGCGCTCTACTCAGTCTCCTCTCTTATCTGACGCAGAGGGCCTCCCCTTTGCGATAAAACCGGTTCTTATTTCTATTTAGATAAGGAACTGCAGGTAATGTGGCTTTTCCTCGCCTTGGGACGACACTGATTGACAGAGAAGTGCGCCCCTTTTTAATGGCCTTTCCGGCACCCATTTAAGTTTTGGATAAGGGCATCGCCCACATTCACCCCCGTTAACAAACAATAGAGGATCTAACCTGCAGAGCGGAGCGTAAACGCTTTACAAGGTAAACACACCTTGATTTGCATGAACAAACAAACAGGCAGCAGGTGACTGTAGCTCTCTAGTTATGGACAAATACATGTGTGGGATGGATATATATACCCCCTCCGGACTGGATGGGATCATTATGGTCTTTTTTTTTTTTTTTTTTTTTTTTTTTTTTTTTACCAATGCGCCCGTGTAAACCCTCCTCTTCTTGGCTTCATTTGCAGTTTCTGCACGAATTAAAGTTGACTCTTCGTACAACGCCTTGGAATTAGAGGAATCGGATTTTTCCCACTTTGCCTGCAGACTTTTCCTGCGTGATGGTGATCATTTTAGGTGCAAACGAACTTTGTCTAACGCTTCCAATTCGCGCATTCCCAACAGCGCACTAATAAGTGCTTTTGTTTACTTTAATAAGAAAGTCGAGGAACAAAGCACACGCGGTTTATGTGTTATGTAATTTTGAGCGAGTTGACACAAAAGGCTACAACAGCTCTACGGGCATCAACAAACAAAATTACCTTCCATTTCCCGAGTGACAGTGCTGTAGTGCATTTTAAAGGAACTGTGCTTGTGCAGGTCTGGCTTGTCCAGGCCGGCGCCGCGTTTGTCAGACCCCGCGTTTCCTGCTCGCTCTGCAGCCGAAATCAGAGAGGCAATACTGAAAGCATTTGCCTTTGGAGAGAGGGGACCGCCGTCGTCCATAGGCGGGGGATCGAGTCGTTAAAAGCCGTCCCTCGTCCTCCTCCTCATCCGCTTTCCAACCGCGCAGAGAGCAGGAGAAGGCTGCGCACGGCGAAGATGAACGTGCGCTAAAATGTGGGTTTCTCACATGCCGTCACCAGTGGGTGCAAGAGTCTGGCTCGCGCTCTCTTCCAAGTAGTCCCGCAGCTACTGTGAGGAAACCAAAACCTCTCCGATGGTCCAGTTCATTTAAAGAACCCACTGGACGCGTCCTGGTGTCAAAACAGAGTTCATCCACGGAGAAGCGAGAAGGAACTTCCCTGGTTTCTCCTCCGGTGGCTGGTGGGGTGGTGTTATCTGAGTCGAGCCTCGAGGAGAATCTACTACTGCCACGAGAATGTCAAAAGTGAGCGAGATCCACGCCTCCCATGAGCTGCTAGGAGAAAAAAAATGTGTCTGCGCTCAGCACTCAGTGTTTTACAAGCTCAGATCAGAAAAGGCTGGGATGATAAGGAAGTAAATAAAAAAGAAAAAAAATCCACAGGGATACTTCCGAATACTTTTACTTTTATATCTTTATTCAACATACATCCCCTTTTTCTTTTATCTTTTTTTTTTTTGCCTATAGCATGTTCCAAAAAGTTGGTTCAGAAGAAATTTAGTATTAGTAAAGAGTCAGAAGTAAAATATTGATGTTAATTTTAACAGGCGATTGAAATGGTGATTTGATTCCAAAAGCAGGGTCTGTAGGTGTGTAGGTGTGTAGGTGTGTAGGTGAGGGACTGTATTAGTGGCAAAGCTTCTTTACACTTGTCCAGAGGAGGCAGGGACACCTCTGGACTCAAAGGCATCATGGATGGATGACCACACATTGTGATCAATCAATTTAATCTGTTTTTTTTTTTTTTTTTTTTTTTTTTTTTTTTTTAAGAAATGGACACCAAAGTCAAAAGAGCATTCAGACTTTAATCAGCATGTCTGATAGCCAGCCTCTGTGATGGTATGAGGTTGTATCCAGGCCCTTGAAAAGGTTTCTCTTACACTTCTGTTATTGCAGCGTTAAGTACAGTGAGATTTTAGAGCAGGATGATCCACGTCTTCACCACAGATGTCAATGCTTGTTTTCAACAAGACAATGGAAAAGCACATTCTGCATCCATGACAACACACTTCTGAGGCAGGAGAAGGTTCGGGTATGTGGACTGCAGCTACCCTCAAACCAAAATCTGTGGTGAATTTTGAAAATGAAAAATGTGACAGCAGTTGTTGCACATCATAAGATGTGTTTCCATGGAGCTTGTGACAGCAAACCCTCAGTGCTATAACACGTTTTAAATGTTGTGAAAGTGGTAAAAGCCTTACTATCTCAACTTAAAAAAAAAAATGTTTTGAAGTTATGAAATGCATAAATGGATGTATAGTAAGAAGTTGAATGAAGCTGACCAGAACAAATATAAATATCTTAGGATCATACTGTGCAAATAAATAAAAGTCAAAGGGAATGTAAACATCTATTTTTTCATTTGCACTTTCTAAATCATCCCAGATTTGATATTTGAACTGAACTCTAATATCTCTAAAATATTGTTTCAAAGTGTGCCTGTTTGGCAGTCAATTATGGCATTATATGCATTTGAACTATTTAAATTATGCAAGCAAAGTTCAAAAAACATCCTAAACATTAATTTCTTATGCAGGGGAATTCAAATTTGATTTTATTTATTCGTTTGTTTATTAACACAATCGTACATGCTTACCATTTTGGAATATTTGGTTAAAATATTTATGAGTAATACACACAAGAATGCATTTAACAAAGAAAAAAATATTGTCCACAAGATTCAGAAATCCAAACATATGAGAACTTCTTGAAGAACCAGATGATCAGATTACGGATCTTAAATGATTAAAATGAGATTAGTCTGTAGATTTTGATGACTTGTCTAAACCAGGTTTCTGTGTTTTCTCTCTCTTTCCAGAACATCAATCTCTGCACTAAGTAACTTGTCTACATGAATCCAACAGCAGTGTTTAATGTGTTAGTTGGGCCTCAGTTCGGTTCTTCTACACAGATCCTTGAACAGTGATTTTAGCTGAGCAGAACCCCATCATGGCACCCAGGCGCGTGGTGCCTGAGGCTTTAGCTGGACTTGACCTCCCCGCCCCCCCACGCCCCCCCACGCCTGCATCCTCATGTCGGTTCTCAGCTTATCGAGATTCAGCTTTAATGTGCAGCTACTCGAGATGCGTTTTGCTGAGGCTCGTGCGCCAGGGAGCGGATAAAGTTCAATTTACACCGGAGTTACTGAACTGAGTGTGAAAACAGCAGCAGGGTGGGATAATCAGGGAGAGGATTAAACATGTTTGCTTTGGATGTTTCTTCCCAGGAAGCAGTGAGCATAAATAAACTACCGCAACATGTTGGTTGAGGCAAATATTTAGGCGATAGATAGATAGATAGATAGATAGATAGATAGATAGATAGATAGATAGATAGATAGATAGATAGATAGATAGATAGATAGATAGATAGAGTAGTGAGCTGACTCGTAGTGGCGTGTTTATTTCTAATGTGTGGGAACCCTGGCAGCTCTCCGCAATGATTAATCTTTTAAACTCCCACCAGGCGCATTCAGAATCCTGTGTAAGGCGCGCTCAGGTGGCGCATTCTTCCCAGTGTATGACGGCCTGTTTGATCAGATATGATGCCATCGATACCAAGTCACTTCATCACTGCCAAGTCGGAAGCCTCCTTTGTAAATACTCAGGTGCTAACAGACAAAATACAGGAGCGGAGCGAAACGGGAAGAGGCCGTGCTGGAATTTGCTCGCAGGCCTCCAACTCACACAGCGGAGCCATTCACAAATACAAAGGCTAACTTTTAAGATTAAACTGTTCAATGGGGGGAAAATGAGACTTTTCAACGACAAACTGCCTTTTAACCCTCAAATATAGAAAAGAAGTTAAAATTGGGGAAATTTTGACAGAGTTAGGAAATAAAATATAACCTATGATTAATATGGGGGGTGGTGATTCATCAAGGTAACTGCACACTTTAAGTAGGACTAGTCAAAACAACATCTATATTTGCTGTCAGTGACATAAATACTGTTTACTGTATATACAAAAAAAAAAAAAAAGAAAGAGGAAAAAAAAAAAGAAATCACCAAACCTTTGAAGAGGAAACCGCTGTGCGGGTTTGTGACAGCGTTTAAGCATTTTATCCGCAGATCCATTTTGATCACGTTATAAGGAGCCTGATACATTTAAGACACATCTACGTGTTGGTTTTAAACTCGTTTGTTCTGAAGTTATCCTGAAGGATTTAGCGCACAGAGGCAAACATGACAGCAACTAGACAAAGTGAGCAGCTCTCAGTGATCAGAGGAAACATCAGGACTAAACACAGCTGCCCCTGACTGACTGATGGATGCAGAGCCTCTCACTGGACGGCACACAGACGGCACAAATACACGTTTGTTTTTATTCAAATATAGTCATGTCATATACGTTTTATACTATTTGATTTATTTATTTATTTTTTTGTTTTACTTACAGTTTTTTTTAAGAAAGAAAGGAAAAGTGTCGTGGATTTGGTGATAAATTTGTCATACTGAATATAATCTCAGCCCTTCTGTTCAGCTCTTGGTTTTGAACATTTGGGAAATAATATTTGGTGCACCGAAAATAATTTGTCTGTGAATAGAACTATAGTTATTTTGCCCTTAATATGTATTTGCCTACAAACACAGCAAACACTTGGACATAATTTCCTAATAATATTTCTTAAAGATATTTAAAAAAGGGAAAAAAAGCACATCATTCCAGAGGAGCACTGCTCATCCTAATCCATCCACACTTTACGCTTCCTAAATGTTTCTTCTGCATGACGTAGAAACTGTTCTTATCTAAGGATGGGACCAGGAGGCAAATAAACGGGAAACATGGAGCTCATTCTTGCTGTTTGGCTCGCGCATGAATACATATACCAGTGTGGAAGACACAGACACTCATGCACGCGGACTATGCGCAGATTTGACACTGCGGTTGCTTGTTTTTCTGCTTTGTTCTCCACCTTCCCTTTGTTCCAGATGAGGAGAGGCCCGTGTGGTCCTGCGCGTCCTGTTGTGGTAACATGACAAATCACCGAACCCAGATCTCGTGCCCATGCCTGGCTGAGCTGCAACTATAACGCAGGGCTCGGTTGATGCTATTTTGGTGTTATTAGTAAACAGAGACAGGATTGGGTCATTAGTAGATCTGGAGGGACGTGCGTCCGCGCGTCTCGCCTCTTCCCGGACGCAATAAAACCGAGTCTCCTTTGATGTTCATGAGCTCGTGTTCTGGGGATATTTATTCCTCCAATCTTGAACTGAAGAAGCTGTCCGCGTGACTGCCAGACTGATAAAATAATGAACAACACGCTCGCGCCACTGACGCTGAATCACACAGAAAAGCAGCGATTTCACTTCCATGTCCCGTTACTAGCCCGTTACTCGGGTTGTGGGACAGATGCGGCGCACAGGACGCAGAAAAACTCCATCCCATAAAATTATAGTCCCAATTTTTGGGGTAAATGCAGGTGGAAATGTTTGAAAAGATGTCTCATCTACGGGGCCTTCAGTAGGCTGCACAAGCGAATACAAATAAAAAAACAAAACAAACAAACAAAAGCCACAAATGCAAAATTTAACACATTAAAATTAGTTAAAAAATATGTCAGCGTTTAAAATTACAGCATATCCGGTGATTCCGTTTGTTTGGCTTTTTAAAAGCAAATGCGCATAATATTAAACTAATCAAAGGGAAACTAATAATAAAAAGGCTAAAAGTGATTTATTTATGCACCAAAGCATTTTTTTTCTATACAAATCGCTGATCTATTAGGGTCTCACGGTAACTGTGGGGGTCTTTCACCTTCTAATTTCCGTGTCATAAAACCCAGCTTTTTCAAATAGCAAAAAGACATAAGAGCATGTTTTTTTTGCTGTATAACTTTAGCTTTATTTCAATAGTTTATTACTATTTAATGATTGCTTTACCGGATGAGGAGCGGAGGCAGAAATAAGCATAAACCTCTCAGCTTTATAAATCTTCTTAATTTACAGTATCAGGAGGTTTTGAGCAGGTGCAAGCGATCAGGGCTCCTGCAGAACCAGCAGGGTCTCGTTTGGTCGGTTGGCCCAATTTTTGAATGCCTTTTGAAAAATATATCCACCCCCTTTTTCCGGCATAAAATGTCCACATCATTGCCAGTAATAATTAGAGTTTTTCGCTGGAATCGTTTAAACATTTGACCACAGTGACGAGTGCTTCTCCGATGTCTATCAATCTTTGTTTTTCTTTGGGCTATTTCTAATTTCCTTTCCACGATCTGTCAGTGAGCGGTTACTTAGATGCGTTAGGAGACGTTTGGCGTTGGTTGGTTGTCGTTTTGAGCAATATGATAAAAAAAAAAAAGATATAATTTGATTTTTTTTCTTTAAGATATTTTGAAGAACATATTTTTATTTTCGCAGCGGGATCGCCGTTAAATAGAGCGCTGCGCTGTCACCGATGTTTGTAGATCGCTCATCGATAACCTTTAATTCATCTGTAAAAGTGATCCAATCACAGTCACCTGCAGCGTCATGTATTTTTACTGCACAAATATCCAGAAAAAGCCAGAGCCCTTTAAGACGTTTTAGGAAAGATATAAGATTAGATGGCAATGAAGACATTTAAATGGTTAATTAATATTATTTCTGTATGTTTTTAGCAGGTGGCCATCCCTTATAGGAAACGAATCATTACTGCTTGAGTTATTAGTCTCCTTTGTTAATCTTTAGATTTCAGAACCATATATTATTATTATTCTTTTGTTGGAGAGATTACCCAAGGGCTCATTTGCTGCTGAAAAAAAAGAACAGAAAAAAAAAAATAGCACATTTCCTTGTTGGCATATAAATGTGTTTTTCCTGTCCAGCTCTGTTCTCTTGTATTTTTGGGGTCATCATAAAAGGACATGTGCATAAAACACAATGGAAATGAAAACAATGGCTGACCAAAGGTGAAAAACATGATTCCCCTGCGTCAGCCGCTGTCCAAGTCCGATATATATTCCCACACAAATTAAAACATGGGAAAACAGGCTGCAGACCTATCTCTTAATAGGCTATTATTCATGACTAAACCTAAAAGGATGTAGGTTTATCTTTGAGAAGCATCTCAAACCACATAATGGCATTTTCTTCTTTCAATTATATGTATATTTTTTATTTTTAGGTTTTTTAAAATTTTGACCTAAATTATATGTTTTATGAAGGGAATTATTTTCTTCAATAAACACATTCTGAATATATGCTTGATTTATTAGTTCAAGTTACCATGCAACTTGAAATAAACAGAGGAAAAAAAAAGAAAGAAAAACATAATTTTCACTTTCTTACTCCACTTTGCAGTTTTCTGGGTCGATGTTTGCTTCCTCCATTTATTTATTTTGAGGAGGAAAAATTCGATCTCCACACACGTCAACAAAGTTAATGAGTGCAGACTTGACAGTTGCCAACTGTGTTCTCCAAAAGTCTCCTGTTTAGCCAGTCATCTCTTCACACCCCAAAAAACCCAGAGAAGATTCTACTCAGTACAGTGTGTGGTTGTTTAAAATGCTCCAAACAGTTTTGTCATGCCACTGCAAATTCTGAATGCTCCTCAGATTTGTTATCAGCTGGATTTTTCATGTAGAGACTCAGAAAGCAAAAGTAGTTTGGAATGCCTGTGTAGGACATAGGAGGTGGGGGGGTGACGGGGAGGGGTGCTCAGAGTTAGATCCCTTTTCAAAATCACTTCTTCTCTTTCCCTCCCGTCTTTGTTTTAAAACTGGGAAGCTTTTAGCTTTTGAAAAGTATCCTTTTCCTATCTGTTGCACAGCGGCCCCAGTCATCATCACCTTGCCTCTCCCCCCAGCCCTATTGGACCGCTGCTAAATAGCTGGCATTCCTGCCACAAAGAACTGATGATGTGGGTCCAGGGCCTGCGTGATCTCCTCAAATTAATTAAGGCCTTTCTTCTCTCTGAGCAGGATCTGCGGCCTTTGTCTCTTTAATACGTCTTGAGCCTGGTATTAAACGCGAGGGCAGAGTCTACGCTCATTATAAATCTGTCACTGCCTGCTGCCGGGCCCATGATCCTAAATAGGCTTCAGTGTAGGAGAGCAGCAGTCCACCGGTTTGGCTCTCGCTCCTTACCTCCTCCTTATCTGCCAACCCTCCCTGTTCCCTGCTGGTTTGGTATTTATTTGAATATGAGAAGGCCTGCTTGTTGTTTCTGGCAGAGGGGTCTTAAGGCTGTGACCCCTCCCCTTCAGCATGATCACCACCTCATGCCCGTCAATCCCTAAGCATCTTCCTCCCCCTGAACTGCTCCACCCCTGCATCCTCCCTCAGCCACTGCGGTTCGCTCACTCTGCACTGGCTGCTGCAGATTTTGTGAACTTGAACCACAGACTTCTTTCTAAAGGCCATCACATATAGGACCCTCTGTGTACGTGCACAGGTGTGTGT
Source organism: Hirundichthys speculiger (assembly GCA_018398805.1). Classification (NCBI taxonomy): domain Eukaryota; kingdom Metazoa; phylum Chordata; class Actinopteri; order Beloniformes; family Exocoetidae; genus Hirundichthys; species Hirundichthys speculiger. The sequence goes on along the minus strand of JAGFBZ010000287.1, from coordinate 2,966,094 downwards.
TTGTTTGACTGCATGTGTGCACATCCCATTAACTGCTTTTCCTCTCTGACTGAAATTGATAACTGTGTTAGTGGAGTTAATGTCCCAGCCAGCGGGGTGCTGGCCAGAGTCTGCTCCTTCTCTTTCAAAAACTCAGCTGAGAGAATATTTCCTTTAAATTCTCTCTGGTCAGTAACTGCACCTTTCAGAGGCTGATCGATTTTCTTCCTCCCTTCCTGCTGGACATTTTTACTGGATCATGCTGGATCCCGTTGGCCCAGACAAAGAAAGGGCCTAATGTATTATCATTAAGTGAAGAGTTTTTTTTTTTTGCAAAAACTTGAAATGCTCAGGGTGTTTGGGGATGTATCTTGGCAATCTGTTCTCTGACCGCAGGATCAAGATTGTCTCTTTGCAGCAGCAGGAAGTGGATAACATATCTATTAGAAAAAAACCTGATACCCACTGCTGGGAATCATTGGCGCTCACAGGTTTGACCTCAAATATTGCCTGATGGGAGCATACAACTGAGGAGACACAAAAACAAATTACAATCTAGTTTTTGATTGGGAGATTGAGGTTGAAGAGAGGAATATCAGGTGTTCCTTGTCTCCTCTTCTGAGATGAAGAGGCAGGAAGTCACACAAGAGGTAAATAATATGCAGAATGGAGTTATTTCACCTCCATCCTCAGTCACGTTGGACTGGCTCTGGGGCAGTTGATAATGGATATTTACCCCACCAGCCCTCTTCCATGTTCTGAAAAATTCTCCGACCTTATAAAATGTTTACATTCAGCATAGCTGGCTGTAGACTACTCAGTGACGGCTTTGCTTGGACCAGTCATATCTCCAGCGTTCAAGTCACAGATGTGGTTCTGTGCATCTTGTCACTCAGTCCCTTATAGAATCTGTCAAAAGCAACTTCCACCGATCATAGCAAGCGTTCAGCAGTCTGATGCTAATTACTGCGATTCATCATGTCAGCCACTCCCTACCACCACATGTTTGTTTTGATCTCTTCCTCTCCAGCACAGTGACAGTGAAGGATGGGGGACCATGTGGCTCGGCTGGCACTGTGCCATGGAGACCAGCAGGACAGACAGCCGCTCCAGGTCCCAGCTCGGTCCTGTGCGAGCTGACCACAGCCCCTGCATGGAGCTCCATGTCAGAGTTTGGAAAGAGCGAGCTGGGAAGGGCGTGGGGGAGATTTGGCTGGCTTGCTAATTGCAGACCCAAAAGTGTAACTTTAGGTGATGGGGGGATTAAGGCATGTTGACTTGGGTTCACTGGGGGGGCTAAGCTGACACTCAGTTTCCCCAGAGCGGACAGTTCCTGGAGCCCCCTGGAGTTAGGTGGGGGGTCTGGGTCACATTAAGGGGGGTGCTGTGTGGTCTGTTAGGGCAGACCACATGACCAGCTCCTCTAAAACAAGCACTGCTGTGTCCGTAATGTCAAACACTTCCTCCATCTGCATCTATTAGCCAGCCCCTGGTTTGGCGAAGAGCATTTGAGAGCAGAAAGAAAACAAAAGGCCCAGAGATTACACGGCCCTTGAATAATGATAAAGCTAAAATAAAATGTACTCAAGGGATCCATTCTGTTTGGAGATAGCAATAAGCTTTCTACATGAATTATACATAATTTCTACATAAATTAGATTTTTATTTTTTGCTAGTTTAAAATGTAAAAAATTCTAAATTAAAATTTTTAATGCGTAATTCTTAATTTTTGTCCTTTTTAAAAAAAATTATTCAATGACTCTCAGTGTGTATTTTATTCACTAACACACTGTTTCTGTCTATTTTAAAATGTGTACAATGTGTGCACAAACACTCTTTGGACACTCTAAATAAATGTTTACCCTCATTAGTTAAACATTTTATTTGAAGATCATTATTTATAAAACATTTCACATTACTGTTAAATGTGACATATTTTTTCTTTTTACATAAATCTCAATACCTTAACTTTGAGCTTTTTGCTTTAATTGCAGATTTTTGATCAAAATTATATAAAAAATATGAAAAAAGTACATTATATGGTAAGCATATTTTTTAAATAAAAATGTAGATTTAGAATATATCTAACAATAATGAAACAAAGCTACATTGTAACATTAAAATAATTTATTAAATAGTCTTCAGATTTATTTATCTTCTATAACACAGACCGGTTGGTTTTGTTCTGGAAATGATAAGGAACACGTTGAACTGGAGTGAAAAATTATTGTGTAAAGAATTTATGCATTGGGCCTAAATAATGTGATATCGTAAACATTCAAGACTTAATGTATTCTACCTGACAAATATACGAAAGATAACTAAATCACCAAATGATATATATTTTTAATGGTTTGAAAATACATTTAATAAAAATTATACGTTTTGCAGTTGGGGGTTAAAAACCCCAACAAAAACAACTCAGTATCAAAGAAAACATACTGTTGGCCTTCATCTTTAGTTTCAGTTTTATCTTTCTTTTATGTTTTTTTTTTTTTTTTAACAGAAATAGACATTACAATGAAAAAGAAAAAGAAAGAAAATTTTCTTTAAAAAGTAATAACTCTTATTTTCTGAGTTGATGTACCTCATCCAAACTTACAGGCATGCCACAGGCTCCTATCGTCATCTTATGTGCTGTAAAATCTGGGTCAACCCACTGACAGATGAACCAGGCATCACGGACGCGCAGAAATCTTTCTCATCATACGTGTCGAAGCAGCCTCCCATGTGGCTCTCTCACTGGGCCTCACGACTGCAGTGAAGTGAATGTAAAAAAAAAAAAAGGAAAAACGTGTGTTTGGGTCTGATTCCTTTGCTCATTAATCTTGAATGTAGTCACATAGCATGTCTCCCAGGCTGGCATATTTTCAGCTAGCCTGAATATAATGATATTTATTAGAACATGTCTGCGCCTGCTGCAAGTCTTTCACTGGAACTGACATCATTGTCCTACATACCCCCCTGTGTTTACATGTGACAAAGAGGCATTAATATTGCACACTTTAGGATTGTTTAATCATTTTTTTCTTCTTTTGCTTTCTTTTTTATTTAACAAAAAATGTTTTTGTTCACCTACCTTGGAGCCTATTGGAGCCTAATTTCAAGCTTTTTTAATAGGCATTTTGAAATCTGCTAACTAAATTACACAGTTAATAAGCTCTCATGTATAAAAAAACAAAAAGACAAATAAACCTTTCAGCATATTTTGAGGTGATAAAAATGTGCAAATTTGCATCAAACTTACAGAGAAAAGAAAGAAAAACAAACAAACAAAAACACGTATGAGAAAATAGTGTGCTTGCAATCACAATTATAATACTGACAAGACCAAAATCTAAATACATCATTTTCATGATATGCCTTAGGTCTTTTAGGTTTAGACAACACTTACTTGCAAAAAAATAGAGAGGGTGTAGCCCAAGTGGTTTAGCATTCATTTTTCAATCTGACGCCTTCTGGTTTGAGTCCTGTCTTCCCACATACCAAAGTGTATGTGCAAGACTGAGCCCCAAATAACCTCCGAGGTTCTTCCTCACCTCTTCATGTGCTGTGTGATCAGAGTTTACTACAGGCATAATCGTCCTAATTACATTACATGATGTTTTTTTTTTTTTTTTAGAAGTAACCATTTATTTATGAGTAATTATTTCTGATTTCAATCACACACTTTGTGATAATTAAACTCATCAAAATTGTTATAATCTAGTGTAAGGGTTCAATACTATTAATAAAATGGTGGCTGTGAAGGAAAATCTCTGACTGTGCAGCTCAACTGTTTATCTGTGCTGGAACCTTATAGCAGGTTGACTGAAGGGAATGTTTGGCTCAAGAAAGAGAGAGAGAGAGAGAGAGAGAGTGTGTGTGTGTGTGTGTGAGAGTGTGTGTGTGTGTGCACAAGTGTCTGTTACAGATGTTCCAAAAAGCAGTAGCTCCCCTGTGTGGTTTGTCGATGTAAGAGCACCTGGCACAGACTCTGTGAAGGTGGGCACATTTGGGTATCCTGATCTAAGGTCCATTTTGAGGCGCCAATATGCAAATAAAGTCATCCCACCAGAATACATATATTAAAATGTAGACACCCAACTACAAGTGAGAGGTGGCTGATAAGCTTCAGAACCAGCTTCAGAGCTGCCACGATGAGTTCAGATCCGTATATCGAGTGCATCTCCTCCTCACTGTTCAGCCCAGAAAGGCTATGTTCATTTTGTCACGACCACACCCAGAATAAAGCTTGTCATCACGTTTTCTCTCCCTGTGTCATAGTTATGACAGGTCCAGAGGATTTCGTGCAGACGCATGCAGAATTTACCTTGGCTGAAAGCAGTTACTCAACTTCTTGTTGCGTCCATGTATGTCAGGTTTCTTTGATTTTAAATGATGATGGTACTCATGAGAGCAAATATGGCAATTGAAGCAGTGGCCAGAGGCACTTTGGTTTCAGTTGATGTTTGGGGATAACCGTGATGTTGCTTAGCTTCAGAGATGGTCTGAAGCAGGATCAGGTGTCCCTGGCCTGGAGTGGAGGAATATTTTTACATGGCATGTGCCCTCTCTGGACACTGGAGACTTCACTGCCCCCAGCCCCACCTCCACCCTCCAAATATTTACCTGACTTGTCTCTGTGGGTGGTGGCCCATCTAAAGAAACATGTATACACACGCTCATGTTAATGGATTTTTTTTTAGCATGCAGATATATGCAAAAGCGTTTAACTTGTTTGTGTTTTGAAAATCAGTATGCATTGTGTTTAGGCTTAAGTCAATGCCAAGATATGATTCTGTATGTTAAATTGGACCATTTTAATACCAAATTGTGCACTTTACGAATACATATAAAAAAATACATAAATTCTTTCAAAATCTATATGAATATCATTATAGATTTAAATCAGTCTCCTGTAGCAATCGGTGTTGCTCAATAGTCTTAGAGTCTTAGAGAAGTGTTTCACACAGACAAATGCACACATGCGAGTGCATTCCCGTGTCAGGCCTCATTGGTGTCGACACTTTGAAGTTGTCGGCTCCTTGTTTACTGATACAAATTAGCAGGTTGGCAGCCTTCAGAGGAGCAGAGAGCGTAGCAGGCTTTGTGGGTGGTGGGCCCTGGTTCTAACATTGCAGCCAAGCCCATCTTGCATCCACACTGATCTCCACCTTTACCCCCCTGCCCCCCCAATGCATATACACAGACACACACACACACACCCTCCACCTGACCAGCCCACAGTGGGTGAATACTATCAGGTAGACCTCACCTGTGGAGGGAACTATGTCAGGCTCCCTGAGGCTGAACTAAATGGACCTCAGGGGGCCTTAAGCTTTCTGACCAACAGCAAATATGCTTCCTTGCCCCCAGCGGGTCTGGCAGCACCTTGCATGGTAGCTGTCGCCCACTGGTGTATGAATGTGAGTGTGAATGGCTGAATGAGAGGCCATCGTAAATCACTTTGAGGGCACCTTGATAGTGTGGAGAAAATATAAGTGCACTCCATAATATATTTCAGGAAAATCGCACATTTATGTATGGTCTGGATTTTCTGCAGTTTGGACAATCATACATTTTTTAACTGGATGGTCAGTCATATTTTCATATTTTATTAAATTTTATAGATAATATATTTTATTCACTTTATTTTGAAATGGTAATTTTTGCGCTTAATTTATAATTTAAACTCATGTGATTTTACTTGTCTTTCATCAATGTTGTATCAGTAATATAAGCTGCATGTTTTCAGTGTAGGTCACAGGTCTCATTACACACTAAGTTAGGACACAAACCATGGAGGAGCTGCAGATATGAACATTGCAAATGCAAATAGTGCCGTGTGTGAGCCATTACAAAATGAGATGAAGGAAGAAAAATGACGTGTTGCTTACTAAATGCAAGCATTCTTGTTGTGCTAACAGAAACAGGAAATGGAAATCAGCTTCACCCTGATACAGAGCACAGCATGCTTGACCACTGAACAGGAGTAAACAGGAATGGGTCTGCTGGGATCTCTGCCGGCGCTGCTGCCCTGAATGGCGAGAATGCTACACTCCATCTTTTTCCACTTGCTGACCCAAACACATTAACTCCTTTGTAAACGTATAGGGAACATTTATGCAGTTGTGTAGATGCTATCAGGTGCTGTTAGTGTCACATAAACAATGATAATTAGAGTGTTTGTACAAATAAATGTGTGGGGGAGCTTCTTTTTTGCTCCTCCAAATATGGACAACGAGATACATCCCTTCATTACATTGAGTGAATCAGTGGGATGCATGTTCAAGTTTCATGTTTGGAACTTCAGCAAATATTGCAGCACCCCCTTTAGGCCAATTTGTGTAGAACCCACTACCATTTTTTTTAACCCTCATATGGGCTAAAACAGGCTGCACAAGAACATTTGTGTGTTTTGGACTGAAGTGTGTGTGTTGTGGAGTGGGGCTGCTTTGAAGGCAGGTCATGTCTGTGGACAGGATTATCTGCCCCTCACCCAACTCACCATCCCACTACTTCCACTCAGTCACTCCCCCAGTGGTTTGTGACAGCCGTCAGTGTCAGTCACTAAGTGCAGTGTGTGTGTGTGTGTGTGTGCACTTGTAGGAGTGTGTGCATTGGAGTAGGCTGAGTAAACAGGGTTCAAATTACCTCTGAAAGCTTTTCAATATTATTCTGATATTTCAATTTGAAAGTGGAAAAAATATTACACGGTTTAGAGGAGTACATTACTTAATCACATCAGATCACATTAGTTTTGAAGCACAAAGAGGGGTCAGGTCACATGTTGGCATGTCATGAAACTCAGCATGCTGTCTGGGTTTTGATATTCACTTTAATCATCCCTCACTTTTGGCAATATGAGACTTTGTCTTGCACCCACACCAAACCAAATCATGCATTTCCTGTATGCACACACGGATTTTGGTATGTAAGGGTTTACCATCCATGCTAAAATTTAAAACAGCAAAAAACAAAAACAAACAATAATTCTGGACTTTTTTTCTCTTAATAATTAATTTCCAGGTACTTTTTTTTACAGTAAAGCACTGCACCCCATTCTTGCTGCAATGGCCAGATATTGTGCTTTATCTCTGTATGTTGGTTGAGTTTCACAACTGTCACATCTGTAGATTAGCAGATTGAATTCTAATATGGATGTTTTGTGTTGCAAAAAAAAAAAAAGAAAAGAAAAGAAAAACAGGTTCCTACATGCAACCTATTGGCAAATAACTGCAATTCCTGTGAGGCAATGGTGAGACTCAATTTTTGGTTTCACGTGAGAGAAAAGTCTGATAATATTATGGCATGGTATTTGATTTGAGTTCACTGAAGGTCATCCAAGGAGTGAGAAAAAGAAAAATCTGTATTATATATTACTGTAACCCTTTCATGCCTAGTGGTCACAACAGTGTACAACTATTCACGTGTTTGGATGGTTTAGCTGCATTAGTCATTTAAGTGGACATCAATGAGTCATTCCACATCCATTCAATGAATTGCAGTGAATAACATAATTATTTACAGGATGTTTTTTTTCTCTTTTTTTTTTCTTTTCTGTTTTTTTTTTTAAACAATCTTTATTTCCCCTCATTCTTTCAGAAGAGTAAATGACAATCGATGGGAAAAATACACATTGAGCTTGTCATCATTAATTTGTGAAAGATTCATAAAATGTACAAAAAACAGGCTCATTTGTAACATTATCAACAATATGAATGTAAAGAAAAAAAGAAAAGAAAATAACACATTAAAAGTAAAAAAAAAAAAAATAGAATTTGTACAAAAAAAATAAAAAAAAGTATGTAAAAGAGAAATTCAAGCTTTTTTTTTTTTTTTTTTTTTAAATCTTTGCATTAACAATTAACTCACCCAGATTTAACCAGTGGTGGTCTGCAGTCTGCATTTCTTGTATTTTTAGTGTTTTCGTACACAGCCCTCCTACTGACCATCTCATCTGTTTCTATCACTTTCCCTTCTCAATTGTCTCTGGCTTTCCTTCTCACGTTTACTCTTTTCCTTGACTCTGTTTCCCACCTCCCCCCCTCCACCACTCTCTCTGTCCCCCACAGCCCCTTGATTTATCCCCTTCTCTGTTTTCTCTGGACCACATGGCCCGGCAGTTTGCCCCAGCGTCACTCATCCAGAACCGATGCCATTCAGATCCAGTTAAATAAATGGCCCTATAAATTTCCTCAAATAATAAGTCCAGTTGCTGCTGGAATGTGCAGCTCACTGAGGACGGGGTGGGAGGGTGCGAAATCCACGCAACCCAGAGACACAGATGGCGTGGGACAGTGTGACAAATCACGCATGCCTTTTGGATCGAAGAATATGGTTTGTGTGCGTCTGCGTATGGATTAACAGTGAGAACTGAGTGAGAAGGAAGACGCGAAATTAGAGGGAGATTCCAGACCCCTGTCTGTCCGTCTACTTGGAACGAGACCTCAGGGACACTTTAAATCAGCCCACCCAGAGACACAGACACCGATCAGACCTCTGTCAGGCTCAGCTAAATCAAATCAAGTCAAGTGCATTTGTGTGTGTTGCCTATGCAGATGGACGTGTGTTTTTCTGCACATGTTCCAAGAAGAATATCACCAGTCACAGCTGATTTGACTGCATTCATAATAAAATTATTTAAGACGTATCCACCTCAGCCTTTCTTCAGTCTAAATCTGGATACCACAAAAACAGTATAAAAATGTACAAAAATGTGAGCAGACAATTTACGCATGGCAGTGCGGGTGTCTGAGAAGGTTATGATGGAGACTTATGGTTGGGCTTGAACCTAAGAAGGCAGGTCTTGACCTTTTAAGAGCAAACATACTGCCTTAGTTATGGAAACTGTGTTACACAACTACAATCCCCAATCAGGAAAAACTAGGACAATATGGAACATTTAAATAAAATTTTAAAATTGATTCTTACATTTGGCTTTTTTTTTGAGCAAGTTATGAGTTTTTTGTTCGGATTTTTAAAATTGTATTTGTTAATAGACATCTTTTTTTCATTTTAGGCCTGCAACACAAACTATGTTGGGACACTCACTTTTTGATGTCACCATTTCTTCTCACAACACTCAAATGGCATTCTGGCATTGATGGGAAGTACCAGTAGAGTTACAGTTGTTATTTTGTCCCATTCTTCCTGCAGACACATCTTTAAGTGTGTAATGATATATGCTGAGGATTAGAGTTTTGATTCATTCTCTGTCAGGGACAGGCCAGCTGGGATTTAATTACATGAAACTGGATTAATACATCCTTTCAAATCACTTGTAAGCATTAAACTTTCAACATTTCTGGGATAAAAGATTAGAAATAATAGAAGATTTACTTTATCTGCATCTTAGGTTAAAGGTATCTGGGTATTTATCTGTTTGCCAAGAGGTCATGAAAACTAAACTTATCAACCATAAATGAGCACATTTTTTTTACCTACAAAATTATGAGAAGCAGGGGAGAAGAAATAGCCAGTTGATTTATCAGAAGATTTGCATAAATGTAAGAAATACAGCACAACAACTGTAATCTAATTAATCACAACATGGTACAATGCTCAATATTGAATTTCCTGACTGCCAGCTACGGCCCAACCTTGTTCTTACCTTTTAATATGTAGTTATACTAACAGATTCAAACTTGAAATTTGACCCTACCATCCAACCCACAAGCACTTTACAGAGGATGAATTCTGTCTTTTGTTATTTTTTTCCTCTCTGTCACAGTCTGTGTGTTTACCTTCATCTCATTTATCAACTCTAACTGCAGTTAGCTGGCTGGCAGCACGTGAGAAAAATGTCTGACCCCTGCACCGTCCTGCTGCTACAAGTCTCTGTGGGAAACAGAGAAACTCAATATTATTTCTCCCACCAACAGAGAGATGTGCCTAACACATGGGGGGTGGGAGTACTGGCAGTGAGGTGGCTGTCACAGGGCAAGTGTTCACTTCACGTGCTCAGTAGTAGAAATGGAAGAAAAAATGTTGGTTACCCCTCCTGTGTCATCTACGAATGGTGGATGCCCCCCACCCACCCACCGAGAATGATATTACCTTGCATGATAAAACAAACATTCCCAGCCTGACTTTCCACTGAACAAACTTTATTTGAAAGTGAGTTGAGCTATAATTTCTGGTGACCTGGAGGTTCTTGGGGGGCTGTTGTTGGTATATGAAGAAGGTGGAGTGCTACAACCCCCCAACACAATCCACGCTGCCTGTCTCTTTCTACCTTGTTCAGTTATGGGGCTGAGTGACTGGTCCACTGTGTGATGCCAGTGACCCGAAACCCATTTACTGCCTTAAATCGCTGCCCCTGTCCACCACCCCCAGCTCTACCTCTCCACTACCACAGCACTACCCTCCTGCCTGTCTCTTTCAGAGGATGACAAATCACCTTCAGAACCATAAATGGGACTAAGACCCATGCATGGCCCCCACTACACTCCCAACAGCCTGCCCCGTCTGCTTAGAGAGGGGATTCCTCATCCTGCAGTGAAGTAGTGGACGTTACTGGCACTGCCCACCACCCTCTCTGTCTGTAGTCTTTATCTGTGTTTTGATCATACTTATATGAAAAGAATAAACAGTATTTGAGCATAATGTTGACAGATTAACTGGAAATACATTTTTCAGCCATGGAGGAAAGAAGTGGGTATTTATCATCAGGACATCATGTGTGTGTATGTTGTGTTCATGTTGCATGAAATGATCCATCATAGAGTGTGCTGCATTTCTTTTTTTTGTAGCTTATGTGTGCATACCTGTTGCATGAATTGGTCTCTGTGTATAAGTGTGCGCATGTGCAGTGTGCATTTGTGTGTGTGTGTGTCTTAACAACATAACTGCCTGGCTGCTCAGGTGAGGAAGTAAATCTATCATTTCTGGTGCGTTTACCTACCACTTCACAGAGTTGTATGTCCAATGTAAACAACGTTTATCACTGCATGCAAATGAGCCCCTGTAAGCCACAGCCTCTACAAAGGCTCCATTCACTCCCAGCATAGTGTTATACCAGGACACTGAATCTGATACTATAGATTACAGCCTCGTACTGGGGCTTTATGCACTGCTTCACTGTCACTCATACTTATTTCCTCAAACGCACACACCCACACACACACGCATTTTATATACCCTCCTGCCTGTCTCTTTCAGAGGATGTATATATAATCAGATGATATATATATATATATATATATATATATATATATATATATATATATATATATATATATATATATATATATATATATATATATTGAGGATAATGTCCACCAGCGGAAGCTTATTAGAGTTGGGTGATGCAGCGGAACAATGATCCTGAGCAATGAAGTAAACAGAACACACAGCAGCTACTGAAAGTGCTGACTCGCTGCCTGAGGCAGTTCAACCAGCTATTAACTCCAATGGTTCACTTATTTTTACCCCAACACTGCGAATGTTTCTAAAATGTGTTCAACAATGGCACAAAAAATTAAAAAGACACAAGAAATTATAATTGTGTTGCTTATGGTTTCTTAGCATATTGTGTTTGTCTGTAATTGCTTTTTCAGAAAAGATCAGATCTTATTTTATATCAAGTTGTGCAGCAAACCGGTTAATTCCAGCAGTGGTTGACATACTTTTGCGAAGTCACTATGTATGTGCTCCAAAGCCGTTATTAGAGTTATGACCGGTACAAGTCGACATAAATGTCATGTTTCAACCTTGACAGGCTTGCTGTGAGCACAACAGACAAGATTTATCTCCTCTCCACCCTCTTCTCCTCCCTTTCTCTCCTTCTATTTCCTCTTCTTGTCACTCCTCTCTCTTATGCCTCTTCTTTTTTTTTTTTGACCCCTTCCAAACTCATCTGACGGAGGCAATGGTATGTATGAACTTCAGGAATTTTGCCCGAATTTTCAGGATTGCCTTTCTTTTTAATGATACAAATTGTGGCTTTTAGTGCATGTGTAGCGTCTCATTGTAATTCTTTGGCTATCAGCAACAATCAGACACTCACACTGACTTAAGGGCTGAGAAACTGCAGCACGTGTTGCTGTAAATTACAAAACAGGGCCCCACTGGGAGGTAGAGCAGATTTATAGGACACTAATAAGCACCATCTCCGCAGCAGATTACTTGTCTGTGCTTGTGTAAGAGAAAAGGGCAGGAAAGACAAGAATGAAGAAAGGGGAACAAAGGCAGAGAAAAATGTTTGTTTATAAGTACACATAATATGTAGAAGATTTTTATCCTGATTTACATGGATAATCTGTAATGTGATGCAGTAAATCAAAAACATAATTAACAAATAATTCCACAAAATATTGATAGGTAAATAGCATGGTAATTGATTTTAAAAGGTAGTCTCATTTATATGAGGGAACAGAATAAAAGCAAACAAATAAATCCAAGCTGCACGATATTGTTTTAGATGTGTCATCCAATGACTCTGGGGTATTTTTCTTTATTTTTATTTTTCCTTTGGAAACCAGCAGTTGTGAACTTCAAGTCCATTCATAGTATTTTTCTTCTTGCACTTTAGGAAAAGTTATTTTGTTCAGGTCACACTTTCACACACAAAATGCCTCAGTTTCACAACTGCAAAGCATCATGTCATTAAAGGTTGGGTGTTTAGAACTATTTACAGATTGTACAGATGCTTGTGGAGTTGTATAGTTGTATATGTGAACTCATTTGGACCTAAACCCTGAGCAATGTTTGGTAAACAGGCTTCTAAAACCTGAAACAGTTCTGAAGAATTGTCCACTTAAATCTTTTTCCAACTGAGGTAGTTAACATTAAATATAGTTTCATCGTTATTCACAGATATGATTGTGAAAAGACATTCCTGATGCAACACTCAAGTTACATACAGTACACATGTTGCATGTAGCCACAATAGGTTTAAGTCATACTTTTCTTAATCCTGAAAAAACTGCTTTGATGGGGAAGTAAAAAAAATCAAGGGAGTGGAACACTGGACATCAGGGTGAAACTAAGCAAAAGACAATGGTTTTCACACAGGACTCAAGACTGGTTCAACTTGCTCAAACCACCATGGTACCTCATACTACCTTATAATGATGTTGCTGGATGTTCATTAGGCAATGTCCAATCTGAACATCACATGGCCTGTGTGTTATAGCTGTGATACCAAATTACTCTTCATGTGCTTTGGACAGATGCTACTGGCTTTGAAAGGATGAGTAGGCACCATGTGCCATCACCCCAAAATCTGTTTCTATGTACATTCACCCACTGTTGTCATGATCTGATTCAATAGGAAATTTCTGGGAAATTTCATGAGATTTACTCATGGATTTCGCCTCACAAAAAGGCCTTTTGACAACTTAAACAATTTTCTGTGAGCCAGAGACCCTTCTTTCTCAGAAGAGCAGCCCTGAAAATAAGCTGCAGTGAAAATTCTTTCATATTCAGGTTGGCTTTCCATGTGTGAGGAATGTGTGTTAAGACATGTTTCCTGTCAGCACTGCTGTTGGTTTGAAATTGCTGCCTCCCTCTAAGAGCTGCCTTTGACAGAGACACAATACCATCAAATCTGTCTGAAGAAACCCACACAAAAAGAGAGAGAGCTAATATGCTGAAGTTGTGATTGGGCGTGTGTGTGTCCGCATATGTGACTATTTGCCCTCATTTGTTGTGTGTGTCTCTATCTGTGTGTGTGTGTTCACCTGTGACAGGGGGTATTCATTAGGTAGAGATGAGCTCATGAGGGTGGGCCCCACAGAGGGATTGGAGAGTGTATCTCAAATCCAAGGTTAATCCTGGTCTTTCACTTAGGAGAGTCTGGTTAACAGAAGCTTGGTGGGTGGGTAAGGGATTGAGTGGCAGAAAAGTAAAGTGCATTTGGATTGTGCATTTGGATTTGTGAAAACAGAAAACATTAGACAGTACACACTGAAGAACAAGCATTTTCTATCACATTTCCAAGACTGCTTTTTTCTGGGGGCGTTTTCTATTCTTTTACTTGCTTATTAATTTGAATACTTAAATTAATTTGAACCTTGATAAAACTAAAAAGGAAAAGCTTTTCACTGTCTTCACATACATTTAAAAAAAATTGAAATACACCTAGCACTCGATGCCAGTGGCACGCTTGAAAAAGATGAGAGAGAGACATGTTAATCATTGTTTTATAGCAGCCTTTAATTGTTTGACTACATTTGTCATCTGCAGATATACTCGGATGTTTCCGGATCAGTGATGGACGAGTGGTTGTGTTCAATGAACAAGTGGACGGCTTTGTAGCATAGTGGGGAAATCATTTTGAATGTGAACGAGACTAATGACAGGATTGTGAATTTTATCAGGAATATCCCAAAAACTGTTTCCATCCTGGAAGAAGATGTGGAGGTGTCTGCCACACATTTTCAACACACTTTGTGTCTGTGAGGGTGTGCTGTTGAACAGTATGTTGTGCAGAAGGAGATTTGGTATTGTCCTACTAAAATATCCACTGACCTCCTGGGAAAAAATGTTGCATGGATGGTGGCATGTCTCTCCAAAATACTAAATATACACCTCTTAATCAATGGCACCATCACACATGACAAGTGACAAGTGTCGTGGGGAGCTGATGCATTAAGATACCATGGACGATGCTGCCTTTTCATCTTTAGTTGATAAAAACCTTGGATGATCTTTTCTGCCATATAGGTTCAGGTTGCATTTCTGGATGTTGCAGTGGACTGTGTTGAGTGATCATGGTTTTCTCTAGGTACTCCTTAGCCCATGTGCTTATATTGATCAAGTTTGCACGAAAGATCCTCATGCAGTGCTGCCTGAAGGCTCAATAGGGTTGGGAAATCGAGAACCGGTTCCTGTAGAGAACCGGTTCCGTGTGTTTAAATTCCATGGAATTGTTTGGTAGTTTATCTAGCGATTCTCTTATCGATTCCAACCAGAACGAATCTCACGTAATTTACGCAAGTTACGCACAGTCAATTCCAGAAAGCACTTATGTGATTAAGTTACGTCGGTTTAGCATGCGTATTGGAGTTGTAAACAACAATGGCGCCCACCAGGTTCAAACGCTCCAAAGTTTGGCCTCACTTTGCAAAGAAAGATGGCAACAAGGCAACTTGCAGTCATCGGTTGGGAACACGACTAACATGCAGAAACATTTGCGCACACAACATGCGAAAATGATAAACGAGTGTCGTGTTTTTGACGCGCTTCGAACTGATGGATCTCAACCCACCAGCAGCTGCAGTAGCCAAGCTAAGATCACCTCTGCGGTTACTACGGAAGGCAACTCTGGTAAGTAGCTATCCCACTGCCTATGTGCTTCTTTGTAAAACACGCTATAACATAAGCTCTATGCTATTAAACGAATGCCTTCTGGATTACATTTAGAAGATGACCGTGACGAGAGAGAGAGTCTGGCTGGTTCAGAGGCTAGAAGACATGCTTATTTTTCTGCAGAAGAATAGTTAATTATTCATAGTATTTGCATATTTGCACTATGCACTGTTCTGTTGTATTTGATAGTATTTATCTTTCTTTATTATTATTTTTGAGTGCTTAGTGAGCTCATATATCCTTTTAAAAAGGATATTTTTTAAATTTCTATTAGGAAAAATCTGTTAGTAAAATGTTAACACATTCTTGTTAACATTGCAGTTTTTATTTGCAGTTACATATTACATTAACACGTTTTTGACCCATTGAATCTATTAAATCAAAAGATATAAAAAACTGTTCTCCTTAAATCGATAAGATAATCAAACGTTAAACAATCGATAATCAAAAATCTTCAATTCCCATGCAAATCAAATTCAATGAACAATGAGCAGAGAGCACCACAAATCATGAGCCCCATGGGTAGAGAAGTTTATAGAGTGTGAGTCAGTTGATGATCCACTTTGAGTGTGCTTTCTCATCCACTGGCATAGCTGCATTGAAGCACTGAGCTGTAGTAACTTCTGGAGTGTTCTGTATGAAAATAGACAAGTAGAGGAAGTTACTATACTTTTGTCTGAGCCCTACCACACTTCCTTTATATTTCTCACATGAACGTGGACACACACTTAGACACTTAAAAAAAGGTGAAAATCCCTTGCAAATGATGAAATCCATCCTTTGAGGTTTGCTTTCCTGCTTCCCAGAGTCTCTCCTTCTCTCTGTTGCCTGATTGATTGTTTCGCCCTGTTTTTGTCAACAGAGAATTCCACAGGAAACAAAGCTAATTAAGAAATATTGATGCTGGATACATGTATTTGCTTTTCCAAAATGATCATTTGCAAAATTTGGCTGCAGTCGTTCATCACTGTACAGAAAGTCTTGGCATCAGACGCACATGCTCGCTGCGGGCCTATCCCAGCATTTCTCTTGGCGATGACTTCATTAGAGCTCACTCTGCTGTCCTGTAAACATGTGTCTCGCAGGGAGATATGATATAACGGCTGGACCAACTGTTCATCTGTCTTCCATGCACATGCGAAAGCATAACATCCCTTAGCAAGTCAGGGAGGTGGACAAAATGCTGGATTTCCTGTGACAAGGGCTTTCATTTTGAGTGGTAATTTTGTTAGCAGTAAAAAAGACCTGATGACATGTTCCCTGAGAAATATGAGGCAATTAGTGAAGCTCCTAGGAGGCGCAGAATTCAACAGCACATCAGTCAGACTAAATAAGAAAAGAAATTGTGACATCATTAGAACACACTGTATCAGCAAAGTTTTGCTCTAAAGAAAGAGGATTTCTGGAGTAGAATCACTTGACACCACTGATTAAAAGTTGTGTTCGAAGGTCTAAACTAAAATAATATAAGAAACATAAAATAGAGGCCATGTGCTCAGGACCAAAGATAACAAGTTAGCAATAAGATCAAAGGCCAGACTCAGAGATGGTAATTTAAGATTAATTATCTGAAGATGTAATGGAGGAAAAATGCTCAGAAAAGCTTCATCTCTTAGCACCCTCGATGCCAGGATGCCTTTTAACTGTTGTGAGAAGGAATGACAACATTACAAAGTGGTGAAAGCTTTATTATTCTAGTTTTTATTTGAAATGTGTTGGAGGCCTGACATGCTTGACATATACTGATGTACATTAAATAATGAAATGAAGTTGACGAGACAAAACATGAAATATATTGGGTTCATGCTGTCTGCAATGCTATATAATTATATAAGTGGAGTTACACTCCCACCATAGTTTCCTCGTGTTTGATTCTGCTGAATGTATTGACATTTAGTGTTTGAGAATGACAGAAGAATGAAGGAAAATCCTGATCAGTGGAAGTCCTACTGAGTGTGTGCTGAGATCAGTGTGATTCAGACAGATTCACTGTCTGTCTTTCCACCACGCTTTGTTGCCGCTTAGCACTGAACTCTAACCCTTCTAGCACAGGAAAAACAAATAACTGATCATTTAAAACTCAGCCTGTCTTGTGAAAGTCTGTGTGGATCTGTACAGTTGTGGTCAAACACAAAATGGTGAAAGAGTGATTCATGATGGTTTACAGAATAATTTAAGTGTTTGAAAACATAGTTTTGCAGTGCTCAGCAAATCCTCAAGATGCTTTTACAGTCAAAGCTGAGCTCGTAAATCAGTCTTAGCAAGAACAAATATGAGTGAGACACGCTTTAGATGATGATTGGAGAAGAATAAAAATGTGATGTGAGCTGAGAAGAGTGAAATCATCAATGTTAACTCAGATGGTCCTCAATTTAAATGGCACAGACAAGAGACAAAAAAAAACATACAAACAAAAAAAAAAACAATAGTATTAGCTAATTTAGACATAATAAATTAAAATAATTATGGATGTGATTTTATCTTTCTGTTTTTATTGCTGGAATGAAAATACAAAAAATCTGAAATGCATTTTTATGACCTCATTATTTATTTTTTATAACTGATGAAAAATTAAAAAAAAAAAATCACTTTATATGTCATTAAAATAAATAACTAAATGTACAATATGTAAACCTTTCACTGTATTCTAGCCCTGTTTTTACAGCTTACTGCGGGTGTTTTAGCATCTTTGGAGTAAATGAATGAATGAATGAATAAAAAAATAAACTTTTTGAAATAAATTTTGATTTCCACAAATCTCAATTAAATATTTTGCATTTCATTGAGCATTCAGACAAGTCCATCTATCAGTGACTGGTATATACACTGATGTTCATAAAGTTGGAATAATTTTGTTTCTATCAAGAATAAATCACATTGTCACAATCATTTCATGAGAAGAGGTGAAAAATATCTTATTCCAGCTTTCTGGGCAACAGTGTATTTAACTTAGCATTGGCTATGTTTGCATGAAAAGCAATTTCTAACTGTTGACCTCATAGATAAAGTAGTATTCCTAATATGGTGTTTACACGAGTTACAGAGAGGATGAGACATTCACATCTCAAACTAAGACAGAAGATTTTCCTACTAAGGCCCACATAATGTTCTTTGATGTTAGTGGGATGTTTGTGGCCATCCAAATAAGTTATACCAGCCCTGTCTCACAAAAACTCAATCTTAATCAGATTTCTCCCTTTGCCCAAAAGGGTTTGTTCTGTTATCCTTCAGTCTTTTGATTCTTTGTCATATCAATACCATAAACATTGTTACAATTCCATATGTTGGTATTGTACTCCCTGTACATATTCCACATGTGTGGAGAGTGATCACTCTGACAGGTAGAGACCTGCTGGAAGGTTTGTATATTTCTTTAAAACACATCGGCTTGCCCAGTCAAGCCCCTTGGTCTACCTATAAAGCACTTGTGCAGGTGCGTAATCACTGATTGTTTGATCTCCTCTGCAAGTCAGTGTGCAGTTCAGCAATCTGTGTTGCAATTTGAAATGCATAAGTGCATATGGGTTTAAAGCATTGAATCTACATACCTGATGTGTAACTTTGGGTATATGTCCACAGGCAGCTTCCCCAAATCGCTTAATCCATAGTTGTATTTCTGTTTTTCATTTCATTTCATTTTACATTTCTTCTGGCTTGGTTGCTATAATTTCCTCCTCACAATATTGTTTACAGTTACATAAATTAATGCATTCATTGTACATCATCCTGCACTCTATGTTTCACTTGGTGGGATCCTGCTGAGAAGAACTTAAGTCTGCTATCAGTGGTAAAACACTTCATCAGCTTTGCCAGTTGGGATTTATTCTCTTATTCTCTGTCGTTCCAGGTGACAGCGAGTCTCTTACTGGTGTATTGCTTGTGGTTGCATGACCTAATGGACTTAGTGGGATCCTGTTGGAGAACAGACAGTCAAATCTGCTTACAGTTGTGATGATACTTTCTTCAGTAAAACCAAACGAGCATCTCTCTGTGCTTAACAGTGTATTGCGAACTTATGAGCTTAAAAAAATTGAACATCAAAAAGAACTGGCTACCAAACTATGATCTTCAGTTCACCCAGGACAATGTTCTGAGATGGCTAAACGCAGTAGCCAACATCATGTTATGGAGGCTCAGACCTGGGAGAGTCGTGGCCTCATCCTCGAATTGAAATAAAATCTGGCTTCTTTGGCTAAGATGAAGGTCAACTCTAGAGTGTGGGCACATCATCAATTCTTCTTCTCACTGAGGAACGACATTCTGTCTCTGGGTGGGGAGGCTGTGGGAAATACCCATGAGCCCCTTTTCTGCTCTCTCTCTTCCCTGATGTCACACTCTTCCATCCCTTTCTCCAAAGGCGGAAAGGCTAACACTCATTATGTTGGCTCCTTCCTGGCCCCACAAGCTACAGTTTTCAGCAATTCTGCTGTTTACTGGTTTTCTGCTTCCTTAAATCCATTCACCGTGCACTAAGGCTGCATGCTCATACTATTGGGGTTGTTAACCATCTGCTGTAGGGTTCACTAAAAGACCCTTACTTACCATTGCATATCTACAGTCCACAGATTCTGCCCTTTTTCCAGTTAAACCTGGATGCAGGCAAGTCTACTATTACTTCACAAGATATGATAATAGCAATCAAGCCAATTTGTATTGAATGTACACTTATTGAAGGTGTCTGCCCCTTGACCTTCTATCCCTCAACAGGGCTTGGGTAGAGTCCTTCAGGGCCTTTCAGGAAGATAAATCTGAGATATTTGCGGCCACTGATTTAAAATATCTTTCTCCTAAAACTGTGTTTTCTCTCCACCTGTCTTAGTAAGTTGATTCACTGTCACTTTCCTCTTCTGATGAGGCCCCGGATGTTAAGCATTGTCAGACTGTGTTTTGCTCTGTCAGGGCCTTAGGCAGAGAACATCCATTGCACACAGACCACATGGAATGATGATCACCTCTTTGTTTGTTTCAGTTCCAGTAATTTGGGTAGGCTATTGTTGAAGTCCCAGCTGCTCTGCTTTGTTGTGGGTTGTGAATAGATTTCAGTGTTCTTGGGTGCGCCTATTCCATGAGGTATTTGGGCACACTCAGCTGGTGCGGTGGCTACTTCAAGAGCTCTAGAATGTATTGAGATCATATGTAAAGCAACATTTATAGCAAGAGCAATCTAAGTCCATATTTATAGGTTCTATCATCTGATTGTGGCCAGCCCTTTCATTTGGTGTGCAAGGTATGACTTATTAGGTTGTATGAGCCAGGATTCACTTCGCATCCAAATTGTGGTGGTCAGATAACAATGTAATGTCCATTCCCTTCAGTCTGTCTTCTTTAGCTTTTCTCTTCAGGGGTCAAGACAGCAAAACATTCACCTCCATCTAACCTTGTCCTCTGCATCTTCTTCTCTCACACCAACTCACTTCATGTCCTCTTTTACTGCATCCATAAATCTCCTCTTTGGTCTTCCTCTAGGTCTCCTGCCTGGAAGTTCCAACCTCATTATCCTTCTACCAATATTTTCACTCCTCTGTACATGTCCAAACCATCTCAGTCTGGCCTCTCTGGCTTTCTCTCCAAAACATCTAACATGTGCTGTCGCTCTGATGTACTCGTTCCTGTTCCTATCCATCCCGGTCTCTCCCAAAGAAAACCTCAACATTTTAATCTGTGCTACCTCCAACTCTGCCTCCTTTCTTTTTCTCAGTGTCACAGTCTCTAAACCATACAACATTTTAAGTCTCACCACCATCTTGCCCACCTTTCCTTTCATTCATGCTGAAACTCTTTGATCTCACACCATACCTGACACTTTTCTCCATCCGTTCCAACCAGCTTGCACACTCTTCCTCACCTTTTTTCCACATTCTCCATTGCTCTGAACTGTAGACCCTAAGTACTTAAAATCCTCTACTTTCTTTATCTCTACCTACTGTAGCATCACTATTCCACTTGGGTTCCTCTCATTCACACATATGTATTCTGTCGTGCTGTGGCTAACCTTCATTCCTCCCCTGCCCTCACTCCATAATCACAATGTCATCTGCAAACATCATAGTCCATGAAGAGTCTTGTCTAACCTGATCTGTCAGTCTTCATCACCATAGAAAACAAGAAAGGACTCAGAGCTGATCCTTGATGCAGTCTCATCTCTGTCACACCTACGGCACACCTCACCACTGCCTTACAGCTCTCATTCATGTCCTACACCACTCTAATCTACTTCTCTGCAACCCCAGATTTCTTCATTTAATACCACAGCTCCTCTCTTGGCACCCTGACTTAAGCTTTCTCAAGGTCTACAAAGACACAATGCAGCTCCCCCTGATCTTCTCTGTACTTCTCTATCAGCATCCTCAAAGCAGATATTGCATCTGTAATACTCATTTTTGCATGAAACAAAACTGCTGTTTACAAATGCTCACTTTTGACCTCAGTCTAGCTTCCACTACTCTTTCCCATAACTTCATTGTGTGATTTATCAACTTTATTCCTCTGTAGTTGCCACAGCTCTGCATGTCTCCCTTGTCCTAAAAAATCAGCACCAGCATACTTCTCCATTCCTCAGGCATCCTCTCACACTCTAATATCTTGATGAATGTCCCAGTCCAAAACTCAACAGCCACCTCTCCTAGACACTTCCATACCAACACAGGTATATCATCAGGACCAACTGGCTTTCCACTCTGGGTGGGATCTCAGGTCGTGCTGTGAATGGAGGAAAACTGCAGACAGGCCAAACCACTTCCTCACCTGGTGGGACCCAGGCTTCAGTGGTAAATTGTTTATTTCAACTGTGGCAGTGTTGTGATGGTGATGCCGCATGACATCATAACACACAAATCGATGGCTCAAGTTTATCCTTAGTAAAGTCTCTATTAAGATGAAAATGAATTTACATCAATGCAGTAATTAAATATCATGTCATTAGCACATTCACATTTGTAGAGAACCACCATAATGTCAGTAAAGTCGTTCAGTAATGTGTACTCATATGTGCTACTATATATGTGCTGTTAAATGTGGACTATTTACATTTGAGGACCATTTGCAATAGCATGATTATTATTTTCTGAGCTGGTTTGGAGTCACATTGTGCTAAAAAAGAAACAGATAATTTTATGTTCTATATTGCTTCTATTTAATATTGTTTATTTGTAAGAGAAAGACTGTTGTTTCATCTTTAAAAAACTATATAAATTTTAAGTTTTAGTCAGAATTCAAATCAGCACTGAAATGTAACCCTACTATCAGCTTGATAGCACATTCCCTTTGTTTTGATGAAATCAAGAAATAAGAGAGTTCTGTTACTTGTTATAACTTCCAGTAAAGTTCCTTACATGAAGAACTTTCATTGCCTCCACCAACAGAGACACTGCTGGAATATGATGACAGTAAATTTGAAAACTTTACATAATGAACATAACTAACTCCTCCCCTTTCCTCTAAAATATAACACTTTTGTTGAACGTAGAATGTGCTGGGTATGTATGTCCATGAAATTTGTTCCAAGCAGGTTTCCTTTCTTAAACTATCCTAAGGTCGGCCTCTTCAGGATGCACATATATAATCTCTGGTCCATGAGGCCTCATCTGTGTTTCCTGAGGTTAACCTGATGTCCCGTGTGACCATAAGATATTCAGGGGAAGAGTTCCTCTGTGTGTGCTTTAGACCCCACTTCCCCCTTTGCCATCTCAGGAGGTTCGATCAGAGCCGGCAGTCCCACAAAGATGCCCTTCTTCTGCCCTGCACCCCTGAGGAGATCAGCCTCCAACATTTATGCAAAGTCAACAAGCTCTAATTGCAGGATCAGCTTACAAACTAAAGTCTTCCTGAGCCCATTAACAACTGCAGTTAATTATAAGCCATACGGAGGTTTGTTTTAGTGTGAGTGACAGTGAAAAGAGGCAATTCAGAAAGTCAGTTGAAGGAAAAAAAGATAAGAAATATTTAATGATACATTACTGATAGAATAAATGAGAAGACAACACAGGGATGTTGGCCTTTTCTATGCAGACCTCCCAGACGACTCTAAATCTCATCTTCACTGATCTTCGTGCCAGGGATTTGCTCTAATGAAGAAGAGGATCTCAGTGGTGACTCACACATTGTTGAAGTCACAATCTTTTTCTCCAGCTTCACTGTGACATCTTGATCTACCTCCCCTCTAATTACACTCTTGACAGCTGAGGACATATTCATCTAAAAATAACTCAGTTTTATGAGGAATACTGTTGCAAAAACAGGTTCAGTTGGTGAAAACTAAGTGGTACTGTGTCTGGTAGAAGTAATGCACAAAATACTGGATGCTGCTATGTAATTTTTCCCTAAACGCACACAGACAATTAATTTCATTTGACTTAGGTTTTGTTTTACAAGTGCTTTCATGATTTTATCCTCAGAATCATACTGTGAAGACACATTGGGATTGCTCGCCAAATTCCATAAAGTATTTTCTTGCGTTTAGCATGTCCAAGCATGGACAGTGTCTGCAGCAGCACTCAGACTCATAAACCCACTGTGACCAGAGTTTCTGGTATTATGTCTGTTGTCGTTAAGAGCTGGGCTTGGGCCTCGTGGCTCTAAGCCTCCTTTATTGAATTCTCTGTTGTTTTTATGAAAGACAGGCTAAGACGGGACCAACAGGTGCTGGTCTGAAGTAGGACGAGCAGTCCCCTTTGACCCCAGAGGGAGACTGGACAGCTGCAGTGTCTGGGTGGGTTTGAGATGCAGAGAGAGGAATGAGTGGATTGTTGCAGTTCACCAGGTTAGACGGGCTATTTCCAGGTCATGGCCAAGGACAAGTCAAATGCAGATAAATACATACAGTGAATACAGATTTCTTTAGTGTTTATACTGCAGAATATAACATTTCATGTGATGTAAAGTCTGACCAGGCTAGCCCACAGATATGTTTCTAGCTATAGTCACAGTTAAAGGGACTGATTGTGCTTGGTGACGGTTCAATAAAGGAAACATAGGTTTAAACAAATATTTAATTTTAAAATGCAGGCTTGTGATGTACAGAATTTTAGAGGCTGATGAGTAAAGGCATTGAATAAACAGTGGAGACTTGGTGGCTGGAGTTTGTAGAGAACTCGGTTAAGGAGGAGTGGGACTGCATGCAAGATGATCTGAAAAGCAGAATAAGAGAATTACAGCAACATAAGGAATGAGGGCTCTGAGCCAAGGAAATCAAACAAAAAGATCATTAGATAAGAACAGTGAAATAGAAGTTGAGAATGGAGTTGACAATGTGGGATAGGCACATTGACAAAGAAATAGACGATATGTGTAGCCCTAATTTGTCGTAAAGAAGTAGAGAAATAAGGGAGAACAGATCTTCCTTAATGAACTTGTGTTTAAAATTCATTCAGTAAGTTATGGCCCATCATCCTTTTGTACACAAAGTTGATGTAAAATGTAAACAATAGAAAATGTGAAGTAAAAAGTAGAAGTTTGAACCCTGTTGTCATTTTACACAAAAGATCAGTGACTAGTGGTTTTATGTAGTTACTAGAGTGGATGAGGATGCTCTACACTCTGTGACTTGACAAGAAAGGATCAAAAACACTGTTAGATACAGTTTGTTAAATGTTTCCTTAAATCTTCACATAACAGAAATTGAGATTCAACTCAAGTAATATCGTGCCATCCTGAACAGTTTCTAGGTAGGCTGACCTTGTCAAAAGGTTCTTTCAAGAGTGGAGACTGAGATTTTCTTAGAAATCTGAGAAAGCAGTACTGGTGCACCATCAGCTTGGTTGTTTTAACCCTCCACTGTGTCTGGCCATCAGAAGAAGAGGGAAGAAGTGGGGGACAAAGCAAGTTTATGGATGTGTTTATTAAGGCTCCCGAAGCAACACCGGAGAAAATTGCTGGAACCATGCTCTCATTTCACTTTTCCCCTCTAATCACTCACTTGTGCTCTCCCTCTCTGATTCCCTCCCCTTCACTCACACCAGTTGGCTATATAGTCAGCCTGCCTGTCGGCCAGAGGGCCCTGCCAATCATCATCTTCTTTCTCTCAGGCTGCTCTGCATGGGCTTTTCCATTTCTTATGTGCCACAATGTACCTGCTGAGGTTAAACCAACACA
Source organism: Hirundichthys speculiger (assembly GCA_018398805.1). NCBI lineage: Eukaryota > Metazoa > Chordata > Actinopteri > Beloniformes > Exocoetidae > Hirundichthys > Hirundichthys speculiger. Next base: position 2,940,729 of record JAGFBZ010000287.1, on the reverse strand, counting down.
CATTTTTGGAGGCACATTTTTTCTTACAGTTTCAGTTAAATGTTGGACAATATATTTATTTACTGTAATATGCATATTTACTTTGACCTTTATTTACTAATTTATTTACCCTATGAACTCAGTATGATCTGTTTCATGTTTTGTCTTGACCTTAACCTCATTTGTTAATATATGGGTCATTCCACCTCAATTCAACAGGACCTTCCCGCATGACCATCTCTGATTTGCTTGATATTTTTTTCTTATGAACTTTGAATATAATGTAGTAACTTTGTGCAATATTAGGCTGGTACTAGCAATAACTTCGGATTTATAAATTTTTGAAAAAGTGCCCGTAAAGCCATTTTCGTGACATTCCTAAATTATTACCATTTTTGAGGGGCTATATCTTTGAAACCATACAAGCTAGAGAGCTGATTTTTTTAATGCTGTTAGTCCTGTATGTGCACTCTGTATGGGGTCAGTTTCAGGTGTCTATTCATTGCTGTTTGTTTTAAAATAAATTTCAAACATCCAAAATAAATTTCACTCGCTTTGTGCGGTTCACATTTCAAGTCCCCATTTGGACCCCTTGTAATAGTAGCTGAGACTTACTTTTTTTGTTGAACAATCTCCTTCTCCTATAGAATAAAAATGCATAAAGAATTTGCAAAAACAATTGTATTTTAGTTCTCATATGACCCAGCAAAAAACGAATTTCACATTTTATTGTCGATATTAAATTGGCAATTGACAAAATATGACAAGATGTACCAAAAAACTAAATATACTACCAGAAAGGTAATGACAATATCTGTTTATATACAAAGTTTCAAGTTGGTACTAAGTCTCTAAGTTACCTAGAAAAAATTCTGAAATCGAGCATTTTTGCCGTTTTTCGGAAATTTCAAGAATATGCTTGTTTTGTGTGGAGAACTTTAAATTTCACAAATGGCAAATATATTGATATGGAATCTTGATATGGAATGAGGATCAGTGAAGAAAAACATTTAGCTGCAGAAAGTGATAGTTGATAATAATCGAGAGTGACAAGTTCAAAAGTCTCGGCAGCAATTCTTTTTGTAGACCCAAGTACAAGCATAGGCTCACCTGCAAGTCTCCATGGAGTGCTGTAGAGACCATTCCAAATCAACTTTAAGGGTTTTTTTCTTGTGATGCAGACAGATGTTTGCTTCTGATGGGAGTCCATCAAATCCACACCTGTGAAGCAGCATTTCTCGGTCATGTTCAGATAAATCCTGTACATTGATCAACTCCTTTGAACTGTAAGAAAATAATTATGATAATATGAGGTATTGTACACTACTCCTGCATCACTTAATTATATGAATAAAGGAATGAACATCAAGCTGGCACATAATAAAACCAAATTTATACTGACCGTTTCAGACTTTGGACAAAGTCCAGTTATTGCAATCCTGTTCTGAACAAAGTTTTTTCCCAATTGTACAAGTATCCAAGTTCTCTGCCATCTTCAAAGATTTCACATTCACTGAATTCGATTTTGAAGCTTGGTCTACAATGGCTATTGATCAACTGAACAGCTCACTGAATTTTCTGATGACATAAGCATGATGTCATGCACTGAATGCCAAGGCACTTGTTACTATAAGTTCTATATTTACACATTTATGTTAAAACATAAATGTTAAAATATAAACATTTGCAACTGTATAAAAAACACATATGTTAAAACCTCAGCTGTGGCAATTCAGTATAGCACTACCAGTACTGGTAATTTTGCTACACAATTGATCATGTTTATCTAGTATAAATAACAAAGCACTTTTGCTTGAGTCATTCACCAAACTTTCACACAGCACAGACAGGGAGGAATAAAACATGCAGCAAACTATTTTGTTTGAAAGGCCTTGTCCATTTGAGATCAGCAAACATGTCCAGACAAGACAATACAATGCAGAAGTACAGCCTGTATACTGAAATGTACATTGAAAACTTTCTCTGGTGCTTTTCTACAAGTTCTCAATAATTCGAAAAACGGCAAAAATGCTCGATTTAAGAATTTTTTCTAGGTAACTTAGAGACTTAGTACCAACTTGAAACTTTGTATATAAACAGATATTGTCATCACCTTTCTGGTAGTATATTTAGTTTTTTGGTACATCTTGTCATATTTTGTCAATTGCCAATTTAATATCGACAATAAAATGTGAAATTCGTTTTTTGCTGGGTCATATGAGAACTAAAATACAATTGTTTTTGCAAATTCTTTATGCATTTTTATTCTATAGGAGAAGGAGATTGTTCAACAAAAAAAGTAAGTCTCAGCTACTATTACAAGGGGTCCAAATGGGGACTTGAAATGTGAACCGCACAAAGCGAGTGAAATTTATTTTGGATGTTTGAAATTTATTTTAAAACAAACAGCAATGAATAGACACCTGAAACTGACCCCATACAGAGTGCACATACAGGACTAACAGCATTAAAAAAATCAGCTCTCTAGCTTGTATGGTTTCAAAGATATAGCCCCTCAAAAATGGTAATAATTTAGGAATGTCACGAAAATGGCTTTACGGGCACTTTTTCAAAAATTTATAAATCCGAAGTTATTGCTAGTACCAGCCTAATATTGCACAAAGTTACTACATTATATTCAAAGTTCATAAGAAAAAAATATCAAGCAAATCAAAGATGGTCAAGCGGGAATTTTTTTTCTAATCTGCTGATTTGAGGTGGAATGACCCATATGTCAGCTTTGCATTTCATTTATTTACTGGCAACAAAAAAGAAGAAGAAAGTTGGCACAGGTGCAGCTCAATGTTAATACACAGGTAAAAGAATAGTGATAATGATGGTTTTTGAAACAGGGGATGTCACAGGTGACTGTAATGATTTGGTTCAAAAACAGGATTCATGAAAGGGCTTTCTTCTTCTGAGAGTTTTTGAAGAGAAAAGTTGGGCAAAGGATTTCTACTTTACCAACAAATGTGTGTGAAAGTCACTGACATGTTGTAAAAACAATGTTCCTCACAGAAAGACTGGAGCGTTAATCCATTCATCTATTAAGGGTTCAGGTCACCGGGGGGAACAGCGTAAACAGAGAGGCCCAGAGCATCTTCTCTGTGGCCATCTCCAGCTCTTCTGAGGATACCTTTCTTTTTGTCACCACCCACAATTTGTAATCATAAGTGAAGGTAGCGTTATTCATCAGCCAGTAAATATAGTCTTGCCTTTTGGTTCAATGTGTTCTTCACCTCAGTAGGCCAGTAGTGATCTGCCCGTTGAAGTCCTGCTCCATTCTCTCTTCACTCATGACAAGATTCACACTGAGCTGTATATTTCTTCTTCCACAGTGTGTAAGACCATTAAAACATTTAAGAAATCTGGAGAAAGTTCAGCAAGCCAAAGATGGGATTTCTACTTTTTCAGCTGGAACTCCATCCATAGTTCATAAATACCTGATATATTCACATGTACAAAGGTTTACTTTGGGAAAGCTATGCAAACAACTACAATACATAACTGCTTTCACAAATTCCACTTGAAACTGTACCGTGCAAAAAAGAAGCTGTTAACTTTAACAAGAGAGAGTGTTGATGTCCCTGAGCTTGGAGCGTCTAGAATGGACCATCAGTATTGTTATTGGATAAAGTCCAAAAGCCAGCTTTTTGGGCTTTTGTGTCTTGCCTTTTTTTGGAAGTGATGATAGTGAAGTAAACACGAATCAGTCTTTTACTGTCTCTCAACATCAACATGAGTCATAGATTTCTATCAAGATGAAATTAAGTAATGCACAACTTGAAAACATAATCATTTCTATCATGTGCAGTGACTGTCTGAGTAAATGCATATTATAATTTATATATATTGGATTAGCTTTTTATGATGGTCCTTCTTCGACAAAAGATTTAAAAAGTTGTGAGTAACACAGCTGTTATCATTATTCCACATGTAAAACAAATAATTTCAACTTTATTTGTTAGAATCAAACCTCAGCAGAGATGTGTTTGCACCTGTGCACACATCTGCTGTGTACAGCACATTTACAGACTTACATATGTTTTCTTAACCTTTCTTCATCAAAGGAAGGTTTGCTGTGTATACATGCTTCTGTTTGACAAGGCATTGTTTCATAATCTCAGACAGTGTAAGCTCTGCAATGCATTATCGTGCCAGTAAAAGAAGAAGAAAACAGATTCCCTGCCTGCCTTTTTTCAAAGGTATTTCCTTACAGTGTTAGTCAGCATAGTAGGTTAAAGCCTCCTCTGAAAATTAAATATAAAAAAAAAAAATGTAAAAAAGTGCACCCCAGTTGGGAAAATGCTTATGAAAAAAAACCCCCAAAATGCTCATATGGAGCATCGACTTGCGTTGGGTAATGTTGATGGTCAGTCAAATTTTCCCTCTAATACTTCAAAAACCTGAAGCCACAGTGGAGACTTGATAAAGCAGTGCACAGGAAGAATAATTTTTCTATTTATCAGTGTTAGCCACAGTCTTCTTACTTCGAAATGCATTCCTCTGGGTGTATGTCCGTGAACATGTTTTCATTTGAGTTTTTAATACGGTTGTTTGGCTTTCTATTTAAAGGGCACCTATCTTAGTCACATGGCATGTTTATGTAACTATGGTGTTGATCTGATAGACTAATGTGTGTGCAAACTGGATAATTCCTATGGTAAATAGTAGCTCTCTCAAATAAACACTTCTACAGACACACTTCAAGATATAATCTAATGATCAATGGAAAAGTTACAGTGGGGCCACAAAACACTGTGAGTGACATTATCATTTATTACTGGGATGTAAGACATTAGTAACCATTAGAAGAGTTTATGAAATATACAATGTGGGCAAAAGATACCCTTCAGGAAGATTGCATTGAAAGGACAACACTGGAGATGAATGACAGCTTGCATAACCTCACTCACAGTGACAGTGTTATCTAATCCCATATACAAACCAGTGGAGTCTAACAGGTTAGCTGAGACCTGAGACCTGCCATGTAAATCAATGGGAGCTGATCCAGATTTTACAAGATTCTGCTGAATAGATGTTATGGTTTTGATTCTATAAGTTTCTGAAATTATTTCGGATTGTGTTGATTGTCACAGGGACCTATGAGCCATCAGTATTAAAGATCAGCATTAAGCACTGCTGTCACTGGAGGAAATCATTTCAAGCTGTCTTTATTTGACATTTTCTGTGTAATTCATCATTTAATTTATATGACACTGAATAATTAGGTGTGTATTGGTAAACACTGTAATATATCTGAGAAGCTTTCCAATTCTGGCAGCCTACTTAAAAAAAAAAATCATCTGAATGCATGATTAAACAGGATAATAAACAATTACACTCATTCATTGCTGTGTGACTGTTTGGCTTGCTTTAAGCTGCATAGGTGGTGACAAGTTTCTCCCTTTAGGTTCTTTGTAGCTACACGTGTCTACAGGTTAGACTGAATTACCGAACAATATGCTTTACGGATCTTGGCTGTTGCTGATATAATATCTGGTACTTGATGCTTCACGGCGTCTGATGCAGGTAAGGCTACACAGGAGACGACATGTGGGCTTTGTCAGATTTCTTCAGAGGCACTGACATTAATCAGTATTTTGCTTGCATATGTGAGCTGCATTGTGTTTTCTGGACTATTTACAATATCACTCTGATATCATTGGACATCAATTTAAATGTCCAGTTAATTTTTGACATTTGACATTAATTTAAACAGACATGTAGTCCATATCAAATCTGCAATACTACTCTCTCATAACTGTGGCTCTATTTCAACAATAGAATCTAGACTTTTAAGATCTCAATACTGTTAAGATGTTAAAAATATGCTTTCCTTACCATGTGATCATCCATAACTATTCACTTCTATGAAACGTGGACGATTACAATATTTCTCTAACGTCACAACTGCCTAAAAGATAAATATCTGTACATGAAACAGTGGAATTTCAAGACATTGATTCATTCATCAGTGTTTCCATGTGTCTGTGTCTCCTAAGCCCGAGGTGTGCTGTGGCATGTATGGTGTGAGAAATCAGGTCCTGGCTGTCTGCCAACTCTGTCGTCAAACAAAGAATCAATGCGTTGCCCTCTGGGCTTTACTCCGACTAAAATGAAAGCTTCACTGCCAGGAAAGATTACATGTCTTCTTTAAAACCTTCCTCTGTCTCTGCCAATGCTACAAACCTGGGAGAGGTGTGGGGGAGGGGGGGGGGGGGGGGGGGGATTTAGCATCATAAAATTCTGTTAGGAACAGAAATTCAGAGTTAAACATCATTCCACTGCAGTCTCGTTCAAATGAAAGTTTAGAGAGACTGTTACTTTATAGGTGTGACAAATTGTAGGTATCTCTTGTGGCTTTGGGTTAGTGTTTTAGGGCAGTTTGCCAAGTTGCCAGAGCTTTGACTGACTGCTGCACCTGACCGTGCACAATCTCTGAGATCAGCTGCTCTTACCAGCAGATGAAGCGATCTACCAATGAAGAGAGGTGTACGCTCAGAGTCCCACCCACTTGGCCATCTCACCCAATGATGGCTGTAGAAAGTATGTCCAATCATTCATTTTTTTTCTTCCTATAAGCTGTTTTTAATGAGATGATGAATGATGTGGTATCTCCCAGCAGGATGACCACACACCACTTGCTATGTTGGATTTATGCATTTATACAATCCACACAACAGCCAGAGGTCGAGATCATTTTTGTACTGCTGCTCACTTTTTTTTTCTGTCTGTATTTGTGTCTGTCTCTGTTTTGAGACAGTAACTCAGAGTTCCCTTTGTGGATTAAATTTGTTTTAATTGGATTTAAAGACATGTACACCAGGAAATAGCTGTAATATTTGATAACTGAAACAGTTGTCTGATTTTATCATAATTGTATGGAAAAAAAAATCGTCTTTTTCTGAGGAAAAATCCCATGAGAGGGAATATAGACATTGTGCCGTAAGGAGCTACACAGTTATCACAAGAGACAGCTGGGCTGAGAGTCCAGAGTGACTTGGTGTGGTTTTTGTAGATGTTGGTCATGGGGAGACCATGAGAGCCAGCTGATGCTTCCTAAAAGTCATAAAATGTTCCTTCAATCGCTATTTTAACAGAAAGAAAAAAAATCTTTTTGTGCTGCTCTAGCATTTAGTGTTGGTGTACTTCATGTAAACTGGAGTGCTATAGAAGGCACAGGTCACATTTAATATTTACATTTCTATGTATTAACAAAATGTATGTACTTACAACAGCCCCGTACTTGGCCAATATTAAGAGAGAAATGGCTTTTAATTGACCAGGAAACTTCATTAAAGTGTACAGTTAACTTCTTCTTAGACTGTGGCCTGCACTGGGTCTGGTTGTATTTGATATAAAAAACTAATTCAAATTGAATTTACATTAAAATTGAGGAGGCTGTTTTTCAATATGATGACTATTGCATGCGGTTTTCCTGGAGCCTTATTTCTCACTGTTACACATAGTTGAGATTATTAAGAATGTGTTTAAACAAATCAGCAGTTCTGGTTTTACATTTTAAACTTATCTGGTGAAAAGGTTAAGCAGACTTAAGCTTAGTCAGATTTTTGTTTTCCAAATATCTTATCCACAGAGCCTAAACATTTTTCCCCCCAGGAGGAAGTGGAAAGAAATAGGGTTCGAAGTTTAATCAATGGCTCTCTTCTGCATGTTGAAGTTAGTTAAAAAAAAAAAAAAAAAATCCATTCAATGAAATTCTGAAATCAGTAGGAGTAGGTGAACTGAAATAACCTCTGTTTACCTGTACTGAGTGACATTTTTCCATTGGCGTCAGCCCCCAGGGTTTCCTGATTCCCTTGGTTGCAAATTGCTATCACAACAGTAGTAAAATTCTCTTTTCTTTTTTTTTTTTTTAAATTTATGTATGACCTCCATCACCGCTACACTGTCATGCATACATCATGTGCACTAACACAGGCGGTTGCCTTTTCTTAAAAACATGTACGCTCATAGTAGGATTGTGTACTTGAGTGATGTCTTGAGCCCAGCTGTGTGTAATGAATAAACCAGAGATGTTCAGTCTGGCTTGTGCTTATTGCCTGTGGGACTCTCCTCCATGCACCTATCCTGACTAGACCACCCACGGTGAGAAAAGGTTATATTTGTCTCCTTTCCAATAAAGCGTGTCATTATGTCTTTGCCTGTGATATGCCACTACACCACTAAAAGATGATTGCTGTTATGACACGTCTTAGCTAATTAATGCAAACTTTCTGAGTACCAGGGATTTTGAAATGTGTGATGGTGCATTATTGAAGGTTTGTTTATTTCTTCATCAGTGCAAACTTGAAGATATATTTAGACTAGACATTTTGCCCACTAGACCTAGCTCTGCTGGTTTTGGAGATATAGGAAGGATTTTAGGCCATGCATGGTTGGAAGTAGGTGGTGCTTGATGCTGGAAAAGCTGCTGATCAAATCTTCTTTGGTTACGGGCTCTCCCCTGTGCCAAGGCCTGCTGAGAATGCCCCAAGTTAAATCAACAAGTGGGCTGCTTGATGAAAGGGATGAGCAGCAGGAGGGCACACTATGAACTTGTGGCCGTCCTTCAAACCCGATTATTCTATCCCCGGTTTTCCTTTCACATAGTATACACCACCAAAGCAGAAAGGTCACTGCAGGGTGTTGATGTTCTTGTTTCACTTAGCTAAACTGAGCAGAACTTCTATGACCTGGTCCTGCTGTTCAGGTTGCACACACTCACTGTTGTATATTCTGAGTGTAAGAGTGACAGAAAAATAATGAAATCAGACACAAGGATGGTGCTGGTGAGAACTGTGAAAATGACAAAAAGTGAAATAAATTAAAGGTTTCTTATGTGAGCCATGTGCGTGCATGTTGTGTGTCGCTGTGCACGAGCGCTCTGATAATCCCAGTCAAACTCAAGACGAGCACCTCAGCCTCTTGTTTGGAAATCTTGTTTATCAAGTTGGATGGAAAGATGGAACTCATCTTCTGTCAGCTTTAGTGACCTGGAACTTAACAGTTATCTGTCAAAATATAGGTAGGGCCTGGGGTGGCCCTTTGTCTTTCAGATACAGTATGACATGAATGCATTTGTCTCCTGTGTATATCTGTGTGTGTGTTTTAAAAGAAAGTGGAAGGATATACATTGAGACAAAGACAAGCACAACGAGACCTGTCAGAATAAAATTTAAACCACCCCTTATCGCCGCTGTGGCAACGTTTAAAATGGTGGGAGTAGAAAGAATGCAAAAAGAAATGTGAAGTGACCACCCAAAAGTTGAGAATATAGCTGCAGGGGCACTGAAAAAAAAAAAAAAAAACAACAAAAAAAAACAGGTTTTAAGTAAGGGTGATCTTGGCTCATGAACTGTCCTGCAGTGGGCTGGAGGACTTCCTGAAGATAAGACAAAGCTGTCATGCAAACCACCAAAAGAGAAATAAATCACTTAAAACCAGTTTTCAGCCGTACATTCATTTTCAAAGGTCATGCTCATGATTCCAATGAAAGCAGCAGAAACAAACACAGCTATGCACCAGGACATATTATTTGTTTTTCTTCAAGCACACCACATTTTGCACCGCTCCACGGGATTTGAGGCATGACAGAATATACATATGATTTTATTTCCCCGATCACAGGTTCTTTTTTTTTTTTTTCCTTCCCCGTCTTGTTTTTTGCATATGGAGCTCATCAAAGAAGAACGACTTGTTAATTCTGGGATTGCTCATCTGGAAAGTTATTTTCAAATGCTAGGCCTCTGAAGAACAAAATGTAATAAAACACCAGCCAGAGCCACTTTTTTGAGCTTCAGAGCTTTTCCCCTCCACAAAGGAGTCAATCCTTAAAAAGCTTTTGCATGTCGAGCGGAGCACAGTAAAGCTTCTTAGAGCAGGACTGCATCACTTTTGTTCAGATAAGGATCAGGAGGCATGATTGCACCCTGATCTTTTCAGCGTTACCATGAAGACAGCCTGCTCACCCTTGAGTCCACCTAAACACGTACGCTGAAGAGTCTCAGTTTGCTCCAGACATGTTTTAACACTGGAAACTTTCAGGGCTTGCATCATGGTGGTCTAGCTTTAGCTTCTGGAGTCCACTGTGCTTATATGTAGAAGCTAAATCAGATGCATTGTCCTTGGAGAAAAGCATTATCCCATTCCCTCTGCCTCATTGAAGCTTTTCATGTACAGCTATGAAACGTCAAGAGTGTTTGGAATACAAATATGGTTATTATAAGAATATTACTGGTGTGGAAAGTATAAGTTTCAGGCACATGTACAGCTACACCTGGTTTGGTCCACCACTGAACTGTATGATTGGATAAGGAAAGCCCAATAAAACAAATAGCACAAAATCATTATACTAAGCCATTTACAGGCTTCAGTCCCCCACAATCATGAAACAGGCTGCGGTAGGCATTGAAAAAAATGGATGGAAGGATATATCCAATACTAGATATTCGTGAATGGTTAAAATATGTGTACCTATAACAAGTTCATAGTGAAAGTGCAATGACTGTTTAAAGCAGCTGAATTATGCTCATTCGCCTATTTAATTGTGTAGAGTTGTGCATTCAAGAAGAAACTTCCCTTTGTTTGATGATTAAGATGAAAGTGTCTACTTTGATTAGATAACGCCGTTGCGTTGGATAAATTAATTTGCATAAAGTTGGGACAGATTCAATGTTTTGACACATTGCTCCAGATTTACTGCCTTCCTGGGATGCTTTACATAGACTTGTACCATGCCTCTTAGCTTTCAATAGAAAATAAATGCGATCCGTGTGAGACAATCAATTCGTCGCACATAGTGGACACTGGTTGTAATTTTAATCTCTGGTGTCCCTAGAGTAGCTTTGCACCCAACATCCCTTTAAAGGCCTGTGGTTATTTCTTAACAGAAAGAAAAAATCCCAAATGGAGAAGCTTTTCCTACAAAGAAGTAGATTTGGCTCAAATGTTTTCTGATGAGTTAAAGTCTTGCTGTTGACCAGCTGTTGTTGGTTATACACATTTATGCACATTTTTCAACATATCGGCATGTTGTCAAGGCTATGAATTGGACCAGAATTGGATTTGGAAAATGAAAGTTGACAGTATGATGAACTCTGACAACAAATGATGACAGGAGGGTGATACAGATTGTGTCATCTTTCAACCACTCACCATCTATGTATGTTACGTATACATGTGTAGATATGAAGCACAGTAAAATTTCAACCAAGTGGAAAAACTTCTGCAACCAAGAAACGGATATGGTAATGATGCTACCAGTATTCAGTCAAGGCCGTCTTGATCCATTAATGAGTGGAACTGTTCACTAAAATACAAATTCACACCAGTGTCCAACACAGCTCATAGTTAACTTATCACTTGCAGTTCACACTCAGAAGCTTTTAGCTCAGAAACAACAACTTTCAGCTTTAGTCTTGCTGCAAATTCAGTGGCGTACTGAGCCTTGTATATAAAACAGTCCTTTGTGAAGCGTTGCAAAAATCCCCCCCGAAAAACATCTATACAATTTCCCTGTTTGGGACCAATAAAGATCAATAAAGTACATCTATCTATATATCTATCTATTTATCTTTACTTGCTCTGTTGCAGCCCTGGAACAGCAAACTGCTTCCATAAACCAATGTTTGGCTATCAAATGTAAAAAGTATTGTAAAAGAAACACAAGCCTGACTTTGCATTGCATATTGTGCTGCATGTTCATGTTGCTGCACAGCCAGGTGCATGTTTTGATCATAGGTAGTTACTGAAATACACCTACACATGCTGCCACACTAAAGTAATTTATGTACACATATATTAACATTTATACTGTGCACTCAATCAAACTACTGCATACTTTAAGGTTTATTCCTAATTTTTTTTTAATTCTGCTATTTATATTCCTACTTTTTTTTAATCTACATATGACAGAGAATAGACTGTTGTGCCTAGGCATCAAATTTACAGGCTGACAGTAGAAATGCACTGTTGGTAGAGGACTGTTTAGTTTATGAACTTTAAAATGTTTCTCAAGAAAACTCAAGGCTGGGTTTGAGTTTTGCCAGTTTAAACACATTACAGTAAGTCAGCTGCACGCTGAAGTTCCCTTGAGGTCCCCTGCAGGTCGATACAGACGTTATGTGTACACTGACATCATTTATGATACAATCTCTCTCAGGATAAATTGCATTCACTCGTCACTCTCGTGCAACAGCTCTGATCCTCTGACACTGGTAGCACGTCTTCTGCCTTCCTGGACAGTGAAAAGACTGCAGTTTTGCCTTAGGGGAGCCAAATGGTTTCTTTGTTTTGTTTCTCTGTCTCCATCTTAAAATGTTTATTTGAATATTTTGTGGCTGACTCATGATGCCTGCACTCATTCATTCTCATTCACAACATCTTGATAATGTACGTATATCTGTTCGGATGACTGACAGGTCCTTGCAGCAAGGGTATAATTAATCAGAAAAAAAGCTGTGCTGTGCCTCTGACAGCTGTGATAGATTGGGGAAGTTGCTCAAGCTGACTGGGTTTGTCAGGTCAAAGTTATGACTGTCATTTGGAACGCATGAAAAGAGCCAGTGACAGTGCACTGTACCTGTGTGATTGATAATGCAGCTGGTAATGGCTATTTGTCGTCTGCCTTGGAATGTGTCGATCTGATGCACAGTGGTTATTTAGGCACTGCATTTATCTTGTCTCTTGACTTTTTAGAGATGTCAGGTGAAGAAAAAGCTGTACTTTTCTTTCTCCCTGCTGTTTAATGCTCCTGTTTCTTTTGGCTTTTCTATTACATGGCTAAGAATAAATTGTATCAGTGAGAGTTATGCAGTTGGGCAGTAAAGTTCAGTCAGAGCTCCAGACTCATTTGTCAAACTTCTTTTGATTGTACTGAAGTTACTATACAGCCTACAAGAATAATAAATTAAGCTATCAACACAAAGTCCATATGCACTTTTCTCATTTTTACCCCATGCAGTCATGAAATAACTTCACCTTATTTCACACATTCTGTTTCTTTATTAAACCCTGTTTTCCTCTGCTTTGTGGCTGTTTTATGGTATACTCTTAAGGCAGTTATTTGCTGTGGAGGGATGAGTGGGATGGGTTTCAGTGAAGCGATCTGTGGTTATCTGCCAAGGTTAACAGTGAACTGATCTACAGTATCATACCATCTGTTGTCTCTGATCTGTGACTCATTGCCTTTGGACAGCATTCAAACCATACCTGCTTTCCTGTTTGCCTGCTTCAATGACAATGGCCAAGCTTCTTAAGAACTCCTTTGCTCATCTTTGTAAACAAATTCAAAGATATGCCATAGTGTGGAGCTTTGGTGTTGCAGTTATTTGCATTGTCAGAGCAAAAAGATCCTGGGTTTAAACATTTTTCTTGGTTGTGGTCTTTCATTGAAATGTTTGCATGGAGCATAGTGATTTTTCACCAAACGCAAATGTTATAAGTTTATATTAGTGATAGTTGTACTGCCTCTCCCTCAAATCAGTTAAGATGGGCTCCTCCACATACTCACCTTGAACAAGATGAAGTGACTGAAGGATGGATGAATGGAAATGCTGTAAACACAAGAGACAACCTATACAGGTTAGAGACCGTGAAAGCTTCAAGTATGAATGCATATGAATTGCTCAACCCTATATCTAAGTTTTCTCAACAATATTTTAACTCTTAACCAGTCAATGTATGAGGCAGATGGATTGACATGTGCAGCCATCTACTTTCATTTAGATAGATGCAACATCACTTCCTTTTGTCAGGATTTAGGGTTAGGACCCAAATACAGGAGAGCAGGAGGCAAGAATCTCCAACAACAACAACAACAACAACAACAAAAAGTTCTTTAATAAATCAAAAACTACAAACAAAGCTTAGCTTGGGTTAGGTTTAACTACAATGAGCAGACATACAGCAGGGTAGCAAAACGGGGATCAAGCAGGAGTCAAGACCAATGGGAAGATAAACAGGATGAAGACCAGGACATGACAAAACAGGACTAACCTGAACAGGGCAGAACAGATGAACCAGCTAGGAAGAAGGGAATAGACAAGACTTAAATAAACCAAGGAACAAATGAGACGCAAGTGCAAATAATCAGGTAGATGAGCAGAGGGAGTAAAACAGAACAAAACAAACAGAGAAACATGCCAAAGTAAAAATGAAACAGGAAGTAAAGTTTACAGCAACAGAAAACACAAGCGGAACACAAGAAAAGCAGACATTTTTAAAATACAAGTGCTAAATGTGAAGAAAATGTCTAATTAAAATGTGTTGAAGGATTGTGAGTCTAGTATGTTAAATGTGGAGAATCTGCACATAACAGATTACATTTTTATTTTTTCTCCTATTTTGTATTTGAAAATTGAAAAATGAAAAAAATGAGTCTTCAAAAACGAATGTTTTATAAGTACAGGAAAAAGAAATCACATTTTCAAATGTGATGGTTGGAAGTTATTTAACATACACAAAATTGCATTTAAAAGAATATCCCAGAGCTAAAACAGCCCGAGAGCTCAATATTAGATGGTAATTTTCATTACGGGCCATAACAATATGAATCAATGCAGTTTTGAGTTCGAAAAAAAAATTTGCAATCAGTGCTACCACTTGGTGCAATGGACCTAAATTAAGGTTCTACTTTAGGCATCTGACAAGATGTACATAGTCCATACATGCATGTTGACTATCAATGTTGCACAAACTACTGTCCTAGATGGAAACGGAGGAGTATCCATGGCCTGGAAAAGGTCTGGCCAGAGTTCAAGTGTCAGAAGCAGAGGCCATGAGCTCATCTCCTTTTGTGTCTATTCATGGAAGTTTTTCCGATGTTAGTAGCACAAACCTATATGGATTAAAACAATATGGCAGTTGGAGACGCTTGTACAAATAGTCCTGTTATACAAATAATCCTATTTATGCACTCTTATACATAAAAGAGCTAATAATCACTTTCTTACAATTAAACACTGTAGACTTAATTAAGAAGCCTTTTTTTTGGCTGATCAAATACAATAGTTTTCTATCACAAATCTTTAGTTTGCAAATCCTTTACTTTTTTATTACCTAATGTTGAAGATATAGTGCAGTATTTATCAGGCTAACTGAATTCACTTCATCTCAGTAATACTGTGATAACTCCAAAAGGGAATTTATATAAAATACAAATCAGTGAATAAAGTCACTATAAACTATAAGACCGTTAAGCTATGTTTTTTTTAGACTCTTGACAAGAGGTACAACGGCCTCTTTACTATTTGGCTAGTCTCTAATTTGTTCATATGTCTATAATGTAATAATGCTTTGTCAATAAAGAAGAATGTTTCAATAACATTACAGCTTTCCTGTCTCACTCCAGTATTGATATTTTACCTCTGATACAGTTGCTGTTTCAAATACCTTGATATGATGTTGTCTTTTGCTCTCTTTTTCAACCTTTTATTGTTGCATACTTAGATGTTTGTGGTGCACCAAACCCCGTTTTCTATCTAGAGAAAGGCTGAAGGCCAACGTAAAGATCAAGGTTCAAATGACAGCACATGTGCTGCCACATCTGCTTTGTTCTGTCCACTACCTTCAGTCCTTCACACCATAAGCTGCCAGTGGCTGGGTCAGTGGAAGACCTCACTGTTAAGCCACCAGCTTTATAAATGGACATGGTATATGAAGTCAGGCTGGAAGTGCACGCTTCAGAGATAAATTCAGCTGAAAATCAGGGGATGATCAAGGCTGGTGGTATAGATAATTAATGACTTATCTTTTTCTGTGGTGGAAAAAAGCCCCTCTCCCTTGCTACAGCTGACCGACATTAGTAATAGATTCCTCATGGTTTGACAACATGTGAGGGGGAATTTCTGGGCCTGCGAAGGTTGTGCATTATTAAGTCCTGCTAAATAACCTATGGGACAGTTCCCTCATGGTCTCTTAGGTTTTACATTTACAATTTGGATTGAGTATGTTGCAGAGACATCAGGCTTCATCATAAACACTTTTATTTATTTTTCTTAACCTTTTACACACCTCTTCTGGATTTACTCTCAAACAATGCTCCAGGTGAAAAAAGTTGATCTACAAATCCAAGCTGTTCTTGAACTTGCACTGCAATTATACTTACATCACAACCACATGATAAGCACACGTTCTCTTCCTTTAAATACAATTTTAACCTCAATGAACCCCAGCTGTCAAGGAGCTAAACTTGGATCTCACAGTCTGTCACAGTGCCAAATGTTCCTGTTTTAATTCCTTTTTTGTTCACCTTTCATTATGTTTTTATTTCTGAAAAATAATGCGGCTTCAATGTGCAACATTTTTCAACCAACAGCACCTAGAGCTCACACCTCTGGGCTTTGGTCTCAGGTTCAAGTGAAATCAGATAAATTAGGTCCATTGAAGTGTGAACCATGGCTGTTTGCTCGAGTGCCTGCCTGCTGTGTTAGTCATACTGGAATCTGTCAATGTTCTACTGACCTTACACTTCATGATTTTATAAGCAATGTCAAGGTCACAGACAAACTTCCAAAGTTGGAAGACAGCCATTAAGAGTCTTATTTGAGTTAGGGGCACACTCTTGGGGTCTTCACTGTAACGTGGCAGTCGGAGCAAATCAAAGCTTTTCTGCATGTTGACGCGATGGCAAAATTGAACATGTTAAATAACATAACTGGATTGTTCCATGGCACAGCTTGTGTTAGCAACCAGTTGGGAGCGTTGTTGTCATTCAGTTTACAAACTCAAGGAAGATTCTTGCTGGAGTAATCACTTAATCACTGATGCTTTCCCATCAAACAGAATTAAAATTATAAGAAATTATTTTAGGGTCTATATGTCAGTCCCAGTCACGCTCTGAATCACTGTTATAAGCTCGGAAAAGTCAAGGAACATTAATCACCTGTCTGCCTCTGGCCATGTGCCATGCAGTTTCTTTTCGCTGTTTTCACTAGGATATGGAAAAGGGATTACTGCGGAAAACCTTTGTGAAATCATGGAATACAGAGTTACATTCACCGATGCACTTCAAATTGTATGGTGTAAAAAAAGAAAGCTCATGTTAACCAAGTTCAGGTTAACCTTGTGGCTTCAGCATTTCTGGACTTGGATGCACGTTTCCATCCAGTGAACATGTGCATTTTGGTCAGGGAAATCAGTATTCCACATCTTTTTTTTCGAAGAAATGGGAACCATGTGTTCTTGGTCAAACACAAAAAGAACTATCCAGACTCTTATCAACAATAAATCCAAGAAGCCAGACTCTGTGATGGTATTGGGCTGTATCAGTGCCCTTGTACACTTCAGTGACTGCAGCATTAATGCAGAATACTGAGATTTTAGAGCAACATATACTGCCTTCAAGGTGACATGTTTTCCAGGAACATCCATACCTTTTTTTTTTCTTCAAAAAACAGAGCAAAACCACATTCAGCACACTTGACAAAGGCATGGCTGAGGAGCAAGAGGGTACTGGATGGGCCCACCTGCAGCCCTGATCTATCACCTAAGGAGAATGTGGACGATTTTGAAAGAAATAAAAATGGAAAACAAACAAAAAACTCACCTATTTTGTTGCTCACCTCAAGAAGGGTTTGCTGGAAGAATGAGGCTAAATAACAAAACACTTTATCACTTCATGTCAATAAATATCAGACTGTCCCAAGTGTTGTGAGAAAGAATAGCTACATTACGAAGTGGTAAAAGCTTTACTGGCTCAACTTTTTAGGCATGCATTTCAGGCCTGAAATGCAAAAATGGGTGTGTGTTAATAAATTAAAAGAAGCTGAAGGGGGAAAAAAAAATCAATTTCTTAAGCTCAAACTGACAAGTAAATGTCAAATTTTCAAAGTCTTTTTGGTATCGTTGAGAACCCATGCTAGAAATATTGCCGCTGTCAAAGTTCTCTCAGTGTGAATCAAACTGATGGATCTCATGCTGCCAGTTTTGCTTCAAACAAGACCACAGCTGATGTTATCACAGTGAGTCTGACTAGGATGTAAACCATTCTTAATTTCCTAACACATCTTGATTTATTTAGACATCAGCTCATCACATTGTGTATGTGCTTGGCAGTGCGCATGAGGAGAAAACCAGCAGGTCATACATTTTACAAGATTTTAAACTGGACCACATTAGAGAAGCAATTCAATGTAAAACGTCAAAAACTAGAAAAGCACTTGGAGAGCGCAGACCTCCGCCAAGCGCAAAAGTTCTCCCATATAGCGATTTACAGATTGCGATAAAATCTGCCTTCTGGATCAGATCCGGATCAGCCTTTGAAATGTGATAGAGGTTCCCATTGTCAATCCATGAGTGAAATTTCATGAGTTTTGGGCAATAATTAATGGAGATATTGAGAAACAAAATTTTCTGCCCCATTGACCGCAATGTTATTGAAAATTTGAAAGTGATCCAGAATCCAGGATTTCTTCCGGATCACACCCAAAATGAAATCAGTTCTTTTTCAAATTTCTGACAACTCCTGAAAATTTCATCAAAATTTATTCATAACTTTTTGAGTTATCTTGAAAACAGACAGACAGATAAACGCTGGCAAAAACATAACCTCCTTGGCGGAGGTAATCAGACATCCAACTTCGTGAAACATTGGACTATTTTTGGCCAAAATGGAGACAAAAATGAAAACTAATTTCTGGACTATCACTAATTTTATTTGTTAAAAGAAAAAATAAGTGTTTTAGACAAAGATGGTTCCTTGTCAACTGTATCAGTCTGTAAACTACCTTATCTTCTTTTACAGCAGTTGGAGGTTATGAATATTATCCTGGGCAAAACCAGTGAAAAGAGATGCATAAAAACAGCCACAATTATGACTTGTTCTAAGAACGGGTGTAAGTTGTTTTCAAAGTGGTTTATTTGGCTTTCTCATACCTGAATGATGCAAATCAGTCTAGAAAAATAATTGCTTTTAGGTTAAAGTGATTTATTGTTTAGAAGAGCTTCTGCTATTTCATTAGATATGGCTGTAAATCAAACTTGTCACAGATTTCTGGATTTAGTGAGGCATCTGTTTTTTATGGAGACAACAAAATGTATTAAGAGCAGCGCTGGTGAGGGTTATTAGCAGAGGTTGCTCAAATATATGATAACATTTCCCATTGCGCCCAAACACTAAGTAATTTGTGCATTTTTTAATACCTTAGCCTATAAACTTTGCCTCATCATTTGTGCGTGTACATCCTCTATTCTCATACATTTTGAAAGGCAGAAACAGTTTGTTTTACAACCAGTAGCTAATGAGATGGATCTGAATGGTTAAAAATGACGAAGGTGTTCCCTGTCACCAGTTCACAGGAGGTCACGTCGAGGCTCCTCCAGTGAGTTTACAAACCACCTGAGGGTTTTACTTCCACCAGGCTCACAACATGAACTCCCCATGTTTATTTTCACTGATAATAACCTTTATGAATAAACACAAGCAGAACATCTTCTTTTAGAATTAACCACTTATATGATGCCAGAGGAATGTGAAATGTGTTGCGTTTTTCATATATCTATTTCGTTAGTCTGAAAATTGGGGTAAATATGTATACAATGCCACACAAAACATCTAGACAGATCTAGGTGTTAGTTTATCGATTGAAAGTGGTTTTTAAAGCCTTAAAATAATTATTCTAACCCCAAACTAAATTAGAGTAAATCAAAGTGGTATATCCGACAACCCAATGCATGTACTGTACATATAACATTTTAACCTTTCAACTTGTCATGTTAGTCGCAATTTCATGCTTTGCTGGGTATCCCAAAGTGTTTGCAGTTTATTTGGAAACATTTGAAAGGAAAACTGCTACAGATGCAGCTACTTAGAAAGGCTGGCTGGTAGACGCATGGGCCATTTACCTCCTAGAGAATACCTTACCGGGTCCATCAATACCATGCCATCCCCATCTGCATCTTTTGGAGATTCACACTGGTTGGAAACTGACTACAAGACTAGCTGGGAGAGGAACCTCTAATTGGCTGCATCATTATTATGTAAGATCATTATTGTGTGACCAGCACTTTTGAGAAGATGAATAATAAAGTTTGGATTCGCCAACTGGTCTTCAGCGTTTTGAAGCAGAAGCTCTGGAGCTGCCCGCGTGTCCACCTGGATCCCATCATGATTGCCAGTTCAGGCATGGCAGCTGCACAACTGCACTCTGGGATACCGGACACCCGGAGATGACGACTCTGATGAATCTGTCTGCTCCTTGCCCTGTGGCCCCCAACAGATCCATCCTAGTGGGAAACAAGTGTGTCTAGCTGACCCAGACCAAACCCTCTCCTAACTCACACACACATTGAAACACACACGTCCCTTGGCCTCTACCACATGCTGCATCATTAATACCAATTGGCCTTTCTTTATGGCTACAAATATTTTTCACATGCTCCAAGATCACATTGAATCTCTGTGGCCACAACAAAAGCGCACATCTCCTCATGCGCTGGAGTGAAAAGCCACAAGTTGCTCAGCCTATGGTATTCATGAACATGATTTGTGAGAGTTTTCAGACCACAGCGAAGTGCTGCACTGCGTGTGGGTGGAGAAGATGTCAGGTTGCCTCCTGCAACGTTTGATGGTTCCTTTATTGTGTCTACAACGCAGCCAGCAGAGGAGTCTGTTAATGCCACTCCCCCACTCACACACACACAGGTTCATCGTCAAAATAAGGCAGAGCAGAGAGGTGGCTGCTTTTGACACATCAGCAAACATAACAGAGAATAAAGACTTGCGAAGGAAATGTCCAAAAGAAATAAATCTGATAAATATTGATTAAACAATTAAGAAACAAGGCAAAGTAGTAGATATAAATAGATATTATACTCAAATCGCGTGTGCATGTTTTAGATTTTCAGTCTTATCCTGTCTCTTATGTATCATTTTCTTACTGTTCTAGTCTGAGGGACAGTACTATGAAAGAAAAAATCTCAAAGAAAAGGTGCAAATTTTTTTAACTTTGCTCCAGTTTTCCCTCATAAATCTTCGTGCCCAACCCTGCCATAATTACTACTGACAGAAAAACATCAGTGCAATTATATCGAGTTGACTCTCATTCCTGTTTAGTGCGCACACGTGTTTTACAGCCAGAAAGCCTCTTCTTCATGGCCCCACCCCGAAGTTCTAAAAGCCTTCTGGTCCAGTCTTGTTTTGAGTTAGATGGTTTCTTGGTAAGCGGGAAGCCCCGATGACACAGTGTTGTGTTTACGTATCACTCAGCATTTTAGATGGGGCTTCACTCTACCCTGATGCTGGTATTAGATGTGTGTAAGAGCCTATCTGTGTGTGTGTGTGCGGATCTTTCTGGGTCTGCAGAATTGCCACCGTCTTCTACAGCATGTGTGTCTATGTCCCATTTCCAAAACCAGCTTGCTGCCAAGATTCAGACACCCACAGATCCCAAGCAAAGGACTTTGGTGAGTTTATCAGATGAAACTTTCACACCCTAAATCCCTTGCCTCCTCCTCCTCCACCCTCCAAACAGTACACTCATTTTTATGTTAGTGACTGGAAAAGATAGCGATCCATGGCTGTCGCTGGAAGGTCATTGCTTTCACTGTAGTCATACTGCTTAAGCAGAAGTATGGACAGCCATTATCAGATATGTGCTGTGTGTCAGACACTTACTTAACATCCAGAAAGCCATGGCAAAATACCCGATTTTGCAAACTGCAAAGGTAAGTCAGACAAGTGCGAATACATATTAGCATTAAAAACACAAGACTAGAATGAACAAGATTTCTACCCGCCGTTGGGGCGGGGTTGAAAATGAAGGCAGGTTATGGGGTCAAGTCTGGACCAAAGTTCACAGCAGGAGGCTTGATGGGTGAGTATGAGATGTGGTCAGAGGATAAGATGGGTCCAGGGCAAGCTGAGGGTGTACTGGGATTTTTTTTTCTCTTTCTTTTCCGTAATGACAGGGTGCCGGGCAGCTGGATCCTGTTTTCCAGTGCGATCGGGGAGCGTAACAGGGCAATGGCTGCTCCGTCTGTGGGCCCTATGTTCATTAGTGGAGCAGCACTGCAGAACTGGGGGTGATTCACAAGCATATCAAGTTAAAAAGAAACGCCTGGCCACAGAGGGATTTTCCTGTTGTTCCAGGCTGTGGGTATGCTTGTGTGTGTCTGTGTGGGATTGTGGTGGAAGAGCAGAGTGGGATGGGATCAAGGGGATGAATTAGTAAACTTCAGTTGGAAAAGTTCCCCTCATTCGAGAAAATACTTAAAATCCATCCTTGATGAGACTTTCCTATTTACACACTTGACTCCTGGTATCTGTCTTCCAGAAATTATCTTTGGGTTTTGATCCAAAACTATGGGATTCTTTTATGTTATAACAAGCTCATCTTGTGATTATTTGGAGACCTAGAGACTGTGCTGGTGTGTGTGTTTATCAGTATTTTTCAGAGGAAAAACTCTGACAAATGCTGCTGCTGGTCCAGGAATGGTGCCAGTCGATCAGGTTTCACTCTGCATGTGTTTGCTTCTCTGACTGCCTTGGCAGAAACTAATAAACACCACACTCCCACACTTATACGTCTTTCTTAGTTAGCAAACCCCCTCCAAAATCCTGCTTTGCCAAAATACACAAGACATAATGGTCTTATTCATTTTTTTTTCTTTTTGACCCCACTTTATTTCTTATTTTGTTGAAATTCCATGCATATTTCAAAGTAAGCATCAGTCAAGATAACAGTTCCAGCTCAGACAACAGGCATTTTGATGTCAATGATCTGCAGTGGGATCTTTTACTTTGGGATCACAGAGCGGCTTTGGGGGTGGTCTTTTAGTGCTTAAACCATTGCTACCTTCCGCTAAATGTTTGAGTCTACTCATAACTGGACTGAACTGGTGCACTGTTCCACCACCTTTTGTTTCATGTGGTTTGTAAGTGCACCAGTGCACATGTGACTTATATTGATTTTCTCTTGCAGTGTAATCCCCATTAAATGAAAATAATATGGCATAGCTTTAAATGGAAGTACAGCAGTCAAAAATATTTGTCCTAATGACATCGGTATTACCTGATAACATTATAATTGCAGTTTATTTCATAAACATTCAAATCAGTCCTGTCAGAAGGTTAAAAAAAAAAAAAAAAACTTCCAAAAAAATTACATAGCTTGTGGGCTTTCACTTCCAATAAATTACAGTCCAAAAAGCACAAGGAAGAAGAGGCACAATTCAACATTGTATGTGCCTTTTGCATCTTCATCCAAGAGATAAACACTTCTGCAGCCTGACACAGCTTGTGTAAAATTAAAATTTACTGTTGTTTTCATAATTAATGTTTTTAATAAATCACAAACTGTGTATAATAGCAGCATAGCAATTACAAAAATTAATACAGTTTAGAACAGTTTAAAGTACTTTTTTCCACTTTATTCAACATTGTGCTAATATTGTAGAACAATGAGAAATAGAGTCATAATCAGAACCACCACATTTATTAAACAAGTATGTCCTTAAACATACAAAACATTTGTTCCCAACCATTGGTGGCACTCCAGTACAGACAGTGTACAGTTAAATTCTAACAAGTACACAATATAAACAGACAATATGCAATATATAATCACAGAATTATGCACAGACATCATAAGATATTAAACAGGTATTAAGTGTACAAGTGATGTACAGATAGTATCAAGAAACAAGAGCAGTGATGCAGTAGAGCAGCATTCTTGAAACCAGGTCCTGCACTGTCCTGCATGTTTTAGAGGTTTCTGTGCTGAAACACACGTGGCTTCGTTTAATGGCTCACTGATAAACAGACCTTAATAACAAGCTGATGGTGATCCATTTATTCGAATCAGGTGTGTTGGAGCAAGGCAACATCTAAAACACGCAGAGAAGTGGGTCCTGAGGATCTGGATTCAAGAACAGTGTGATATAGAGCCACAATGGTGAGCATCACATGTGGTTAGGAGATGATGTCTGTATCTAAGCTTTTTGAACATGTACTGCAATGTTTATTGATTTACTATTTATAATGTTCTCGCCAACAGAAAATAAGATCTTCTTGTGTCTTGTAGCTTTTGTGAACAGAGTTCTAAGATGCTGACCGGACAGGAGAGGTTCAATGATGTTGTGTTCAGGGTGTGTGATCTCTGATGATGATGGCTGCCCTCGTCCTGATTCTTAATGATTACAAGAGCAGTCAAATTGACCCTGATAATTTTTCCTTTCTTTCTTGAAAAGGAACAACAAGGAACCTGTAGACCTTGTTGTTCACTGGAGCATGTTTCTGTCCTGTTTTGTGGCTTAATCAGATTGTAATAGATGTGCACTGGAGTTATATTGACAGCTCATATCTCCAGCCACATGTTTTAGCAGAAAGACTCACAGATGTTGGCTTGATTTATTCTCTGCTTTTAACTTTTTAACAGTGAAGTCACAGCAGGTGAGGGTAAATGGTGTTTTATCAGATGGCCTTTTCACTCCCTATGGATATCCTCAGGGAAACATCCTCTGCTCTCTATTTGTTTTATATACAAATGAATGCCGTAGCCACCACGACAAGTGCCACATTATTACATTCACATTGACTTGTTATTACTCCTCAGCAGTGATGACTTTAATCACAGTTCTGTTCTGAGTGATTTTATGGATCTTTATACACATTTATGTGCAAAAATGAAAGAGATATATATTAACTTCAAGAAATGTCTCTCACTGTCAGCTCCCCTGTTGCATTGGATGATCAGGCTAGTGAAGTAGTGCAGCAGTACAAATACCTTGGTACTCATCAACAATAAATCATGCTTTGAGGTCCAGGTGGAGTTTGCAATTTTTTCATAAGCTCCAGTTTTAATGTCGATGGCACTTTTATGAGAATGGTTTATCGAATCTATTCTCACCTTTTCTTTTATTGTCACTTCTTTTTAAACATTGTTAACATATGCAGCACAATTGCTGGAACAACCTTTTCTGACCCTCATGAAGTGTACAAGGCAAGATCCTTCATAAAAGCCAAATCCATATTGTCTGACCCGAGCCATCCTTTATGGAGCGATTTCACATGTTGCCTCAAGAATGCAGATACAGTCTGCCTAAAGTTCCTGAGTAAACTCACAAAGTTTATCCTCTGCTGAGCCTTTCTGAGGATAGAGATGATGTTGCACTCCCACCTCAGTTCAACAGAGACAGTAGTGTTGCCCCAGGTTGTGCTGACTGCAACAGAGTAACAGCTGTTCAACCTTGCTGTGGTGTGCAGAACTATCACCATTGCAGATAGGTTCAGTGGCCTTTGTGTCATCTCTAAACTTCAGTTCAGTTCCTCAGAGGTGCAGCCATTAGTCACTTCACTTAATTCATCTGACAGCTCGGTTACTTCTCTGATTCAGTTAATGAATAGAAAATGTTATCAGTAATCACTACTTTGATGTTTTCCTTTTGTAAAAAAGGAAAGAAAGTAAAATGAAAAAGAAAGTGAAATTGTAATTGTTCTTGAAGTTTATATACACCAGAGACCCACAACGGATGTTTTGTCTCCAGCAGTTTTGCTTATCTCTTTGAAAAATCGCTGAAAACACAGCTGACCAGTAGTGCAGCTCACATAGCTATAGGAAAATAGTTTGCCAATGTACACATTGTGCCTTTTGAATGCATATGCTTTTCTTTGTCACGTCCAAATGCTGAGGGCCAAATTTGTCACCTGTCGACGTGAAAGGTTGTACGCCCTCACATCTGCTTTTGAGTGGTGTTCTTTTCTTTCTGTCTGAGCAAGAGGTTTTATCTCCCTCTTTATCTCCACTGACAGTACACCACCATGCCTCCATCATAGCATATTTGCTAAAGACGTCAGTGTTTTGAGATCATAAAGCTAGGGACTTGTGAAGTGTGCATGTGCCTTACAGCTTGCTCTGCAGCCAAATGCATGTGCAAGAATGCAAAGCTACCGCACGCACCAGCAGATGCACTCAGTTAGCCTAAATAAAATGGAACCTCACAATACCAGTTTGACGAGTTGTGCTTTATGAGGACTAACACAAAGAGCCTGTCATATGAGGACAGTATAGAGGAAAATGTACCTTCCAGTGGTGTGTGCCTGCTTTATTTGACAACATGCTAATTATGTTTATCTTACTCCCTTCCAGTTATGTCTGACATTTGCACAAGCATTATGCAGGGGTTAAACATTCAAAGCTCAACCATCAGGCAAACGTTGTAGTGTAATTTAGTAATGGCTCTTTGAAGTCATTGAACATAATTATTGATATGAAACATTGTGAGCATTCACAATTTTTTTTTTCCTTGAGCAAATAGTCATCATTAATGAATTTTCTGGTGATTATTTAATGGTCATGGTAGCATGATCACTTCTTAGCATTCCATTGAAAGTCATTCACACCATATCACTGCTCTCAATTCTCCCCAAAAAGCCTCATAAATCACTTTCCTGTAAACAGAAGTGACACACAGGCTGATGTGTATTTTGATATATATTTAGGAGACCACAAGGCTTGAAATCTGAGCCTGCTCATGTTTGGGAGACGAACAGTAGAGGGGCTCATGTGTGCTTTGACTGCAGCTTTGTTCGCTTTGTGAGTGGTTTGTGTCGCAGAGCTTAAAGTACAAGTTGTACGCACATGGCATTGAGCTAATTTGCTCTTATTGTTACAAATTATGTTGTTGCACTTAAGAGTGGTAATGCTACCAGCAACAATAACACGGACTGAGATCAGGTCGTCGCTGAGGCAGCTGTGTGACGCCACCCCAGGCCTGGCTGGATGCAGAGTTACTCGCTAGGAATGCTTCTTGGTGTAAACATACTCTTGGCAGGACATATGGCACAAGCCTGCAGACAAACCTACTAGAAAGGCATTTAAATAACATTCACCTCATAGCACAAATAACTATGAGTTATTATGCCTCACAATAAACATCTACAATTCAGACACATTTGATTTTCAGATGTGGGAGCCCCTTTCATCCATAAAATACAGTAATACAAGTATGAGATTACACTGCAAAATTCTGCAGCAATTAACAATAAGTTCTGGCTCACAAATATCTCAATGAATACTTGTGTGAAAGCAGCAGAGGTCAGATGGAGACAACATTTTCTTGTAAGTCATAACAACAGCTATGGTGGATCATATTTAGGAATGTTTACATACAATTTCCGGCATGTCTGAACTGACAGCTGAATGATCAACATAAGGGCCCATGCTTAAGGTATTTGATCACTTTGATGTTTAGTCTTTTTAAACAAAATATATACAGCATGCAGACACCCACCACCCCAATGCAGCTATACAGTCTAGGTGCTAGCCAATCAAACTGTACAACAGGGAGAGTAAATAGTGGACAAAGTGGAGAAGAAACTTATTATTGCTTTGTGCAATCAGCCTCAGACAAGCATCAGACAACCACCATCAAGTGTTGGTACAGTGCTCCTGTGGGGCGGTACAAATAGTGTCTTATTTGCAGTAACAGTGGCCACAGCACTCTGTTTGGAGAACCAGGTGATGGGGAGCTCGGCAACAGCAACTCAGAACGATGGCCATCATCTAAAACAACTCAAACCTCAGAAATTTCCTCACAGTTCAAGCAGAACTATGAGCGGACCATTACATATGTCACACATTTATTTTATCACTTGCCATTCTGACACTGTTATGTTTAAAAAAAGAAAAAAAATAAAGGTTACAATAAACCCTGATGCCAAGCAAATCTAAATCAAATGCTCTAAAAACAACTAAATTCTGTTTACATTGCACCTAAATAGCAGCAGAAGGATGTCATCAGGTGCTAGCTGGTTTGAAGCCCATGTCACCCTCTCAACACAGGATGACAACTGGGAATCATGTTCCTAAAAGCTGGAAGAAACACAGAAAAATGTATCTCATTACCACCCATGATTAATTGGGAAAGCAATAAGCAGGGACCAAAGTGATCAATTTTCTTCTTTTTGCCATTTTTGGCTTTTCGTTATCTAACTAATCCCATCTTATCCCTTTCCGGTCATCGTATGCTCAGTATTTTGGCCTTAAGCTTGACCCAAAATAGCATTCAAGGGTGAAATAAGGGAGGAAGAGGGGATAAGTGGGGAGTGGATAAGGGGCTGGGGACAGATTTAGGGGCCTGGTGGCCATGAGGGGGTTCCCCATGGATCAGTCTCAGGCCCAGGTGCAGGATTTTAATGAAGATGGTTGTGTTAGAGAGAGGAGTATGCTATACTTTGAATGCCCCATCCCTATGGTAAGTTTCACTCAACACAGTGGCCCTCTCTGACCTCGGATTAGTTTCCTCTTCCAGGTTTAGAAGCAGGATGCTGACCCTCACCGATTCCCCCTCTGCTACCTGAACATCAAGAGATAACCCTGTTCCCCAGGGACAGATATTGCAGTTGGGCCTGTTGTCTGGACTAAAGCCAGCTTGTGCGTCTCACAACAGCAAAAGTACCATCTGGCAGGGCAAAAAAGGAAACTTTTTCTTGAATTTTTTTTTTTTTCATCCTTTGTAAAAGAGTATGGTCCTCATGGCTGGCTGCATATGTTTGTCTTTTATGCTTTCCAAGCTGCTTTCAGGAACATATGTTTTAGTATTTTAACAAAAAACTTAGCATGCATCATCTCCATCACAGATGCAGTTTTGTTCATGCCTCTTATGAACCATCAATATTTAATACAATTTTAATGACTCACCATTTTTCCCAACACAATGGCAAAACAAGAAACAAGAGTTTTAAAGAGCTGCTCCATTTCCAAAAACCTCTTATGGTTGGCTACATTTGTTTGCCTGCACTTGGCACATGTCGCATTAAATTTGCATGTGTTTATCTGATGTAGCCACACAATAAAATTCAATACAAGGTGTGTTTCAAAGTGTACCATGAAGACTGGTTTGTCCTGGGGGCATTAGTGCTGTTTGTTCTAGAAAGCTGCTTGTTTGTTTTGGGACCAAACGTGTGTTAGTGAGCTTGAGCAATAGCTGGCTGCATGTTTTCTACTAATTATGTTTGAGCTGCCGATGTGTAGATCCACGGAGCATCCGTCTCCTCGAGATTCAGGGGAGATAAGTGTGTGTATGTGTGTGTTGAGGGCGGTGGTGTTGGGGTGAGACTGGAAGTGGTGAAAGGGTGTTTGCAGGCTGAGAATGTGGCTGTGGTTGCGCATACACACTTCGTCTGCGGGTTTCACCATCTTTCTCTCTCTCTCTCATGCACGCTCTTCCTGGGTCGTTTGTGCCGACAGCCTGTGCTATCTGTCCTCATATCTTCATTGGCTTCCTAACACCTGTTGATAAATGACATCCTCTGCTGTCAGCAGCCACACAGCAACTTGTGGCTCAAAGGAGCCAAAGGCATTCTCTAAATGTGTTGCCCTGACTATTTTTGTTGCTGCTCTTCTTCTTTTAACTACTTCCTCCCCCCTTTATTCTTGCTTTAAGACTTCAAATGAAATAATAATAATAGACATGTAAATTCAGGAACACACTGCAAATAGCACGAACAACAACAACAGTGATTCAGGGAGATAAAAGTGTTCATGTGTCCATGTCGACAAACTTGCTAGCTGACTTACAACTAGGGTTGCAACATTGCAACATTTTCAAAGTTGGAAATCTCCATTGGGCATTAAAAAATATATATGGGTATTGGCATGATTGTAGTTTAATTATTGGGACTAAACAGGGAAATGGGGAACTTAGGTAAATCAGCTTAATCTTTGTTAAAACAACCATATTTATGTAGAGCAGTGATTCCCTAATTGTGGGCCGCACCCCCCTGGTGGGCCGTCGTGGTACTGCAGGTGGGGTTTAAAATTAAACGAATACGTTTTAAATGGTCGATCTATTTTAAATATGTTTTTAATTTACTGTAAAATATTCATGACATGATTTAAAAAAAAAACATTAAGAAGTATTAAAATACGCCAGTTAAGTGTTATTTTACTGAAATCTTAACTTAATATGACAAGTGTCACCTTATTTGTTGACCCCTTACATTAATATTGAAACATAGCTTCTAGTCCTGTATGTTGATCACAGTTGTAATTAAAGGTTTGGATGGGCCGTGGAGATTTTTCACATTTCAGATTGGGCCTTGGTATTCTGAAGTTTGGGAATGGCTCTAGTAGAAGTTAAGGTGAATTTTCACCCTCCTTTCTTTATGCTAACCCTGGAAAGTGCACCAGAACTGCTGAAACAGCTAACAAAGTTTAACTTTGGAATAAAATACAGTTCGATAGCGTGCCAATAAATCATTTATATTAAATTCAAGCTACCTTGCTAACATAGCGTTAGCTGTCTTTTGTTAGTTTTTGTTCTTCTGTTTCTTCTGTCTTCTGCTAGTCAGTTTTCTGTTATTAGTCTTATTATTAGTCCTGTTATGTCCTCATGTAATCTCATTAATTCCCATGGAAAGTATCCAAGCTGAAATATTTCCAAACTGCCCCAGTTTAACTTCCCATGGAAAGTTTCTGGAACGTTTCTAGGAATTTTCTGTTTCTTTAAAAACTCACTGACCGCTGTCATGCTACATTCAGCCACGGTGTATTGTAATGCTTAAGAGGTCATGTTTCATTGAAACCAGGTTTGGGTTAGCTGTGGAATCCTGCACACTTGATATATTTTTACTGCAAACTGAGGAAAGCCCATTTTGTTTACATTTGCAGTACTTGAAATGCTATAAACATACAGTATCTTTTTTTGACGAAGTGACAATGGCAGATGTGAAAAAAAGCATTGACCCATATTTGCTTTGAGAAGCCAATGAACCATTTAACATACCTGGTCCTCAGCGCCTCCAGTACCTTGGCCATCTCTCTGACTCGTACATCTGTGAGCTAATGCCGGCCATTCTCAAATGTGGAGTAGAAAAAAAACAAGAAATAAAGAGCCTGTAAAGGATCCAAATCTTCCACCTAGTTTGTAAGACAGTTTTCAGTTCCTTACATTTGAACTGACACATTTCTCACACGTTGTTAAATCACTCCTTACATTTGACATGTTGTTGTTTGATGTTGTTTTATCTCTGATGATTATGTATTTTTCTTTTTGATCTATAAATTTTTTTTTGTTCCATTCTTCACAGATTTCGTACTACTTCCTTCCATCTTTACTCCCCTATTTTTCCTCCACCCGTTTCTTTTTCATTATATGGTGTCACGTTCTCCTGCTTTGGTGCTTCCTGTTAAAAAGCAGGTGCAGTGGAGCATTGAGATGAAAAAAAGAGCAGAGCGTCATCATCAGATCTAAGATTGCCTTTTGTATAGTAAAGTGCTATTCATGTTGTATGTGTGTGTGTGTGTTCCAGACAACAGTGTGTTAAAGGACGTGCGTCACCATGGTGAATAGAGGTGGCAGGGTGCTAACAGCCGGAGACAGGTTTGAAGGTTTTGAGGGACTCTGAGGTTACAATTGGTGTTAATAGATTTCTTCCTAAAGAGCAGATCACAGTATAACTCACGCTCCATCCGGCACTTGTTCAGCTTCTTCTCTCTATGCTTTGAGCTATATACACTGCCTGGCCGAAAAAAAAGGTGTCACCTTATTTAACTAAGCAAATAGGTACAAGCCTCCGATTGGATAATTACTTCATGGGCGATCTTTCAGCTGGCAAACAAGTTATTTAACCCCAACTGGTGCAATGAGTTGCTTCTCGTTTCCTAAACAACCATGTCGAAAGACACATCCCGTGGTCATGGTAAAGATGTTAGTTTGTTTGAGAAGGGTCAAATCATTGGCATACATCAAGCAGAGAAAAACATCTAAGGAGATTGCAGAAACTACCAAAGTTGGGTGAAGAACTGTCATAAGCATTATTAAAAACTGGAAGGATAGTGGGGACCCATCGTCTTCAAGGAGGAAATGTGACCGGAAAAAAAATCCTCAATGATCGTGATCAGCGATCACTTAAACGTTTGGTGAGATCAAATCGAAGAAAAACAACAAATAGTAGAACTCAGGGCTATGTTTAATAGTGAAAGTAAGAGCATTTCAACACGCACAATACGAAAGGGAACTTAAGGGATTGGGACTGAACAGCTGTGTAGCCTTAAGAAAACCACTAATCAGTGAGGCCAACCGGAAAAAAAGGCTTCAATTTGTTCGGGAGCATAAAGATTGGACTCTAGGAGCAATGGGAGAAGGTCATGTGGTCTGATGAGTCCAGATTGACCCTGTTCCAGAGTGATGGGTGCATCAGGGTAAGAAGAGAGGCAGATGAAGTGATGCTCCCATCATGCCTAGTGGCTACTGTACCAGCCTGTGGGGGCAGTGTTATGATCTGGGGTTGCTGCAGTTGGTCAGGTCCGGTTCAGCAACAGTATGAGCTCAAAGAATGAGGTCAGCTGACTACCTGAATATACTGAATGACCAGGTTATTCCATCAATGGATTTTTTTCTTCCCTGGTGACATGGGCATATTCCAAGATGATAATCCCAGGATTCATCAGGCTCAAATTGTGAAAGACTAGTTCAGGGAGCATGAGATATCATTCTCCCGCATGGATTGGCCACCACAGAGTCCAGACCTGAACCCCATTGAGAATATTTGGGATGTGCTGGAGAAGACTACCATCATCAATGCAAGATCTTGGTGAAAAATTCACTGGATGGAAATAAATCTTGTGACATTGCAGAAGCTTATCCTAACAATGCCACAGTGAAATGCCATATTCAAGGCTAAAGGAGGTTCCAACGAAATATTAGAGTGTGTGACCTTTTTTTTTTGGTGGTAACTTTTTTTTTTTCGGCCAGGCAGTCTTTTTTCTGTGTGTTTAAGTCCAAAAATGGATGTATGTAAGTTGTATGCAGTATCCACAACGTATGTATGCATATACGCAATTGCTATTCATAAAAGGTTAAAAGGCAGTTCTAGTTTCAGCGAAGGTTTCAGTAGAAGTAATGCTTTTAGATCCATTCACTCTTAAGTCCTTTTTGCATGTTTTAAGGAGAGAATAACCTGCATGGACTTTGTGTAATTTAGATAAGCACATCTATGATTGGCTGGTGATCATTATCAGGTGATTTTCTCCTTTTTGAGGGAGGCAGTAAAGGTATTGGTTTAGGAGCTAATAATACAAATTGTGCCATTAAGTTATACTTAATTTCATTGTAATTATTGTGTTTGTGTTTGTGCATATAAATTCAAGACCTTTAGAAGATTAGGTCCACAGTTTTTCTGGCATGGTAGAGTGAGCTCTCCCGCCCAGGTGTATTTTGTACAATTAAAAATCAAGTATAGGGGTGCACTGACTTGTGGTTGTGTGCTCTTTTTAGACTGCAGGATAAGGTACATTTGATTTCATTCCAGATGGGATGTAGAAGCCAGAATCATGTGAGATTGATAGTTGATAGTGGTACCCTCTTTCTGGACTCTTTTTCTTTCAGTGCTAGTAGCAGTTGAAGTAGCAGTGGTGTTAATGGGAAGTAATGGTCCCAGAATGATAAAAGATCAAGCTTCTCAGAAAGGATATGTGCCCTGCAAGTCCTATTTTCTGATAATGGCAAATTTGATTTTCAGTCTTTCATTTTTCTCTGACAGTAATTTACCCTCCATTTCAGCAACATATCTGCCACCATAAAAACTTAGCATCTCTGTTGTCCATCAAGTTAGAAATTTTTTTTTTTTACCTCTTCTCATGAATTTTTGCACTGATGGCTGATGCATTCAGGTAGATCCCAGTGTAGAAATATGCTTTATCATCACACATGCAAAAATAATATTAATGATGATACCTGACTGGATTTGTTATACTGTCATTGTCCTGTCTTCTGTTACCATCAGAAGATTAAGCAGAAGCAGTAATATTTCTTTTTTTTTTTTTTTATGGAAATAAAAACAAGACAGAACAACAACTTGTGGGCATCATTGTAGTTTTTTTTAGCTCTAACTATTTTCAATAATATTTTCTTCCAGACTTCTAAAGCTCAATATGTTCAAAAGTTGAACCTTCCCCAAAGCTCATGTGTAACTATTTGTCCAACGTCATGTGTGTGGGTATGAAACTGTGTGTAGCTTTTAGCCTTTGGTGATTTTAATTTTAGCCAAAGCATTAGATGGTGATGTTAGCTTCCCCGGTGGCTTAGTGGTAGTGCTGTCATCTAGTATGCAGGTTTGCATCAGGAAGGACATGTGGCATAGGGTGTAAAGCTTGTGCCAAATGTCGATCACTCCACTGTGGTGGCCCACAATAGGGAGCAGCTGAAAAGACAGAAGAAGAAAATTATATTGTGGTGTTCCTGTTATTATGACTCTCTCTCTCTCTCTATCTCTCTCTCTCTCTCTATATATATATATATATATATATATATATATATATATATATATATATATATAACATTTGTTGTTCAAACACTTTTAACATCAAGACTTGTCAGTAACACATATTTAGTGTAAATCTCATCTAAAAAATGTAACATAAAATAAAGCTTATTGCCACTGCCAGGGCATTAATGTCATCCTGTTTTTTTATGAAAAATAAAAAAAAGTTTACCAACAAAATCCTGAGCCACAATCAGAACATTAAAACATTAATTTCTGAGGTAACAGCAGAAACTTTTAACAGGGAGTTCAACTTGGCAGTTGTTACAAATAACCTAGTTTCTGTCGAATCCTCCATCTGGGAGAACTTTAAAATGAAAATGTCCATGTTAAAGTTCTGTAAACTTTATCAATCTGACAATCATTCGTTCTTTCCATTTTCAATTGTCAATTCAAAAATGTAAAAAAATTGTGATGTTATATTTTGTTTTTGGTTTTTATAATCCAACAAAAAAACAAAAAAAAAAAAAAATGCTTGTTTTTTTTTTTTTGTTTTGTTTTGTTTTATACTTCAATTTTAGACTTGGATCAAAAATACAAAATGAAAAATCGGGCCATGGGAGTGAATTTGTTTTTAATATTTAATTGTCCGGTTTACGTGACCCAGAAATGGCTTTATGCACAGTAGTTCATGTAGCATGGCAGCGCTGGAATCACATTCCATAATATTTGCAATATTGTGAAAATCTGAATGAAAACTCAGCTCATATATAGATAAACCAAAGTGCTCTCCAGCTCTGCGTCTTCTCCTCAGATCATGACGAGCACAGAATCTTCTGACGCTCATTTCCAAGCATTGCAGGATAGCGATCTGTTGTTGAATAAGTTCTTGATCAAAACTACCGTATTGGCCCAAATATAGGATGATATTTTAATCTAGAAGTCATATTCTCAAAAATGGGGCCGTTTTATAATCGTGGACGAGACTTTCTGTTGTCATTACACATCTGTGCCACTAGATGGAGCTGCACTGAAGTAACCAGCTAGAGCAGCCATTCCCAAACTTCAGAATACCAAGGCCATGGGCGGAGTTTGCGGGGGGGCAGGGGGAGCATTGCTCCCCCTGGTGGCTGAAATATGTAATTGCATTGTCAACGAACTGGCAAAAATAAATACATGTTTTTGACCGTAATGTTTTTTTAAGTCCAAATAAACTGCAGTATATTGTGACAAAATGAATCATGTTATATTTTGTTTCTTAATACATTTAACATCATTAACATTAACATTTATAACATCTACTGTGTACTGTATCCTGTTGCAACTACTGGTTTTGAACATCATCTAATCTTGGACTTCATGGTTTCGTGGTGAGTGTATCTTGTGTGCCATCATGTGCGCGCGAGTTTGCACATATGTGTGCATGTGCGCCGGTTCGCGTGCATGCACGCCGGTTCGCGTGCATGCACGCCGGTTCGCGTGAGAGTGCGCCCGTTTGTTGAAAGTGCTTAACAATTTTTGCCCCCCCGACGCAAAAGTCAAACTACGCCTATGACCAAGGCCCGATTTAAAATGTGAAAAATCTCTGCGGCCCATGCAAACCTTTAAACACAACTGTGATCAACATGCAAGACTAAAAGCTACATTCCAGTATTATTGTAAGGTGTCAACAAATAAGGTGACCCTTATCATATTAAGATGACAGTAGAATATCACTCAATTGGTTTGTCTTATCATTTCTAAATATTTTCAAATCATGTAATAAATATTTTTACAGTAATTAAAAACATATTTCAAAAAAATCGAGGATTCAAAACATATTAGTTTATTTTTAATGACCTCTCACGGTCCACCTGCAGTACCACGATGGCCCACCAGGGGGCTGCGGCCCACACTTTGGGAATCACTGAGCTAGAGAATAGCACGACAGTGAACGCTTGGAGGAGATCTGATGTAAAATGGAGGAATGATGCAATCATCTTGAACAAAAGGATTTAAAAGTTTTGTTCAGAATTTTTTTTTCAAACAGAATTGTCAATATTGCTACCTGAGTTGCTACCCGAACTGTAAAGTACATGGATTTGTACCTTTCTCCCTGTCCGTTTTAGCTTTTCCTTGTTTACCTGCCAATTGTCTTCCGGTTCCACAGCAGCCAGTAACAGACCTTTTCAAAACAAAAGCATGTGAGCAACATGCGTTAACGCACGATAAAATAAATCTCGGCGTCAATAATTTAATGAGTTAACGCAATAATAATGCGTTAACTTGCCAAGCCCTAATATATATATATATATATATATATATATATACACATCTGGAAAAACCTATATATTTTTGCCCCCCTATGAAAATCAAAATCTGTGAACTGGGGCCAGAGCTCACAAAGACTAAATAATGTGTTTAAAATATGTTTAAAAACCGCAAAACTGTTTTGAAAAGTCTGGAAGACAATTAACATGCAGTATAGTTAAAACAGACATGGAGAGTGGTCAAAATCTTTGTACTTTACAGTTCGGGTAGCAACTCAGGTAACAATATTAACAATTCTGTCTGGAAAAAAAAAATTCTGGACTGCAACAAAACTTTCGCGTCATTCCTCCATGTTACATCAGATCTGCTCCATGTGTTCACTGTCGTGCTATTTGTTATTGGTTACTTCAGTGCGGCTCCATCTAGTGGCACAGATGTGTAACGACAACAGAAAGTCCAGTGCTCGATTATAAAACAAAATCAGTTCTGTGGCCCGTTTTTTTATTTTGTATTTATGATCGATGTCTAAAATTGAAATATAAAAAAAAACAGGAATTTTTTCCTTTTTTTGTGTTAGATTAAAAAACGAAAAACATATTAAAATGTCACTTTTTAATTTTTTTATTTTTGATTGACAGTTGAAAATGGAAAGAATGAATGATTCACAGATTGGTAAAATTACTGAACTTTAACATGGACATTTTCATTTTTAAAGTTCTACCAGACAGAGGATTTGACAGAAACAAGGTTATTTGTAACAACTGCCAAGTTGAACTCCCCATTAAAGGTTTCTGCTGTTACCTCAGAAATTGCCTGTTTTAATGTTATGATTGTGCTGAGCCACAATCATTTTTTGGATTTTGTTTGGAGACTTTTTTTTTTAATTTCTATAAAAACAGGATGACATTATTGCCCTGGCAGGGGCAATAAGCTTTATTTTATTTTACATTTTTTAAGATGAGATTTACACTAAACATGTGTTACTGACAAGTGCTGATGTTAAAAGTGTTTGAACAACAAATGTTATGACACTTTAGTTCATGTGGAAGCATAACATTTCAATAAAAGTGCATTTTACACTACTTTTGAATTCGTTATTTGATTTTGCGTATACAATGCGATTGAATTTTGATTAATCAGGGAAATCATGTAATTAATCGCGAATAAAAATTGTAATCATTGCCCAGCCCTAATATATATACATAAACAGACCAGACCAAAATTGCAGCTTATAAAAGAAAGAAAATATACAAAAAGTGGTAAAATGAATTAATAAAACCCAGAAGGTCAAATGTTGTTCAATATTTGTCATGCACATTTTATGAAATATTATCATTGTGTGTGTATTCTACGTTGCTTTATTGTGTATAGAAGTATATTGTGTGCTGCATGTATAGCAATACTGGGAGCAGCTCACTATAGTATCATTCAGAAACTACTGCATGGAGTGTTTCTGTTTCCTGCAGGTTCTTGTTAGGCACAGCCAGCCAACATACTGTGTGGACCTGCCTTGACCAGCCTGCAGGGGAAGACAAATGGAAAAAGGCCCTAAGATGAATGAAGCACAATTACCCGAGGTAACAAATGTTCCTCATGATTTATGCCCAGCTCGGGTTGCTTTATTTTCACCTGGGTAAAATCCACCAGGAGGACAGTGATGGTGCAGACCCTGGGGTTACTCTGTGCTGATGCTCAGACAGAACAGTGCAGACATTGACTAATGGGCTATGTGAGACCACCGCCATTGATATTTACCTCATTTCTCCTCACCCGAGCTCTGTCTCAACAATGTCAAGGCTAGTCACCATCCTTTGAGGTTTTCCTTCTTTTTTTTCCAACACGAGGTATGGGTGATGCCAGGGGCCCCTTTCGTTCACCTCTCCTAAAGGTTTACCCATTGGTGCCCTAGGGCAGAGGAGTTGGAGGCAGAAGGTGAGAGGGACATGGAGAGGGGACAAGGTCAGACTAAAGGCTTTAGGCCTTTGTGAAGAAACACACACTTCTCTGTGTTTTCACTTGTCTGTTTGATGAAGTATTATAGTCTCTACATGGCTGAGGGGAAAAACATTTTTTAACACTATAGTCTGAGGTGTGATGGAAATAAATAACCGTCATAAAACACTCTTAGACACTTGCTTCTTCTGACTTTTCTAACACCTGAGATCCAGGCTGACTTGGGGGCATTACCACAGTTGGACTCTCATAAAACCATTTTTTTTTCTCATACGTTGTTTTTACATCAATTTCTTAGGCATATCTCAAAGAAGCATTTAACACTAAAACACTTAAAACTCTTGCCATGGCTCCCAATGTTGGAGGATGAATCTGGTAACAAGTAAGGGATAAATCAGCAAAAATGTTGCATTTTTTTACCTTCAAAATTGCATCCACTGAGCAATGGAGAAATATGTGATATGTTAGCAAGCAGGAAAACTCTTGTTGGAAACCTGAGGTGATGTGGAAGTCCTCGACCTACTTTTTACTTATGAGTTATGCTATTCCTGCTTTGATATCTTAGCACAGATGTGCGAGTTAGAAGATCTGAAGCGCTCATGTGCAGAGTGAAAACCTATTATTCTCTTGTTACAAACCTCTGGCCCAGGTGGTCTGTCTCAGATTTATACACTAACTTATCAATGTCTTGAAATATAAGACTCTCAATCCATATTTACAGTGGAAAAACCAGCCTCTTGTTTTTCCTCTGCTCTCTCCTTCACTCGTTAACAAATAGCTGGAGTGATATTTTCAACAAGATCAGTTCTATTGCATAATACCATGATAAAGTTTTAAATAACCTTTACAAATATGGGAATGTTCAATGAGACTAATCACTTAAAAAAAAATGGCTCCACTGAGACTTAAGTGTCAACAGAGGTGCAGCGAAATGTTATAAGTAATTATTCAGTTGAAACCATTAACCAAAGCAGCTGCTATTATGATAAATCATGCAGAAAATCTAAACAAATTCTGCTCAGTGGTTCACTATTAATGAATATTACCCACTTTTAACCTTGTGTGATTTATGTGTTGTTTGATGACCATAAGAAGTGTGACCTCTGAAATGTTGAATTACCTTTATATTAAAACAAAGATCAGGTTTCTCATTGTATTGCTCGATGTGTTCTTTTCTGTAAAGCACACCAGGTCAAACGTGCAGCATTTTGCATCGATAAATCATTAAAATATTAATTTGAGATGTATTGTATCATATAAGTCAGCTGCAGGCAAGTGCAATGCTCAATGGATCTATTTTGTGCATCAAACATGGTGTAAATGTACAAGTTCCTTCTCTTCCACACATGTAAAAAGTGCTTTTTATAGAGCTCACTCCTACTTTGTGACATGAACCTACTGGTATGTACTGACCATCAACAACTGGCTTAGTGTTATCCCCGTTTATTGTTATCCCCAATAAATCCATAAGACTCTCCATTAAAATGGCATTCATGCGAACAAAACTCATAAACAATGTTAGCAAGCCAGCTGAGCCACTGTATGGCAACTTTGGATTCGGCAGGAATCACATTTCTCCGCTTAAAGGAACATTCTGGCGTTTGAACAATCCAAGGTTTATTATTAGGAAGAAAAGGGGTGTAAACTCTTGTCAGAGACCAAAACAGTCAATTTAATTAAAGGAGTTTTGAGTTTAATGGATTATGTGTTTGCAGAAAAATGGCAATTAATGCTAACACTTAGAGCAATCAATCTACATCAAAATAAATAGCTATTTTAAGCCTCAGATATCATTCAAAAATGTAATTTAAGTAAAGTGATAGCGTGGATAGGGTCCCTACAGACATACCAAAGTCATTTTAACTTTGTAAGTGTACAGAAAGTGTATAAAAAGACATTCATTTTGTGGAATTGGATACTGGTGTGAACCATGATAGTTTAATAACCCTAACCAAGTGGATTTAGTGCTTAACCTTTAGCATGAAACTGTGTTGCCTAATGCTGTAGCAACTAAGTCCTTGTGATGTGACCACCAAGAGCAGGCAAAACTGAAGGAAACAGGGAAATGAGTGAAAACATTTTAGTTTTCACTCATGTTTTGTCCTGGTTTCGAGATGGAGTCCAATATGAATGTTCAAAGGAAAATCTCATTAGGATGTTTGCTCCCTCAGTGAATTATGACAACAGAACTGGCAGGTAATATAGATTTTAAGAACGTGTGCTGATAACACCTACAGTACAGTGTGACAACAACAGGAGTGGAGTGGAAGCTGGATTTCTAAATAAAGTTTGTTGCTCCAGTTGGTTCACTCAGATTCAGCTCCAGATGAAGAACAACAAACATGGCACAAGTCTTCTAAATTACAGTCCCGACACAATCAACTGTTGTGTGATAATGATTTAGCTTTTTATTGGCTTTGTATTCTCTGTCATGAGATGCAGATGTCACTGAGTGACAGAAACATCTCTCTTTGATGACAATAATGTGCACATTTTGGACAGAAAAGATAAATGATTTGAAAGAACAATAAAAGAGACCATTCATGAAAAACCAAAAATAA
Organism: Hirundichthys speculiger; assembly: GCA_018398805.1. NCBI lineage: Eukaryota > Metazoa > Chordata > Actinopteri > Beloniformes > Exocoetidae > Hirundichthys > Hirundichthys speculiger. The sequence continues at coordinate 2,899,779 of JAGFBZ010000287.1, read as the reverse complement.
ATAAAGAAGGAGGCTTCAGATTCTGTCGATCAAACACCTACAATGCAGACTTGAATCTCCTTCACTCCTATTTCACAACTATTTAAATCTTAATTGAGATGACCAGTGATAAGTGATTTGCATATGACTTTAACAGCGTACAAGCTCAAACCTCACCACAAGTCAATTTGAACTGAAGAAGACAAGGCAAGTTTATTGGTATAACACATTTCGTGTACAAGACAATTGAAGGTGCTTTACATAAAATGTTAGAAGCATTACAGAGCATTAAAGAGTACATTAAAACAGGAAGGAAATAAAATTAAAATAAAATATTAAAACACAAAAATATTAAAATGCAAAATATAAAAATGAATCAAGTTAATCAACAGTTGTTTTTGATTAAGAAAAAGAAAAAAGGAATTAAAAATTTAAATTAAAGAGGAATTAAAAATGCAGAAGAAGTCTTCTGATGGAAGGTGAAACATCTCAAGGTCAATTTATGCTTCAGAACAGAACTACTCTGAATCAAATGTTTTTGTTCCTCATTTGCAGTCCCTCGTCTTCATGGACTCCCTGGCGTCCTTGATCATTTCTCCTCTCTCTGTGTTTCCCCATCTGCTGTTAAACTCTCTCTCGCTTTATTGCTTTGCTTAAGACTTAGGGGCAATTGAAAAATTATCCACAAACATACTACACTCCACTGTATTTTATTCTCATGGAGCAGAGTAGGTGAAGAGAGGAACCAGCTATGAATCAGAATAATTAAGTGTTAATTTGCTTCAATGGGGTGTCCAGCACATGTGGCGTGAACGTAGCCAAGATTACTGCAGTGAATGAGTAGTTCTGACAGTTAAGCACAAAGATGGGAGAGATGACATTTTCAGATGCTAGCAGTGATACCAGTGGATAGTCACACTGAAATACTTACTGAAAGTAACTTCCAGTCTACATAAACTAGATTTTCAAAAGAAGGGGGAAGTGAAAAGCGTAGCCCGGCCCACTGCGTGACTAATGGAAACAGGGGCAACCTGCAGAATATCATTTGTAAGGGGGCGGAACTCACATTCACCCAGGGCTTTGCAGACATGTGTCTTTCTCCCTTATGGCTTCCTCCAGTTATTCCAGTAGAAGCAGGCAGGATCACCACTCGTCTCCTGTCAGTGTTGATATGTCCCTCCTTCCAGTTGATGGGAACGTAGCCTGGAAGTTCTTGTGAGGTTCAGCATGTTGATGTTTTGTCCTTACTCTTGGGCTAAATTGGCACCTTCTGAGTCAGTGGGAGTTCACATAGTTGCTTTAAAACTGGATGCTTACATGGCACGTAAAAGCCCCAAATGCAGCCGGTAACGACCGGTTTCGAGTGGTGCTGCCCAGCGTTGCCAGGTGGGAAATGTAGGATTATCGTACCAGAGACTCAAAATTATCATATTTTGAGGGAAATTATCATACATCTGTCATAATGAAAGTAACAAGCCCAATGATGTGCTATAGTCAAATTTAATCACTCTAGTGTCAAATAGCGGGCGAAGCTGACCACTCAGCCCATTCAGTCTATCATGCTAGTTGTTCTGAGATAAATGTATCTCCCGCGCAGCAAAGCACGATTGGCTGGAAACATGTCACATGGGAACAGATGCCTTCAGGGTAAGAAAAAAAAAAACTCTCCGGCAGACAGTTGCGGCCGGGCAATAATTTGAAATAATCAAATTATCGTACATTTGGCCTTTTTTTGGATTATTGATCATACATCGTACAGAGGGCCAAATTATTGTACAAATACGCTAATTATCATACACCTGGCAACGCTGGTGCTGCCCCCCAGTGGATACCATTTTCACAGTACTCAGGTTTCCCCTATAAAGATGCAGTGATTCCCAAAGTGTGGGCCGCAGCCCCCTGGTGGGCTGTTCGCGGTACTGCAGGTGGGCTGTGAGAGGTCAATTAAAATTAAACAAATACGTTTTAAATCCTCAATCTTTTTAAAATATGTTTTTAATTACTGTGAAATATTAATGACATGATTTAAAAACATTATGAAAGTAACAAAACAAACCAGTTAAGTGTTATTCTACCTGTCATTTTAACTTAATATGACAAGTGTCACCTTATTTGTTGACCCCTTACATTGATGTCAGAACATGGTTCCTAGTCCTGTATGTTGATCACAGTTGTAATTAAAGGTTTCGGTGAGGCCGCGGAGATTTTTCACATTTCAAATTGGGCCTTGGTGTTCTGAAGTTTGGGAATGGGCTGAGATGTGTCTTAAAGAGGATTTTCAAGCAAAGGAAAAACAAAAGCAAAAAGCTGATGAAACCATTCCCATAAAGAAATACAAAATATTTTTCTAGAAAACGTGCAACACCTTGTATCCTTCATCCGAAAGAAGATTCACTCAGACAACAAAAGCTCAGTAATGGAAGGTGTGCTGACTTCTGTTACATTAATTCCACAAAAAAAGAAAAATATTTAAAAATTTAAACTTTAAAGTAGCCCAGTAAGGATAACATTTTTAAATATTTGACATTTAGGAGACATTACACAGCTGCACTCATGTCTCCGGTAAATTGTATTCATCAGTCCAAGTGTCACTTCGAACATCAAGGGGCTCAACAATGACTAAAATGAACCTGAGAATTTTTTTTCTCAGATTTATCTTCATAAATACATAAAGCCACAAACAGTTATGAATCCCATATGCTCACTTACATGTGCAGACACATTCCACAATATTACACACTGCATGTACATACAGAACTACGGCAAGCGCATTTGACTAATGTTTCACAGTGAAATGTTTCATTTACAGACATTGTGAACAGCTGTGCATTGAGCCACAGCCGCCCTTTCATCTGCAGGTCCTGCCCCCCTCCCCCTCCACCACTCCATTTGTCCTGGGAAATGCTTGTCAAAAACTCTTGCCCTGCATGTCAGAGTCGCCCATTTCCCCGTGCAGCTTGAGCCAGTCTAACAGGCACAACTCAATAGTGCATGTAGGGGCTCAAGCAGATATCTTGAACGCAGGGATAATGTTCATGGACTCACCCTGTGGCCTGGGAAATGGAAGTCTTGAAACTGATGGAAACTGACTTTTTATACTGTCATAAATTACTATCAAATTAAACAATAATGTGCTACAAACAGTTGCAGACATCATTCTATCTTTCTCGATGCTGCTGCACAAGTTCTCACTGGTGTTTTTGTCTGCCATATCCTCATAAAAGGTGGTTTGGATAGTGTAACTGATTATGAACCTGATCCCAAACTCCCCCTCCTTCATCTTCCTCCACTGCTCTTGCTCATCTTCATGCCTGGCTTTACCGTCCCTTTCTGTCCTTTAGTTTAAGGGTGATAGTAGAAGACATAAATTTGCATGTGATCCTTCCAGCTCACCGGTGCATTGGTTAATATGTGCAAGCAGTACTTTTTCTCTTTCTTAACTATTCCCCCTCTGCAGCTAAAATCTGATGAAAAATGTAATGCCTCAGATTTTTGAAAATCAGATTCAATGGGAAATATGAAATGTTTCTCTTAGGCTTTTGTTGCTACTCTTATTCAATTATTTTTTTGTGGAAGTGTAGGAATATTTCCTAAGTGAAAAAACATCTTTTGCCCTGAGGAAACCTGTCTGAGTTCCTGTGCAAATAAATAACAGCACACGCAGTCAAGACAAAACAGCAATTATCCAGGAGAGAGAGCACGCCGAGGCAGTTCACACACTATTTTCGCCTCTGTTCTGTCTTTACATGTTCCCTTCCTCTGTTTATGTGGCACAGTTGGCGGTTTTCCCCTGCTGATTAATGCATGTGGATTGGTGCTGTAAACATCTCTGTGCAGTTTGCCTTGTTTGCATAAATAGTGTTTAACACTTGGATGATCTAAAAGTCTTTATGGACTGATTCCTCTGCGGGAGTGCTGTTATCCTAAAAGACAACGGGCGTTATGTGGAGTCATGTTGACACTAAAGTCTGAGCTGAAAACCATGTTTGTGGGGTCGTTTCAGATTCTATCCTTATAAATAGACCTGAGTACAAATGCAGGCATGTTTCTGTAGGTGTATAAACTGACTCTTAAGCCCATCTGACAACACAATTTGATTTTTTAAGATGCCTCGCATGAAAGCTTCTCCACCCTGTTCTAAGGAATAGGAGATTACAATTGATTTCTTTTGTAATGGCAAGTCAGGATTCCTCCATACAGCAAGCCCCTCTGAGCTCTGTGGGAGATGTTGTTTTTGACCTAAAAGCTGTTTAATCCTTTCTCGACATTTTAGTTGGTTCATTGATGAGTGCAGAAAGGACTTTAAGTAACAAGGTCTGGGTGAGAAGGTTTGTGTTCCTTGGCTCTTTGCATGTTATTACATGTGACTATGTTTGGGGACCACGTGCATTTGTTTGCAGTGACATATATCTTCTTGCAAGAATGCAAACACTTATTGTATGTACTTATATCTGTAGCAAACAAAAGACATGGGCTTCTTAGTATTAATGGCACATAAACACTTCACACTTAAGGATGAGTTAGTGTGTAAGATTTAACTACTTAAATGAATATCCACTGCAGTCCTGAAATATTCTAGAGATGTTTTGAGAAGGTGGCAAGTGAAAGCGCAAATTTCTCTTTCACTCTGGATTTCTTACAGAGACTTTTCAGACTTTGCAGAGCAAAACAAGTGGCTGAGAAAATGTACCTGAGCTTTTATGTGTGTGCTGGTAAGATTTACTGCTTCATATTATGTCTGTTTACCTGTATGATACTTCTCACTTGCTCCTTGCTACAGTATATACACTCAAATACACGGGGTATTAACAACACCAAAAACAGTTATCAAAGGATTACTTCAATGGAAAGCCAATTTACAGGATTCACAATTTTTTAAAAAAGTACTTTTATGCTTCATAAATTGCTAACACTACATTTTAAGAGGTTTTGGGAACGATCGCGAAGACAACTGCAGCATAGTGTTTGTCATGAACAGAACAAAAATAACTACTCTTTCAGGTGCACGAACTGAACTTAGTCACTTACCAAAATGTTCTGTTCGTTTCACAGTAAAGCTGGCTAATGTAGTCAGAGAATGGGACTTTACACAAGTTGATTCACTGGTGTGATCAGTAAATGTATTGGTTCACAGTGAACTAAAACCGCCAGGCTCAACAAGTCCAAGAGCAATGCTGAACTGTAGACCTGTTAAAAAGACACTTCCAATATTCAGCGAGGAAACCTCTAAAATGTCAAGATTTATAAGTGGACTGTGTTTGTCAAAGTGACAGCACTGCTGGAAGCTGAATCACAAACCGTTCACCTGTGTGTGTCTTTGATATGCAGTCAGACTTCCGATCAAACAGGCCACTGAATGATTTGGTGACGACATCTCTTTTAACAAACCGATTCCAGTTATTCAGTACACTGAAGTCTCCCTCTCATTACGACTGCGACAGTTGTTTGACACATGGCACAAAAGCCTGCATACAGGTAGCAACTGAAGGTGGCTCCAGAGAAGACCTAGCGAAGGGGGGTCCATGGGGACCACTCTTCAGGCAGTCATTGAATGCAAAGGATTTTCCTTCAAGCATCAAAAACCAGAGTGATATTTACAATTGTGTCACTCTGTCTAAATACTTTTGAGCTCTTGTAAGTAACTGTAATTCCTAAATGATAAATGCCATACTTTTGTGAAACCCTATAAGTCTGAAAGTTGACACTTAGATCACATCTTGATTGTTTTATTTCAAATCTGATGGTGTATAAAGGAAAACAAATTGCTGTCATTGTCCAAATGCCTAATGCCCTTAACTATACTTAAAGGGTCAATCATGCATCACTTGATCGGGGCTCTTATTACTCACAAGTTTGTAGGAATGAATGAATCCACATTTAAGCAGCAGATCCACATATATGGTTCTGCTTATAAAACAGGTTTTCATGCAGGTAGTTCTCACAGGTGAGTTTATGATGACAGGTGATCTGGTGAAAGAAAAGTCATGATTAAAAAAAGATGCCTCTCAAGTTGTGTACAGAATGAGCGTGTTTCACGCGCCACCAGCTCCATCCACAGTCAGTCATTTCAAACAACTTGTTACCTTTTTTTTTTTTTTCCCCTCACACCACTCTGTAATTTCCACTTCCTGCAACAGGTGGGTAACAGGTTTGTGAAGTCCCACACAGTGGTTTGATTTAAATGGCACATTGCTGGGAAGGCTGCAATAATCACCCTCTTTTTCTGTTGCGCTAATTCACAGCTGCAGTGGCTAACGGGGGGCTGTAGTGAAACATGTACTTGTGTGTGTGTGTGTGAGTGAGAGAGAGAGAATAAAGTAAACAGTCCAGCTATCTTGTCACTCCTGAGAAGAGCCGTTGCACTTTGCACAATGGAAATAAATACGACAGCTTGACGCAGCCCTGCCCCCTTGAAAACATCACTGAGAAGACCGTTTTTTTCCCCCACAACAATAATCTTTTTTTTTTTTGGTGCCTAGAAAGCCAGGTTTACCTCTGTGGTCTTAAAAAGGAGTTGTAATGTACACTTATACCTGAGCGGTGGCGTAAGCTCCTGCCATCTGGGCACATATGAGGGATGGATCTGCTCACTTATGAATCACTGTTGTTTTTGTTAAGGTTGCTGACCCAGAGAAAAATAGCCATCTGTACAAAGTGTAACTCTATGACTTTGATTAAAGCATTTCTACCTGGGCTCTGGAAATACATTTGCATGAAGAAGATGAAGAGCATAACAACCCCAGGGATATTTACACTGCAGAAAACATACTTCCTGTTGTTTAGAACCATTTTTAGGAGAGCGTAGATGTTTAGATGGATGGAATGTACTTTTTAAATCACCTAACTAGTGGTGAATATAAGGTTTTTGAAATTATATTTTACAACCACGGATAAAAAAAAACAAAAACAAAACAAAGAAAAATGAAGTGATATAGAAAATGCAAATTTAGTTTGAAGAAAAAGAAGAAAAAAATGGGGTAACTCTTACATTTATTTTGACTTTAATTTTTCTTCAGAGAACACATGATGACGACAGGTGGTAGTAATGGTTATCTGGTACAAAAGCAATGTCCATGAAAGCATGAGCCATAGGATGAAAGATGGGCACCAAATGTGTGACAAAATAACTGAAATGTTTAAAAACAATTAAAAAAAACTATTGGAAATTATTTGCACAGTTCTTTCATAGTAACATTAAACATTTCAAGAAATCTGGAAGTGCAGTGCATAAAGGGCAAGGGTGCCACCCTAAATTGGACACCCATGATTTCTGATTGCTCAGAGATCCATCATCCATTTACCCTTCTGTTATGGCAGCACTGATGCAGAAAAATACAAAAAATTTTGGAACAATAAATGCTACTTTCAAGACCATGTTTTTTCTAGACTGTTAAGAATTTTTGAAACATAAAACATAAAACATGCCCATAACTGTGTACTGATGCACACCTCCAGACCTCTATTCCGGAAGAACAGAACTAAATGACAACTGGAAACTTCATTAATGCCTTTTTCAGTGTCGTGAGAAGGGATGACAGCATCGTAAAGTGGTGAAAGATTTATCGAACCACCTTTTATTGGAATGTGTTGCGGAACTGAAGCGCAAAAGTACATGCATACTAATATTACAAAGAGTTGATTTTTAAAACATAAAAGAAATCTCATGTGGCCTGCAAAGAATGAAAAGTAAATGTCAGAACTGCTTTTGCATTATTTATTTGCTTTTTCCATATCATACCAACGATTCCTGATTTGAAGTTGCTAGTAAATTACTCCTCCTGTGTGTAGGTTTAAAGACAGTGATAAATCCATTAAAAAAAAAACATGGCATCTTTCTCTTTGCTTCTACATTTATATGGGCCAAGAGCAGAAATACTGGGAGTTTTTATTTCCACTTTCTGCAATTCACCTTAAAGGTCATAGAGTAGCGTGTCCAGTCATTGCACAGCCCCGTGCTGATTGGCTGGCTGCCTGCTCCGCACTGCTGGCTGCTTAGGCTGAACACTGGTCTATACTGATTTGCTGTTTGGACAAGATTTAAACCTGTCACACTCACACATGCTGATACACACAGTGGTTTTGAAGGCAGTGGGGGTTACAGGATTATGAGAGAAGAAGTGAAAATTCCTGTTTGGGAAATTTGCCGAGGCTCAAGTTCTCCCCCATTGCACATGTCAGGGTGGAAAAACTCCCAGAAGGAGGTGGGGATCGAAGCGTCAATCCCACAGTAGGCTGATGGTAAACACAGAGGTATTCAGTGACCCAAATAGGGCTCTGCGGGTTTCTTTAAGCCCAGCTTGTTTTTTGGGCTTGTGTCACTGTGAATTTCAACGTTGCCACGAAACTATATATCTAGTACATGCTGCAACAACACACCTGAGCAATTCCCTTGACATAAAATCCTGTGTATCATATGTTTTCACATTCATGGATTAACGTGACTAAGCTGCAAAAATTATTGTAAATCTCTGCATAAAAGTGAGTCTCTGATTGTTATGGGAATCTCATTCCTTAACTGCAGTAAAAGAAATTCACCGGATGTTGAGAGCTCTCAAGTTTCATTGTAAGGGCTTAGTTGGAGAATAAGTATAAGACTGTAAAAAAAAAAAAAAAAAAAAAACTGGGATTAAACAGGTTGTATGAGATGTCCACCTCATCACTGTGACGTCCGGTGCTTTACCAGTATCCATCGTCTCAGTGAAAAGTGCCTAGGTCTGTTTGGAGAGCACTGCAGCTACAAGCCTACAAAGCAGAACACTTGAGTGACTAAACTGGATGTCATCATCTGATGGAAAGACAGACTGCTGGGGCCTGTAACAACAGAGGGAACAAGGCTCAACTCCCCTCTGACTGTCAGCCACACAATCAACTGACACGGCTGCATGTGTCAACACCTCCAAGAAGTGCTGTCACTGCTTTACTGGGTAAGAGTGCATGCGCATGAAATGTGTAGCTTTGCGATATGTAGGATGCTCGCACCTCAGGACCATAAATTAGTCTGACTTGTAGAGGCGCACATTCATTTACATGACATAACCTACAATTATTTTTCCAACTGTGTGACAGACATGTTTCTACTGAGGAAGAATCTAAGGTACAGTTTCTGGTTTCAGCTTGATCAGAAATCACAAACTAACAGTTGGAAAAGCTGAGAAGTGATTTATCCTGAAATTGAAATGTATTAAGATCAGAGAGAAAATCCTTTTTTAATGATTATTATCCTAAGTAGACCAAATTTACATGGTGCAGTCTGGCTCAGTCTGGGTTGGTACAGTACAGTTTAGTTAATCATCTTATAAGGTAGATGTAATGTATATGATATGAAAAATGTGAATACAAAATAAAAACATATGCTTATATTTTATGATGATTTCAATTCTGATTGGACTTTTAAAGTCTCATTTGAATTTCTGTTCTTTCTTCACTTTGTTTGTGTGACTTTCAGCTCTTGACTGCTTCTGTCTAAACTGATCAGTCAAGACAACTGAACTCAGAACATCTGTCAAATAAAAATAAAAAATGAATATTTTCCGGGTTACAGATTGTGAAATGTGACCATTTGATCTAAATGTCACTGTAACAGGTTCCTGTAGGGAAAAATATTGAGTGTTGATATTTTATTTCATTCTTTGAAAGCTTTATTGATTGTTGAACTGTTGCAGATGATTAGAAATTGATAATAGGTTTATTTTAGGAATTGTATTAATATAATTCAATCTGGTACAAAGCAGAGAGGAATGCTCTCAGTTCTTCCAACTGTCAGGTTTCATTAGAATAAAAACATTCTTTCTTACAACATCAATTAATGTTAAAGGTGGGGTTGGTGTTCTTTTTTTGCAGCACTTTTTACAATATTGCCTGAAAACCTTTTCACATTCCCATTGCACCCACTGAAATAAAATGTTTGCAAAAAAAACGAAACGTTTTGGTCCAGTCTAGAGGGTATAATCAGAGAAAAACTCTGACCAATCAAAATAGTGATCATCATTACTTTCATTGGCTGCCTAATACGTCCATCAAATATCAATGCACTCCCACCCACCCCTCCCTCCCTGCGGTTCATGTAGCCGTGAATCATGTGAAGGTGTGGTTTCGAGGGGTGAGCTGAAGAGGAGGAGGCGGAGCCTTTGGGAGGAGGGAGGGAGTGTATATTTTCAAAATCTCACTTGAGTTGGATTGCTGGAACGGTTTTTTCAAAGAACACCTACCCCACCTTTAATTGTTGTTGTTTTAGTGTTGATATTTTAATTTCAATGTTTTCATTAAACTTTTTTAAACTTTACAAAAAGGTACAATTTTTCATGTCCTTACTTTGACAACAAAAAAAGTATTTGTTAATTGAACAGATCAATAGAGCAATAACAATCATAAACTCATCTTAAGAACAATAGTGTAGAAATGTATCAACACTACATTTTCCCATTGACACAACTAATCATTAAGGGCATCCTGATCATATCTACCAGTAAAAACCCCAAAAAAACTTTTGACCAGTAATCCACAAGCATTGTGACAGCATTACAAACCACCCCATACAAATACTGAGCAAAAAGGAAATTAATATATACATATTATAGGGCTGCCAAAGTTAACGTTAATAACGCGTTAACGCAAATTCTGTTTAACCCCACTATTTTTTTAAAACTTTTTTTAAAACTTTTTTAAAAAAGATTAACGCACACACGTTTCTTATTGACCCTTGGCCAATAAGTGTATTTACAGTCAACATGTGGGACAGACATGGCGACTGAAAAGGGTCTTATGAATGACAAGTTTAGCTTAAAGGTGCCGCCAGATGGGTCTGTGGACAAGAAAAAAGGTTATTTGTATTTACTGTCACTGTTAATTGAGTTACCACCACAGGACACGGTAAAGTTAGTTTCACATCCAACGTTAGCTTGTTTTTTTGCTCTTTTAACTTTAATAGTGTCATGAAAATGGCACTGATTTCATCCAGGTTGGTATCATTTTGTAGATATAAGTATGCTACCATTTCACAAGTGTCATCAACCCTCCAAGCTCAGTGAGTGTGGCTAAAACTCTAAGGAACAGTGCTGAATGTCCTGAGCACCTCGCTGCTGCCGTAGAGTTTAGGGACCGTCAGTAAATTACTGCTGTCAAGCAGCAGCCCGACAAAATACACACATCTGATGAATTAAGCCCTCAAACAGTACGGCAGCATTGGTGGACTTCCGGTTTTCAAACAAAAGGCTTTAAAAAAAAGAAATAAAGCAGATCCCTGTGACCCTGTATAGGACAAAATGGATATAGATGATGGATGGATGGATGGATACACAGAACATTAAAAAAATGAGATTGATGTGCAGGTTAATCACGAGTTGAAAATGAAAATCTTGCAACAGATGATTAAAAAATTTAATTGACTGACACCCCTAACATATTCACATGCTGGTCTCTGAATGTAGATACCAGTTCAAATATGCCCGAGTCATATAGAACAATATTGTGAGTATGCATTGATTAATATTGTTTTAATGTCAATAAAATGGAAGCTATATAAATGAAATCCTTCATCCATGAAAAAGTTGCAAAGACAAGATTGTGTCCTTTAACCCATGCTTTACTCATAATAATATTAATTATAATCTAACTGTGTTTGCAGATACACTTGAACGATACTAAGTATATGAGGGTTCAGCCTTGTCAAAAAAAGAGGATATTTTACTTTCTTCATCCATCCATCCATCCATCCATCCATCCATCCATCCATTAGCTTCCGCTTGGTCCGGAGTCGGGTCACAGGGGCAGCAGCTTCAGCATAATGTGTGCATAATATAGCGGTTGGCGCGGGTAATATCACAGGTTTCGGGAGATGGAAGTTGCGTTCTTTGCGGGGGAACGCCCCTCCTGCTACCTGCTATTCCTTAATAGCAGAGGTTTGGCGCAAGAAAAGGCCCTAAGTTTCTCCTGAATGACTGAACTTATCACCTTATCTCTATGGGAGAGTCCAGCCACCCTGTGGAGGAAACTCATTTCTGCCGCTTGGATCTGCGATCTCGTTCTTTCGATCACTACCCACAGTTCATGACCATAGGTGAGGGTTGGAACAAAGATTGACCAGTAAACAGAGAGCCTCACCTTTTGGGTCAGCTATCTCTTCACTACAACAGACCAGTACAGAGTCTGCACCACAGCCATACGCTGCACCAATCCGTCTGTCAATCTCCCACTCCTTTCTCCCATCACTTGTGAACAAGACCCCGAGATACTTAAACTCCTCCACTTGAGGCAGAACGTCACTCCCGACCCGGAGAAGGCATTCTATCCTTTTCTGACTGAGAAACATGGTCTCAGATTTGGAGGTGCCAATTCTCATCCCTACCGCTTCACACTCGGGTGCAAACCGCTCCAGTGAAAGCTGTAGATCCCCCGCCCCTCCCGCCGATGGTGCCACATCATCTGCAAACAGCAGAGACGAAATCCTGACTCCACCAAACTGGAACCCTCCGTTCCAACTCTCACTTAAAACGAGTCCGACTTACAACCGGCAATGTGAATCATACTCCCACTCCATTTGTACAGGGACTGGACACCTCATAACAACAGGCCCAGTACCCCATACTCCTGAAGTACCCCAGACAGGAAACTGAGAGGGACATGGTCAAATGCCTTCTCCAAGTCCACAAAACACATGTGGACTGGTTGACTGGTTGGAACTTGGCCCAACCAGTCCACAAAACACATGTGGACCGGTTGGGCAAAGTCCCATGCTCCCTCAAGGACCTTAATGAGGGTAAGGAGACTCCTATGACTGAAATAATTTCTTACGTGTGATATGGTAGGTTGAGGTGGATGGATGGTGGACCCAAAAATGGCAGTTGAGGATTGAGGTTCCAAACAAAATTTCCTTTTATTTACTTTCAAAAAACAACTCAAAAAACCTCTCACCAAACCCAAAATTAGGTAAATCCCAAAAAGGGGAGATGACATGGGAGGAACAGCAAACAAATGAAGCCAGGATTGAATGGGGATACGCAAAAACACACAGGGTGGCAGCAGAGGGGTGTACTACGAAGCAAGTTTGACACAGCCAGGCTTTCTTTGGGTGAGCTGGCTTAACAAACCTGAAACTCGCGATCAGAGATAACCGGTACCACGACAGTGGTTTTCAACTATCTTTGTTAACCGCGGCTTTCTGCTTTCTGCTCTGTGCGCGTTCACATAAAAGGGGGCGTTTGACGCGTCATTTGACGCCTCTTCCGGATCAAATGGATAGATGGCGGTCCGTATATTTCAGTCAGGAGGAGCAGGTTTTAATAATGCAGGGCTATGAGGATTTCAAAGAAATCTTTACGGCCAAAAGCAACACTGTAGGTGCGAATAAAGCCAGAGAGGAGTGCTGGCAAAAAATTGCAGATCGTGTAAATTCGTAAATTATATTTATTTCACCACTATATTTATTTCACAACCTTAATTAATCTCCCTCCCTCTTTTAGAGCGCTTAAACTTTAAACTTAATGCAGCAGATTTAAACATTATGTAGGTCTGACTGTCCCATTATGAATGATAAATGAAAATCACTTTAGTTTTTTGCTAAATCTATGTGAAATTAATTTAAGATTTAATATTATCTGTGATACCAATATACACTCACCGGCCGGTTTAATAGGTACCCTATCACCCTGGGGAATCTTATGAATGAATTATATTATAACATTTCATATAACATTTCACATGAAATTCCACTGATTATCAATATAATGGACTATTAATTTATGTTACCTGATTTAGTAAAACGCTTCTTTTATTTGAAGCGTGGGCAGATGCCCAGGGAATACTACAAACATATTCAGCAGTTCAGTAAGAACAAGTACAACCTTTATTCCAGTATTCTGGCTCAGATTTTCTGCATCACCAACTGAATGCATGTAGGTTCCCGTGGCAAAGAAACACAAAGAAACGCACACCGTTACTGTGAGCGCACGGCTGCGTTTGGTGGCGCTGCCAATATATGGCTCTAGCAGATTAGAAATGTAACGTATTCCCTCAGCTGGAAATCTATAGCATTCATAGAGAATATGGTCATGGGAAACCAGCGGATCAGTCCGGTCTCTGAATACTCTCTTCCTATCCTCGCACAATCCTGGCGCTAAAGTCAACAGGATTGGGTGAAAGTGAAAGGGCGGTGCTTTTTATAGCCGATTTGAGCCTAAACTCTGCACATAACCTGCTCCGGACCAGGTTAAGTTTGCAGAGTAAGTTACCATGGTGATCTAGCCAGGTTGAAAGAGAGCCACCTTCGTGGTACCGGAAATCCTGGTTTTAGACTCAACATACCTCGCTAACCCTCTAATCTCGCTTCGTAGTACACCCCTCAGATGATGGAAACAGTACAAGGGGCAGACAAGACTTAAATACACAAAGGAACAAACGAGAGGCAGGTGCAAACACTCAGGGTAATCACATAGGGAAGTAAAGCAGAAAACCACGAGGTCAAGACAAACCTTCAAAACAGGAACACAGTAGACTAGAGGGGAACGAGACCATACACTAACAAGGCTCAAAAACCATAGGGAAAAACACTGAAAACAAACCATCCCCAACCCATACTACAACACTCATGGATGCTTAATGAGGTATTTTATTTTGTTCTACAGTGGCACAGCAAATTCACGGTCATGAGCTTAAATGTCCATGCACATAACAGTGCTTTGAGCTGTAAACAAGAGTAGAAAAGCATACAAATGCAGGTATTTTACCATTTATTGTAGCAATGAAATTTGCATTAATTCATTAGACTTTTCCATCCACTGACAAGTGTGAACTAATTCTGAACTGTAGAAATGAATATGTTGTAGGGGAGAATGGGGTATTGTGAGACACTGGATAATGTGAGACACCCCCTGCATCTACGAAATAGTACACACCTGTGGTCATTTGAGCAACTAATTTTCAAGGCCCGTCCATTTCACCTTGGCCATGAGGAGCTTGACTCCGTTGTGCTGAGGTAAGCATGTGTTTTGTACAAAAATTTATTTTTTAGATGTAAAAGTAAATTTTTCGGTTTTCACCATAATCAACTCTGATGCTAAAACTAATTGATTCAAGCGGACAAACTCATATCCCATATATTGTTGAACTATGGACTTTTAAAATGATGTAGTGCTGCAAGCCAAAGATTGGCCTGAATTCAGCAGAGAGCTTGTTTTAATAAAAAAGTGGTGGAGGGTTAAAGTGAGACAATTGCCATGGGGCAAAGTATGACACTGTCTCACTTTTCCTCTGGAGGCAAAGTAAGACAAAAAATAAGTTTTGTTTTTCGTGTTTTGAACAGTATGAAAAATCCATCATGCCAAGGAAATACACCAGGAAGACAACCTGGGCCAAAACCTCCCTTGAACAGATGGAAAGTACAGCCACTGAGGTCATAGAGCATAAGAAGTCTTGAAGAGATGTTTCAAGGGACCGAAATATTGACAAGTCAAGCCTCCTAAGATCAGAAAAAAGGAGCGGGGGGTTGTTCTTACAGTAGCCTGGGGTTCGGTGGCACAGCCAAAGAGAATTTTCTCTGATGAGATGGAGGAAGAACTTTCCAAACACCTGAAAGAACTTGCTGAACAGTCCTATGGCTTCTCTCCAGCTAAGTGCAGCACACTGGCATTTGAATATGCAGAAAAGAACCATGTCCTCATGCCTTCCAATTGGAAAGAGATGCAGTGTGCAGGTAAGCCATGGGTGTGAATACAGCATGTGATTTCCTATGGTAACTAAGGCTGATCTTCTCCACAAGGCTACATCTTCATTGGCAAGCTGTTTTTCTGTAAAATGTTTTCTAAGTTTCTAACTTAAGTAAAAGAACAAAAGAAAAACCTTCATGAACTTTATTATTGGTTCTGTTCAAAGGTAAAATTAGGTATGCACGATAACTATCAGGCTGATAACAGGAAATTATGACGTCATCCCGATAAGTCCGATATCATGACGAATATCCCCGATAACCCACACACACACACACACACATTTATTTATTTATTTATTTATTTATTTATTTATTTATTTATTTATTTATTTATTAACACGGCAGTGCCTCACTCCCTCTGAGCCTTGAATGACCGGCAGTGAATGTCATGTTCATGTGACATCGGCATAATCAGAAAAACGATTTATCAGTAAGGAAAATCAAGAATACCTCCTCATGTCAGAAAACAACTTGTTAACTCGGTCATCATTTTGGTAGTTGATGACTTTAATTGATAATCGCAGATATTTACAGTACATGTTACACATAAAAAATAGAAAAAAATAGATAAGGCCGAAAGAATGGGGGAACGGAGGAATTTAACTTACACCTTGAATGCAGCATTGCGGAACAGTGCGCTGAAAAGAAAAATGGCGGTGATGGTATGAATGAATGAATGAATGAGTTTTATTGTCACTGAACCAGCGTCCCAACACAGCGAAATTATATTTCCAGTACATCGTCCAAGAAAAAATACAGAAACAAACAACAACATATTGGACAGGAGTCGACGGTGTCTGGGGCTGCAGCCATGGAACGGCGCTGCCTACTTATCAGAAGAAAATACGATCACATGGGGTAGGGGGGAGAGGATAAAAAAAAGGTGTCTCACACAACATGTCCTTGATCAGAGGGGCATGTTGTGGGATTCACAAAAAAAACCTCAGCACAAAGTAAGCATAACAAACTTAGACTAAGACATCGTAGATGGAGGAGGGAGGAGGGTAAGGGGTGTCCAGCGAAGCAGTCCGTGCACGCGCAGCCTCCATTGGCGCACAGTGCAGTCAGTCCGCCCCATGTGGAGGAGTGAACACCAGGATCTAGTGAAGACGTTGAGCACTCGGGGAAGGGATATGGAGCGGGGGTCCAAAAAGCCAAATTTTCATGTTAGTTCTCCCTGAGCAGTGCATGTAGTTTTCCCAAGTTGGTATCCATTTTCGATATCAGTTCAAAAATCATCCCTTGTCTGTGATTCACATTTTGAATCACATCCAATTTCCGATTAATCTCGTCTAACTTAACAGTCTCGGAACGCACCGCACGGCTCACACACACGCACACGGATACGAGGTCCGGGATAGCAGCATCCGTGCACTTAATTTTCCGATTCATCAGGTATCCGCCAACTCCAAACAGCAGGAATCCCGTGATCATAAAGCCAAATATGTAGACATCTTCGGTGTCCTCAATGAACAGAGGAGCCTGGCAGCTCAGTCTCCATTTCGACCATGAATCCTGAACATAACCGGCTGCGTGTGTTCCATTGGGACAGGAGGGCTCTCCTTTTCCCTCTCTTCTCATCGAGAAAATTTGATCGTTTGCATTGAGAGACCAGCTGACCAGATCCATGGTTAGAGATCTAGATATTCAGCTATTATCTGTGTGAGGCTCCAAAAACACGTAGACAGGACAAAGAGAGGCAGCAGGATCAGATAGAGAGAGGAGCTCACAGAAAAAGCATCCGCCTTCGCCGGAGAGCAGGAAGTAGGTATAAAGTATAAAAGTTTAAAGTATAAAACTTCGTTAAAGTTTCAGAGGAAGATAGTTTGCTGGTTATTTGTGACAAATGCTCCAAGCGAAAGAGGGGGAAATAGCACAAGCTTTAATACGTCAAACCGGTTCAGCCACCTGAAACATAATCATCGCTTCCATGGAGGTTTGAAATTGCACTAACGAGAGCTAACATGAGCTAATGTGAGCAAGCCAGCAGCAAGTCAACCCCTCCGCTCCCCTCTTCTCTCCTCTCATCGCCATCATCTCTCTCATATAAAGCTTCCATGAGATAAAAAAAAAAAAAAACAAAAACCACTAAACCTCATTTATTTTAATTAAAGGCATTCGTTTGAATGGAACGACAAGCCAAAATCCTTTAAACGTAATTTCTTTGTTACTATGGAGTAACAACGACCCAAAACATACAGCCAAACAAAGGAGTGGCTCCATAAGAAGCACATCAAGGTCATGGAATGGCCTAGCCAGTCTTCTGACCTTAATCCTATTGAAAATCTATGGCGAGAGCTGAAGCTTCGAGTTTCCAAGCGCAAGCCTCAAAACCTTCAGGATTTAGAGATGATCTGCAGAGAGGAGTGGACGAAAATTACTCCTGATATTTGTGCAAACCTAGTAAGCAACTACAAGAAACATCTGACAGCTGTGCTTCCCAACAAGGGTTTTTGCCACCAAGTATTAGATCATGTTTTGCTAGGGGATCAAATACTTATTTTCCCCAATGACTTGCAAATTAATTTTTATTTTTAATTTCATGTAATTTTCTCAAATTTTTTTTCAATATTCTTTCTATAACTGTTAAAATAAAGCTGCCATAGAAGTCTGAGACTGTTCATTTATTTCTTAGTATGACAACTGCCAAAATCAGCGGGGGATCAAATACTTATTTCCTCCACTGTGTGTATATATATATATATATATATATATATATATATATATATATATATATATATATATATATATAGTAGGTATAAATAGGTTTGTTTGATAGCTTTATGAAAATGTTTGAGAGGCTTGCCTATAGTTTTACATTGGAAAAAATAAATATCTGTTAATTTAAAGAGTCAAAACTGTTTTTGGTTTTGTTCATAGTATTGATGTAATGATCTTAGGTATATGTGTGTGTTATCGGTTATCGGTATAGGTATCAGCCTTTAGGAGCTGAAAGTTATGGGTTATCGGAATTGGTTTAAAAAACAGTTATCGTGCATACCTAGGTAAAATTAATTTTTAAAAATCCCTAAGAACACAGTTAAAGCAAAAAGACTCAGAAAAAGGTTTAACAGGTTTAAAAGGTTTTACAGTTGATGTTTAAGGATAAATGATGGCAGACATTTAAAGATGACTGAGAGCAGATGAAGTATGGAAGCTCAAGGCTGAAGACTGTGGAGGAAGGCTGAGGGGAGGGGAGTCAGTGGACTCAAGGCTGAACTAGTGGAAGATCAGAGCTTGCAAAAGCCTGCAGACGTCAGAGGAATCTTGTGTGAAAACACATGTCCTTATCTGTCACTTTATCATATTCTAAAGCATCTTGCCTGGCTTTTGCTCCACCTTTAGCCAGGTGAAGGTAGAGGACTTATCCAACCTACCATCATGCTGCTGCTCTCTCTCATTGCACCCTTACTTGGACGGATCTGCTTCCTCCTGGCTTCCTCCTTCCTTCACAACAGCATCCCTCCATTCATGCCTCCTGATAGAAGCATATTTCTTCCATATTTGCAGCAGTGAGCAATCGTGCTAAACCCACAGAGGAAGCTGGAACAGGGCCTCAGAACACAATTTAATTATTTATTCATCCATAAAGTGTATTGGTGAAACAAGGGAAGAGGACACTACATTGCATATGAGTTGCTTTTAAAGGGGATGTAATATGAAAAAAAAAGTGCTTGAGCACATTTTTTTGGGTGTTTGAAGTCACTACCAATTAGATGAAAAAACAAAACACAAAAATAAAAAACAACTCTTTGCTTGTAGGGATTTAGGTCTAAAGGTTTCTCATTGTTACTGTGGCATCACAGACCCGGATCAGAATAGAATTATCTAACCTTTCCCTCTTTATGTCCACTCAGCTTTACATCATCCTGAATTTTTAACAGAACCATTAAAAGAAAGATCATTGTGCTGTTTAAAACAAAACAAAACAAACAAAAAAACATTTTAAAAGGAAAGATAACTCTAAGGGCCCGATCTTCTGCCAGATCTCCTAAAGCCGCTATTTAGGAATAGCGGGTAGCGGGAGGGGCGTTCCCTCGTAAAGAACGCAATCTTCCACTCTTGCTAAACCCGCTATTCCACCTGCTCTACTCACTACATTATGCATAGGAGTGGTTAAGGCCACCTGTTAAACCAATCAGTGCGTCAGTAGCCATTGCCTTTAAGAGCAGGTTGCACTACCTGCAAACCGCTATGGAGCATCTTTTCATCCAGATCGGAGCAGCTCTCGTGCGCAGCTCGTCTGGGACTCTGCTGTAGAGCTTCCTCCTCTTCCTTCCTCCTCCTCCTCCTCACTGATATATACATAAAAATGTTTTTACACAGACAATTTCTATCGGCAACCTGAAAGTCCCAGATAGTCTGTGCGCTCGCAGTAAACACACTCTGGTCGTCTATGGTTTAACTGGTGAGCAAGCCGTTTAAGATGAATCTCTGCCATTTTCTCAGGGGTCCAACTGAGGCCAGATCACGCTTTTTATACAAGAGTTTATTCGAGAGGTAGAGCCGTTTGTGCACATCCAGTTGTGACCAGGTGGACGCACATTGATGCCATTTGGACTCACTCTTGTACGTGCTGACATGTGGTTTGCAGGTTGCGGGTAGTGGGTGGTAGCCGGTGGTCAGACCATCCGCTACCCACTACCCGCAAGCCCTGATCGCAAGATACCGAGTTTGTGGAAAGGGAAAAAGACACACCCATTGCCACACCTACAATGTGAGTAAGTGAGTCGGCATAACGGGTGGCGGCTTTAGGGAGCGGAAGATTGCATTAGCGGTTAGCGGAGGTTGCTAAACCCGCAATTTGTGGGTAGCGGTTTGGGTAGCAGCTAGCGGGAAGTGTATGATTGGGGCCTTAGTATACAATGCAGTAATGGCATTAATGGTTGATGAGGCAGCAAAATGAAGAAAAAGCAATGCTGTCACTGAAAAGAAAAAGAAAAAATGATTGTATTGCACTGAACATTTTTATTACTGTCATGAACAAACAAGGCAAAGTCTATACAAATAAACTAATTAGGCAATTTTTTAATGCTTTTCGAACAGATTATTAAAACTGGGGCTGTAAATGTACACAAAATTTAAGGGTATACAGACTTTGGTGGAGTTTGGCATATTGTCATAACTTTGTTTTTGTGTAAGGACATGTTATTTCTGCTGGTATGTTTTGGGGGTGGCTGTGACGTAGTGAGTAAATGAGTAGTAAATAAAGTCAGCTGGCTGTCACTCACGAGGTCATGGGATTGATCTGCTGTGGCAACCCTACAGAGGTAAAGCCAAAATAAGTTGTTTTATGTGTGGATAATTCAATCACTAAAAACTGATTTGTCACCCTTGTCGAGTGTCATTCCTCCTTGGTGCATAATTGGCACTGGGCTGAATATTCATCCTAAAGATGTCAAGTGCCACCACTTTAAACAAACACCTTATGGTGTGTTGTGTAAATAGAACAATATATATCCAAAGTATTCATCTTTATTCTCCTCTCCTCTCTTACTCTCTTCACCTATAAGATTTTCAAGTTATTGTTTCTTGTTCAAATCATGCATCACTGAGTGATATATTACCTTCCTTTGAGACCTCACCAGAGTTTGGTGTCTGTGTCTGAGCCTCAGTTTGTAGCATTCATCTTCAGTCCGGTCCTCTGAGAGGGGAAAGAAAAGGCTGAAGAAGAAGAAAGAAGGAGCTATTCTCACACAGCTCTCCACCTGTGTATGCTGCTGAGTAAACAGGAGCTGTTGTCACGAGTTGAAGGCAGCCTGCGGTTTAGTCCATGGAATTGAATTTCAAGTTCTTTCTGCTCCTTTGATTTTTGCTGCAGAAGGTAAAGCAAGCTGTCAGTGGTCCCTCCCACTGCGGCTTCTTCTGAGGCGTGATGGATAGAATCAAAAATGCCACGGTCTACCCCAGATTATTTGTCTTTATCATTAACACGGGACCCGCTGTGTTTGAAGTGCAGTCTGAGGGGCGGTCTTGCACTATTTATAGGCTGGGAGACTTTTTCAGCAAGCTCATCTCCTCTCATCAAGTCTTCTCAGTTCATCTCAGGCTTGCTGACATGCAGAGTGAAGAATTGCTGTTTTAATGCACAGCTCCTGCATTCATTATCAACTGGCTCACTCCCAGTGGTTAGCCACATTTCTCAGTCCTGTCAATCAACAAATAATGCAAGTTGGGCACCCTTGGTGATCGGCAGTGTGAGCTGGAGAGAAGGAAGGAAAAGAGAAATAAAGAAGGAACCACAGAACGGAAAGATGAAGAGAAAGTGATCTTCTCAGCAGCAGATGGAGGGGAAAAAAGGAGACAAAACAAGCTTGCTATGATCCAGGGGAGATTATGAATGCATTTCAGTGATGCAATCCCTGGCGCGGTGGTGTGTATGTGAATGTGTGTGGTAGGTGGGGGTGCAGGAGACACAGAATAAGGCCAAAATAAAAAGTGCAGCCACAAAACATTTGGTTGCCAAGCAACAGGGACTCAAGAGCCGGTAAGTTATGAAGAATGGTGGTGCATGACTTAACTTCCCCGATCCGGTTTCAGAATGGTGTTGGGGCGGAGCAGTTAGGGGTAAAGGAAGGGGGTGGGGGTGTGTGAATAAAGCCAGAGAATTGTCTCCACCTGTTCTGGTTTGTCAGAGGCAGCGAACAATAACACCCACCGGAACAGACTTCAGGCTCTGACCCTGGGCGCTGTCGCTGGCCTAAGTTTTAGAGATGTCTGGTTTTGGGGTTCACCCAAGCCATTTACACAGCATGCAGTCTGAACCTGAGCTCGTAGCTTCGTCCTATTGCATGTCTGTCAGTGGTTTGTAGGACAAGGAGCGTCAGATAGAAATGTTGCATTTTTAGTTTTCATGACACAAACATTGTTCTGACTGTTCTTTCTAATTACTGTGTGTGCATGTGTGCATGTGTGTGTGTGTGTGTGTGTGCTGGAGTCAGTTGATTCCAGACAATTTGTCACACCCATTAACAGACAAGTTAATCCAGATGACAGCTCATCTCCTTCTACCCTGCCTTTGTCTTCCAGCTCTGATCATCCCCCATTCACCCAGTTCCCTCAGTGACACTGAAGCATGAAGGTATTCACATCACACAAGCTTGTTCACTTAAGAAGAGCAGTTTGAAATACGTGTGATGGGAGAGTGAAGTAAGCCTGTATAGGTTTCTGATAAATGCAGTCATTACTGAAAATACAAAAGCTGCTATTTGTGTTAGCATGAAAAACTTAGAAATCTGACTGATTTGTCAGTGAAGTAAAACGTTTTTATGGATAATTGTTTTCATGGTAGAAATAAAAAGTCCCTTAAGCAGTGCTCAAATTTTCCCTTTACTGAAAATACAACCTATGTCACACTAAACACTAAACGACTGGCTCATTAAGGCAGGGAGAAGCAGTTACAGCAACAGAAGACAGGAAAATTGGGTCTGAACAATAAATCCTCCAGCACTAGCAGCCATGTAGGTCATTAACCCTGTAAAACCCAAATATAGAAAAACACTAAAAAATTTTTTTTCAACCATTAAGATGTTGTTGTAGGAGGCCTTTGAGGCTGAAAATGAGGTGTTTTTCAAAAAATATGTTTTTGTAAGTTTTTACGGAAATGTTGTAATATTGCAACATTGGGCTCAATGGGGAGCAGAATCTCCTGTATCTGTACTCATTGTCTGAACAACAATACAGAACTAAGGATTCATTTGCAGAGTTTTACTTTTGTTCCAGAACAGTATAACATGAAAAATAATCTCAGTCATGTCGTTATGAACAGTCATTTATTGCAATAGCAAGAACTTTGACATTTATTTACAATGATAGTGCCAGAAACAGTTCTTGTCCTCTGAAAAACAGAGGCGGACATCACATTTGCTGCATTGGGTATTGGTATACCCTTTACTGCAATGTCTGCAGTGTCCCCTCTTAACTTTTATTGAGAAATATCCAAAGTGTTGTGTCCACCTGGAAAGAGAAGAATCAATATTAATATTAATAATCCATTCATATATATGCCAAAAATGCATGATGATACAAGTCAAAGATATCACAAACATGGCAAATAGCAGAAATAGATTCTTACCAGAATGAGAGAGGATGCTAGTTGGGCCTGGAAGTTTCTCATGTTCAGAATCTCCTTCTTTGGCATCTTGAGAGCTTGGCAATGTCGCTTGTAGAGGAGCCAGGCGTTGACCACAGCAAGGGTGATGGTGTGCCAGAAGATGTACAGTCATGGAAAAAATTATTAGACCACCATTTTTTCTTCACTTTCTTGTTCATTTTAATACCTGGTACCACTAAACGTCATCATGTGACTAAAACAGACAGAAAAGAAAACACTGAATGCATAAAAGCAGTGTTTTTGGCAGTACAACGCCATAGCTATTGATGTAAAAACTTAAGTGATTTAGGTTATAATCAAGAAAACCATGGAAAGATATCAGCTCTTAAATAAAACTCTTATGAGCAATCTTTGTGGTTATCGTTATGTTTTGTCCAACAAAATGTACCTTTAGTTGTACCAGGCATTAAAAAGAACAAGAAACTGAAGAAAACAAGGGTGGTCTAATCATTTTTTCCATGACTGTACATGTACCAGCGCCGGGTTTTCAGGGCAATTCACACATTTAACTGGCCACACAATAGTGTATAGCTGACCAATTGTAAACTCTGATTATCATACTAATAGATATGCAGGTAGCCTCCAATTTACGACACCTGACATTCCTGAACATCAACATCTGCTCCAGAACAATGGAAAAAAATGCCCCCCCCAAGCATCCTCCACAACTGATTTAACTAAGAATTGATAGGAACATTTTCTTATCAAAAGCCAAGACTAAGGGCAGACATGCACAAACAGAAATTCTTTGTTAGAAAGTCCTGCCTTCTGTGATAAGGAGAAAATACTGAGTGGTCAAGGTGGTTAGAAATCATTATAAGTAAATGAAAATGATTAGATATGGCAATATATCTTTGCACACTAGTTTCTAATATAATAATATGTAATCAAATATAAGGCTAGGCTGTAAATCATGTGTAGTTTAAAGTTATATTGTGAAAATTTAAATTGTTCCTCTCAAGACATCCCTCTCAAAACAGGGTTGTTTTGACTACCACATTCACCCAACGTTGTAATATTGCAACAATTACAAAACAAGCTCTAAATAAAATGTAAGGCACATTTTCCACAATGACTACATACTGACATATTCTAGACACTGTAATAAACACATAAAAAAATATTTAAAGCACTTTACTTACTTTAGTCAGATAAATCCAATCCAGTAAATTGAGGGGATGATGCTCTCTCAAAAATCTGGAGGGTGTGTGACTTCTGGACCTGAGGACAAGCCTTATATACAAATGTATGACCCAATAGCATTCTGAGACTGAACAATAGGACCAAATGAGTAGGTTAATGTGGTTGAACCAAAAAATAAAAATGAAAAAAAGGTTTTTTGGGGGATAACAAAAATTGTTGTAATTCTGCAACAGTGGGTCTTACAGGTGTGTTATATAATCTGGATTCAGGCTATATCATAATGTAGTGTTGTACTCTTTAACATCTCTCTTGGTTTCATTTTAAAACTGCTAAACACCATAACTGAGGGATATCACTAATTAACCCATGTGTTGTCAGATTAGCTTTCGTTTGGGGAATGTACAACTATCTAATTTGAAATCCTTGGTAATGTTGAAGGCTGCAAATCTATTCACTCTCACAGGTACAAAGTGAATGTAATCCCTTACATGCCTTACACACACCCCATTAAAACCCACTAACATCTGGACTGTGTCTGCAAAAACAAAATTTACAGTCATCTGTGGTTCTTGGTTTTGATCTTGGTACAAACTGAGCTGATTACAATGCCAGTAAATTGCAAACAAGGCATGGGATTACAATAGTTTTATTTAAGTAGATGGAAACAAATTGTCCTTTTTTTTTTTGAGAGCACGATATTCAAAGTAAAATACAATCAGTCCTTCCTCGGTTAAAGCAAGCATTTGGATGCACTTTGGATTACCCAGTATTAAGGTGAAGACAGCTGGATGAAACTCATTTATTTCCACAAATATAAGTCCTTATATCATCCAACTGAACCAGGGTTGAAAGAAGCTGAACAATGTTAAATTCGCAGCTGCCGACTTACTTGACGTTACAAAACTCCTAGCTCAAGATGTATGGTGGCGCAGACAGCCTAGTTTTAGAGCAGTTATTCTCAAAGTGTGGCCCCCTGGTGGGCGATCGTGGTACTGCAGGTGGGCCGTGAGGGAAAAAAAAAGCAAACAAAAAAAAAAAAAAAGACAAATATGTTTTAAATCCGCGATTTTAAAAGAATGTGTTTTTAATTACTGTGAAATATTCATGAAATGATTTGAAAATTTTTTTTAGAAGTAATACAACAAACCAATTGAGTGTTATTCTACTGTCATCTTAACAGAATAGACAATAGAATAGACAATAGAAATATGAATGTGTGTATGAGTGTTGAGCTCAGGGTGAGATATGCAATTTGTGTGTGTTTTTTTATTTATTCTCTTATTTGGTGTGAAATTGTGTTTTCATTATAGTGTGTTTTTAAATCTATTTTTATTCTGTTTCACTGTTTTCAAATTGTTGTACATTTAATTTTTTTTACTGTGCTGTTGTTACTGGAATCTTAATTTCTTGAAGGGAATTTACCCGAGGGATTAATAAAGATTTATCTAATCTAATCTAATATGACAAGTGTCACCTTATTTGTTGAACCCTTACATTAATATTAGTACATAGCTTCTTGTCTTGTATGCTGATCACAGTTGTTGTTAAAGGTTTGGGTGGGCTGCAGAGATTTTTCACATTTCAAATTGAGCCATAGTATTCTGAAGTTTAGGAATGGCTGGTTTAGAGATTTGATTCAAATGGTTGGGCCAAAAGTATGCCATATCATAATGTCATTGCTGCAGGGAAAGCTGTAACTCTGTTTTACAAAAATGCAAAACTGAAAGTTTGTATTTTTGTAAAACAATGGTTTGCACATTGTTTTAAACCCTCTTTATCTATATTCATGAAGTTGTGTCTTGATTGTATTTTTATTTATTTTTTTTGATCACTGCTACATGCTTTTCATCATACTACAACTCACCAATATCATGAATTTTACTAAACACTGTAAGGGAAATTGTGACACGGCCTCTCTGCTTCATGGTTGGAGTGTAAGAGATAGAAAAATAGATCAAAACTCAGTTCAGTGCTCGAGAAGGCATGATTAATTTACTTTTGTCAAATAGGAAGGTCTTTATCAACCAACGTGACCATGAAACCAGGATGTCATCTCAAAGAGAAAGAAGCAACACTTCCTCTTCCCAAAATGAATGTTTTTTCAAAATATAATTGCATACATAGATTAAAACAAATAGGGAGAGAAACAAGGCATGTTTTCTCTACTGAGTTACACCCTCCCCCTCCTAATATCATGCATGTCTCATTGCATGTGTAAATGATACTGTCTATCTATATGTTATTCTGAGAGTCTGAAAAAGTATTCAAACCTTCAAAGACTTAACGGTTACTAACGGTTACTTTCCTGTCTTCTACTAGATCAGGATAGTCTACTCTCCTAGGTGGTTGCTTGACCTTCTCAAGGGCTGAGTAGTTATGAGATCATTGTCTGTTTCATCAGGGAAGTCTTTTAATGGTTAATTTGACAAAGGTAAGTGACTGACAAGTTCATTCTCATTTGCAATTATCTATGTAGTCGTTTCAGCATTGGCTGTGATTGCAGGTAAGTCAATATCAGGTGTAAACTGTTCATCTAAGGAGTTGTTTCCCTCCTATTGACAAGCTGCAGGGTCATAATCCAGTGTTCCAGTGTATCTGTCATGTCTTTGTTTTATGAAACCTTTGGATATTCATTGACAGTAGTAAATGTGATTATTTGTTGGCATGAGGAATCTGCAGCCCATGGAAATAAAAGGTCATGGTCTGGTTCATTAGATACTTCAAGATCAGTGTGATTTGTGGCAGCAGTTTGGTGGGTTGGTTATAGGACAAACAACTGATTTTGGGTCAGGAGAGGCTGTGGTGGCAAATGGGAGGAAACTGAGGGGGAGCAAAAGGTCTGTGTGGAGTTCAACAGGGACCTTGCTTTGACTCTGGGTAAGTCGTGTAAGTCACCTGCATGTTTTATGACCACATAGATATCTGTTTATTCATGTTATACAAGTTTATTCTTGCCATGCGGTCGCATGTTTTGGATCAAAACCGTATCGCCAGGTTCAAGTTCAAACACAGTGACCTTTTGGTCATACCTGGCCTTGTTTTTGTCAGCCAATTTTTTCGTATTTCTTGAGACTAACTTATAACTTTCATCCAGCCGGGTTTTTGACACTTTGAACATATTGTCAATGGGACACTTTTTGGTCTTTGTTGAGAGGGAGTCCAAATACAAGATCAACTGGAAATCTGGGTCTAGTCTTCCCAGTTGAACTTTTGTTTGGTTTCAAGCGTCCTTAACATACTGAGTAATGTTTGGTTGAATCTTGTACCCCTTTGATTACCCCTTTGATGGTAGGGAGTTGCCTGTATTTTCTTGATGCCTGAGATCTCGCAGAGTTCCTTGATCAGTTTTACTTCAAAATCCAGACCTTGGTCACTATGCAGTAGAGGTCTTCAGAACAACCTGACAACCCAAGGTTCCGACCCAACCCAAAGCGGGTCTTGGGTCCATTCACAAGACGTGACTTCGGGTTCGGGTCAGAATCGGTACAGTTAGTCTTGGGTCCAGCCGGTGCTCTCTGTCAGACTGGGTCCGCATTTACCCGAGAGAGGTAAAGATATTGGTGGTGGCAGTTGTCACTCAGCCCCGTCCCCTTCCATCAGGTGACGGGTCGAACAAAAGTAAACAAACAAACAGTAGTTTGGTTTAGCCTATGTTAGGACTTGGGGTAGTTAAATGATTATTCATGAACGTGGCATGTTTGTCATAGCGTGTTATTAGTGGTATGCCCGGCAGCTGTAAAGCACAACGGATCGGCACCACGATAACGTTGAATGAGAGAATATGTTCACGACACGTCCTGACCAGTGTAGGCTATTAGCGTTAGCAGTTGCTACAAATATCATATGTATCCACAAAGAAAATAACGACGTAGATTTATTGTTGTTTACATCACATAGCCTATGTAGCTACTGAACCGGGTAGAAGAAGACAACTTTTAGATAAGAAAATCAAGTTTTATTCAACACTAGACAACTTTTAACCATTAGCAACTGTGGGCTGTGTTGTCTCAGATAGAAAAATAGTGCAAAATTCAGTTCAGTGGTCAAGAAGGTGTGACTAATTTACTTTTGACAAATAGGAAAGTCATTATCAACCAATGTGACCGTGAAATCATGATAGTCATTTCACAGAGAGAGGAGCAATCCTTACTCTTCCCTAAATAAATGTTTTTTTCAAAATAAAATGGCATACATACGTAAAAAAAAAAAATGGGAAAGAAACAAGGCACATTTTCTCTGGGTTACATCTGACAATGATTAACTTTCTTTTTCTTCACCAAGGAAAGTATTCTGTGATCATCCACTTCAGTTATTTTCTGTGGTCTTCCAGGCCTATTGATTTGTTAAGCTCACCAGTGCCTCCTTTCTCCTGTCTGTTTCTGTTTGCTAAACTGTTGGTAAACTACACTATGTTGAAACAGAAAAGATCAGTGCTCATAGCTGTTGCTATTGCAGCATGGAGACATCTGTTTTAAACCATCTTAGCACCTTAGCAATGCCTCAGTGAGGATGTGAGGATGTAAAGCTGAAAATTACTCAGACATCCATCTGATGAAGACACTGGGCTCTCAAGGCCCAGTGCACACTCCTCTGCAGATCACAGTGAATATTAACCTTTGGTCAGAATTTTGGGGAAATGTTCCATAGTTCCTTGGGGACTAATAATTTCTACCTTAACTGTATCCCTGTGATCCTATTACATGGAATATTCCTCTGTCTGTCTCTTAGATGCAACGTTCGGGAACACAGAGAGTTCAGACAGTGTGACATACAAATAGGAGGCTGTTTTATAGCACAAATGAGGTTTGGACACAACTAACAGTTCCTTCCTTTTTGCAGTTTATGGGTGTCTGGATGATTTCAGTGTTAAAAAGTAGACTCAACACTTGCGGTGCTGACAGCCTCAAGCCTTGTGAGATAAGACAAGCCTGCTGTTTGCCTGGGCGGCCCTGTGGACCTCCCTTGACACCTGCTGCAGCTCATACTCTGAGACAGTAACAAAATTCCTCACAGAGATGCTATCTGAGAAACATTTCCTGCTATAAATGCCAACATGTTTGACAGCATGAATGTACCTGAACTGTGCCTGTGTGTCCATTAATCGTGAAAAACCGAATTTTGCAACTCTGGAGATCTGAATTCAGTTGTCTTGTTTTTACCACTTACGATAAAAGTGTTGTCATGAATTACTCCATCACTCTCATTATTTGTTTTTGGCTCTCTGATAAAAGACTCACATTACACTACCCCTCTCCATTTCTCTCTGTTGGAGCTACATCTCGAACTACCTGCCCAAAGCCTTGATTTCATCCATGACTAACTTTGTCAGCTGACATAAGAAGACAGATTAATCTGCTGTTTATTTACCTTACCAAGGCACTCGTTCTCTATCTCAGCAGTGTGTTATTAGATCCGTTTTGCCTTACATACGAGCAATGTCACACTGAAACTTACATCTCAGGTACCTTTTTGTTTTCTCAGTCATTAAGTGTAACCTGAGCAACTAGGAGAAACTTTGACACCTTGTTTAGAAACATCACAAGGAGTCAAACAGGTAAAGGATCAATGATAAAGGATCCATGGAAAAAAAAAAAAAAAATTTAATTGAAAATTATGAATATCTATTTTTATCCAGTTTCTGTAATTTGATAACTTGAAACACCTTCAGTGTAATTCAGTAAGACTCAGCAATGGCAATGACAGATAAGCTGCTAGTTGTATTTGGAATCACATTTCTTTATTTAATTTATATTGGCTAACTAGGCCACAAAATATATTGTATGTAGTTTAATATCAACAAATAACATGCAGGCAAACAACAGCCTTGCACACATAATCATGATGATCACAAATTTCTTTTGTTAGCATTAACCTACCGTTTCTCACTTTTGGATGCTGTGGCAAACTGGTTTCTCCAGGCTGACAGGGAGACTACTACAGGATATCGAAGTAAAGTGTTTAACCAGAGTGAAACCTAAACTGAAGTCTGCTCAATACCAGGCTAACTCAGTGCATGTAAAGACTCCCAGAAACATGGGCTTAGCATTTCTCTTCAGGGAACTCCTGCCCTCGTGAACCAGGCTTCAGCTGCCAATGTTAACAAAGACTTACACGTTCACTAACATTAGGCAAGCACCATGCGTCCTCACTCTAGCGCACAAGGCTGTCAGGGCTAGAGAGGTTTAGGAGGCTGTCACTGTGAATGACTCCATTTATAGGCTGCAGCCCTGTAGAGCACACTGGTTGGCTCTAAGCTTTTTTGACATGGGCCCTAATACCTCTCTTGCACTTGACTGAATGCTTTGGTTTTTGTTCTTGGTGAGGAAAAGTGTAGCGTTTGGCAGCTTCCAGCCTGCAGAGACAAGCGTGGAGCTTTTCTGCCAGGCTCAGAGGGAATGACTGTGGCATGTGGCTTACACAAGGCTGGATGAATGTTAGTCACTGCTGCTGTCTGTCATTCTTTTGTTCTGTCTGCTGAGATTCAGACAGAGTTGGCTCTCTTTCTGAGAATCACATTATAGATATAAAAAGCTAAAATGATCTGAGTATATGGGTTGTGCTCATGAGAGATTTGCCAAATCTTCTCTGCCAATGTCAAACACTTTTTTTTTTTTCTGTTGCGTCTTGTTTGTTGGACTGAATGATTGAAGTCTGAAGAAACAAGACATATTGGAAACTGAACGATTTAAATTGATTAATTTAACAAGCAGGACCCTCAGTAGTGTGTGGAAGGACCATTCGTTGCCATGACAGCCTAGTGCTTCCTCCTCATACTGGTCACCCACCCTGTCACACACTGCTGTGGGATGGTCACTCTGGGATGAACAGCATCCCAGTGGTCATTGGAGTTGAAGTCAGGACTGCTGTTAGGTCATTTCATCCTCTCCACTTCCTAAGTTCTGGAGGTAGTCTGTGATAAACCCTGCTCTGTGGGGGCATGCGTTGTCATCTTGGTGGACTGTGTTTAGTCTCAGACTGCAGAGATATGTGATTTCCACTGGTTGCAGAATTTCATCTCAATATCGCTCTGCAATGAGATTGCTTCCAGTGATGCCAAGCCTAGTTTTTCCAGTGAGGGTCCACACCATCGCCCTCCCTCCATCAAAATATGTGACTTTATCAGTGCTGAAATCACCCACGCGTTCTCCATGCCTTCTCCACGCTTTGACCCTATGATCTGAATGCCATAGGGAGAAGCATGGAAACATTGCTAAATGTTAGAGTCTAACATTTAAAGTCAGAACCTGGGGGTTCAGGTTCAAAACAGCTCAAAACAAGAGCCAATGGCAACAGCAAAAAACAAAAAAAGCTGTTTGCATTGGTAGAGAAAATTAGACAAATCCTTATCCTCAGTTCTGCTGCTCACAAATACATGTTCCTTTTAAATGTGTTGCCATTTATAACGGAAATCAGTATAGGATGCATTGCCAAAAAGCATTATTACAACAAAGAACCAAATAAAAATTGTCTTTGCTTTGGTGGTTAGTTTGTATACATATACATACATACATACATACATACATACATACATACATACATACATACATACATACATACATACATACATACATACATACATACATACATACATACATACATACATACATACATACATACATACATACATACATACATGAACTACGCAATTTTGTTAGTTGAATTAATATCTGACATTTTGGGAAATACAAGTTTTTGCTATTTGTTTTCAGTACATGAGCAGAAGTGATTACTGAATAATGTGAGTGTTTTTCAAATCCTTTTGATGTTGTGTGAGAAAGGGCTGTACAATTAAACTTGAAATTCAAGCAATTTGCCAGGAAAATGATGTTTTATTTCGCTGTAAGATTGCAGCCATCTTTGAAGAATCTCAAATGCAACATCATTTGCATGGTTGTTCATGGATCTAATCTATTCTTTGTTGGCTTTAGTGGATTTGAGATGGTTGTAGTTAGTTGTGTTTATTTTAAGCATAAAGGGAAGGGATCATGGAAAACAAACAAACCAACAAAAAAAACCAATGGGCTTTTTTTGTATTGCCCCTGGATGCTCAAATAAGTATGACCAAACGAAGGACTGGAATAAACTATTACGGTCTTCCTCTGAGCAAGCCTCAGTTGCTTCACCATTGACAAGCCACAATGAAACACTGTGATCCACCTGTGGGATTGGGATGAAGAGTCCACAGTGACCACTTTACTTTTTCTTTGGCTTTGATGAGTGTGGGAAGTTTGTTTGTCATACTACAAAGGGCCAGACCCAGATACTGTGCTATCGATATTCAATTTCAGTGGCTATAGTTACAGGAGTATCGACAGACCAGTATTTGCCAAAGTGGCAGATGCTGCTCTCCAGTGCAGAGACAGGGCACATAAACAAGCTTGCTAGTGAGAGAGAGAGAAAGGTAAATTTACTCCTACACACCTAGTTGGCAGATTTAAGTATGAGCGACATGGTGATCCTGTCAAGTGTGTGACTGGTGGACCCAAATGCGGGAGACGAAGGCAACGGGAGTGATCAAACAAAAGTTCTCTAATTAATAATAAACCCAACCGCTGAAAAAGCAGGGAAACCAGAAAAAAACGAACTTGCACAAAAACCAAACAGTTAAGACTAGCATGGGGACGCTAGAGAGTAGCAAAACAGAAACTAACCAAGCAAAGCTCCAATAAGGTGGGTACAACACTGCAACGAGGAAGCAAAACAAACAGATTGACAGGGAAAGAGGAGAGACAGGACAATATATATTTACACAGGCTGACGAGACACAGGTGGGAACAATCAGGGAAGATGAGAACAAGGGAAGTCAAAGACAACTCAACACACAAAGTAAGAAAGTAAGAAAACAGGTCAAAATTTATTCAATAAACAAAAACACAAAATAACAAGGAGAACTAGAAAAGCACTCGGAGAGCGCAGACCTCCGCCAAACGCAACAATTCCCCCATATAGCGATTTACATATTGCGATAAAATTCGCCTTCTGGATCAGAGCCGGATCAGCCTTTGAAATTTGATAGAGGTTCC
Source organism: Hirundichthys speculiger (assembly GCA_018398805.1). Classification (NCBI taxonomy): domain Eukaryota; kingdom Metazoa; phylum Chordata; class Actinopteri; order Beloniformes; family Exocoetidae; genus Hirundichthys; species Hirundichthys speculiger. Next base: position 2,865,821 of record JAGFBZ010000287.1, on the reverse strand, counting down.
CATTGTCAATCCCTGAATCAAATTTCATGAGTTTTGGCCAATAATTAACGGAGATATTGAGAAACAAAATTTTCGGCCCCATTGACTGTAATGTTATTGAAAATTTGAAAGTGATCCAGAATCCAGGATTTTTTCCAGATCACACAAGTATCACACAAAATTAAATCAGTTCTTCCTTTTCACATTTCTGACAACTCTTGAAAATTTCATCAAAATCCATTCATAACTTTTTGAGTTATCTTGTACACAGACAGACAGACAGACAAACGCCGGCAAAAACATACCTCCTTGGCGGAGGTAATAACTATGAAAGACCCCAAGAAAGACATAACAATTTCAAAACCAAGCCAAGACCATGACACCATCGCCTAGGGGGTTGTCTTGACAGGAGCAAAGCAAGCATGCAAAAAGGTAAAAAGCATCACCAACATTTTCTCGTAACTAGCTTGCATGTCACTTCAGTTTTATCCTTGTATTGATATTTTGTGGATCGAAGAGAGAAGTGAGCTATAAAGCTTTCTCGTTTGTCAACTACACACTGCTGATCTCAGAGTCAGTGGTTCGTCAAAACAGCAGGCTGCCGTGTCAGGTATCTGTCAAACAGCAGGGGGAGGGAAATCGGAGAAAGTGATGTGTAATAGAGTACCAAACCAATAACATTAACAACTGGTGCATTTTTGTTTCTTTTTTTTTTTTCTTTTGGTAAGGCTAGCTTCAAACTCTACAATTTTTAAGCCTATTTTGCCACCAAAAATCCTTAATCAGAGTCAAATTACTGACCAATTGGAGATTGCCATTTGGCACTCGATTGTTTTGTGCAAATGACTCACTTATCAGAGAGCTCACCAGTACATCGCACAGACATTTTCTACAGCAGATGGATAACTAGCACGTTAAATATATGGAGCTGTTGCCGGCACCACATCCGAGCTACAGCCAATGAGAGGCAAGGCTGGGGGGTAAGGTTACTGTGAAAAAGGAAAATATTTATAAGAAGAGGGAGACACTATACAACATTCAATAAAGAGAAGCAGCAACGTGGCAACAAATCAAGCGAACGGCTTGTACCACTCTTTAGAGATGTGCAAATCCCAGCAGATCTGTGTTAATACCCCTGATCTGTTGGCAGACTTAGGAGTCTTGAATCCCAAGAGTCCTGAGTCCCAAACTCTAAGGAATCAAACCCTATTTTTAAAGCTGCTATCTCAACAGGGATATGTAGGGAATACAAATTATTCGCAAAGCCTATCATTTCATTCACCACTTCCTGTATATGTTCGTCTTTTGTGCATTACAACAAATACAAAACTGACTGCCAGCTTTTTACATAGATCTCCTTGTCCTGCTACAGGATGTTTGTTATCCTATTAATGATACTATATTCTTTTATATAGAGTTCAAGCGTGAATTATGTCCAGTCACAAGTCTCAGCATGGATGTCAGCTCCACCCAGTGTTCAGAGTCTGAGTCAAATCCAAAAATCCAAGTCCAAGTTGAGTTCACATGATTCTGTGATATACTGAATATTAAAAAAGGCTCCTCAACAGGCTTCCTCTCATTTCTTATGACAGCATGGAAGGAGTGTTTTTACGAAGGAGTATTCATCATTGCGCCCTCTTTTCTAACGATATACACCAACCAGTCTTGTAATCAAGTCACCAAATTACAAATCCAAGTCCAGTCTTGAGTCCAGTCTTAAGCCCAAGTGTTTGAATCTGAATCATGTCCAAGTCAAGTCCAATCCAAATAACACAGCTGTCAACTTTTTTAAAAACATTTTTTTAGGATCACTAAATACGCATGTTCTTGTTACACTAAAAAGCATCTTTTTTTTTTTTTTCACATGAACAGTAAAAATCAATAAAATTGACATTAACTTACAAATTAACAGTTCACTTACACCACTTGGCAGTGGCTAATGGCTACTGACTGTCTCTGCTAACACTACAGAGTTGGTGCCAATGGCTTTGACATGTTTTAGTCAAGGCATCACAGAGACACAGCAACCTTTTAAATCAATAGGCTACAGCTGCAGCTCTGTGTGGTAGCAACAGGCTAGCAACTAATGAAAGAAGATGGTGAAAGTGATCTCTACCCCTGCTATAAACTGTGCAAAAACAGACTGTTGTAGCAATTACTCCTCTGAATGAATTCCTTCCAGAAGTTGAAGGTTGTCCCCATTGTCTCCTTGATGGTTCTTTTGCAGATGAAACACTTAGTAGAGCGCTTTTTGAAATGATTACTCAAGAAACCAGTGAAAGGTAAGCAGACAATGCTAGAGACATTTTCTCCTGGCTTTTTAGCACCATTGGTTTCTTCCTAAATTTGATGCATGTATAAATTTAACTTGATGACATTTTCCATGGCAATAATATTGTAGATATTATCCTGTGTCAGATCATTATGGCAAATAAAATACAATAAAACTGAACCAGCCTAGATGTTATCCCGTGTGTTAGTTTTCATGTTAAGATTAAAAATGATATTTTGCAGTTTTCTAAAGAGTTGACACTGGTTTCCAACATTTTAATGAAATATCTGCAACATGGTTTCGTCAAAGCACCACAGGGATAGAGTGCTGTTCAACTGCATCTCTGTGAGGGGGGGTGTCAATTTTTTTTGTGCCACAACAGATACATTTATTAGTTTATAGTCTATTGAGTCTATGATTGTTGTGCTATGTTGAACACATCTCTGATAGTGAATTGATGAAATTAGTTGATAATTACTCTGAACCTTGATCTGCTTTTGGATGCAGAAGTTTGTTTTGATGTCAGGAAAATCTGTTTCTGTTTCAGCTCATACATCTGACTCTTGATGGGCCGTATGGCATGAGAAAACTTTACTTATATCACTCACATCTGTCCTGAGCGCTTGTCTGGAAACATACATACAGTACTGAGAACACAGTGAAAATCAAATGAAGAGTAAAGTATGAATAAATATAAAGATTCTGCTAAATGCCTTAGAACTTACATGGTGTGTTCAGAGAACAGGTGCATTGACTCTTCAAATCGTAATATTATCCAACTAAATACTGCTGCTTTTGAGCAGATGTTAGCCCAGTTCTTTAACTTTTCATAAATGTGAATTTGAACATAATATCCTCCCTCTAGGGCATTATAGCGATGATGGAAAATCAACATAATTCTAAATTAAAGTGTGACAGAGCCAAGGTTAGAAGTTGACTCCCTCTGGGTCCTTTGCAGCTGAAATTTCATACACTGATGGTGATATAATGAAGTTTTGATAAACATATTTCCCAAAGAGAAACTGTTGACTGTAAAAGTTGGAAAGTCTTAAACAGTACAGTAGGTCAGGGCAGCAGACTGCTTGAGGGGGAAAAAAAAGTATTAGTAATCAGAAGTGTGGTAAAGTTATTGTTCATGCACATTTATTAGTGGAGTAAAGTGTTATTTTAAAAATCAATCCAACCTTAATTTAGGAACAGCTCAGTCATATAACAGTTATATAAAATATTATGGCTCGATCATTTAAAAAAAAAGTGTTAAAAATAAAATATAACATTCTATAATTGTGTGTTTACCTACTTCTTAACATGTTTAAAAATATCAAACTTTTTATGTCCTTCTTTTCATATGTCATCATCTTCAAAGATTTATCAGTTATACTTTTATCTTTCCAGTTTTCCTGTACATCCTTAACATTGTAGCTTTGATTCAGTTGACTTTAATTGTGATGTGTTTTAAAGACTTGTAACTTGCAGCGCAAAATACAAAAAGGGACAGTTCTCAATTTGAATCACATCCATACTTTTTTTGGATAATACAAGAACTGTTGAGTACACACGATGATCTCAAGTACAAAAACCTTATTTTTGACGTTTTTCTATTAATTAAATAACATCTCCATTTACATATTTGTCTGTCTTATTTTCTGAGTCATCTCTATGGGAACTGTCCAACCCTTCAGCAGTAAGATACAACAGTTTCATCACTGCTTTTCCTTAGAGAGCAGCTGCTTTACAACAAAATGCAGGATAGAGCTGAACAGCAACAAAGCAAAAGGACAAAAAACAAAATATACATTTGAAAAATGTGGATTTTTTTTGTTGGGAATAAACATGCAATGAGTTGCGCTGTTCTCATACAACAAATCTTAATCTTAAAGAAAATAAAGGCTTTAGGCAAAATCCTTGACAACAGTGATAACATGGACTAATCTCAACTTTGGGAAGCTAAGGTAACACAAATACTGGTGGGCGACGCCTCCAGATAAGGCTTTTGATCCACCGTGTGCACTGCAGACCAAAGCCTTGTGAAGCCGTCCTGTGTTGCCTCACAGATAAAAGCCAGACCACAATAAGGCTCCTGCAGTCAGCTACCGCAGTTTTTCACTCTGTCATATGTGTTTCTGCTGACTTGCTTGTTTGTTTATCACTGGCTCGTCCCTTTGGAATCCAACATGCGAGTCTATGCTTACAGCAAGCGCATCAACAAGACTAGGAAAGCTGTGCAGGTTTGATTCCCTGTGAACATGCAAGGATCAACACGCAGTATGATCAGGTGAGATGTTTTGTAAGAGGGTGTGTCAGCACTTCTAAGCATTTGTTTTTCAGTCTGACCACCCAAATCAGAGACAGTGAATGTAAATTGTTTGGTATGTGGTTTGCATTTAGTTTACAAGTAGATGTTTATGTTTTTGACTGATTGCACTTGTGTAAATTCCATATTTTTTTAAAAAAAGAGGAGGGAAAAAAAAGAAGAAAAAAAAGTTCCATACTGAAAACACCTTTCTCTGAGGTGCACGTGTCTAGATTGACAGGCATCTGTACTGCAACTGGACCCAAACTAAGATGTGCTGACTCACTTTCTGTTCTAAATACACAACTGCTCAACCGAAACCTTGTCTTTTCCAAGAAAGCACGTCACACAATCAGATGGGGAGTCTCAGCTATGCATTACTGCCATCTAATGGTCAGGGAGATGTAAAACACAGATTTTACACTCCACATGAGCGTTCCTCAATCCAAGTCCTCAAGAGCCACTACCCAGGATGCTTGAGAAGCTTCCCTGATTCAAACCTGATTTAAATGAATGGTTCATAAACTGATTTAGATACGGACATTGATGACAAGCTGATGGTGATCCATTCATTTGAATCAGGTGTGTTGGAACAGGGAATCCTCTAAAACCTGCAGGATTGGGAAACACTGCTTTAAGACAACCATGTAAACTGTCACTTCAGCTAAAACTGTTTTGTTTGATTTAAATTCAATTGTTTGGTTTATTTATTTTTTTCCACAAAAGAGATGCCCAAAGATGAGAACTTTTATCAGAGAGCAACTGCTGCTTGAGGAATAAACCAAAATCCTAAAACCCCTGCTTGACGCAGCGTAAATGAGGTGGTGTATTGCTTCAGTTGTGTGTATTTAATTATTCCCGATCCCCCTCAGCCAAGACACCTGCCTAAATATTGCTTGGTAACAATTAAAATCAGGAGCTGATTCAGTCATATCTCATCGCACTATGCCCCCCTCTTTTGTATCTGCAGCTTAAAGTTCTGAAGTTCCTTTGTGGCCTAAATACAAGTATCAAACAAATAGTGTCTGCAGCTGGCTCGTGGCTTTGTGTACAAGGCAATAACTCATAAACACCGTCACAATAAGCAAAAGCACAATGATGATGGCAACAAGTATCGCTTTCACAAACGATGGTCAAACAAATGTAAAAAAACCCGGCAGCAGGGAGATAAACACACACACACACCTTGAAGCAGCACAGTGATACACTGTATCTGCTGTCAGGATGATTCACCTGCAGCCATCTCTCAGCACCTCCATTCATGGGCTCGCCATCTCTCCTCTGCCAGTGTAAATTCACGTGTCATCACTTGACTATATTGACCAAACCTCAGGTGCAAAGTGGAGCTGTGTGGCTGGACACCTTACCTAACTTTTTAAAAGCATCTTAAAACCTCCCCATTTCTTCAGTGGCGTGACAATCTCTGTCTCTTTGGTGTTCAGTGTCGGTAAACACAGGGCTGAAAGGTGCCACAGGCCTCTTTAGAAAACGCCACAAAACATGCTTTAACTGTAGCTAGCAGGCTTTCAGTGCCGCACAAATACAGAGCTTATGTGATCTAGGCTAACCCTGGTGCCCGTAGTGGTCACACTAGTGTTGTCTGCTGACAGCTCCTGTTAAGACTCTATTGTGTGGACACGGCCGTGGAAGACAAGAAGGGTGGTGGTTAAAAGCACAAAGGCGACATGGGTACACACTTCTCTCTTTCTCCCTCTCATCACAGCTGCCTTTTCTTCCAGCGGTCGCTCTGTTGATCATCTTGGGTGAATGGGGATCACTGGGGCCTCTCCCCGGCTTCTGAGATTGGAGGGTGGTGGGTGGAAGTCCTAGCTCGCCAAAGACAGGTGCTGGCCGAGATACGAGAGGCTCAAACCAGTGCTGACAGATAAGTTGCTCAGAGACATTTTGGACGGAGAGCAGTGGTTTTCTCAGCTGCTCCAGTCCTGCTCTTCTGGTCGTTTGTCTCAGGCTAACTGCCGGAGCAAAGGTGCTGTTGTGCCTTGTCACTTTTCAGATCTTCAAAGCAGAGGAAACAAAATACAAAAGCAGTGAGGATGTATCTGTTTCCTCTGCAGTGAAATTCACCTAACTCCACTTTAGCCCTACCAGGAAGAGACCTCTCGAACCTCATAAGGCAAGCTTTTGTCTTTTGTGGACATCAATAAAGGTTATTGAATACAGGACATCTTTTACAATTTACTTCCTTTTCATTCATATCTCATATATTCATATTTATTGATAATTAAACCTCTCTTTTTTTATTTCCCACTTCATGAATGTGCCAATTTATATTTGTTAGTCATCATCAGTTGGTTAGATAATTTTGTCTCAAGCTGTGCCAAATTTCTGTTAAAGGACTAGTTTGATGTTTGCTTTTTGCTGTCAGTATTGTTAGTAATGATGAGACTCTGTGGCCCTTGTCACCACCCTGAATGGCCCTATCTCACAGGTTTCACAAACAGTGTAACTCACTGCTGTGAGTTACGCTGTTATGTCCATATGTTAAGCTTACATTTCCAACTTTTGGAACTATTGCTGCACATTTGGCAAATTTTCTCCATTATACTGATATTAACACACAATGAATCAACTATAAATCTGCTATAAAGTATATTTGCTCATACATATGTCCTTTTCTATTTGTAATTCCTGATAATTTAATAGTTTGATATTACAACTCTTATATTGCTTATAATTCCATCCATCCATTATCTCTACCCATTTAATCCTCTGCAGGGTCACAGGGATCTGCTGGAGTCTATCCCAGCTCTCTTCGGGCGGTGAAAGGCAGGGGTACATCCTGGACAGGTCGCCGGTCCATCACAGGGCCATATATAGACAAACAACCACACTCACAATCACTCCTACGGGCAATTTAGAACCACCAATTAACCTGACATGCATGTCTTTGGACTGTGGGAGGAAACCAGAGTACTGGAGGAAACCCACACAAACACGGGGAGAACATGCAAACTCATGTTCACACAGAAAGGCCCCTGCTGAGGTTTGAACCAGTAACCTTCTTGCTGTCAGGCAACAGTGTTAACCACCAAGCCATCGTGCTGCCCAATATAATATTCTTGTATTGTAATTTTTTCAACAATCAATTTTTTAATAGTGTCCAGAGTGGCAGTAGAAGAAAGTCATTGTACAGGGAGACGTGTTTTAACTGTGCATGTGACAACTGAATAAATGAACTAAACTAAATTGACTGCAATGGACTGGCGACCCCACCAGAGTAGCTCTGCCTGTCGCCCAGAGCGAAGATTACTGGAATACGCTCCATGGATGGATGAATTGTATTGAAGTCACTGCTTCAAGTTAAACCCTCACAATGGAACTTTTGAAATTATTATCTCAGAGGGTTCCTCTGTCAGTGTGTGGTTATATCACTTTCATGACACTACTCTTGTTTGGTCTTATGTTCTGTCACTTTATTGTTTCTCTTTCAACATTACTTTCTCAAGTCTCTTAGCCATGTTTAACGGTCAGAGGTCTGATTGTCCTTGTGTTCATTCGATTCAAATTATGTTGCTGGATGTAAATTTAGATAAATGTAATTTGTTTTATGTAAGTTTTTGATTTAAAAAAACAAAACTAGAAAAGCACGCGGAGAGGGTAGACCTCTGCCAAGCGCAACAATTAGCAAAGATTTGAAAGTGATCCGGAATCCAGAATTTCTTCTGGATCACACCCAAAATGAAATCGGTTCTTCCTTTTCACTTTTCTGTCAACTCCTGAAAATTTAATCAAAATCCATCCATAACTTTTTGAGTTATCTTGTACACAGACAAACAAACAGACAGACAAACAGATAAATGCAGGCAAAAACATCACCTCCTTGGCGGAGGTAACAATGCAAACTATGCCAACAGTTCGGGACCACCTCAGCTGGAGCTGAAAATGTCCTTTGTTGGTCAATATACAGATTTTCATTATTTGAACTTCACACTACAGAAACAAAGATTAAGACCAAGCTGGGAAAAATCAATGTAAAAGTTACAAATTTAGGTCAAAAAAATCAAACTATAGGATGGCAGTTTATTTTAGTTTTTTTCCCCAGTTTGGACAGTGCATGTCAGCTGTTATAAAACTGTTCATGCCATGGATGACAGCCTTAACCCTTTGTACCAAATTGTCTTCTTCAAAATGCATTGCGTCTTGTTTCGGGAGACTTAATCATGGTTTTCATATTAAAAAATCCGACAGGTCAGTAAGGTCATAGAGACAAAGGCCTTTATGAAGAGGTGAGGGGGTGAGGGGGGGGTGGGGGGGGGTGGAAGCGCTGTGTGCCAGGGATGACAGATGGTGCCATGTGATTGGCCTGTTCCTGCACGGATGGGATTCGCTGTCAACAGGTCCCAATTAGTCCAATCAGAGTGGAAGGAAACGGCACAAAAAGGATACTTTGTTAGTGCCACTGTGTTTGTGAAGCTGATAAAAAAAAAAAAAGGGAAAAAAACAAAACACAATCACTGGTTCTTTCTTCCCGCCCCTCTCAGCTGTAACGGAGTCTACGGGGGCAAATTCATTTGGGATTTCAACTTGCTGTGGCATTGCTTTGTTGACACATGCTGCAGTATGGGGGCTGCATTGTTGCAGCCTTTAATGTCACTGTTGATGTAAATATTGCCTTCTGCGTTTCTTTTGTGTTTCTGAATAGCATTCAATGACCAAAGCTGCTTCCTGACACAAATGTGTCATCGAGAGTCTTTCAGATTGCATTCAAACACAGCCGCAATCTAAGCAGCAGGCTGCACTTCACATGAAAAGTACTTCATGGGAGAAAACTTGAAACGGGGCGGCCGAGGAGGAGTAGGCACGGCAGAAAACGGATACTGAGTCATATTTGATAAATGACAAACAAGGACGAATTATTGTGAGAAAAGATGTGAATCAGACTTTGATATGTTTGAAAAATGCTAAAATGGACACAGTGGTGAAACAACAGTGAAAATTTCCTTATGCGACTGGAATATGTCAAACTAGGGCACTGTAGATGATTTAATTCAGTGCTATCACCAAACTAATATATGCAGATAACAAAATATGCTGTCACATGACAGAATGCAATGAAAAACAAGAAAGCTTATACCACATTGAGATTCCTTTAAGCAAATAACCATCTTGGGACTTTGACCTAACCAACTAATCAGCCCGGGCTTAGTGAGTGATGGGACATTGACCTCTGACCTGAGGAAGTCATTTAGATGGAGAAGCACTGAAGGCCTGATTCATGGTCACAATATCAGCCCAGTCTTGATGCCAGGGATGGCAGAGGTGAAGATGGACAGGTAATTGAGGAGGTGGGGTAGGGATGTACTCCTAATCTGGATCTGCCAATTGCTAGTCTTGAATAGGTGGGCTGTTTCAGAAACATGATGGAATAGTGCAATTGTTAAACACATTTGGCATACAAATATAAAGAGAACTGATCCAAGCACACCTGTTTTTTTTTTTTTTAGAGGAAAACCTTCGATAATTATTTTTTTTTAACTCAAAACTGATTCTTCTTTTAGAAATCTCTAAATTTAGAAAACAATGCATGTTTCACAATTTGTCTCAGTTAAAAGAAAAAAGTGAAAAAAACAAGTTTCATTCCAATATGATCTCTTTTACAGGGCTCATAAAGAGAATATGGATTTTAATTATTGTGTTGGTTGGCATCTCTTTCCTGTCCTCTCAAGCTCCCAGCTGTTTGAGGCAGATGGCCATCCTTCCTGAGCCTGGTTCTGTTGGAAGTTTCTTCTGTTAATGGGGAACTTCCCTTTCCAGCATTGTCATATGCACGCTGCAGATAGGGGACTAAATCAAAGTGAAAAATCGTTGTAATCTGTTGGATTCCTTAGCTTGGCTTTTTAAAGTAATTGTTCATTAATTTGAGCATTAAATTAGAATTTAATTGGATTATAATTGGACTGCACATAATTGGACTGCGCTGAACTTGTTTATGTTCAAGTGCCTTGAAATTACTTTAGTTGTAAATTGCCATGATGCAAATAACTTGCTATGCTTGCAGGTCCTTTGTGTAATCCACTTCAAAAATATGGGTCAAATGTTAAAAGTTAAAAATATTGATGGATAACTTCTTAAAGTAAATCCATGTGTTTATTTGTCTGTTACTACATATCATTATTTTACACCAGCATCCTTGTATCTCCAGCAAAATCCAAGTGTAAACAGGAAGAAAGACTACCATGTTTCAAACAGCAGATGGATGGATGACAGCCTCCTTTGGCCTGATCTTGAATTCTTTTTTTTTTCTTTGTGAGTGCACCACTATGGCAGTGAGGACCACAGTGTTTCATTAAAAGTCTCTAAAGAGTAAGAGGAAACCTACTTGCTGATGATGAGTGCCTTCTCTTTTTTTATGATTCATTTGTCCAGTTCCAAAAAGCCTTCTGAGATAACTGATGTTATCTTTCTGCTGGCAGTGGAAACAATGTTCAAGTCCCAATCCAAAAATACAGTTTGTTTGTGTCTGAAAACTGTTTGCCATTGTTGGATGTCCCAATAGTCTCTGTATAACACAGCATTGCCTTTAGTGATTCATCAACGCGCAGGAAGGATAGGCAAAGATTTGGCTCAGACATCACATGTATTACCTTCCAGAAAAGTTGTAAAGAGCAAAAAAAAATAGCAACTGGGATGTAGAAATAGCTGTCCTCTGTTGATCATCACATCAGGAGTGCATGGGCCGTAAGAGAAAATAGACATCGTTATGAAGTGCTAGTCACTGGTTTCAGTCATCACACCAGCTCGTTGTAAGGGGATACACTGAGCTTGGAGGTTATTTTAGGGTTCACAGTCACATCTAAGGACCTCAAGGATCTCTGGTTTTTCTTTGGTATGTCAGAAGGACGACACTAAAGAATCTTTTCAAGATCAAAGCCTAGAGATCAAACACACTATATCCAGAGAAGAAACACAGTTCATATAGATCTCAATCACTGTCTGTTTCAGAAACCAGCAGGCCCAGAGAAGCAGCTGAGTTCTGTATAAAAGCAGTCTCACGGGCACTGCTGTCCAGCCTGCAGGGACTGTGCTACTGGACCACAAGCTGGGCTCATGTGGTTCCTCTCCTTCACTCGTTTTTCCCATGATTATTAATCAGTTACCATGTGGAGGCAGTGATACTCTTGAGGCCCCAAGTATTGGATCTATAAAAGAAATCAGGACTACAACCAGAACTAGAAGCTGGAGTGTCTGTGGGTGGATAAAACCCAGTTGAGGGAAGGAGCACTAATTATAAATGGCTTTTGCCTTAAGGCGCCACTGGTCAGCGCCATACTGATTTTTTTCCTTCTTTTTCTGAAACATTACACATAAGGCATTTTTCTTAAAAACACAAAGTCTTACACAACCTGTCAGAAATATTTAGGAGCCCTTTAAGAATTCCCTGTAAGACATTATTCTGAGGAAGAGGAGGGCTATATGTCATTTTATATGGCGTGTAAGAGACACCAGTCATTTGTTTGGAGTGGTATATTAACAAACAAAACAAAACAAAACAAAAAACACTTGAAATGTGTGATCAGGCCATAGTAACATAAACTTGCAGCCTAGGTTCAACGTTTTAGTTAATACTCTGCTATTCTGCTGAGATAGATGAGCAGATCTCCCCATGACTGCCTCAGTTACTTTCAATCTCTGTTATTCATCTATATCTGATATAACCACATGGGCTCAGACAACCTTTGCCAATCTCTACAATATGGCTCTGCGTTCCCGAATGCCACAAGAAATTTTACTGTGTCTGTGTAACACTTGTCCGAGTGCAGGGTTGACGTCTCTGGGCTTGGAGGCACCTGGGATGGACCGTCACATAGTTGAAATAGATAGACAATTGTGGTCAGAGAAATCACTATTCCAGATCTTTTTTGACAGAAATATGCTCTGGATCAAAGATGAAAAGGGACATCTGCTGGTATCAGGAACAATTCCAAATGCCAGGCTCTGTGATGGTATGAAATTGGATCACAAATGTAATTAATTCTTCTGTGAAGGTATCAATAATGGAGAAAATAACACTGAGATTTTAACATATGTGACATGCAAGACCACATCTTTCCCAAGGACATCCATACATTATTTAATAAATAATGCAAAACCACATTTTGAGCACATTCCAAAGCCATGACTGAGGAGAAGGAGGGTATGGGTACTTGCCTGTACCGCCTGCGGTTCTGTCCTGTCACTATACTGTTGTACAAAAAAGTCATGTTTGGGACAAAACGACAACCAAAACATTTCATCTGCTGGTATCCTTGATGCCAGAACATATGTTAAAAGTGTTGCTCTCTCAATTTTTTACTTATTTATTTTTATTATGTGTCAGGCCAGGAGTGAAAGAAGAAAAAGAAAAGCATGCACATTACTAAATACAATAAATCTGATGAGAAGTAAATGTAAAAAGTCTTTGGTTCATTCCATCTGTGGATATATAGAAGTCTTTTTTTTCTGTCGTCCCAACTTTCTATGACTGATTTTGTATGGAAGTTGAAGTGCTGTGTGGTGTGACGGCTGTTCTGAGCCCAGTCACACTTCTTTTATCTCTGGCTCCCTCCATCACTGGAGGGCCTTTACAAGAGGAGGAAGTACAAATTTGTTTGTCCTGAAGCTACATTCCTCCAGTTTAACTGACTGATCTGTTCCAAAAAGACCTTTGATGCTTCAGATGATGCACCGACTAGCTTCCTCCATTTAACTTTCAGAAGAGGACTCAACTCAACCACCTGCCAGTCAAAGTTCATTTAGTGGCAGAGTCTATCTGGCCTGCAGCATGCGGAGCCCTCAGCACTCAGCATACCTGTTCAGCACTGATTGAAATAAAGTGAGTCTGAGGACTGAACGACCCTGACAGACTTATGAAACAGCAGGGGGGTAGAGGCACATATACACAGCCCTCGTTTGGACAAAAGTGTGTGTGTGTGTGTGTGTGTAAGAGAATCTTAAGCAGGCTGTTAAGTGTCTACCGCAGTGAACAGCACACCTTCCCAGTCTTAATAATTCCCAGTGTGCTGCTAAACCAGCTGTTCCTCTGTTATTCTTCCAGCGGTGTTCAGTTCACGCTGACAGGGCTTCCCTTTACTAGACAGCTGGCCATGTTGCAGCTAGACTGCCTTATAATGCACAACAGACACACAGATATACTCCAGTAACTTTGTAGACACATGGGAAGAGAATAATCTGATGTGAAAATGCAGTCATAGACAACATATGGGTGAATATTTAGAGTGCTTTAAAATGTTTGATTTTATATGTGCAATAACAGTAAACCAACACAGACACATCAGTTACACACTGAATGTGACCGACAAATATAAATTACAAGCAATATACATGTAATGGCAAGACCAGTACATGGAATGGGCTTATTAATTAGTAATATAATGTAAACTACGTTCACACGGAGATAAACTTTCTTGTAAACAACCCTGTTGATACATCTCTTTCCTACATATCCACGGTTATCTGAATGGGCTCCCTTGGGTGCTTTAGAATATGATTTATGGTCAAACAAAAACACTGAGACAAGGACTTATGGCCTGTGAACTGTTTGTGTTAGCCGTCCCATAAAAGGCATTACCTTGTCAGCTTCAGCAGTGTGCAGACTCAAAAGTGAATGGAGTGAAGTGTGTGTCTGAGGGCGTGCTGTACTTGGAAAATCGGCTGTGGTCCAGATGGTCTTTCAGTTCATATCGTTGCATCTCTGACCTGAAGCCGGACAGACAGAAACGTTGTTCGATGGTGGGCTGAACTGAGATCAAGACAAACAGATCATTAAATAGAGCTGTCAAAAAAGAAGCCAGATGAAACAATGATTACAAACTCATGGAGGAATCTAGCAGACACTATTACCACATAATTAATCTAATAAAACTCACCCAGAGATGAGTGGCTATAAACATAATGATACTGCAGATTCATGTGAATTATATTATACTCTACATACTTTTAATGGCATGTTGAAATTTTGGTTTGCAAGTCTTAACAACAAATTTCACATAGTTTCAATCAACCATAGGAATGTGTGTGTCACTATCTCTGATTCTTTTGTCTAACTAGTATCATGTTCACAGCCTCCAGTTATTGTGTGTCACTCATTTTGCTTGTGAAGGTTTTAGCTTCAGATCTACATCTCAGCCCGCCTACTTCAGCTGCCACATTGATCCTGCCAGCCTCTAATTCTGTCCAACTGCATCCTGCCTGTACCGCTCATTCATTCATTCATTCATTCACTGCTGTTTCATTGCTGCAACCGCAGGCTTTCAATCCTCAGCCTTCGCCTGCCAAGCAAGTCGTTCCGTCACTCCAAATCCATCTCCATGATTCAGCAGTAGACCCTGCTCCACGACAGGCTGTCAGAGTTTAGTTTTACAAACTGTCTTTTCCACGTACAAGAAATACGTCTTAAAATGTAAGTTCTTCTGATTAAATTGTCTCAGCTGCTGAGCTCGGATGTCAGCAGATCCATGTCTTTGAATGAAACTCCACAGACAGCACTGAAGAAACTAACAAACAAAAAATGAAATAAAATAAATAAAATCAAATATGCTTGTTAATTCAAACCAACTAACAGTAGTATAAAATATCTAGATGGGCACTTAAAGTTTTATTTGCAGCTTCAAATTGAGGATATGGAGCCAACAGTGACAGTAACTGTACTGACGGATCATTTCCTACTGGGGCCACCCACACTAACTCCCTGTAATCTAAGGAGCTTTAGTTTAAAAGCAGCACCATTCAGCATTTCAGATATTATGAGCAAAACACCTCCTCCAGTGTCAGCATTAACATTTTCAACTTGCTTATCTGTCTGTTATTCTCGTACATGCACTTATTGAAATGGTATTCTCATCAAATCAAACCTCTGAAGTCCAATTTGTGGATTTACGATAAATCTATAATTGCTGTTAACTGAAGTAATCCAAAACCCCCCTGTGAAATATGGACAATGAATTATCGCCATGTGAGACGACAGCGTGTTTTAGCTTGTTTCCCAGGCTGTTTTTAGATGTGTTATGGTTGTGTGCATTAGTCATCATGCCAAGGTCATGGCTTCTAGATGAGTTTTCCACTATTAGACCTCATTATAGCTCATTAAACCTCAGCTGCTTGTCTCTTCACCCCTGATAACATGGTCACACACACATTTATACGCATACTGTATGCCTCTTGGATGGACAGATGGACAGTCACACATGCTCATACAAACACGGACATGCGATACACAAACACATATACAGCCATCCCCCTTCAAACAATCCTCTTCCGTGCCAAATGGCAAATAGCGGTGGGTGAGTGTTCCTAGGAATTGATGTTTGGTAAAAGGAGAAGGATGAGAGTCCAGGGGTGGAGTGGGTGAGTGCAGCAGGTGGCTCAGCTTCTGGTCCCACCGGGTGCATTCCCTCAGTTAAAATCACAGTCCAAGGTAGCACGGCTGTCGGGAAAACAAGTTCATCAACAGCTTCTGACACACTGCTCCTGGACAAGGTGGGGGTTGTAGGGGGGAGGGGAGTGATAGGAGCAGTTAAGGGCCAGGCAACCTTTTTCTGTCCTGTCTCTCCTCAAGCAGCACGGACCTCCACCACAGCTGGCCCTCCTCTACAAGGAGCTGTGACTTCTGCCATTAAAAACACTCTGTGAACTTCTCCTGCTTTCCACAGACATTTAGGAAAGATCAAATGAAATAGAGATGGAGGAAATCTAACACTGCAACAATTGTAGCTAACTATAGGGCTGCGAATGCTGGCTCCTGATAAGAACCAAAGCAACAGCTGATTTAAGTGGGTGATCAGAGTTACATGTAAAAGATACTTGGCCTGGCGAAATGAGCTGAGAAAACTGCAGAGAGATTCTATCTTAGTTTTTTAGTGATGCTCATCATTTCTATCTGTACATTGATACCGGTGTCCTCATTTGTGCATATAGTCATTTTTTTAATTGGGGGGGCAGGCGGGGCGGGGGGGTAAAACAGTGAAATTTACTGCTGCAGAGCTGCATGCAGCTTTTGATTCAGTTCCCCTCTGCTCTTTCTCTCTCACACACACATTAAATTGGTGATTTCTCTGCATGCACCACCACCAGGTCAATGCACAATCATGCAAGGAAAGGATTCTTAAGAGGATAGTGCATTACCATAACAATCAAAACAGGATTGTGCTACAGAATTTAGAGGCAGCAAAAAGTGTGAAATAGCAACAAATCTCTGCTCCTTTATGGAGAGCAAGGCAGGTTTACGTCAGATTTCCTAGGAATGAATGCTACATGGCAAAAAAGGAGGAATCTCATTCTCTTATTCTAATCCCACAACAGAACCATATTAAGGCCAACATTGTTGTTGGCCTCGTGTAAATATTTTTACAAATATTTTTTAATGAATTTATTTATTGTGTAACTATTGTAGAAGCAGGTCAGATTAAAGTGAGAATATGATTGAAATAAGTATTTTAACAGCAGTGTTTCATCATCAGCTGACACCATTCCGATATATATGTATGTGGAGGTAAAAAAAAAAAATGGTAAAGGTAGAAAAAAAATCAACAACAAAGAGACAAACAAAACAAAACAAAAAGAAACAGGTGACTTCTGTGAAAGTGGAAGTTTTGGCAGTTTGTTAGTCTGGAGCATTCATGGTGTATGTGTGTGTGTGTGTGTGTGTGTGTTTTTAACACAATCCCAAGGAGCAAAGATGTCTGTAAAGGCTTTTAAGGCCATTTCCAAACAATTTGAAGAATCATCCTATCATGACAAAAATCTTTCCTATTTAGAAAACTTTCAAGGCAATTTTAAATCTTCTCCCAAATACATATCCCAACAAGTTCACCTCAAGAAAACAGTAGAAATCTCATGAACCACATCTCCAACTCCTTAAGCCTCAAGTAACATGTGAAATGTCAAAGTTCATGACAGCACCATTAGAAATGACTGCTGAAGTATAGTTTGTTGGGATAGTTGCTATAAAAGAAGGCCTCTCCTCCATAAATATAAAACACAGTAATATGGCTTAGGTTTGCAAAGTTTATTCCGAGCAAAACACAAGACTTCAGGAACACTACCTTTATGGCACACAAGACTGTGTGCTTGGTCATAGTGCACAAAACCATGTTTGGTAAAAAAAACTTGTTGGTCCAGCAAATTCCTCATATCAAGCATAGTATTGATGAAGGTGTGGTGATTTGGTCCTGTTTTTAGGTTCCAGGGTCTTGGCACCTTGTAGGTGCGGACCATGAACTCCTCCACTCCTCCACATACTAAACTACTGTAGGGTCAAATATGAGGCCATTTGTCTGACAAGTAAAACCTGACAGAAGCTGCATGCAACATGACAGTGATTCCAAAGAACATTTTCATCACAATAGCTGAAAAAAAAAAAAAAAAAAAAAAAAAAAAAAAAAAAAATATATAGATATATATATATAGATATATATAGATATATATATATATATATATATATATATATATATATATATATATATATATATATATATATATATATATATATATATATATATATATAAGTCTTGTTGTGGGCCATAAAGAGAACATAGACAAATGCCCACAAACCTCAATGAACTGAAGCAATGTTGTAAAAAAAAGAGTGGGCACAGATTTCCATCCATCAATTCATTATTTATTCCTGATTTATTCCTATTTAGGGTCATGGGGGTCTTTTAGAACCTATCCTAGCTCTCTTTGGATGAAAAGGAGGGGATACACCTGGACAGGTTGCAAGTGAGCCTGATATCATCATGCACAAAGTTATTTCTCAGTTTCTGATGCCAAAGGTGGTTCTGCAAGCGGTTAAAACCATGGCAGGTACTCAGGATTTCCCCATATTGCATCTGCAATTTAACTTAGTGTTTGCACCTTGATATATGAAACCTCCTAACTTAAAGAGAGTGTAGTTTCTATTTCACTTGACTGCACAGGTACATCGTGACAGCTCATTAGTGCATTGTCACATCTTTCCTTTTTTTTTTTAGGTAAAAGAAGGGAATACAGGGTGCTGATGCTCGAAATGTTTGCTTTCTTTTTTTCTGGTAAGTTCATGGTTCAAGGATGTATATGTCCTCCCCTGCTGGCAGTCATGTGTTGAAGTGTACTGGCCAGAAACAGGATGCTGAGAGTATGGGAAAAACCCAGCAGGAGGGGGAATTTTAGTGGACAGAAAGGCTGTTGCGGTCAATTAAGTTCTAAGATGATTACAGCAAGATAGATTGCAGCAATATCTGTGTTCAGGAAAACTGAGGCATGAAAGCTGCAATCAAAGCCTTGAGGAAGTGTTTAATGGAGAGGAAAACCTTAAATACCGTCTCAAATTATTTTCTGTTAGTTGAGAGGTCATTGATTTGTTTAAACATTATTAAATGCTAACTATATGCATTCTTTTTATATGGAAATGGGCATAAATTACACTAATAGGATAGAAGCCTCGCGAATCTGACCCTAACTCTGAAGTGCATTATTACAACTCGGATAAGTCTAATTGGATTCAGTACTTAGTCAAGACTGAAATATCAATATGTTTTTAAAAAGTGATGAATAATAATGAATCCTCCAAGGATAATATTTTTAGGCTTCATTCAGCTTCCAAGGGCATGACCTGTTACAAAAAGTCTTGCAGACAAGACTTGTTGAAATCCAACAGTGAACACATGGGGTACAAACTGCATCCCCTGCTTTCACCATCTGCTCCTGCAGCACCTGTGGTGGTTTTAACAACGCTGGTTAACTGATTCTACAAACCGACACGCTGCTTTGAAATTTTCACATCATTAAGACAATAGCAGGAAATCTGAAATTAATTAATTTGCCTCGATTTGGTGAGGCGAAACAAAACTGGAATATTAAGATGTAGTAACAACTATGGATTAAATCATATTTCACTCGCACTGATTCACATCAACTGACTGTTTTTTTCTTTTTTTTTCTATGGATGGGCTCAACTATTGTTTCTTCTGTCCTGAAGGAATGCGTTTAGAAACCACACCTGTAACTACATGTTCAACCGCTGTAATATCATCCTTTCTTCCTTTGTGATTGGCTGTGGGTGGCAAGTGGCAAGGGGTTTGTTTAGCAAGAAAGCTGGTGGGATATCACTTTCTCTGTTTGTGTGCTCATGCAGTCATTTGGATTGATATCCCCTCCGTACAACCCCAGTAATGTGCATCCCTGTTCCATCTCTCCACCCGTTACCATGGAGTATCAGATATAAGGCCTGACTATTTATGAAGTTACAATAGTCCTGTCAGGGGGGCTGAGATTAATGAAGCTCGTTCATGTGACTACACATGTTCCCCCAGCTTGACTTTTTTCACCCCAGGCTACACAGGGATGTCCTGCACACTGCTTGGCCATACTACGCTTTACAAAGAGATCCTAATATTTTTAGTCCTGCATAACTTATCAAAAACTTGAAATGACTGTGTAGCAGTACTGCATTACCACATGTTGATTTCTTTGTCCCACACTCCCAAGCAATTATCTCCCCATTTGCTTAAAATGCCTATCTTTATTTGGACTTTTTTGCATAGTATATATATATACGCTAAGGCTGTGCTAACTCATAGCGAGAGGTTACCTACCGGTGTGAGCTACACTGATTTCATATAAGGGTATTTCTTTAAATGTAACATGTAAGATGTAGCATTCAAAAGTGACCAGATACGTGGTAGCAGAACGGTGCCCCACCAGGAATCGCAGGAACGTGCAGCCTGAAGACGACCACACAGTGGCAGACATGAACTCTCCCCCACTTTGTGACCTTGCCCCCAGGTGGCCCTATCAGATGTTGCACAAATGATCTGCAATGGTTCATATTAGCAGGCACTTTTAACACATCAGCTGAACAAATGAAGAAAAGAATAGATCACCTCTACTGAATATTGGTATATTAATATGATATATTTTCCACTGTTAAGTTTTTACTGGTATTTTTAAATGTAACTGTATTGTAGCAGTAGACAAAGGCTTCCCAAAGTAAAAACTTTCCCTTGTGTTTCACCAGCTGGATGACGGTTCTTAATGCAGAGCTGTCTAAAAGATTAAAGATCATAGGTGTCAAACTTAGGTTTCCAGTTCTCCAGATTTTTTTTGAATAGTTTAATGATATCATGTACTATAGAAAGACAATTATGTAAATTCCTTCCTATCTTTGTTTGAGGATCAGTGTTTTTTAGGATTTTCTCACACATTTGTTGACAAAGTAAAAATCCAGTCTCTGCTCCTCAAGAACTCAGCCTTTGAGGAGCAAACCTTTCCTGATTTGAGGTTGTAAAGAGATATACTCACATCAAGTACTGAGTGTGCCAGTTTTAATAAATACAATTGAATCAGTTCCATGTGGAATATTAGGTAACAATGTAAAACTAAATATTTATTAGTGTTGTCTCAAGAGGATTCAGTCAAAGCTAAATTCTTGTTATGACCAAAGTTTCTTTTTTCATGTATAAGTAAAAGATGTATATCAAATAACCTCTGTCTGACTGAAGACAGAAGTGAAAGATTCAGTCTGAAGCTTTGTTAGATGATAATTTTAATGGTGAGATATCTTGCTGGAGGGTGTTTGTTGGGAGAAAGTTCTGAACAAGTTGTTGAGTGTACAGCATCAGCAAATAGCATGTTTGGTGACAAGGAAGGATAGTGTGCCAACATCTGCCTGTCAAACTCAGTGTCAGGGATATTTCTTATCTTTCCCAAGTTGTTGAAAGATTTCTGTATACCTAGAGGTCTTGAAGAACTCATAGACATTTTTATTTTGTTTTTTAACGCTCATTTTGCTCCTCAGTAAAGTGAAACATCATAACTCCATTTTCTGTTTCAGCTGTAGTTTGCAGCGAGTGCAATTTCCAGATGTTTGATAGAAGTGATATGCCATCTCACAGGTTATGTATGTGTGTGCATTCATTCAACGTGTTAAGTGCAACTGTTTGAGAACGAGTGTGTGGATGTGTGCATGCAGCAGCTTACTGGGTGTGAGATGGCTATCTGAGGCCATACATCAGACCCAGTGTGGCAGTGGGCCCGTGTAATTATCAGGTCTCAATGGGACGCTGTGTTATTTTTGCCCAGGGTGAGATGCTTATCTGGACCTGTCAGCAGCCACCTGGATGGATGAGCCTGGCTCCTCAGAGCCCTGGCTCACCTTCCCTCCGCACCAAAGACAAACTGGCTAGCTTCTCTCATGTAGATCACAGCAACCTCTGCTGACCTCCAAAATCTGCTCTACCAGGAGGATGAGAGAAGCCAAAAGAAATCCATAGCTATCGTGACTTTGAATTGTAGTTTCTCATCTTTTAGTAATAACTAATCTGATATAGATTTTTTTTTCTTTTAGATTTCTTCTTTATGGTATACTGAATGAATAGTGGGCCAATTTGAACTGTTGTTATTGTTGTTGTTATGAACAACTTGGTGGTCTGCTGCAGTGCTCCAGATTCTTTTCCACCCTGAGGGAGAGATCACATATAAAAAAGAAAAATTGGGAACTGATTTTACTTTATTTTTTTCAGTAATAGCATATATAGTTACCACATTAGAAGAATTATATTTTTCAACAAACACACAGGTACCACCTCTATTAATCTGTACACAATTACTTTGAGCTAAGAGAAATTATTATTAAGAGCACATATTTGCATGTTCTAAGTCATAACCAGCTTGAAAAACTCTTTTACTTCATTTTGCGCAACCTGCAATTGAAAATATGGTCCTTAAATGTGCTATGCAGATATTCAGGTTATTAGTATGTTGTTAATGTTAACTTCTGAAAACTAAACACTGCAGAGTGGATTGACAGTGAAGTCCAGTTTTTATTAGTTTTTTTAGCCTGTTCAATACATGGCTCATGAAAGGCTATCCATAAAAGAGGGTTAAAAGAGGGCTCAATACCAGTCAAGAATAAAAGCTGAGAATAAAACTGCCAGTTCAGTGTGTGGCTGTCAGACAAGTTAGGCTACTGTGCGCTCTCTCATATGATAATAACATGTATCGTTGGTTATTATGTGTAAATAATGGTCAAATTTACATTTGCATGTTAGATTGAAGTTGTAGGATGGATCTCAAATAAGGGACACCCTGCAAAAGAGAGGAGTGGTGGACCCAAGTGAGTCTTTGCATCCTGAACTGCTACAAAAAAGAGGTGTAAACTAACAGTTGAAAAAGGAGTAGCTGGACTGTCTTTGTTGTTTTGCCCCAAACTTGTCAGAGATATTTCTGTTAGATGTCAGTAAACCTTGCTGAAAAAGTGCATAGGTTTCCACCACAACTTTGACTCGATGACAGCTCAGATGAAAAGTTGAGACGTAAACAAAGATTTTTGTGATTGTCCTGTGTTGGACATGAATGCTCAGGAACACATCTCATGGGTGTTCAGATGGTGAGATATTCCAGTATTACATGATTTCTCATGCTTGTGCTTGTGAAAAAAATAACAAAAAAATCAAACAAAAGCAATATGTAGTGAGATTTTTCAGCTGCAGATAAACAAATATTACAATTTCTAGACCCATCCCAAACTACGCACTTGAGATATGGAGACTTAGACCAATGAGTATGATCCATTATACTGCAATGTCTCAGACTGGTTATGATGGTAAATGTCAATAAACTGTGAATATTGTGAACCATAAGTGTTGCTATGATATATTGAGTTGCATTGTGTTTTTTCTTTTTCTGTCTTGCCAGTGATGGATTTTCTTGTCAAAGCAGCCTCTGAAGCATTTAGTGCAAAAGCTTGAAACAACACAAATGTTCCCTCATCAGTCAGACTACAGTGTGGCTGCTATGAGGGATAACTTTGGGGGGGGGGTGAGGGGCTGAAATATAACGATGTTTTGAAGCAATGCAAAGGGATGGCTGCTGGCCCATATTCATTTGTTAAAGCTAAATGTCCTTGTTGGGCGTATGTGTGTTCTGAAATGAGCCAGCTTCTATTGCTCAGTAAAATGCGTAAGGAACAGATGCGGCGACATCAATGCATAACTGCACACATATAGAAAGATTGCAAACTTACACACTGTGTCTGTATTGTGTCTTTCGGCCGTTTCCTGTTATGTTTTCACCCAGCAGTTCAGCGACAAACACGGGTTTATTGGTCCCATGATCAAAAGTTTAAAAGCATTTAGTCTTGTGTTTGTTTGGGACACCCTGTCAGTGTGAGCGCAGGAAAAGCATGAGGAAACAGCAGTGCATTTTTACTGGAAAAAAAAAAAAAGAAAAACATTGTTTGATAGCTAGGCTGCTGCTGGCACAAGGGTTTGATATGTCTGTCAGCACCAACACAGTAGCCTTTTATGAGCGGTCTTATCCTTGGCCAAAGCCCTTTCCTGCACATTTCTCCCAAGCAGAGCGACCACCAGTGCTGGAAAGGTTACCATCATTATGGAGAATACGGGATCTAAAATTAAACTATTCCCCCGCGCACCTCCAAACACAGACACTGTTTGACGATAAATACTGGGGCAGGGAATATATTTGTCCTTGTGCTTTTAGTATGGATGAAACAAAAATCAAAAATGTATTTCACCTCTCAGCAAGAGGTTATATCACAGCTATGTATCAGCTTTTAGGAACATGAAATGACTAGCTCATATTTAACGCTCCTGTTATGTTCGTTTCCCAGGAACAACAATAATTTGTTGGCATGTTTGATCACCCAAAAGTGTGTAAAAACTAAACATTCCCAATAAACACTGTTAACATTTCATTATTAACTCCATCACTATTTCAACCAACATTTAGTGCATTGTCACAGATCATGGTTCAATGAAAATAATTCACTTATTTTTTTAAAAAAAATGAATGTTAAAACATTTTTAAATGTGCATTGGAAAGACCTACCTATAAAATACAATAGTTCAAACTGACAATGACTTTTCTTTTGTAATTATTCTATATTTTCAACTTTTATTTTTGGGGTGATGTTGATGGATGAACATGAGAAAACATCATCTTCAGGATCAAATTGACCAGCTGAATTAAAATCAAAATCTACTGGATTTACAATTAAAGAAAACTTAAGAATTGTTTTTGAACCAGAAATGGACATAAATAAGAAAAATAATAACAGATTAACAGTATGAACGTGGTGTGTATATTTGTGTGTCACGTCATCACATTGTGACAATAAATACTATGCAATGTGTAAAACCAGAAATCCATCCATCCATTTTCTTACCCTCGTATTCCTGTGCAGGGTCATGGAGGTCTGCTGGAGACCATCCCAGCTTAGACAGAAGATGTGCTCCTTGCAGAACTTTGATGTGTTCCACTCTGGAAAGATCTACTTAAAATGACAAATGTGTTGTTGGGTAATCCATCAGTCATGTTATAAAAGATGAGCAGCTTTCAGCTTTTGGTGCTTTTGATACTTGGTTTCTGATCATCTCTTGAGCTGATTTCAGAACTTTTATCCAAAGTGCTCATGACATTTTGACATTTCCCCTCTTTTTGGGGCAGTCAAAGGCTCTTGGGCTGTGTAGTCTGTGAAGGCAGGGCTCAGGGGTCCTGTTCCTGGTTACCAGCAGCTCAGCAGAGAGTTCACACTGGTTCTTTTGGACCGCTTCCAACCATCGTGAGTTTTCTCTGCAGAAGCTCCTGACCCAAGGTGTAGCTTGTGAAAAAATGGTCACAGGTTATATTCTCCCCTCTGAGACCATGTGTCATGTCAAGCACGACCCAAGGAGAGGGTGTATGTGGGAGTGAAACTGGGGATCATATTAGAGAGGGGGGTTGCAAATATGTTACATGAACCATTTTCATTTTATATGTTCATTACACTAATTAAGCTAATCAGAATGAGTTATATCCTGAAAAAAAAACTTTCAAATAGTTTTTTTAGATTTTTAATTTTCAAAACGAAGTCAATTTGACCCGCAACCTAATAGGAGGGTTAAGGTATGAATTATGACATTTATTCTTTTTAGGCCTCCCTGAAGCAACACTTCTGCATCACCTTCCTTTGATTACAGACAGTTTATTCTGTCCTCACAAGCTTTGTTCATATAGAGCATGTGAGTGGCATACTTTATTGAAGATGCAAATCTGTTTTGCATGCATGGAACACATTCTCAAAAAAAATATGGAGAAACATCAATAATGTGCGTGCACAATCAAGCCTGTAAAATCTCAACACTGAGATGCATGCTGTGAAGAGTTTGGTTTGCGGTGCCTCCATGTTGACAATATGCTGTTTGTATGCACTTTCAAAGAAAAATGATGTGACAAATCAGGCTACAGTCCAATTTCACCACTATTTAGTAGCAGAGCAGTTGCAAATTTTTTTTCCGTTCCCATCACTTCACTGAAGACTGCTGCCTGAGCCAGGAGAGCAGAGGGAGCAGAGTAGACTCCACCTTTCACATAGAAAACTTTACAAGAATACATTTAAACTTGAGCATTTTATACAGAGGAGGGATAATATCTGCCTAACAAGTTCATATCTGATGATATTTGCCTTTTTATACAAGATAACCTGCAACAATTTCGATAAATGTTAACATCAATACACAAATAAATGTCCAGAGTGATAATGTCATTATTGATGTTATCATTAAATATACAATTTTAAACCCTTTTCAGACACTTTTAAATTAGGACTTGAGCATTGTGGTGTCATGGTTATCACTGTCACCTCACAGCTGCAAGGTTCCAGGTTGAAATCTTTACTGGGGCCTTTCTGACTAAAGCAGGCCAGGGATCGGTAACCTTTACTATCAAAAGAGTAATTTTTTGCCCCTCTCCCCTTAATAAAATTCATCTGGAGCCGCAAAACCTATTTGACTCATAAAATGAAAATAATGCAGTGTATAAAGGTTTATATATAGTTATACTGTATTCAGAGGGATTTGAATCTATCAAAAAGCTTATTCCTAGTATGTTTTGCAGTTTTTAAAGGTTTTAATGCAAATGGAGGTCATACAAGATACTAATTAAATTTTAATTTTCAATTTTTTTTTGTCATCCACAGTAAAATAACTATAGTTTATTGCATTTATGAAATTATAGAACAAACAAACAAAAAACTGTTGACATTTTATTGCTGTTTTTACCTGTTACAACAAAGGAAACTTTTTGATTAAGGAAAGTTTAAGGAAACTCCTTAAACTCTTATAAAGAGTGTATATTGGATGCTGTTGGACTGTTTGTGTTTGGGAGCAGAACCAAGACAAATTCCTATCAACTTGTTGACATGACAGTAAATATGTTGAATGTGTTGTCATCCTCTTGTTTTCTCCTCAGCCACGTACAGCAATCAACCATTGAGCCTGAACACAAAACACAACTACATCAGCTCAGCCTCAGGTTCATCCATCCATCCATTAGCTCCCGCTTGGTCTGGAGTTGGGTCGCGGGGGCAGCAGCTTCAGCAGAGAGGCCCAGACCTCCCTCCCCCCGGCCGCTTCCACCAGCTCCTCTGGGAGAACCATGAGGTGTTCCCAGACCAGCTGAGAGATATCATCTCTCCAGCGGGTCCTGGGTCTTCCCCGTGGTCTTCTCCCAGCCGGACATGGCTGAAACACCTCTCCAGGGAGGCGTCTGGGGGGCATCCTAACCAGATGCCCGAACCACCTCAACTGGCTCCTCTCGATGTGGAGGAGCAGCGGCTCTACTCTGAGTCTCTCCCGAATGACTGAACTTCTCACCTTATCTCTAAGGGAGAGTCCAGCCACCCTACGGAGAAAGCTCATTTCCGCCGCTTTGTATCCGCCATCTCATTCTTTCGGTCACTACCCACAGTTCATGACCATAGGTGAGGGTTGGAACAAAGATCGACCGGTAAACAGAGAGCCTTGCCTTCTGGCTCAGCTCTCTCTTCACCACAACGGACCGGTACAGAGTCCGCACCACAGCAGACGCCGCACCAATCCGTCTGTCGATCTCCCGCTCCTAGAGTTTGCATGTTCATGTGAATGTATGATCCTTAATTGTTTGAATGCATGGTTGCTTTTGTCTGCGTGTAGGTAGTTAATTTCATAGAAATCCATCTGATAGAAGTTTAGATCTGTAACATGTAGTGTACTTCAGTCAACGTCCACAGATCCTGCTCTAGAGGCTCCTGACTGGCACAACAGTAATCACATAACTTGCTAACATGCCGTTTTATTTAAACGACTTTCCTACTTCCATCTGGAGGCTGCAATCCAAGGCACTTGTCGTTTAGGAGCTAGTGCAACATGTACAGTTTCTTTATGGTGTGCAGTCCTGAGCACCCTTTGAAGTCAGCTTCGCTTAATTTTCAGCAATAAAAAAACTGTTGGATATTAATTCTTCTCCTTTACTTTGAACTACCCAAACCTCTCACCACGAAACCCATTAAAGTAACGATAAAAAGGTGAGTACACTGTATACACACAGAGACACGTAAGTAAAAATGTGTGTTCTCTCTGTACTCCGTAGCTGAGAGGTTTTGAGTGCTACAGTTACACTCCATTGTTGCATTTCTTCTGAGTTATCCAGTCCATTAGGCCCAGATGACCTCAGCATGGACACAAACAGCTTCCACCCCCGTGACCCCGCCCTTGATCTTTGCCCCGACCTGCTCTACCTTACCCACAATTCAGTGGAAGAAGAGCCTGATGACATGAAGCGTATGCTCTCTGCGCGCCTTGGAGGGAGCTAGGGTTACTGGAGCATGTGAATTCATTAACAAATATCTGTCTGTTTGCTGCAGTAATGAGGAAGGCAGCAATTTGAAGTTGAGAGCAGTCGCGTGGAATCCCAGCATGCGGGACAGGCTGCTGGTGTCAATCAAAAGTTCACCAGCAGGGCATCCTCAGTCTACCTGCCTCCATGGCCACTAATATCCAGGCTTATAAACTGTAGACATGGGTGTGAGGACTCCAGTGGAGCGAGAGTCCTCACATGTGGACGGGAGGTCAGAAGAGAGAGGAGAGAGCCACATGGGGCTCTTGCACCCCCGTCTGGTCAGGGATCAGACTACCTTAGCTTTCTATTCTTTTTTCACTAATAGTATTATGTCACTCTAACTCATCCTGAGACTCTTCTTTCCTTTATTGGATTTTAAAGTTTCAACAATCAGGACCCACATACCCTTCTGATCACCTCAGTTTATACAGTGAGCTTAGGGTTAAAAAACAGGGTGTTCTTATAATAAAATTTGACATGTGACCTGCAACCACCCAGAAAGAAAAAAAAATCTCTCTTGAAATATGTTCTTACTTGATTCATTCTGTTTAATGAGAGCAGCATGCAGCAGCATCGGTACCATTGTTTTGTTTTCAGCCTTCCAATACCCATGCTACGTGCTAAGAATACATTTTGGAGTAAAGCACAATTCCTGTTACTTTATATCCAATTAAAATTTCCATCACCATCACCATATGTTCAAAGACAGCTTGCATCTGCAACTTCCAGTCCAAACATATTTGAAATGATTAAACATTAAGTGAGAGCTTGAATGATGTTGTGGAACAGCTACATTACATGTAGTGGTGTTACTACACTGTTGTGCTGCAGTGAAGTGAGGCCTGTTCAATCTGTCAGCTGAGCTGAAAACAGGCAGCCGGGACATTTCATCTCAGCACTGATGTATGGACAACCTGACAGATGAACAGACTGATGGAGCGCGGCGGCCGGTGGAACCACCGAGCGAAAAATGTTCCTGCTCACCAGGTTCACTGATGCATGCCGGTGCTGATTTGGATCCCTGCTGGCTTGTGTCTCATTCTGTGAGCTTTTAGGTTTGTATCTAAGCACACAGTTCTTATATGATCTGCTGCAAACTTTATAAGAACTCATCTGTTTAACTCTATTGTGTTTGTGCGTAGCATATATCAGCTCTCTGGATGCCGGCTCTCTTGCAAGTGTGTATGGGTAGATGTTTATTGCTGTGCTATCTGATCAAGGCCCTGTGGAGCCTGGGGGAGTCCGGCATCCCTAAACAGCCTTGGAGCTGGAGCAGCAGAGCAAGTATAAACAGCTAAGGGCAACAAATGTCTCGATCAAGCAAACAGATAGCAGCTGTGAACAAGAACTGTGACTCAAAGCTTCCTATCAGATAAACTGGATGTGGTGCTAGCATTGAGGATAATCCAGCACGAAGCCCCAACTGCTTTTTTTCCAAGTAGGTTTTTTTCGGTTTGTTTAGCGGAGCCTTCATTTAGGTTAGCAACCCTGCTAGAATGTGAAAATTAAGAAACGATCATTCCTCATGCATATGCAACAAGATCTTAAAAATGCATCTAAAACCTCTGAAAATAATCTGCATTGTCTCTTTGAAGCTGTTTCTGTGCCGTTTTATCTTGTTTACACAATAAACAAACTCCAAAGTTTCATGATCCAGCGAATAACAGGCATTAAAAAGGCATGGCAACTCCAACTTTTACTTCCGTGACTATACTCCTAACATCGTCTACAACTGCACAAGCAGCTGAAGCCTTAGTAACTTATTATCACGACCGACGATGGTACTGTTCAATTTGAGCCAAATTTAATTCTGTTCTAAATTTATTCTTTGAGGGAATCTGATATTACGCACCAATTCCCCCCATGACCCCAGACAAGATGAAGTGGGAATAAAAATGTGATATAATAAGATAATGGTCGATTCGTTTGTCACCCCTGCACTTTAACGTTTGTTGTTTGAAACGTAACTCTGACTTTCTGGGGAAGTCGAGCTTTTCAAAGCTCTTCAGAAATCTCAACACTGGTTGACAGTTCTGGAAAGGTGCTGCCTGTGACAGCCTGAAGCTGTTGTGTATTTCTCTGGATCTTCTTGACATCTTCTGCTATGTTTTCTTTCTTTTTTCTTTTGTCAAAGTGCTGACTTTTAAAACACTTTTCTCTGCTCGTTTGGATGTTGTGCTCTTTCAAGGATTCAGAATGATTATTATAGGAGCAAAACGAGGAACAGGTTCTTCTTCTGATTGTCATAAATGTGAGATTCCTGCCAAATAAAATGGACATGCCGGCACTTAGAGCACTGATGAGAACACACCGAGACATGGTTGCAGAAACATTTATTCTGGAATCCCAAATATCTCTCTATATATATTTCAGACAACATTTTTAGATGGGCAGACACAGACTAAAGCAGGAAGAAATGACAGTGCTTGTGAACAATGGATGAGTAATCCTGGACCTGTTACAGTGAGAAAGAGTCTCCACATCTTAGTTTCTGTCCATGCTGGCTAAGTGAGAGAGTTTACCTGTGTTTCCTGTCGATGCTGCACGTGATGCCATCAGCTCAGTTCTTCCCAGGCTACAAAACACAAACCCACATTCCTCACAGTCTCTAAGGATTTCAACCAGACTCTCTGCAACACTTAAAATTTCCAGGAGTTTGTTAACTGAATTTATTTTGATATCATCTTGTTACTGGCAACCTGTTGGGGGTGCACCCAGCTCTTGCTTGATGATAGCTGGAGTAAGTCATGACACTGATGTCACCATGACATCCCAATAATGAAAATATGACTCTTTTGCACCGTGACTGTTGTATTGTCTGCTTAATACATTTGTTTTACATTGTTAGTTAATCGTGAGTTCTGAACTGCAAGGTTAACATGCCTCCCTTCACCATTATATTATTCAAACCAACTCTGGCAAAAGGACCAGCCATATCTTTTAAAATTATAGTCACATAACAGGTCGGGGAACCTCTTTGAAGCTTGTGAAAACAGATCCTCCAGTGATATTTTATGGAAAAGTTGGTGCGTTTCTGGTTTTGTCACGCTGTAGGTCAAAGATGAATGGTTAATGTCACACTAGGATATACACTCTGCATCAGTTCTGCACTGTGACTCACTGGCCACAGCCTGGCCAAACTAAACCAAATAATTCATCTACAATGTAAAACACGCTTGCAGCCATAAACATGCTTCAAAACGTGGTGGGCTGTGCTCTGAAAAATGATTTTAAACACAACCACAAGCGCTTCGCCTTGTGAGCGTTTATTTATGTAGATTGGATAGGGTAGCGTATAATTATTCCGCCGCTGCCAATGTCTTTTTTTATTTATTCTTCATTTCCTTTTCTCTGCAGAGTCAAATATTGTCTTGGGATGAGGGAAAACAAGAAGCACATCTATCTTTAGATACATACTGGCCACTTAGGCATATATCTGTTTACAGGTTTTTAATTATTTGAATGTTCCACTACAGTCAAAAATCCTGAGGGGCAACTTTAATATTTGTAATTGTGTATTTCAACTATGAATTACATGTCTTGAAACTAAACGTAGAGTCTGTGTGAGTGAATGTGCATTAACACGGTGTGAATATATCCTCGTCCATGTTTTTGATCCTCTTTGCTGTCACATTTTCATGTACAAGTACGTGCTGACTAGAATGGCCGGCGAAGAATTTTGCTGTACTGGAGTGTGTATATACACGTGTGTATTGTGTGTGTATTTTTCCATTTCCCCTCTTGCCATTAAATAAGGCCACTGCCACTGAGCTGTTTATTGGCTCAAGGTTTCTGCAGCAGTAATGATGCATGGAGAATGATGTGGGCTGAACTGGAGACTGGGAGGCCTGGAAGATCTGGCCTTTCTGAAGTTACATTTAAACCCAAGCAAAAAGGCTCAAAGACTGCCAAGGAAACAGAAAGTATGTACGCTTGAAAGTATGTTTCTGTAAAAAAAAACAAAACAAAGAAATGCTTTTTTTAATCCTTAAATGTCAAAACATCCATAATTTATGCTTGACCCCTTTGATGTATGAATCAATAGAAGTTCCATTCAGTGTATTAAAGATGTTAAAATATGCATTATATGCACTGAGGGAGCATGCTGGGAGTAAGACAATTGTGTTGGTGTGTAAGTTCGCTCTCATCCACACTGCGCGCTTACAAAATTGCAGGGTTCTTGACTTTTGCAGAGCAGCAAAGTGTGGTCGCTATTATTTTGCACAAAAAGGCTTTCTGCTTTAAAAAGACGCACAAAACACTATCACAAATTAAGTAAAGTAAATATAACAAAATGCACATTTTGTACATTGCACATGGTTATTAAATATGTAGAAAAGCAATAATTATTGGTAAATACACTTAAACTAACTCATTTTGTTGTGTTTTCAATCATTTGAAATGAGAAAAATATCCATACTATGTGCGTCCTGGATTGTTTGTAAAAGTCTAAGTGAATACAAACACAGATCCACTGCAGATGTCAGAGTGTTGCACCAGGGATCATCTATCTTGCCTGTCTGCCTTAAATTTTCATTGTACCTGTTAATTGATTATGATAAAAACTGTATCTGCAGCAATATCCCAAAGAGTGTTTAGACAATTCCAACTACGGAAAGACATGAACATGGACTGCTTCTCATCAGCAACAACATCTCTTTCCAATGGAAAAAAAAAGTTGTAATAAGTTTGTTACAGCCAAGGTGGATGTGTGTGAGTGTATTTTTTGGGGGGAGTGTGCATTTGCCCTTGTCATCAGAGAACGGAGAAGTGTTTTTAGACACACAAGTGTATCAGGATGAATGCATCACAAGTCCTCGATCCCTTATGCAGTGGTGATGTTTTGGCTGCGTTTAGCACGCAAAGGTCCTGACATCAGAGAGGGTGATGACAGTAACAGTTGGAAGGGTCAGCTGCCCTTCAACACACATGGGGAAAGAGACAGCAAATGATAAATGTAGTTGTTTACACGTTAGGATTAAGATTCCTGGGATCAGTGTGACCCACGAGATGAATCATGTGCATCAGGACAAAATTGCTGTAGTGCTTGAGGATCAAGAGAATGAGAACTATTACGCAGCTCAGTATTGTTGTGACTGACAAGCCCCTAAAACATAAAGAGAAAACCTATCTGTCATCACTGTCATTACCTCAGGAAATCAGCCTGTTTTCCTGATCTTGTGCATAAACACTTATGTGAAGGTAATGCATTGCTCTTAGACAGGAAAAAATGAATGCTTAAATATGATTAAAACATTTCTATGTCATTATTCTGAAGATGGGTTCTACTAATGTAATAACAGAATCTCAATACCAGATCTTTTTGACTGCCTACATGAAAGATGGATGAAGTCACACTGATGCCACCCGCTGCACTATTTCCTTCTTTTTTTTCTTTTAAAGTTGAGTTAAGTTTGAGTTTGGCATTTGGCCACCGCAATCTTTTTTGGAGCTAGAAAAGACAATTTTCTCTGGTCAGTCCCTGTGATAGCCTGCAAAACTGCCTCACTATTGCATTGTAGCATTCATAGCACTGCATAAAGTGTCAAAAGAAAGCTTTTTTGTCTTTTGTATGTTTGAACCCATTTAGTTGTTAATTTGTATGCACACTTCGGCATAGACAAATGGAATAAGTTTTAAGAAAGACACCATCATTGGTCCAAGCAATGTAACGCATAACCTATTTCCCATTTTGAGTAAATCTTGTTGTACTATTTTTTTTTTCTTTGCCAAAACCACCTGATGAACCTCTTAAATGTTGCAGTATCACTGGATATATGACCCTGTCAGGGTTGAGAATCACTGCTTGTAGAGTCAGTGTTTGCTCTGGCTGTTCTGAGCTGTTCCATACAATGGTAATGTGGTATTGCAGTATGAGAAACTGCAAGAAAGATTAACACCTATTATTTTTTCAACATGAATCTCCCTGATTCCGTTAAGGTTATCAAAAGGTCAGTTTTCAAACTGCACTTTTTCAAGCAGAACAATCTCCTGGATAAAAAGAGTTGGCTTCATGAATGGCCACAACACTGCAGCTGCTGCACAGTCCTTGGTTTTCATCTAGAGCTATTTGCATCTTTGCAACAGTAAGTAGCACCATTCCACTATCTGTATACTCTGAGATGGACATCTCAGGCCTGATAAACTCTTGATTTTGAATATACTTAACTGGCTGCTCTGTAAAGGAGCAATGGCATGGACAAATGTTCCATCGCCTCTCAACCTGAGTGATCTTTTTGAGATATGCATCACATCCTCAGGCATGGTCAATCCGTTACGAGGCTTGTTCGTGGTTTCAGGACATATCTCAGTTTGTCTCTGTCATAATTAAGTTCTATTCTAATTCAGTTTATTTGTAATGGCACCATTTCCCAACAGAATTAATCGTAGTGCACTTTACAGGGAAAACAAATAAAGTCAATGCAAGTCCAATTAAAATCCCTGTTTAGTCCACATATATTCAAATTATATTCTAATTTGTTATAGTCTTTTATATTGCTTCCATCCATCCATTGTCCATTACCACTTAGTCCTATGTGGGGTATTTATAATACAATTCTTTCAAATTCATTATAATTGTGTTCAAGTAGTGCCTGTACATAAAACCAAGCCAAGCTAAGGAAAGGAAGAGATTGCATTAGACACTGCTTTCGATTCAATCCTCCATCCTGAGGATGCAGGAAGTGGCAGGCTGTTATATATTTGTCCAGAATGTAAGAGCTTTTTTTCTCCAGCTAAATAAAATTCAGAAAAAGGAAAACAGGTCATCTGTGTGTAGACTCAGACTCAGATAAATGTAACGTGCTTGGACTGGGAGCAAAATCCACTGGTTCCTAATCATGGCAATGTTTGGCATTTCCAGAACAATACCAAAGAAAAAAGAAGATCACCTATTGTCTGAGTTCATACACTCGTCTCTCCAATGCTCATGAAACTGCTCATAGCTAGCCGAATCCTGCAGCTAGTTATCTAAATGCACATTTTCAGCCGCTGTATTCTGCTTATTACTATTGTCAGCGAAATGCTTTTCAGCCAGTCAGATTAATACAATGATGGATACTTTATTCTATAATAGTTATAATCAAATACCTCGGCTCAGACCTTATTAAACCACACAGATTATACCGACACTCAGATATTAGGAAGTGATGAATAAAAACTTAACTCCCCTGTCCTGATCCTAACCCCTGGTCACACATATGTGTTGGAAGTGTTAACAGCACTGCTGTCCATTGACTTACTACATAGAGTTGGAATTGTTATCTGAAGCTGAGAAAAGTTCAGCTTTCCAGGAGCTGACACATCCATCAGCCAGTCAAATTGCAGCTGCAGAGCTAGTGTTAGCTGATGACACTGGACAGGACTGAGTGAAAGCATCTAGTTTGCTTGTGTGTTATTTATTGGTATGACAAGGCACATCAGAAACACCTGACAAACTGTGGCAACACCTGATGGTGGGTACAGGAGGGGCGAGCAGGGCTGTAAGAATCTGAGCCCACAGGTGGATACTAGCTTAGTAATGGGATTTAGAGCATCAGCAAGCTTGGCAGTTGTGCATCTATTGGCAAGGGAGAGATGGGCCATGTTCTGCTGTTTAAATAGGCCAATAAACTAAAATGGTGTAATTGAAATGAACCATGTAGGAGGGGTGTGCATAGGCACAATATGTTCCCATATATGCAGATATAGATGGATGGATGGATAAATGAATGCCATACATGAGTTGTTTTTTCATATTCTTCTCTAGTGCAGGGAATTTTTAATTATTTATCTTTTAGCAATGGTAAAAGCTTCATCACATCATGTTGATCAACATCTCATTTCATGAAGCACTCCTACATACTGGTTACTAAATACAGGCTAAAGCAGCAGTCACGGTGCAAGACCTTTTTCTTAATTTCAAAATTCACTTCTTAATAGTTGTGTTTAATCCTCCCTCACAGTGCAACGTAGATTCACCACAGTTGAGCCGTGTTTCATATTTGATAACCCAATATTTCACAACTACCTAGATAGCAATAACTCTTGCAACTATGTAGCTCAAGATCCTGAGAATTATTAATGTGGATCAGAGTTGTATTAAAAAGAAAAAAAAACACATGACATTCTAACAGCCAGAGAAAGCTATTCTGAAAGCCTATCAATTATTAAATAACAATATATATATATATAAATGTAATACCTAATATCATCATTTCATGTGCAAATAGATCCAACTGAATCTTTGTTGTTTCTGTCCCATGTGAAATTTGTCTATAAAAGACGGATTTATTTGACCTGATTTACTTAGTTTTGTGTCTAACTTTGGGTTTTGTGGCACCTGTGCTCCCAATTTGATGTTTTTACACTTGAGATTAACGTACAGTTTGCCACACAAATGTAATCTGTTTTAAACTGGATTTGAAAGGATGATGTCCTGACATTTTGATGTCAGTCTTGACCTTTTGTTCCATGTGTATTTATTTTTCCCTTTTATGGATTTTTTCAAGAGTACGTTATCAAATAAAGCAGAATTGCAATAGATATACTTGACACGAGATGGAAATGTTGCGCCTTTTTCTTTGTAGTTCCTTTTCACTAGCATTTAAAAGCACATCGGTAATCAATTTTTCAAGCTTCTCTCAGCATCAATTTGATTATTAATAATGTATCTAAAACATTTTTGGTAACCTTTGAAGATGGTTTGATCCTAACCACATCTTAAGAGGATTTTGACCTTTAGCATCTTCTTTGCTTTTCCAGACTGCGCATACAAAAGATGAATGTTAATGCGAGCGGGTGAGATCTGTGCAGTTTCCCTCTAAAGCAGACACCGATGTGGGTACTCACGCAGCAGAAACAGACTGTCAGTGAATTCTCCAACAGTCATTGGAGACATCAGGGTTGGCAAGGTCATTCTTTCTGCTAGGCTAGGCGCATGCATGCACACACACTCTCACACACAGGTGCTCATTGTTCAGTCAGGCTGCTATCATCCTTCAAGCCTCGGGCTATGAATCATTGGAAAGAGAGAGGGAGTCAGAGAGGGCCGTTTAAAGTAAACAGGGTTGAGCCTTACTCTTTTTTCTGGTCAGATTTATTGGTCTGGCATTCGACCCCAACTGCCCCATGCATGAGTGGGCCAGGTGATGGGTCAGGGCGTATGTGTGTGTCTTATTGAAAATGGTAATCGACTGGTAGCAGTAAGAAACAGGTCAACTAGAGGTCTCAAGAATAGTTTTCTTTTATATATATATATATATTTGTGTGTGTATTTTATTACTGGACAGACATTATACAAAGGTATATCTTCTTTTAATAACTCTAAAGATGACATTCATGTGTATATGCGTTATTAGAAGTCCATTGGATAGCCAAATAAAATAGATATGGATTTTAAAATGTTTGGATGTTGCTGTTCTCCATTCTGAGGGCTAACATGTTTAAAACAGAGCTCTATAAAGAAAGTGAATAATCAACAAATGATGTAACCTTTCACACTAATGTGATCAGGATTGAGTGTCAACCTGTCTGGGGTGTACCCCTGGCTTTTGAAGACAGCTGAATTAAAGATCCAGCAGTCCCTGAAGAAGCTGGTACAGATAATGGATGGATGGTGATCAGAAAGTGGTTACTGTATGTAAATGCAATATTTCAAACTTGGCTGTTCACTGAAGATGAATGATGTTTTCCAAAAAAAAACATCTTTTGAGTTTTCAGTGGTTTTTCTTTGCCTTTTATGGGGAAACTTTACCTAAGTTAGTGACTAAGGAATCCTGCTTTGGTGTTTTCTTGTGATTTGTCCTCAGAGACATAATTGAATTCCTTGTACCTGCATCAAAGACCATTCCCTCCACCCTTTTGAGGCACAAGCCCTGTGTCAGTGACAGGCAAATTGATTTTGCTCTAGGAGGGGATAATCTGGGCTTGAGATGGGGGAGACCACTGTGATTATGTTGGAGACATTGTGAGGGCGCCGCAATCGAATCTGCCCTCAGAGATTCCTATCAGATAATAAGTTGGATATTTAGGTGAGAGTCGTGTTTGACAACAACACTCCTCTCAAGAGTGGTTTCTTGATTCCTGCATCAACAAAAGGACAAGAGGAGTAGAGCCTTACACAAATTGTTTATTTTCACAAATGCTATCATCAAACCCACTTAAATACAGCACCTGTGTTGCTCACTGGGCCAACTGCATTGTGGGATGAAATTAGGTTTCGATCAAGATGTGTATTTTCATGTTTATACTGAAATGTCTGAAGCTGAAATAATTGAGATTTTTGTCCAAATCATGGGCATCTCAAAAGTTTACAACTGTCATTCAAATTCATGAATCATCAGAGGCTGAACAATTGAAAATTGTGTCTGAGGGTAAGATTGGTTTTGGCAGTTTACTATCCTTCGTATGTTCCAGACGACCGTTGTACCCTGTCAAAATTGCATAATCAAGCTTGCAGAATGAGATAAACATATCTGATGTGCTTCTACAACAACGGGCGCTTGTACAACATCAACTTTACATCAAATCTGTAGCCTGGAGGTGGAAATCTAGTGGTGTCCTCAAGCGGTACAGGAAAAGAAAAATCCCTCCAGAACTTCACTTTTGTTTATCATCCATATCAGTCTGAGGCAGGTTGAGGCACACTAACTCAAAAGCCCGCTCATGCATACTAACCCAGATGTCTAAAAATACTCAGTCACCAGATGCAGACATCCTGTTCATACACAGACGCTGCAGACTCGCTCCGCAGCACTTGCCATTATTTACTACATCCCGGGGACGGGCTGTTTGCCCAGCAACTAGACCTTGTTACCCCATACCAGTAAATTTTGGAATAATTTTCCTTTTTGTTTCCTCAGGGACAAACCCAGTGTTAGAAATGCAGTTGCGTTGCATTGCTGAGCAAAGTTTTCACAAATTCTCCTCTTCGTAACCTGTGAACTTTGAGTAAACAGTAAGCCATCCTCTAGCACTGAAAAATGTGTGAAAAATGTTGAATGTTTGTTGTACAGCACAATAAAATGGACATTTTCCAGATGGAGGAGTATTCCTGCATCATGACTTTAGTCTTCTCCTGATGAGATATTCATGCTTCTGTTTCTGTTGTCACATATTTGTCAATGTATACTTTCAAACCAGACTTCCCCTTGTGGATATTAAAGATTTATTCAACTCTAATTTGTACAAGAAAAAGTTGAAACTTGTGGCTGCTAAGTGAGAAAGACTTCTATAAATTAAATTGTAGAGGCTCAAAAGAGGCTTCTTTCAGACTATCAGGTCATGCAACACCCTAAGGTGCTCTGACTTTAAACTTTAAAGCTTGATAGGGGTTTTTGTTTCAGACCTGCTTTTTAGGTTTCAGAACGGTTCACTTCAGGTGTAACAACTTCCATAACAACCCATAATGGGTGTGTGTGTGTGTGTGAGTGTACAAAGGATGAGTCCAAGTCCAAGTATCAGAAAGTATATGATTGCATATTTATTATATGGTTGCATAGGAAATCAAAATTCCTTTGACTAAGCTCATACCAAGCCTTGGTATGTTTCTGCCACCCTGCAGATAACATCTACTGGCCTATTCTACTCCACCAGCCTCACCAGTGCTACCGCTCAATTACCTGCTACAGAGGAATATAGTTTTACCCTGCAACTCCGGTGTAAGTGAGCACACTCGTACTGATCTGATGTTGGGTGCACTCTCAGTAAATTATTCTCAGGGGGGAGGTGAAAGCTAAAGAGCAGAAAAGGACCTCCCTGGACCTCTGTTCTCCCTGTTTCTCCTTTCAGGCTCACGTTCAGAGG
Source organism: Hirundichthys speculiger (assembly GCA_018398805.1). Classification (NCBI taxonomy): domain Eukaryota; kingdom Metazoa; phylum Chordata; class Actinopteri; order Beloniformes; family Exocoetidae; genus Hirundichthys; species Hirundichthys speculiger. The sequence goes on along the minus strand of JAGFBZ010000287.1, from coordinate 2,825,841 downwards.
TCCAGCAGACGTATGATTTACACCCCTGGTTGGGCTGACGGAGCTGGACAGTCAGATGCCTTGTGTCAGGACACCCTCTCAACCGTTACTTCTGTCTTATTTATGAGACAGGCGGTGTTCAGCTCCATGGCTGATCATTTTTCCATGCAGAATGAGCCTGTCTGTGGATGGTGACATCGGGCTTACTTGGGAGGGGGTGGATGGTGGTTGTGGGTCTGTTGGGGGGGTGAGTTTCTGTTCTTTGGCTCCATGACAGATAAAACGAAGATGCTGAGTTATATACTGTTCTATTTCAGCTGAACTCACCATTTTTACTCTTTATTGATCATAGTCAAGCCTAATGATAGTACAGTATTTCTCTTTGATGCCTCACAGTCATTTATCATGTGGCACTGAAATAATTACAGGGTCTGTCATGCAGTTTTTTTTTTTTCCCCCAACATCTCTAGTTAGCTCCAAAAACAGAATCCCACAAACTCGGTCCCTTCATTTACATAACAGCAAGACTCCACTTCTCCGCTCTGCCACACATGAAGGACATTCGCTCTGACTGAAGAACAGTGTGTTCATTCCTCTCACCTCCGTTCAGTTCAGTCCATTTTACTTAACTCTGCTCCGGTCTGCTGCGGGCTGCTTGTGCTTTGTTCGTGAGTGCTGGAGGTCATCCAGACCCAGTGTGATTATTCAGTGACCGACAGAGCGACAGGCCATCTTGTCCTGGCCCATTCTGCTGCAGGTGACCCCAAATAGTTGGAGCGTGATGGATGGCAGCTGACAATGGGCTGACAGCCACTGGAGGGCAAAACCATGCTGACTTGAGTGTGATACTGACCACCGCTGCTGGCTAAACATTTTGGAGGTCAATGCATGAGTTTTGCATTTGTGTAAGTAAGAATCCCTGATGACGGGTGAGGGTTTACCAGACTAGAGTGCAGACGGCTGTGGCTGCAGCGTTGAAGTGATACTCACAAGGGGAGTGTGAACAGAAGATCAGCAGTCTGGGGAGATGTTGATGGGGAAAGCGAATGAGTAAAACACTCTATTCCATTATGTACTGGTTGACTGCCAGAAGAGCAAGTCACTTGTGCTGGTACGGGCTTTAACAGCTTTGAATGCACAAGTGTGTTAAGGTATAGCATCCATGGAAAACACTGACTTTCTTTGGGTAACTACATAAATGAAATGCCTTTCTGTCAGTCTTTCTCTGATCACTGAGTAGGACATCTACTTAACTGACCGCAGTGGATTAGGTTTCGGACCTTTATAACGAGCGGTCAGTGGCACTTCTATGAGTGACTCTGAGATAAGATCAAGAGCTCTGTGTGTTTATGCATGTGTGTCCACTCTACAACTGGAGCCATGAACCCATCTATCAGTTGGAGGGACAAAAGCTCATGTCAGGATCTGCTGTGCACTCATTTAGCTGGCCCAGTGCGCTTCTATAGACAGGTCTATAGACATATATAGACATATATGTCACACACGTGGACATACTTTGTGGCCTCTTCATCAAATCTTATTGGCTTAATGCGCTAAAGTTGTCTTTACGATAATTGTTGTATATAAGATGCTGATATCATTGTTAATTTAATATTTAGGTGTCTCACATGATAAATTTATCACCTTTTTTTTTTTTTTTGGTGCAGATTTAGCTGGGAGTTGTAATCAACCTACTCGTACTGAAGGAAAATGAGTCTTTTGATACATTTGGCATTTCTTATCCATCCTCTAAAAGACATAGAATAGGAGTCAAAGGAATTCTTAAACCATTACAGGCTGTAATTAACTAATGACATGGAGTCTTGCTGCAACGTGATATTATAACTAGTAGAACCTGATACTGAGCTGAGCCTTAAACTGAGTTAATACAGTATTTCTCATTTTTCTCAACATTAGGAGACTCCACTTTGTTTATTTATCTGTGTGTGTGTGTCTGTGTGTGTGTTTCACTTTAATTTATACATGTATGAAGTAACCAACAACTCAAACACCAAGATATGAGTGAGAAGATCCATTCCTGCATATTTATCTCCACCTATTTCCCATCATGCTGTGTCTGGTGTACCTCTGAAGTGGGGAGAACAAAGCTGTAAAAACATTTTAAAAACGCACGTCTCAGAGGAGAGGGGTGGAGTCATGGAGTCAAGTTCAATAAATGGCTGCACTATGGAGCTAAATTAGGGACATTTTTGTTATTTAAAAATAAACAAACACTTGTAGATGAAAAACAAAAATTTAAAAGTGAAAGTTAGTTTCAATATTGAAGTTTATATAATACAACAAGTTGAAATACAAAAAATAAATGTTTTTTCATTATGATTTTGATTTAGTTCTTGAATTACTTTGAATAAATTATTCACTTTCACTAATCACTTTAACATAGATTTAATATTTTGAAATTTTAAGCTCTTGTATTTATTTATTTATATTTCGTTTCAAATTTTATGTTTTCAGAATTAGATGACAATTTTTCAGTTTCAAATCATACTTTTTTCACGTTCAGACTTCTGGGCCTGATTTGGCGTTGGGGGGTGGGGGGGGTGGTGAGGCATCATGAGTGACGAGGCTGAGAACCTCTCTCAGTCACGTTTAGGGAATGTGGGGACTATGAGATGCTTTCTTTGCTCCACTTTCAGTCGATTGACAGTGAAAGACTGTACACATACAGCTTATTAAACACAGCATAGCCACATGTGGAAGTAGGAAGTTTAAAGCATTAACAGTAGTTGTTTAATGGTAAAATCTGACAAAGATTATCACTTTGTCACGTGAGACAGTCGGTCATGTCACAGTAACTGAACAGCTCTCTGAATGAATATGTGATAGTTTTTAGACTTCGCCAGCCATATACAGGGTGACAAGATTGTGTTGCCTCACAGTTTTTTCAGTTAAAAGTCACATTAAGGAAATGAAATGGGTCTTTAATGTGACTTTAATGATGCAAAAATGGGTCTTTAATGGGTCTCTTTGACTGAGAACAGTCAAAGAGAATTACATTTTTCATAATGTCCCCTTTAAAACTTGTGGCATGTTCAGGGATGTAACAGAGAGGTTCCAGATGTAACTCTGCTTTTAATTATTAACTTTTCTTTTTTTTTTTTACCCATTGGTTGATTTAAAAGATATGTCTTAGATTTAGATAAAGTCAAGTTTTCAAATGATATAAAATTTCTTATTCAGTTGCAGATTTGCTGATGTGAATACTGACCCCCTTTAATATAGTGCTGGTTTTTCTAGTACAAACATGAGCACAAAAAACAACTTCTTGCCTTAAATTCACAGCACAACTTCATCTCAGTTTCAGTCAAATCAGTTCAACTGGATTACAATGTTTTACAGATTCAGTAACTTTAAATAATAGAATTGTCTTTTATTTTCCCCTCACAGAAATCAGGGTTACCGTAGAATTGGCCAGATTAGATACCTTCCTTGTGATCAAACATTTTATCTTATATAAATTAGGACCGAGCAAGTTAACGCGTTATTATCATGTTAACGCATTAATTTATTAACACCAACATTTATTTTATCGCGCGTTATCGCATGTTGCTCACATGCTTTTGTTTTGAAAAGTCTGTTACTGGCTGCTGCGGAACCGGAAAAGAGTAAACACAAGGAAAAGCTAAAACAGACATGGAGAACGGTAAAAATCTGTGAACTTTACAGTTTGGGTAGCAACTCAGGTAGCAATATTAAAAATTCTGTATAAAAAAAATTGCTAGACTGCAACAAAACTTTTGCGTCATTCCTCCATGTTACATCAGATCTGCTCCATGTGTTCACTGTCCTGCTATTCTTTTACTGGTTACTTCAGTGCGGCTCCATCTAGTGGCACAGATGTGTAATGACAACAGAAAGTCCAGTCCTCGATTATAAAACAAATTCAGTTCTGTGGCCCGTTTTTTAATTTCATATTTTTGATCCAAGTCTAAAATTGAAATATAAAAAAAAAAACATGCATTTTTTTTTTGTGTTAGATTAAAAAACGAAAGACGTAATAAAATATCACTTTTTAAATTTTCTTAAAATTTTGATTGACAATTGAAAATGGAAAAAAATGAATGATACACGGATTGGTAAAGTTACTGAACTTTAACATGGACATTTTTGTTTTAAAGTTCTCCCAGACGGAGGACTTGACAGAAACAAGGTTATTTGTAACCACTGCCAAGTTGAACTTCCCGTTAAAAGTTTCTGCTGTTACCTCAGAAATTACCTGTTTTAATGTTCTGATTGTGCTGAGCCACAATCATTTTGTTGGATTTTGTTTGTAGTCTTTTTTTTATTTTTTATAAAAACAGGATGACATTATTGCCCTGGCAGTGGCTATAAGCTTTATTTTATTTTACATTTTTTTAAGACGAGATTTACACTAAATATGTGTTACTGATAAGTCCTGATGTTAAAAGTGTTTGAACAACAAATGTTATGGCACTTTAATTCATATGGCAGCAGAACATTTCAATAAAAGAGCATTTTACACTACTTTTGAATTCATTATTTGATTTTTCGTATACAATGCGATTAATCGTGATTAATCAGGGAAATAATGCGATTGATCACAATTAAAAATTTTAATCGTTGCCCAGCCCTAATATAGATATAAAAAGGTGCCCTTTAAGATTCACCAAAATGAGCTGATGTCTTAGAAGTGTAAGTGTTTTACCAATCAGTGTTAAAAGAAATGTGTCATCAAATATTAAACCAATACAAGTTTGATTTAAGACCAAATGTTATCTTGAACACTCATGAGCCAAATCTGTGCTATTAAGAGATAAAGGACTTCACTCCAATTGATCACCTCAGCAGACTTTTGCTGTTGAGTTGAAAGAAGTGTTAATTAGCAGATGGAGTCTTTGGAATGAAAACCTGGACATATCTGGCTCACCACAGCCCAGAGTTGGCCATCCCTGCTTTGATAAATGAATCTCCTCTAGAGACTTTCATTACAAAATCAGGAGGCTCTCCAATATTGCTTCAGAGTGTGAAGAACTGAGCACATGAAAAGAAAACTCCTATTTATTACTCTAGATCTTGGTGTTGAAATATTGGCCACTATGTCTCTCCCTTTAACGTTGTACACAAAAATAACTCGGGACACATTAACTTAAGTAGGTTGAAGTAGATATGAAAGTACTTAATTTGCTTAACATAAGAAGGACTAAGCTGACAGTGGATGACTGTGAGTTGACTGTGAACATGAATGTAGCCTTTAACTGAAGATAAATACAACAGGGAAGTGCTTAAAATTTTGATACTTAGCAACTTCTCTGGCTGCAAAAAGAAGTGTAAAAATACATTGATGAAACAAATAGCACCACTTTCCACTTGATTTATTGTTACTAGTGAGGTTATGGTCTAAGTTTTCATTCACACATTGATGCATACCTTTTATTTAGTAAAAAATAGTTCAGTTGACTGATTAATCATCATTAGGTCTTCAAGTCCTCGGTCACATCCAGTCTGTGCACTTGTTTTTTTTTCTTTTTTTGGGAAAGAAAGTAAGGAAAAAAGGAGAGAATGAACAAATGCTAATACTGTATGCATTTGTTCGAACATAGACTGTATCAGAAGAACTGGCCACCCATTGGTTTTCTGAAAAGTTCTTTTGAAACCTCTAAAACTAAAGTGATGTAACTTAGCCTCTGACTATGATAGTGGTCAATCAAAGAACTACGCCCCTAAAAGAAGCTAACTGATTTCTGCAGAACATGACTTGTAAAGCAGCAACTCACACTCATCCAGGGCTTTGCAGACCTGTGCATTTCCTGTACTTCCACACTTGGGTGGCTTCCAGGCAAAACAGACAGGATCAGCACTTGCGTAGCCATCAGTGCTGATCATTTACTTGTCAAAAGTATGAGTACATAACCTGAAATGTGTTGTGAGGTTCAGCACATTGACATTTTTTCCTTGTTTTGTCCTGCCCCTCATGCTGAATCAGTGTCTTCCATCTTCTCTGCTCAGAGAGGCCTGTTGGCCACTTTGTCCATGTCCCGTCAGCGATGAAGGGATAGATGTGTAGCTTCTTTGCTTTGGTGATGTCCGCAGCATCACTTGTTTTGGCTTGTTGCGTTCTTTACCAGAAGTGGTCAAGTTAAAAAAAAAAGCTCCTATTGCAAAATGGTACAACTGTTGCTGCCACTTAGCTGATAAAAATAGCAGTATTTCCACAAGTACTCAGGTAGCCTCTATTGTATGTAAATTTGTTGCTTTATATTATTTCACCTGCTGTGGTACAGAAAAAAGAATGTATTTAGCGCATTAGCTTAAGGCCCTGACTTACGGAGGAATGAGTTAGCAGATTTTATGCAGAATATGTCTTTTAAGTCTTACACACTCTGTCTTTTGCCTGTTTTTGTGGACTGGTTTATGCGAATTAAGCCAATAAAAGTTATAACTTTGAAAAAAACAAACAAAATAAATGGTGTATTCAAACATTTCATGCCAGTTTGCAAACTTTTCAAATATAAAATTGAACTGCATCCTTATTAATAATCATGGTATTAACAGTCTTATTTTACAGCAACTAAATGTCTTAGTAGAAATGATAGATTTTGTTGTACATATTAACTTAACAGATTTACCTCTCCTGACCTAAGGATTGGTTCGCATCTCTTCCTGGCAGCTCCTCAACCTGTCACTATGCCACTTAATGGGGTGAAGTTAAACAAACAGCTCAGAAGCTCGTCAAGTTCTCAAGAGAGCCTTAAGCGACATTTAATTTAGTTCCCTACCTGAGCATGCACAGGAACAGCAGTGGAAAGGAAAACTCCCCATTAACAGGAGGATCAGAGAGGAGGCCATCTCCCTCAGCTGGTTTAGGGTGAGAGCACAGGAAAGAGACACCAACAAACACAAAGAGATTAGTTTAACTCCTGCAAAGAAGGGACCTGAACCAGTCCTTACCATGTGTTTTATTAAATATTTCCACACACGAATTATTCTAAAGTGTGTTCTCACTATTTCATCAAAGGTAGGACTAATAATTTTCGTTTTGGATTTAATGTTTCTCAAATCAGGAAAGATTACCATAGACAAGAGTCACTACCTAGCCTACCCTACGTAATAAAGTATTTATTTAATTTTGTAAATATTCAGAACTGATCAGAGCTGTTTTAAATCAAATGAGGTAACTAACATTTAAAATAAAAGGATCCCATTTGAAAACCTGAAGACAGACCTCACTCATTTCTTCTGATAGTATGAATGATAGTGACTCAACTAGGGATGCGCGCGATTAGTCGTCTAAACGATTAAACGTCTGCTCACTTACTAGTCGGCACCAGAAATATTAGTCGTTTAAACCAATTTGTGTTTTATTCAGGTACAAGGCCGCTTAACTGTCATACAGCCGCCCGCCACTAGTGGGGGCTACAGAGCCGTCAGACAGCAGCCCACTCTCCACAGCAATGCTCGAGTAGACTGGAGTTTTAAAACGGCACGGTGGGAAGATAGTCTCTCTCAAAACCAGCGTGGTTTGGCGGTACTTTTATCTAGAAAATGAAAACAAGGTAGTATGTAGACTGTGTCAGAAACAACTGGCATACAATCACTAGACTGGAGCAATGCGCAACCACATTCGACTCAAGCATTTGGATTTTAATCTGCACGAGACGACGGCTGCAGCTGCTAGCGGTGCTAGCCACACTCAGGCCGATTTGACATTGTTTACCTGGAGATGGTGTTCTCCCGTCCGGTCTGAGAGGATAACGCAGCTCACCACGACGCAAGATATGCTTCCACTTAACTTTGTGGAAGGTAAAGGCTTTAGGAAGCTAATGGAATACGTTGAGCCCGAAAACACCGTGCCGGGACGCAAACTGATAACTTCCAGGCTGGAGCGCATCTTTTATTTAGACTAGTCGACTAGTCTTAATTAAAATTTTAATTTAGTCGACAGGGAAATTAGTTGCCAGGAACATCCCTAGACTCAACTCACTGAAATATGTAGGTCAACATGGATAGGATAGGACATTTTGGGGGGAATGTAAAAACTATTGAAATGCTCAAATCGTGGAATTAATTTCTCACAAACCTTTCCTGCAACCACGACGTGTCCTGGTGGCCAAATGTGGTCCACATCCTTCTCACAGCCACACACACACACTGATTGTAAACCTCCAGAGATGTGAAGGTCCTCGGTTCCTCCAAGGTTTAGGCACTTTTGTCATGAAAAATATAATTGTCGATGTTGGGGTATCTCCGTCTTGTAAAGGGCCATGTATACTTTCGCGGCAATGTGTCGCCGTCAGCTTGTCGCAGAGATGCCGCCGTCACTTTTGATTTATACTCACGTGGTCTCCGCTATGTTACGCCACAATGCAAGATGGACAATCATGAACTCTTGCGTTTTTCCACTTCCTCATCATCTCGGCCGTATCCAGACCCACATTCATCGCAATCTCCCTTCATGAATTACTAGAATATGTGCTGTATTTGTGGTGTGGAGAACGAGAATTGTACAGATGTGGGTACTTCCTGTGTAGGTGAAGCAGACGACCTGACGTTCAAGTATAAATCAGGCTTAAGTCCTTCGGATTGTGGATCCAGTACTTTTTAGCGGTCAGTACTGGCTGACTCCACTGATTGTTGCTATTTGCTGAGGAAATTTAGATTGGATATCAAGTCTTTCCATGTACTTTTGCTTTTTTCTTTTGCCTTCTGATGTGGTTTGGATGTTGTTATTGATTATTGATGATTTTCCTCCATTTCTGACAACTAATGTTAATAACTTGTTAACACACAACTGCATGAGAATGAATGAATAACTGGTGCGGTACTGTGAAGCTCCCCTCCAAACAGTGGGTCAGAGTTTCTGGATGTGGGACGCCACTGAATACTATCTACTACTATAGAGGGAATTCATAGTTTCACATATTGGTGTAAAATGAAAAGCCTGCTGGGACTTGTCACGTATTAGTTTCAACCAATGTAGAAGGATGCTGTCCCTTCTCTTTATGTTCGCAGATCATCTCAGCATAGCCTGTCTTACATTATTTACAAGCCCTCGAACACTGGCTGTTCCTCTGATGTGCTCACTCTTAACCGAATCCATCCATGTCACTCTCAAATAAAAAGCACTGAGTTCATGCATAAAACATAATTTGATAATTTGGTTCTCAGTAATTTGCTATTCTTTTGATATCTGTTCTCACAATATTTGCTAATGACAAAATAATTTGCGAGCTCAACACTGCCTTGTTTGAGTGAGAAGTGGTAGAAATGAAACAGCCACCCTTTTGAGGATCACGAAAGTGATCCTCATTGCTCATCTCATTTAAGAACTTCACAGCTTTCAACATTCACTTGTGTTGAATTATACTTTGATGCGGTTGGAGCACTCTGTTACAACCTCTAAAAAATTAAAAGAGTGTAGTCTGGAGTCTTTGTAAAAGCATCAATATAACAACACACGTCAGTCTCAGCAGTAGAAAAGGGCAAAGCAGTTCAAGCCTTATATAAAATGCCTTTTTGCATTTAACTTTTATTTCTGGCTCCATTCCCCTGAACCCAGAGCATTGCATACTAAGCGCTTGTTCATACTGTCTAGCTGCTTGACTGGGGAGTTTTTCTTGTCTGTGTCATGCTAGCTGACTCCTTGTGTATTTTTCCAGCTTTGCCACAGAGATAGTATGAAGTAAAGAGAGGGAGCCACACAGCCCCTATTAATCATAGCAAAGACTGGACTTCCACAGGGAGAGAGACAGGAACCCTGCGCATGTGTTTACATATTTCTGCAAGCATGCATGTGCATATAGAACATGTATGGTACCTGTACTTGTTAATGTGTGTGGGTACTTGTGCATGTGGCTTTTCCCATGTTCAACTCTATTTCTGGCTAAACCTAAAAGGATACAATATCTAAAGTTCATTAATCAAAGTCATAAAACAGGCTTTTGTTACACGAGTGTAGTTGTGTGTAATTGTTTGCATGAATTCACTTGTATTCATATATGTAAGTACTGTGTGCACATGCTCATAGTCCTCCCACTTTTGTTTATGTTCCTTAATGGACTGTATGGGTCAAAGGTGGTTTCAGGATGTGTGGTCAAGTGATCAGAATGTAGGATGTGTGCATGCACTGTGAAAAGGGTATTTTTTTTCAGTTAAGGAATAGTAGTTTTTTACATTTTCTGTTTAGAAAAATTGCAAACCAAAAAGAAAAACAGACTTTTTCTACCAATTAACCCTATTTTAGGAGGTTTATTCAGTATATTCAGTACACCACTCGATGGTGCTACAATAAGAAAACTGAAATTTTGCCTAATATTTAGAGAGCTCCATGGGCAAGAATAGATATTATTTTTCCTACAGATTCATCAAAAGCGCTGAAATGAAGCCCATTTATTCTTGCGGTTCTGGTGAGATATCTTATTCATCAAAACACCTTATTTTGGCCTAATGCACAGGTCCATTTAAAACATCACAAATACAAAATTAAAATTAAGTGCATGAAAGACACAAGACTTTGTGGGAATTAAAACTTAAAACTTAAAACTTTGTGGGAATTATTTAAGACACAGCAAAAGGAAAGAAGGTTTACACGTGATATGCCATGTGGTATCGGTTGGTCACAAAGCCAACAACACTGAGTGAACATCTTCTAAAAAAAATCTGTTAGCGCTATATTTATTTTACACACAAAAAACATTCTGACATTTCCAACCCATAGTAGGCCTATAAAATGACAGCTGTTCATGGTCAAATATTCAAGCGTGAAAGAACCTGGCTGTTAGGTCAAGACTGGACATTTTGATGTCTCAGAACAGTGCCAGTGTAGCGGAGACAGTGTGATGGTGTGGGGTAGCATCTCCCTCACTGGAAAAACAATGCTTGTCATCATTAGACGCAATCTCAATGCAGAGAGGTATTGAGATGAAATTCTGCAACAAATGGCAATCCCATATCTCTGCAGTCTGGTCCTAGAGTCAATCTATGTGGAGATCAAGAACCAGAAATCACCCCCACAGACTTGGGGGCGACCCAGAGACTACCTCCAGTATATGGGATGAAGAGGACGGAACGTCTGCCAGCAGTCCTGACCTCAACCCCACTGAACTCTTGTGGGATCATCTTGGGGGTGCTGTTTGTGCCACAGTGACCAACATAACTGACCTGGAACAAATGTTGATTGACAAATGGGATGGCATCCCACTTCAGTGTGTGAGCAGGTTGGTGACCAGCATGAGGAGGATGAGCCAGGCTCTTGTGGCTGTGTGTGTGGTTCTTCCACATACTACTGAAGCTCCTGTTTGTTTAAGGGATAAATGTCCATCCAGTCAGGAATCGATGTACCCTCTATTGATGATGCCTGTGATGCCGTGACATATTTTTGACAGTGATTTCTCAGTTGTATCTTAGTATTCATATTGAAGAAACCGCAACAACAAAATTGTACTTGGTATTCATAATCTTTTAAGGTTTTAACTATATGAATTGTATTCCCACAGACAAAAATACAAGACAAATAAGTAAAATGTTTTATATATGGTTTTACACATATGAAAATGTATATATTTTTTCAAATTAATTCATGCACAACCTTTAGATGTATATGCACGCACATTGTTTTTGACATCTGTCCTAACCCATATTGTATGGAGTGGTTGACAAACAGGCACGAGCTTGACAGCTTGAGTTAACTTACATCTTAATTTATGTAGGGTATGCATGAAAAGGTTTAGGCACAGTGTGCGCTCACGCATGTTTTTTCTGACGTGTGCACGTTTATTTGGATTTGTGCATTTAGGCAAACGTTCGCTGTATGTATTTGTGTGCATTCATGTTTGTGAGCATCTATTCTGATACCCCTGTGTGTGTGTTTGGATACCAGACCACATGGTCCAATCATCAGCAACAGATGGGCTGATCAAATGCCAGAAAAACAGCAATTACCAGGAGCAAACCAGCCGTTCAGGCAGATAGGGATAGCTGTGTTTGAACATATACTAGGCTGTAAACATTCATTCTTTATAAGCCATCACTGATTTTATGTATGAAATTCTTTGTTGTGACCTAAACAGAAGCAATGCTTCAGTGAAGGTTAAAATGTGTGAAATAGTGATGTAAAACTGAATTAATCCTGATGGGTACAATATTCAAAATGGCATCTATCCAAGTACCATAACTACAAGAGTTGTAAATATTTGGCAGCATATCATCTTAGATAAAATGTTTTTCCTTTCTGGCTTTATAAGTTGTCATTCCCAGTTTATGAAGGATAAACTTCATAAACAAGAACAATTTATAAAGCCATTCAGTGAGCTGCTATCTATCTAGTTGTTTACAGCTTTGGCCTGTTCCAGCTATTTAGCACAAACTATATATGGTACAGTTATTTAAGGACAACTCAGAGGAGAATTATGTATAAAACAAACTGCAAGAGCACTGGGAGTTGGAGGTGAGTGACCAAAATATTAGATATCACAGAAATTCATAACTTTTTCTGACTGAATGTAACTTGAATCAGGAGGACTGTCGACTGATTCTGAAATGGTCCCAGTGATACATGAAGCTACACGAAGAACAAGACAAAACTATGTTGCAGGTGTATGTTGAGCTTTTTATGTTACAGCTTTTTACTGATGAAATCCTGGTGTTAAGCTGCATTAGTTGATTGATGTTCCTTTTGATAATAGTCTCAGTTACTGTTTGATTTGAATTAAGATTGTCCTGTTCGAGTTCCACGCTCACTGGTGGGGTCATATATTGAAGATTGCTTTTAAAACCCATAGAGTTAGCTAGTGTAGATGGAGTCAGCACCTCAAAAAGGCCAGTAATATTTTCAGATCCCAGCAGAGGTCTTTCTCTGTGGAATTTGCATGTTCTCCCTGTGCTTGTGTGGGTTTTCTCCTGGGTCTCCAGCTTCCTTTCTGCAGGCCAAAGACATGCTTGTCAGGTTAATTGGTGGTTCTAAATTGCTGGAAGGAGTGGTTGTTTTTCCACGTGTCCCTTTGAGGAACTGGAAACCTGTCCTGGATATATCCCTTCTTTTTGCTCAGAGAGAGCTGGCATAGGCTTCCTGTGATCCCGTACAGGAGTAAGCGGGTATAGAACTGTTGGGCCACCGTGTGTTACAATTACAAAGAAAGGCCTGACATCCAGCAAAGCCTGACCACATGGCTTTTGTGACAAAGAAACCTTAAAATGACTCAAACCCCCAGTAGGCTTTACAAGGTTTATTATTTTACAACCAGGTGTGACAATGACATCAGGGGCCTTTTGTTAGAGGCTTTTGTGTCTGAGCAGAGCTTAGTTTAGTCTTGTTTTGTAAGTTCCCTTTTCTTCTGTGTCGCACATGTTTAAAACCAGCCCATCAGTCCCACTGTACCTGTGAACTGCATCAATGCCTTTTTTTTTTTTTTTAAATAGCATAAAGCAACTCACATCTCTGTTTCCAGTTCAATGATCAGATCCCGCATTGTTGAAGTTAGCTTCACATTGGTGCATCTGTGGGGAAACGACAGAGTAGCTGTTGCTGGAAGTGAGGAAACAATCCAGCTTTGTTGATTTTACTCTCTTTTCTTTGTTTTCTTTTCTCTTACTAACCACATCCTGCATTCCATCTTGGCCATCAGGCCTCAGATCTCCTTTCTTCTTTTTGGCGCCCAGTTGCTTAAGGTGTGACAATCACATGTGTGATCTCACCCGCTATTTTTGTAGTTCATCACCGCCATGTGGGTTGGAAGCCATATATATCTCTGCTTGGACTCACTCCTTCTCTGTTGCTCTATAGCGCCACACCTGGTCACAGGCTGGAACACATAGAACAACAGCCATTTACAGACTGGTTGTGCCGTTTAGTCTTTGTTTCTTGATCATCAGGTCGTGCCCCGTTTTAATTTATTGATTTTGTTAATACATTTCTTGTGTTATAACTGGCTTAGGACCCTTATTAAAAAAGCCCTTTATAAATAAACAAACACTCTAGATCCCCAACAAGATAATGGATGAAAGTTGTCTGTAGGCAGACTGCCTACAACTGAAAGTTGGAAAGATAAAGGCTTTCTTTATCTATTTCTGCTTCATCCTATTTAGGTTAATCGGGGTCTACTGAAGCCTGTAACATATGTGGTAATATAAATATATTATTAGCTCTTTTCCTTGATTGCTTTTAAGGGACTTTTGGATTTGTAGCCAGCTTGATATAAGACATTAGTTTCAAAAAAAGACACCAATGAATTTGAAAACCCAAGGTTTCCCAGTGCATCATATCCCCTCTGCCTGCATGCCTTCTTTCTACAGTGCTACTTTGCTGGGTTATCTTTCCCTAATAATTTATGCAGCCTGTCATCCAAATTATGCAAAAGACAGATCAAGTCACGTTTCACTTGCTCAGTGATGCAGCTCTGAGACTCATGTGCCTACTTTTCATTTTAATGCCTTTGTAAAGCACTTTGAGTTGCCTTGGTGTATGAAATGTGCTATACAAATAAAGTTGCCTTGCCTTGCTTTACTGGAGGTACTTTCAGTATTAGACAAGCGTTCTAACGAACACTTCAGTGCCACAACCGGAAGTCTGCAATGCATCAAAGAAGTAGTTCTTCTGTGGGATCTGACCATTCTGGCTAACCTGTACTGATTTTGCTACCACATGTGTGATTTGGGTGACCATGAACCTATTGCATAGGTTCACTGTTAGACTGTCCTTTGGCCACTTTTTGTAGACACAAACCAGTGCATATCAGGAAAAGCACTTGCTATATCATTGTAGAAGACTGGAACCAGCACTCCTGCCATCCCAGTCTCATCTTTTTGAAAGTTGCTTAGATCCTAACACTTATCTGTTTCTCTTGCATCCAAAACAACAACCTCAATAAGTCCTCACTTACAGACTAATATGCTCCAGCTCTTTTCATGCTTTAGTCTAATCACTAACCAATGCATACCAGGAAGAGTACCTGACATTTTGTACAGGACCAGAACCAGCCATCACGTTTCATCTTTCTCAAAGTTGCTCAGATACTAATGGGCAGTCCTTTACACACGATCAATCACTCTCATTGCACACATCCCATTCATTTTCTATGGAATGTGAGGAGGCCATCAGGCCCAAAGTTGAGATTTGCTCACCTTAATGCAAATGAAAGTGTCCAGCTGGCCTGGCTGGTTATTTATGTTTGAGAGTTTGAACAAACGTCGGATGTGACTGTAACTTCAGTAAGCCTCTTCTGTAGGTAACTACATAAGAAAATAGGGGGAGCGATACTCAAAATCAATCATATAGTGGACATGCAGTTTAACAGTTACCTGTTTCTTTAGCATTGACACAACAATTACTCAGTTGCTGATTAAAATAATCTAACTGTTTTCATGCTTCAGTCTGATCACTTCCTGTAAATATTTTGTTCTTTTGCAACATGACAATGGGCTGTATCTAACCCTGGAGCTCTCATGTGAATGCTGATATGTGCTGAAGTCTCTACTACTGCTGTACCTCCTTAACTCAGTAATTAGAATGCTAGATTATCCATTATTCATTGCTTGAGGCATAAAGACATAAAGGTTATTGATATTGACACTGAACTGTGCGACAAAATTAATTTTAAACAATTCGGTGTCAAAGTGTTTCTTTCAAAGAGTAATCTGTATAGCATCTTTTTATTTTTCAAATCTAAGACCACTAAGCAAAAACTAGATGAAAACATTCCTGTTAAGATGATCTTGCACTACCATATTTTGAGTATAAATAATGTTATTTGAATTGATCCAGTAACATGATTAAATAAGCTGGGACAATGGATACTGCTTCTAGTGTAATGGGGGAATTGTATGACAACACTACTTTAAAACATCACCTATGTCAGTGCTGTTGACAAATTTTATGGACTTTGAGAAGATAAGCAGGATTGTTTAATTGAAGATGTATACCCCCTGTACAGCAAAAACACCCACTCCTGGAGATTTAATAAAGAAAAAAGTTGTAATAACTAGAAAAGCACTCAGAGAGCGCAGACCTCCGGCAAGCACAACAGTTCTCAAATATAGCGATTTACAGATTGCAATAAAATCTGCATTCTGGATCAGATTCGGATCAGCCTTTGAAATTTGATAGAGGTTCCCATTGTCAATCCCTGAGTGAAATTTCATGAGTTTTGGGCAATAATTAAAGGAGATATTGAGAAACAAAAATTTTTGGCCCCATTGACCGCAATGTTATCGAAAATTTGAAAGTGATCCAGAATCCAGGATTTCTTTCGGATCACATCCAAAATGAATTCAGATCTTCCTTTTCACATTTCTGACAACTCCTAAAAATTTCATCAAAATCCATTCATAGCTTTTTGAGTTATCTTGAACACAGACAGACAGACAGACAGATAAACGCCAGCAAAAACATAACCTCCTTGGCGGAGGTAATAATGGGAAGGAAAATAATCTGAAGAGAAACATGTAAACATCCGTATTCCATTAAAAAAGGGAAAAAATGTTTTTTAATCTATTTATCCTTTACTTGGTCACAAAGGTCCCAATGGAAAGCAACATCTGTTCTGAGTGAGTGCTGGTCTAGATGGGCAACAAAAGGAGATAAAAGAGGATTTATATAAAAGAACAAACCACATCAACACTACAATAAAGATAACATGATACAATAAACAGGTGCAAAGAAACAGGGGTCAAGGTTTAAAGACACAGAAAACAAGCACGCTCAGAGAGAATCCTCTGCCATGGTCAATACTGCACTGAGCAATTTTAGCAAAAGTGTGTTATTTCTTTACACAGCTCTCACTTTGGTGTTGAAATTAACGCCATGTGACAATAGCAAAGATAATGCTTTGTTTTAGAGGGGGTTCATTTTCCAAGTTTAGTGTCTCTGACAGTGATTTTAGGTGTCTAGCTCACATTTGGAATGAAGAAGAATGAATAATCTAAACTGTCAGGTGCTTAGGACTTTATGATAAGTGGTATGGCTATTTAGGCAATATCTCAGCAAGTGAGACATTTACTATACTTATTTAATCAATAAGATGGAAAAAATATTTTTCCAAGGCTGGAAAACTTCATAATTTTATTAAAGTGATTTCATTCTGTAACAAAATTATATGTAATCTTGCTTTGTTCCCGCTCCAACTGTCTACTATCATTTATGAAATGTGGCTTGTTAATTTTCAGGTAGACAAGCAAACTATGAAATGGCAACTATCTCACACACACTTCCACCTTCCCTTGGTGGAGGAATAAATGAATAAATAATCTTTGTATAAATGAGACATTTAGATAAGTTATGCCAGTCACAGTTTTAAATTAAAAATAACAGTACGTCTTTCTGACACATGCACAAGATGACCTGTGCAGTAGTATCTGATGAAAAATGATTAAGCAGACTACTGCTGGAAGCTCTGAATGAAACATTATTCAGAGGAAGTGACTCATCTCTGATGTAGAGCTCCCACATACAATAGCATCTTCCTCCAGTGGAGGAGCCTCTGTCAGCAGACCAGCTCTCATCAGCTGTCCAGGAACAAGGGCCTTCTCTCTGAGAGGAACACAGGACCCACCATCTCACCCACAATTCCCCTTGCTTTGGTTTACTGGATCCTTCTGCCGATTGATGAGTTCTAGGGCATTATCAGAGCTCAGTGACTTCCTCTTCCATTGGCCCTTCTTTCCATCATTGAGCCCTGTTGTATTGTATCTGTAAAGAAAAAAAAGAGGATATTTAGGCCTACATTCTTTCAACTCACCTAGGATGAAGAGAAAAGTGGTTTTTAGGCATTTCTCCACTGTGTATCTTCATTGAATGAAAATTATTAGGCTATATATATATATATATAGCCTACAGTATACAGTATATTCAGCTATATGAACTGTACAATGTTCCCTATGGATTAATCATAGTAGAAAACTCTTAGTTTTAAAATTAGAAAACCCAAATACTGTGAACAAGTCACAGTGCTTCTAAGACTCAATCACACAATTAATTTGAACTAATCATATTACACACTGTACAGAGAAAAATATGCTCAGTGAGGTTCTTTTAGACATCTGATCTAAAAATACTCTTAATATTGTTTTGGATTAAAAATTGCATAGATGGTTCAGAAAATACTTTAATATGAATCTTTTTTGTGTAATTGCTGGATGGCATTTCCATCCAATAAAATTGGCAAGCACATACATTTGCTGTTTAACAGGAGACAAACTGTATTCTTAGTAGAAAGGCTCACTTGTTCCCTTTCTTGTTCTGTCAATTTAGCCAAAATAATCCATTGGTTGTCTATTTGTCTACAGTTAGAAATGCCATATTACTGTTCTGTTGCATCATTTCAATGCTTTACTCACTTGAAACATTTTCACACTACACATGTGATGCTTGATTTATTAGTTGCAGAGCTGGTAGATGAGTCAGTGGCAAATCAGCAGGCGGTCAGGAGTCAGCACATGATTGTTATGTAGGAACTACTCACCAAAGATGCTTGCCGTTGGGCCATTAGCCACTGTGGATGGCTGATGGATATTAAACAGGCCAAATATCCAAAGCCACTGGAGGAATTCCTATTTGTGCGATAGCCAAATAGCCAAATTACCCATGTTCTTTGTCTTTTCTTTTTTTTTTTGTTTGAGTTCTGCACAAATCATAGCACAAACAGCTTGCATGTTAGTGATGCCTCATCTCCCACATGTGTTTTGTTGACAAAACATGCTTTTAGAGACCAGATGGACGATCAAGTTGCTGTCAATTCATGTAGTGTGTTGATTGTGTTCTTCCATCAGCAATCGATCGCATAATGTGAAGAGCAAAATGACTTCAAGATTGCTGATTACAAACCAACGAATCATGTAATCTGAACAGCCCGGCAATCTGCCATCTCTGAAAGCCACGCAGTTTGAAACCAGCTTTGGAGGCAGCATTAGGTTTGTCTGTCTTTTCTTAGAGACAGAAATTTCAACAACCTGAGCTTTCACAGAACCGAAGCTTTGTGGTTCTTCTGAATATGCTAGGGCCAAGCTACAACACAGATGTAGATATCCATGATGTTTAATCTTCTGTATCTTCATATCTTATGTCCTCGGCTCTTTTTAAATGTTTTCAGAAGCTTGCAGTGCAACGTTGATGGCTGTTTTTTGCCAACTAGGAACAAACAGAAAAAAAATGTAAAAAAGAAACTAATAACTATGATTCCACTGTACACTTTTGCTATGGATATCAACCATCAAAGGAGCAAAGATGTGCCAAACAGTGTGCATAATTTAAAAGTAGGTGTTAAGACAAGATCAACATTTTATTCCATTATTTTTATTTATCTATAAATATTTAATCACCTGAATTTACAAAAAAATCTTAATAGAAGAGTTATAACTATGATTTGTTACTATTATTTATTACCAGTTTCTTTTTTTTTCCTATGAACTGCATGCAGACTCCTTTTTCTTTTGAAATTAAATTAAACTGATGAAATCAGTTTATCGCCCCAAGCTAACAGCTAAAAGCAACTAACGAACTTTAGCATTTCAAAGCCAGCCATCATCTAACAGCTACATTTTTCTTGAGGATATAATTCTGACCCAGAATCTGTCAGCAGGTGTCACACACTTATTATATTCACTTTTTATGACACAAAGCAATAGCAACATCAGAAGAAAATAATGAAATGACTAGAATGACTATGCCTCATTGCTAATAGATATAATATTGGAAGGAGGAAATGGCCCTGTAATGAACATCTGTCCCTGCTGGCTAACGAGGATATGAGAAGGGAGTGGCCCTCGTCTGCTCAGGGAGGAGTTGGGGTAATGACTCCAGCTGGTAGCGACAGATTTTAGGGTAGAGGGACTCTGCTATGTTGGCTGGAGCTCAGGAGGAGGCTGATACGTGCTCAAGGCAAAGCAATAATCACCGTGAGGGCTTGCTGCTTTCACTTCAGATGGGAATTATACCAGATTAAAGTCAGGGAAATGTCATCCAGAGCAGCTTCCAAATAGAATTCATTTGCATTTTTATGACTCAATGAAGACAAATTGCAAACAATAAGAAACTTGTTTGTCTGAATAATTAAGTCTTTTTTTTCAACTGATATACAATATGACCTAAGGGTTGCTTTTAAACAGAATTGCTTTAGTTTTATTGTAAGTCCAATATGATGGGTTCTCACAATTAACCGGTAGAAAATGAAGGCAGAAACCAATAATATGATATTGTGGCGAACACTAATGTAAATATATTTCACACCAGAATGTAGACTCTTATTGTAAAGGTAAGAGGAAGAAAAGAAGAACTGACCTTGGCCCCCCATCCTATTCTTTGTAGTTGTTCTTGTTGGAAGCCATTGAGAATAAAACAAGACTCAAAATACTCTTCATCTCTTTCTGCTGACTTCCACAATATGTAACTTTCTGAAACCACACAAGCACCCTGGAACACTGTGATGCCTGGGTGATAGATTTCAATATCTGACTCCAATATCATTCAAAAAATTAAGGTGATGGGCAGACTGAGAAAATAGGAAAGTTGGAAAGTCGTCAAAGTGCTGCTTCAAGCTTACTTTTAACTGCTCCGAGGTCTCTTAGAAAAGGATGGACATCAGAAAAATAATCCAGCAGGTAATGGACATGATTTTAACTGATTAACCTTTGACAAGCTGGCTTCAGTGTGACAGACAGTAAATGATAGTTTAAGACAGTGACAGCATGGATCTGCTGAGCAGTGTTTGGATGAGCACCTGCTGTCTGAGCATTTAACTCTGTTGTTCCACATAATTGTTCTTTGTAATGGAAAGAAATTAGTTGTATTAATGCAACATAGAAACTATCAGTGGTGCAATAACAAGGCAGAAGCAATTGTAATATAAAACAAACGAGGGGAGCTTTGTTAACATTCAGTGTGTTGCTCTGGTTAGCCTGTGGTATTAAGCTGAGATGCAGTTCTTCAACACAAGACTTCTGAAACCCAAAGGTTTTACTCGCATATGAGCTTCAAGCTGAATGTGATTATACTGTCACTTCCAGCACAGATTGAACTGACTCGGAGTTAAACTGCCTGGATACCGGAAATGTACTAACATGTTAAGAAAGCACATCAAAATGGTCTCTATGACAACTTTGTTATAGAGCATGGGTCAATACGGTAGAGTTTCCACTGCCAGTTGTGTTGGCTGGATGGCTGTAGCTACCTCTGCTACATCATACCTGAACATCATAACATATGCAATGACTCCAGTCAATGAAAGAAAGGATGAACTGCAACTCAGTTAATAAGGGTCACAAGTGGTGGAAATCCAGCAGATTTTATTATTTCTTCTTGACGAAAAGAAGCTGAGATTTGTTTGAGAAAAGATGGTAAAACAGTGCATATTGTGTTTATCACTACACTCTCAGAAAAGAAAGTACAGAATTGTACCTTTAGAGGTACAATGGCTTGTCACTGGGGCAGTACCCTCAGAAGGTACAGTTTTGTACCCTTTTGTACCTTTTGTACCCACCTGAGTACATATATGTACCTTTTGGACCATCAAAAAGGTACATATAGGTACCTTAAGGTCCAATAATTAACCCTAGGGGGTACATTTGTGTAGATTGTACCTCAGGGGACAAAAAAGGACTCGTACTGTACCCCTATTTCTGAGAGTGTATGTCACACTGAGGAGTGCTTCTAGCTCCAGCCTATCTATACTATACAAATAGTTTTGTTATCCTAAATATATGGTATTAAAAACCACTATGTATGTATATTTTAATGAAACCAAAAATTGCTTACCGTACTGACGTGTCTGTATCATTCAGCCTCGAGGTCCTGTTGAAAACTTTAACTCTGCTGCTGGAGCTGACAGCAGGTTTTGCTAATCATTGTTATCAATAATAGTCTGGATTGTGTGTGTATGTGTGTGTGTTTATTCCTGCACGGTGTAAATGATCCCGTTGGATAAGCACTATGATTTAATTCATTTTTTTTATAAAAATATGCATTTTCTGTTGGTCCTTAATTTAGAGGCAAGGACTAATCAACAAACTATCCGTTTCTCCTGAAAGATATATATCACAATATATTGTAAATTAACCTTTTTATTTATTTATTTTTTTTTAGATTATTTGACTGCATGGACCTAAATAGAAGTTGATATTTAGCACTGGTCAAGACATTTAATAAAGTCGAAGAGGAGATAAAAATAGATGGATGGATTAATCTTCAATCTTTACATTGACTTATAAGTATTCAGGTCGTAATCCTGTTCTTTTTCTTTTATTACTGCATAAAATTCTATTTTTCAGTTCAATTTAATTTTATTTGTATAGCATCTATTACAATACAAGTTGTCTCAAGTTGTATCATTAACAAAAATATAATATTGAATCCTAATCAAAGCAAAAATATTTCCCTTTTAATCCTCACATAAGAGTAGCTTACATAATATTCTAACTTAATGTTCATATTAACATAAAAAGGCTTTGATGGTGCTTTAAGAAACACTGCTTCGGCTGGTACTTCTTTAAATGTGTGTCTGTGTGTGTGTGTGTGTATGTGTGTGTGTGTGTGTTTGTGTATTAGGCAACAAGGTCAGCTTGATATAAGCAGAGAAAAGAAGAAGAGACAGGGTTCATTTTTCATTGCAAGTAGTAAAATGCTCCCTTATGTCAAAGACAGTTTGATAAATCTTCATTAGAAAGAAAGGAATTTCTCATGAAAATGGTTCATGATTGTATCATTAAGAAAGACCAATACAAACAACAGATCTGGGCTCAGAGAAAAAGTGACAGACAGAGGCGGAGTCTGGAAAACACCATATCTCTACCCTTAAGGATACTGTTCAAATTTAGTGAGGGTGGTGGAGGAATCGAATGCAGGGACAAAAGAAGACACTGAAGGCTCATCCAGAGAAAGCTTATCTTTCTCTATTCCTTTCATTAAGATAAATCTTTTTCAACACCCATGGGAGATGCAGCTGTGTTCAGGAGAGACATCTTTGAGGGGCTGGGCAGTTGGCATCTTTGTTTTCTTCAAATCTCAGAGTGATGCATGAACAGAGTGACATCTGTGAGAGGAACCAGTGTTTCTGCAGAGAATGACAACCGATCAAACATGTGTTGTGGAACTATTGATCCGTAGAATGACAACCCTGACATGACAGTTTCCATACAGAGGATGATTAGCATAATACAGTGTTACGGGAGACAAATGACAAGATGGGATGAACAACAGCCAACGAGAAGGCTGTCTGTTTGTCAGATTAACAGAGTACTGTAACGATTACGAGCAGAACCACTGTGAGGACTGTGACGGTGCAGTCAGTCAACGGGCTGCTGCAATTAAACTGCTACCGAGAATCCTGAATCCTGCTTCCCTCTGTTACCCCATAACTCCTGATAATATCCACCAAATAATAACAAAAAACAAAAAAACTATGAACTCTGCACAATCTTTACCAATAATTCATCAGCCAGAAGAGTCAGACGGTTCATTCAAATTAATACATTAAATATTTATTACCAAGAACATGTCTTCAGGAAAGGACCAATAGTCAAAGCAAAAGTGCTCCTGAATAATTAAAACCAATAAAAACATGCAGTGCTGAACTATTACTTCACTGGTTTCTAAAGCAGGAATAAAATCTTGTTCCTCCTGTACAGCAGCAGTTCTTCCACATTACATCTGGAGGGATAAAGGAGGCAGAAAGGGGAAGGAGAAAGGAGGGGGGTGATGGGGGGGGATCTATCATTCATTTATTTATTTTTGTTTTTTGAAAACCCATCGAGGAAAACTGCATTTGGCCTGAAGTAAAAAGAACTTTTAACTTCAGTGACTATATTTATAGAAGTAAATAATGGCTTCAGACTCTGGCTGTTTGAGTTTCCACTGCTGTTGGACAGAGCAGAGACTCGGTACTGGCTGTCTATCCGAGGAGCAACTCTGAGAGCTACAACACACAGAGCCAGTGAAGCCTCGATGAAAGGAAGAACTGCACTTCAGCTGCAATCACACAAAGATGGAAGTTCGCTATTGGCTTTTGCTGGGTTGTGACTATTTTTATTTGGGCTTTAGAGTTTAAGAGCTGTGAAACAATCAGAAAACAAAATGTTTAAATCTTTTACTCTATCATCATGACGGCACCGCCTCGCCTCGTTCATTCCCTAGTATCACTGCTGCTTTAATCACTTTTCCACTCGCTGAACTGGGCATAAACGACAGATTCTGACAGCAGCCATACCGGTGACACACTTTGAAATGAACAGATTTATGAGCCATGGTTTGGATTAAATGTCAGATTACTGAGACAGAAATGTGGAAATACTCTTTGGGAGTGCCACCAGACAGACCAAATAAAAATGCTTGGTGCTGCAAGGCTCATTCCATAAGTATAATGTACTCTTGAAAGTATGATATCTTGATACTTTATTCATCCCTTGGTTTCTCAAGAGGAAGAACTGTCCAGTGGTCCCTTTTTCCCTATAAAGTTTCCCATGGTTGACAGAGAGTGCATTAGGGGTCTATAGAATGGGCAGCACATCAAGAAAGGAAAGATCAGTGCTGACATACTGGTTTTACAGCAACATATGCTCCCATCCAGACAACATCTCTTTCAAGGAAGACCTTGCATCTTTCAGTAAGAAGATGCTAAACCACATACTGGATCCATTTCAAAAGTATGGTTTCATAGTACAGTTCGGGTGCTGAATTGGGCTTTAGTCTAGATCTTTCATCATCTAAAAACATTTGGTCCATCATGAGATAAATAATACAACAAAGAAGGCCTAGGACTGTTGGAAAAAGCTGAAACAAAGTTCTTAAAGATATGATTACATCCATAATGGCTTCAATAAAAGATTCAGCTGCTGGCACACATGGACAGAAGCCTGAATCCAGAATGAAAAAAAGCATAAAAATGAAACACTGCCCATTTCCAGAACATTTCTAAGACTTGCAACATTTCTGTGTGGTCCTACATAAAAGGGCCAAAACAACTCCCACTGCATCCCTTTACAGCTCTGATCAATCTGTCACATGCGTAATTGTCAACAGTAAATGTACCTGTCAAGTGTCCTTTAGAAACTGTTGTGAAGAAATGAAAAATTAATAATTCTGTCTCGTCTTAGTTCTGACCATGTTAAGATTCAGAGGAAATATTTAACATCTGTGAGTGTGGGATCAAAAAAGAGCTCCTTTCCTTCTTAGACAGCAGAAGGCGTGACCGGTCCAGACTCCATTTCTCAAAGAGACCACCCTGCTGAGGGGCTCTTATCAGCCATGCGCCAAACGTTTGGTGCCACCTACTGCAATAGCTGGTAAGAGCAACTCAGCAGGGGGCTGGCTGTGGATTTCTGGAATTTAGCACCACCTCTTAAAATATTAGGATCTCCATGGTAGCTTTAAATTATAGAGCAACTGCAAGAAGAGTTAAATAAATGTAACTCGTACAGCTTTTCTTTACTTTAAACTGTGAGTTGAATATATTTGGACATCACTCAGTACATTCTTTCATCAGATGTTTCATTAGATGTCACACAAACATGATGAATACACTGTTTTGGCGGTGATGACACAGATATTAACCCCAATAGTAAAAACTAATCAATTCCCAATGTTTAATTTTAACATTATATTTGTTGATTATGACTTTTTCTTTGAATTCCTTGAAAGGCACCTCCCTCATCAAGGTTGATTTCCACACCAAGAGAGAAACGGGAAAAATTCAAAACAAGCGTGCGGATTAAGTGCTGAGCAGGATGATCCAAGTGAATCTGTTAACAAATAAATGTTCAAATAAGCACGAGAACTGAATTTGAACTCACAGTTTGGAGTCAGCTGCAGGAGGAGTATTCGTTCATCTTCCAGCTGCACTATGCTGCTGTTCCACAGGATGGCGTTGCCGTGCTGCAGCAAGCTCCGGCTGACCAACCAGGAAGCTGGTTGCCCCACAGTCACTCAGAGGTGCGGCCAATTGAATCACCGGGACCACATCAGCACTCAGGAAGCAGCTACCTAAACTCCCTGACTGATAGTAATCTCTTGTTCTGCTCCAATTCCAACATGCACACACACACACACACATCAACAAACAGCAATCTTTGTGCCAGCTCCCATTATTCTGTGTTTAAAGTCAATTTGGTAAGCAGCTGTGTAGTTATCCCCGCCCTGTCTATGTGCTGAGCCTGAAAGTTTGTATTTGGCCAGCTAATCAGAGTAAGTGTCTAGAACTGTGACATACAGAGCCATTTATTTAACTCCTGGCGCATGAGCACACACACTCCAGATGCTTCTACGCAAACTCTGCAGGCACAAAGGAAACAGACGCAGTAACATTCACTCATTTCTCTTCTTCTTCCTGCCCCGAGCAGTTAGAGAAGTAGACGTGCTGAGATATGAGGAGAAGGAGGAGTCAGCCAACAACAAAGCTGCCCTCTGTATTATAGCTGCAGATCATGTACCGGGGCGATTCTTATATTCCGTGGTGCTCTGCTTGTTGTTTGTCAGAGTACCAGGAAAGCATGAATGTACTTTGCATTTAAATTATACCACAGATTATACAGGTTTATGAACAGTAGCCTGATGAGTTTCTCATGCAAAATAACAGCTCGCCCAGGCTTATTTTCATCAGTTTCCTGGCCTGTTAGAATTGGAAGTTTTCTTTATTGTCAAGGTCAGTACATTGCACTGATAAAGTGTGGGGGGCTGGCACTCTGTAGGGTGTTTAAAATAACGAGCGGGTATCATAAAGCGTATGTAATGTATGGTGACATCTTCAGTGTAATAAATGGATGTTAAATAAACAACGTCAAGAAGGCTTTGCCAAGAATTTGGCAATTTGATTTGAAAACACTAGCTTACAGTCCAGAATGGTTGCAGGACATGCAGCATCTGCACACAGTTGTGAAGACCATTTTTATGTATTCTTCTAGTTCTTTGGAATCACTCTTTCATGTGATTATGTCATGTCTCTCTGTGTTAGTTTTGTGCATTTTAGCAGCTTTTTTTTTTTTTTTTAGCAGCTCTCCTTGCAGTGGTTTTTGTCTCATTGTGGTGGTTGGTTGTCTTTTATCTCTGAGCGGTGAATCTGTAGATCTTTTTGTAGGTTGTTTTGCTTCTCTTTGTAACTGTTTTGTCGTCTTCTAGTGTTATTTTGAATTATCCATAATCTTTTATCACTATCTGATGTGTTATCGCACCTCTCCAGCCAATTGGCTGTGCACATGTTTATTGTGGTTTTGTGGATGTTTTGCTATCTTTAGATTGTTTCGGATCGCTTTGCGATCATATGATTGACTTTCTGACAAAAAATGATAGTATGCACTAAAGCAGGCCCACTACACTGGCTGATTAATCGAGCTATCACAATCCGAACCCTGCAATGGGGCCTTGTGGCTGCCTTGGCCATCTTCTGGTGACATCTTTGCTCAGTTCAGCTCTTCATCTGAAGAGAAAACATCTCTACCTATGAGAAGTATAAACCTACATAATCCCTTTGTCTTTGATGTTCTTTCAGCTCAAAAAAAAAAAAAAGGGAAAAAGAAAAGAAAAGAAGAAGAAGCAGGGAATTCATTTAAACAAACATTAGCTTTGGAAACTTAATGCAACCCCACTCCCCATCTCCTGAAACGTAATTTAAGGAAGAACTTAGCTGCGGGACATTTTGACAGTGCCAAGCTCTTAGACCCTTCTCCTGTGAGTCACTATGCACAGCGGGCTTTATATATGAGAGACCTGATAAACGACAGAGGCACAATCTAATTTAGCACAAACATATCACAGCCTTTTTTGTGAACACACAATGGTTAGGAGGTGGTGAGATTGATTATTAGATCCAAGCAGAAGTGACAGCGGAATAACATTATTCACCTTAGCTTTGTCCTCCTCAGGCACTGCTGCTGCTCGAGTTATCTCTGCTATCATTATTCAAGTTTGAACCTGTGATTTCCATGAAAACAATCTCAACTCAGAGAAAGCATGTGAGTGGGGAGGTTGTCTGCCAGGAATATTCTCTGACCTAGTTACGATGATTTTTTTCCTCATGCCATTAGTCTGTACGTCAAATCGAACCAGTGTAGAACTTGTCTGCAGCAAATATGTGGAGCCACTGACTGTACCCGTGTGGCGGGTAGACACAGATGAGCGCAGAGTCACACAAAATGGAAGTGAGAGACGGTGAATGGAGGAAAAAAGTGGGGATGGCAGTCTTTTTAAGTGTGTCAGGCCTAAGTCTAATTATGGCTTCGTTAATTAGTGTGTTTCAGTGTTGACTTGCTTGGAAGGAAGCTACTTAGCTCAGCTTTTTTTTTTTTTCCCTCTCCCCATATCGCTTTCTCAGATCATGGCTGAGCTCCTCTTTCCTTCCACTTTTCCTCCCCCCCTTCTTAACTCTTCCTTCCATCTAACCACATTGCTGTCTGCATGTTTTGACAGCTCATAAAGCAAAGCACCGTATCAAAGCAGAGTGTGGCATGGCAGCACATAGGAGGAGGAGGAGGAATAAGAAGAGAAAGCAGAACGAGAGAGGAGGAGGAGGAGGTTCTCTATACAAGTTAGAAAAGAGTGACAAATAGTTTATAAAACAGGCAGTTGCCCTTATTCTTCTGAGGTGTTGGCTAATGTTTTTCAGAGCCGAGGAGGTGAAAGATGCCAGCATTGCTTACTTTCCCGACCACGCACAGAAATTAAGTCCCATCTCAGTGACAAAACTTGGAGAATAAACAGGCCACAGTTCAGCAGTTTGAGGTGCTTGGTATGTATTCATCGGAGCAGAGCTCTTTGCTCTCACGGGCCCTGCACACACTCATGCACAACCAAGAGCACAAACTCTAAAAACTAACCCCCAACTCCCCAATTCAAATTCTTGTCGCAGCTCCTATTCAAGCTTAGTAGCACTGCAGGATGATGCATAAATTAAGTCGCTGGAGGGAGTGAAGCTGAGGATCAAGCACTGTCTGCCAATGCTGGATGATAATGACTGCTTGGATCTCATTGGAGAAGAATCCACGGGTGAGGTCAGGGCCTCACCTTACACTCTGAGTTCTGACTGAGATCGGACTGCCTCCACTCCCCTGCTGCTCTTCAAGTCTTTGTTAATGTGCAGCTAAATGTATGCATTTACATTTGCATCATGTTTCATGAGCCCCGCTCTATTTTAGAATGGAACGAGAGAAGGCAGCGTGAGATGGAGATGGAGAAGGGGAAGATGTAAGAGAGCTGGGTGGCTGACCCCATGGTGTCAAAGGCAGTTTCAGTGATTGCAGCTCCTGACCTCTCTCTTTCACCTTTCAGCTCCTGCCACTTCTTCCCAGAGACAAGTACTGTGAGGGTTGGAATTGTCTCTATTTGCTCTGAAAACCTGTTATTTTCTGTTGCAGCCAGTTCAGATGCTTTGAAGGAACAGGACAAACAAAGGCGCTGTAGCTGCAAAGTAATGGCTAACATAAGGAAGGGAGAGGAGAGGGCTGGATGTGTACTATTTCAGACACGTTACTTTCAGGAAAACTATACCCTCATTGTTCTAAAGCTACCGGCAATGACTTCACCATGACTTCCTGTCAGAAGAAAATGACTGCTCACTTTGTAAGTGATGCAGCAACTGACCCTTGAGTGATTGGTTGGATGACTTCATTATGTTATCTTGCATTCTGCTCCTTGAAAGACTTTGTTTTATTTTTAAGTTGTGGCTGGGTCTTTAAGGCGCTTTAGAAGATGATTAAGCATGAAACCACTGACCGAAAAATGCACCCTTTTTCCTCATTTTTATCTACTGTGAAAGGCCAGTTGAAATATGTGGCTGAAATATATGTGGATACATAGGATTTAAATCCGAATAGTGTTAGTTCATGCCATCTTTTCTTTTACTGTAATACGGCAAAGGAGACAAAAATATTGTTTGCTTTAAGAATATGTATAAAGTTTGTACACTCCGACAATCTCAAGCTTATTTTGGCACCTTTTGAAGCCATCAGTAAAAACAACGATGCGTACACTAGTTAATTTTCCACCTGAAAAAGCAGCCTAAATTCAATCATTAGCAGCAGTACCATAAAGACTCCTTGTCTCCATTACCAGACAACAATAATGAGATTTCAAACACAGCAGACAAAAAAAAAAAAAGCTTTTAACTTACTTACAACTAATTAAAACTGTAAATAAGCATTATTATATCAGTAAGTGATAAGTCATTACCAATACTAAACTATGTATAGTGGAGATGAATTCAGACTTTGCTTGTTTGGTTCAGTTAACGTGAACGCTGGTGCTGCTGCCTTGTTACTGCAGTTCACTTGAACATGTTTGAACGCTGACACCTGAAACTTTATGTACACCGAACAAGTGAAACAACACCTCTTGGAAAGGTACGTCTCGGTTCACTTTCAAACAGACCAAACCTCTTAACAAGTAACATCATCGGCTGTCAAACCTGGACATATTGCACATTTCCTCTGTTGCCAGTTTTGGTCTGTCCAATGTTGAAAGGCAAACGTGAACGTCAAGCAAAACAAGACTTTCTACTGGTGAACATAAATAACTACATCATTTTCTATTTTTTGCCCAGACCCCGAGCCTGCACTGAACTACAAGCGTGTACAAACGCTAAACAATTTCAAATGCAACATAAAGTTTGCTACACTGGTCCACCTCTTTAAATAGTCTTACTACAACACAAAAACTTTTAAAATGACAAAAAAAACAAAAAAAACAAACAAACATCAAGGATAGAACAGGCTTTGGTTTGCCTTTAAACATTATGACATTACTTCTTTTTTTATGCTTCTAACATCCACAAAAATTCCTATAAAGGGACTAGAAGGGATGAGTGTTTATCTGTCATCAAACAAAGTCCTGTCAAACCTACAGTTTAACAGTTAATGTTTTTTTACTTTTAAGCTTCTCTGGCTCCTTTGATTTTAAGATTTAGTTATTGAGTCAGATATTAACGGATAAAGTTAGACATAAATACCAAATAAATGTCTTTAAGAAAGTAAAGAGGTACACACCTTAGGTGTGTCATCATCAATGGGCTACATCTAGCTTGCTAGCTTGATCGAAACCATGAATCTACCTAAACTGAAGTTCATTGAACATCACTGTGGGCTGGCTTAAAAAGTGAGTCAGTCTTCATAGAGCCACATGTTGAATTGGACAACTTTGCTGCCAAGATAAACATATTTGCAACCTGGTTCAAAAAATGGTTTTGTTCACAGCTAGAATCCATGACAAGTGTGCAAAATGTTTATGTATTTTATGAAGTAAAATCATATATGTGAACGGGACAGTTTTTAGGGAATGCTTGTTTTGTTTTTTGGTTTGGAATGTTTTATGTATTTGTTTTAAAGGTGATAGTTTATTCTTATGCATGCAGTGTTTCTTGCTTCCCCTAGAGGCAGCACCCAATTAAAACCCCCCAGACTGATTGATAATAATATTTAGCAACAGGTGTGCACGCTGGTAGGTGGGGAAAAAATGAAGGGCTCAGTCACACCCAGACAAAGGAAGCTGAGAGAGCTGGGACCAAAGCCGGCGACAGCTGGGAGAGCCAGAGCCGTGAACAGAGCCGGTGAGGGAGCAGAGGCTGGCTGGGATGAGTCAGCTGATGAGCTGGCCGGCCAACAGGCTAGCCGGTCAGGTGAACTGGCTAGCGGCTGGGTGGAGGATGACGGCGGACGAGAGAACGCCTCAGCCAAGAGACAAGGAAGGACCCAGTCAACAAGCCAGCAACTGCAGACACGGTGGCCGTGCGGGACCCGGAACTAGGAGTACCTAGAACCAGGAGGACCCAGAGCCAGGTGGACCCAGCCTGAAGCGCAGGGACCTGCACCGTTTGGTGTTAATACTCTGGCCTGTGTGAAAAAAGTGTGAGTATTTTTCAGCCTTGAGTGTGGCAGGTGCTGGGGGTTGGCTCGAGGCCAGGCGAGGGGGATATAATTTGAGTTTCCTGTGTATCCCTGATACTGGCCTCCGACGGACAATCGGGGACTCCGATGGCGCCCCCCGATGTAAGAGGAGCCAGCCTTGGACGCAGTAGCTGTAGGTGGCTGTTATGAAAACGGCACCGATTTCATCCAGGTTGGTATCATTTTGTAGATGTAAGTATTCCAACCATTTCACAAGTGTCATCAACCCTCCAAGCTCAGTGAGTGTGGCAAAAACTCTAAGGAACGGTGCTGAATTCCTTCTGAGTACCTCGCTGCTGCCATGGAGATTAGGGACCGTCAGCAAATTACTGCGGTCAAGCAGCAGCCCGACAAAATACCGAAAGAAGATGATGAATTAAGCCCAAAAATACGGCAGCATTGGTGGACTTTCCGGTTTTCAAACTAAAGGCTTAAAAAAATAAAACAGATACCCGTGACCATGTAAAGGACAACATGGGTTTAGAATCTAAACCAATTTTGTCCTATACATGGTCACGGGGATCTACTTTATTTCATCATCATTACATCCATCATCTAAACTTAAGATGATGGATGGATAAACAGAACATTAAAAAAATGCGATGTGTGATTAATTGCGAGTTAACTATAAAAATCTTTTGATTAATCGTGATTAAAAGATTTAATTGACTGACAGCCCTAATATCAAGTAATAAAACTGTTTTAAATGATCCTTGTAGCGTTCATTTAACTCTGCTTACCCCCCTTTCCTTTAGAGAACCTGTGAGCCTTAGAGTCCTGGACTAACTCCCAGGTGGAATTGTTGTTTTTTTTTAACGTGCATTTAATGTTTATATCTGCTGTTTTTAGTCTACATTAAGTTTTTTTTTTTTAAGTTTTAGCAGCTGCAGTACACACGTAGGACAGTCGCCACATATAAAGCTGCCATTTTATGCATAGCTGCCATTGCTTTAGCTTCTCAGAGTTTAACACTGTCTTCACATCTGAGCACATCTGTGAATAAAGACTTATCAAAGCCAGACTGATTATTCTCTGTTGATGATGTTTTGTTGTGTTAAATGTTGTAACAGACTGCAAAGACTGGCTCTGGGTTGACCTGGAATGGTCTGAGGAATAAGCAGCAGACAGCAGCTTTCTTTGCCCCCAAAGTCTGTTAATCTGTTTAATTTTTGTATTTCAGCCACTTTACCTGGCAGCAGCCTGAACAGGCTCCCCCAAAGGAGCCACCCTACAGGTGGGCTTGCACCCTTTTGGACTGACAAACTTTGCCCAAACCACCACTAGAACTCAGTTCTGACCAAGTTAACCAAGGTCAGATAGCCAATAAAGAACTTGTTGATGGTCCCGCTGGTACTCAGAGCTCTGCCAGCTCTGTATTCAGCTCTGGCAGTTCCCATTTCAAAGTTTGTTTTGGTAGCAAGGTAAGAAATGAGGATGGGTTCACATATGCAGTTAGAATGAATGCAAGGTAATGCTGGATAGCATCATGGCTAGGCAAGAGCCAGAGGTCTGATAGAGCCCCTGGGAACCCTAAGATCAGG